>OY756432.1:3061981-4333962 GCA_963576905.1 Mystacides longicornis
TGGAGTTCCGTCTATCCTTACCATTATTCTTTCCATTATCATTACCATTCTCTCCGGATCCGCTCTGTTGAAGTTAGTCTCTCCAGTGGTGTCTTGTGTTTCTTTCCCATAGCACAACATCCTCGACATCGCAGATTCCTCGAATTTCGGAGTTTCATACTTTGTTTCGAATGGTTAATCCGGTGAGGCGGAGTGTCTTCGTTTCGTTGGCTATCAGGAGATTCTTCATTCAAGTGGTTTCTGCTCTGGTTTTTTAATCATTTTTTTTATTCACACAATATACGGCCTTTATGCCTTTAAAATTTAAGGTTGAATTACAAAAGTTTAAATAATAATTGCAATGGTCATCAATAAAAAAAGCACACCACGAAAATCACCACAAATACAAGAACGACAAAACCATGCAGATAAAATGTATCAAACCTCTGACCTTTACAGAAACAAAATACATGCAATCATTGCAAGCCGAATCATGGAAATTAGAATAAACCTATAGGTTAGTTTATTGTTCGAAATATGAATTAAATGATAAGTCAAATTTTAAATGTCGATATGTACACAGTTTTTTTCTATCAATAGGCATCGAAGACAAATTAACAACATTAATCTATTCTCAATGTATATCCCGCCACTTCCAGCTCCTTATTCCATTTGAATTAACCGCCTTCAAAAGCTTTTTGCGGCCATTATGAGGCGCTTTTCATTTTACATGTGTTTCTATGAAGTTGATATTCTTGTAAGTAGTTTGTGGAAGTGTGTGCATGTGATTACCAAATACATAACATTACAGTAGTGTTTGTAATGTTTTTTTTTATTGATTTAATCATTTTTCACGTATAATTAAAAAAAAAAGCCTTCGTCATTCCGTCTATGTAAACTAAGTGTGCGAAATTTTCTACTCCTGCGTCCGCGTAATTTCGTTAAAATAGTCCCAAAATTTTTCCTTCACGTACAGATCATCACCTTTGAAGTGGACAAGTATTAGAGTTAAGGGTTGCCAGATGTCCGGTTTTCGGACAAACCGGATTTTCCGATAAACCGGACAGAAGATTTTAGGTTTCAAGATACCAAATCTCCCCCCCCCCCCCCCGGTCCTGTCCGGTTTTTTTTTTTCAACACATCTGGCAACCCTAGTGTAGGTACGCGCGAGGAACTTGTCAATAACACTGACAGGGCTGTATATGTGGCTAACAACTGAAGGTTCTTCATCTGACGATATGAACTCTGAAAGCTAGGCCCTTCACATACGATAGTTTGCCTCTATAATCAATCAAATCAATCAAAACTCCCTTTGAACTCCACTCAGGAGCATAGGGTACTAACAAGAGCTCTCCATTGCGCTCGATTTTGCGCAATGCTTATGACCTCCTCCCACACCATGTACATTTCCCTCAGATTTGCCTCGAAGGAACGGAACACGGTATGAGAGGGTCTTCCACGTCTTCGAGACCCTGATGGGAGGAAAAACAGCGCTCTCCTCGGCCAATTGTCATTCGGCATCCTCAACACATGTCCCAGCCATGCCCATCTCCATTCTGTAATGGTGGAAGTGATGGGCCTGCGCTGGGTGCGCCGACGTATAGCGTGGTTCGTGATGCGGTGGTACCACCTTATACCCAAAATTCTCCTGAGGCACTTCGTTTCGAATGCAGATACTTTTTGTGCCTGGGCTTTAGTCAGGTGCCAGGACTCACACCCATACAGAAGAATGGGCAACACACACGCATCAAACAGTTTACATTTCGTCTCGACACTAAACGCCGACGCCTTCCATATCTTGGTCATGTTGTTGAAGGCGCCACTTGCCATACCGATACGTATCGGGAGCTCTGCCCCGAGGTCACCAGAGGTGGTAATGGTTGCTCCCAGGTACTTAAATTTATCCACCCGGGAGACCTGGTGACCATCGATGGTTATCGGTAGCTGTTTATCGGGGCAGGCATTATTCGCCATGAGCTCCGTCTTACTGGCATTGACTCGAAGGCCGAGGCGTGTTGTTTCGCTGCGTGTGAGTGAGTGGGTGCGGGTGTTAATGTGTTCGTGTATACCTGAAAGAGATAACATGTTTGTTGGTGTGGTGTCGATGCGCACTGGACTGAGCCATTATGCATCTTGTCGGTCATTGTCGTATGTCAGTAGGTCATGGTGGTGGTGTGTACCTGAAAAAATAATGTACGTCATGTGTTAAGTGGGCTCTGTGGCCCTTACATCTTCTGTCTTTGTAGGTGTGTTGGTTTGACGACTGTCACCATCGTGCCCAACAACATCCAGCCGGCGCACCAATAAATGGTTTTAAGTTACTAAATTATACAATGTTAACGCGACTTTAAGCTTTACGTTCCTTGAAACACTGCGCTGTAATTCCTCCACTGTCGTACTGAACAACGCTAGGTCATCTCCAGATCGCACTGTTCGCCCATTAGACCATCTCTCTGTGTTATCGGTATACCTCTTGCTCCTTACATGGACTTTCTCAACAGGAAGTCCATGACTATTATGAATATAAATGACTGCACCATTTTAACTATTTTCGGAGGTATACCATACAGAGCAAGTTTTTTCCATATTGATGGACTAGATATCCTGGGCCTCAATAATAGTGCTCTTAAAAGAGCGGTGCCTGGTACCTAGTATAGTTCTTGCACGATATTCTACTGGCAATACAAAATACACGAAATAAAAAAGTGTAGTGTACACGTTAATAATAGATAAGTAAAAGAGAGAAAGAAGAAGCGAGGGTAATAAGGGTTGAATAAGCCTTTGAAAAGTGTCCATGCGTTGAAAATGTCCGCGGTGGAGTTACGTGACTTTACTTAATAATATCTGAAAGAGTACTCCGACAAAAGGATGCATATCGATATTATTGATTTTTTTAAATTTATTTATTATACCTAATGTAAGTTTAGTGTCGAGACGAAATGTAAGCTGTTTGATGCGTGTGTGTTGTCCATTCTCCTGTATGGGTGTGAGTCCTAAAAACAAAAAATTTCTGCATTTGAAATGAAGTACCTCAGGAGAAATTTGGGTGTAAGATGATATCACCGCATCACGACCGACGCTATTCGCCGACGCATCCAGCGTGAGCCCATAACTTTACTTTACCATTGTGGAGAGGAGATGGACTTGGCTGGGACATGTGTTAAGGATGCCGAATGACAGTTGGTCGAGGAGAGTGCTGTTCTTCCTCCCATCAGGGTCCCGAAGACGAGGAAGGCCATCTCATTCTGTGTTTCGCTCCTTCGAAACAGAGCGGAGTGATTTAAACATGGTGTGGGAGGAGGTCATTGAAGCCGTGCGAAAACGAGCGCGATGGATAGCCCTTGTTGCCTCCCTATCCAATCCAATCCAAACTCCTTTAAGACCCCACTTAGGGGCATAGGGAGGCAACAAGAGCTCTCCATGGCATCGATCTTGCGCAACGTTTTTGACCTCCTCCCACACCATGCCAGATTCCTCAGCTCTGCTTCGAGGGAGCGGAACCAGTATGAGAGGGTCTTCCTTTGCCCGTTCCGTTGCCTCCCTATATCCTATTCTAAATGGGGTCAAATAGGGAGTAGTTAGTTAGTTTAGGTGATTCGAAATGCTGTGTTCTGGACTATTCTAATAAAGTAATTCTTTTGAAATATTTTATCTAATCTTATACAATTTTTTTTTCTGTTTTGGACCTAGTCCTTTTTGTCCGTCACTCCGAATTTATTTGAAGCAGGACAATTTTTGAAGAGCAATCTCGCCCTGGATTCAGTATGGCCTATTTATTTTTATTGATAACTCAAAGAAACAAAAAAAAAATACGTCCGATGTCATTTTATTCTTATTACTTCCTTTTTTTATCCATTTTATCTAAAAAAGACTTTCTCGATTCCTTTAGATTTCTCTGATATTTTAGGCCAACATTTTATCTTTTTTATTCCAGAAACTATTATGACGTAATCATGTTGACCATAATCCATTTGAAAATATTCCAATACACTCCATTTTGGTCCAATATGTGTTTATATTTATCCAATACTAGAATACTTTTGAATGAGTTTACACGTACCTAGATAATATATTATTCAAAAAGCATTTTAGAACAATTATTATTGTATGGTTTATTAATTTAAAAACATTCTATAATATTATTTAGTACCTACCTACGTAATTTATAAGCGAGATTTTATTTAAAACCATTCTATAATATTTAGTACCTACCTACGTAATTTATAAGCGAGATTTTATTTAAAACCATTCTATAATATTTAGTACCTACCTATGTAATTTATAAGCGAGATTTTATTTAAAACCATTCTATAATATTTAGTACCTACCTACGTAATTTACAAGCGAGATTTTATTTAAAACCATTCTATAATATTTAGTACCTACCTACGTAATTTATAAGCGAGATTTTATTTAAAAACATTCTATAATATTTAGTACCTACCTATGTAATTTATAAGCGAGATTTTATTTAAAAACATTCTATAATATTTAGTACCTACCTACGTAATTTATAAGCGAGATTTTATTTAAAAACATTCTATAATAATAAGTACCTACTTACAAAATCACATTCTAAACAACTGTCAATTTCGAAAATAGAACAAAAAACTTCAATTATAAAAAAAGCAAGCACTCTCATTTTGCAGTAAGTAGCTATTTTTTACGTATGCATATTCGCAAAAAAAATATAATTTGAATATAAGTAATGCCTTTGAATAATAATATAATTGATCGGTTTATTAATTCTCGCAATTTGTTACTTTTATAGTTATCCTAGAATCTGCAATGGACAGACATGGTCAGCAACACAAGAGTACTGCAAAGGGCTAGGGTTGATAGAGAGTTGCTGACAAATATCAAGGTCTGGAAGGTGTCCTCTTGGGGCATGTACTTGGGGGGAAAAATACTGTTTACTGCACTTGATTATTAAGGGAAAAATAAACGGTTGACGAGGGGTGGGCCGACAGCAGATATCCTGGCTCCGGGGATGCATTCTCTGGAGTGATAGTCAACGTAAGGGCAACCTGACACGACACAGAAAGAAGAACCTAGAATCAATGATATACTAACTTTACTAAAAATTATATTTAGAATAATTTGATGATTACAAGATTAAGAACATATTTTATTTTTAATTTAAACTTCAATATTAACTGTGGTGCTAATTTTGCCCTTTAGTTTAATTCAAACTTCAAAGTTTAGGTGTATAATTTAAAATAATTATATTTTCATTACCTACGGCGTTATTTTGGCTTAGAAACTTTCCAACTTTAATAATTTAATTACCTCCATCATACATTTCATAGTATTTTGTCAGTTATAATTTATTTAAATGAACCAGACGGACTTGGCGGGATTTGTTATAGTTTATTTCTTTATGTAATTTTGGATTATCAAATGCGTCTGGTGAGCGGGAAGATCAAATCAAAACCGGTGGAATGGCTCCCAGTTCTTAGAAACTTCGCGCCACCAGAACTGCGAGGAATGGAAAGTTATTTTAAGGGAGTGGACCAAATGTTACGCCTGTCCAGAACTGCCCCTCCACCAAAACATACCATATGATCATACCATCTGCCTAAAATCTAATTGTCCTTTCTGACAACTGATGGGTAATAATCTCATCAAGGGTCACCGAGGGTCCAATCGGGTTCGTACGGAATGCTTAGCAACCAACCCCGTAGTATGGAAGAACCACAAACGTCATTGATAAATGCGAGGTTGCCAAAGTATTCTTCGGTAAGTTATGACACGGTATAGGGTTGATTATTAGTAGCGCGTAGTATAAGCGATTTATGCCGGAATAACTATTCTTGTTATATCGCAGTTTCTATTAGTACCACTGCATAAAAATATACTGTTCTCAACATAATTTCTGAATGCTGTCGCACGCCACTGGTATCATCTGAGGATCACTGGAGTATTGTCTTAAAACAACCACCCATAATCTTCTTTTAACGCGGATCTGCTTGAATCTTGAATCGCTGGATTAAGAAGAATGTATAACATTGCAGCTTTCTGTGATTCAGCAACCTGGAAAACCTGGATTAGTGTTTCTTTAAACAACAAAGAAAATATTATTTACAGCTCTTTGATATGGTAATTCTTTCTCACCCATGTTGCATTTTTATTTATACGCTACAAGCTGACCCGACAAACTTCGTTCTACATCTTCGTACTATAATTATTATTTCCAAAATATCTGCTATCTTCGTACCGGTGGTGTTTTGAAACTGGTATTTTTAAGTCAGGTAAATAAAAAATGTATGGTTATTTAATTTTCACAGATGGCGTTGTTGTCAGGAAATCCGTCCCATACTAACTTTAATATTATATTTTATATTATTTGTTATCCATTTTTCAATTTTTTATTAGCCATTCTGTTATCCGGAGCGGAGAAGAATCCAAAAAACCAAACATGATATCTCGAGTTGTTATAAGTGTTCGCACTAACCCGACTTTCTTTTTTATCTATGGATAGTAATAAACTGTACTTTTTTTTAATATTTTGTATATCGTACGAGTTTGTAAAAAATATTTTTTTTTCTTAAGGGGTAGTCAGAGAGAACAGACCTATATTCTTGTCTATCCAAGCGTACTTCTTTCGCTTCTTCCACCCACATTAGTGTCTCCTTATTTTGCATCCTTGATGAGGACGGAGTTGATGTGTTCGATCCGTTCCTTTCAGTGTCGTAAATTTTTTGTGTTACATATTCTTTTTGCATCCATTCTAGTTACAAGCAAATCCAACCCGTAATTCCCTCCAAACTATGGTTCAAATTACCTAAATGGGAAACCTCCATCATATCACGTTTGAGAATCGGCCACTGTTTGGTGGCTAAACATCTATTTAAAATGAAGGTTCAAGTTCTGGACAGCCCTCAGTGCCCTCTCTTCGCGGTAGTGGCAGTCATTTTACGGAGAGTCCCTTGGAGAAACCAATTTGCTTTCTTTCACTTTTTACATCAAAAATAGGTATGAAAACGTTAATAGAATTCATTAGAAAGTACGAACTCAGGTATAGTAAATTTGTAATGAATGACAAACCTCGCGTCTTTGTGTATTTTTTGTATACTGAAGATTTAAACGATTAGTCATAAGGCATAAATCAGCCCAGAGAAGTTGGATTACCAATATTGAAATTAAAAAAAAAACTCTCCTATTCGCTACTAGTTTATTTCCTGTGTTCGATTTCTTTTTCATATTTTCAATCCCTATTGAATAAACTGTCTAAATATACATAAAACTTACTCATCAAATTTCAAAGGGACTCATTTCTACGGTTATTTTACAATAATTTGTTCTTGCTTCACCCAAAAAAAAATGTTTATTTTGTTGATGGCACAATGAGCCTCGGACGCCTTCGAGCGCAGTGGAGAGCTCTTGATGCCTCCCTATGCTCCTGAGTGGGGCTTAGGCCTCCCGCATTGTGGGTTGGTTTGGGGGGTATCCGCGGCGGGCTTGATTTGTGTAGGGCCGGCTTTTCGGCTTGATTACTTCGATCGAGCTAGGGAGTCGGCTTTGTGTGGGTCGGGTTTGCTGAGGGTTGGTCTCCTCCGGGCTGGCTTGCGGTGTGCGGGGCGCCATAAAGGGAGTATGTACATAATATGTATGTATGTATTTTGTAGATAGTTATTTTACGACCTTTTTAGCACAATAATTGTCAAACACGTACGAATTATTGAAAATTATTAATTTTGCAATCTCCGTATACATCACTAAAAAAAGTTAATGACTTTTTGCTAAAAAAGGTGAAATCCGAGATTTTATTATAGGCAATATCTGTTTTTGTCGAAATAAAGCTGACTATACTACTCAGTTACCATTAATAAACAAAATTTCAGTGTTGTACTGGGAGTCGAACTCATAGTCTTATAGAAACGAATGACAAGCTTTATTTCAATTGGACTAGTAACTGAGATGTGATAAATGTTTGATTTAAGTCGATGCTATTATTGTATTTAAAAAAAAAGTTATAATGAAAAACCATGAATCGGCAAACTTTTTTTCACTTGATCAATCGTCCGAGCATTGGTATTCAAACTGTGGTCCGCGCCAGCGGCAAAAAAGGAATATTCATTTTATCGAGATAAATAATTCTTTTATTCCTTTTATGTAATATCTTTCTTAGAGGCTATATTATTTCGTATCCGAGAACGAAAAGAAATAAGAATAATAATATGTTCTCTACTCAATATTCCACCTCGGTATGATAAATTCC
This sequence comes from Mystacides longicornis, assembly GCA_963576905.1. Lineage (NCBI taxonomy): Eukaryota > Metazoa > Arthropoda > Insecta > Trichoptera > Leptoceridae > Mystacides > Mystacides longicornis. The sequence goes on from OY756432.1 coordinate 3,070,182, forward strand.
ATTTTATCTTTTCCACGAGATTTTGTGTCTTGCGAAGTAAGATTCACGTCACGAACCGGCACACGAATAACCGGTTGGTTATCCCTGATTGCATGGAAACCGTTTTTCTTTGGAACGAAGATAGTCTGATGGTTTAATACTTCTGGACTCATTCAATTATCTGTCGGGCGAACTTGAAAACTCCAATGGAATATTTTTTATGGTTCGTTTGTTTTTTTTTGAAAAGGTTCCTTATATTTTATTCTACTTCAGTTCATCATCATAAACCCAGAGTGGGGTTTAGCTGCTTATGAAAATGCCTTCAAACTTCCCGGTCATTGCTTACAACTTTCCAGTTTTTCTTATCTATAGTCAGGAAACCTATAACGATGTTATCCAATCATTAGAGGCTTATTCTGATAGGGTTGTTGTATTATAGCACCCTTAGAAGGATGTGGAGTTGCCAAAAAGAGTGATGTGCAAAGTTCCTATCGGTAGAAAAGCATAGAAAGGTCGACGCTACGATGGTTGAAAGATATCGTTTTTGAATGTCGGTTTTTGGTACGAACAAATTTGGAAGAGATTTTTGAAGGTAGTTTAAGACCACCAAACGTTTAATCAATCGTTTTTCTACTTTGCATACAAGGCCCTGTCACCATGTCACTCTGTTTGCCATCATGCTCCACTAAGCATCCACATCAGCAGTCTGAGGTCTCTCTATTCTCCGTCCATTAATTTCGAATAGCACCTCTGCTCTTTTTGCTGGTTTTTCGAGCATCCTGTAAGAGGCAGGAAATCGAAAAATCAGATCGGGACCGTGAGGTTGACCACCTCACGTTCTTAAACCTCCATCGGTCAGAAAAGGCACAATGAGCCTCGGACGCCTTCGAGCGCAATGGAGAGCTCTTGATGCCTCCCTACGCTCCTGAGTGGGGTTTAGGCCTTCCGCATTGCGGGTTGGTTTGGGGGGATTCGTGGCGGGCTTGATTTGTGTGTGGCCGGCTTTTTGGTTTAATTGCTTCGATCGAGCTAGGGGGTCGGTTTCGTGCGTGTCTGGTTTGCTGCGGATTGGTCTCCTCCGGGCTGAATTGCGGTGTGCGGGGGTCATTAAGGGGAGAACGATATGATCATCGCCTATGCCATGGGCACATTTCACACAGCCTTGTATATTTTAAGCTTTAAATTCATGCGAGCATTTAGTTTTTAAATCGATAGATTAAGGAATTAAAGAGCATCTATGCAGTTCTCCAAAATGGCAACCTCAGCTAGAATAATGACCTGGATAGAACTGATGCATGGCAAATTTTGTAGCGCTTTTATAATAGCACATAGGTTGAATAAAATGATCCTCATTCTTTGAACGGCCAACATATTCCATAAACGGAAATGATATGATGGCGTGCTTATTCCTTATTACAGGCACTAAGTATAAGACTATGAAACAACAATGGCCTTTTTATTCTTCAGGCCTCTTTTTTGAAATACAACTGTCTCAAAATATATCGTGTGTGAAAAATTGGCGAGCCCATAAACTGATTCTCCAACGGAACATTATGTCAGGAGTTAATGATGCTCCTGGGCATCATTCAAACCTCGGAATCTCTTCCGTTCTATCTCTTTGTTGTGAAATTAATACGGCCGTATCATTACCGTCGAAAACGGCACGATGGAATCCAAAATTAGCGGCACAGTTCAAAATATTGGCGTTATTAGTGATTTAATTGACTTCTTATTGGGTCTTGTTGAATCGCCCCAACTGGAAAGCGTTCGCGAGACGAGTTTTATAATATACGCGGACGGATCGTTCAAATTGAGAACATTGTATATATGTTCGCTCATCGTAAGGCCATGGCCTTAATCGTTCGATTGTTGATGTTGGTGGGATCAACAGAATGCGGATGAAAAATATTATATGGTTAAAAACAGATGCATCAGTCGGAGTTATATTGTTTAAAATGTAACAAATCTATAATTATACAAATTCGAATTCAATATTCGTAGTTAGGTAGGACCCGAAGACACAGTCTGTCGGTAAAGATAGTAACCATCAGGCACATTCGGCCCAAAGTGTCGAATATTTTCATGATTCTTGTTTATAATGCCCAGACTCAACTCCGTACAAAAGGTCCGTATTGGAACACAATTTTTTTATTTTTTTTTTATTACGGCAACTCACCCTATAAGAGTGATATGTGCCTAAATACAGATTTATAATAGATTACAATAGTATAATATTATATATCAATACATTTTACACAACTAAAGATACCTTATTATACATAGGTGGTGTTTTAGCATATAGAATTCTTTTTTTTTTTTAAACCTAATGTGTGACGATATACTATAATAATTACAATAATAAATAAAATAAAATATAACAAAGTAAGATTCATCCAATCATGGAACACAATTTAAACCGTTTTATTGGAAACACCTGTCATGGAGGGAGGCTTGTCCCCAATTATAGCCAATTTCGGGCGGAACTGGCTGGTTACTTCAAGAAGAAGAGCCTATTGAAGTTTCAGAAACATAATATTTTTTTCTTGTACTTCAGAGATCAATGATCATTTCAGTGAACAGCGCGTATTCATTTTTCTCTAAGAATACAGTCCACCTTTTGTAATTTCAAAGTCCCGCGTGCCGCTACATTTCTGAACGCGAATGTTCAAGTTTTACATCCGTGGAATTCCCTTTTTATTATTGATTAAATTTTCTCGGACCATTTTTCCAAATAAAAAAAAACTCAATTAAGCTGTGACGTTAATTTGATTTAAAACAGTTTCATTTTGATAAAAAATTTCGAGAAATTGCGAAACTAATTATTTTTAGGGAAAATAAAACCCATGTAGGTACTATTTTTTCATATATTTGGATAGATAAGTACATAAAAGTAAACTTTTAGGAAGATTTAATGTAGACTCGTGAACTACCGAACATCAAATAGATATCGATTGTTTGGGTCAAAGATGTGTTGTACTACAGTACCTACTGTGGGGCTAGTACGAGTTTTATCGAAAACTAATTGCACGCAAATAAGCGCTTATTAGCGTGCTATTAGTGTTCTTAAATCAAACGATCGAATCATTCGATCATTTTATTTCGAAAATTTTTCGAAACTCTTTCGATGATCGTTTCGATATTCGATCATCGAAAACTTATACTAGGGCTATACAGTACAGTAATACAGAATACCTTAATAACTGAAGATGGACGGTTGTTTGAAAACGTTTAAACCAAATAAACATACTCAGTAGTACCTAATACTTAAAACTGACAAAGTTGTTGTTTAGGTATTTTCATTTTTTTTTTACCCACGCCATTTTCCGAAGGGGTAGGCAGAGAGTACCTACGGACTTCCATTCTTTCCTATCCAAGCAAACCTCTTTCGCTTCTTCCAAACGCATAACATTTCGCATACAGTGGCGGATTTGCAGTCTCGGCCGCCCTAGGCCCCAGGCCATACGTAGCCGCCAATTTTTCAGCACTCTTTATTAGACTTCATAATGAAATTACACTTTACTGCCAACTATTATCGAAATGATTTCATAAATTTAGTTTCGTAAACTATAAAAGCGGTTTCAGGGCTAATTGCACATAAAGTATGCAAGTAAGAGTTTTTGATAAAGATTGGCCGCCCCTAAAATCTGGCCGCCCTAGGCCCGGGCCTACTGGGCCTTAGGGAAAATCCGCCACTGTTCGCATACATGCTCTTCTATTTCTTTTGCTCTTGACTTGGCCCTCCTGTAAGACGGCACCGATATGGTCGGACCATGTCATTCGAGGTCGACCTCATTTGCGTGCACCTTATCTTTCAGATTTGTATATCCACTCCACAATCCTTTCTAATATTATAATTCCTCATCTTATCAATCAGTCTCTTTCCGCATATCCTACGCAGTGATCTCATTTCCACAGCATTTATTCCAACTAACAGATTTTTCGTCTATGTCCAAGTTTCACTCCCATACATCATGGATGGTATTAGGATTGCATGGTGCATCAGCTGTTTGGATTTAAGAGATACGTTATTATTTCTCATATGTTTGTTTATTTAAAATGTTCATGATATGTTAATAATCCTCAACGAGTTTAGACTACAAAGTTTGTTGATTTTTTATAATTTTCACTGAAAAACGCCCTTAAGACGAATATTGCAGGGTATGGACGATTCTAAAAAAAAATTAAAAACCAAAATAGGTGTTCTTAATAACCGTGACAAAATCTCGCTGAAGACATTTTGTAAACAAAATAATCCTCAGAGGAAATCAAAAAGACGACGAGTGTTTTTGCGTTTTAGGAAATAGTATCGGAAAAAATTAAATTGCGTAAAAATATTTCGGAAATCATTGTTAATAATGCTGTAAAGAAATTGAACAATGTAAAATAATATTAAATTTTCGAACTCAGTCTTGTTGTATAGACTCCTGTCAACTGAAAAAAGACCGGGAATAAACAGAATTATGGGAATTAGTACCGCTACATCATGATCGACAAAATACCAAAATACCGGCGCAGACCTACTGCAGGCGTTTTTTATCGTAGTGGGTAGGCAAACAGTACGGATTTCCATTGTTTTTTGTCCGGACAAACCTTTTTCTCTTTACTCAACAGCATAATGTTCAACATCACTTTCTCCTATTTCTTGCACCTATCTTCCTGACTTGGCCCTTTAAGACGGCACCGATATGCTCGGTCGACGACAATCCAGGTTGGCCATATCTCCGTGCACCCATTCTTTCAGATGAAGAAGTAATAGATCCTTTTTGTCATTCTATTCTCTCAACACCGCCGAAATACCTTAATTTATTCACATTCAATCTAGTCACTATGCTAACATTCGCTCCATATTCCTTTCTAATATTATCATCATTCCTCACCTTATCAATCAATACAGCATTCCAGATCTTATGTCCGCGTCCAAGTTACACTTCCATACATCATGTGTGGTGTGGTACTATAATTATTGCAAAATACTTAGTTTCTTCTTCTCTGGTCACAATCTTATGATTGGATGCCAGCAATTTTCTCCACTTTGTACTCTACTTTAATCTGTCCATAACAAAACAATTTTTATTTACTTGACAACCATCGAGTTTCAAAACATTGGTACGCAGATTTTTGATAGAGTTTCATTCGAGCTTTCAGAAATGATTTATTATCATTCAAACACATTTAAAATATTGTATTTTTGTATAAATTACAAATCAAAATCAATTTTCATACTATATAAGGACTACAGGACAACGTCTGTCGGGAAAGCAAGTATTTTATAATAATGCGTAATATTCAATAATAATATTATGGCACTAGCTTATACCCGTCTTGCTTTACGTTTTTTATTCCGATTGTCAGGCTTGATCGGTAGGTAATTAGTTCTAGTCTAGCTTCCCATTGCTTAACAGACCTCTATAACTGACATAAGCACAGAAAAAAAGAATGACACTTTTACAATTTTTGTTTTAGGTACCGACCTCATAATATTATACGAACCTACCGACATAATTTGCAAGTTTTCATAGAGAGCTCTGTGGTTTGAATCTTAGCTACATTCCCTACTTTGATAATTAATTAGGCATTCCACTCATAGAGGGTGATTTGTACCTGTCAAACTGCAAATTTTTTCATTAAATCTTTATTTATTGAGAATAATAATATTTGAATAACATTTATATGTATAACAAATCAATCTACAATTATTTTATTACATTTTCATACCGTAATACCAAGATTCCATTCAACGTTTACATGAGTAATTTTGTTTCCAAAAGATGACTTACTGTCTTTTTGAGAAATTTGTATGAAGATCCTAAAAAAATAGAGTTTTTTAAATAGCTCTAAATATATTAAAGTTAATGCAGCAAATTGTATTTAAGAACCTTCTCCAGCATTTTGTACGGCTCTGGGCATATTAATATCTGACGTAGCAGTTGTATTTTGAGCGTGATGTTCACATATAAGGTAAAAGTATTGTCAAAGGCAAATAAAAAAACAAACATTTTTGAATTATTATGTAGATTTATGAATGGGTTGGAACAAAAATTCCTCTCAAAAATAAGCCAACAATTGGATCAAAAATATCTTTTATCTTACTTCTTTATGTGTTTAGTTATAGATAGATATTGTAACATTTCATCTTAAACACGCCCTGAGACAAGTCTGTATAAAATTTTATAAAAGTCTTTTGGTATTATTGTAGGCGTTTTGTTTTTAGATATCGAGCTAATCTATCCCAATAGGGAAGGCATCAACCTCTTTGCGAGATACTAAAAGCGATAAAAGAAATATTCTTCTCTTGTCTCTGACAATGACTCTTGGCCGTTAGGGAAAGTTGTAATGATTTCCTTTATGGCTGAAAAAACAAACTTCCTAATGGCGATTCTTGGTGAGTTGTGACGACGATAAAAAAATAAACTTTATTTTTTTTATTATTATGTGACCCAATATAAGCAGCGTAGTACCTATAATACGGAACAGATCGAAATATCGAAACTTTTAGATCTTACTAGCTTCCCCGACAGACGTTGTCCTGTAGTCCTTACTGTTAATATTGATTTCATAACGGTCTTAAAAAATTTGAGCGCGTCTTGCGAGTTTGAAAAACTCCAAGACAGTCTAATAAGAGACGCCCTTATATGTGGCTTGACAAAAAAATACACATACATAAAAGAAAGGCTGTTACAGGAATCAAATTTGGCATTAGAGTCTGCAATCAATATTTGTAAGAGTCTCGAAATCGCGCAGGCACACGCCAGAAGCTTAGAAGAGTCGACAGAAGTCGAAGTAAATGCAATTCAAAGAAAAAGAGAGACATATCAAAGGAAAGAATGGAGCAATGTTGCTTCAAAGCAAAAATGCGAAAGATGTGGTCAGATCCATAAATTTAAATGCCCAGCCCAAGGTCGCACTTGTGCAAAGTGTGGAAAATTGAACCACTTTGCAAAAATGTGCAAATCAAAAAGCAGAGAAGTTGGTGTGGTGAACATCGAAAGCAGTGAATATGGGGATGAAGAAATTTACATGTGTGTAGTGAAGGGACACAATAGTGACAATACTTGGTCTATAGACATTAATATTAACAATAAAATAGTAAAATGTTTGCTAGATACAGGGGCGCAAGCCAACTGTATGGCAAAAAGACAATTTCTTGAATTAGGGTATGACATTAAGTGTATTAAGAAGTGTAATATGAAGCTCAAATCAATCTGTGGGACAATTTTATCGAATATGGGCTATTTCTATATTAAGTGTCTAATCAAAAACAAATGTGTTTATGTAAAATTTAATATATTAGACATGGAGTGTCAAACGGTTCTAGGACTGGAAATTTGTCAGACAATTGGTGCAATAAAAAGTATGAATAGTGTTTCAGAGGGAGGAAACGATTCTTTTTTAAATAATTATGATGTCTTTAAAGGACTAGGATGTTTACCACGAGAATGCCATTTGGAAGTGAAACATAGTGCCAAGCCAGTCATAGATCCTCCTCGAAAATTACCCTTCAAGTTATATGACAGAGTAAAAAAAGAGCTGGAAAGAATGGTTACAGATGCTGTGATTGAACCGATAACTGAACCTACAGAATGGGTCAGCTCCATGGTCGTCACAGAAAAAAAATCAGGGAATTTGAGAATTTGTTTAGACCCACGGAGCCTAAACAAAGCACTGAAAAGATGTCATTATCAACTACCCACATTGGACGTAATACGCTCACAATTAAAGGGAGCAGAACTATTTTCTACCCTTGATGCTGCATCTGGATTCTGGATGATACCAGTAGATGAAGAAAGTTCCAAACTTTTAACATTCAATACTCCATTTGGACGTTATAAGTTCAAACGCCTACCTTTTGGCATCAATGTAGCGCCTGAATTATTCCACAAGGCCATGTACGATTGCTTTGGTGACTTGCCAGGAGTGTGCATTTATCTGGACGATCTACTTGTTCATGGAAACACAAGAGAACAGCATGACCTTCATCTCAAAACAGTACTGAGTAGAGCTCAACAACTTAACGTTAAATTTAATAAAAATAAATGTGTGTTTGGTGCCTCAGAAATAAAATATATGGGACATATCTTCAATCAGTCAGGAATGTCTCCAGACAACTCCCGCATCAAGGCCATCTGTGATATGCCTGCACCTCAAGATAAGAAAGGAGTCCAAAGATTTCTTGGTCTATTAAACTATGTTGGAAATTTTATTCCAAACCTGGCAGCAGAGACTCAAATATTGAGAGACCTAATAAAAAACAACACACCATGGCAGTGGAGTGAAAATCATGAAAAAAGCTACGTTCACCTGAAGTCTTTATTGACAACCACTCCAGTCTTGGCCCATTTCGACGTCAAAGCTCCTATAATATTGACAGTAGATGCATCAAAGAATGCAGTGGGAGCTGCTATTTTACAAAATGGAAACCCTGTGGCGTACGCATCTAAAACACTTACAAAGTGTCAAGAAGGCTATGCGCAAATCGAGAAGGAACTGTATGCAGTAGTATTTGGCTGTACGCGCTTCAGACAATATATATATGGCCAAAAAGTGATTGTGGAATCAGATCATTCACCATTGATTACAATCAGCAAGAGAACATTAGCTAATGTACCAGCCAGACTGCAAAGAATGCTTCTCCAATTGCAGCCGTATGACATCGAAATCGTATATAAGCCAGGAAAGCAAATGCACATAGCTGACACACTGTCAAGAGCACCTCTTAAGGAAATGGATGATCTCTTAGAAGAAGATATTGCTGTTCATGTAAATCTTATGACATCTACAATACCTGTGCTACCAGAATCAATTGCGGAGATTAAAACTGCCTCAGAAGTGGATGAAACTATTACCAAACTAATAGAATATTGCCAAGAAGGATGGCCAAACAAAAAGTCCCTTGTAAGGGAAGACTGTACAAAATTTTGCTTAAAAATATTAAGTTTGAATGTTAATAAAATATTTCTGAATGCTTGAAAGAAATTTTATCAATAATCTGCGTACCGATGTTTTGAAACCCAATGGTTGTCAGGTAAGTAAATAAAAATTGTGGGATTTTTCATAGATGGCGTTGTTGTTAGGAAGTCCGTTCCATACTTACATTTAAATATTATATTTCGTACTATTTTCCATCCATTGTTCTGTTATCCGCAGCCGAGAAGAATCTAATAAACTAAACACGATAAAAATCTGTTCAGTCGATCTCGAGTTATAAGTTTTCGCCTTAACCCGACTTTCTTTTATATTATACATGTATGAAGTTTATCTATTTTTATCGTTAGATCATCTAATTTACGATGTCCCGAAAGGATATTAGGTATGTTTTTTGTTCCCAAAATTTATCGTAAAAATTATGTTCTCTTAAATACATGCTGCTGGAGTAATGATGTGTAGTAGCCGAAATAAGCTGGAAAAAGTTCTGATGAGAAACATGCCAAAAAATTGTTGTGGTTATCATATTTTTTAGATTCATTGGGGAAACTACAATATGACAAACCTTGGATCTTTGGTTTTCTTGTTTGATCCATAGCATATTCGACGATAGATGCATAAAATTTAGGCATGTTTTTGCATTCCGTTTGTCTTAAATATATATTTTCTTATAAGAAATTGTGGTGCGAGATTTTTTTTTCACAGTATGTACAACTTGCACTTTTATCATATTTCAGCTTTTTTAGCCTTCCAAGATTAGAACTACTCAAACCTGTTATTTTAGCATCAAATAGATTTTTTGGCTATCTTTTTCAGCAACATTCAATCGTTTGAACCATGTTGCGTATTCAAAGCGTATATGTTACATTATTCTTTGCAATGTATATTTCAAACATATAATCTGGTTTCTAGTTATAATAACTATTAAATAATAAACAAAACAAAAAAATGCGCGATTTATGTACTTATAAACAAACGTGAAGAAATTAAAATAATAAATCTTAATAAAACACGTTAAGTAGCGGGCACCTTGAGAATATCAATGGAGTTTTCGTTTTTCTAATTACTTTCTTGGTAGTAATGTACCAAATGGACCTTTTTTCTTTCAAGTTAACAATGAAAATACTATGAAAAGTTGTGAGGTACCGAATGACATAGCAGTACATCACAAACTTTTCTTAACAATTTTTGTAAAAATTTAATTTATTGACGACATCGCTTCATACAATAAACATACCGACTCAGGCCATCGACAGTTGGATCTCATGTTTACATGCAACTAGTGGTATAAATACAGTAGAGATGAATCTCTACGAAGAATAGGTATATGGAAAGACTGTGGGATATAGAAAGAAATGAGAAGAAGGAATGTGGTATGGATGTTAGTGATGTCACATGATGAATGTCAATAATTTGAGATATTTTGGGCATGTGGAAAGAATGATTGCAAACAGAATAACAAAGAGAATTTATGAGGCTGAAATGAAAGGTGTAAAAAAGCGTGGCCGACCGAGACTGACGTGGATTGAACACATCGATTCCGTCATCAAGAAAGGCCAGGTCAGAAGTAGTAAGAGAAATAGGAGAGGTTGTATGAGAAATGGTATGTCGGTGGACGAAGCAAAAGAAGTATGCTTGGATAGAGAAGAGTGGAGGTTCGTTCTCTATATAAGTGGAGGTTATGGACTGATTCTAAAAATGAGAGCTAATATTATTTAATCAATCATATCAAATCCACCTTTAGTTATCCTTCTTTTAGGAGCATAGGGAGGCGATTAAAGCGCTTGATTTTGCCTCACAAACTATTTACAAATCCCTTAAATATTTAATATCAGGTATCAGCGATTTGTTCATTACCACCTTATGGCGAACGTTTTAACGTAAAGTGATCACACTAAGCCAGCCTCCAAATTAACAATAGGAAACGGTCGTAAGCCCCTGTGTTCATATGTACCTACCATTTGAAAATCGAACGTTATTATTTATTTAAAAAATGTGTGCGCACCCATAACTCTTAGTAATTATTCTTATCCGATTTGATTGAAATTTGGTAGAACGGTTAGCCTCTCGATGTAGATGAGTCAGTAAAATGTTGAGATATGTACCTTCAGGGGAATCCTCTTAAAGTATCCAAAGAAAATTTCACTTGTTCTAGAAAAAGGGCTAAAAAAGAAAAAAAAAAACATTTTCTTCGATTTTCATAAAATTTGGTATACGGGTTGGTCTTATGCTCCTACACAAGCACGTAAAATTTGAGGTCCGTAACTTCAGTGGGTCCCCCTTAAAGTAGGTACCGATTAATATTGAATGTGTAGTTCTAAAGCAGATAATAAAAAGCTCCAATAGTCGATATCATTTTAAAGTTTCTATAATAATTCCAAGAATAAATTCATTTTAATCGTAAAATTATGAATTTTTATGCAAAGATATTATGTTTTACACGAAAAGGCTGTTATAATATACTATGAGTTCTGGGCTACCCTATAGGTTAGCAGCTTTTTGGAATTGTGTCTCCTTCTAAAAAGTTTGATTGCTGTGGTGAAAGTATTCAATCGAAAATTATTCGAATAAAAGTCAGTCGTCTACAGCAGCAACTGCATAATAATATAATGAATATAAAATGGCAGACATTCGTTTGCCATTTCCGTATGAGACAGCCCTCATTATATTCTATTATTATAATATAGTGGTGCAAAAGTAGCAGTAACAATCAACTTTCTAAAAAAGTCATAAGAAGGATTAATTTTTAATAAATATAATTACGAGTTCTATTTTTCACTTGAATATCCTACATAAAAGCGCATTTCCTTGAAATATGAAAAAGTTGGAATAATTTGTTTGCGATTTTGTATAAAGCACTCATACCTCATCTTTGGCCCGACTTTATGGAAACCGGTTAGCTGTTAGCAAAGGAAACCTGCACATTGTTATCGTTTTTCTTGTCCTGTTAGGAAAAATTATTATGTAGATATATTTTAGCACATTTTTATTAGGATCCCCATTTGGTGAATATGGTAAAATGTTCAATTATTGCTCAACAAATTAGGGGCTTTTAATCTCAAAACTTGTTGAGGTCATGAAAATGTTGGCTTGAAACAATATGAAAACCAATATAAATTACCCATACCTACTAGCTTTTCACTAAAAAAAACTTATTTAAGTTTCAAAACATTTAAAAAAAAACATGTTTCATAAAACCAAAATTCTGGGGCTCTAAATACAAAAAACCTTCAATTATCTACATTTGCATTTTGAAACAAATGATAGTTTTGAAAGTTTTTAAAAATAATTATAGCCTAAATAATAGCATTTTTTTTTTGCTAAGCATATTTTTGAGACCAAGATACGAGTTCCCTATACCTAGTCTTTAAATAATTGTTGCGATGAATAAAAATGTATAATAGGTATATAATTTTTATATAAATACTAGCTTTCCCGACAGACGTCCTAACCAGAGGCGGCCCATTCATAATATGTGCACTGCGCCCCCAGAAAAAAAAATACATAATTAATCTGATTTAGTTACTAATAAAATAATAATGTTAAAACATTTCTAAAACATCCATATTTCATCCGTACCTATTCAAATCCCAGGCGGGAACAACGTGTGAACGCGCGCACACAAATTCTACCTCAGCTATGAAGTATCGAGTCGAATGTGCCCGATAATTTTGTTGATTTTGTATGAAATTTTTCTAAAACGCTGGAAACGGTTCGGTGGAGTAAGTGGGATGGGCTACTGTAAGAGCGGCAATCACGTATGCGAGAATGAGAAGGAACTACCCACGATGGCGTTGGCGCGTCGCAGGTGATCCGTTCCATACTAACTTAAATATTATATTTTATATCATTTCTTTCACATTTCTCGACTTTTTATTAGTTATTTTGCTATCCGGAGCAGAGAAGAATCAAATAAATCAAACATCGAAAGAATCTGTTGAGCCGATCTCGAGTAATAAGTGTTCGCACTAACCCGACTTTCATTTTTATTAGAGACTAGCTTTCCCGACAGACGTTGTCCTGTGTTCCTAACTATGAATATTGAATTTGAATTTGTATGGTGATGCATTACTTAATTACCATTTGACCAATGTAATTCCGACCGATGCGTCTGTTTTGAACCATATTCTATCCGCATTCTGTCAATCGTACCAATTGACAATTTCTGTCAAAATTTCAAAATTGGAATAAAAATTATAAGGTAAAAAGTACTAATAAGGTTGTCTACGTAGAGTTTTCTTTAATTTTCTAATTTTCCATGCATTTTTTTCTTCTAAAAGGACATTCTCCTGATAAAAGCCTACACGACAAAAAAGAATCAGCGAAATCGGTCCAGCAGTTTAGGCGTGATGCGATGACATCGGGAAATAGCTCTCCATTTTTATATATAAGATTTAACAAACATTCATATTATATACCTGGTGTTGCCAGTGACAACCTGTCCTTTCCATCTCATTTTTTGTCCATCAATTTGTTGTTACCCATTTTTGGTTCCTACCTTTAGCTAACCAGAAAAAGTGACAATACACTTATATACTCTTATATGGAAGAAATCAACCGCATCGCACCGCTAATCAAATCATTTTTTTTATATTCATGTTTTAATTCGATCCTCTTCTAAAATTAAATTAATAATAAAACCATCATCCGCGCCGCGTTTTATAATTGTAAATTGTGCTGTGTTTATGTTTTTTTTGTGTTCAATTAAGGAAGAGCTGGCCAGCAGAAAGACATCACCGTGGAGTTAAGGTTAGTTCCATTCTTCCTTGATCCATTCTTTTCCAGCTGGTCACACCACTTCTCCAGCACAGCATGCCACCGCCCATACAGTCCACTTTTAGCAATTAATTTATAATTAATTAATTTTATTTAATTAAGTTTATACCGCGCAACCCCATATTAATGGTCCATACGAACCGGATTTATGGTCAGATTAATGGTATCAGCTACCGGATCTAGATTTAGCAAGCCTAATCTTGTCATAAATTCATTTAAAAATCGCGTTTAGCTTGTTTTAAGCGAAAGTGTATTCACCAAGTTTCATTAATAATTGTTAAAGACAATATGATTTAATACCATTTACAGGTACATATTACTTACAAATTCCGATACAATTACTATACAAACCATCGCGTATCTTAATATTTAAAATCATAATTGTGAAATTTATCATATTATGTATAGTCACAATATTTTTAATTTAACAACATAAAAAATCTTTGATTTCATTTCATATAACCAAAGTACTTAAATAATTAAACGCCACCTATATTGATTATAGGTAAGTTACTTAAGGAAAAAATATTAGATTGATAGATTAAATTTTTAGTTTAAAGAGCATTGGTTTAAATTGCATAGATGGCGTTGTTTGTCCTAATTTTTTAATTCCAATGATGAATAAAATTGTTTAAGCTTTGAAAATTGACGTTGCTTCTAATTACACAGATGGTGCTTGTTCCATTTCAAATAAATAATATTAATATAATATTATTTAAACTTTATTTTTATTTTTTCATTAAGAATAATATTCTTAGTGTTGTATGTTTTAATATTAATTGTTTTTAGAGTTTAAACTTATTATAATCTTTGAGGCAATTAGTTACCTACAACGTAATTAATGAGTTTCGCTTGTCACATAATTCAATATACCTATATACTATTGAATTTGACACAGTTTAGAAACTCATTGTTATATACCTACTGTGGTATAGACAACATACCTACGCATTATACTCTTATTGAATTTATATTTTTCGCCCGCACATAGCATTTATCATTATTTAATTTGTTGAAATAATCAACGTCCTAGTATATATTAAATTTAACGCTTTATTATTATATTTCTTTTTCTTCTCTTTGTATACATTAATAATATAGGCAATTTAAGGCTTGTTTATGTATACTTAAATTTTACGCAACTTTATTATTTTATTTTATTTCTTTTTTATTATTATTTTATTTCTTTTTCTTCCTGTATACATTTATAATATAGGCAATTTAAGGCTTGTTTATGTATACTTAAATTTAACGCATCCTTATTATATTTCTTTTTCTTTTTTTTACATACATTCATATAGGCAACTGAATGTTTATTTATATATAGTTAACTTAAGACATCTTAATTGAGTTTCACGGTTTCTTATTTTTATGTACCTTCGTTCATAAACGAACATAAGCCGCGTAGTTTATAAGTTGACAACTTACTCAGTTTACTCAACTTGTCTTGCATCTAATTTTAATTGTTTATTTATTAGGCGTTTCACAATGGAACGTATCAAATTATTAGAAGCCAAATCTAATTCACTTCTCTCAAAGGTTGGTGAGTTTTTTGAGAGGTCAAAATTGACATTGAGTCACGGGACTCGGGAAACAACTGCTTTCATCTCAGACACTTTCTCAATTGATGAATTGAAGAAAGATATAGTTACCGCACTGGACGAACTTGTACTGTTAAAAATTTCGTACGATAAAACGTATGAGCCAACGTATGATAGTTTAAATACTTTAAACAGTCAGGTAAATGCCATTAAATTCAAACGGTCTCAGTTGTTGACTGCAGACCAAGTTTCAAATGTAAATACCTCAAATCAATCAAAAGATAATAAAATTTCTCATATTAAATTACCGCCTATTCAAATACCATGTTTCGATGGTAAATTAGAAAATTGGTCTCTATTTTATGAGTCATTTAAGAATAATATCCATCTTAACGAAAATCTTAATGATTCGCAGCGTATGCAATATTTGCTTGGAAAACTAAGTCATTCAGCTTTAAATGTGTTTTCCGGGATTATTCCTACAGGCGAAAATTATGCAAACATATGGAAAGGTTTAGTTGAGAGATATCAGGATAATAGATCTCTGGGAGCTTATTATTTAAATAACATTTTGGAGAGTAAGTCGTCCGGAAAGAGTGCTACCGAATTAAATGAATATTCAGAGAATATATCTGCCTCGGTATCAGCTCTTAAACAATTAAAAATTAAAGACTTGTCAGACTTCATATTTTTCACATGTGCCCTTAAGGGATTGCACCCTCAAATAGTGCATGACTTTGAAATGTCGGTTAGAGGAGGAAAAGATTTTCCTTCGTTCGACCAATTAATGGAATTTGTCAAGGATAAAGTTAAAATTTTAGAACGCACCTCTCGTGATAGTTTAAATAGTCAATATAAAAAGGTACCATGGCAAGGAAAAAATAAATCTCAAAACATTTCAAAATCATTTTTGATAAATGTTGGCTCTGCTAGTCAGAAGTGTACTTTATGTAACTTCTCTCACACGCATCTATATCAGTGTGAAAAGTTTAAACCTCTTACTCCAAAGGAGAAATTTAATTTAATTAAATCTATATTTGGATGTATCAACTGTCTTAGTTGTAATCATCAAAGTAAAACTTGTAATTCAAAACAATCTTGTAAAATTTGTAACAAATCGCACCATAATATGCTTCATTTTGATGACAAAGACACTACTAAGTTTTATCAGAAAAATTGTACTTCAAATGAAAAACCATCAACCAGTAAAAATGTTACAACTACTTCTACAACTTTATGCGCTCGCAATAATATAGGATTGACATGTCCTATAATTTTACCTACTGCCCAGGTACTTGCCTATCGAAATGAAAGTGAGAAGAGGCTAGTTCGATGCTTGATTGATAATGCCTCACAAAATAATCTCATCACTCTTGCTTGTTGTAAGAAATTAAGTTTAGATATAATCCCTTTGAACAATTCCTTTGTTAAAGGAGTTGGTCTGTCTAGCAAACCGATTCACGGCTTTGTTATATTTCACATACAATCCCGCATCTCGCATCAAACATATAAGATAAAATGTCTAGTGTTGGACCTAATAACAGACTCGTTACCTACGGAAGATATAGATTTCACATGTCTCGGTCATTTGAGCGGAGTTCCGCTGGCTGATGGAGAGTGGAATCTGTCTGCTGAGATAGAAATCGTTTTGGGAGCTCAACTATTTCCACATATTTTATTGAGTGGGAAAATTGAAATACCAGGTTTATCACCGCTTATTGAAACTACGCTGGGATATTTGATAATGGGTAGTATTTCGAATAAAAACTCAAAACCTCAATGCTCTACGACTGTCACCCTTGCCACAGTTTCGCGAGTGAACCACGACGATGATACATCTGTATCCTGTAACAATTGTGGAAGCTTGGAGAGAACTCTGCATAGGTTTTGGAAGTTGGAGGAATTGCCGATGGTTGAGGTCGCAAGTCCTGAGAGTGTCGCGTGTGAGTCTGCTTATCAGTCCTCAGTGTCTCGTGGGTCTCAGGGCAGATATACAGTGTCCCTTCCTTTTTGTAAAAGTCCAAGTGAATTGGGTGATTCGTTCGCTATAGCTCAAAGACGTTTAGTTTCACTGGAACGCAAATTAAATATTGATTCTCGATTGCGTGAACAATATAATAATGTTATTCCAGATTACATTAACAATAATTATCTAGAAGAAATTCCATCTCATGAGACGGATGGATATTTTATTAATCACCACGCCGTCATTAGACAAGAGAAAACCACTACCAAGGTTACAATTGTCTCGAATGCCAGCGCCAAGACGCAGACAGGACTGTCACTTAACGATGTTCTGTATTCGGGCCTAAATTTGCAGGCTGGTTTATTAGTGCTCTTGTTTGGATTGCTATTGTTTGCTGTGGCAATAACCGCTTACCAAAGATTAATGGTTGAACTGCCGTTGTTGTCGAATATAAAAATACCGCGTCACTTGAAAGTGACACCTGGCTGCAAGGTAAATATCGTAGCCTTCTGTGATGCCAGTTTAAAAGCTTACGCCTGTGTGGTGTACTTACATGTCACAGATGACAAGGGTAATATTTTCATAAGTTTAGTATGCTCAAAATCAAAGGTGGCACCGGTTAAGGTGATCTCACTTGCCCGCTTGGAGCTGTGCTCAGCTCTGTTATTATCCAAATTAGTAAAAACTGTTTTTGATACGTTCAATCCACTTTATGCTATAAACAACATATACGCCTTTTCGGATTCCACGATAGCTATATCCTGGATACACTCTTCACCGCACCGCTGGTCTATTTTTGTATCTAATAGAGTGACTCAGATACAAGAGAATCTAGATTGTAAACATTTCTTTCATATATCTGGGGTCGAAAATCCCAGTGACTGCTTATCACGGGGATTGTATCCGTCTCAATTGCTGGAGCACAGTCTTTGGATGACAGGTCCAAAGTGGCTTCTCAGCCAACCAAATTCATGGCCTATCAAGCCGTTTACACCTATAAGTTCGGATGTGCCTGAAGCAGTTTCTACTGTTTTGACATCCGTTATGAAAGATCCACCAACTCAATAATTCATTTACTAAGTTTTTTTATAAGTACCTCTTTAATTTTTATTAAACCGCATTATTAAAGTAAATATTTGGACTTGCATATGTGAAGTTCACATTTCGTATTAATTTCTATAAATTATTATTATAGTTCCGCATATATTGTCTTTTCACGTAAATTTGGTGAATGTACCGCTTTGAAAAACCGCATTTTTTATATAACCCGCATTTTTTAAATATCAGACTTTGAACTGATATTAACCGCATTTTTTTTAATATCAGACTTTGAGCTGATATTAACCGCATTTTTTATATAACCCGCATTTTTTAAAAACATCAGACATCTGATCTGATATTAACCGCATTTTTTAATATATCATAAAATGATATAATCCGCATCTTTAAAATATCAGACATCTGATCTGATATTAATCGCATTTTTAAATATATCATAAAATGATATAATCCGCATCTTTAAAATATCAGACTTGTGATCCGATATTCACCGCATTTCTTATAACCCGCATTCTTTAAAATATCAGACTTGTGATCTGATATTAACCGCATTTTTAAATATATCATAAAATGATATAATCCGCATCTTTAAAATATCAGATTTCTGTTCTGATATTCACCGCATCTTTGCAATATCAGTACTCTGATATTCAACGCTTATAAATCCGCTATGGGAAAACCGCATTTATAAATCCGCTATGGGAAAACCGCATTTATTATCCGCAATGGGCTAACCGCATTTATTATCCGCAATGGGACAACCGCATTTTATATATTCCGTAATGGGCTAACCGCATTTAAAATACCGCTTTATTTATTTACCGCATTTTTCTTATTTAATCCGCTTTCATTTATTTTTGTGTTGAAAGCTTTGGAGCTTTCAAGGTGGGGAGTGTGGTGTTGCCAGTGACAACCTGTCCTTTCCATCTCATTTTTTGTCCATCAATTTGTTGTTACCCATTTTTGGTTCCTACCTTTAGCTAACCAGAAAAAGTGACAATACACTTATATACTCTTATATGGAAGAAATCAACCGCATCGCACCGCTAATCAAATCATTTTTTTTATATTCATGTTTTAATTCGATCCTCTTCTAAAATTAAATTAATAATAAAACCATCATCCGCGCCGCGTTTTATAATTGTAAATTGTGCTGTGTTTATGTTTTTTTTGTGTTCAATTAAGGAAGAGCTGGCCAGCAGAAAGACATCACCGTGGAGTTAAGGTTAGTTCCATTCTTCCTTGATCCATTCTTTTCCAGCTGGTCACACCACTTCTCCAGCACAGCATGCCACCGCCCATACAGTCCACTTTTGGCAATTAATTTATAATTAATTAATTTTATTTAATTAAGTTTATACCGCGCAACCCCAATACCTTCAGTTGGCATTTTCAAACCGTGGCGTACTACAGTCGTGTTCCCCTTTTTCCGGATCGAATTTTTCGTTAAATATTGAACTACCCAACCGACTATCAAGTTTACATCTTATGAAATATCGCTTCTTGACCGTATAAAGCGCGCTCTTAAGTCCTATTCTCATTTTGTTTGTTTCGAGTTGAATTTACCCGAGTGGCTAGAGACACTTGAAACATTCAGAGCAGGCTTACAATATGATGACAATGTATAATGTTAAAACTTTAAGCCAGCTTTAAACCGCATTGAATTCATTTACAGATTTTTTGATAACTTTAACTGAACTTCGTCCCGATTTAAAGTCAATAAAATATTGCTGGGTTACATAAGATAGCTAACATACATACATAACTACTCATTGTACAAAAATCAAAAGTTATGTACATACATACATCCTCAGTGTCACAACCCTTGGTGGGTCTTAGCTGCCTCCAAGAAAAGTCTCCAAACCTCCCTGTCGCCGGCTGCCACCTTCCAGTTCCTTTGCCCCAGAGCCCTGCAGTCTGCAACAACATCATCCAACCATAGCAGCTTTGGCCTTCCAACGCTTCTTCTTCCAACTGGATCATTGAATAATACTCCTTTTGGGAGCTCCTGGTCATTCATACGGAACAGAAGTCCTAGCCAGCGTAGTCTATTAATCTTAATGAACTTGACTACGCTGACATCCTGGTATAGACCATAGAGCTCGGCGTTGTATCGTTTTCGCCATACTTCATCATCTTTAATAGGTCCATATATTCGGCGAAGAATCTTTCTTTCGAAGGCATCCAATCTGTTTTCATCCTGCTTGGTCAGTGTCCAGGTCTCTGAGGCATATGTCAGAAGTGGTCTAATCAGAGTCTTACAGAGCGTGGCTTTCGTCTTTCTGGATAGTAGGCGAGACTTAAGTTGTGCTCAAAAGTTATGCGGTTATGTTATAATATTATGAATAAGTTATTTCAAAAGCACCAAAACTCGCCCATTTATATATTAGATATCTGTATTGAATTTTCATCCGACTTATAAAAAAGTCAGATAATACAGACTTTTTTATAAGTCAGATGATACTAAATTAATCGCACAACTAAAACACTAGAAAAATATTCATTCAATTTTTTTCAATGGTTGTCACGTTACCGCCATCTGTAGAAACATAGGGAAAACATTGATCTATAGAATCTTTCTACCAAAATATCAATCTACCAGACATCTCCCTATTTCTCCAACAGAAAATCCGTTCCATACTAACTCTAACATTATATTTCTTAACCATTTATTCGACTTTTTACTAGTTATTCTGTTATCTGGAGCAGAGAAGAATCCAATAAACCAAACATTGGAAGAATCTGTTCAGCCTATCTCGAGCTATAAGTGTTCGCACTAACCCGACTTTATTTTATATTAGAGATTAACTAAATGAGGCTCTAAAAGAATTGAAATTATCTTGACACTCAACTACAGTTTGAAAATTAATATTAAGGAGAAGACTGAATGCATGGTTGCTGCAAGTGTGTTTCTTTATGGTGTGTCTATCGGGCACAATATGATATCTCCCTTTTACATCCCACTCAGGGGCATAGGGAGGCAACAAGAGCTCTCTATTGCGCTCGATCCTGCGAAATGTTTATGATTTCATCCCACACCATATCCAAATCCTTCAGTTCGGCCTCGAAGGAACGGAACTCGGTATAAGAGAGTCTTCCACGTCTTCGAGACTTCGATTAGAGAGAGTAAGATGCCCTCCTAGTAAGTCATTCGGCATCCTTAACACAATAAGGCCCAGCCATGTCCACAATGACGGAAGTGATGAAACAGCGCTGGGTGGTTCCGGCGTACAGCGTCGTCCGTGAGACGGTGGTACCATCTATCGGACAGGTGAAAAATATGTGTTTATTTGGGCAGATAAATATCCTAAGATAGTCTCTCCAAGGCAGAGATAAAGATCCATTAGGCAACATTAGCTTCCATCAAGGTGGCCACGCCCCTCTTTACTCGAGCCTAGCTCTATTAGAGGTACAGTGGTCAGGTTCACTAAATTAGCTGCATTTTTATAATAATTGTATTTATATTTTGACATATTGTATTGTTTATATTTTGGATTAAATATAATTTATTTTAATATTATTATTATCACTATATCAAAAATATTTCAATCTCACAATACTGAAATCCAGATGATGAAGAATTTGCTCAATATTCTTAAGTATAAGTTGGAAATTTAAAATAATACCTCTTAACAACACAAGCTTTACTTAGTAGGAAATACAGCTAGCTACATTGTATTACTTTTTTTCTTTATTTTTACATTTTTTATATTACACAGTTCTGACAGTTAAGCAGCATGAAATGAAATAAAGGCTTCCACCTGAATTACAAAGTTTCTCAAAGTGTTGAAATTAACGACGAGATAGAAAACAAAAATGTATTTACCAACTTTTCAAGTTGGAACAAAAAAGTGTTTAACTTTTGTTAACATGTTTTATTTATGTGTGTATGTTACTGACGATGGCTGCAATCGAAAATTTTACAAAAAAATAGCTAAGGAAGTAGTTCTGTTAAAATCTGATTCTTCAGACACTCTTTTTTTCCCATCCATTACCCATCCCATAGAATCTCGCAAGGGATAGGCAGAGAGAACGGACCCACGATCTATTCTATCCAAACACACATACGACGACATACCATTTCTCATACAACCTCTCCTTTATCACTTACTACTTCTGACCTAGGCTTCCTTGAGGACGGAATCCCTTTTTACACCTTTCCTTTCAGCCTGATAATTTTCTTTGTTATTTTGTTTGCATGCATTCTTTCCACATGTCAAAAACATCTCAACTTATTAACTTTCATCTTTGTAACAACACTACATTCCTTCATTATCATTCCTTTCCATATCTCATACAGTCTTTCCACATATTCTTCGAAGAGCTCTCATTTATACTACACTAGCTAATACCCGTCTTGGCTTTACGTTTTTGATTCCGAATGTCAGGCTTGATCGGTAGGTAATTAAACAGGTTCTAGTCTAGCTTCCCATTGCTTTGCAGACCTCTATAACTGACATAAGCACAGAAAAAGAAGAATGAAACTTTCACATTTCATAAAAAGAGAGAAGAATGACACTTTTAAGGTTTATTAAAATTTTGTATGAGGATCCTAAAAAATACAGTTTTTTTTAAATAGTTCTAAATATAGTAAAGTTAATGCAGCAAATTGTAAGTATTAAAGAACCTTCTCCGGCATTTTGCACGGCTCTGTGCAGATTGATATCTGACGTAGCATTTGTATTTTGAGCGTGATGCTATGACATACGGTAAAAAGCAAATAAAAAAAACATTTCTGAATTATTATTTAGATTTACCACGCAACTTTCTTAGTTTTTCTTTCATAAGAACCTTCTACTGATAAAAGCCAACACGACAAAAAAAGAATTAGTGAAATCGGTTCAGCCGTTTAGGCGTGATGCGATGACATACAGTAAAAAGTAAATAAAAAAACATTTCTGAATTATTATGTAGATTTACCACGCAACTTTCTTAATTTTTTCTTTGATAAGAACCTTCTACTAATAAAAGCCAACACGACAAAAAAAGAATTAGTGAAATCGGTTCAGCCGTTTAGGCGTGATGCTCCGACATACGATAAAAAGCAAACATACAAACATTTCTCAATTATTATGTAGATTCTTCTCTTTTCGTCCATGTCCAGGTTTCACATCCATACATCATTGATGGTAAGAGGATTGCATATTTGCACTTATTGCTTTTTAACCAAAACTTGTGTTTTTTAAATTCATGAGTTATTTTTTTGTATTTGTAAACCAAATTTAAAAAAAAAGCTGTTTTTATAAAATACTAGCTTTCCCGATAGGCGTTGTCCTGTGTTCCTAAGTTTGAACATTGAATTAGAAATTGTATAATAATAATAATACTGGGACAGCTTTTATGGCGCCGTTTAGTGAAATATCTTCACCTCAATGTATGGTGATGAATCGATTATCATTTGGCCAATGTAATTCCGACGGATGCATCTGTTTTAAACCATGTATATTCCATCCGCATTCTGTCAATCGCATCAACTATCTAACAACTGACAGTTTCTGTCAAAATTTCAGGATTGGAATAAAAGCTATATTGTAAAAAGTACTAAAAAGATTACCTACTTAGAGTTTTCTTTAATTATCTATTTTTTTCACGCTATTTTTTTTAATATTTTCATTCATCAGAACCTTCTCCTGACAAAAGTCAACACGGCAAAAAAATAATTAGCGTAATCGGTCAAGCCGTTTAGGCATGATGCGATGACATCTGAAAATAGCTCTGCATTTTTATCATAATAATATAGACAAGAATGCGTCCAATTTGATTGTAAATTGTCCAAATATTATAAAAAAAAAATTACGTTTAAATTTTTTTGTTTCTGTCCGTAACTTTATAAAGGTAAGGGGCCACAGGAAAAATAAAAGTTTTGTTTTTTTCAATATCATGACTCCAAAAGGCTGCGTCTACAGATCTTTTTGTCTTTCATTATCGTGTCCTATTTTTCTTTTCCCTTTCGACTCTGGCGAGAAATGAAAGCATTGGGAAATCATACTAAGATCATCTCCCTGGGATCGCCTCTGGAGGAACTTTACACGTACAAATATCGCGAAATATATAATATTTATTGATAATACTGTCATAAATTTACATTACTCTTATTTGAACTAAGTAAGTTATCATTTTTTTCCAAATTCTTGTAGGTATATTTGCTTTTGCCGAATAATGTACCTAATATTTGCTATTTCATCTATTTTGAGGTACTTACCTGAAATAACAATAATTACTTCTAGAAATAAAATACGTAATAATAATGATTGTTTAAAAAGATTTATTTTCCGAAAGTATTTTTTGAAAATATTTTTACCTTTTCTGAAAGCTTATAAATTGGGGAAGTCTTTCTCGTATTTTGTACGCCAAGTATACCATTTTAGAGTAACTCCATTAGAAAAAAAAGAAATTAAATATGAAAAGCACTGACTTGTGATTTTAAAACTTTGTATTTCTGTGGTTTTTTTTTAATTTTTTCTTGATTTTTTACTTCAACCAATCCTTTATTCTTCATCTATTGGAAAAGTGTATTTTTACTTTGTTCAGATTTTTTTATTTTAGGTCAAAAGGTGGAAAATTGACAAAAAAACTCTAAAAAGTTAAATAACTCGAAAACCACTGGCTTTTGACCCCTAGTTAATGGGAACAAAATTGTTGCAAATTTGCTCTAGTATAACCCCTGTCAAGGAATGTATCGAATTACCAGTCACCCTGTATTAACGACAAATATGTAGTGTGGAACACTGTGTCTTCGTCCAACTCTTTTTCGAAAAATTGATTTTCGAACAATGGTGCTTTCGAACAATTGTGACTTCGAACAATTTTCCTGTCACCCTATTTTTCTGCATTATTATTTACCCATTATGATTCGATTGACCCACATTAATAATACGTAACTTCGGTTTTTAGCGGAAATGAAAAACACAAGTTTTAGAATTTGAAAGAGTCGAATGAAAAATGTTTTAAACGGGTTAAAAAAAACGGATTTTCCTTAGAAGATGCACGTTAAACCAATGTTTAAAATAATACGATTCTCGGGCATAAAAACAACAACTAACTATTGCCTACCTAATCATTATTATGGACTAATAATTATAAATCAATGATATGATACCCAAGTCATGTGTATGTCAGTAATTTCATATTAGAAATTAACTTAATACGAGTTTTAAGCTTCAAGACAGAGTGGGTATACGTATACAAAAATGTTCGCAAAGGTCCATGGAAAGACAAATAAGAAAGGCGTATGTCTAAAAAATTATTGAAGTCTTCCCATTTTGAATAAAATAAAATTATTTTAATCTATAATAATAAAAGAAATGAATCTGTGCTCACACAAATACACTTTTGACATCTTTCACACTAACCAAAGGGTTGTGCCGTGAAAGCGGAAAATGGTCGACACGGCCGGTATTCGAACCCACGACTTCCGCACGAAACATTTCGAAAGCCGGCGTCGTAACCGCTGGTCTATCAACCACCACCACTTATAACTTGAGATCGGCTGAACAGATTTTTATCATCGCTTGAATAAAGTGACAGTGAGGCCCAGCATGACGCATTTTTATTGTTTGTATTCGAATCACTAACCAAGGAGGAACCTACCATTGCTCTGTTTACGGGTTTATTTGTGCGCTAGCGTTACAACGCCATGAGCGAAGGGGCTATTATGAAATATTTGAGGACGGATGATAAGCATGATCGAGGTCTATGGGAGGAATTAGCCACCGAAAGAGGGCCTTCCATGTCAAACGAACCTTCTTGCCAAAATTCAGGCAAAAAAAACTCCGAAGGTCCGAGACTGGCCCAATTCGATGCGACCTCACGCCTCGAACAGGTACCAAAAAGGGGGCCGAAATTCGGCTATCAGATATAGTGTGTATAGACAAATGAAATAGGTTCCTGATGGTGTACAGACTACAGGGGCTGGAAGCTATCTTTGAACTATCTAACTCTTGACTCTAAATACCTAAACGTACTTCCAGCAAAGACTCAAAATAGGACAGGATTTTACTACGCGAAAATTATGCCGCGGCCAGCTACAGTCAAAACGATCCTGTCTATTAACAATTTTAATGTCTATCTCGCGTGCATTTAATTCTTATCGATCTCAATATCAAAATAAACGTTCAATTACTTTATAGACGAACAAATCAACCTTCTAGTCAAATTACGTACGGGCTGTCATTAAACCGCAAGTCCTTCCTCATTGGAATTCCAAATCGCTCAACTGCTTCGGTCTTAGCGTGCGACCTTTTCGCCAGTGAACCTCATGAACTGAGCTGAAAAGCGTCCAAATCAGCAACAGCCTATTCTCATAGACAGTCATGTGGGGAAGGTCTTCAGCTTGCGCCAACTAACAGCCCTCCTACACATACCGGTTTTATAACTTTACGTTTATCACGGCGGCGAAAACTAAAATACAAACTCTATCTGTGCGCGGACAGACGCGAACTTTTAGTAAGCCCCACTGCTGGTTTCATTGAACAACACTACACGTACAAAGTTAGATTTTTTATTCCTTGGGATTGACACATTTTCACTTCAAACGCTAGATATTTTATTAATTGTTTTATCGTCATCATTATCAGCTATTTTCAATCCTGTATTGCACATAGGCCTCCTTTCTCGACTTCCATGCTCCCTGATGGCAGCCTCTCAGCTACTGGTGTCATGGCCTCCGCGCGTCGCTCTTATAATAGACATCCAATCCCGGAGTCCTCGCCGGTGTTCGGTCACTTTCTATACGTCATTGGACCACATTGTTTGCAGTTTTCTGCTGCTGGTTTTCGATCGCCATTAAAGGTTCATTTGATCCACCGATCATCTCTTTTTCTGACTATGCGTTAAGCATATTATTAGTAATGCTGTTTTTAGATCGTATCTGGCACCTTTTTCATGTCTCTAATCTATTCATTCCGTTTCCCGTGTCACAATCTGATATTTAGCATACTACTCTGCATTGTTCGTTAGGTTATACGGAGTTTATTTAGTGATTTTTTTTTACCCATCACGCCGTGTCCCGTAAGGTGTAGGCAGAGATAATGGACCTCCACTCTTTTCTATCCAAGCATACTTCTTTCGCTTCTTCCACCAACATAACATTTCTCATACACCCTCTCCTATTTCTCTTACTTGTTACCTGGCCTTCCTTGAGGACGGAATCGATGTGTTCGATCCACGTCATTCTCGGTCGGCCACGCTTTCTTACACCTTTCTTTTCAGCCTTATAAATTCTCTTTGTCATTCTGTTTGCATCCATTCTTTCCACATGCCCAAACCATCTCAACTTATTAACTTTCAACTTTGTCACAACACTTACTTCCATACCACATTCGTTCCTAATATTTTCATTCCTTTCCATATCCCACAAAGTTTTTCCACATATTCTTCGTAGAGATTTCATCTCTAGTGCATTTATACTACATTCTTCTTTTTTCGTCCATGTCCACGTTTTACAACCATACATCATCGATGCTAACATCAGGATTGCGTTATGCACTAGTTTCTTTGCTTGTAGTGAGACGTTGTTGTTTCTCATTACAGGTCTTAGTGCACCGCCCACCCTGCAATCAGCAACTTTCCTACGTTCGTTTTCGGTTATTATACGGTTATTTTACATTTCGTTCTTGCTTCATCCCTTTCAAATACCAAAACCTTTGTTTTGCTGACATTCATTTTTAGACCGTTTTTTGCACAATTTTCAAACACACTTGACACAGGTTCTTGCAAATAATTTTCACACTAAGCCATAAGTACTAAATCATCTGCATACATAAGCGCACATACCTTTATATCATTCAATTCAACCCCTATATTTATATCTTTTAACCCAACTGACGAAAAAATCAAAAATCAAATTGAACAACCAGGGTGACATGACGCACCCTTGCTTCACGCCTATCGTAATACAGAACTCCGGTGAAAGGTGACTGTTCACCTTCACACACGCAGTACCTTACGTCTTACTCCTTCTAGGTTCAATCTTCGCTTTAAGGCTGTCTGTTAGGCTGGGCCGTTCTAGTATGGAAGTTAAAAAAAGTGCTTCTAATCTTAATGTAATAGTGATAATTTGTTGCCTTATGATGTACTAGCTTATACCCGTCTTGCTTTACGTTTTTGATTCCGATTGTCAGGCTTGATCGGTTGGTAATTAAACAGGTTCTAGTCTAGCTTCCCATAGCTTTGCAGACCTCTATAACTGACATAAGCACAGAAAAAGAAGAATGACACTTTTAATGTTTATTAAAATTTTGTATGAAGATCCTAAAAAATAGGGTTTTTTAAATAGCTCTAAATATATTAAAGTTAATGCAGCAAATTGTATTAAAGAACCTTCTCCGGCATTTTGCACGGCTCTGTGCAGATTCATATCTGACGTAGCATTTGTATTTTGAGCGTCATGCTATGACATACGGTAAAAAGCAAATAAAAAACATTTTTGAATTATTAATTAGAAGATAGAGGAGGGGTTAATGCGAGTTTTATTTAATTTCCCAATTTACCACGCAACTTTCTTAATTTTTTCTTTCATAAGAACCTTCTACTGATAAAAGCCAACACGACAAAAAAAGAATTAGTGAAATCGGTTCAGCCGTTTAGGCGTGATGCGATAACATTAGGTAAAAAGCTAATAAAAAAACATTTCTGAATTATTATGTAGATTTACCACGCAATTTTCTTAATATTTTCTTTCATAAGAACCTTCTACTGATAAAAGCCAACACGACAAAAAAAGAATTAGTGAAATCAGCTCAGCCGTTTAGGCGTGATGCTCCGACATACCGTAAAGCAACGACAAAAGGCAAATAAAAAAACATTTCTAAATTATTATATAGATTATAACTATCTACAAAATTTCATGAAATAAGATCTTCTGTCTCCGAATCGACCTTGAAGTTTTGTATGGGACGAAAATATCCCATACTAGCTGATATTTTTATAATAATCATGTAAAATGATTTCGGCCTTGTTTCTTTATTCAATTTATTTTATTATACCACAGATAATTCTAGTACATACTTCTATTTATTTAATTACACAAAAATAATAAATAAAACTTTAACATTTTTTATGTAAAATAAGTATATGAAATTATGTTATTTTGCAGTGATTGTTTTTGATAAATTGGGTTTGATATCTTTATTACTCGTTGCTTTCTAAGCTTTAACTTAATCTTCTCTTGATAAATTTCTGCATCAAGTTGGTGAGCCTTCTTTGACAATTTCACAGATCGTCAAACTCCTTGGATATGACAAGGAAAATTCAGAAAACTGTATCTATTCCCTCTCTGCCTACCCCCTTCGGGAAACGGCGTGATGGGTAAAAAAAAAAAAAAATATTAAAAATAAAATATTTATTATTGCCATAGTGAGGTAATAAATTTAATTAAAATTTAGTTTTCATATATTTTATAAATCAATGAATAGACGTTATTTATTTTATAATATATTATTATGTATAATCATGTACATATAATCAAGTTTAAAAAAAATACTAGAATGATATATTCCAGACCACTCTATGATATTTATTTATTTATTGGGAATCGAACCTGTGATCCACAGCATTTATGCCAAACATCAAGCCGAAAGAATGTATAATAGTTAATTTACTCAATTTCCATCTCTAGAAAAGCCTGCTCTTAGACAAGTAAAATGGTTTATATCGATACTCTATCTATACCTACTTGTTGATATGTTATACCTTCTCGTATCAATATTCGAACATATTCATTGTAAATAGATGATTTGTACAGCGACATTTTTGTGCATTCACCTCAAACGCGCTTACTAGAAGACTCTTACACACCCAGTTTTAGTGCCAGCATTATGGTGTTTTTTATTTATTACATTAATAAACTATAATTATCATCATCACTCATCGCAAAGGAGAAATCTGTTATGGTGAGTGATGAATAATTTTACTTGAAATAAATAAATTAATTTATTCCTTTAAACCTGTTCTAAATAATTATGTCAAGTAACTCATTTCAATGCTCCGTATCTAATTGTTTGTAAGTACTAAATTCCTACTAGTATCCATAGTTGAACTAAAGAACTCACAAACCAAAATTCTCGAGTACTAATGATACCTACATACATTTATGAGCACATAGGTAGACGCTAGACAAGTCATGTACACTAAACGTTAAGTCTAAAATGTAATATTCAGAAGCACTCATACCATAAGAAAGCAGAGGAATAAGATAAGAAAAAATACAATCCAGTAGACTACATATTTTTTTTTATTGAAAATACTCTTTAAACGGTATTTTAAGAAAAATATTTATTATATGTATAGTTCCCCTCCTAATCCCTATTTACTATGAATATTGACAGTCACATTATAAAGAGAAAATAATATTAAATAACACAAAAACATAGGTTAAAAAATATTAATATAGGCAGTCACATTATATCACAAAAACATAGGTTTGCAAATTATTAACAGTGTAGAAAGACTCAAACGAAAGAGATCATCACATTTATTAGTTAGATTGGATTAGATAATAATATGATAAAAAAATTACAAAACCTCGAGTGATCTTGAGTGTTTATAATTATGTCTTTTAAGGTTAAATTTCTTCATGAATGATTATCGGTCACAGATTTCACAGATATTGGACATTTTGAGCATTGATTTTGAGTGGAATAATAAAAAAAAACAACGGTAGTTCAAACGGCAATGACACTAGTGACAGTAAGTTATATTATCTAGGGTGACAATAATTATCTTAGATTAGGAAAGAGAGGGGATACGTAACTATGCCCGGTGGCGTGTGACCATTTTTATACTTGTTTCCTATAGAAAAAGTGCCTGTTTGCCACCAGCCTGTCACTTTTCGGATCATCCGTGGCGCTTAAAAGTTTCCTTTCTTCCAGTACCTACCTTTTGTTTGACATCGTATGCATGTTCCTTAGAGTTTATAATTTGCAGTTCTGGCAAAATATTTATATTTAGTACAAAAAATGTATTTTGTACCTGCCAATGTCTGCCACCAAAAAATGGCGAAATGGTCACAGATTCTTAGTACGGCAATGCATAGCAGTTACGTATCCCCTTTCTTTCCTTATCTAAGATAATTATGGTGATAGTACTCGTCCATAGAAATTAAGATCAATTTCAGAAAGAATGATCTTTTTTCAGGAACGGATCGCGACAGTAATGCACACGGCTGCCAATGTTGCCACATTCATAAAATGATACGTATAAACAAATATATGTATTTCTCAGCAAGACTCTATACTGGCAACATTGTTCAATCTGTCACATAAATTTTTGATGTTTCTAAAAGTTGCAAATATAGATAATTTAAAAATAACTTCACATAATAATTTAGTGTGCGTATGAATGCATCTTTGTTTGCAAAATATAATAAACAAGCCTGGAATTAGAAAGTTTGGCGACAGTGTCGGGAATCCGGATGTGATTTCTCTCATGCAAGAAACGACTTTGTTTTTAGTTGTTTTGTATGGTCGGCAATGTTATAACTCTTTTCTGTTTGAAAGTGCTGTTTTAAACGTAATTTAATGTTTCTAAGCTATTAAGCTATAGAGGTAAACTTGAGTTTTAGCGTCGTGAACATTTCTATTCGAATTATCCACAACTGTCATTTCTCATGACGTTATTATAGGTAAGCATCATCTGCAACTTTTTTAATTCCTACTAGAACTGCATGTTTTCATGATTTTGTACATGTATATTGACATTATAGTGTGCATATCTAAACTGCATCTACCTATAGATAAATTTTCATTATTTTGAATATAATATATTGTTTACGTTTTTATTGTTAACTTTTATTGACTATTTTGTGCTTCTTTTTGTATGTTTTTTTATTCTTTTATGTAAAGTGTTTGACAATTTATTATATACTTATGATTATTTTGTTCTCCTTATACCAGCCTAGACTGACAGCTGACTGGAGAATATTTTGTTTGAATAAATAATAATAATATTGTATATTGTGTTTTGTCTATCTTTAAGAAACTTAAGCAGTCTGCAGTTCCATCATACAATTGTATTGAGTTTTTTATTTAAAAAATACCAGTTTGTAGGTTATGATTCATAACTTTTGAGTACAGTTAATAGGTTTTGTAGATGTACGCAGATCTAGGTTATGTATAGTTTTTGGACAAGGAATTGTATAATTTATCAATTTAATGTGTAGTGTTTCTCAAGGAATTATCCTATTGGATATTAATGCAATAATGTTTTTTCAGATGCCCCAAAGATGTTGATGCCTTAATGCAAGAAGGGAACTGCTCCAATTTTCAAGAACCCCAAAGATAAAGGGATGTATGAGGCCTGGCTGTTATTGCATGATAATATTGGAAAACATCCACAGGAACTCAGATCATTAACACAATTGAAGTGAAATTGTCCATATCCGCTTTAAAGAGCTCCTTGTGAAAGTGTATGTTGAAGGGAATGAAATATGTCCAAATGATTTAAAGTCGGTGATATCTAAAAGTGTGAAACAACTTAATGGTCTTTATTTAATTTGAAGACATGTTATTCATCAGTTTTACAAATGACGCAGAATATTTTAAGTTAATGAAGAATGCTACCAAATAAGTCTCCATTTAGTTGTATTCTGGCAAATAATAGAACAGAAAACAGTATATTATTTGTTTTAGATCCAATAAAACTTCTGTAATAAGAATCAATATGATATTACTATGCAAATTTTTGCATTCAATTTATATTTTTATTCTTTTTTAGCATTCGTTTAATAACAGATTTTTTTCTGTTACCATCCAAAGATGACCTAACATATATTATTTCAATTTCTTTTATTAAACTTTATATCATATTTCTTTCTGAATACTTACTTGAAGGATCTAGGTACATATTCCACGTTACTTAAAATCGGTACTATGTTATGTACGTTCTGCCCATATTTGTTTATGAATCCTATTACAATTTCAATTTTTTTAATGAACTTCATATTATATTCCATTTACGATGATCGATCCAATGGAAGTAGTCATATTATTTGAAATGAACATAGTTTATGTTCAGTACATTTTGTCTATATTGGTTTGTGATTACATTTATTGTTTCTTATATCTTTCTTCCAAATTGAAATCTTGTATACCTACATTGCTGAAATATTTATAGGTACTCGTGTTGAGTAAATTCTACGTCTACCTTTTTAAATTGCATACCTATACTATTTGAGTGTTTATTTGCTTATTGTTTGTTTTTTTTTTAATAAATTAACATATTTTGAAAATGAATTTAACCCTCATTGTCAAACAATATCTTTTAACTGTTGAAAGCACTGATACTTAAAAGAATAATACTTATAATAAAAGAAATTGTTCAACATATTTAACTCTAGCAATATGTTTCCTTGAATGCAACTATTTCTGATAGATACTACCAGCTATGTTTACGATGAACACTAATGTACATCTAAGAGGACACCAGCAGAAACTGTCAACAAGATACTACTCAAATCCCCTGAAACACTTCTCGGCCAATGGCTTTCAAGAATATGCTCTTCTTCTTCTTCAGTCAGTCCCTCGATACCGAGGATCGTGACAGCCATGCATCCCCACCAACTCCCTCCCGGTCTTGAGCCATTCTTATGGACCCATGCAGTGTGGTCCCCGTTGCCTGCCTAACAAGATCGGACCATTTCGTGGGCAATCGTCCTCTTTCCAGGGAGTCCTCCAAGAATATACTAGATTACTACAAATTAGCTGAGACTTGGGGTCAAAACAGTGAAAGCTGCCTACCCAATAAGAATAGTAGTATTTATTATTGAATTTTCATTATATTGTGTAAGTTTCATGTTCCTATATAGATTCACATATTTAGTGAGAAATGTCCTTTTCAAAATAGAACTCCCATAAAGAGCTATTTGGAATATAAAATATTATGTTAATTTACAAACCCCCATTTTCTTTTAACTCGCAAATTTATGATACTTAAATAATATTTATCGCATTAATTGAATTATTATAGGTAATAATGTAAGAATCATTATAAAAAGTTCCACATAATATTGATAATTATTATTTGTCATAATATGCCAGTGACCATAAGTATGAGAAATGTCATGCCACGGCTTGGCAAACCACCACAAATACCATCGTGTAACAGGGTGTTTGCCTTGGCTTGTGTGAGCTTGCCAACGCTTGCACCAAGTGTCGGTTTTTGACACAGATCAAAGGAATTGCGGCAAATCTATTAAAATACAGTGCGCACGCCAACGTGTAATATGCGTCCAAGCGTTTGTGAAGGCATGGAGCTTGCCAAGCCACGGCAAGCATGTAATTGTAGCATTACATTCAAAATAGGACTCCCAATGCTAGCAATTACAACATTGCCATTTTTAGCTTCCAGGCTTGTAATATAGAAGGCAGCGGATGACTCAATGAGCAGACCACTGTTGAATCTCATTTTTTTTTGTGAAAAGTTACCTCAAATTATCTTATTGTGAATTTTCAATTACCGTCAGATATTACAATTCTTCTGGGGGTTATTCGCAAACGCCTTAAGATGAGGGTGAAAACCCTCTAATGTAAGCGTTAATTAAAGTCATTATGTGTGGATTTCAAGCTAAATATTGTGTTCAATTTTTTACCATGCTCCTGGGGGTCGTTTCATTCTTGGCTTACTTTTTTTTATCAGCTTGTTGAGTGCTGTAGGTAAGTTGTATGGTAAGGTTCTGATTGAAAGAGTAGGAAAGTTGATTAAGAGTAAAATATGGGATGTTCAAGGTGCTTCTTTGAGTGGAAGGGAGTGCACCGATCAGATCTTTTCCCTGCGAATGGTCGCTAAGAAGCTGATAGGCATTTTTGTGCATTTGTAGACCTGGAGAAGTCTTATGATCGTGTGGACTGTGAAAGATTGTGTCGCATGCTCTCAGATTATGGGGTGAGCAATCGGTTGATTAAACCGCTACACACAAATGCTGCAGGAATAAGGTCTCTGAGAAAAATCTGACAGTGTTATTTAGGGGTTATTGTAATGCAAAATCATTACTTGTGCGCAAAAGTTTGGGGTGGGATATAAGGTTGCGAAGTAATGTTCTATCGATGTATTCCGACCAGCCGTCTCCCTTGTAACGGTAGGTAGAGAGAACAGACACCAAACTATCCTGTCACACTTATACAATTCACAAAGAAAGAGGGGGCCTTGATTGTACATTTCAAAATAATTCATTTTCATAGTATGGTTGTAGGTTACTAAAATTCCTGTAATACAGTTTAATGCTGCAAGACTGAATCAATTTACTGAAAATTAGTGAGCACCTGTTTAAAACTGAATAAAAAATATGGAAATTATTTTATTAAAACCAATAAATCATTTTCATGTCATGGTTAGGTTTATTAAACAGCATAACAAATATACAAATTTATATTATAATTAATATACCCCTTTGTCACTGACACTGGTCGGCATTACAGCAGCAAGCCTTTGCGTCGATCAATGTAAGATAAAAGTGGGTAAACTATACCACAAAATGAAAATAAAAGGGTTCATACCCAAATACATGAAGAATCCAAACTACAAAAAAATATGAAACATCACAACAATATTATACCAAGTACATCTATCACATAGCAGGTATCATCACAATAGCAAAAAACACTATTAATCCATGTATGTATGTAAGCACACAACTATTCGGACACTAGGTAAGTAGTTTTAATTTTGGCGACAGCTATTTTATCCCCATGAGATACTGAAAGGTTGTAATAAGTGTGTGAGATAAAATACGACACACATTGGTCTCTCCCATCCTGGTTTGGACATTTATTGTTTTTTTTTTTCATTGTGGTGATTTTTATATCAATATTTACTCAGAACTATCATCGTTTTCAACCAATCTGTAACACACATTGAACATAATATAGATATTTGGCTACCACATTGCATGTTTAACTAAAAAAAAAGTGACTATAAAATATAATATTCTTAATTGTACATAATAAAATATGTCAAAGGGTAGGCTTATTGCCTAGTGGTAAATTCTACCAGCCATATCATAATCAGAATATCATTGTTTTCTCCCAATATCCGTCATATGTAAATCATTTATTTATATTGTATTTTTCAATCATGGAAAACAGACTATGAATCTAAAATCTTGTGTGTCATGTATTGAATACTTCACCAAAAAAACAATTTTACAATCATCAGTACATTAATACAGGTGCATCTGTTGGGTACTCAATAAACTGAATACAATTCAGCTAGTAAATAATCATGGATTCAGAAATTTTTTATATGAAACACATATCAAATGTATATGCAGATTGGTAAATAAGCATGTTATG
This sequence comes from Mystacides longicornis, assembly GCA_963576905.1. Taxonomy (NCBI): domain Eukaryota; kingdom Metazoa; phylum Arthropoda; class Insecta; order Trichoptera; family Leptoceridae; genus Mystacides; species Mystacides longicornis. The sequence continues at coordinate 3,106,709 of OY756432.1, forward strand.
GATTGATTTGATAACATTTGAAGTATTTTATCAACCAATTTTAAGTAAAAAAAAAACAATTTTAAAAGATGCCTATTTTCTCATACAAACTTTTTCTTCATGGAGTGCCATTTTATTTTTTCTTTCTAAAATTGGTTTTTGTTTGAAAAATGAAGACTTTGTTGGTCATAGTCGTTTAGTTAGTCAATTTGAGGGGATTTGATAACATCCTCGGATGATAACACTACGATTTGAATAGGTTAGGTTAAGGTTGGAACGTAGTTTTAAAGGGTTTTGTCAAAAATCGAAGAAGCCCGCAAAGTAAATAATTACCAATATAAAAATGTTATTATTCACCCGTGAAATTTGAAAACCTTGCTCACCTTTCAGAAATAGGAACTTATATTTAATTTATTACTGGACAGTTCACCCGAAATGAAAAAATATATAATATTAGTCAATATCAGGTTAACGAGATCACGTCAGCTATCAACAAATGACAGCCATTTGACAGTGACAGTACATTACCTTCTACGTGTTCTTACACTATGGCAGCCGTGTGCAATACTGTCGCGACTCGCGATCCGTTCCTCTTTTTTCTAGGGAGCAGTCGAGCGTAGAACGTCGAGTGGTTATGGTGTGTTTAGCCGTGGATATCAGGATATGTGTATGTGTACTGTAGAGTTTAATCGTGTTATTTGTGCTGTAACAAAAGTTACGTACTCACTACCCAGGATCTATAAATGCCAATTTTTCTGTAAATTTTCATCTGTTATGGACGGTTAAAAAAGCTAGTAATAATATAAATTATAATATTGACAGAACAAACATCAGTGCGTTTATCGCACGAGATTTCTCTGGTGAATTTTGGTTAAGTTTCGAACGATCGCACTGACGTACCCGAGCGATCACTCGACAGTAGATAATTCGCTGAAGGTATCCCTGAAATAAATTAATAAAAGTCTTGGTAAACTTGAGTTTTAGCGTCGCGAACATTTCTATTCGAATTATCCACAACTGTCATTTCCATGGTCATTTCATATGACGTTTCCATAGATTTTTATTCACGTATTTGGCGGTATCAGTGTTGCCTAGCCGCAGAAACGCGTCCAAATATTTCAAAATTTCGACCGACGGCAAACAACGCATTTTCTTTTTTATTTCCACTGACTTGCACCCGAAATCGACTGATGCAGCAAGACAACGCATTTATTTAAAAATAAAATCGTGCGACCAAAAACAAAACATTAGTAAGTCAAAAAATAATTTATCACAATAATAATATTTATTTATTTATTTATTCATTGTACGGCTAAAGAGCCTTTTTTATAATAATATATAATAATCACAAATATACAATCATACAAACATTATCAATAACATATACCCATTTACAATTAAAAAAAAATAAAAAATATTACACTTTACAGTTTTCAATGCCTATACCGCTTTAACAAATAATTTAAATCAAATATGCGGCAATTTATTTACATAATAATGTTTGATGACATTAAGAACATCGCAATGCAAAACAAGAATTTTTTTAATATTATGTAATTTTTACATAATAACCTAAGTTGTGTCTTTTTTCATATAAAGGCCCAGGCAATGGATTTTATAAATAGGTATATGTGTAATAAATAATTTGTGTATGTTGTATATTCTTCTAGTGTCGCCGATCACCTGCTCTATGTAGCTCTTATAAGATAAATTACATATTGTGATAAATTATTTTTGAACTTATTGAAAATGTTTTTTTTGGTGGCACGATTTTATTTTTAAATGCGTTGTCTAACGCCGGTCGAAACATCATAGATATAATACTATTGGATCGGTAATCTATGCAACTTTGGGGTATCATGATAAAAATAGCTGACTAGCTGCAAAAGTCGGAGGTTTTGTTTGCTAGAAGTCTGTATAAAACGTTCTGATTATCATATATTTTCGTGATTTGTGTCTACGTGAAAAACTGAACATGGTTAAATCGTGTTGTGCGTAAAATTGTACTCATTTTTTATTTATACAAAAAATTTTAATGAAAAGAAAATAAATATACTGGATGATAATTTTCAAAAGAAATGATTTCCAAGGTATATATTGCAATGAAGGAACACCAGTGTAAAAAATAATTATAACGCAATTAGCTACTAAATATATGTTTTCTTTCAAAGAAAAAGTATGGAAAATAGAGGTTCATAAATATTGTCCTAAAAATGTGTATTCTGTATTATTCGCTATAGGAGACAAAATACATAACAAAACATGTCCATTCATCACAAACAAACAGAATTTTTTTAAGGAGAGTATATTGTAATCGGAGAATTTTGCTCTAAACAATTAATAATACAAAGAATTCCCCCTTGCCGCTAGTCACGTGACCTTCCATACAAACAGTGTTGTCGCGGTTGACTGTATGTTTGACAGCTCGCATTACCAGTCCGATGCGAAATATTTGGACGCGTTTCTGCGACTAGGCAACACTGATACCGCCAGATACGTGAATAAAAATCTATGGAAACGTCATAGGAAATGACAGATGTGGACAATTCGAATAGAAATGTTCACGACGCTAAAACTCATTTTTACCAAAGTCTTTTCTTGGAACCGCTTTCATTCTGGCACAATACTGTTTGCCTTATTGTATACTTGCAAAAAAAGCTTTTCGAATATCTGACACAATGGATACTAAATCTATAAACGATAATGACTTATGTGAGAGTGATAATATACTCATTTATAAATTAGAGGAAAATGAAATTGAACATTTTTTAATAAATGTCAACGTAGCCCTTTCAAAGCCACACGATAGTAGCAATGCGAAAGGAACTATTATTGGTGATAAAAAACATATTAATATGCAAAAGCAGATTGGAAAAATACCATACGCGTGTGATATATGCCGCAAAAAGTTCAATAGATCAGGACATTTAATGAGACATATGCGAACACATAGTGGTGAAAAACCATACGAGTGTGATATATGCCGCCAAAAATTCACTATATCAGGAGATTTAAAGAAACATATGCGAACACATAGTGGTGAAAAACCATACGAGTGTGATATATGCCGCAAACATTTCAGTAAATCAGGACATTTAATGACACATATGCGAACACATAGTGGTGAAAAACCATATGAGTGTGATATATGCCGCAAAAAGTTCACTCAATCAGGACAAATAATGAGACATATGCGAACACATAGTGGTGAAAAACCATACGAGTGTGATATATGCCGCAAAAAGTTCAATCAATCAGGAAATTTAAAGATACATATGCGAACACATAGTGGTAAAAAACCATACGAGTGTGATATATGCCGCAAAAAGTTCACTATATCAGGAGTTTTAAAGATACATATGCGAACACATAGTGGTGAAAAACCATACGAGTGTGATATATGCCGCAAAAAGTTCAATGAATCAGGAAGTTTAAAGATACATATGCGAACACATAGTGGTGAAAAACCATACGAGTGTGATATATGCCGCAAAAAGTTCAATCAATCAGGAAATTTAAAGATACATATGCGAAAACATAGTGGTGAAAAACCATACGAGTGTGATATATGCCGCAAAAAGTTCACTATATCAGGAGTTTTAAAGAAACATATGCGAACACATAGTAGTGAAAAACCATACGAGTGTGATATATGCCGCAAAAAGTTCACTTTATCAGGAGATTTAAAGAAACATATGCGAACACATAGTGGTGAAAAACCATACGAGTGTGATATATGCCGCAAAAAGTTCAATCAATCAGGAAATTTAAAGATACATATGCGAAAACATAGTGGTGAAAAACCATACGAGTGTGATATATGCCGCAAAAAGTTCATTCAATCAGGAAATTTAAAGAAACATATGCGAACACATAGTGGTGAAAAACCATACGAGTGTAATATATGCCGCAAAAAGTTCAATCAATCAGGAAATTTAAAGAAACATATGCGAACACATAGTGGTGAAAAACCATACGAGTGTGATATATGCCGCAAAAAGTTCACTATATCAGGAGATTTAAAGAAACATATGCGAACACATAGTGGTGAAAAACCATACGAGTGTGATATATGCCGCAAAAAGTTCACTATATCACGAGTTTTAAAGATACATATGCGAACACATAGTGGTGAAAAACCATACGAGTGTGATATATGCCGCAAAAAGTTCAATCAATCAGGAAATTTAAAGATACATATGCGAAAACATAGTGGTGAAAAACCATACGAGTGTGATATATGCCGCAAAAAGTACAATCAATCAGGAAATTTAAAGATACATATGCGAACACATAGTGGTAAAAAACCATACGAGTGTGATATATGCCGCAAAAAGTTCACTGAATCAGGATATTTAAAGAAACATATGCGAACACATAGTGGTAAAAAACCATACGAGTGTGATATTTGCCGCAAAAAGTTCAATCAATCAGGAAATTTAAAGATACATATGCGAACACATAGTGGTGAAAAACCATACGAGTGTGATATATGCCGCAAAAAGTTCACTATATCAGGAGTTTTAAAGATACATATGCGAACACATAGTGGTGAAAAACCATACGAGTGTGATATATGCCGCAAAAAGTTCAATGAATCAGGAAGTTTAAAGATACATATGCGAACACATAGTGGTGAAAAACCATACGAGTGTGATATATGCCGCAAAAAGTTCAATCAATCAGGAAATTTAAAGATACATATGCGAAAACATAGTGGTGAAAAACCATACGAGTGTGATATATGCCGCAAAAAGTTCACTATATCAGGAGTTTTAAAGAAACATGTGCGAACACATAGTAGTGAAAAACCATACGAGTGTGATATATGCCGCAAAAAGTTCACTTTATCAGGAGATTTAAAGAAACATATGCGAACACATAGTGGTGAAAAACCATACGAGTGTGATATATGCCGCAAAAAGTTCAATCAATCAGGAAATTTAAAGATACATATGCGAACACATAGTGGTGAAAAACCATACGAGTGTGATATATGCCGCAAAAAGTTCAATCAATCAGGAAATTTAAAGATACATATGCGAACACATAGTGGTGAAAAACCATACGAGTGTGATATATGCCGCAAAAAGTTCAATCAATCAAGAAATTGAAAGATACATATGTGAAAACATAGTGGTGAAAAACCATACGAGTGTGATATATGCCACAAAAAGTTAACTATATCAGGAGTTTTAAAGAAACATATGCGAACACAGGGATGTGATGCAGCACCATTATTTATATCTAGGTGTTAAATTTTATAATGAACTGCCGAGTGATATAAGGGGATTGCAAGATTACCAAGAATACAAGAAAAATATCATAAAACATATCGTAGAGGTTGGCCCGCGTTAATTGTGCGCCGCCTGTGTATAATAGTGTTGTTGCGTTTCACCGCGCGGCGGCGGTGTGTGCCGAATTCCCTGTGTTTTTGGTGCCACCCTGTGTGGCTGTCTATGTGCGTTACTATAGATAATACATTATAGTGATGAACTTATAATATTCCTTCATTTTATCTACTCCATTTATGCTATGTTTACTCCCTCTCCTCACACGAGCTCTGCTCTATTGGAGAGGTTATATATATATATATATATATAAAAAAAAATCAAGGGAAAATATCTATTTAATAACATAATATTTGTAATTGTGTAACATTTTTCTGTGAATAAAGTTTGAACATAGTGGTGAATAACCATAAGAGTGTGATATATGCCGCAAAAAGTTCAATCAATCAGGAAATTTAAACATACATATGCGAACACATAGTGGTAAAAAACCATACGAGTGTGATATATGCCGCAAAAAGTTCAATTAATCAGGAAATTTAAAGAAACATATGCGAACATATAGTGGTAAAAAAACCATACGAGTGTGATATATGCCGCAAAAAGTTCAATCAATCAGTACCCGTATTCCGTTGCAAGTGTAGGGTAGTCACTTAAAAAAAGGTGACTATTAGGCGATATATGCGCGCTATGGAAAGATCAATGTTGGGTATCTCAATACGCGATCGCATCAGGAATACTGAAATTCGAAGGCGCACTCGAGTCACAGATGTGGGAGATACTTAGATAAGGGGATACGTAACTTCTATGCATTGCCGTACTAAGAATCTGTGACCATTTCGCCATTTTTTGGTGGCAGACATTGGCAGGTACAAAATACATTTTTTGTACTAAATATAAATATTTTGCCAGAACTGCAAATTATAAACTCTAAGGAACATGCATACGATGTCAAACAAAAGGTAGGTACTGGAAGAAAGGAAACTTTTAAGCGCCACGGATGATCCGAAAAGTGACAGGCTGGTGGCAAACAGGCACTTTTTCTATAGGAAACAAGTATAAAAATGGTCACACGCCACCGGGCATAGTTACGTATCCCCTCTCTTTCCTAATCTAAGGGGAGATAAAATTGCAAGGCTCAAATGGAGGTGGGCTGGTCATGTGTCCCGCAGGACGACGGAAGGTGGAGTAGAAGAGTGACGAACTGGAGACCAGAGACTGGCCGAAGGAGTGTGGGAAGACAGCCGATGAGGTGGAGCGACGACATCGTGCGTGCCGTTGGGACAGAGTGGATGGGGATGACCAGGGACAGAGAGGAGTGGCGTGAGCGTGAGGAGGCCTATGTCCTGCAGTGGATAATTGCGGGCTAATATGACAGGCGATATATTTTGTATGGAAAACGCATATAGCGCCGCCACAAGGATATTTCTAGAAACAAATGCGATTCTATGATTTCGATACGTACAGTCGTACGACTCAATTACTTGAGCGTGGGGATTCACGGAAGTTTTACATAGGAAAGCAAATTATATTCTCCGATTCTGGCACGTCTAACATCAGTGACAGCGACGCTTCAAATGTCAAAATTTGTCACCAAGGGTTTGCACGATGAGATGAACTATCGAGATCTCGCGTTTACCAAATAAAACGATAAAAAGGTTATATTATAAGGTAAGAAATTGATTAATATTTGGATTTAATGATATTTTCGTGAATATTTTGGTATATTTTCATTGTTTTAGAAGCCTGCGAAATTGCGGGTAAAAACTATTTACATTAGAATAAAATCTTGCATTGCTATTACAAATCTATTTACTTGATAAATTCCTTTTAAATGTTGTGAGTTTCTCTTGCATAAAACTTTCTCCTAGATGTCAGAAACAAAAAATATAGGTACATATCCAATGAAATAGAAAAATTAATTGGTAATATAATGTTGCATTAAAACAGTGATTTGTGTTACCAATGTTCCCCTGTTTTATTATTCCATGGGCAGCACAACATTCTTTATCGTAACCTTTAACAATATAAATATGTATAAAAAAAACACATCCTTCATTTTAGATGAAAAAATGGATTGTTTGTTAAGACCATCATTATTCAGAAGAAAGTGTGGAAGATGATAAGACAAACTAGCTACCGGGCATCTCTACGACATTTTCAACCAAATGCCAAAGGAATTCGATGTTGAGTTTATGAAAATATATGGACAAACGAAGAAAAAATTAATTATTCTTTGTGAAGATTAACATCAGTTTGCTTCAAAAGCTACGGACAGTTTCTTTGGAAACTAATGTAAGTTTGGAGGTCAATTTCACTTCCTTGGTTCTCAACAGGCAACCAAATTGGCTACCTATGTACATAATTATATGCTTTACAAGCCCCTTTACTGACCTCGGTAGCTTAGTGATATAGGCTTGGACTCCAGATCAAGAGGTCCCAAGTTTGATTCCCGGCCGGGTCAGGTTTTTAAAGTATTTATTCTCTTGAAATTTCTAGCCAGGTTCGGCTTGTCGTTTATTTATTTATTAATTACCCAAAATTTGATTTCAGGTGTACTCTACTCTATAACAATTACCTGTTAGTGTAGCAGGTACATACTATATTGGTGAAATGGGCAAAGTAATAATAATAATAATAATAACAACACTTTTCTATACAAAGGTGTCAGTATAGCCGGCGGAACTTATTGCCTGAGGCAATTTTTTCCAGTCAACCGGTCCCGTCCAATCTGAGACAGGCCAACCCCGGGTAGAAATTTCAAGTGAAAAAACACTTAGAAAAACTCTGACCCGACCGGGAATCGAACCCGGGACCCCGGATCTGAAGTCCACGCTAGTACAACTAGGCTACCGAGGTCGGTTCCTAGTTGCGGTCGAAAGTAATGAAATCTATCCAAAAAAATTGTTGATAATTATCCATTTCCAAGAACACCTATGGAGAGACGAAGAGTTGCCCAAAGGTTTGTTAAGTATACAAAATAATTTTGTGTTTTTTATCAGTTCTGTGATTACTTAAATATTTAACTCAAAAAGTCTATAGATAAATACATTTGTTACATACTACGACAAAGCTCATTCAAAGTGCCCCTGAGTTGACCACTATTATGACTAACCAGGGTGGCATCAATTATTGTCATCAGTTTTATTGTTTTAAAAATTATTGATTTATGTACCTAAGTTGGGTCCAAACTCAGAAGAAATTTCATAATTTTACAGATTTTTCCTGAAATCGACCCAGGCGGATTATCATGAGGAAAATTATTCAAAAGACTTTGTTATGGAAGACTGATGAGAAATCAATCTGCTTCTGGACGAAGGCTCTTTCGCACATGGCCAGACTTTTCTGAACAAATTTCATATACCTATGTCACATTGTCTTAGGGTGTTGACACTTTTTGCCTACTGCAGACAAGTTTTTTGGAATGAATCAGATATTCTTTTAGAGCAGGTAGGCGCTAATTCGTTAATATTATTCTCTTTGATTCACTCTAGTAGTCAGTTTCGAATCAGCTCGTCAATATGAAATTGATATTGACAGTTTGATTGATTAGTGATACCAGTTACACCATGGGATCATTAACCGATGTTCAGTTTTATTCTGCAAAAAGTGGAAATGTGTGAAAATGACTTGCAAGAATGTGTGTCAAAAGTTAATAAGTAGAGATGGAGTGATCATGTGAAAAGAATGGATGTTTATAGAATGACAATGAAAAATTATAAGGCAGAAATGACGTGGATCGAACACATCAATTCCATCCTTAAAGAAGGCCAGGTCAGAAGTGAAAGAAATAGGAGAGGTTGCATGAGACATGGTATGTTCGGTAAAAGAAGCAAAAGAAATAGGAGAGGTTGTATGAGAAATGGTTTGTCGGTAGAAGAAGAAAAAGAAGTGTGCTTGATAGAAGAGGTCTGTTCTCTCGTGATGGGTAAAAATAAAGCATAAAATGTCTCCAAAGTTGCTCTTTAAGTGATAGTATTCTCCATGTTCAGACCAATCTTACGACTTAGGGCGACAGCCAGAGTATTTTAATACCTTCATAGCTGTTGACTACGCTTTGCCAGCTTTCACTTTGTCCGTCTACCCAGCGCTAAATGAAGCAGGTACTGGCCACAGGAAATTGGAAGACAAGAACAAAATTCTCCATGTATTGTGTCCTTACCCATAGGGTCTATAGACTGATAAAATATATGCAATAAGGAGGTTTAAAAAAAATCATTTTTGATTAAATCAAAATTTGTATTACTATTTTTTTTTTATTTCACCACGGCAATGTGCCTTTAAAACATGTACAAAAAGAAATGATAAATGTCAAAACCTTAAAATAAACATATTATTATGTAGTAAAACAATTTCATAAAACTAGACAATGTTTCTATAAATGTTAACCTAAGATGATATTGGTAAGAAACAAATGCATAGATTTTGTTACAAGCAAGCAGTTTTTGAGACATAAAAAAATATTAATTCTCATTTCTATAATAGGTATGAATTATTTAGATAATACATTTATGTAAAGAGAAAATAATGTAAAGATTAATAATTGTTATTAATATAGTGTGTAGTGCAGAGTGTAATATACATAAATGGCAATATAAAAATGTTAAATATTCAATTTTGTAAATTCATTAAAAGCTGCCTGTGTTCAATGTTATATTTTCACTCAACAATTTTTTTCCTTGTCTAGGTTCATAGGCAAAAACCTATTGTCACAAGAGACATTGCAATAATTCAAAATATGATATATGAAGTATAATTACCCCAAGATTGCACATGCATTTTTGAATTAATGTTAAGATTTTTCATTATTAAGCATTCTTTCTTGATCGTTGATATTGACACCAATCAAGAACTAAAACTCTGCGCTTGGTGAAATCCATAAGCGACGACTGTAGCAACTCCAGTTGCACTGCTCGTGTCGCGACAGTCATTACTTAGGAATTCCACCAGGAAGTTCATACAATACAAAGGATACCAAACACAGAATCTCACCTGTCTGTGAGAGCTCTTAAATTGTGAAAATTTGTAGAGCATAATTTAAAATGATGAAATATAAAAGAAGTGAAAATCAAGTTTGAAAAGAGAAGTATACTGAAACGACGGAATGGTCTCTCCACTGTCGTGGATGGTATTTGTTATTGCCTTCTTCTTCATTTCTCCTCTCAAATCGTCCTCCGTCCTCTAGCGTCGAATCATTTGATCCACATGAAGTTCTATGAAGACTTATTGACGATGTCAATAGGAGTCCAATCTGAGGGAGAAGACCTCTGACAAGAAACAATAGGAAGCACAATTGTCTTGAGGAGTTGGCTAGCTCACCACTCTCAGAAATTAAAGGAGATTTTCTTATAGATTCTTTACTTTAGTTATTGAGCATGAGACTGTCTATCACTGGAAACCAAAGGAATAGTTTCCTTATCTCAGGAATGGTGTAGTCCGGGACTTGAAGATTCTTAGACAAATGTTTGTGAGATAAATTTAAAAGCACAGATCACTTTGAATTATTGTTTGTTTAATGAAGGATAACACATTTATTGTTACAATCAAGTTATGACACAAATACAGACACTCTTTATAAAGTTTTTAGTGAAATTTTACTTCATTCAATTATTATGGCTATTATTATTATTCTGTTACAAATTCAATTTAATTCTTTGGTCCTTTCACTATATCAGCACTTTGTAATTAAATTAATTATGAAGTCTTAGCACAAGCGATACGAATACTGAGCGTGGGATTTAAGACACCGGTAGTTTTTATTCTGAAGCACAATTAACCAAGTCGGAAGTTATCACTATTAGAAATTGTAATCATTAATTAAATAAATGATACTATTGTCTTTCGTAATCCCGAATTTAATTCACTACATTTGATGTTAATAAAAATTGCGCGCCAACGGCACCTGTACACCGGAGGTCCCAGGTCCGTAGCTTGCGGCTGAGAGTAGTAGATTGCTGACTGTACAGGTGAAAGGGGAGTATTTATATTAATCATGAGAGGGCGCGGGGCAGAGGGGTGTTTGTTGCATCAACTGAGGGAAGTATTAAAATTGAACTGTTCCAACAGTCAATTTGCCTTATAGAAAATGGATTTACCCAAATCGGAACATATTAATAGACCAATCACAGACCTGTATCCAAATTGTGTCCTTATTAGGAGCGCAGCCCAATCAGTTATTCATGTGATTCAACAACACACCCGAAAACTTTGGTGGTTGTCGGAAAGTTTAAGTAAATAATTTTTCTATTGTTAATATGATTTTATTCCAATATTACAGTAATTCAAACGATTCAAATTTTGAATTACGACACCACCTAGGCTTCTACTACACTTTACTTGGATGCGCCAGCTGCAAGGCTCGTACAAGTCACCTACCTTTAATTGTGACTGCAAGAAAGACAGCACCGACATGCTCAGAGAGAAACAATGCTCAATGATATCTCAGGGTCTTTTATGGATCCTTTTGAAGATGTCTGATCAAGAGTCTCATTCACTTCTGAAACTGATTAGGTGTCGGATGACGACAGATTAAAGACACTTTTCACTGAACAAATTGTTTATTGCTTGGAAGAACTTAAAGTACGTTATAATCGTGGTTATTTTCTTAGGTTATTATTACTTTTACACGTGCGTGCGTAAGTGGGTTATTATTACTTTTACACGTGCGTGCTTAAACAGTGGAAACGTCATCTACTATGATTCTATGCGTAATCCGAATTCACTGTTGGGTCGTTCCATTATTCTGAATATCCCTCAACAGGTGGGTGACGCAATCAATTGACATATTAACACGGGGATCCCTTAAATCAAAAAATGAACTCTCCCGTAATTTGAAACGTTACAATTAGGGAATCCAATCCCGCAAACCGCGAATCCCGCTAATGCGGGATCCCGCACCTTTTTTGCGGGATCAGAAATGCGGGATTTCTCATGCGGGATCCCGCACGTTTGCGGGACTGAAAAGGAAAAAATAATAAACAATAAGAATGGGCTCAGATGAAGTTCTGATTATTTATTAGATCCTGTACAACCTCAAATGAAATATTTATCAACTTTCGCTGGAAAAACGGGACTTTACTTTGAAATTCATATGGAAAATAATTATTCTTTCAGTTTTTAAGTTACAACTAAGTAAGGTTTGAATTTATATTTTGTGTTCTGTGAATCCTGTATCGGAACGGAACAAAATCAATGTCATTTGAATCTCTATGCCTAGGGATTCTACCACGGTAGGGGATTCAGTATCGAGCGTAGTAAATTGTCAAAGAAGGTTACTGCGTGATGCAATGTTAGTTAATGCAGAAACCAAATTGATCGACAAAATACCAGGATAAGCCAGGAACTTATAGTGGCGCTATCTCGTCGGATAAAAGAACGCCGTACATCAATGGCCGTTATATGGTTGCGAATCCTGGCATCTGTCGAAGCCTGAACAGAAGAAGAGGACACTTATACTGTTTTAGTGCAGATAGAGGGTATCCTAAATTCTCGTCCTATCTGTCCATTATCTTCCGATCCAAATGATTTTCAATTTCTGACACCAGGTCACTTCCTTACTACTGAAAATCTTCAGACCTTGCCTGACCCTGTGGTAAGTAAACTCCCTGCTTCTCAATTAATACATTACAAAAAACTAATGAGTGTTTTTTCTTCCTTCTGGGAACTCTGGAGAAAGGGTTATTTTCAAACTTTGCAGACGAGAGGAAAATGGTTGACAAAAACACCACCCATCAAAATACATCAGATGGTACTCTTGAAGGATGACCAATCGCCACCATTGTTTTGGAAGATGGGGCGAGTAGAAGAGCTGTTGCCAGGAAAGGATGGGGAGATAAGAAGCGTCAAGGTGAAGACGTCCACAGGAGTATTAATGAGACATATCACATGTCTCGCACCATTACCAGAAGACCAGGACATTCAGGTGGATACAGAAGAAAAGAAAGAAAACTATTGTTCATAATAAAATTAAAAAAAAAATTTAAATTTCGGTAATATTTTGGAATAAAACACAAAATAATTTTAATTAAATCAAGAAAAAACTGAAGATTACTTTAAAAATCATTTTTAAAAAGAAGATAGAAATAAACCAATAATTAAATCGGTTATAGAAGACTTGAAGATTTAAAAATAAAAAAATAAAATAAAAATATTTATGTAACTGTGTTCCGAATTGATACTTCAAGATTGTAATGAACATTGTGATTATGAATAATTGAAGCAATAATCCACAATTATAAAAGTATCATTTTTATTGCACAACTTTATAAGAAGATAATACCTAAAAATATAATTTTACTAATTGGAATAAATAACACTGTTCAATCCAAGGGAGGCTCATACTACTGTTATTGGAGGCTGCAGTTAAGATGCATCACTGGAGAATCGATGGAAGCATATCTGTTCATTAAATTTCATCAAGATGTAAAGAAAATGACTATATTTATTTCATTAATTGTATTTTTTTGTTTGTCGTTATTTTTGCCACTTGACAAAAAAGATATGGTACCTACCTATTGATTATTGAATAATTAATTTTTTGTTCGTAGTTATGTAGATATTAATTGCTTAAAGGGAGATATTGAGTCACTTATATTTGGGGGTAAAATTTAGTTTCATTAAATGACTCTCAATTTCCAATAGAGGTAATAACTTTTTGAAATGAACCTTATCATTTCAAGGTGGGGAGTATGGATAAAATTGTTGATGATACCTTTTTACAATTATATCAATTTTTGAATTCATAGAATAATTTTTGTTTGTTCGTTCCACCGATGCGTGGAAGCTTGTATCAAAGTACTTTTCATTTTGAATCTGGGCTCATTTCTTCGATTGTATTTTGGCAGTAACATTAAACTCTGATGTGAAACAAACTATTGGAAGTGTTTTTATTCAGTAAATAAAACATAAGTTTAAACAATTTTTTCTATATTTTTTGGGCTTACGATAAAACAGTTTCCTAACATTTTTATGTTTTGGAAAAATTTACTATTTTGTAACTGTTTTTTATTTATATATTTATTTCTTTGGTTACCGGTTTCGGCTACCAGCCATCATCAGACCAAACTTAAAACTAATGTGCACAGATGACAAAATATTGTGACTTACAAATTTTAGGTATTGTGATGGAGGGGGATGTTAGGGGTGGGCGTGGAAGGAGATAGGGTAGGGAAGAGAGATAATAGCGGAGATTTATAAGGGTTCGTTTCTTTGTTTATTAGATTATTAGGGATATTTTTATTAATTTCGATTGTTTCTAGGGTGTTAAGTTTTCTATATGTGTAACCATTGGTGTGCTTGTAAGTGGTTTTATTGATGTTGTGGGTATGATTGTTGTCTAAAAGATGATTAGCATATTCCGAAAAATTGTTATTTTTTAGACACCGAAGGTGTTCACTAATGCGTGTTTTGAAGTTTCTCTTTGTGCTCCCTATATATTTGTGATTACAGTCGTTGCAGTATAGTGTGTATATTCCGTTTTTGTTTAGTATGTGTGTTTTGTCTTTATTTTTTATTAATTTCTGTAATGTGTTGTTAGTGTATAAGGCTGGAGTAAGATCTGTGGATAGTTTTTGATGAATTTGATCTAATAGACGATTTAGTTAGACAAAAAGCCAGTAAAGAAGCATTCCGTAAGAAAATAAAAATCACAAATAAATTCAAAAACTTAATAGAATCCAACACAAATGACAACAATAAAAAGAACAATAATAAATTCTTCTCAAACCATAAATTTAGTGAAAGAGTGATAAACCTTAGTGACCACCAATTTAAAAGTAAGGAAATACAATTGTTATCAAAATGACTAAAATACAACATTAAAAACAACTTTCAAGACAACCTGGAACTTTTAGCAGCAGACGTCGATATTGCTTTGTATCGATACCCTGAGTCAACCAAACAGCTGATATCCTGAAAAAACAAATAAAAACATGTTCCGAACCCACCAACCCAGAAGAAAAAAATCGCAACAATATCCAAAAATCGTTGAAAAATAATAATCTTACACTTACGAGAGCTGACAAGGGAAACACAATAGTCATCATGAAAAACTCAGAGTATATTTCCAAAACAGAAGAATTTCTTAACCAGGATGCCACATTTTCCAAGACTGAGAAGGATACCACTCAAAAATACCAAGAGCAAGTAAAGAAATGCATCAAGAAATGTCCTAATATATGTGGTAATTTTAAGTTCAATAATCTAATTGTTCCAAATCCTTCCCCTCCAAAACTTTATGGATTGGCTAAAATTCATAAAAAAGATATTCCTATTAGACCGGTAGTCCCTTCTTTTTCCTCAGCCAATTCGAATATTTGTTCCAGACTAGTCAAATTCTTCAAAGAAAATAATTTATTTAATCCTACTAGAACAATAAAAAACAGTGCAGATCTAGTTGACAAAATTAAAAATCTCGAGATCCCATCTAATAGCAAACTTATTTCATTCGATGTTAAAAATCTTTTTCCTAGTATACCTATTCAAGAGTGCAAAAATATAAGTATTAAGCTAATACAAGAATCAAACATAAGCTCAGTTCTAAAGGATGAAATCAAACACATGATTGATGTCGCATTAGAACAAACTTATTTTACTTTCAACAATAAAATTTATAAACAATCATCGGGGTTACCTATGGGGAATTCTGCCTCACCACTTTTCGCGGACATCTTTATGGACCATTTTGAAAACAATCTGTTCACTTCGAATTCCCCACACCTGCATAACATTACAACATGGTATAGATACGTTGACGACATCTTTGCCATCTGGAAAGGTACGGACAGCCGGTGGACTCTTTTCTCACGCATCTCAACATCAATAAAAACATACAATTCACACTAGAACACAACCCGGACAACACATTGAATTTCCTCGACCTTGCCATAAATCTAGAAGATAACAAATGCGCATTTAACATATACAGAAAACCAACACAAACCGATTGTATTATCCCTTCCGACTCAGCCCACCCATACAAAATAAAACTAGCAGCTTTCCAGTCTTTAATTAATAGATCACTGAACATACCACTTAGCACAGAGAATTTTAAAACAGAAATAAATTTAATTAAACAAATTGCGGTCAACAACAAATACAATCCCAACCTCATTGACAAACTTTTACTCAGAAAACAATTAACAATAACATCTAAAAAATATTTATATCCCATACCTACACAAAAAACAGAAGATACATCATACAGAAAAATACTATACATTAAAGACACATCCGAACAAATCAATAAAAAACTACCCACAGATCTTACTCCAGGCTTATACACTAACAACACATTACAGAAATTAATAAAAAATAAAGACAAAACACACATACTAAACAAAAACGGAATATACACACTATACTGCAACGACTGTAATCACAAATATATAGGGAGCACAAAGAGAAACTTCAAAACACGCATTAGTGAACACCTTCGGTGTCTAAAAAATAACAATTTTTCGGAATATGCTAATCATCTTTTAGACAACAATCATACCCACAACATCAATAAAACCACTTACAAGCACACCAATGGTTACACATATAGAAAACTTAACACCCTAGAAACAATCGAAATTAATAAAAATATCCCTAATAATCTAATAAACAAAGAAACGAACCCTTATAAATCTCCGCTATTATCTCTCTTCCCTACCCTATCTCCTTCCACGCCCACCCCTAAACCCCCCTCCATCACAATACCTAAAATTTGTAAGTCACAATATTTTGTCATCTGTGCACATTAGTTTTAAGTTTGGTCTGATGATGGCTGGTAGCCGAAACCGGTAACCAAAGAAATAAATATATAAATAAAAAACAGTTACAAAATAGTAAATTTTTCCAAAACATAAAGTTTAAACACCATCTGCATACTCAAAAATTTGTTCCAAACATTTCAAAGAAGATTGTTTCGACAGAAACAAATTTGGAGGGACTTGGTTAACATCAGAAGCAATTCCAACAATATTTTACTTCCCTAAGCATTTGCAGCCAAAATCTGTCAGTCGTAAACCACCTGCTGTTCGAACCTTGTAAGCAAATTTAACATATTTCATACTTTTTACTTTTACATTGTGAATATAAAGAATTATTTATAATTTTGCGCTTTTTTATCCTTCATTACTATATCGTTTTTATTACAATGGTTGCATTGTTTATGATTATTGTAAATTTATTTATAATATCTAGTTAGACAATTCACTATGTATTCATTTTATCTTGTGTCTTTTTGATACCTGATTTTATTTGCTAGTTAAATTATGTTGTAAAAAGCTTAATGCCCTATACTGTTTTAAATAAATAAAGAAACTTACTTAACTGTGTTACAGATACATCAAGTATTGTTGATACTGATCTTCCCAAAGAACCTGTTGTTACTGTAAATATGGATGTTGTGAAACCGTCTACACCTAAAGCAAAATATCGGTAAGAAATTCTACAAATAACCTAAAAACATATACAATTTGGAAATGTTCAATGTTTGATTTATGATTTAATGTTTCAGATATCTTGGTGATTTCAAAACACAGGACATGAGCTGTCCGTGAAAGCGGAAAAGGCAGTCCAGATAGCAAAAAAGGCGTTAAATTACAAACGAAGAGAAATTAAAAAACTACGCCGTGAACAAATGAAATTAAAAAGAAAAATAGACAACATGCAGCCCATATTAGACTGTTTGAAAAATAAAATGAAGATTTCAGATGAGATTTGTCAAATTTTAGAAGTAAGTTGAATGTTCAATGGCATTTTTGTCATTTTAGCATTTCTTTTTTTTTACCCATTACGCCGTGTCCCTCGTTTCTATACATGCACACTTCTTTCGTTCTTCCAACGATATACCGTTTCTCATACAACGTCTCCTATTTATCTTACTTATTTCCTGGCCTTCGTTGAGGACGGAATCAATGTGTTCGATCATTCTTCATTCTCGGGCATCCACGCTTTCTTACACCTTTCCTTTCAGACGTATATTTCCGTCATTCTGTTTACATCCATTCTTTCCACATACCTAAATCATCTCAACTTATTGGCTTCCATCTTTGTTACAACACTAACTTTCATACCACATTCGTTTTCATATTCCACAGAGTCTTCCCACATATTCTCTATTATTTAATACCATATTTGTTTTTTTTAGAACTCACTACCAGGAGCAGGCAAGGCGTTGGTGGAGAGAGCAGTTGGTGGAAGGAGAAAGACCTATCCCCCTGAGCTGAAGGCTTTTGCGCTTACTTTACAATTTTATTCCTGCAAAGCTTACGATTACGTCAGGAAAACTTTCCAATGTAATTTACCACACCCATCTACTCTACGCAAATGGTATGGTACAGTGGATGGTACTGCTGGATTTACACCTGGCAGTATTACAGCACTTAGAGCTAAATCTCTTGAGGCATCACAAAAGGGAAAAAAAGTATACTGCGCGTTAATTGTTGATGAGATGGCCATAAGGCAGCATGTTGAGTGGAAGGGTACCAAGTTCAAAGGTTACATTGATTATGGCACGGGTCTCGATGATGAACAGCTTCCTATTGCCAAAGAAGCCTGGTTGCTTATGCTGAATGCAATTAATGGGAATTGGAAGATACCCATTGGATATTTCCTAATAAATGGCTTAGGAGCATCTGAGAGAGCCAATTTTATTAATCTTGCTTTAAATTATGTTGCGGATACAGGCATTGAGGTTGTTTCTCTAACATTTGATGGTACAAGTACAAACTTTGCTATGACAAATATTTTAGGGGCAAATTTGGATGTTAACTCTTCAGATTTTTGTACTAATTTCATACATAAATCTACAGGGAAAAAAATCCATATAATATTGGATGCTTGCCACATGTTGAAACTAGTGAGAAATACTTTAGCGACCAAGAACCAACTTTTTGATATAAATGGGGAAATTGTTGATTGGAGGTACATTAAAAAACTTTTTGAATTACAAGAGTTAGAGGGGTTATTAGCTGCAACTAAATTAAAATTAAGACACGTAGAATGGTATAGGGAAAAAAAGGAAAGTTAAACTAGCTGCCCAAACACTCAGTAATAGTGTTGCTTCAGCTCTTGAATATCTGGAGCAAGACCTGAGTCACCCTCAATTTAAAGGAGCGGGGGCTACGGTTAAATTTGTTAAAATTTTTAATGATCTTTTTGACGTCTTCAATAGTAGAAATTTGCTTAGCAAGGGCAAAAAGGCTCCAATCAAAGAAGACAATATCATCAGAATAACAGATTTTTTAAAAGATTCCATCACATATATCCAAGGCTTAGAGATTGTACAAGGAAAAAAATTAATATCATCTAATAGGAAAACGGGGTTTTTGGGGTTTATTATTAACATTTCCACTTTGCTCAATATTTACAATGAACATTGTAAAGGTAATGGCCTTGATTTTTTACTTACTTATAAGTTTAGTCAAGATCACCTTGAAATGTTCTTCAGCTGTATTAGAAGTAAGGGTGGTTCAATAATAACCCTACAGTAAAGCAATTTGAAGGTGCGTATAAACGTTTATTGGTTCACCATCAAATCACATCAAGTGCCTTTGCAAATTGTGTATCTATCGATGAGACAACAATTCTTAATACCGCTTCAAACTCCGCCTATCGCATTGAAAATGATGATTTCGATTCAAATTGTTATCAATCGTTAGCATCGGATCCTACAACTTCCATTGACCACTCATACGCAATATCTCCTGAATGTATAAAAAATACTTTGTCTATATATGTAAGTGATATTGTGACATATATTTCTGGTTTTGTAGTTAGAAAAATCTCTAAAACGCTTCTGTGTCGAGATTGTCTACAAGCCATACACATGGACGGATATGATAATCAGTTTATTTTAAGAAAAAAACTGGTCATTTAATATCTCCCTCTCCGGATGTAGTGAAAATATGTAAAAAAGCCGAAAGTTTTGTGAGATTTTTCAATATGAGTGGTGATGTTTTCAAATCAAAATCATTTGAAAAGATAATACTTCAAGTAATTAGAGAATTGAATTATGAACAACTGTTTTCCAGCTTAACCCTTTGTTACCTGAATATAGAAATAACCCATTTATTTTATATTTTTTACTACTTATCTCTTATATTTGTTTACGAGAACAAGATTTTATAATTTTTTTCAACTTTTTTTTTTTCTAAGTATGTAAAAAAAGTGTGGTACATATTTGTCCAGTCAGGGAATAAGGGTATAAAATAAAACAATAAAATAGTTCCAATACAATATTTATTACAAATATTTTTACAGAGATTTTTTGTATTTATTTATATACATCTCCATAACTTATCATTATTAGTTTATTGTCTACATATATTAACGTTGAATTTATTTTGTTTATCAATATTATCATCATGATTGATTAGATTTTCGTAAGATGATCAAAGCTATACATCATGATATTTTGAAAAACAGTTTTTTTTATCGTTTAAACACAAGTACACTTTACAGTGACTGCAGAGAGTACTTGGTTTGGACTGTATTTTCTGGATGCTGCAGTACTCACATCTTCCTCTATTTTTGGCAAAAACAGGCCAGTGTATACCTCTGTTCCCTAATCGAACATCTTTAGGAACAGAATAGTTCAACTTTCTTCTTTTAGATGTGCTTGGAGTTGACCCTATGTCCATGTCCAAAGAACGTCGTTTCAGATTAACTTGTTTTTGAGTGATTAGACCCATAGCAACATTGCGGCGGTGTTCTTTCAATGTCACCTTTTCGAAAAGCTCACAATATATAACATATGAGTTCACAAATGCCACATCCAGTAGTCCCCAAAAAAGTCTGTGCCACCACTTTTTAGAATTTCTGTCAACGCAATATAGTGCCCTCAACCGATCAGCAGTATCCACTCCACCCATAAATTGGTTGTATTTCTGTACAACTAAAGGACATGGAATATCACTCTTTGAACCATCCTTCTCGGTTCTTTTTACAGTGCTCTTTTCTGTGCCATGAAAGTTAGATAATAAATGGACAACTTTATTATCTTTCCATTTGAATACTCCAATATCCATTTCTGAAAATCTATAATCCCAGTCACCGCGCTTCATTTTCTTTTCTTCCACCATGTTTTTGGGAATCCCTTTTCGATTAGCACGAACTGTACCACATGCCAGTATATTTTCGTTCTTCAATCTCTCCATCAATCTTATCGATGAAAAGAAATTGTCGAAATATACCATCCTGTTAGTTCCCCATATTTCTTTTGTCAATTCCAACACGACACGTTCTCCTAAACCGTACTCCTTGAATTCCTCTTCAAGTTTCTCATCCCTGCCTTGATAAATTATAAACTTAAAAATGTAACCCTTTTGATCCGCAATACACCACATCTTATACCCACGTTTGATGGGCTTCATCGGCATATATTGTTTTATTGTAGATCTTCCTTTGTACTTTATCATAGATTCATCTACACTTACTTCCCTTGCCCCGTTATAATATTTTACAAATGATTTGTTTAAGGCATCGATCATCGGTCTTAGTTTGTATAGTTTGTCCTGGCAACCAGGTGGGATCATAGAATTATTGTTGCAGTGAAGACTGCCAAGTACTTGGGCAAATCTATTTCGTGACATGGCTGAACATATAACTGGGTTATTTAAATCCAGAGCTGAGTTAAAATGGTCTGTCCACGAAGGTCTTGTATTATAACCCATGTGAAAATTCATTCCTATAAATGTCAGAAGTTCCTCTTTTTTTAAATTTAATACTCTATTTAGTTGAACGGCATATAAATTAGATTGACAAACAATTGGCTCAATAATATCCTCAATAAGTTTGATAAATATGGATGTTGGTGTCACACATGCTTGAATAAATTCCGTATTACCTTCAGGAAGAACATATTCTGGACCATTACTTTCAACATCTCTTCTTTTCCAAGAACGTTGAGGTTCCTCCAGGTTCGCTGTAATTCCACTAGGGGCTTCATCTCCTACTTGAATATTGTTTTCAATTTGTTCGATTTGATCATTAAAAACGGAGTCAAAATTATTTATTTCACCTGAAAAATCGTCGTCAGAGTCAACTTCGGAACCTGCATAGGCATCTGGCAAATCCTCAAGTAAGACATCCTCAATATCTTTTTCAGTAAGGCCTGTCATAGCAACTCTTCTTCCTAAAGCAATAATAAGATAATTAACAAAAAAAAATGTACATGTTACCTGACGGCACAAATTTGTACCAAGCAAATATATACACAAAACAAGCATAAAAACTAACAAAAATAACATAATTTGTTATCAAAATGATAAAATAATAGTCAATATTACAAAATAAACGACTTTGAATATACTTACTTGACATTTTGAACACAAAATATGGTTTTTAAAATGATGAAAAAAATACGCGTCCACACACAGTGACAGCTATGCTTCAACTGAACCCCCTGGTGTCATTTTTTCGAACTTCATCATCCAATACTGTTTATGTTGTAAATAACATATCCAAATATGTACCGTCAGAACATGACAAACTTCTTTCTACTAAGGCCTTTAGAATGAACCTTTTAAATCTTGCGGTACAAATTTGTACCGTCAAGTAACAAAGGGTTAAATACCCACATTATTAACGATGAACCACTTAACAACCACAAATATTATTTGATAAGAATTATTTTAAAAAACTATATTAATATAAGATATTATCACATTGCCAAACAAAAAACTGCTAACTTACAGTCCAAAAAATCCAGATCAATCAACAATAAGTTTGTTTTATTTCAAGGCCACTAATTTATCAATGTTGATCTATATTTTTTTATCCCTGTGTTGCTTACAAGTTCAGCTCTAGTTATGTTTTAAAGTTATTTTAAGTTATACTTTTAATTGTAATAATTGTTTTTTTTTTTGTTTTAATTATTTATAATTATTATTTGGTTGATGTACTCTTATACTTAACCAATTTTCTTTTGTTTTGTATTGTGTATTTATTTATTAAACTCTTCATGTGTGTATAATTTTAGAATTATTAATATTTCTTTAATTTATTATTTTGCTGTCACAAGTTTCATGTTCTATGTTTAGGATATACAATGAAGTTTCATGCTTTTTATTAATTTTGTTTGCCGAATGTATTCATTTTGATATAATGTTACAAATAAACTTATTTTCAATAAACTGTGTATTTAATTTACATCTTCCTTTGTGAATGGTACGATGAGCATTCATTAATCAGTATCCCTGATCTACTTATGCTTTGCTACTGCCATTTCTCATTTTTGTAACTTCTCACACGAAGTTGAAGAACAGTGGCCACTGGCCAACCACAACATATATATTCTTCATTAAGGTATACACATAAAGATTCTGTCACTGGTACCCCACACACTGAAATGATTATTGTGATATGTGTTAAGGCCATTTTAAATAATATTTCCTAAATGTGCTTGAAGTAAAAATAGACGGTCTTAGGTAAAAAAATGATATCTGCATTAGACAGTTAACATGTTTTGACCTAACACCATCCCAACAATGGACACACATAATATTATGTGTTGTCTACCTTACAACTTAGTACCTACACATCATCATTCTGACAATGCTATCCCGAAATAGTCCCTGATGTCTATAATAAATGGCCAATTTGAAAAATAATTCCCTAGTGATGCATTAAGAAAAATAACAACAGTTGTCTGTCTTAAGTTAATTAAGTGTAAAAATCTCAGATGCGACCCTTTAAAAAGGAAACGTATGTTATTTAAACTTTTTTTAAAGAATTTATACTTACTACAACGATGATGATTACATATACCCACTTACTGCTTTAATAAGCCGTTTGCATATAATATGCAACCCCAATTTGACATTAATTGGATTATTGATACCTTTTTTCATAATATTATTTAAATATTAGCTTCAAAATAAGACAAGACCTACCCAATGGCTTCAAATCATTTGATACTATCTTCGATTTCACTATATTTACATATACTACGGGGACCAAAAAAAAAACGGGAATTGAGCTGCAGTGGAGAGGGAGAGTGGGGGAACCAATTTTTCGACACGGTGTCGGTTAGGGACACGTCTCCTGAGTTGGTGTGAAAAGTTGGGTCGCTGTGAGTGCATCTGTTTGCCCGTGATATTTTTTTTAGTGAAACGATTTTTTACATTTCGCCGAAAACGTAATGGCCGATTGTCGAGAGCAACGCGCGGCTGTGAAATTTTGTTTCCTGTTGGGGAAATCGGCCGCGGAAACTATAAATGTAATGATTAAAAGTGCTTATGGGGAAGCTACTTTAAGTAAAACCAGAGTCTATGAATGGTTTTCTCGTTTTAAAAATGGAGAAATGTCAATTGAAAACCAACCCCGTTCAGGACGCCCGTCAACGTCAAGAACTGACGAAAAAGTCGATAATATAATTTTTTTCTTCGATTGCAGAGGTGTTGTGCACGCGGAGTTCATTCCGCCAGGTCAAACCGTCAACCAGATGTTCTACTTGGAGGTTTTGAAAAGATTGAGGGGGAAAATCCGGAAGAAGAGGGCAGATCTTTGGAACACAGGCGACTGGTTCTTAAAGCACGACAACGCGCCGGCTCACACCGCCCTCTCCGTAAAGCAGTTTTTGACCAAAAATGGCATGACACCAATTCCCCTCCCCCCCTACTCATCGGATCTACCCCCGTGTGGTTTCTTTTTGTTCCCTAGACTCAAAAGGGACATGGGAGGAAAGCGTTTTGCCACTGTAGAGGAGGTAAAACAAAAATCGCTGGAGGGCCTAAAGAACATCCCGATAAATGAATTTCAAAAATGTTTTGAACAATGGAAGGATCGTTTAAAGAGATGCATTGTGGTCAAAGGAGAATACCTTGAAGGCGATAAAAATTTGGTGTAAAAATATTAAGAAATAAAGAAGTTATGACGAAATTCCCGTTTTTTTTGGGTCCCCCCTCGTATATTTGATGTATTGCATCAGAGGAGTGTTGCTTATAGTGAATCTGTATGACAAATTTGAATTTGGCGCTCCAATCGCACAGCAGTCACGTGACCCGCAATACAGTGTAACGTGTCAAAATTTGATATTTCATTTAATAAAAAAATAAATAAATAAGAGTAATGGTTTCAACAATAAACTTGATTAGCCTTAGAAGTTTAATAGAAAAATAAAATTTCAGCCAATCAGGCGTCGACACGCAACATTAAATTTTGACAGTTGTTCTATGACCGTTTATGCTCTGCGCGCCAAAAAATGCGGCGTCACCTCCAAAATCCCCGCTCCGCGGGAGCTGCGAGCCTTGTGCTCTGCGCAACGGGCCGACGCCATTATTGAAAACGATATTTAAAAAGCCAGTGTATAAAATCATAAGTTAACGTTTTTAATCAATAAATATAGACCGTAGTCTGGTAATATATAGACAAAATACTAAAGTTCTGTTATATTGGTTTGGATTGTTACAAAGAATAGTGTGAAATCAGACTTGAACACGTGTGTAAAATTTTGATTTATTGTTTTTTTTCTTGATGATAATCTAGAAAATAAACTCTGTTAAAGTGAAATGGGTTTTCTTCAATAAACTAATATACCTGTGTGTCGTGAATCTTCGAGGAACTGTGTCTTCCCGGCAATTTCTCGCCTTCCCAGTGTACCTTGAGATATCATAGAGTAATGTTCTGCCTATGAGTTACCCGGCAAAGAATTCTTACCAAAAGAGAACCAGTCTCCTTCCAACCATTACTACAGAGTTCTAAAGCGCCCAAATTCCCTGAGATGTTCAAAGGAAAAGCTCCTGGTTCAAGGGTAAGTGACAAATAAGAAGTTATCTCGTTAAAAGATTGGTTCCTGTTTGTTCCTGAGAGGACACCACTGTTCATCCAATCTGTCGTTCGTGAGAGAACAAAGACTCTTTTTATTCCCGTTTCAATAGGTACAATACTTCGGTTCTGCGCATCCTAAAAATTTCTCTAGTTATTATTACTCAAAGATATTATTAAGGTTTTGACAGACGAACTCAAACACACTCACACAATCAAACACAATGTTGTCACACTGCAAATGTAACTAGAAGCCATAAACGAATTAAAAACATGAATTTATTTATTTTCGGTTCCAAAGACCAAATTAGTTATTTATATTTGTTGAAATAAATGTTTATATATTTGTTCTTTCGCAATAATTATTTTTCTTTATAAATTAACTACTTATTAACATTTTTATACTACAGCTATACTTATATGGCGATAAGAATTCCTTAAGCATGCCACACTGCTTCACTCCGCTCATCGTGAGGTGAGTTTTTATTGGGAATCGCATGTTTGGCTTTTCGACCCTCAAAAACGTAAAAAATGATAAACGTCCGTGGCTACCCTACACTTGCTGGAGAATTGGCATACTGGAGTTTTAAAGAAACATATTATGCGAACACATACAGGTGAAAAACCATAGGAGTGTAATATATCCCACAAACATTTCAGTGAATCAGGAAATTTAATGAGACATATGCGAACACATAGTGGTGAAAAACCATACGAGTGTGATATATGCCGCGAACATTTCAGTGAATCAGGAAATTTAATGACATATAATAATATATGCGAACACATAGTGGTGAAAAACCATACGAGTGTGATATATGCCGCAAAAAGTTCACTATATCAGGAGTTTTAAAGAAACAATATCGCCAATTGCCAATTCTACACACAGATGATAACATCGATACGAATCGTATTATATTTTCTTACGATGCATAAAAAAATCCTAGGTATAAGCTTGTATTGTAAAGTTTTGTAAAGACAAAACGGGTTATGATTCACGACGAGTGAGAATTGATCATTCGATGAATTGATTTTCGATGAATTGATATTCGATGAATTGATTTTCGATGAACTCGTCGGTTACAAGTATGGAGTATTTAACACAGATTGCTAGACCACAAACAAACTTTACCGGCGTTCTCTGTGTCCGTGTACCCAGCGCAAATTTAAGCGGGCAACGGTTTCTTGCAACCGGAGACCCGCCACCTGCTTTCTACGTGTTCTCAGGGCCCTTTGCACCAAAGTGATTTAACCTTGGTTAGTGGAAAAGAAGACCAAATAACGAAATTTCGTCTTGCACCACCACTGACCAGAGATCAAACGACCAAATAAATAGCAAAAAGTTAAACCACCAAAATAGAACGGTTAACATCGCTAGTCGGGTACTAAGTTCGGTGCTTTCGAGTTGTCAACTGTCAAATAATACGTTATTATGTATAATCAGTGGCCGCGGTTTTTGTAAAAACTACAATATCAAAATGACGTGGACAAATGTTGAAGAGAAATTTGGATTGCAAATGAAGATAGTAAGTTTTAATAACATTTGATATTTAATCAATTCTTTTTTGTATTGTTCATAATATGTAGTTATTAGAAACGCAACAATATCTTTCATGTGCATTACCAACTTCCCGGCTTCAGTGAAATGTATATTGTATTATATTATTATCTAGTATGTTTACAATAAATGGAACTAAATTCAATTCGGTAATACTCCAGTTTAGTCACTCCTAATGATTTCGAGGTTATCTTATATACGAATGTATATTGAATATAACCTAATGTTGAATTTCAGAATACGCCGGCGGATATGGATGAAGTGGCGGTTATGCTGCTCAATACTCTGTGCCCCCACCAGCAACTGGGGTGAGTGCCCCAGGTGCCCACGGCGCCCAAGCTAGAATTGCTCCCAATGGGGAAAACAAGGTTTGTGTATTTTTGAATCTTTTTATTTACAAAATTGGTTTCTTTCTCGTAATTCGCTTAAAATACCATTGGAGGCTTGGTGGCTATATAAAATGTATAATTGACCTCCTACCGAGTCCTACAGTGATGTTGGACAATTGATAGGCCTGAGTTGGTTCTCACATAGCTATCAGGGTTGAGAATTTGTTTCAGACATTTTCTCTCATGCAATATTGTTTCCTTGAAAAGTGTACCTACCAGTGCGACCAAAAGGTAATTTTCAAAATTACTAACTACTATTGCAAAAGTTTTTGAATTTAACAATTTGACGTCGTGGTTCAGAGCATTTTTTTTTTCTTTGTACATGTCTAAAAAAAGACTTTGTTCGTAATGTTACAGTCGCTTTTCTAGAAAATCAATGCATTATTATCCTTTTATTATTGCCAATGGATGAATTACTGTTGGGCATACTTCCTCATATAAACATGATTTTTCAGGAGCAGACTACAACAACGGAGCTTATAATGTAACACCAACTGGCATAGGCTCCTAAGGACGCGCTAACTCTCGAGGGTACGGTGGTGCCAACACCAAGAAAGGACATTCAGGTGGTTACAGCGGGTCCAATGTCAGTGAAGGTGACAGGGGCTGCAATGCTGGAGACGGCCAGAATGGGTACGGGGCGATAATTTACAGTAGGAGAGACCTGTTCAAATTTATTCATTTAAAGGAGAATCAAATATTAGTATCCTTAAAAGTTAAATCTTGTATTGATGAAAATTTTATGAAATTGTATAATTATTTCACTATGTATGTTACAATTTTAGACATAACGTGACTAAAAAAACTTAGTAATGGGTTGTTTTCCTACGGTAAAAAAAAACGAAAAAAATAAATAACAAAAAAATTGACATATAATTTTGAAAGACGACGCACCGTTCCCTAGGAACTCACTACATAAGGGATAGTTTTGGCCAAGTATGTGTACAATTAATAATGATGCATGGAGATCATTATACCCCTTATGATTGCCATATGGTACTGTGGCGGTACATCATTATCACATCATTATCATTGATCATAAATGTAAAGCGCCATCTTCGGGAAATGAAAAGAGCCATCTAACGAGATGCACCAGAAACAATTACCATATCTCAACAAGGAAGATTCCTACAGTGTAGCAACCTGACCGAGCTAATATTGTTTCGCACCAGAGGGAGCCTGTTTCACGGATTTCTTTGATTTTTGCCAAATTATTTTTGTGAGAATAAAAGCCGTATAAATTAGTTTTTCATCCTCCAATATTCACTCCTTCCTTCAGAACCGTCAAAGTGCACAGTACATGTAATTAGTTTTTAAGTGAAATATTTTCTGTGATATTTTTGTTAAAAATCTTTAAAAATATAATTGCTTGTGTTATTTTAAAGTTAAATTGGTTTCATTTAATAGTGAGTTGAGTTTATTTTGTTTGTCAGTTTTTCCTCATAAAGAAAGTGCAAGCTGGTGAGTACCAAAGATAATCTCAAACCTTCTACTGAACTCATAAGAGAGTTTTCCTAATAAACTCACAGTTTCTCTTGCCATCATTCTACTTTGAGAAAATTTCCTTGAATCTCTTTTTCATCTCAATAGAAATCAATTGCTATTAGTTTGTCAGATATCCTGGAGAAAGCTATGGACCAGATGATGAAAATCTGAGCCCATAATACCATAATATATTTGATTAACAAAACAATTAAGTAATATAAAAATTATAATAAGTACTAAGTAAGCATGTTAGAAGGTAAATAACAAGAAGTAAAGAATATGTAGAAAAATATTCATATTCCCGTTCCTTGGTAAAAATGAGCAATAATTTCTCAAATTCTTTCATGAGCTAAGGAACATTTTTGCCCTTTTACCTCCTTTTTAAGGACATCAATAGTACACTATTTTATGCTATGCCCCTTATGTTTTATTTCATTCAATTTGTATTGCCTTTTATTGGTTGCCATAATCTGTAAATAAACGAGAAATCCTACTGTGTTTTTGCTTTTATATCTAACGAACATAGACCCAGAGCTGGAAAATAGAGTTTTAATCGTTGATATTGGACACCATGGAAACTACGAGCAAGAACCAATTAATGGGCGACGACAGTTTGTCATTTTGTTTCTCGTTGTTAGTTTCTTGGTGACTATCAACGATCAAGAACATATGCTCTATTTTCCAACTCTGGGTTTACATTCGGTTGGTATAAACACACCCGAATAGATCTACAATGCTTTGGGCAGAAGGTGCTTGCTGATAATCCATTTCAAAAAAAGAAAGTCTTGTGTAATTCTATCACACAATGTAGTTTTAACAAATTTTCTGAGAATCCATCTCCTTTATAAAATGTAAAAGAGTTTTTTTTTAAACTTATTGTTGTTCATATGTATAGCACTTATGTTTATTATTTTTGTAATTAAAGAAAATATAAAAAAAACAGTGGATAGTTTCTTTTAAGCCTTAAGCCATAGAGCAGTTGACAAAGAAATGGTGTCCCACTATGGAATATAATATGGGATATCTTACAGTTAAAGCGTAGGTTCTCAACGGAGGTGCTAACATACTCCTGTGGGAATTTGGTACTTTCCAGAGGGCAGTAGAAGACCCGGAGGAAATAAAATGGTAAAAGAGTAAGAGGGTTGATAAAATAAAGTTTAAAAAGGAAAAAATCATCCTTCTCAACATAGCTAAGCACTTATGCATTTAATAATTGATATCATTAAAGCAGTTTACTATCTACTAAGAAATAGAAGTCTTTGTTGTCATCACTTATCGCAAAGGTGAAAGCTGTTGTGATGAGAGGTGTTTATTTTAACTGTAATAAAGAAATAGGTGAGTGATCTAGGATCCGCTTCATGTTCCTAGATAAGCCAGTGATAGTATAGAGAAACTTCAAAGAATGTCAGGCGAGCACACACGTATGCAAACAAATAACGAGGCAGCGTTCTTGACGCAACCACATTGAAGATTACAAATTTAATATAACATGAGATATTTGAAAGATTTCGGCTTTCCAAGAAACAAAAATCATTTTTGCACTCGCATTATAACATAACTTGACAAACGTCAAATGGTTTTAAACATTAACAACGTTTGTGCGCATGCGCGCCTCTAGAGTGACCATAGTAAAATGATTATTTAAATTTAGGATATTATGCTGCCACGTTGGTTCTCTAGAGATCATAAAATCACTTTTCGTGAGATTAGTTGTCATTTAAAATATAAATAATTATTAAAACTTAATTAAGGTTAATTTTAGAATCGATAAAGTTTATGTTATCATAAGTATATTTTTCGATAAATCTCGAGAAGTAACCAATTTATCATTATACACCTGGCATCCCAGAAATAGTAAACCATGGATCAAAAATGGCTGGTACAAGACAATTTTATTTGTGTACTTGATCTCTGGTTTACTAGTTCCAAACTACGCCATATTTAGTCCGTCTGATGGCGCAAGCGGGCCTCAGCCAACTTCATTATGGTGATAGTAGGTACTCGTTCATAGAAATTAAGATCAATTTCAGAAAGAATAATCTTTTTTCTAGGGAGAAGTCGAGCGTAGAACGTCGAGTGGGTATGGTGTAGGGATGGGGAAATGAAAAAAATATATCGATGTATATCGTATCGATAGTCTATCGATGTATGAAGAAGGAAAAAATATCGACATTCAAAAAAAGGTCTTTTAAAAATTTTGTATCTGAAACTGTACTTTTCCTAAAAAAAAAAAATGTCATTTCCAAAATTTGGTATCTGGAAATTATACTTATTATACTTTTCCTAAAAAAAAGGTCATTTCCAATAAAAAAAATATCGGTTCCGATATTCAGAAATAAATATCGAATATCGATATTTCCAGATTAAATATCGACGATAAATATCGATTATTTTCTAAAAATATATCGATACTTTTATATATCGATATTTTTTGCCCATCCCTATTACGGTGTGTTTAGCCGTGGATATCAGGATATATTGTGTACTGAAGAGTTTAACAAAGGCCCGCTTGCACCAAGGTGATTTGCACCAACTTGCACCAACCAGAGATCAAACGACCAAATAAATAGCAAAAAGTTAAACCACCAAAATAGAACGGTTAACATCGCTAGTCGGGTACTAAGTTCGGTGCTTTCGAGTTGTCAACTGTCAAATAATACGTTATTATGTATAATCAGTGGCCGCGGTTTTTGTAAAAACTACAATATCAAAATGACGTGGACAAATGTTGAAGAGAAATTTGGATTGCAAATGAAGATAGTAAGTTTTAATAACATTTGATATTTAATCAATTCTTTTTTGTATTGTTCATAATATGTAGTTATTAGAAACGCAACAATATCTTTCATGTGCATTACCACCTTCCCGGATTCAGTAAAATGTTTACCGTATATTATATTATTATCTAGTATGTTTACAATAAATGGAACTAAATTCAATTCGGTAATACTCCAGTTTAGTCACTCCTAATGATTTCGAGGTTATCTTATATACGAATGTATATTGAATATAACCTAATGTTGAATTTCAGAATACGCCGGCGGATATGGAGGAAGTGGCGGTTATGCTGCTCAATACTCTGTGCCCCCCACCAGCAACTGGGGTGAGTGCCCCAGGTGCCCACGGCGCCCCAGCTAGAATTGCTCCCAATGGGGAAAACAAGGTTTGTGTATTTTTGATTCTTTTTATTTACAAAATTGGTTTCTTTCTCGTAATTCGCTTAAAATACCATTGGAGGCTTGGTGGCTAATATATAAAATGTATAATTGACCTCCTACCTAGTCCTACAGTGATGTTGGACAATTGATAGGCCTGAGTTGGCTCTCACATAGCTATCAGGGTTGAGAATTTGTTTCAGACATTTTCTCTCATGCAATATTGTTTCCTTGAAAAGTATACCTACCAGTGCGACCAAAAGGTAATTTTTAAAATTACTAACTACTATTCCAAAAGTTTTTGAATTTAACAATTTGACGTCGTGGTTCAGAGCATTTTATTTTATTTATTTATTTCATTTGCTTGCGCCATAGACCCATTAAGGGCACTTGGGCACGTCATGGAGTGAATAGTACAACAATAATTAACAACAAAAAAATAAAAAAAACATAAAACATACAATCATTACATAAGGCACAAAGTTCAAAATTTTAAAGATTAAGATTTGCTCTAATTCAGATGTAAAGGGTCTGAAATTAGAGCATCGTCAGTATATATAAAAAAGGCAGAAGCAATGATTACAAAAAGTTGGAACCGATTGTAACAACACATGACAATCCATTAATACAAACAAAGTTGGAGAAACAAAGAAATAATTCTCATCAATGCTGAATGATGCATTCTGTTTCATTAAGCATATCGTCAATAGAATAAAATGATTTGTCAACCAGATACGCCTTCACCCCTCTCTCAAACCCCCCCTCATCTAGGAGCTTCACACCAGGAGGGAGCTTATTATATAACCGAACACTAGTGCAAATAAATCCCTTAGATACCATTGATAGTCGGTGCTCGATCGCCCTGATTTTATTTCTATTCCTGGTACTGTACCCGTGAATGTCAGTGTTTCTGGGAGTGTTTGGCAGATTCCTTCTAGCATACAACAGGCACTCCCAAATATATGCACCGGGCATGGTTAGAATACCCAGCTCCCGGAATGCGTTGCGGCATGATTCTCTGGCTCGCATATTCAGGATCATCCTAATTGCTCGCTTTTGGAGAATGAATACTCTGGACCAATCCGTCGCACGGCCCCAGAACATGATACCATATGTCATGATACTATGGAAGTATGCAAAATATACGGATTTAGCTCCTTCAAGCCCACAAATATCTCTAATCTTTTTGATTGCATAGGCTGCTGTACTTAGTCTATTGCACAGCACATCAATGTGTGGAGACCACTGCAGATTCTCATCAATGGTCACCCCTAGAAACTTACAGTGCCCAACTACATCAACAGACCTTTCCGCAAGCGCACACTCAACCAGATCATCGCGAGTTTTCCGTCTGAGAGAGAAGTGAATCGCATTGGTTTTCGTCATATTTAGAACTAGGTTATTGTCGCCGAACCAGGCATCAACACGATCCAAAACCGATAGAACTTCCCGTTTAGTATGCTGACTATTAATATGATCTTTGATAAGAAGTGAAGTGTCATCAGCAAACATGACAACACTGCCCTCCCCATCAATTGTACAAGGCAAATCATTTATGTATACTAAAAAAAGTAAAGGACCCAGAATGGATCCTTGAGGAACACCATATTTTATTGTATTCAACGAAGACCTGTAACTGTCTACGTCTGTGACTTGTTTCCTACTGGACAAATAGGATCTAAAAAAGTCTAGTTCGGTTTTGTGTATTCCGTAATGTTCTAACTTATTTAATAGGATATGATGGTGCACACAATCGAATGCCTTCGATAAGTCGCAAAACACACCGTAAGTATCATGCTTTTCCTCCCAGGACATTAAAACGGTTTCAACCAGGGATGCTATACCATCCCTGGTCCCTTTGCCCTTTTGGAAGCCAAATTGCTGTTGGTGAAGTATTCTATTTTTTACTAAATGGGATGTTACCTGTTCAGCGACAATTTTCTCCAGTAGTTTACTCAGCACAGGCAGGATCGATATTGGTCTATAGTTATTAAGATCAGTTTTGTCACCCTTTTTATAGATAGGAATTACCCTGGCTATTTTAAATAGGTCTGGAAATACACCTTTTTCTAAACAAGTGTTGAAAATCTCAACCAGATGATCAACTATATCATTAATTATTTGCTTAAGTAATCTTGGTGACATATGCCAAATATCTTGCGAATCTTTATTTTTAAGTTTTTTGGTTGTTTCTAAGATATCGTGTGATGTAATTTTTCTAAACTTAAATATGCTATATTTTTTACTATTGGGAGTCGTTAAATATTCAGCAGCTTTACTTATCGAACATGGGTTGTCTTTTGTTATTTTTTCTGCTGCATTTATAAAAAAATCGTTAAATTCTGATGCTAACCTTTTCAATTCATTTTCATTCATTTCGTTATTGCCGAGGGGCAAGGTGTCATTCTTACCTGATGTTCTGCCAGTTTCTTCTTTGATTATTTTCCATGTGGTTTTAACTGAGTTATTGGATTTAAGAATTCTTCGTTTAAAGAATAACTCTTTGGCTTTTCTACATACCATTTTAAAGATCCTGCTGTATGTCATAACGTGCCTTCTAAATGCATCGTTTCTTTCATTTAATAGGCTATATAAGTAAAACATATTTTCACGTGACACTTTTATGCCTTTAGTAGACCAGTCATTAAAAGAAGATTTAGGTTTTTGTTTTGCACATTTAAGAGGCATTTGACAATCGAGCTCACGTACCAAAGTTTCAAAAAAATCATGAAATACAGTGTTAACATTTTTGTTTTCTTTTCGTTCCAAGTTTAAGCAGGCTAACTCACATTTTAAGCTGTTAGAAAATCTCTCCAACAGCTCGGTAGTTACAATTCTTTTTTTAATCTTAGAACCGCTTTTTTCCCCGCTTAAACCTGAAATTTCGTCAGTAACAATTTCAATTTTTTGTCCTATGTGATCGGACCTCACAAGGTTCACTAGACATGCATTTACCAAACATAAGTCTGTAAAAATGTTATCGATACAAGTGGCTGTATTGTTTGTAGTTCTTGTAGATGCGTAGATACATCGGGTCAAATTAAAACTGCTAAACAGATCAATTAATATATTTTTGTTTTTGGTTTCAGAGTTAAAGTTAATATTAAAGTCTCCACATGCAGCAATTGGTTTATTAGAATTTTTGGTAACTTTATGAAGCATTTTTTCTAGTGTCTTTAAAAAAATCTCATAATTGCCAGAGGGAGGTCTATATATGCACAGAACAATAGCAGTCTGTCCCTCAATGCAACTTACTTCGCAATGCCTTTCAAGAGATAGCTCAACTACATCTTTTCTATTTTTTACCTGATGGATTGAATTTACCAGGATAATACTCCCACCCCTGATTGCATTTTTTCTACAAAAACTACTTCCAACAATATAGCTAGGAAAGGTTAAGCACAACAATTCAGCGTCACTTACCCATGACTCACTCAAACAAATTACATCGAGTTGTTCTGATATGGCAGACAAATAGAGTTCATTATCTTTCCCTCTTATGCCTTGAACATTTTGATGTGCTATTGAAATTTTTTTTTTCTGGTTCCATGTTCTTGGTGGATTATTGATAAAAAAGATTTCTTTTTGTTCGCTATTACTGATTGATGACCTCTGTTTATATCTTGACTCTCCTGTGTGCTTGTGGTTTTTATGGTTATATTATTAGTCCTGGGTTCCATGTTATCTGGCTTGCCATATTGTCTAAATTTCAATCTGAAAAGTAGTTGTTCCGATATTGGTATTTTGTCATTAATTTCAATAATGTTTACCATTCTTGATCGATTTTTCATATCATATAGATGGAGATTAAAATTATATATATGCTGATTCCTGGTCATACTATTTCCATATTTTAACGTCGTAATATAAATAGCAACATTTTTCTCTAAAGACATTTTGATGAAGCCTTCAATTGTTTCATTAAGATCCCGTTTGTTCCTCAGGTTTGCACTGCTGGCGGCCACTATGACCATTGCATCCCTTTCGTTGCAGTTCTGTAGAGTTCTAGTAACAGTATCCTTGAAGTTAACAATAGTGTCGTCAGGCCTGCATACGCTGTATACTCTATATTTACTTTTGTTATGAATTTTTATTCCAAGACCCTTTGAAAATTCATCTCCTACGATGTAGAGCGTGGGTTTCTGATTTATTCTATCTTGACCTGTGTTCAAAATTTGACTTATTTTATTGTTTTTTTGGTCCAAAGAACTTCCACTTGTAAACCCTGGATTTTTTTCTACGTAATTTTTGTATGTCTGTAGTCTCTCGTACGTGTCGTCATACTTCACTCTTAGAGCTTTGTTACAGATCTGGGCATCAGCTAATTTAGACTTGATATTGTCATTGATTTTCTGATACTCTTTCAGCTGCTTCTCCCAATTTTCCATTCTCTGCTCCATTTCAGCTCTCATCTTATCCATAACTTCATCTTTTTCCCCCAATATACGTTTGAGATCGTTGTTATTCTTTGTAAACTCCTTAATGCACACTTCGTACTTTTGCAAACTCTTTATTTGTTTTTTTAAAATTGCCATCTCCTTGTTTTTTGCATTTAATTCTGCCTGTTTCTGTTTAAGCCTTATTTTAACCTCTTCTGTCTCCTTTTTCACATCTTCTGATTTTTTCTCTAAATCGTCTGTGGTAATAATGTCCTCAATACTGAAACTCTCCTCCATTGAGCTATCTATCATAGTTATGTACATATTTTTATCTTTTTGACTTCTCGTCATTATTCTAGACATTTTAAATTTATTTAAAATAATATTCACTATTGCTGAGGAGAAGAAAAATACTGTTAATTTAATGTGTCTATGAAGTTCCTCTATATTAATCAAATTCTTCAATAGATGGCTCTTATTTTTCAGTAGGATTATTTTGGTTTGATCCTGTACTATATTTATTTAAATATGGCCCGCTTGCGCCATCAGACGGACTAAATATGGCGTAGTCTGGAACTAGTAAACCAGAGATCAAGTCCACAAATAAAATTGTCTTGCACCAGCCATTTTTGATCTATGGTTTACTATTTCTGGGATGCCAGGTGTATAATGATAAATGTGTTACTTCCCGAGATTTATCGAAAAATATACTTATGATAACATAAACTTTATCGATTGTAAAATTAACCTTAATTAAGTTTTAATAAATATTTATATTTTACATGACAATTAATCTCACGAAAAGTGATTTTATGATCTCTAGAGACTAACATGGCAGCATAATATCCTAAATTTAAATAATTATTTTACTATGGTCACTCTAGATGCACGCATGCGCACAAACGTTGTTATTGTTTAGAACCATTTGACGTTTGTCAAATTATGTTATAATGCGAGTTCCAAAATGATTTTTGTTTCTTGGAAAGCCGGAATCTTTCAAATATCTCATGTTATATTAGATTTGTAATCTTCAATGTGGTTGTGTTAAGAACGCTCATACTGGATTTTGGGTTTATCTGACTTGTTATTTGTTTGCATACGTTTGTGCTCGCCTGAAATTCTTTGAAGTTTCTCTATACTATCACTGGCTTATCTAGGAACATGGAACGCGGATCCTAGATCACTCACCTATTTCTTTATTACAGTTAAAATAAACACCTCTCATCACAACAGCTTTCGCCTTTGCGATGAGTGATGACAACAAAGACTTCTATTTCTTAGTAGATAGTAAACTGCTCCAATGAGATCAATTATAAAATGCACAAGGATGACTTTTTCCTTTTCAAACTTTATTTTATCTACCCTCTTACTATTTCATTTTCTCCGGGTCTTCTACTACCCTCTTGAAAGTACCAAATTCCCACAGGAGTATGTTAGCACCTCCGTTGAGAACCTACGCTTTAACTGGAAGATATTCCATTGTGCGACACCATTTCTTTGTCAACTGCTCTATGGCTTAAATGAAACTATCCACTGTTTTTTTTTATATTTTCTTTAATTACAAAAATAATAAACATAAGTGCTATGCATAATATGAACAACAATAAGTTTAAAAAAAAACTCTTTTACATTTCATAAAGGAGATGGCATTCTCAGAAAATTTGTTGAAATTACATTGTGTGATAGAATTACACAAGACTTTCTTTTTTTGAAATGGATTATCATCAAGCACCTTCTGCCCAAAGCATTGAAGATCTATTCGGGTGTGTTTATACCAAACGAATGTAAACCCAGAGTTGGAAAATAGAGCATATGTTCTTGATCGTTGATATAGTCACCAAGAAACTAACAACGAGAAACAAAATGACAAAGAAGTGTCGTCGCCCATTAATTGGTTCTAGCTCGTAGTTTCCATGGTGTCCAATATCAACGATTAAAACTCTATTTTCCAGCTCTGGGTCTATGTTCGTTAGATATAAAAGCAAAAACACAGTAGGATTTCTCGTTTATTTACAGATTATGGCAACCAATAAAAGGCAATACAAATTGAATGAAATAAAACATAAGGGGCATAGTATAAAATAGTGTACTATTGATGTCCTTAAAAAGGAGGTAAAAGAGAAAAAATGTTCCTTAGCTCATGAAAGAATTTGAGAAATCATTGCTCATTTTTACCAAGGAACAGGAATATGAATATTTTTCTACATATTCTTTATTTCTTGTTATTTACCTTCTAACATGCTTACTTAGTACTTATTATAATTTTTATATTACTTAATTGTTTTGTTAATCAAATATATTATGGTATCATATGGCAATCATAAGGGGTATAATGATCTCCATGGATCATATTATTGTACACATACTTGGCCAAAACTATCCCTTATGCAGTGAGATCCTAGGGAACGGTGTGTCGTCTGACAAGACGGCGTCTTTCAAAATTATATGTCATTGTTTTTTGTTAATACGGAAACAATATTGACAATGTTCTCAACTGACATATTCACCGCTATTTATAGTAGCAGCGTATCCGTAGGAAAACA
Source organism: Mystacides longicornis (assembly GCA_963576905.1). Lineage (NCBI taxonomy): Eukaryota > Metazoa > Arthropoda > Insecta > Trichoptera > Leptoceridae > Mystacides > Mystacides longicornis. The sequence continues at coordinate 3,146,242 of OY756432.1, forward strand.
ACACATTACTAAGTTTTTTTAGTCACGTTATGTATAAAATTGTAACATACATAGTGAAATAATTATACCATTTCATAAAAATTTTATCAATACAAGATTTAACTTTTAAGGATACTAATATTTGAATCTCCTTTAAATGAATAAATTTGAACAGGTCTCTCCTACTATAAATTAATTTTAATAATCCCTTGTGAAGTATAAGGAGTTGCAGATGTTGACTGGTAGACAAAATCTTGTACCAACTTTTACACGCTGCTACTAAATGATAAATAATAGTTGATCCTGATAATTTTTCATTGTATATGGAAGAAGACTTTTAAAGAACATACTACATAATTACGTTCATCTTCATTTTCACATAGAGTTTAAAAGGAGAATGATGATGATATTTGGACCTCTAAGGATTCCACTTGATTGTCTCGGGTTTATTATATCCTTAAGAGAAATTTAAGGCCATTTACTGCAGTCGCTGATGCATATTCCTAGATCGTAGCATTTTACCAAATTCCACTGCAAACTGCTCCCTTCAATATTTAGATTTCTTTCTCAGTTTCATTTCTGTAAATAAAAATACATTTGCATGTAATAGGTTGCTATTGAAATAAGTTTGTTATCAGTTGACTAGGGAAACATGACATGTTAAGAGTATTATGTGTATAAAATAATAATATGATGCAGGAAAACTTACACATATCCTACTCCGCCCCCTCTCCTGTATACTCGTCTCTCATTACTTCCATATACCCCCTGTTGTCCCCTCCATACCCACGCTCGTTGTCCCCTCCATACCCACGCTCATTGTCCCCTGGCCTCACTGGCCCTTCTGTACCCTCTCCGCCTTCAAAGGCGCCCCGTACCCATTCTGGCCATCTCCAGCATTGCAGCCCCTGTCACCTTCGCTGGCATTGGACCCGCTGTAACCACCTGACTGTCCTTTCTTGGTGTTGGCACCACCGTACCCTCTAGAGTTAGCGCCTCCTTAGGTGTTACAATATAAGCTCCGTTGTTGTAGTCTGCTCCTGAAAAATCATGTTTATATGAGGAAGTATGCCCAATAGTAACTCATCCATTGGCAATAATAAAAGGATAATAATGCATTGATTTTCTAGAAAAGCTACTGTAACATTACGAACAGTCTTTTTTTAGACATGTACAAAGAAATAAAATGCTCTGAACCACGACGTCAAATTGTTAAATTTAAAAACTTTTGCAATAGTTGTTAGTAATTTTGAAAATTAGCTTTTTGGTCGCACGGGTAGGTACACTTTTCAAGGAAACAATATTGCATGAGAGAAAATGTCTGAAACAAAATCTCAACCCTGATAGCTATGTGAGAGCCAACTCAGGCTACCAATTGTTCAACATCACTGTAGGACTCGGTAGGAGGTCAATTATACATTTTATATATTAGCCACCAAGCCTCCAATGATATTTTAAGCGAATTACGAGAAAGAAACCAATTTTGTAAATAAAAAGAATCAAAAATACACAAACCTTGTTTTCCCCATTGGGAGCAATTCTAGCTGGGGCGCCGTGGGCACCTGAGGCACTCACCCCAGTTGCTGGTGGGGGCACAGAGTATTGAGCAGCATAACCGCCACTTCCTCCATATCCGCCGGCGTATTCTGAAATTCAACAATAAGATTTAACATTAGGTTATATTCAAATCGTATATAAGATAACCTCGAAATCATTAGGAGTGACTAAACTGGAGTATTACCGAATTGAATTTAGTTCCATTTATTGTAAACATACCTACTAGATAATAATATAATATACGGTAAACATTTCACTGAAGCCGGGAAGGTGGTAATGCACATGAAAGATATTGTTGCGTTTATAATAACTACATATTATGAACAATACAAAAAAGAATTGATTGGATATCAAATGTTATTAAAACTTACTATCTTCATTTGCAATCCAAATTTCTCTTCAACATTTGTCCACGTCATTTTGATATTGTAGTTTTAACAAAAACCGCGGCCACTGATTATACATAATAACGTATTTGACAGTTGATAACTCGAAAGCACCGAACTTAGTACCCGACTAGCGATGTTAACCGTTCTATTTTGGTGGTTTAACTTTTTGCTATTTATTTGGTCGCTTGATCTCTGGTCAGTGGTGGTGCAAGACAAAATTTCGTTATTTGGTCTTCTTTTCCACTAACCAAGGTTAAATCACCTTGGTGCAAGCGGGTCTATGCAAGATAAAAAAAAAGATCTGCCAAGGGTCGTACTTGAACCACGCTGTCCTCGGAACCAGGTAGCGCCTTAACTATTTGATCCACTCGGTGCAACGATTTGGCCGTCGTAAATCAGGTTTATTAACAATTATAAAATCAACTGATGAACAAACTTGTGTAAGTTTGATTTACTACCTTTGCTATGTACAACTGTTCACAACAATAATGTCAAAAACTATTATTTTTGATTAATTACGTTTTAATATTTAGTTAATTAAGTATTTATTATTATTTTATTTAAAAAAAAAAGTACATTGTGTTAGTTTGCACTGAATAGTCGTCTATATTACAGGATCACTCACTATCAAGCAACACAAAAAAAAAACCCATTCAAAATGTCAAAACACTTTCATGAATTTTCACTGTGCATGGACTATCATTTACATTCTCCAACAAAATAGTACTTCACTGTTAAAACACGAGTCCACTTTCATTATAGAACAAAACTTTGCACTTTATAAGTAAATTTATCGCTAAGCTAATAAATAATTTGTAGGAGAAAAAACAACACCTTCTGACAGTTCGAATGACAGTTCTCTTCTCTTTGTACATGTCTAAAAAAAGACTTTGTTCGTAATGTTACAGTCGCTTTTCTAGAAAATCAATGCATTATTATCCTTTTATTATTGCCAATGGATGAATTACTGTTGGGCATACTTCCTCATATAAACATGATTTTTCAGGAGCAGACTACAACAACGGAGCTTATAATGTAACACCAACTGGCATAGGCTCCTAAGGACGCGCTAACTCTCGAGGGTACGGTGGTGCCAACACAAGAAAGGACAGTCAGGTGGTTACATCGGGTCCAATGTCAGTGAAGGTGGCAGGGGCTGCAATGCTGGAGACGGCCAGAATGGGTACGGGGCGCCTCTGAAGGCAGAGGAGGGTACAGAAGGGCCAGTGGGGACAATGAGCGTGGGTATGGAGGGGACAACAGGGGGTATATGGAAGTAATGAGAGACGAGTATACAGGGGAGGGGGCGGAGTAGGATATGTGTAAGTTTTCCTGCATCATATTTTATACACATAATACTCTTAACATGTCATGTTTCCCTGGTCAACTGATAACAAACTTATTTCAAAAGCAACCTATTACATGCAAATGTATTTTTATTTACAGAAATGAAACTGAGAAAGAAATCTAAATATTGAAGGGAGCAGTTTGCAGTGGAATTTGGTAAAATGCTACGATCTAGGAATATGCATCGTCGACTGCAGTAAATGGCCTTAAATATCTCTTAAGGATATAATAAACCCAAGACAATCAAGTGGAATCCTTAGAGGTCCAAATATCATCATCATTCTCCTTTTAAACTCCATGTGAAAATGAAGATGAACGTAATTAAGTAGTATGTTCTTTAAAAGTCTTCTTCCATATACAATGAAAAATCATCAGGATCAACTATTATTTATCATTTAGTAGCAGCGTGTAAAAGTTGGTACAAGATTTTGTTGGTACAAGTGTGGTTGGATGTTAAGAGATTGCTACGGCTATAATACCGCCATTGCCACTTGTCTATACACTATTTTTTGTACACTATTTTTAATATGCATAAAGTATAAAATAAATAAATTTTGTCTACCAGTCAACATCTGCAACTCCTTATACTTCACAAGGGATTTAAGACTATCACCAAGGAGATCATTTTTATTAAAATTAATTTATAGTAGAAGAGACCTGTTCAAATTTATTCATTTAAAGGAGAATCAAATATTAGTATCCTTAAAAGTTAAATCTTGTATTGATAAAATTTTTATGAAATAGTATAATTATTTCACTATGTATGTTACAATTTTAGACATAACGTGACTAAAAAAACTTAGTAATGGGTAGTTTTCCTACGGATACGCTGCTACTATAAATAGCGGTGAATATGTCAGTTGAGAACATTGTCAATATTGTTTCCGTATTAACAAAAAACATTGACATATAATTTTGAAAGACGCCGTCTTGTCAAACGACGCACCGTTCCCTAGGAACTCACTACATAAGGGATAGTTTTGGCCAAGTATGTGTACAATAATGATCCATGGAGATCATTATACCCCTTATGATTGCCATATGATACCATAATATTTTGATTAACAAAACAATTAAGTAATATAAAAATTATAATAAGTACTAAGTAAGCATGTTAGAAGGTAAATAACAAGAAGTAAAGAATATGTAGAAAAATATTCCTGTTCCTTGGTAAAAATGAGCAATAATTTCTCAAATTCTTTCATGAGCTAAGGAACATTTTTTCCCTTTTACCTCCTTTTTAAGGACATCAATAGTACACTATTTTATGCTATGCCCCTTATGTTTTATTTCATTCAATTTGTATTGCCTTTTATTGGTTGCCATAATCTGTAAATAAACGAGAAATCCTACTGTGTTTTTGCTTTTATATCTAACGAACATAGACCCAGAGCTGGAAAATAGAGTTTTAATCGTTGATATTGGACACCATGGAAACTACGAGCAAGAACCAATTAATTGGCGACGACAGTTCTTTGTCATTTTGTTTCTCGTTGTTTGTTTCTTGGTGACTATATCAACGATCAAGAACATATGCTCTATTTTCCAACTCTGGGTTTACATTCCTTTGGTATAAACACACCCGAATAGATCTTCAATGCTTTGGGCAGAAGGTGCTTGCTGATAATCCATTTCAAAAAAAGAAAGTCTTGTGTAATTCTATCACACAATGTAATTTCAACTAATTTTCTGAGAATGCCATCTTCTTTATGAAATGTAAAAGACTTTTTTTTAAACTTATTGTTGTTCATATTATGTATAGCACTTATGTTTATTATTTTTGTAATTAAAGAAAATATAAAAAAAAACAGCGGATAGTTTCTTTTAAGCCTTAAGCCATAGAGCAGTTGACAAAGAAATGGTGTCGCACAATGGAATATCTTCCAGTTAAAGCGGAGGTGCTAACATACTCCTGTGGGAATTTGGTACTTTCAAGAGGGTAGTAGAATACCCGGAGGAAATGAAATGGTAAGATGGTTGATAAAATAAAGTTTAAAAAGGAAAAAAGTCATCCTTCTCAACATAGCTAAGCACTTATGCATTTAATAATTGATCTCATTGCAGCAGTTTACTATCTACTAAGAAATAGAAGTCTTTGTTGTCATCACTTATCGCAAAGGCGAAAGCTGTTGTGATGAGAGGTGTTTATTTTAACTGTAATAAAGAAATAGGTGAGTGATCTAGGATCCGCTTCATGTTCCTAGATAAGCCAGTGATAGTATAGAGAAACTTCAAAGAATGTCAGGAGAGCACAAACGTATGCAAACAAATAACGAGTTATATGAGCCCAGAATTAGCGTTCTTAACGCAACCACATTGAAGATTACAAATCTAATATAACATGAGATATTTGAAATATTCCCACTTTCCAAGAAACAAAAATCATTTTGGAACTCGCATAACATAACTTGACAAACGTCAAATGGTTTTAAACAATAACAACGTGTGTGCGCATGCGCGCCTCTAGAGTGACCATAGTAAAATAATTATTTAAATTTAGGATATTATGCTGCCGCGTTGGTCTCTAGAGATCATAAACACTTTTCGTGAGATTAATTGTCATTTAAAATATAAATATTTATTAAAACTTAATTAAGGTTAATTTTAAAATCGATAAAGTTTATGTTATCATAAGTATATTTTTCGATAAATCTCGAGAAGTAACCCATTTATCATTATACACCTGGCATCCCAGAAATAGAGGAACGGATCGCGACAGTAATGCACACGGCTGCCAATGTTGCCACATTCATAAAATGCATAAGTATAAACGAGAACAGCAAGACTCTATACTGGCAACACTGTTCAATCTGTCACATAAATTTTTGATGTTTCTAAAAGTTGCAAAAATATACATAATTTAAAAATAACTTCACATAATAATTCAGTGTGCATATAAATGCATCTTTGTTTGCAAAATATAATAAACAAATGATAAACAAGCCTGGAATTAGAAAGTTTGGCGACAGTGTCCGGAATCCGGATGTGATTTCTATCATGCAAGAAAGGACTTTGTTTTTAGTTGTTTTGTATGGTCGGCAATGTTATAACTCTTTTCTGTTTGAAAGTGCTGTTTTAAACGTAATTTAATGTTTCTAAGCTATAGCAAGTATTTATTCAGGTGTTCGATATAATATATCATCAACACTTTGTGTTTTCAGTGTAAAACATGGTTTAAAAATCATATTATAGGTAAGCATCATCTGCAACTTTTCTTACTTCCTACTAGAACTGTTTTCATGATTTTTACATGTATATTGACATTATAGTGTGCATATCTAAACTGCATCTACCTATTATATATAATTTTTCATTATTTTGAATATATATTGTTTACGTTTTTATTGTTAACTTTAGTTATTGACTATTTTGTGTTTCTTTTTGTATGTTTTTTTATTCTTTAATGTAAAGTATTTGGCAATTTATTATATACTTATGATTATTTTGTTCTCCTTATACCAGCCTAGACTGACAGCTGACTGGGGAATATTTTGTTTGAATAAATAATAATAATATTGTATATTGTGTTTTGTCTATCTTTAAGAAACTTAAGCAGTCTGCAGTTCCATCATACAATTAATTGTATTGAGTTTTTTATTAAAAAAATACCAGTTTGTAGGTTATGATTCATAACTTTTGAGTACAGTTAATAGGTTTTGTACATGTATACAGATCTAGGTTATGTATAGTTTTTGGACAAGGAATTGCATGATTTATCAATTTAATGTGTAGTGTTTCTCAAGGAATTATCCTATTGGATATTAATGCAATAATGTTTTTTCAGATGCCCCAAAGGTGTTGATACCTTAATGCAAGACAAGCTATGACAGCAATATTACAAAGAAGGAAACTACTCCAATTTTCAAGAACCCCAAAGATAAAGGGATGTATGAGGCCTGGCTGTTATTGCATGATAATATTGGAAAACATCCACAGGAACTCAGATCTGAAAATCAACATCACAAAGCTAAGGAAACGGGATGGTGTAGCAAGTTCCATTAGACTGTTATATAGTAAAAGGTACTACTCCTAGCAATTTTCCTCATACTACTGCTTATCTGAAGAAGAAGGCACTTATAAAGGGGATCACAGAGAGGTGCATATGGAAAGACATGAAGAATCCGTGAATTTGTTTTTGAAATGTGACGTAATTGAAGATTAAGGTGTATTTGTTAGTGGTTTGCTTGTGTAGTTTACAAACGTTTGTGAGAGCATCATTAACACAATTGAAGTGAAATTGTCCATATCCGCTTTAAAGAGCTCCTTGTGAAAGTGTATGTTGAAGGGAATGAAATATGTCCAAATGATTTAAAGTCGGTGATATCTAAAAGTGTGAAACAACTTATTGGTCTTTATTTAATTTGAAGACATGTTATGAAGATAGAGACAAGTATTCATCAGTTTTACAAATGACGCAGAATATTTTAAGTTAATGAAGAATGCTACCAAATAAGTCTCCATTTAGTTGTATTCTGGTGAATAATAGAACAGAAAACAGTATATTATTTGTTTTAGATCCAATAAAACTTCTGTAATAAGAATCAATATGATATTACTATTATTATTATTTACTAGGCCTGCTGCCTCCAAGGAGGTCGCCGTCACTGCGTCCCAAAATGGAACTATTGTGACTGGCCCTGTATCTAGAGTTCGTCGCTTAGTTCAGCCTCCTGGAAGAATCGGAGGACTTTGTTGGCGTTGAACTCCTCAATTTTATCTGGGAACATCAAGAAAGTGCCCAGATTTTTGTGTCTATTGCGCATCATTGGTAGGCACTTGCACAGGAGGTGCATTGGGGTCTCAAGTGATACCCCACACGCCCTGCACATGCCACAGTCCAATATCCCTATGGTGCACATGTGCATGCTTGTTCAGCCTGCAGTGCCCCGTTAGGGACCTCGTGATGGTGCATAGATTACTAGGTTCCTTATGGATTTTTTGATGTCCATGTTACCCACACTAGTGGATAGTGTTACTCCCGATGGAGTCAGTTCCTCACTGGCCGGGTGACCATCCAGTGAGGAAGGGTTCACTTTATTAGTGATTGTATTGACGTTCACGACCGTCCCAGGTTTAGCAAGGGAAAAGAAGTCACAGCCGACAGAGCCCCGCATGTCGGCTGAAGGGCTGAGGTTAATCTCCGAGGCGCCCAGGTATCGGAGATGCACCGTTTAGACTGGGTAAACCCCCAGCCATTCATCCATCGGCACGGTACGCTTAACACCTTAGATGGGTGTTATCCTCTTAGCCAGTCCCGGCATAGCCCGATCCCTCCTGTAGATGTAACCACCCCCACATGAGCGACCCAGCACCAGACACTGCCCAGGATGCACCGCGAGGAGGTGGGACAACATAGTATCCCCTGATATTACTATGCAAATTTTTGTATTCAATATATATTTTTATTCTTCGTTAGCATTCATTTAACAACAGATTTTTTTCTGTTACCATCCAAAGATGACCTAACATATATCATTTCAATTTCTTATTAAACTTTATATCATTTTTCTTTCTGAATACTTACTTGAAGGATCTAGCTACATATTCCACGTTACTTAAAATCGGTACTATGTTATGTACGTTCTGCCCATATTTGTTTATGAATCCTATTACAATTTAAATTTTTTTAATGATCTTCATATTATATTCCATTTACGATGATCCATCCAATGGAAGTAGTCATATTATTTGAAATGAACATAGTTTATGTTCAGTACATTTTGTCTATATTGGTTTGTGATTACATTTATTGTTTCTTATATCTTTCTTCTAAATTGAAATCTTGTAGACCTACATTGCTGAAATATTTATAGGTACTCGTGTTGAGTACATTCTACGTCTACCTTTTTAAATTGCCTACCTATACTATTTGAGTGTTTATTTGCTTATTGTTTTTTTTTTTTTTTTAATAAATTAACATATTTTGAAAATGAATGTTATATTACTTAACCCTCATTGTTAAACAATATCTTTTAACTGTTGAAAGCACTGATACTTAAAAGAATAATACTTATAATAAAAGAAATTGTTCAACATATTTAACAAGGAGAGACTCTAGCAGATGGTAGCATCTCTCTCTGGGAGACCTTATTGAAATATGTTTCCTTGAATGCAACTATTTCTGATAGATGCTACCAGCTATGTTAACGATGAACACTAATGTGCATCTAAGAGGACACCAGCAGAAACTGTCAATTAGATACTACTCAAATCCCCTGAAACACTTCTCGGCCAATGACTTTCAAGAATATACTCTTCTTCTTCTTCAGTCGGTCCCTCGATGCCGAGGATCGTAACAGCCATGCATCCCCACCAACTCCCTCCCGGTCTTCAGCCATTCTTATGGACACATGCAGTGTGGTCCCCGTTGCCTGCCTAACAAGATCGGACCATTTAGTGGGCAATCGTCCTCTTTCCCCTCCTGCCCCCGACCTTAATCCTCCTATCCAGGGAGTCCTCCAAGAATATACTAGATTACTACAAATTAGCTGAGACTTGGGGTCAAAACAGTGAAAGCTGCCTACCCAATAAGAATAGTAGTATTTATTATTGAATTTTCATAATATTGTGTAAGTTTCATGCTCCTATATAGATTCACATATTTAGTGAGAAATGTCTTTTTCAAAATAGAACTCCCATAAAGAGCTATTCGGAATATAAAATATTATGTTAATTTACAAACCCTCATTTTCTTTTAACTCGTAAATGTATGATACTTAAATAATATTTATCACATTAATTGAATTATTATAGGTAATAATGTAAGAATCATTATAAAAAGTTCCACATAATATTGATAATTATTATTTATATATGCCAGTGACCATAAGTATGACAAATGTCATGCCACGGCTTGGCAAACCACCACAAATACCATCGTGTAACAGGGTGTTTGCCTTGGCTTGTGTGAGCTTGCCAACGCTTGCAACAAGTGTCAGTTTTTGACACAGATCAAAGGAATTGCGGCAAATCTATTAAAATACAGTGCGCACGCCAACGTGTAATTGGCGTCCAAGGGTTTGTGAAGGCATGGAGCTTGCCAAGCCACGGCAAGCATGTAATTGTATCATTACATTCAAAATAATGCTAGCAATTACAACATTGCCATTTTTAGCTTCCAGGCTTGTAATATAGAAGGCAGTGGATAAACTCAATGAGCAGACCACTGTTGAATCTCATTTAGTAAAATTTGGGATGTTCAAGGTGCTTCTTCAAGATCTTTTCCCTGCGAATGGTCGCTAAGAAGCTGCTGGGTAAACAACAGAGGCATTTTTGTGCATTCGTAGACCTGGAGAACGCTTATGATCGTGTGGACTGTGAAAGATTGTGTCGCATGCTCTCGGATTATGGGGTGAGCAATCGGTTGATTAAACCGCTACACACAAATGCTGCAGGAATAAGGTCTCTGAGAAAAATCTGACAGTGTTATTTAGGGGCTATTGTAATGCAAAATCATTACTTGTGCGCAACAGTTTGGGGTGGGATATAAGGTTGCGAAGTAATGTTCTATCGATGTATTCCGACCAGCCGTCTCCCTTGTAACGGTAGGTAGAGAGAACAGACACCAAACTATCCTGTCACACACTGCTTGCTTCTGTCACACTTATACAATTCACAAAGAAAGAGGGGGCCTTGATTGTACATTTCAAAATAATTCAGTTTCATAGTATGTTTGTAGGTTACTAAAATTCCTGTAATACAGTTTAATGCTGCAAGACTGAATCAATTTACTGAACATTAGTGAGCACCTGTTTAAAACTGAATAAAAAATATGGAAATTATTTTATTAAAACCAATAAATCATTTTCATGTCATGGTTAGGTTTATTAAACAGCATAACAAATATACAAATTTATATTATAATTAACATACCTTTGTCACTAACACTGATCGGCATTACAGCAACAAGCAGCAAGCCTTTGCGTCGATCAATGTAAGATAAAAGTGGGTAAACTATACCACAAAATGAAAATAAAAGGGTTCATACCCAAATACATGAAGAATCCAAACTACAAAAAAATATGAAACATCACAACAATATTATACCAAGTACATCTATCACAATAGCAAAAAAACACTATTAATCCATGTATGTATGTAAGCACACAACTATTCGGACACTAGGTAAGTAGTTTTAATTTTGGCGACAGCTTTTTTATCCCTATGAGATACTGAAAGGTTGTAATAAGTGTGTGAGATAAATAACGACATACATTGGTCTCTCCCATCCTGGCTTGGACATTTATTGTTTTTTTTTCATTGTGGTGATTTTTATATCAATATTTACTCAGAACTATCATCGTTTTCAACCAATCTGTAACACACATTGAACATAATATAGATATTTGGCTACCACATTGCATGTTTAACTAAAAAAAAAGTGACTATAAAATATAATATTCTTAATTGTACATAATAAAATATGTCAAAGGGTAGGCTTATTGCCTAGTGGTAAATTCTACCAGCCATATCATAATCAGAATATCATTGTTTTCTCCCAATATCCGTCATATGTAAATCATTTATTTATATTGTATTTTTCAATCATGGAAAACAGACTATGAATCTAAAATCTTGTGTGTCATGTATTGAATACTTCACCAAAAAAACAATTTTACAATCATCAGTACATTAATACAGGTGCATCTGTTGGGTACTCAATAAACTGAATACAATTCAGCTAGTAAATAATCATGGATTCAGAAATTTTTTATATGAAACACATATCAAATGTATATGCAGATTGGTAAATAAGCATGTTATGGATTGATTTGATAACATTTTAAGTATTTTATCAACCAATTTTAAGTAAAAATCAATTTTAAAAGATGCCTATTTTCTCATACAAACTTTTTCTTCATTTTGACATTTTATTTTTTGTTTCTAAAATTGGTGTTTTTGTCTAAAAAATGAAGACATTGTTGGTCATTGTCGTTTAGTTAGTCAATTTGATAACATCCTCGGATGATAACACTACGATTTGAATAGGTTAGGTTAAGGTTGGAACGTAGAAGCCCGCAAAGTAAATAATTACCAATATAAAAATGTTATTATTCACCCGTGAAATTTGAAAACCTTGCTCACCTTTCAGAAATAGGAAATCGGTACTTATATTTAATTTATTAATGGACAGTTCACCCGAAATGAAAAAATATATAATATTAGTAAATAACGAGATCACGTCAGTTATCAACAAATGACAGCGATTTGACAGTGACAGTACAATGCCTTCTACGTGTTCTTACACTATGGCAGCCGTGTGCATTACTGTCGCGATCCGTTCCTAGAAATAGTAAACCATAGATCAAAAATGGCTGGTGCAAGACAATTTTATTTGTGGACTATATCTCTGGTTTACTAGTTCCAGACTACGCCATATTTAGTCCGTCTGATGGCGCATGCGGGCCATAGTGGAGTTTAATCGTGTTATTTGTGCTGTAGCAAAAGTTACGTACTCACTACCCAGGATCTATAAATTCCAATTTTTCTGTAAATTTTCATCTGTTATGGACGGTTAAAAAAGCTAGTTATAATATAAATTATAATATTGACAGAACAAACATCAGTGCGTTTATCGCACGAGATTTCTCTGGTGAATTTTGGTTAAGTTTCGAACGATCGCACTGACGTACCCGAGCGATCACTCGACAGTAGATAATTCGCTGAAGGTATCCCTGAAATAAATTAATAAAGTCTTTTCTTGGAACCGCGTTCATGCTGGCACAATACTGTTTGCCTTATTGTATACTTGCAAAAAAAAACTTTTCCAATATCTGACACAATGGATACTAAATCTATAAACGATAATGACTTATGTGAGAGTGATAATATACTCATTTATAAATTAGAGGAAAATGAAATTGAACATTTTTTAATAAATGTCAACGTAGCCCTTTCAAAGCCACACGATAGTAGCAATGCGAAAGGAACTATTATTGGTGATAAAAATCATATTAATATGCAAAAGCAGATTGGAAAAATACCATACGCGTGTGATATATGCCGCAAAAAGTTCAATAGATCAGGATATTTAATGAGACATATGCGAACACATAGTGGTGAAAAACCATACGAGTGTGATATATGCCGCAAAAAGTTCAATAGATCAGGATATTTAATGAGACATATGCGAACACATAGTGGTGAAAAACCATACGAGTGTGATATATGCCGCAAAAAGTTCATTATATCAGGAGATTTAAAGAAACATATGCGAACACATAGTGGTGAAAAACCATACGAGTGTGATATATGCCGCAAACATTTCAGTAAATCAGGAAATTTAATGTCACATATGCGAACACATAGTGGTGAAAAACCATACGAGTGTGATATATGCCGCAAAAAATTCAATAGATCAGGACATTTAATGAGACATATGCGAACACATAGTGGTGAAAAACCATACGAGTGTGATATATGCCGCAAACATTTCAGTGATTCAGGAAATTTAAAGTTACATATGCGAACACATAGTGGTGAAAAACCACACGAGTGTGATATATGCTGCAAAAAGTTCAGTATATCAGGAGTTTTAAAGAAACATATGCGAACACATACAGGTGAAAAACCATACGAGTGTAATATGTGCCACAAAAAGTTCAATATATTAGGAAATTTAATGCAACATATGCGAACACATAGTGGTGAAAAACCATACGAGTGTGATATATGCCGCAAAAAGTTCAATAGATCAGGATATTTAATGAGACATATGCGAACACATAGTGGTGAAAAACCATACGAGTGTGATATATGCCGCAAACATTTCAGCGAATCAGGAGTTTTAAAGAAACATATGCGAACACATAGTGGTGAAAAACCATACGAGTGTGATATATGCCGCAAAAAGTTCAATCAATCTGGATCTTTAAAGAAACATATGCGAACACATAGTGGTGAAAAACCATACGAGTGTAATATATGCCGGAAAAAGTTCACTATATCAGGAAATTTAAAGATACATATGCGAACACATAGTGGTGAAAAACCATACGAGTGTGATATATGCCGCAAACATTTCAGTAAATCAGGACATTTAATGACGCATATGCGAACACATAGTGGTGAAAAACCATACGAGTGTGATATATGCCGCAAAAAGTTCAATCAATCAGGAAATTTAATGAGACATATGCGAACACATAGTGGTGAAAAACCATACGAGTGTGATATATGCCGCAAACATTTCAGCGAATCAGGAGTTTTAAAGAAACATATGCGAACACATAGTGGTGAAAAACCATACGAGTGTGATATATGCCGCAAAAAGTTCAATCAATCTGGATCTTTAAAGAAACATATGCGAACACATAGTGGTGAAAAACCATACGAGTGTAATATATGCCGGAAAAAGTTCACTATATCAGGAAATTTAAAGAAACATATGCGAACACATAGTGGTGGAAAACCATACGAGTGTGATATATGCCGCAAACATTTCAGCGAATCAGGACATTTAAAGAAACATATGCGAACACATAGTGGTGAAAAACCATACGAGTGTAATATATGCCGGAAAAAGTTCACTATATCAGGAAATTTAAAGACACATATGCGAACACATAGTGGTGAAAAACCATACGAGTGTGATATATGCCGCAAACATTTCAGTAAATCAGGACATTTAATGACGCATATGCGAACACATAGTGGTGAAAAACCATACGAGTGTGATATATGCCGCAAAAAGTTCACTTTATCAGTAGTTTTAAAGAAACATATGCGAACACATAGTGGTGAAAAACCATACGAGTGTGCAAGGGCGTCGCCAGCCCGAGGCCTAGGGGGGGGCAATTGAACCCAGTCATAGGCTATTTTCCGTATATCCTATATTATAGAGGATGAGAAATATATGAATTTTAAGTATAGTCAAGAGTATGAAGATTTTTTTAGGATTTAACGGCAAATCACGGTCTTAGAACTTTGGTTGCTCTGCAGTTGCCTACATTTTTTAATCGCAGGGGGGGGGGGCAGCTGCCCCCTTTGCCCCCCCTTGGCGTCGCCCTTGCGAGTGTGATATATGCCGCAAACATTTCAGTAAATCAGGACATTTAATGACACATAGTGGTGAAAAACCATACGAGTGTGATATATGCCGCAAACATTTCAGTAAATCAGGACATTTAATGACACATAGTGGTGAAAAACCATACGAGTGTGATATATGCCGCAAAAAGTTCAATCAATCAGGACATTTAATGACATATGCGAACACATAGTGGTGAAAAACCATACGAGTGTGATATATGCCGCAAAAAGTTCACTAGATCAGGAGTTGTAAAGAAACATATGCGAACACATACAGGTGAAAAACCATACGAGTGTAATATGTGCCACAAAAAGTTCAATATATTAGGAAATTTAATGAGACATATGCGAACACATAGTGATGAAAAACCATACGAGTGTGATATATGCCGCAAAAAGTTCAATCAATCAGGAAATTTAAAGATACATAAGCGAACACATAGTGGTGAAAAACCATAGGAGTGTAATATATGCCACAAACATTTCAGTGAATCAAGAAATTTAATGACACATATGCGAACATAGTGGTGAAAAACCATACGAGTGTGATATATGCCGCAAAAAGTTCACTATATCAGGAGATTTAAAGAAACATATGCGAAGACATAGTGGTGAAAAACCATACGAGTGTGATATATGCCGCAAAAAGTTCACTATATCAGGAGTTTTAAAGAAACAATATCGCCAATTGATCAGAGCACTTCTACACACAGATCATCGATACGAATCGTATTATATTTTCTTACGATGCATAAAAAAAATCCTAGGTATAAGGTTGTATTGTAAAGCTTTGTAAAGACAAAAGGGGTTATTGTACTAGCTATCATACCGGAACCAGACCTACCGTAATTGTAAAATGTATAATTGTAATTATTAAAAATGTACTGATTTATTAAAAAACTCTGATCAGTGGAAAATAAGGGTTCAGCGGTAGAAAATTTACGATCAAGCCGTCGTCGAGGTAGTTTAACCCATATCGATTGATTGCGGGCTGATCTCTGTAGCTTTTAGCCCGCCATGTTGGATTTTATGTCAACTGACAATGGTTTCGAGTGTACAACAACACTTTCTGTAATAAATTATACTGTTTTTAAGTTTTTTTCCCGTCCAATTAGGTGCTCCCTTCATATTTTGGTCCATTTTGTTTTTGTTTATCATCTTGATAATAGAAATTTTAAACAAATAAAGCAAATATTGCATTCCCGTAATCATCGAGGTCTTACAACCATGATGCACCAACTAAATTTATAAGAAATATAATGACGTTTTGAAGATAATACTCAAAGAATACTTTTTAAGTAGGTACAAATATTAAAATTGAAGTGATCAAACATGAATTGGTTTATTTTGGCTGAAACATAAATGTTTCGTATGATTTAATAAGGACTTAATCTCCATTGTTCGTTGGGTTATACGGAATTTTTAAATAGTTGTTTTTGTGAAGGTAATAGTTTAGTACTGAAAGGATGCAAGTATCAAAGACCTTTTTTTAAAGTGGTTTGCCAATCCCTTTAGAATATAGCAGAGTTTTCCATAAGAAGTCCACGCCTAATTCCGTCTAGGTTCGATCTCCGCTTTAAGGTTGTCTCTGCCAAGCTTTACCATATGAAGAAGGTATCTATATATTAATACGCGAAGGAAAAACTTTGTGGCCATTTTCACGAAAATCGCGCGGACGGAGGAGTATGAAATTTCGCGCACTTATAGTTTATATAGATAAGGAGTGGTAAATGCTATTTTTTTAAATTATGCATAAAAAGAGATAAAATCAATAAAAAACATTACAAACACTACTGTATTTGATACTCACACTTCGATGTATTTGACATTGACACAGACGCATATATTCTTTTGTTTAGCTGTGGTCAAATTGAGAATAGATTAATATTGTTTGTCTTTAATAATAATAAAAAAGTCAACATTTCAAATTTGACCTATCCAATATCAATGCCATTGTTTTTGAAAGAAATATAGAAATAGCGTTCGCTCAGTCTTTGACCATGGAACCTTAATAATGTTCAAAATGATTATAGTTTAAATAAGTTATGGTCCAATTTCGACCACTGGCCGACCATTAGTATACATGAATTTGCTACTAGATAGAAGATTGTTTAAAAAAAATCTTATTTTTTTTATTAAATCTCAATTGTGAAGCTTTCAGTCCATTATTATTTGTTTATTGATTTAATATATAACCATAAAATCTTCGTGTCTTTCGACAGTTTACAATAATGATTGTCTTCTGATAGGACCAACCCCACGAATAAGGGTGGAACGATAATAATGATTTCACCAGACATGACTGGGGTGAGTTGTAGACAAATAGTTTATCCAACTTTTGTATTATTATCGTATTATTTTATTACGATTCCTCGAATCTTTTTTAGTTATTGCTTCGTCACGAAGACAATCTGGAAAATGGCGTACATTTTTTTTTTGTAATAATTACTTACGTCTACAGCGAACTTCCTCTGCTAAAATAATATTTTAAATAGAACAGTTAGAAATTTTTTTTTTTTTGAAACACACATTTCGGATTGACTAACCGCCTATTTTACCAAATGTCGGATGCAATATTGAAGTTACAACGCGATAAAATGTTAATACGAGTACCTAATTGGTTTATTGAGAAATGAACATGGTTTCATAATAAGACGGTCCCTATTCTTTAAATAAACCCAAACACGCGTAATTTTTTTATTATATTATTTTTTATAGTTAAGGACATATAAAAACTATCTTAAAACTATAATAAAGGATTAGGTGTGCTGTTCTGAACTATTATGGAATTATTTTTTTTTGGCCCCTTATACCAGCACCTCGCTGGCTGGGGTTTTTTTTTTCGTGGTAATATTTTATGTATTTATATTGCTTAAGTATTGTAAATTGTGTATGATTTTTGTACGCTTATATTGTAGAAAGTAAGAAAAAATAAACTATCTATCTATCTAAAACGAGAGCTGTTACTGAAGAAACAAAATGCCTGCTTAAGATAACTGAAATGAAATGAGTAATTGAGTATATTGTAAGAGAAATTTGCGAGGTCGAAGAACTAGTCAGATGGGGACGTCAAAGGCGGTATTGTTTATTTTATTTATTCATTTCTATGCAACAAAATTGCTTTTACATTATATTCAAACAAAAATAAGTACAGTAAGTATAACAGAAAATGGAACAGTGTTTCAAGTAGATATTGATGTTCTGTTCTCGAGGACAACAAAACTGCACGCAAAAATCATTGAAGAATTCATCATCATCATTCTTCTCCCTTAAAGACCCCGCGCATACCGCAAGTCAGTCCGGAGACCAATCCGCAGCAACCCGACACATGCGTACCATGCGACACATGCGATACCAACCCCCTACCTCGATCGAAGCAATCAAATCAAAAAGCCGGCCACGCACAGATCAAGCCCACCGCGGACCATCCGAAACCAACCCACAATGCGGAAGGTCTAAGCCCCACTCAGGAGCATAGGGAGGCATTATAAAATTGAAATAAGTATTGGCTCCAATTCATGGAAAGAGTGGATACAATAAGGATGCTATTATATCTGGCCAAGCGAGGAGGTCCAAACTGCCAGAGCCGACCAGAAAGATCCACAACAAGATGTAGAAAAGCAAGAATTCAATGTCTCTAGACGACATAAAATCCTCAAATAATAGAAACTAGACATGAGAACTTCATTAACATCAATCGCCATAAGAGTATCTTACTTAATGGATGGATAATACAACGTGGGCGTTGGCTTCTAATTTGGAGCATGTGGACGTCACGAAATAAATGTGTCCAAGCCATTCTTTTTTGCGCCTGTTGCACGACTTCATCCCCGTCCCGCCTCGTCCTTTTGTCCTATCCAAATTGTAGAAAAGACTCGCATATTCCAGAATCTCTTGCCCATTCAGCACAATCTACGGTTTTGGATCATTGTTCAGTTCCGGATTTTTACGATCCTTGATATCGGGTGGTTAAAGTTACCACCTGGGCCAACCACAGGAATCCATGTCATTCGATCCCTTGAACACGTTTTAGCATAAATTAATATCAGAACCTCTGGGATTGCGCGGTATAAAATTAAATAAATAAAATTAATTAATTATAAATTAAATGACTAAAGTGGACTGTATGGGCGGTGGTATGCTGTGCTTGAGGAGTGGTGCGACCAGCTGGAAAGAAAATGGATCAAGGAAGATGGACTAACCTTAAAACTCCACGGTGATTTCCTTCTGCTGGCCAGCTCTTCTTTGTTAAAAAACACAAAAAACATAAACAACACAGCACAATTTATATTTATAAACGCGGCGCGGATGAATCTATTTATTATTAATGATTTCAGAAGATTAGATCGAATTAAAAATGAATATAAAAAAAATGATTTGTTTAGCGGTGCTATGCGGTTGATTTCTTCCATATAACAGTATTGTCACTTTTCCTGGTTAGCTTTAGCTTACCTTTAGGTAGGAAACAAGAAATGGGTAACAACAAATTGAAAGAAAAAATGAGATGGAAAGGACAGGTTGTTACTGGCAACACCAACCTCTATTATCTTAACATTGGAACCGTGTGCCTCCAACAAACTCCTGAAATTCACACGGGAGCAATCTTTAAAGGACCGGTCAACAAGCACAATTTTGGAGTCAGTCGTCACTTAGCCTTACCACTAAAGCTATCATTTTAATCTTTTGAAGTCAGCTGCTGATACTTAACTTTAATCAAAATTATATGATCTTTTTGACCAAACGCCACACAATGTGTTAGGCTCGCATAGTTTCACAATTCCCCTTGAAGGATGATTCGGAATATTTTGGTATAAACAGATTTATTTATGAAAGGACCCGATATGACGGTGTCGAAGGTTTCTATCATTTTTTGAGCAGAAAATGACAAACGTAAAAACACAGTTGATTCAAAGAAAGAGATAAAAAATTAAAGGGAAACGTGCCGTTCGGCAAAGATGGTGAATTATGAGAATAATAGAACAAAAAAGGTAAAATATTCAGAATATATATTATATAATATGTAACAGAATTTTTTTGAGTGGGCAACACAGCCGCTTCAGGTTTTGTGTCGAGTCACGGTGCGAGGTGAGGGGTAACAATACTGAAGACAGGCGGCCATTGCCACAATTTTTCAGTCGACGAGACACGCGCTAATTTGCGGTGTAAGATCTATTTGAGGGTTAAAAAGGGTTTTTAATCGAAAGAAGTTAAATCGAGAATGATCTCTCTAATGTGAGTTACATAAGTTCAGTCTTACAAGTCAAATAATTTAAAAATATAATAACAGTTTTATAGTGTTGAGTGGCGTCATATCAAACGACGAGCCGCAGTTAAAAAGGTATGTCCCTTGATACTTATCGAAATAACTTTTAAAAGATAAATTAAACATCAAAACGTGCTTCACACGTAAGCCAATATATTAAGCGTTCCGAAAATTAAATTTTCAGAACGCGGCTCCTAGCTGACGCCACTTTCTGGGGCGTGCAAGGGTCCCATCTACGCCACTTTCTGGGCCGTGCAAAGGGTCCCAGCTGACGCCGCTTTCTGGGCCGTATAGTCCTCGTAGAGGAGTAATAGGTTGACGTCACCTTTTGGGCTCTGGATGAGCGACCAGACCAGTCAACACTTCTGGCCACCGGCTAAGAGCCAACCGTTGCTGGGCGCATCTACCGGGGCGGTCTCCTCGCCACCCTGCAGTCGGCGTGACTGGTGGACCCAAGACCTCAAAGACAAGAGACCGCTGAATCTTTAAGCTGAGTTTTATACAATTTTACATCTAATTTTTTACATAAGAAAATTTGGTTTGATATTTCCACTTTACCTGTGAACCTATAAATGAAAGTACCTACCATATTATACAATTTAATCGCAATACAAGTTTTTTATTGTACAATCACCCACTGAGAGAGGACAGCCCGTCACATTATTGGCAGCCCAGCTTTGGGGCCTGGAGTATCATCTCAGTAGTTGAGAAACCCCAGGATTCGAACCCACGAATCTTCCTGCTTGTGACGTTGTTCTTTCTTAGAGGGGAGTTGTGTGGTTGGCTGAAAACTTGTGGCAATCATTTAGGTTAATGTGATTATCATTTCAATGTATCGCACTCATTTTATTTCTAAACATTGACTATTAAATTGCATTTATTTTGTCTTGTGAGTCTTGTGACAATCAATTTTTCAGAGTAAGTACCCTAGAGAGGTGCTTACAATCTTGTACGTGTCGATGGGTAACTATTAAACAATCCAATCTATACCTAGAAATTTTTATTGCAAAATCAATTGTCCTAACAGTGAAATGAACTTTATTTAAATAATTCCACAAATTAAATTTTTTTAATTATTTTAAAACCCACTCATAACTGCTCAGTTTTATTAAATGTATAAATTACATTCATAGCTGTTCATTGCATTAAAATCTTGTTACGAACGCCATACATAACTGTATATTGGGTGTTTTCAGCCTTGTCCAGTGAAACCGGCACGAGCATCAGAACGTCACGAGCGCGCAGGCCACATGCTGCAGAGGATTTGGACGATATCCTGAGAGCGAGCTTTTATTTGTGCAGAATGTTTTCAACTCAGCAAAGCACAATCGAGGAACGACTATTTCACCCTCGGATGCAAGTGAGGTTATTTTGTTTGTTGTAATGATTTCATTTCACATTATGAATTTTATTGCTCGACATCAGCAAATCATGTCATTTGTATTCAGATGCAGCGCCCATAACGAATAGATACGTTCTTGCACTTAATCTTTGTTTCATAGGTCAGCGTCAACACAGAAAACACATTCGTATATAGCAAGAAATTTTGTGTGTCAATTACGTGAACCAATGTAAGGTGTGCGGCGGGCCCACACACAGCGCAATTTCATAAAAAGGGTGAACTCTGTTGCGTTACGCGCGGGCGACACGATTCGTTGAGTAGGCTCCCTTGCGGACGGCTATAGTGGCGCGAGGCGATCGACGGCTGGCCTGGCACACATCTCTCTCCTATAAGGTGAGGGGCGCGCGCCACCACTGCAACCCGTTGTTTGCACGGTTGGAAAGAGATTACACACTTTAAATCTGTAGACCGGCGCGGCGTATTGGGGAATTTGCCGATATTAATTATTATTATAGTAGGTAAATTTTATTGAATTATCGTAGTGTTTTATTATGAATGTTTTTATTTAAAACGAGCATAGAATATTTACAGCGTGTGTTGTCTGTCGTTAGATAACTTTTAGAATCAGGTACGCCGTAGAAAGAACTAAACTCAACACCATAGATACATTGTATTTTATCGAACTAATTATAAATATATGTAAAAATTATCTGCAAGCGCATAATTTTACAGCGACTGCGCGAAATTTAAGTTTAAACTCAGGTGTTATTCATTCATTTCGTAAATACTCAGCGACATGGAAGACGACAAGGTGACTTCATTGGAGGTTCCCAAGCCCGATAAAGCCGAGAGTCCTGCGGGATCTGACATCGAGCAAGAAATCGAAGACGGGAACAAATACACTTATGTCCAAGGATATTGGCGCAGTAAAGCAAAGTCAGAAAAAGCTGGCCCCAGCTCTAAAGGCTGCACTTCACCTAATCCCTTAAGGCAGATGCAGGCCACAACGCACATGGTGCATCCCAGAAAATGGGGAATCAACTTCTCAGGCACCGGTGATGCGAGAGAATTCGTAACCAGAGTCACGGAATTGGCGGAGGTCTATGAAGTGGCACTGGATTCCGTTGTGAAACATATGCCAATCTTGCTCTCCGACTTCGCATTAACATGGTTCAGGGCGACTGAAGTGGAGACTAAGTGGAGCGTGTTTAAAAAAAAATTCCTGGAACAATTCGAAGGACATGGAGAACAGAGAGCCATGAAATCCGAAATTATGTCGGCCAAGCAGTCCCCGCTCGAATCTGCCTCAGAATTTATATTAAAACTGATTTCGAAGAATAGACAACTCGACGCTCCCTTCGAAGATCAAGAATTTCTAGAAATTGCTAAACATGGATTGTCGGAAGACTATTCCTCCGTGTTGGCGTCGTCCGTGATTCGAAACTCAGTTGAGTTGATGTCGCTATGTGCCAAGTACGAGTCTTTGTCGGGAAGGGGACAAAGCATGAAGGGCAAAACAAAGGGCTCAGTGTTGGAAATAGGCCAAAGCAAAGACGAAAGGGACGCAAGCACACATGCAGAAGCGCGCTCCAATAAAAAGCGCGTCCAGACATGCTTTTATTGCTCAAGACCAGGACACATCCAAAAAGAGTGCTACAAAAGGAAGAGAGAACTGGGTATTAAACACAGTAAGGATGCTAACTCAAATGGTGCCAACGCTCACTGGGATCGTGACAGCGGAAATAGTCATGCTCCAAAAAACGACTAAGGAGCCAGCCGTCCGTTGAAATAAGGGAAGCCGAATGGCGTGACTGGCTCCAATACGTTGAAATCTTCAATAAAACGCAAAACGTCGCTCCCCTCATTTGCGCCAAGAGTGGAGACAACCGGCCTTATCTGGAGGTGATGATAGAAGATGAGATATACGTGGGGTTATTAGATTCGGGGGCATCAATTAGCGCAATGAGCAGGGAACTTGCGGAGTATTTCGTGGCGAAGGGGTATAGCTGGAAGAGGGCCTCCTGGGACGTAACTTTGGCAGACGGGAAGCTTGTCGACAGTCTTGGAAGTATCACCCTGAGTGTCGAGTGCGGGAATAGCAGAAATGAGGTGAATTTCGTCATCCTGAGTAAACTGAGTCAAGACCTAATATTAGGAATGGATTTTTGGATGAAATTCGACATCGCTCCCTCTGTACTAAGTCATGTCAGATACTCCAAGGAGAAGATCGTAAGTGAACTGGGCAAGTTGGAGAATAAGCACCATCTCAACGAATATCAAAGGACTGAGCTAAAGAAAATCGAGGAAGAGTTCAGGGAAATATCGTTCGAATGTATGGGATTGGGCTGCACGAACTTGATTGAGCATAAAATAGAGACGGTGGGCGAGCCGATTAAGCAAAGATATTACCCACTGTCACCCGCTAAGCAGAAAATTGTAGAAAGGGAACTAGAACTCATGCTGTCATTGGGAGTGGTGAGGCCGTCAAACTCTGCTTGGTGTAACCCTAGCCTGATCGTCAATAAAAAGGATGGATCCGCTAGGTTCTGTCTTGACTCCAGGAAACTCAACGCCGTGACAAAAAGAGACAATTACCCTCTGCCGAACTTGAGCAGAACTTTATCCAATCTTAGAAATGCGAAATATATAAGCTCGGTGGATCTTTCCAAGGCCTTTTGGCAGATTCCCTTGGAGAAGTCCTCATGTCAGAAGACGGCCTTTGCACTGCCAGGTTTGGGTTTGTACGAATTCGTCAAGATGCCATTTGGTCTCGTCAATGCGTCCAGCGAGCTGCAAAGACTTGCCGATCGACTTTTCGGACCAAAATTTGACCAGAATGTGTTCTGTTACGTAGACGATCTAATAGTGGTGAGTTCCGACTTCGACTCTCATCTAGAACTGCTTCGGAAAGTAAAAGAGAAACTGAAGGAGGCGGGGCTTACAGTGAAATTTTCGAAATGTGAATTTTGCAGGAGTCAGCTGAAATACCTGGGTTTCCTCATTGATCAGGAAGGACTCAGACCTGACCCAGACAAAGTAAGGTGCATTGAAGAATACCCTTCTCCTAAGAACTTAAAGGAGTTGAGAACGTTTTTAGGTATGGTTGGCTTCTATAGAAAGTCCATTAGGAACTGTAGTGAGCTTTCAGCACCTCTAAATAAGCTTCTGCGAGTAAAACGGGGAGAAAACAACTTCGCCTGGAACAACGAAGCTGAGGAGGCTTTCATCAAGCTGAAGAGAGCTTTGACCACCGCGCCAGTGCTCACTTGTCCTGATTTCAGCAAACCGTTCTTGCTACACACTGACGCAAGCCAAAACCAAATAGGAGGCGCATTGCATCAAGTAATAGAAGGTGTGGAAAAACCATTAGGCTATTTCTCTAGATCGTTGACGAAGAACGAGAGGAACTACGGAGTCACAGAGAAGGAGTTATTGGCAATTTTGGACTCTATAGAGTTCTTTCGGCCATACATTGAGGGAATGAAATTCACTGTCATAACTGATCACGCTGCCCTCAAGTTTCTTACAAACATTTCCAACCCCTCGGGAAGATTAGCTCGATGGAGCGTTCGAATCTCTCAATTTGACTTTGATGTGGAGCATAGAAAAGGGAAACTGCACCACGTCCCAGATGCTCTGTCCAGGATTCCACAAGTTATTGAAGCTTTGTCAAATGGTGACATTCCCTCAGGGCAAGATCCCTGGTACGATAGAATCTATAGTGGGTGTGTGGATAATCCTGCAAAGTTTATAAACTATCGAATTGAAGACGACAAGTTGTTCCGACTGTCGAAGGATGACAATCCTTTCTACCAAGAATTCTCTTGGAAAGAGGTTCCCAGATGCAACGCACGACAGGAACTGATACGAGCCATTCATAATAATGGGCACACGGGTGCCTTCAAGACCTTCAAAGCACTGGAGAAATACTTCTATTGGCCCCGTATGTTTAACGATGTCAAAGGGCTGGTTAAGGCCTGCGATACATGCAAACAATACAAGCCGTCGAACGTCCCACCTGCTGGCATCATGCAGAACAGGAAGAAGGTGAATAGGCCCATGCGAATGATCAGCGTCGATGTCCTTGGGCCACTGCCGAAGTCGTCCTCAGGGTTCGTGTATATCCTATCAGCTGTCGACGTATTTTCCAAGTACTGCTGGATTTTTCCAATGCGGAGGGCAACGTCTCAGGAAATTGTCAAGTGGATAGTCAATAAGATATTCTTACACGAAGGCGTGCCTCAAGTGATGGTATCAGACAATGGGAAGCCATTTATTTCGAATCACTTTCAGGAATCGATGAAGAGTCACGGAGTACAAAAGATTTTCTACAACACCCTGTACACTCCTCAAAACAACACAGTAGAAGCCTACAATAAAACTATAGGTTACACTTTGGCAATCTTCGTGAACAACGAACAGAGGAAATGGGACCAATTCTTGGACAGGGTTCAGTCGATAATAAACAATTCAGTATGCTTATCGACAGGTTACACTCCGTCCTTGCTGATGAAAGGCAGAGAGCTTGTGTTAGACGGAGGTGCCTACGGTGAGTACACGGACTCCGACTCCCTCGGTGGAAATAGGTTAGAAGAGGACAGGCGCCTGTACAGGGAAAGGTTGAAGGATCTCAACACTCTATTTAACATAGTTTCAGAGAATCTGTGGACGGCATATAGAAGGAACGCTCTCTATTACAATAAAGGTAGAACGGACCGTAAACACGAAGAAGGCGACGTAGTTTGGAGAAAAAATTTTGCGCAATCCAAGGCGGGCGAGTATTACTCTTCGAAGCTGGCGCCTAGATTCGTAAAATGCAAAGTCGTTAAAAAAATAAGTGACATAGTTTATCAACTGGAAGACGTGATTTCGGGACAACGGAACCGTTTTCACGTGAAGGACATCTTAAAATGGGAGTCGGACGACCATTCGCTCGGTCGGACGACTGGCTGAGGCAGAGATCCTCGTCTTCCCTCAAGGAACTCTTACTCCACAGAGTTACGGGTATGACGCACCCGAGGTACCTTAGTTAGGTCACTGTTAAAACCCTTGTCCTTACCCTAACAGTGCCTCCCCCTCCAAACAAACCCAATCCTTCATCATCCCATCCTTTTGTCTCTAAAATTCCTTCCCACAAAATCCTCGAAATACAATTCCACCTGTAAATACTTGTAAGTACTGCTTGTAAGATACGTCAGAAATTTAGTTAAAATAGTTGATATTTTTCCCGAGAAAAATGCATATAATTTAGGTATTAGAGCTTAATAATAATAGTTTAGGTATATTGGTGATAGTCATGTAGGTATTTATGTGAAAACAATAGTTTCATAACAGTGTTCTAGAAATTCCTTTTTTTGCGAACAAGTCATATATATGTCCGCAACATTGTAGTGAGCTACAATTATTATGACAATATTGAATCTCTTTATCTTAACGAGTTCAATGAATGTACATAATGTTTAAACCTGGTGCAAACATAAGGGCTAAACTTAGTCGCAGCTCTCTTTAACGAGTCGATTTTAGCAAATGTTTTCTATTAGGTTGTGTTTAGCTTCGCACAGCAATGAGCTGGCGTCAAAAGGTACTCAGCGGTTAGACGCGCTGTAGTGTGACACTCGCTTGAGCTGACACTAGCGTGTGGGACATTTCTTTTGGTTGGAGGTAAACAGAAATTTTAACTCATTTTCGAGTTACTTATGGTAAGCCTTCCATGTAACGAAGAATTAAAATGACCTAGTCGAATTTTAAGATCGGCAGGAGGTATTGGTCTTTTATTTAGGAGATCGTGAGGGTCACGGTACGATTTAGGTAGTGTGATGAGCACACATACGTTTTTTTTAGGAGGTCGTAACAGTTTCGTACGACATAGGTAGTGTGAAGAGCGCACTCATGTTTTGTGTAGGAGATCGAAAGAGATGAGAAAAATGTTCATTAATAGGGTGAGGTCTGGTATGAATGATCTATGAATGAATACCTTTATGAGAATTGCGAGGGCCAGCGCATGCGTGAAGTATGACAGGTGAATGATAACTTGGTAAGATTGGTTTTGAATGGATGCTAAAATGACTCATTACCTAGGTAGTAACGTTGTAGAGCTAGGAAAAATCTAAGGAAACGCGTGTTGTGTAAATGACCGTGGTGGGCGGTGTATCTGCGAATGACATGATAATTTTATTCTGTTTTATTAATCTTATATTATAAAAGCACATATTTCTATGCGTCCAGCATGCTCTCAGGATGACGTTGTTACTAGATTAACCTGCGCGTTCCTGGCGACGATGCGTCGTGCATAAAAATAAAAAAAAAACATGTAAATAAAATATATATAACAATCTATGCTATAATTTTTCATTATAACAAAAGTTAAATGTGTTAATTTTATTGAACTTTATATGATGTGTTGGATACTACTAGTATGTAAGTTAAGTCGTAAGATTTGGACTCAATTTAGCTTTAAAATAACTCGTAATAAATAAGTAATAATAATAATAATCTCAGTGCCTGTCATGCATATATTATAATATGTATGTAATTTAAGCTGTAAGAATTAAGTCTATTGAAAACCTTTATGTTCTTTTATTGAATGCTGCATAGCATAAAATGATAGATGCGATGATAGAAAATCGATATTTATAATGATTTTACTCAAGTAAACAATTCTAGATTGATAATATAAAATAATATGTCTTCTCTAGACTATGTACAGATGCACATGACTGCAACATGCAATAATTTGTTAGATTAAGTATTTAAATATATTTCATGTATTTTATTAGTTTTAGATTTATGCATCGAGTTTGGCATTTTTTGTTCTGATTACCTTATTGTGAACAAGGTCCAGAGAGTAGTTCATGCACATATGTGATGAATATTGGCAAATCACTTTGAGGTGTGACTTTGCAATGAGCAAGCTAGTTTCTCAAACAAATTATTTTTTTGTATTTTTTGAATTATTCAAATTAACGGGACTTGTGTCCTATTGTGTTGAGCAATCTGTGTTGCGAGCAGATCTGCCTGGTAATTTTTTACATTGAGAAGTAAACCTTTAGTTCATAGACTAATAAGTAATGTATTAATATTAGTATTTAAGTGATCTAGAACTTAGTTGATTTGAAACAATTTTTAAACCAATATATTTTTTGTAACACGGAAAATATTTCTCATGAAAATTACTTTAAGTTGTTTATTATGAACTAGCTAGGTATGTGAATTGGTATCGATGTGGTGGTCAACGCATTATGAGTGATGCCCAGTCAGCAGCTCTTCCCTGGACTGTTTCATTTTTTCTTCTCTATTTGTCTTGTTTTTTTTGCCAGTCCAATGAAGGGGATAAA
Source organism: Mystacides longicornis (assembly GCA_963576905.1). Classification (NCBI taxonomy): domain Eukaryota; kingdom Metazoa; phylum Arthropoda; class Insecta; order Trichoptera; family Leptoceridae; genus Mystacides; species Mystacides longicornis. The sequence goes on from OY756432.1 coordinate 3,175,483, forward strand.
AAAAAACTAAGCAAATAGTGGCGCCGGGCTTTGCACAACCGTTGCTTAATAAAACGCTTGTGCAAATTTTATTAATTTTTAACATGAGGCTGGACTGAGGCCAAACCGCGATCGGACCATCAGATCGATGCTTGTCGCAGGGAAGCATCCATCAGACTTGGAGCTTCACTTTGTCGAAGGTTCACCCGTCTCTGTCTGGTCATGTATTGGGATGTCGTAATGAAAGCTTGCGCAGGGTGATGTCACCTTTTATTTCTTCTTCTTCTCCTTTCTGGGTTCCTCTTGAAAAAATGGTTGAAAGCCAGGCGCTTCCAACATTTTTCGTGGGTGGGGCGGATATTTGTAACAGAATTTTTTTGAGTGGGCAACACAGCCGCTTCAGGTTTTGTGTCGAGTCACGGTGCGAGGTGAGGGGTAACAATACTGAAGACAGGCGGCCATTGCCACAATTTTTCAGTCGACGAGACACGCGCTAATTTGCGGTGTAAGATCTATTTGAGGGTTAAAAAGGGTTTTTAATCGAAAGAAGTTAAATCGAGAATGATCTCTCTAATGTGAGTTACATAAGTTCAGTCTTACAAGTCAAATAATTTAAAAATATAATAACAGTTTTATAGTGTTGAGTGGCGTCATATCAAACGACGAGCCGCAGTTAAAAAGGTATGTCCCTTGATACTTATCGAAATAACTTTTAAAAGATAAATTAAACATCAAAACGTGCTTCACACGTAAGCCAATATATTAAGCGTTCCGAAAATTAAATTTTCAGAACGCGGCTCCTAGCTGACGCCACTTTCTGGGGCGTGCAAGGGTCCCATCTACGCCACTTTCTGGGCAGTGCAAAGGGTCCCAGCTGACGCCGCTTTCTGGGCCGTATAGTCCTCGTAGAGGAGTAATAGGTTGACGTCACCTTTTGGGCTCTGGATGAGCGACCAGACCAGTCAACACTTCTGGCCACCGGCTAAGAGCCAACCGTTGCTGGGCGCATCTACCGGGGCGGTCTCCTCGCCACCCTGCAGTCGGCGTGACTGGTGGACCCAAGACCTCAAAGACAAGAGACCGCTGAATCTTTAAGCTGAGTTTTATACAATTTTACATCTAATTTTTTACATAAGAAAATTTGGTTTGATATTTCCACTTTACCTGTGAACCTATAAATGAAAGTACCTACCATATTATACAATTTAATCGCAATACAAGTTTTTTATTGTACAATCACCCACTGAGAGAGGACAGCCCGTCACAAATATAAAGATATACTCGTATGTACCTAAGTTAAACATTAAATAATATAAGAAGACAATCTGTTTCTTTTTCCCTTTCTTTACCCATAAGACCTATCTCTTTCTATTGAGTGATCCTTTCACTTTTACACATATCACTTATTTAACTTCTTCCAGCAACATAGAACATAATTATCTATATGTACTTATAGTTTATTTTTGCATCCATGCATTTCCTCATATTTCACAAAATCTTTATTTCAGCCATTGAAATGACATGGTGGATGACGAGCCCCGCCGCTAATGGCTTTGTTAAAAGGGCTTTACCGAAATTTAAATGTCGTATTTTAACACCAATACAAAATTTTTCTTCTATTTTTTTTTGTTAAGTCTAACATTTTTATTCCTTAACCTTCAAAATTTTCTTTTTCCTCTATTATAATCTACAAAGATCGTCTTCTAGTTCCTAATACATTGTCAAAGGTTGGTTTTTGCAGTGGTGGCTTTATGTAGATTCGTTTGGAATGCTGGTGTGGTGTAGTCATTTTACGCTATAAGCCAATTCTCTTATTCTTGAAATTCCCCTCATCATGGGTAGACATTTTTTTTAACAAATGTAATTTTTTATCGTGTGTTTGAATTTTCATTATTTTATTAATGTCTTTGGATTTTATGTCAAGAAATACATATTTTTGGCTACTTTGATGAGTGGCATTACTGTGGTTGTTTTATGATGGTATAGAAGTTTACTGCGTAGATATCTTTTTGTGTCATTCCGTGTTTGTAAAACTTTTATTTTGTTTTGTAATTGGCCTGAAGACCGCGTGTGTTCTTAATAAATAAAATCAATGTATGGATCAAATATAGATTTGACATTTAACACTCAGCAAAAAGCAATGAAATAGACATAAAATACTAATTTATGCAGGTAATTAATATCTTGGAACCATCTGCTATCAGCAAGTTGGTGGTCAACTTTTTTCACCAAATATTCTCATAATATCGCAAATCGATCAACAATCATTGTAATTTTAGCATCAAAATATGCAGTTGGTTTTATTTGTTCGAATCTAGTCCTAGAAAATGGGAAAATATCTATCATTCTTATAATTCAAAGATTCTTGTCACTTTTTGAAATGCATTCAAGAATTGTCGGAAAGAGATATTAGTATTGATTACTTAAACATATTAAATCTTAAAATAATGTTAAAATTTATCTTCTTCTAATTGTTGCTGCTAGAAAAATTATTCATCTCAATTTTATTAAAACACAAGAATGAACGAGATGCATTATTGCGATGTTTCACAAACAATCCGCTCTGCTCTCAAATAAAAAGCCTCATTTCGCCCCAAATAACGGGTGATTTTACGCGATGTTTTTTACATTTTAACGGGGTAATTTTCCGGTCATGACGCTTAAAATCCTATATTTCATTTTATTTAAAAAATATGACTTCCCTAAAGACATTTTAATTTCATGTTTATATCTCATATATTAAAGTTATAGCTATATTGATTTAATAATAATTTTTCAACTTCTGAGATGGCCCGACACATACACGTTTTAAATGTTGTCAATGTACAAAATGTTCTCACGATTCTTCAATAGATGTCTCCGCATTAAATAAAAAAATACAATTATTACAACCTATGTGCTTCTTCTTCTTTCTTCTTTATCCATGTCCGCTCCCTAATTGGAGCATACGGACTCCACAAGTCCTCGCCATGCGGTCCTGTTTCCTGCGATTCCAGCAGCCGCACCCCAGTCAACACCAATGGCCTGAAGGTCAGCTTCGTAGAGCCTTTTAATTGTTTGGAGGGGCCTACCGCGTCTTCGATTACCTTCTGGATGGTAGTTAAGGCTAAGACGGGTTATGTCCTCTGTAGGCTTCCCGAGTACGTGACCTAGCCAGGTCAGTCGGCGGAATCTTATAGTAGAAGTGACCAGTGGGTTGCCTGTTAGGTCTCTGACAACTGTGTTCGGCACAAAATTGTTCCAACGTATGCTCAGCATTCCTCTGAGACACTTGCTCTCGAATCCTGCTTGCGGGTGTTTTGAGCGCAGGTTGGGTGCCAAGATTCACAGCCATAGAGAAGGACCCTTAGGACACAGGCATTGTATAGTCGGACCTTAGTTTTGATGCTGAGGGCATTAGACCTCCAGACCTTTCCAAGCTTGCTGAATGTCTACAATTCCTACACGTATTGACAAGGTATTATCGATCGACAGGTCGGTATGCCAAATGGCTAACGTCTCTGATAGGAAAGCGGGTTCAATCCCTGCACGGGCATGTTAGAGCATGTCGAAGATTCCAATGATTTAGGTATTTAAACCTGTAGGTAACTAAAGAACCAGTTTCCACAAAAATTACGTAAGAATCAATAGCTACCGGGTTACTAGTGTGTGTATCCGCCCGCTTCAAACAACAGAAATACGTCACCACTACTTACAAACATATATGTGTGTATAAGTATGTGGCTCGCGGCTAGATTTAAACAATCTTCCGTATAATACCTACCACAAATTTATTTTAGTGTCAGCTTGAGATTTAAAAAATCGTTGCAAAAGAATTTTCTCATGACTTGGTAAATACAGCCATCTTTAATCTTTTTCTAAATCGAGATTCTATACCAAAAGATTGTTTTCTTTTTTTTTTACTTTCTTTCATCGAAACTAGTAAAAAAAACTAGAAAAATATCGATCGCTAGATTGTGGATTAAAACCTTATTTTTTGAAAAAGCGTAAATCACAGATAAATTCATTTTAATTTTTTTAATAAAACGTTTGTTTTAAAATAAATAAAGGAAAAAAAACTGACATAAGTAGGAGTGATAAATCACTGAGTTGAAAAAAAGAGCAAATAATAAATAAATAAATAACAATATAATAAAGGGGAAAAGGAGGTTTCGTACGGTTATGAGGAAAAACAACCATGAATATAAATTTCCCCTTTAATAACTTCCTGTTCGTCACGGAAATGTGAGATCCTGCCGTAAGCCCGTAAACTATACTTAACGGTTTTATACGAAAAATCACCATCGACTGACTTAATGTATCCTTGAACCCTAAAAAAATATTAGGGTCTAAATAATAAGTCCGCCATTCGTGATCACTCCAAATGCATGTCATACATTGTGACAGGTGTAAAATCATAGTAAGGAATTTTCTCTACGTTAATCTTCTATAATATAAAAGAAAGTCGGATAAGTGCGATCACCTGTAATTATTTGAGATCGGCTGAACAGATTTTTATGATTTTTGGTCTCTTGGATTCTTTTCCGCTCCGAAAAACAGAATAGTTTTTAAAAATTCGAAATGGATAGCAAATAATATAAAATATAATGTTAAAGTTAGTATGGAACGGATTTACTGAAAACAACGCCATCTGTGAAAAATTACTTAACAACACAATTTTTATTTACCATACATTGAGTTTCATACATTTTTGATAGAAATTCTTTTAAGCTTTTAGAAATAATTTTTTAACATTCAAACATGTTTTAAACGTATTTTTTATATAAATTACAAATTCGAATTCAATATTCATAGTAAGGACTACAGGACAACGTCTGTAGGGAAAGCTAGAAGGGACATATTATATTTTACTAGGACACATTTAAAATTACACGTGTACTCTACTGGAAGGATAATGACAAAATGGGATAAATTTGCACCAAGTTTTCCACTCTGACTATAAAGTGACGCGACAACTTCCCCCAAAGCACGAGCTCTGCTGAATTTTGGGGAAAAAAAAATATATATTAAAAAAAAAATGTATAAATTTATTATTGTGAATGTATTTTTTAATGTATAAAAAAAAAAAATGTTGGACTGAAGTTTCCTTATTGACGAGCCGTTCGGAGTGATGGACTATGGCTTGACTTGATTGTATATTGGACATGTGGAAAGAATGGATGCAAACAGAATGACAGACAGAATTCATAAGGCTGAAAGGAAAGGTATAAGAAAGCGTGGCCGACCGAGAATGACGTGGATCGAACACATCGATTCCGTCCTCAAGGAGTAAGAGAAATAGGAGAGGGTGTATGAGAAATGTTATGTCGGTGTAAGAAGCGAAAGAAATATGCTTGGATAGAAAAGAGTGAAGATCCGTTTTCTCTGCCTAGTCACATCCGTGACAATTAAGCAAAACTCCGTTTAAGACCCAACTTAAGATACACAACAAAACCTTTCCACGATGCTAGGCCACACCTTTACAAAGCCCGACTTCAAAAGAACGGAGGATTTTTCTCGTCTTCGGGACACTGTGGGGCTAGTACCAGTTTAATCGAAAACTAATTGCACGCTTATAAGCGCTTATTAGCGTGCACATAGTGTTCGAAAATCAAACGATCGAATCATTCGATCATTTTTATATGGAAATTTTTCGAAACTCTTTCGATGATCGTTACGATATTCGATCATCGAAAACTTATACTAGTGGTATTGATGTTAGGCCAGCACTCTCATCGACCAACTGTCATTCAGATTCCTTAACAAATTTCTCAGCCATGTCCACATCCTTTCCATATTGGTAGAAGTGATGGACATGAACCGAGTGCTCCGACGTATAGCATCGTTTCTTGATGCGGTGGTGTCATATTTTACCTTGATTTCTTCCAAGGCACAAAGCCTTTGTGTCTCGCCTCATGTATCAAGACTCACACTTTAAAAGAAGAATGTGACCCCTTGACAAAAATGAAGTTATTTAAAGGGAAAATACATATTTATGAACGTTCTATGAAAAAGTCTTTACTTACGTTTAGTTAATAATGTAATTGTGTTACCTCAATTTCCTCTGTAAACCCAGCTTATTATAAAAAAAAACCATACATGAATTACAGCAATATAGTTTGTGAATTGAAGCAAACCCAAGTTCGTGTAATGAAGCAATCCTATAAACGTCAAGTTAGCGTAATATATCCTCGGCCAATTACAAAATATTAGAAACAAAACGTTAAAACTGTAATTTTAATTATTAAGGGTGAAACCTTGGGGTGGTTGTACGTAGACTGGGGGTAGTAATAAGCGCCCTTTGATCTTGATAAAGCTCGCTAACACACGCAACACGGAATTGCTTGTCTTAAAAATTTTGTTTTATCATTACCTACTAGCTTACCTGACAGACGTAGTTCTGTCTTAACAATGAATATTGAAATCGATTTTATATTCATTCATCCATTGTCCGTTTATACCCCACTTATGGGGGACAAGAAAGGAGCCTCCACGCAGATTGAGTTTTCACGACACGACAAGGCAATCGGGCATCCCCTGGTAACGGCACGACAGCCGGCTAATCCTTTCAGCACCGGAACATCACATCAGAGTATGATGATGTCCGGATTTGGAATGTAAGTACCCCACTTATGTGCATTGGGAGGCAACAAGAGCTCTCTATTGCGCTCGATCTTGCGCCATAACAGGGGAAGAGGGGATACCAGCTGCCTGAACCTACCCTGATGGTGTCCAGGCGTCCGAGGTTTATTTCTGTTGCTTTTTGGGGTTAAAGGAATTGAAAATTCAAGATCCCGATCTGATTATTGTATTCAATTCGACTGCTCAATCTGTATTATTATTAGATTTTAAATCGCACCAACCACCAAAAGCTTACTGACAATTAGGTATATCAAACGCCGATGCATGTCCTGCGTAACTAAGAACCTTCTGATGACAACTGATTATACTTTTCGCTTTCAAACTAGGTACAGTTATTGAGCTTCTAGGCGGTTCGCACGGTGAGTTCTATGAGGGATATGGTCACCAAGGAAAAAATAACCAGAAAGAACTGTCATCGTTGTTGTTCCCATGGTGTCCAGTATCAACTATTAGGAAAATGTACTCTATTTTAAGTTCTGGGTCTTTGTTCGTTTGGTATATGTACATGCATCTTATATAGTCCATTTTGGATAGAACTGCTGCACGCACATATATGTTCATTTACCTCCAATTTGGCCTCTATGATTTCAACCTTTTATTCCAACAAACCAATGCTCTTAAATTTCGTCTTCACTCAATTTAAAATTCGCTATAATTAATTTTAAATAATATCTTTTTTGGAAATCATCCTTCGTCAATGCTAGTAGATAACTCAAAAACTTGAAGATTGAACGGTTCCGTACGATCATACTGGGTTATTGGAATATAATTTTCACTTTTGAGGGCTTTGTACACGTTCCCACATTCAGTAACACCCTCTGAAGTACCAAAATCGAAAATGTCCAATTTCAGGAGTTGGAGTCCATGTCTTGCTTGATGATTTTTGTATTATTTTGTATCGGGCAAAGGGTTTATAGCGGGATATTTATATCTAGGAGTGAGGAACTGGCGTCGCAGGACGGCTGACAGGGCGGAGTGGCGACGACTACTTGAGGAGGCCAAGACCCACAATGGGTTGTAGCGCCGTGGATGATGATGATGATGATTTATATCTATACATAATCAAGACCTTTCTTTCCTTTTTTTCCTTCTTCCGTTTCTTTTCTTTTCTTTTTATTCCATTTTTAAGCTTTTCTTATCGAATATCTTAATATTAGACAATCTCCTTTTTACACCCCACTCAGGTGGATACGGAGGCAACAAGAGCTCTCCATTGCGCTCAAATTCTTATTGACTTATCTAACCGGTGTGGGTTTAAGAACGTGAGATGGTCAACGTTACGCTTTCGATCTGTTTTATTCGATTTCCTGCATCTTACAGGATGCTCGAAAACCAGCATAAAAGAGCAGAGGTTATATTTTTAGCTGGCAATCCCACAGCTAATTTATGTTCATTTGTAAACAAACCTTAGATATGCCAATGAAAAAATAATACAATCCAAATAATCTAATTTCATAAAGTTCACATCAACATTGCTCACTTAGCTGCGCTCTGAAGGGTTACATTTCAACGACACAAAAAAAAAACGAAAAAAAAAATCAACTTTCGGCTTCTAACTATGTTTTGCAAGGTTCTTTATAAAAATTGAGAAATTGTTGAACGACGACAAAATAATAATATATTGTTTTCGTTTAGTGGTGAAGTTTGGGCGGAGTTGTTCTACTTGGAAGGCGTTTAATATTTAGAATGAAAACAAATGAACCACATTTTTCACATTCTTTTATTATCGAGTCATTAGGAATGGATGGATGGTCGCCGGTTACCTCCCCAGACTGGGCTGCTTAATTATGAATCGAAATTCAAATCGCAGCACGCTATGGATCATTTAAATAATGCTAGATTTATTCTTGAGAATGGTAAAGGTAATAATAACATGTTATTTTTTCATGTGAGGTTATTTATAGAGGAAGCGATGTTCGTGTTATTTTTTTTTCGTGTATATTTGTGTTTTATATATCAGAACAGGAATTGATTTATAATTTTGCCATCACCATTTGACTGAGGTTGTTTTCGAATATTCCATCATAAATTAAGTAATCCTCTTACCATGTATGGATGTGAAACGTTGACATGGACGAAAAAAGAAGAATGTAGTATAAATGCAGTAGACATGAGAGCTCTACGAAGAATATTTATTTATTTGAAATCTACGCAACCCATGGTTGCTTTTACATACAATTTACAAATAAAAAAATACAATAGTTAGTTATGCATCACAGTAAAGAAAAAAAGTACCTATCTCAAAGAATTTAATGAGCCAAGCGGTACGTATCCTTTAGCATTGTTTTGAAACTATACAAGGGTGTAGAAAATATATCAATTTCGCCAAGATCATTACTAATATAATAATCATTTATTCATTAAATCACAATATATCATATGAAGTATACATCATTGTAAAAAAAAATTAATAAAAATAAATTAAAATTAAATACAATGCTATATACTAAATATAAAAATATCGGTATTATCTCTCATGATACATCACGATGTAATATAATCATGAGAGATCTTCGAACTACAGAGAAAGGAACCTTCTTAACATCCTACATGAGGACAACAGAACTGCCTTTTGGATGGCATATCTGAGACCACAACAGATGCCAAGTTTCCCTAGATTGTCTTTAAGAGACTTAGGAATAACTCCATTCGTCGATATCACTATAGGTATTATGTGTGTGGTTGGTGTATGCCACATATCCTTGATTTATCCGTGAGCAAGATCAAGATATTTAATTATCTTGTCTTGCTCGGCTTTTTTCAAATTTTCGTCATACGGTACAGTGACATCCACGAGATACGTTATCCCGTTCCTACGATCAACCAATACAATGTCCGGACGATTTGCGTTAATCGTTCGGTCAGTCTGTATTGGTATATCTCAATATAACTTTGTATTATTGTTTTGCATTACCGAAATTGGGGTGTACCTATAATAAGGTACTTCAAAATCGAGTAAACCATATTTTAAGGCAAGTTTTTGATGAACTATTTTAGCCACATCGTTATGTCTGTGCAGATACTCAGAACCACACAGGAGAGAACACCCAGACAAAATATGTCTGAGTGTTTCTCCCGTTTGGCCACATGCACGACATTTATCAATAGTGTCAGGTGTTTTAATAATATATTTTTTATAATTATTGGTTACGATGACCTGGTCTTGTATTGCACAGACAAAACCTTCTGTTTCGCTAAATAGTTCACCAAACCTCAACCATCCAGTCGAATCTTCAAGACTTACATGTGATGAATTTAAAGTTTCGAAGAATCGACCGTGGAGAGACTTGCCTTTCCATATATCAACCCGATCTTGCACCCCAATTATCGGTGGTGAAACAGGATTTGATAAATTTAAGGGCGTGTACTTCAAATCACACGCAATGAGGTCTTCATAACCCAATTTATTCCTTGATGAGATAAAGTAAGATTGGAGGAGGTTTATCTCTTTGTTATTCATGTTTTTGATGTTTAACATGCCTCTACCACCAATCTTCCTTGGTAAATATAATCTCATCAAGGAACATCTTGGATGATGCATCCTATATTGCTTGAGCAAACTACGTACCTTTAAATCCATCTTGTCTAGTTCCGTTTGGTTCCACTTAATGATTCCAAAAGAATACAAAATTTTCGGTACAACCCATGAATTAATGGCCATAATTTTATTTCTCCCGGAGAGAAAACTTTTCAAAACTTTTTTTTAATCGTTTAATAAATTCATTTTTAATGTTATTTTTAATAATTTTGTGGTCAAAAACTAGATTTTGTTGAAAGCCAAGATATTTGTAATTTTGATTATCTAAAAGAGGAATGTTTGTAACAGATGAAGAACTATTTTGATGATTGTTTCGGATTATTCCTTTTTGAACATTAATTTTTGCACATTTTTCTAAGCCAAATTCCATTTTTATATCATCACTAAATTTTTTTGTAATTTTGATTAATTTTTCTAATTCAACTAAATTTTTACCAAATAATTTTAAATCGTCCATATAAAGTAAATGACTAAATTTAATACCAGACCTTTTTAATTCATAGCCACAATTTGAGGATTCCAATAATTTACTCAGCGGATTTAGAGCTAAGCAGAACCAAAGCGGACTAAGACTATCTCCTTGAAAAATACCTCTTTTGATATGGATTGATTCAGTAATATATTTTCCAGATGGTTGAGAAACAGATATTTTTGTTCTCCATTTTGACATCAAAAATTTTAGAAATTCTATATATATTTCCAATACTTTTATTAGCCAAGAATGTGGGACTGAATCATATGCTTTTTTGTAATCAATCCATGCCATAGAGATATTTTTCTTTTTGTGTTTCACCTGCTCACAAATAATACTATCTATTAAGAGCAATTCTTTTGTGCCACGAGATCCCATTTTACATCCATTTTGTCTGACGGATAAAATATCATTTTCGATTAAGTAAGAATGTATTTTGTTTGAAATTATAGATGTCAAAAGTTTATAAATTGTTGGTAAGCATGTAATTGGTCTAAAATTATTTGGAGTTGAAGCATTATTGATTTTTGGGATAACGTGGGTTATACCTTCTGTTAAGAATTCTGGAAGGTCCAAATTCTCAATTGCAGATTGAAACTGTCTGGCCAAAATGATATGTGAATTTGTATATTTTTTAATCCAAAAGTTTTGTAGACCATCTTTTCCCGGAGATTTCCAATTTTGTATTTTTTTTAATGCAGTTTTAACGTCAATCAAATTTATATTAAAATTTTGCATTTCTGGATATTCAGAATTAATTTCTTCTAACCAATCACTATTAGTATTATGAGATATAGAATTCGACCAAAGATTTTTCCAAAAAGTTTCCATATCATCTTTATTAGGTAAATTATCTGTTTTGAAATTAGAATCTTCCAGATTTGTAAAACATTTTTTTTGATTAAAGGAGAAGAGATGGTTCTGTTTTTTCCTTTGAACCCTTTCTTTAAATCTTCTTATCCGTTTAGCTAACGCCAAGACTCGTTGTTTAAAAAAGTCAATTTTTCTATTATTTTTAAATTAAAGTTATCAATTGAATATATATTTTCGATATCAAAAATTTTCTCAACAAATAATTTTAATCTTGGTCTATGGTTTCCAGAATTAAATGATGTAAGTTTTCCAATTATTGAGCGAAATTTAGTAATTCTATTTTCTATTCTTTTTTGCCAACGGGGGGTACTTGAATGCTCAATGATGTTTTGATTTCGATTAAATTTAATTTTTGCCATAGTTACGCAAGTAGCCGCTGCACAATAAAGAATAGAATGAACATCTTGTAAATTTTGACAGGAGTTTAAATCATCTAAAATAATATTATTAACCCGACAAATAATTTTTTCAATAATTGGAATACTTTTAAATTTTGGCAATAAAGGTCGAAGAAAGGGTTCTTGATTACGAAACAACAGAAGCATCTCTTCATATTTGCTCTTAATAGTGTCATAATCAGGGATATTAAAATATTCAAAGTTCTCGTTTGAAGCATCATTAGAATTTGTAACATTTGTATGGTTATCATCTGAACTTTCCAAAATTGTGTTATGATGATTCATCGGAGAACTTAAATATTCCGATCTAAGAACGTCTAGTTCAGATTCCGATAATAATTTGTTTCTAATTATTACCCGAACCTGATCGGACAATCTTTGGGTACTTACGTCTATCGTGGGCTCCAGAAGAAGCCATTCCTGGGACAGCCTTTGTCTGTAGCCAGTCAAGAAACTTCCCCCCTCTGTAGCTCTGAAGTACGCCCGCATGACATTTTGGTTGATTAGTGTCGTCCATCTCATCCTGCGGCGTACTTGACCACCTGCAGCGGGGCCTGTTGAACCACGAAGGTTCACTCGGCCCAAGCATGCAGGTGTCGATGGTGGTGGTGGGTTAGCTTCCATCATAAACAATTAATATTGCAACAGCTGATATATCTGAGATTTCTTCAAATACTGTAAACATTATGCACATGCCAAATTAATCTTGATTTATATTTCTTGTTGTTTTTTTGGTTTTCTTGTTGTCAGCCGGCTGTCATAAATTGATTTCTTCAAATACTGTAAACATTATGCACATGCCAAATTCATCTTGATTTATATTTCTTGTTGTTTTTTTGGTTGCTATTATGAAAATTTTCTTGTTGTCAGCCGGTTGTCATGTTTTCAATATACTGCACTTAAAAATTCATTTTATGCTCTTCCAATAAAAGATATTCACCAAATTTATAGTACAAACGTTAATAAATAATTAAAAATATATTTTTGATATAATTTTATAATATATAATAATCATCATTAATATGTTGAAAGACTCTGTGGGATTTGAAAAGGAATGAGAATATTAGGAAGGAACCTGGAACGTGGTGTGGATGTAAGTGTTGTGACAAAGATGAAGGTTAATAAATTGAGGACTATACATCGTCGAAATCTTCGTTTGTGGTCGAACCCGAATTTGAGTTTGTCTAGAGCGGCATCAGCAGGGCGGGCAGTGCACTTAGACCTAATTATAAGAAAAAGTCTCACTACAGGATTTTAATGATTTGAGCGGTGAATTCTGTTCGTAGAATATATGGAAAGACTCTATTGAAAGAAGATTAGCTAGGAATGATGAATGAAATCAGCGTTGAATCAAAAATTGACGTAAACAATCTGAGGTGGTTGGAACATGGTAAAAGAATATTTGCAATTACGAATACTAAAAGAACATATAAATCTGAACGGGGATCTGTGAGAAGACATGGTTGACCAGGTTAAAAGAAGATCGCTGAAAGAAGCGTGTTTGAATGGAAAAGAAAATTTCTCACTTATGAAAAAACCTTAAAAAATATTTATAACCTTCGGGTAAAAGATAAAATAAAAAAAATAAATAAAAGATCGAATTAATGAAACCTTTTAAACTTAAATAAATATTAATGAAAAAAGCCTTAACCAAGTTATCTTCTTCGTGACGAACGTGATTTGTCAGTCTGGATTTTTTTTCAAACAAAGGCCCTCCTCACACGACACCGTAACGTAAACGTATAATATCGTAAACCACGCGTAGAATCGTGCATGTTCAAATAATTCCGCAGAAGAAGCGTATCGGTTTACGTTACGTTGCCGTTCTACTCGCAAAGTATGTTAGGGTACGTTTTAACCAAACGAAAGCCAGAACCAGAATAGAGCATTCCCTCCTTATCACTGTCATTGACACCAAGCAAACAACAGCGAGAAATCATTATGTTACAATTATTACACGCTTGCCATGGCTTGGCAAGCCACCACAAGCTCCAAGCCTTCACAAACGCTTGGACGCCATTTACACGATGGCGTGTGCGTCGGTATTTTCATAACATTTGCCGCAAATTCCTTTGATCTATGTAAAAACCAACACTTGTTGCAAGCGTTGGCCAGCTCACACAAGGCAAGGCAAACACCCCGTTTACACGTTGGTGTTTGTGGTGGTTTGCCAAGCCGTGCCAAGCGTGTAAATGCAGCATTAAAACCAAGAACTAATCTATAGATATTAATACGTGAAGCAAAAACTTTGTGCCCCTTTTTACGAAAATTGAGCGGACGGAGGAGTATGAAATTTCGCACACTTACAGTTTATATAGAGAAGGGGTGGCGAATGCTAATATTTGTTTTAAAAATTTGCATAAAAACTAGATTAAATTGATAAAAAAACATTACCAACACTACTGTAATGTTTTGTATTTGACACACACACACTTCGATGTATTTCATATTGACACAGACTTTGTTTATCTGTGGTCATGGTTAACTTTATTAATAATAATAGAAAAATCTTTGTACACAACATTTTAAATTCGACGACTTGACGTGTCCATGTCATTGGTTTTGAAAGAAAATTGTGAAATTCCGCTCGCTCGATATATTATAGTTTAAATTAATAATTATGGACGAATTTCGAGCAATGAACTGGACCACTAGTGAATTATTAATGGGTGATGATAACAGATTACTTGCGGCAGAGTTCTAGTTTAGCTCGTTGTTGTTTACTTTGTTGTGGCAATATCAACGATCAAGAAATAATGCTCTATCTTCAGCCCTGTATCTATGCTCGTTTGGTGTAAACGTTTACACCGAACGCACATAGAGTCGGAACTAATAATAGAGCATACTTTCTTTTAAGGTTGATATTTGACACTACGGAAACACCAACAAGCCATGTCAGCTTATTAATGGACGAAGACAGAATACGTGTCCTTATCAACGATCAAGAACATATACTCTATTTCCAGCTCTGGTTCTATGTTCGTTAACGCACCCTTACGCTAACATTAAGACGACGTGTGCGAAGGGCCTAAAATAAATTTCTTCGTCTGCTAAAGCAGTTTATTGTTCGTGTCCTTTGAAGGTCCTTTTCAGAATATTATCTTTCATCCACTAAGAAAATAATAAATGCGCTTACATTTACATAGTTATGAACTATTTGATTCTATTAAGGTAATGGCTTGAAAAAAAAAGTTTGAAACTTAATATCATCCTTTTAATCTTTGTCAAAAGCGTTTAAATGTGAAATTAGTTAACTTAATGCAAATGAAATGAATATTTTATTTCTAAGTATTTGCCTTAAAAACTCGTTGTTGTTTCTTTCTTTTCTGATTTTATGAATAGGATAAAAAACATTTTTTCTTCTTTTTCGTTTAAATAGGCTTCGTCAGATTGTTGATGCATTCAACTCTTTGCTTTCTACTTTATCAATCGTATTAACCTCAAAATTGATTTTTATTCTGCTAGGTATTTTTTTTTACAAAATCAACCGACCTCGGTAGGATAGTTGTCTAGAAGCTGACTGTTGATCAAGAGGTGCCGGGATCAATTCGTGACCGAATCCGAACTTTCTATGTTTTTTTTTAATTGATATTTCTTTTGGGGTTAGTCTCCTGCCTGAAGTCAGTACGAGTGGTTGGTAGCTTAGCCGTTACGACGCCGGCTTTTGAAATGTTTTGTGCGGAGGTCGTGGGTTCGATTCCAGATGCCGATTATCTCCCACTTTAACGATACAAGCTTTAAGTAGGGCAATTTTTCTAGTTAAACTTTCCTGTTCAATTTGAAACAGGCCAACCCCGGGTAGAAAGTTCAAGTGTAAAACACTGACCCGACCGGGAATAGAACGCATGGAGACGACTGCCCCCCCCATGGTAGGTTCGCCTGATGGACCCGAAGGTTGTCTCTGTGGCGCGATTCTACTGAATCTTCACACACCCCTGCCGAAGAGATGCCGATGAGAAGCTTACCCTATCCGACATGGAGGGCATTTCATACTTACATAGGTCATAGATAAAGAACTGCTGTGGTTCGCGGTGGTTCGTCACGCACCGCGTACGCGTGCATTGGTTGGTTACGTCACCGCGCGTGTTCAGATGTGTACAGGCCATAAGTGAGTAAACAAATACCCTTACTTACCGAATTTGTAATGTACAGTTATGATACTATAATGTAGTTTTTCAGGTGTTTTTATGCTGTTAAGTCATGGGTACGATAATAATTCACCTTAACTCTTTTTTATGGATATTCAAGACAATACAGCGTAAATTGCGTAGAGAATTTGGAATCATGGGGGATGTATTATTTATTTAAGGTGTAGTCTGATTGTCTGAGGGTGGTCCTAGGGGGCTCCTAGGGACTCCGGGGGGTGATACACGTCCAGCTGTGACGGGGGGGAAATAAAAATGATAGACGGTCGGGGTTGATTGACCGCTTCATTACGTCATGCCCAGGACATGGGATGAAATCTAGAAATATTTTCAAGAGGAAAATGTTTTTGTCTCTGACAAAACGAGAATATAGAAATACATATTACCCATACTAAGGTTATATGTATTTCTATCTACCCATACTAAAGTAATATGTATTTCTATATTATATAATATGTTAGAATAACCCAGAACACTGACCCCTTTGAAAAAATAGCTCAGCGATAGAAAAAAAAAAGAAAACGATTAAGCTGTCATCCAGATAGTTTAACGCATATCGCTTAATAATTGTGAGCTGATCTCTGTAGACTTTGACCCGCCATATTGGATTTAACGTCAACTGACAGTTGTTTCGAGTATACAAGAACGATTTTTGATATATAAATACACTGTATTAAAGTTTTTTTCCCGTCCTAATATATGCTCCCTTCATATTTTGGTCCATTGTATTTTGGTTTATCATTTAAATAATAGGAAATTTAAACAAATAAAGCAAATAGGTATGCATTCGCGTAACCATTCGAGGGCTTACAACCATGATGCACCAACTAAATTTATAAGAAATATAATGAAGTTTTGAAGAAAATATTCAAAGAATAGTTTTTTTATTATTATTATTTTATTTTTTAATAAAGTTATAATATGCTGTTAAAATAACTTATAATTACATTAATATAATATTATATTCTTACAGGAAACAATCATTCTTCGACGTTCTTACGTTCATTCTTTCAGTCATCCACCAGCTCATACAGGGTGTCACAACAACCACCTACTCTCCACACTATTTTCCAAGAGATATTTTATGCACCTCCCACGAAAAATCGGCATGCTCGGTGCAATAATACAAATTGAAAACAACATGCCTAGCTGAAGTTAAGCTACGGCTAGTAAGGTACACGGCTTAAAGTAATCTCGGATTATGGAGTTAATAAAGAGGCTAGTATAAACGAAAAAAAAAAGTTTTATTAAATCTGTTGAGAGAGCATCTTAATGTTTGTAGTTAAAAGAAATTCTTTGAACTCTTCTATTGCACCTCTTAATCGCTTTTCAACTTTATAGTGTTTTTAAATGCTGCAAATCTTCTTTTTTCTCTCTCTCAATAGTTTTCTCAGCGGAACAAATAATATAGGTTGGTAAGTATATTATTAACGTGGAGAACTTTTCCGATCCTCGAAAAGTTTCACGAAAAGTTTCGAAATAGTTTTTATTTTACAGGTCTACTCTCTCGCCCCGACTTGGCACGTTCAGATCTTTGTTATCTCTTGAGGAAAAGTTGGAAATTCAATGTTCAATACAGATACGAAACTTTTGATTTTTTTTTATATTAATCACGTTCAATTTCCACTTTGTACGACAGTTTATATCCATATTAACAACCTCTAATTAAGCTGATACGATGGAATAGCATTATGTCACAATTTTTTTTTGTATGAAGTCTTTTTCACTTATCTTTAACTAAATATTTTTTTATTTATTTACTCGCTATCACAATTTAATCTGCTTACATATACATAAGTTATACTAATCAACATTACAAAAAATAAATTACAAGGAAAATGCTACCTCACCAAGAACTGTATCGAGGATAGCGAATAAATCACAATAATAGAAACAACAATCAAAGAACAAAAAGAAATACCAAATTTCACACAGATGCCGTTTCTAAAACGTAGTACATAATAATAATTCAATGGTTACATCACACTATGTATTTTGAAAACAAAATCAATCATAAATTACGAAATATTAAACTTTCCATTTGACAGAGTTGAAACAATCGAGTCGCATTATTCCAGCAAATTCATTATAGAATTTCTGTGGTTCGGCGAAGTTTGCCAATATTGTTGTGTTCAAAATAATAAGACCTTGGGAAACTTACATGATGTGTAGCCATTGAATGTGAGCATAAAACAATGTTCCAATTTCTGATTAATATCAAAGGTAGATATTCCGAAACACGGTTGTGTTTTGACCTTTGAAGGGTATACGTACAAATATATTCACGTTGAATAATAAAGGTAAGCTTTGCGCGTTCTAGGAATATCCTAGTATATAATATGAAAGAGAACCAATGATGAGACAGCTAGAACCTATACACAATAATAATACGCCATGGTTACGTGATTTCTAGTACTAACATGATCTTGAGAATAACAATAAAGGCGACGAGGAAACGCAAGGCAATCAATAACATTATTCAATAGTCTTGGCACGATGGGTATATTATGTTGTTGCAAGCATGTTATGCGGTAATGGTACAAATAATTTTGAACTCAACCACTATAAGTAATAGGTACATGGTTCCTCTCGTTAGACTATTAACGAGAATCTGGTATCCATGATGCAACAGAATTACTGTATCTCCAAAACAGGGACTGGAAGGAAACTCTGAAGTTAGCCAGGGCCCGTAGCCTAGATAACGAATGCGATTGCATTTGGAGTTTTTAGCGAATGAGTAACGTGACACGGGCCCAGCTAGCTTAAAAGTGCGCCATTAAGTTACTTCCAATCACTGCCCAAGTGCCCAACTATAGGCTGCAAAAGTAGTACATAGAAAATATATTATATAAGCAGATATAAACAGGCATTGTCTCTGCAAGAAGTTCTGAGTATTTTAAGGTATGAAGATTTTTAAACTAAATGAACCAATACATAACAATAAAGTGAAGCGACCTTGGCACAAGCTTAGCTGAAGTATTACCGTTAACTAATACCGTCCCCTATTATAAATACACATTCAACATATTCCACAAAAATCTGTACAGAGGAATGATTTACTAAACTTTACGACGCTGGATAAATTGCTTTTACTAAAATCCCATATCTTTATGTGCGCTAAATCAGTGAATGCGCACATAAAGGCGCGCGCACAAACGGGTTCTAGAGAACCCGTTTTTTTGCGTGCAATTGTATTTTCTTCATAATAATATTTTAATTTGTTTCCACCATAATAAGGGCTAGAGAATTATCATCTAACCAGTTTTTCAAATAAGCTATTGCGACAAGAGTAAAGGAACACTAAAAGAATAAATACTAAGGGACCAAGAATGGTTCCTTGAGGAACTCTACTTTTCATCGTAGCTATCAACGGAGAAAATCGATACACAATTCATAAATTGTTTCCATGTAGGCAGTAATAATTGATGAAGGATAGTGTCCTGTGAGAGGAGAATGTTGTGCACTTATGGATGCGAGAGGACAATATTTTTTGATGTATAAAAACTGTGCGCAATTTTAACCATTGATCTGCTGCTTTTGAAAAGATACGCGAGCCATTAAAGGTTAGTTTCTTCTATTGCGTTATGTTCTCTACTCCAACGACCCTAATATCCAGACTGCGAACACCATAAAACACCTTCATGTTCCTCTTTTTTATAACTTTGTTATATTATTATCTTTTCAGCGGAGTTTATTATTTATGAAGGGATTCTAAACTTTTTTTTCTTCTTTATGGTTTCTAAATGACAGATACATGATAGGCTGCTGTCTTATATTGCCGCTGTATTTGAATAGAATGGTCGTTAAGTTTTTTTTTACGAAGAGAAATAAAAGTGTTAAAATATAGCGACAGTAAGAAAATCTAAATATATTATATTCACCGTTATTTTAACGGTTATCTCCGACGATACTTTACCACTTAACTTTAAATTAAAAAAAAAAAAAGTTTTGAAATTCTTTAAATTGCAGTTTTAAATTAAATACAAAATAAATACACGTGTTGCCCATTCTCCTGTAGATATGGATGTTGAGTCCTAGCACCAGATAAAAAGTCTCTGCTTTGAAACGAAATGTCTCAGGCACTCAGTGGAAGCCCAAGAATGTGATGAGCCCTCGCTGGGTGGGCCAGCGTATTGCATTGTTCGTGATGCGGTGGTACCATCTTATACCCAAAATTCTCCTGAGGCACTTCATTTCAAATTCAGATATTTTTTGTGGCTGGGCTTTGGTTATGTGCCAGGACTCACACCCATAAAGGTGAATGGGCAACACACACGCATCAAACGGTTTACATTTTCACCTCGACACTAAACACCGACGCTTTCCATAACAATTAGGGCAATATTTTTTTTTCTTATATGGATCTGTGCTCACTCTTTGACTCTTTCACAGTAAGCTACTTAAGGCTTGTGTAGTAAATGAGAGAGCTGATAATCAGCACCTGGGATCGAACGCCAGACCTATGAAAACCGGCGTCATAGCCGCTAAGCTACCACTAAAACATCTGCATAATGCATCCCCTTGTAACCAGATTTAGTATTTTTAAAAGTTTTTATACTCACATGGTTAAAAGATCCAAATACAATTATTAAAAACACCGTGGGTATGGTTTTACCGCACATTTAACACTGTTTTATTTTGGCTTCTCAAACTTCTGTCACCTTCGTAATATCTATGGGGTTTTCTTTTAGCAGTCGCACCACTGAGGGGGAACCCATTTTAACTTTGACATGCATGCAATGTTAATATTCTACAACTTCACTTTGAACACCTACAAGCGCTTTCCAAAGACTCAACTTTTAAATATTCATCGTGCTGGTAAAACGTTTTCTACTCATGAATAACAAATTTGAATTTTGCAACGCGTCACATTCGAAATGTCATTTTCATAATTCATTTTTTTCCAGCGATTGAATTATAATTCACCTACTACGTGACAGTACATAAATTCAAAAAATAATTCATTCTTTTTTTTTGACCTGTCAGTGACCCATGGACATCTTTTGAATTTCGAAACTTGTTGGAAGTCTGATTTGTTCGCCGACTTTTGCACAGCAAACTTAAAGACGAGTGTTCATTATCCGGTACGCTCATATACCTATTTGCTTTTTAACACCCCGAAAACAGCTGAAAGCTGGCTGATCCTTCGAATTTTGGTACATCAAAAAGCCAGAAACATAAAGTAAATGTAAACGAAGTAAAGTAAGAAAGTTGTGCAATATTTAGTGTATGATTTCTAAATGGGTGGAATTTATGAGAATATCACGTGTATTAACTGACGTTATTCTTAAGCTCGAAGTCCCATTACTTTGACAATTATGGAGAGGAGATAGACATTGCTGGGAGATGTGCTAAGGATCCCGAATGATATTTTTTAGCCGAGGAGAGGGCTGTTCTTCTGCCAACCAGGCTCCCGATGACGAGAATGACCCTCTCGCACCGTTTTCGTTCTATCGAAGTACATTTTTTTATTTGGCTTCTTCTACCGACGTACCTACCATTTATGATACAACCTCTCCTATTTTTCCTACTTCTGACCTGGCCTTTCTTGAGAACAGATTCGATCCACGCTGTTGGTCGGCTATTCCTTTTTAGACCTTTCTTTTCAGCCTTTTAAATTATCTTTGTCATTCTGTTTATAAACTTTTATATTTGTAACACACTAACTTCTTTACAAAACGCCTTCCTAATATTATCATTCCTTTCTTTATCCTGTAGCGTCTTTCCACATATTCTTCGTATAGTTCTCATCTCTACTGCATTTGTACTACATTTTTCTTTTTCGTCCATGTCCACGTTTCACACCCGTACATCATTGTTGGTATCAGGATTGCTCTATGCCATAGTTTTTATTGTTTGCCGTGAGACGTTGTTGTTTCTCATATTTTACATAGTGCACCGCCCACCCTGCTACCAGCCACTTTCCTACGTTCGATCACACTTCCCATCCCTGCTAAACAAACTTACTAAATAAATACACATACTCATTCACTTGCTTAAGACATTAGTTTCTTAGCATTTTTACTGTTCTGAATGTCTTAATACGAATGTTTTTCAGGACTAAATCTTAACAAATAATATGTAACAACTAACGACTAACAATTCGTTACTGATGTTCGATTTTTAAATGGAACCAACCACCACGGGCTTACGACCGCCTTCTACTGTTTACTCTTACTATTTCGAAGGCGTAAAGTGATCACACTAAGCCAGCCTTCGAAATAACAGTAGAAGATGGTCGTAAGCCCATGGTGGTTTGTTCCAATTAAACATCGAATATCAGTAATGAATTGTTCGAGTCATTAGTTGTTATATCTTTGGTAAGTTTGATTGCCTAGATTACCTAATGCAACGGAAAACACACTAATAAAGTGAAGAAAAACTCAAAGAAACACAATATATTATATGTATTTGAACAGTAACACAAAACGTACAGAATAGACTTTATTACAACCGCTCACAAAACAAAATATTATGTTGAGCTTCCGTATACGAATTGTGCGGTCAAATCCTATGCGAGTCCTTTATCCCATTTTGCGGATTAACCTCGAAAAATGAATCGTATCGGTATATTTTACAGTTATGTCCTTGCGGGAAATTGTTATGTAGTGGGTCAGAGCAAGGACTTGGCTGTACAGCTGTTGTCCTGGGATATACTGTGAGATATTGGGGAAGCACACAATACACTACGCGATAACGTGTCAAGAGATATAAGAAGAAGAAATGAAAGAAGGAATGGGAGAGTAAGCAATATACAATGTGTCATTTCGACACTTGATCTAAAGAAGTGTGCGAATAATAGACAAATATTTTTCTATGAAAACGTGAAAATATTTGGGTAAATTTCTTCTATTTATTTTATAGGGACACCTTAACTTTAAAGAAATTGAAAAAATGATACGTCGTGTTTTCATATAATTTCTCTTCAAGCTAACGGCATATTTTCTTTAAATAAAACTAATTTGAAAGCCAAAAAGTCTAACTATTTATGAAAATAGATTTAAGTAACAATAGCATACAATGGTACAAAATACTATTTTATTGGAAATTTGTAGAAAATAATTATTTTGTTGTTTCTTTCTGCCCTGTGACTTTCGGTCGTTGAGGTAGACTTTTTTAGTGAGCATTATTAAATTTTACAATTTATTCTACAAATTGTATTATTTCTCTTAAATTTATATTAAACAAAAAAAAAGACATCTTGAATATAATATTTTGTATTTTTCCTAATTTTGTGTAATATTATATTATTATATTCAGCAAGTGAAAGGCCGTAGGCCGTAGATATCATAAATTATTAATATTATAGCAAGTGAAAGGCCGTAGGCCGTAGATATCATAAATTATTAATATATAAATTATTAATATCATAAATTATTAATATCATAAATTATTAATATCATAAATTATTAATATCATAAATTATTAATATCATAAATTATTAATATCATAAATTATTAATATCATAAATTATTAATATCATAAATTATTAATATCATAAATTATTAATATCATAAATTATTAATATCATAAATTATTAATATCATAAATTATTAATATCATAAATTATTAATATCATAAATTATTAATATCATAAATTATTAATATCATAAATTATTAATATCATAAATTATTAATATTGGAAATTATTCCATAATTTATGTTCTATTATTCTGTTATCGTTCTCGTCATATTCTTCAGCAAAAATGACAAGAACAATGCGAAACTTTGTAAAAAATAATATTTAGTTGGAAACTTGTGGAAAAAGATAAATTTTATTATTCGCGAATTTCGTTTGATCAAGTGTCCAAATAACTCAACGTATAATATTATTATTTCGTACGGAAGATGGTGGTGTTTTATACAGGCGCGTCCATTGTTTGATACATTTTTATCATAACTTTTTGATGAAAACGTTACATACATTGAATTTAGTATAGTTATGAATGTATCAATCAATCAATCAATACCCCCTTTTTCACCCCACTCAAGGGCATAGGGAGGCAACAAGAGCTCTCCATTGCGCTCGATCTTGCGCAATGCTTATGACCTCCTCCCACACCATGTCCAAATCCCTCAGCTCTGCTTCGAAGGAGCGGAACACAGTGTGAGATGTATGTATGGGTTTGGTTATATTCTAATGAGTATTGTGAGTTGGTGATTGATCAGAAACTTCTTTGCTTTAAAGGTTCTCATTATGTCCAACAGAACCCCTAGTATAAGTTTTCGATGTTCGAATATCGAAACGATCATCGCAACAGTTTAGAAAAATTTCCATACAAAAATGATCGAATGATTCGATCGTTTGATTTTCGAACACTATTTGCACGCTAATAAGCGCTTATTAGCGTGCAAATAGCTTTCGATTAAACTCGTACTAGCCCCACAGATGGCTCTTTTTTTTCATTCCGTAATACTTCGGCTCCATGCAACATTTAGATGAGTAATTTAGTGTTCAAAATATCGGTGTTTACTGGGATATTACTAGGAAGATTCTACAACAAAAAAAATTTTTTTTCAAACAGCTTTAAAAATATTAAAGAAAATGCAGTAAACTGTGTTTACAAACACACTGAGAGATTTTGCACGGCTCTGGGAAGAAAAAAAAATAACGTTAGGTTTGTATTTTTGGCCTCATGCTATGACATATAAAAATACACAACATAATTATTGTGTAGATTTATACTATAAAGTAGATAATGCCTTGCAATGGCTTAATAACTTGGATGTTGCTCTTTAGTGTGTTTCCTGGATGCAGCAGTGAAACCTTTTCTTTTCTTTTATAATGCTATACTTTGTTACTGATATTTTAATGGATATCCCCACTTACGGGCATTTGCCTAGTGGGATTTCGATTTATAAACTAAAATGTGTATGAACATGATTCTATGTATCTGTGTTTTTTTTCATCGAAATAAAGAATATATTATTATATCTCTTGTCTTCTGACGAAGCCACCTCTGGGTGGCTGATGCCATACGATAATAATAATAATAATAAAGTAGTTGAGTTACATTTTTATGTATTCTGTGTTATGTACAAGATCCTTTGACTCAGAAGAAAACTGTGATAGTAAAAAAGATAGAATGACAATCTACCTATGTACA
Source organism: Mystacides longicornis (assembly GCA_963576905.1). Classification (NCBI taxonomy): domain Eukaryota; kingdom Metazoa; phylum Arthropoda; class Insecta; order Trichoptera; family Leptoceridae; genus Mystacides; species Mystacides longicornis. Next base: position 3,200,616 of record OY756432.1, read on the forward strand.
TTTATATCCTGAAAATCAATACAGCTCTTTCGTATTATTTGAGAAGAAGTAGTATTGGAGAATCGGATGATGTTATTGTCACAGAGCTCGCCTTTAAATTAAAACCACCCTGTATAAGTGTATTACATCGGAGGAAAGATAAAAAAATGAACGTCTAAAAAGATAGAGGGAGAAGGGAATATCAGAAAGAGAAGGACGGCTTTTTTGTATTATTTTCTGGGAACTCCCTTCTTTACTCATTGCAGGTGTATTGGATTTGCTTTGGATGGAAGGAGAATGGTGTACAAATTTAAAAAGATAAAAAGAGACAAAATAATTTGCGAAATATTTCAATCGTATATTTCAGGAAACTCAAATGTCAATTTTTTAACGAAATTTATTTATTGTTGCTATTCAAAGTTCCTTATAACTTTAATACAACGCAGAGAGATTTAAAAAAAATCAATGAGGACAATCTTGAAAAGTATGTGAAAATTAAAGAAGGAATTTTACTAAGACAAAATCGTATTTGGTAGTAGGTATGTCGTAGCTTCATCTGTTTTGATCTTGGTGTCTTTAATCTGAAAATTGAAAACAAATCATCTTGCACTGGCTATTTATTCATTTGTTGAATACTTTGCGCAAGAATAAAATTAACATTTGGATGGTGGCCAAATTAAGAGGATTGCCACAATAGCATCAAAAAATCTTTGCGCCGGTCGGCACCGGTCCGAATCAGCGTTCTACGTGTTCTCACCCGTACTGAAGAACGCTGGTTGACCTTACTGAAAAAAACATTTTTTTTTTCACCGTAGTTGAATTGCCATCAGCAGTACCCAGACTCACCTTGCGCGGAAAGAGGCCCTTGATTTACCCAAGGGAGAGCAACTCTAAGAATTCTACAAGAGGTGTTTTTAGGGTCAATTTGGAGCCAGATAGCAAAGCTCTGGTTTCCTAGAAAAGTGGTGCAGCCGTAGGTATAGCGGCCGCATTATAGCGAATCATAAATTCACTTTGAACGTTTTACAATATTATGTCAACCAAATGGCGTGTTTTCCTAGAGAGCAGTAAATTACTTATGGTTTCTTTTCCTAGTAGTAATGCGTTCCTGCCATTATTTTCTGGTTTCCTAAGAATATTGTACTGCTATAAATAGTGGCCGCAAAGAATAGTACCTCTGCTCTTTTTGATGATCTTTCGAGCATCCTGTAAGAGGCAGGAAATCGAAAAATCAGATCGGAACCGTGAGGTTGACCACTTCACGTCCTTAAATCTCAACTGGTCAGAAAAGGCACCATAAGCCTCGGACGTCTTCGAGCGCAATGGAGAGCTCTTGGTGCCTCCATATGCCCCTAAGTGGGGTTTAGGCCCCCTGCATTGCGAGTTGGTTTGGGGGGATATGCGGCGGGCTTGATTTGTCCGGGGCCGGCTTTTTGGTTTGATTGCTTCGATCGAGCTAGAAGGTGGGTTTCGTGCGGGTCAGGGTTGCTGCGGATTGGTCTCCTCCGGGCTGGCTTGCGATGTGCGGGGGCCTTAAAGGGAGAATGTATGTATGTAATGTATAAATAGTGGTGAATGTGTCATTCTAGAACATTGTCAATGTGGTTACCTTAGTGTCAAAAACATTTTCAAAGACAGCAGTCTTGTCATACGATGCACCGCTCCCTAGGAACACAGTGCATAAGCATTGTAAGACTTACTTGTTACCCAACACCCGTTCGGAGACACACTGCACAGTGCACATACAGACGCTGCACGACCTCATTCGTCTGTGGCTAACGTGTACTGACCTCTATGCCCTATGTAATAGGGTAATATTGTTCTGTGGTACTGACTAGTGACTCTGGTGTGTGCGAAACGGTGAATGTCTGTGGAGGTCGGGGAAGCGGGTGAATCATTCTGAAACGTTTTCTATGTAAACCAAAGGGCGTGTTTTCCTAGAGAGCGGTAATGTACACTGTAATTATTGCTTATGGTTTGTTTTCCTAGGAATGCGTTACTGCCATTTAGCGGTCAAATGACATCAGTGTCTCTAATATTACGCCCACAATAACGACGGCAACTTTTTTTTAGGGAATCAGAGCTGTTGTGCAAAAAAGTTGTATTTTGGATTGTGGGGTTTTTCAAAATAGACGATTCATTTAAGAGTGAAAGAGAAGAGAAGAAAAGAGATAAATCATTGTGAATTCATTCGTATGATTAGCCATTGTAGAGTAATCATGTCGAAATCTTCCATCCTTGCCTCGTGGGCTGACGTAAGGGGATAATCTAATATCGCCCTGTGTCATCCCTCCACACATTTGTTTGCTTTTTCTTGCTTATTAAATTACGCCATGTCTCGGGGATTCATATTTTGGTATACTTTTGTCGCAACAAAATTATTTGTACTTACTTTTGCCGTAGCTAAATTCTCACCATTCTCAACACAGCAAGGCTAAATCTATATAACTTTTCAGATAGGTAACTATCTACTTGTTTTCGTATGTCATCATATCACGCATAACGGTACGCTTACATCACTCAATCGTAGATCCAGATCTGAATCTTCTATATTATAAAAATGGAGAGCTATTTTCCGTTGTCAACGCATCACACCTAAACAGCTAGACCGATTTCACTAATTCTTTTATCGTCGTGTAGGCTTTTATCTGGAGAAGGTACTTATGAAAGGAAATATTAAAAAAGTTGCGTGGAAAATTCGAAAATTGAAGAAAACTCTAAGAAGGTAACCTTCTTAGTATATACTTACTTTTAACAATATAATTTTTATTCCAAATTCTGATAAACTGTTGTTGTTTTATTGTTGGTGCGATTGACAATAGCTGATGGAAAATATATGGTTTGAAACAGATGCATCGATCTGAATTACATTGGTTTAAAGGTAATAAAGCTATTCAATATTCATAGTTTGGAACACAGGACAACGTCTGACGGGAAAGCTAGTATTATAAATATGCTCTCTGCTCTATTTCTATCTCTATGTTCGTTTGGAGTAAACGCACCCTAAGCCGAAGACTATACGTTCGGTTTTAATCGTCGTTGTCGCTTGCAGAAATAATTATAGTAATTGTAGTAACATTAGATAAGCATTAAAATATTTTTTTGGAATTTTCATAAATTTTAAAGAATCAAAAAAATATTTGTAACATTAATGAAGACATTGAATTTGAGTGACATTTTGTGGAGATTTTTTAGGATATGCGGAAAGAGACTGATTGATAAGATGAGGAATGATAATATTAGAAAGGAATGTGGAGTGGATGTTAGCGTAGTGACTAGAATGAAAGTGAATAAATTAGGGTTGTTTGGGCATGTAGACAGAATGAACGAGGAGAAAATGACTAAAAGGATATACAAATCTGTAGGAATGGGTGCACGCAGACGAGGCCGACCTCGAATGACATGGTCCGATCATATCGGTGCCGTCTTAGAGGAGGGCCAAGTCAGGAGCAAAAGAAATAGAAGGGCATGTATGCGGAATGTTATGCGTTTGGAAGAAGCGAAAGATGTTTATTTGGATAGAAAGGAATGGAAGTACGTACTCTCTGCCTACCCCTTCGGGAAACGCCGTGGTGAGTAAAAAAAAAATTTTTTTTTACCTCCCTATTTTTCTATAGTGGTACGTAGAATATGGCTAAACTAATATTATTACTTGTGCCTGCAAAATTTCAACACAATCTTAATTGATTCTTTCATGTACATGGAAGAAATGCCAAAACATGAAATAAGTAACCAAATGTTTCAATTATTCCAGAGGTCTTTCGAAATTCCAATAAACTCTCATCCAATATTATGTTCTGCACTTGCATTCACCTTCGGGGGACTCCACTTAAAGAACCTGTAAAGTCAAAAGAATAAAAAATGAGCTGAGCAGCCGGAGACATTGCGAGCAATATGCCTGATATCCATCGACTTGTAATATAAGTAGGTCTTCATCCGATATGGAGTCCACCGCTCTTGGGAATTGGAAATCTTTAAATTATGCACTTTACTCTAGAAGTTCGACGTGCTTCCAGAATCTAGAGCGTTTCTTCGTAAAACAAAAATTACAGCAGAAAATTTCAGAAAGGTCATGCTTGTTCTATAACCTATTTTATACTCAACTAGCTTTCCCGACAGATGTTGTCCTGTAGTGCCTGCTATGAATATTGATTTCAAATTCGTAATTTATATAAAAATACGTTTAAAATATGTTTGAATGTTCAAAAAAATATTTCTGAAAGCTCTAATAAAAAATTCCATAAAAAAATCAGCGTACCAATATTTCTAATTTGAATGGTTTGCAGGTAAACAAACATTTTGTTGTTATAGAATTTTTCATAGATGGTGTTGGCGTCGCAGAAAATCCGTTCCATACTAAGATTAAAATTACATTTTATAATATTTATTATTCATTTTTAAACGTTTTAATTGTTATTCTGTTATCCGGAGAGGAGAAGAATCCAATAAATCAAACATCGGAAAAGTCTGTTCAGCCGATCTCGGGTTAAAAGTGTTCGCACTAACCCGACATTCTTTTATATTATAGATGTATGTAATAATATGTAGGTACCTACCGTAGTGTTTAGTGTAATTTATTTATTTATTTATTTATTTATGGTACAATGATATGTCGCTCAGCATAACAGTAAATACCTTTTCGCTGAGCGCCATGAAACAGTTTTGTACAAATTACACAATGATTAACACATTAATAGAAAAAAACAAAAATCCTTAAAAACAAAATGACAAATACATAAGCTTTTAAATTATGATTTCCAATATACTAATAAATTTGTTATATTAAATATATCTACATATTGCGGTAATTTATTGAAAATTTCCATTACTTTATTAATGGCCGAGTGGTGAATTAATAATACAGGTTTAAAAAAAATCCTAAGTCAGTGAAAAAAAAATCCTAGCTGTCATGGAATGACTGTAATCTAAAAAATAGGTAGGTAGGTACCATAGGTAAATGAGAAAATCCATTAATGCATAATAGGTAGATATTCTTACCTTCTATTATAAAAGAAAATAAACATTTAAATTTCTAGAAATAAATGTAGTTAGGTACGTATATAAGACTATTGGAAAATGCTTAAGTCATTAAATAATATTGATTACAAAACTGGTCCAAACATATACATTAAAAAAAATCGTTTTACTTTACAACATCTGCCTATCTCTGTGTGTGTGTACCAATAATATTTTGTATTCGTTTTAAGCTTTAGTTTCTAAGTCACCTGTGACCATGCAGGACCTGTTCCTGCGAAACTAGTCAGGTAAATAAATATTGTGGAATAACAAATCAATTGTTTCATTTAAATTACCGTAAGCTACTGAAAGCTTGTGTCGTGACAGAGGAAAATGGTCGGCACCTGGGATCGAACTTCCGCACGAAAGTCAGCGTCGCAACCGCTAGTCTACCAACCACTTCAATTACAATTTATTATTATTTTTTATTTGTCTACGCAACCGGCGGTTGCTTTTACAAATAATTTTGACATTAAAAAAATAAACTAAACACAAACAAGAGACACAAAACAAACAGTTAGAAATGCATAAACATATGGAAATTAAATGAATACAATATTGTAACATGGGGCCAAAGAAAACATCACAATTTACAACGATTTCATTATAATAGTTGTAAAAAACTGATGCTTATACAATAATTGGTTTGGAAACTTATCTGAATACTGGTTAGAAAACTAATTTTATCAAACCAACGATTGTTCATTAATAGTAGAACAATTATTAATGCATAAGACTTTTGTGTTGTGACTAAATGGTAGGTAGGTAGGCTAACCAAATACATAGAAACGGAATAGGTTAACTTTTATGTAAATTGCCCTTAAATAAAATAAAGAAAGGGTTTAGGTATAATCGGAGCAAAGTCAGAAATAAAAACTTTTCTTATCGCATTACTTTTGACTCGCGCCGATAATAAAATAATTGTTTTTATTATCTATGATTATTATTATGGTTATTGGTCTAAGCCAGTGGTCTCCAACCTCAAAAAGATGTGAGGTTGAACTTGTGTGTTCTTAAAACGTACCTATCTACTTGAGCGTATTTTTGAATAAATTTTCTTGATTGTACAAAATAAACTTGAGTTGTTGATGGGATGCACGCTGCATGGCCTTACGTACTTACTTATAGTCATGGATTAAATTAAGGTTTTCATCTACCTCCCTCTATCATAAAATAAAAGCAAGCCATGAAATAGATACACCAAAATATTTAGTTAGATAATCGGCAGCTTTTGGGGGAATTTGGGGTGAGCCTAAAAAATGCAAAAATATGGGTATAACTTTACACAAAAAATATGCGCATACATATTATTCAAACATGAAAATAAAATGCACATGCTTTAATATTGAATCATTCATTGCATTGAAATATGCAAACATGCGTATGAATTGAATATGCAAATGTACATATACTGTACCACGTCGTGTTCTTTAAAGGAGTAGGCACAGAGAACAGAACACCACTCTTTTCTATAATACATAATACCTATAACCACACTTCTTTTGTTTTTTCGACCGGAATATCGATTCGTATTTTGCTTCTGGCCTGGCGTTCCTTGAGGACGGAATTGATGTGTTCGATCCACGTCATTCTCGGTCAAGCATGTCTTTCTACACCTCTATTATTTCGTTTGTAGTGACTTATATTTAAAAAAAATCAAACAAATTGTTTCAAATTGATTTTGAGAGAAATTTGATTTTCACGTTTTGCGTTTAAATTTATAAAAAATACGCTTCAATGTTAACAAATTGTCACGTAAATAAAAATTGTGTTTTATGGAATTTTTCACAGATGGCGTTGCTGTAACTAAATCACTTCCATACTAACTTTAATATTACATTGTATAGTATTTGCCATCCATTTTTCGATTTTAATAGTTATTCTGTTATCCGGAGCAGAGAAGAATCTAATTAACTAAGCATCATAAAATCTCTTCAGCCGATCTCTAGTTATAAGTGTTCGCACTAACTCGACTTTCTTTTATATTATAGATGGTAAGTATAGAGAAGTACAGAGAACTTTGATAAATTCTTAGGACAAATTAAAGATATTCCAAATGTAAAACTAAAAATTACGACAGATGATCGCGAGCCACCATGTCGCCACCCCTGGCTAAGCATTCAACGCAAGAAAGATCAGCGAAGGAAGATCAGCACAAAATTATCGTACGATTATGTTGCCAGATACAACTAAATATTTTCTTCAATGTATTATTGCCATTGTATGGATTTTTCTCTCCAAACATTTTTGAACTACTATAACAATAATGTAAAAAATAACAATGTATAAAACGGCGAAATATCCGATATAATATAAATGCGGCGGGGAAAATATCTTCTTAATACTTGCAATACACACGGTTTTACAAGCAATTTTATGGATACATTTGGATTTGAGCCAATACTCCATACCTTATCTTTATACCTACAACTAACTGATATAGTAGCCGGATGTGTGATATTTTTTATTAGTTTCTATAACATGTTTGATTGTACCTATATGTACTATACAGTATATAGGCCTTTCTCAAAAAGGATAAGTGGCTAGGCACTCTAAACAAGTATTTTTGAAAAATCATTTAAACTCTAGAGGTTACCTGTAACAAGAGGCTATGCTAGACTACTATTTCAAATATAATATTTTTTTTTTTTTTTTTTTTTAATAAAATGAATCTGTGCTCACTCAAAGTGAACACAAATACACTCCTTGACTCTTTCACAGGAAGCTACCGAAAGCTTGTGTCGTGAAAGAGGAAGATGGTCGGCACCTGGGATCGAACCACGACGTCCGCAGTACGAAAGCCGACGTTGTAACCGCTGGGTCACCAACCACTTCTGTTATATATTTTTGTAAGTCAGCATCAGGTTAAAAACACATAACTAACGTTAGATTTTTTTCTTCGCAGAGCTGTGTAAAGCTTCTCCGACCGATTTTAGACACATATTGTTTATTGCAATTAAACTACGCTTTAACATTTCAATTTCAAAGTATCTAATATTTCAGTAAACATGGATACCGATTAGAAAATATTTTTTCAATGTTTAAATTTTGAATTGTTAAATGTTAAAATGAAATAGTAATGTTACCGTATGAAAATGTAATGTAAAGAAAATATTCAAAGAATACTTTTTAAGTAGATACAAGAATTAAAATTGAAGTGATCAAACATAATAAATTAGTTAATTTTGGCTGAAACATAGAGGTTTCGTATGATTTAATAAGCACTTACCTATATTTTCATATAAAATAAATAATCAGAAAATAAGGTAGGTACCTATTCTGCATCTTGGTTGTAAGCACTCGCGTTGCCCGGCTACCATTTTGTTTGTTTCCAAAATATTGTATGAAATGTCATCTTCATACATAACAAACGCGGATTAAATATTGTTTTTATAAATAAAGTAAAAACTGATCAGTGAGTTTATTATACGTAATATTACGATTAACGTTTTTTTATAAATAAGACGGACAATGTTTATTGCAATTAAACTACGCTTTAACATTTCAATTTCAAAGTACCTAATATTTCAGTAAACATGGATACCGATTAGAAAATATTTTTTCAATGCTTAAATTTTGAATTGTTAAATGCTAAAATGAAATAGTAATGTTACGGTATGAAAATGTAATGTAAAGAAAATATTCAAAGAATACTTTTTAAGTAGATACAAATATTAAAATTGAAGTGATCAAACATAATAAATTAGTTAATTTTGGCTGAAACATAGAGGTTTCGTATGATTTAATAAGGACTTACCTATATTTTCATATAAAATAAATAATCAGAAAATAAGGTAGGTACCTATTCTGCATCTTGGTTGTAAGCACTCGCGTTGTCCGGCTACCATTTTGTTTGTTTCCAAAATATTGCATGAAATGTCATCTTCATACATAACAAACGCGGATTAAATATTGTTTTTATAAATAAAGTAAAAACTGATCAGTGAGTTTATTATACGTAATATTACGATTAACGTTTTTTTTATAAATAAGACGGACAATGTTTATTGCAATTAAACTAAGCTTAAAAATTTCAATTTCATAGTAATATTTCAGCAAACATAGGTACATAGATATTAGATAGCCATCTTTTGAAAATATTTTTAACGTGTAAAATGTTGCATCAAATCGTTATGTTGAAATCGTTATATGAAACTGTAATAAAAAGATGGAAGATAGCTTTAAAATGCAAATAAATGTAATTCAAATCTTATTATCCATACTTTTTTAAAAAAATTAAATGAAAGTGGTGGTAATTTCATATCATAATTTGGGATATTCTTACGCAAAAAGACGGTCTTGTACTCTTTAAATAGCAAAGACTCAAACCATGAGAGAAGAAAAGTTCATAGGCCAGCTTTACATTAATAGATTAATTAAACCTGTAGGTAGATTCCTATAATCATTATTGAAGAAATTTTTCTGCATCAACAGTGAAATTGCATAAACTGAAAGATGTTACAGATACAGACCCTAGACATAACCTATACTAGAACTTGTTTAAAAACCCACAACGTAAAGCAAAACGGGTATTAACTAGTATTAGATATAAGATATTTTGGAACATGGTTGCACTTTCACAAATAAATAATAATCAGACTGAACTCTTTCATTAATAATATCGCCTTGACATTTCGGAAATCTCTTGAGAAATACAATTGATGGTTTTCTGGTCTCTCACGTATATCCAACAGCCATTTTTCGTATTAACTTTCTGGATGGAAAACTGAATTGAATTTAATACAAGTTAGTTGCATAGAGGTCGACCGGTGTTCGAAATTCGAACATAAATAATTTAAATTATAAGTTTGAACATTATAGAGGTACCATTGTCAAAGACTGAGCGTGCGCTTTTTCACAATTTTCATTCAAAACCAATGACACTTATCTAATCTAATCAGGGGCTCTACAGCCCAGATAGGGTTGGGTAGGGCTCAAGAGCTTTCCTCCACTCCTGACGATCTAGTGCGGCACTCCGCCAGTTGGAGATTCCAATATGTTGGGCGTCCCGCACTGAACCATCCAGTCTTCGTCTTCCGCTGGGCATGCCGTCCAAAATCTTCTTTGGCATCTCCTCGTCAGCCATACTTTGTATGTGTCCAGCTCATCGTAGTCTGCCAATTATTAATAAACTATTAAAAGCTACAACAATCTTCTATCCAGTAGCAAATTCATGTAAGCGGTCAACCAGTGCTCGAAATTCGACCATAACCAATTTAAATTATGAGTTTGAACATTATTAAGGTTCCATTGTCAAAAACTGAGCGAATGCTATTTCAAAATTTTCTTTCAAAAAACAATGACACCTACGTCAAATTTGAAATGTCGATATGTACAAAAAAAATCTATTATAATTAAATACAAACAATAGGTATTTATCTATTCTCAATTTCAAAAAGCGTTCGCTCAGTCTTCAATAATGGACCATTAATAATATTCAAACTTATAATTTTAATTAGTTATGGTCGAATTTCGGGCACTGGTCGACCACCAGTAAATAAATAAATGTGCATCGACGAGTACCTATATTTGTATAGGACATTCAAAATAAATGTTACTTTGAAGAATCGAGTCTCGTTTTCAAAGCCAGGGATTCACTACCAAAAATGTATGAAATGTGCGGATAAATTATTAGAATAAAATTCAGAAAAGAGCTTAAATGGCAATAAAATAATGATAAAAATACAATTACTATGATTTAGTGTCTTGTCGATGGTGTTTGACGGCTCCCATTACAATCTTATTGTTTCCTCTTCTCTGTATTATATAAGTAGCTTATTATTGTAGCCTATCTATACGAATAAAATTATTATCCCTATGTATAATTTAAAAGTACATCCGTAATTCCATATTTTGTATGAAACCCAAGCATAAATCAAACTATTTGAAATATATAATAATATAAAAGAAAGTCGGAGTAGTAGTGTGAACACTTGAGATCGGATGAACACATTTTTATAATACCTGGATGATTGGATTTTTATTCGCTCCGGATAACAGATTAACTATCTAAGTAATAAAAAAAATCGTAAAATGGATATCAAATAGGTAATATAAAATATAATATTAAAGTAATTATGGAACGGATTAACTGACAACAACGCCATCTGTGTGTAAATCCATAACAACACAATTTTTATTTTTTGAAAACCATGGAGCACTGGAGATTCTATGTGTTTGTTTTATTTTATTGTATTGTTCAGTGTTCTGTAGGTGTCTCTATTAAACAAATAGATAATAAATAAATATCTAGCTCGAGAACTTTAATATGTAGAAAAATCACATTCCCCTTCAGGACTCGAACCTGCATCTCTAGTCGTCTCAAGTAGAGACGCTAGCCACTGGTATAATGGATCCGATGATAATAGAGACCTTCGTAATAACATCTCCCTTTTAAGGCCCCCCGCACCAATCCGCAACAAACCGATCCGCACAAAGCCGATCCCTACCCCGATTGACAAAAAGCCAGCCACACACAAATCATGCCCGCAGCGGATCCCCCCCAAACCAACCCACAATGCGGGAGGCCTAGGCCCCACTCAGGAGCATAGGGAGGCATCAAGAGCTCTCCATTGCGCTCGAAGGTGTCTGAGTATCATTGTGCCTTTTCTGACCGGTTGAGGTTATTTATTAATCTTCGTAATACGTGTATAATTATTGTAGGTAGGTAGATAACCGGGGATAGAAAAACCATAGAAAAAAAATATTATTCACAAATGTCATTTGCATTAAAGATAGGTTACTTAAACGCGAAACTGTTAAAGATAGATCCAAATTTCTCATCGAAATTCTTTTTTTTTTCTTTGTTTATTAAAACATCATGACGGGATGAGATATAGAGTTAAAAAAGGATAGATAGGTTTTTGACACCGGCCATTGGGGTTCCAAGGTTTGTAATAAAAATTATTGTAACCACGAACTTTATAAGTTGTATGGTGATATCAACGCTGAATGGGCCATGTTCAAAGATTGACCGAACCGCCCATTCTCAAAGAAATTTCTATAGCAGACCCGCTAGAAGGAGGAGCATTAAAAGACCCAAGGTGAGATGGCTGGACGGAGTGGAGAGACACCTCAGACTGCTGGGGGTGGACGATTGGCGGAATACAGGGTGGCATGGAGAAATCTTCTGGAGGAGGCCAAGACCCACACAGGGTTGTAGTGCCACGGATGTTGTGTATAATAATGTGGAACATAAAGATTATTGAAAACACTATTGGCAAAGGGTTCACATACATAGTTCTAAATGTTAGATGCAATGTGTTTATGTAAATGCATTCTCAAGTTAGTAGGGTATTAAAACTAGTGAGAGATCTACATACACAGAATGTGTAATATGTAAGTGTTGCGTTCTGTAATATTCTTATATTTTATTCCCCATTCTCACAATATTCATTTTTATTACATCGAATGTATCGGAGATATACGATTATTGCTAAGGGTAGAATTTCATGTTCTTTAAGACATTTCTCCAAGTCAGTGCTGCATGTAGAATTTATTGGTTTTACGATCAATATTGAAATGGATCAGTTATGTGAGACATCGGCCAAGAAAACCTTCTTCATTCTTTTCACACTATATTTTTTTTTACGGACCGAGTCATAGAAATTATGAAAATGGTGTACTGTAATTGCAATTTTTTCACAGATAGGAAATCTATTTATGGAAAAAAGTGCATAATAATATCTGCAGTTTCAATCGACCATCCAGCATCAATAAGAATTATATTATTAAGGTTATGGTTTATTCAACAATGACATATTATTTAAAAGAGAGTGATAAGCAGGCCTGGATGACTCCAAAGGGAGATAGATCTCTTTAGTTCCATAAACTAAAATACTGAGTCCAAACAACAGTACCTTGAAAATAAGCAACAAGACAGTTGAAACTGTTGAAGAATATATATATTTGGGACATAAAATAAGATTGGGGAAAGAAAACCAAACAGGAGAAATACCTAGAAGAATCGGATTGGGCTGGGCAGCCTTCGGCAAACTGGACCATATCTTTAAAGACAAGGACATCCCAATGAACCTGAAAAGGAAAGTCTTCGAAACATGCATCCTCCCAGTGATGACATATGGATTGGAAACAATGTCACTTACAGCCAACACAATACGTAAATTAAGATGCGCACAAAGAGCTATGGAGCGACAAATGTTAGGAGTAAGTCTTAGAGACAAAATAAGAAACGAAGAGATAAGACGACGAACAAAAGTCGCAGACATAGTTGACCGTGTGGCGAGACAGAAATGGCAATGGGTAGGACATGTGGCGAGACAGGGAAATGAAAGATGGACACCCAGAATTACAAAATGGCGCCCCTATGAAAATAAAAGACCAATTGGGAGACCGCAAAAGAGATGGGTCGATGATGTGGTTCCTGTCGCGGGGAAAAACTGGTTGAAAACTGCGCAGGACAGAAAGAGGTGGAAAACTTTGGAAGAGGCCTACATCCAGCAGTGGAGGGGCGGCTGACAAAGAAGAAGAAGAAGTTCCATAAACCAAGATGGAGAATCCATAGGTTTGAAAAAAAAATGAACCAATGAAGTATATGGTGGAACAAAACCCATGGTAGATGGTAGAATGGACAAAATTTTATTACCAGAAAAAAGTCTATGGAAGTTATCTAATAATTAGAGAAGGTATTGGATAAACCATGTCCTGCAGTGCCATCTGTCGAGGAACTCGCCAGGCTTTACATCTTTCAGGATTCAGCGCAGTGCGTCAAGGTCGCATCGAATTAAGGGTAGTTCGATGCAGACCGTAGCCCACTGGGGGCGCTATAGTATCGACTGCGCGGGTCCTGAAAGAGGGGCTTGGTTGCGGGAGAGTGGAGCGGGGTAATGCACCTGGATCAATTATATTTTGAATGTATAGAATCACTTGCCCGTAAGAATCGGACCAATAAATACGTCACGAAGATTGCGTCTTTTTCTACCTGCACATCCTGAGACAGCCATGGCCGCTTACCCCGAAGAGAGACGGGGAAGCGCGTCCATTTTTGGTGCACGAAACCATGGATTTGAACCAGGTCAGATAATCCTTTATTTCTTTTTCCTTATCATTTCTATTGTTTAATTAAAATATTTTTTTATTTTCAATAGATGTGGGGTGTGTAGGTTAGGGCAAGTCACATGTGCCGAGAATTGGCACATGGTTTTGTTTTAAATTCAAAGATTAAATTAAATTCAAGTTGAACAATTTAAAAGTAATTGTTGAATAGTTTTGTTTAAAAGACACGTGCATTTATTAAGATTTAATGTTGACACGTTTCTAAGAAATTTAATTTGATTTATCGTAGTACAAGATTGTTAGTAAAATGTTACGTGCAAAAAGGTGCGTGCATTTTTTTAATTGTTTTGGGGGTCCGTGAAATTACACTAAATTATTTTAAAAATTGTTAGATAGGTAATTATTGAAAATATGCAACGTGCACACAGGTGCATAAATAAGTATTTGATTTATTTTAGACAAGTTACATAATATTACAATGTGTCGAAAGTTGGCACATCGTTTAGTAGTAAATTCAAGTAAAATTCACGTTGAAATATTCATAGAATTGTCAAAATAGATTTTTGAAAAGAAACGTGCATTTATTATTAGAATAATTAAATGTTTCATTAAGATTGTTGGTGCATAAATATTGAAGGTATTTGACTTATTTTAGGCAGGTCACATATTATTGTGTGCGAGAATTGGCACATTGTCAGTAATAAATTCAAGTACATAGGTAAATTTCAGTTTGCACAATTGTAAGAAATCGTTGAAAAGAATTGTGTATATTAGAATAATCACATGTTTCATTAAAATTATTTAACGTACACAATGGCACATAAAGATAGATGGTATTTTGAATAAGGATTTTTCAGAAATCAAATTAATGTTTTAATATGCGCAAGGTGCTTAAAATTGAAAGGAAAGTTTTGATTAGTAAATGTCGGATTTCATGAAATAAAATGTTGCAAATTAGCATTTTTTAGTTAGTGTTTTCGGATAGAAAAAGTCTGCGATCATAATATTGGAAAGATAGAAAATTTAAAATAATATTTAGATATATGATACAGTTTATGATTTTGTATGTGAAAAATATCACGTGCCACGGGTGCACATAGTTTTTATTTTATTGTAATTCACGTTGAATGCTCAGAACCCAATTTAAATACATAGATGAGTAGACATAAACTAATAGCAATTCAGGGTTTATTCAAATACTTACAGTACAGATTTTAGAATTTTAGAACATCATTGTTACAGATTTGTATCGTGTGATTATGGTGTAAAGGCCAAAAGAGGTCCAGAGGGGGGAAGCAAAGGCTCTTGAGACTGGAAGTATGTCTCGTCCCTCGGACATAGAATAGTTTAGTTAGAGGTCCAGAGGGGGGGAGCAAAGGCTCTTGAGACTGGAAGTATGTCTCGTCCCTCGGACATAGAATAGTTTAGTCAGAGGTCCAGAGGGGGGGAGCAAAGGCTCTTGAGACTGGAAGTATGTCTCGTCCCTCGGACATAAATAGATAGTTCAAATTGAATGTTCAATAAGTGGTCAGATCAGGGCTGACCAACTCAGGGGTCGCTTGTAGGCGATTAAGATTTCAGTTGTAATTTCGCGGAACCCAAGTAAAATATAACTTAGAGAATTTAGTAAAATGTAAAAAGAAGATTTATTAAATTGTAAAAATCAAACAGGTCAAAATTGAATTAATTGACCTAGGTTTTATAGATAAGAATCACACAGGTGTTTCTTTGTTTAATTTTAGTGGCATTTATATAGAACATGCTTAGAAACTTGTGTTTTTATTGGCAGCTGATACGCTGTATAAACTCTCAATTGTGAGAATTTATCTAAAGGGGTAATTGCTGTTTGAAACATTAGACTTCCCAAATATTTTGTCCTATTCCTTTAACCTGCAAACCGCATTCCTAGGCTCTTTATGATCCATCATCCTTGTCTGACTCTGACAGATCCAATGGTAAGAAGGTACCAGAAACTTAGTTGTTGTATGGATAAGAACTTACAAATTGTTCTTTTTTTTTATTTTTCCGGATAATTGGACGCTCTCGAGGAACTGCGGATGGAAGGAAGGCTAAGGGAAGGACATGTGGCAACTCAACCAACTGGTTCAGCAGTCAAGTTATACCAATGGGGCATTTACCAGTTGTATTGGAGGAAGTTGGCTAAGGACGCTGCTCTTGGAGACGGCATGGGGAGGATTGCAGTAGGGAATGTTCAAGGAAGTTTATGTCAAACCATGGGAAGATTCAAGGTGCTGTAAGAAGAAATTGATATTGAAAATCAAGATAAGTAAGATGTCGTGTTTCAAACATATACCTAAGGAATATTTAAGGCAGAAAATGATGTGCTGTGATGTAAGAAGTTTATTTGCCACAACAATATGGAATTTCAAATTTAGTATTGAAATGCATGATATACAAAACCAGGGCTATAAAGGAAAAAATATTGTATCAAGAATGTATAATTTCAAATGTAATTAGAAATGCAGTATAAGAACCAGGGCTGTACAAGGAAAATTCAATTGTTAGAAGATTGAAAATTTATATTTTTAAGATTTAAGTATCCAGGGAAGAACCAAGTAAGTGGAAGAAACCTAAGGAGGAAGTAATCCAACAGAAAAGTATATGTCATCAAGAAGAAATATTTTTTGAAGAAAATTGACCGAAGACACCAGAGATGTGTATGTATGTATGTAGCTGAATAATATTATTATCTAATTTGAAGTTAAAAAAGTTTTTTTGGACAGTTTAGTAATGATTTAAAAATATAATAAAAATATTTTAAAGGTATTGAAATCTGTGATAGAAAAATAATAATAATATGACATCAAGAATTTAAATAAATTTTAATAAAATTAAAAAATATTTTTCATCAAGAATATAAAACTATGAATTAGAGTAAAAAGAGAAAATTTAAAACATTAGTATGTGGAACTTTAAAAAGTGAATTGAAAGTTAAAAAGGGACATTGAACCAATTAAATTAAAATGGAATAAAATTTAATATGCGACATGGAATGAATCAAGAGGATTTATTGCCTGGAGTTTATGTTGCGCAGTTATCAGAGGAAATATTTCAGGAGTATGCAGTGCAAGGGTAACCATTTGGAAGAATATTTGCAACCTTCAGACTAGAATCATGCAACCAGAACATTGATGAGTAGAGATCTTGAAGTAACAATGCTGATATTGATTTTTCTTATTATTTTGTTTTGTACAATGTCATTTGACAAAAAAGATATGACATTTAGTTAAGTTGAAATGTATTTAGATTACATTAAGTGCACTGCAAAAAATACATAAGTAAAGTTGGGGTAGCCAACTAAGCTGAAATATTTAAGTTTAAGTTTAGAACTGGCCTAACCAGATGTGTAAGTCATTTACCCTGTCTCTTCCATGAGCAGCTTCGCTGGCTCACTAGGCTTGGTGTTTGGAGTCTGACAGTAAGGTCTGGAAGACTCTAGACTCGCGGCTGGTGAGTCAGGCGGAGTGGTTCTTGACAGATGGCCCTGTAAGGTTATGTGGCTAAAATGTTGACGAATAAGTCGTCAAGGGGGGAGCTATGGATAAACCATGTCCTGCAGTGCCATCTGTCGAGGAACTCGCCAGGCTTTACATCTTTCAGGATTCAGCGCAGTGCGTCAAGGTCGCATCGAATTAAGGGTAGTTCGATGCAGACCGTAGCCCACTGGGGGCGCTAGTATCGACTGCGCGGGTCCTGAAAGAGGGGCTTGGTTGCGGGAGAGTGGAGCGGGGTAATGCACCTGGATCAATTATATTTTGAATGTATAGAATCACTTGCCCGTAAGAATCGGACCAATAAATACGTCACGAAGATTGCGTCTTTTTCTACCTGCACATCCTGAGACAGCCATGGCCGCTTACCCCGAAGAGAGACGGGGAAGCGCGTCCATTTTTGGTGCACGAAACCATGGATTTGAACCAGGTCAGATAATCCTTTATTTCTTTTTCCTTATCATTTCTATTGTTTAATTAAAATATTTTTTTATTTTCAATAGATGTGGGGTGTGTAGGTTAGGGCAAGTCACATGTGCCGAGAATTGGCACATGGTTTTGTTTTAAATTCAAAGATTAAATTAAATTCAAGTTGAACAATTTAAAAGTAATTGTTGAATAGTTTTGTTTAAAAGACACGTGCATTTATTAAGATTTAATGTTGACACGTTTCTAAGAAATTTAATTTGATTTATCGTAGTACAAGATTGTTAGTAAAATGTTACGTGCAAAAAGGTGCGTGCATTTTTTTAATTGTTTTGGGGGTCCGTGAAATTACACTAAATTATTTTAAAAATTGTTAGATAGGTAATTATTGAAAATATGCAACGTGCACACAGGTGCATAAATAAGTATTTGATTTATTTTAGACAAGTTACATAATA
This sequence comes from Mystacides longicornis, assembly GCA_963576905.1. NCBI lineage: Eukaryota > Metazoa > Arthropoda > Insecta > Trichoptera > Leptoceridae > Mystacides > Mystacides longicornis. The sequence continues at coordinate 3,219,022 of OY756432.1, forward strand.
TTACAATGTGTCGAAAGTTGGCACATCGTTTAGTAGTAAATTCAAGTAAAATTCACGTTGAAATATTCATAGAATTGTCAAAATAGATTTTTGAAAAGAAACGTGCATTTATTATTAGAATAATTAAATGTTTCATTAAGATTGTTGGTGCATAAATATTGAAGGTATTTGACTTATTTTAGGCAGGTCACATATTATTGTGTGCGAGAATTGGCACATTGTCAGTAATAAATTCAAGTACATAGGTAAATTTCAGTTTGCACAATTGTAAGAAATCGTTGAAAAGAATTGTGTATATTAGAATAATCACATGTTTCATTAAAATTATTTAACGTACACAATGGCACATAAAGATAGATGGTATTTTGAATAAGGATTTTTCAGAAATCAAATTAATGTTTTAATATGCGCAAGGTGCTTAAAATTGAAAGGAAAGTTTTGATTAGTAAATGTCGGATTTCATGAAATAAAATGTTGCAAATTAGCATTTTTTAGTTAGTGTTTTCGGATAGAAAAAGTCTGCGATCATAATATTGGAAAGATAGAAAATTTAAAATAATATTTAGATATATGATACAGTTTATGATTTTGTATGTGAAAAATATCACGTGCCACGGGTGCACATAGTTTTTATTTTATTGTAATTCACGTTGAATGCTCAGAACCCAATTTAAATACATAGATGAGTAGACATAAACTAATAGCAATTCAGGGTTTATTCAAATACTTACAGTACAGATTTTAGAATTTTAGAACATCATTGTTACAGATTTGTATCGTGTGATTATGGTGTAAAGGCCAAAAGAGGTCCAGAGGGGGGAAGCAAAGGCTCTTGAGACTGGAAGTATGTCTCGTCCCTCGGACATAGAATAGTTTAGTTAGAGGTCCAGAGGGGGGGAGCAAAGGCTCTTGAGACTGGAAGTATGTCTCGTCCCTCGGACATAGAATAGTTTAGTCAGAGGTCCAGAGGGGGGGAGCAAAGGCTCTTGAGACTGGAAGTATGTCTCGTCCCTCGGACATAAATAGATAGTTCAAATTGAATGTTCAATAAGTGGTCAGATCAGGGCTGACCAACTCAGGGGTCGCTTGTAGGCGATTAAGATTTCAGTTGTAATTTCGCGGAACCCAAGTAAAATATAACTTAGAGAATTTAGTAAAATGTAAAAAGAAGATTTATTAAATTGTAAAAATCAAACAGGTCAAAATTGAATTAATTGACCTAGGTTTTATAGATAAGAATCACACAGGTGTTTCTTTGTTTAATTTTAGTGGCATTTATATAGAACATGCTTAGAAACTTGTGTTTTTATTGGCAGCTGATACGCTGTATAAACTCTCAATTGTGAGAATTTATCTAAAGGGGTAATTGCTGTTTGAAACATTAGACTTCCCAAATATTTTGTCCTATTCCTTTAACCTGCAAACCGCATTCCTAGGCTCTTTATGATCCATCATCCTTGTCTGACTCTGACAGATCCAATGGTAAGAAGGTACCAGAAACTTAGTTGTTGTATGGATAAGAACTTACAAATTGTTCTTTTTTTTTATTTTTCCGGATAATTGGACGCTCTCGAGGAACTGCGGATGGAAGGAAGGCTAAGGGAAGGACATGTGGCAACTCAACCAACTGGTTCAGCAGTCAAGTTATACCAATGGGGCATTTACCAGTTGTATTGGAGGAAGTTGGCTAAGGACGCTGCTCTTGGAGACGGCATGGGGAGGATTGCAGTAGGGAATGTTCAAGGAAGTTTATGTCAAACCATGGGAAGATTCAAGGTGCTGTAAGAAGAAATTGATATTGAAAATCAAGATAAGTAAGATGTCGTGTTTCAAACATATACCTAAGGAATATTTAAGGCAGAAAATGATGTGCTGTGATGTAAGAAGTTTATTTGCCACAACAATATGGAATTTCAAATTTAGTATTGAAATGCATGATATACAAAACCAGGGCTATAAAGGAAAAAATATTGTATCAAGAATGTATAATTTCAAATGTAATTAGAAATGCAGTATAAGAACCAGGGCTGTACAAGGAAAATTCAATTGTTAGAAGATTGAAAATTTATATTTTTAAGATTTAAGTATCCAGGGAAGAACCAAGTAAGTGGAAGAAACCTAAGGAGGAAGTAATCCAACAGAAAAGTATATGTCATCAAGAAGAAATATTTTTTGAAGAAAATTGACCGAAGACACCAGAGATGTGTATGTATGTATGTAGCTGAATAATATTATTATCTAATTTGAAGTTAAAAAAGTTTTTTTGGACAGTTTAGTAATGATTTAAAAATATAATAAAAATATTTTAAAGGTATTGAAATCTGTGATAGAAAAATAATAATAATATGACATCAAGAATTTAAATAAATTTTAATAAAATTAAAAAATATTTTTCATCAAGAATATAAAACTATGAATTAGAGTAAAAAGAGAAAATTTAAAACATTAGTATGTGGAACTTTAAAAAGTGAATTGAAAGTTAAAAAGGGACATTGAACCAATTAAATTAAAATGGAATAAAATTTAATATGCGACATGGAATGAATCAAGAGGATTTATTGCCTGGAGTTTATGTTGCGCAGTTATCAGAGGAAATATTTCAGGAGTATGCAGTGCAAGGGTAACCATTTGGAAGAATATTTGCAACCTTCAGACTAGAATCATGCAACCAGAACATTGATGAGTAGAGATCTTGAAGTAACAATGCTGATATTGATTTTTCTTATTATTTTGTTTTGTACAATGTCATTTGACAAAAAAGATATGACATTTAGTTAAGTTGAAATGTATTTAGATTACATTAAGTGCACTGCAAAAAATACATAAGTAAAGTTGGGGTAGCCAACTAAGCTGAAATATTTAAGTTTAAGTTTAGAACTGGCCTAACCAGATGTGTAAGTCATTTACCCTGTCTCTTCCATGAGCAGCTTCGCTGGCTCACTAGGCTTGGTGTTTGGAGTCTGACAGTAAGGTCTGGAAGACTCTAGACTCGCGGCTGGTGAGTCAGGCGGAGTGGTTCTTGACAGATGGCCCTGTAAGGTTATGTGGCTAAAATGTTGACGAATAAGTCGTCAAGGGGGGAGCTATGGATAAACCATGTCCTGCAGTGCCATCTGTCGAGGAACTCGCCAGGCTTTACATCTTTCAGGATTCAGCGCAGTGCGTCAAGTTCGCATCGAATTAAGGGTAGTTCGATGCAGACCGTAGCCCACTGGGGGCGCTAGTATCGACTGCGCGGGTCCTGAAAGAGGGGCTTGGTTGCGGGAGAGTGGAGCGGGGTAATGCACCTGGATCAATTATATTTTGAATGTATAGAATCACTTGCCCGTAAGAATCGGACCAATAAATACGTCACGAAGATTGCGTCTTTTTCTACCTGCACATCCTGAGACAGCCATGGCCGCTTACCCCGAAGAGAGACGGGGAAGCGCGTCCAGGTATAACTCTAGACTAACTTGGCTACGATGGGCTATAAACAAAGCTTAAACAAACAATACATTATTCAGCCTCACTAGGTTTCCCTGTGTCGAGGCGTGCTGCGAATAATCACGTAAGTATACATTACATCCATAAATCAATATAACATGCAGAAGACTCAGGATTGTGTTTCTTTGCAAGTTTCTTTGCAAGCATCCCGGCTTTTAAGCTGAGGGTTTGGGGCGGGTTTGCGGGTATGAGTACGGCTTAGGAAATGCTCTCAGAGGTCATCATCTTCAAAAACGTGTTTCTCTAGAAATATAGGCACGAGAATCTTTCTTGTGCCATCTGTACGAATTCCGGTGACACTGACGTGTCGTGAGGACAGCCAGTCACCGACCGGCGGCGCTTCAACCGCCCGCACCAAATCAGGCCCCAAGAGTTCGATTGGAGGCTTCCATATCCGCTCTACATTGAGCACGATAATCAAATACAGTCCTCATAAAATAAGCAGCAGGCACGTGGACCGGCCTTCTGGTTGGGAGTCAGGAATGGAGATGTCGGTACATCCTGATGCAAGGGTAGCGACTTGTTATGCCTGTTTTATCCACTCCTGATGGGATATTATGATGCTGCTGACTACCGGGAGTTATTCAGTCGGGGTAGACGCTGTAAGCTCAGTATCTCTATTCCAAATATTACTCACTAACGTAAGTGAGAAACTCACGGGAGTTATGTGGGCTACGGAGCTTTTTAAAGTATTCTGTAGGGGCAATATACCTACACCATCGTAAACGTTGGACAGAAAAAACGTTTAGAAGGCTTTTTAGCTCAATAATATTATAGTGGAATATATAACAACTAATGACTAACAATTATTCATTACTAATGTTCGATTTTAAATGGAACAAACCACTATGGGCTTACGACCGTCTTCTACTGATATTTCGAAGGCTGGCTTAGTGTGATCACTTTACGTTAACAACGTTCTCCATTAGGTGGTAATGTTTAAGTCTCCGAAACTCCTAATCATGATAATTCTCGGCATGTTCAACGTGTCGAAAAATCCCATGTATAAAACAAGTAGATATTTAACAATAATTAATGAAATATACCTAGAGATAAAAGTTGGAAATTATTGAGAACAAGAGAGCAACCAAATTTAAAGACTGCGACTGCTGTCATGTATTTGGCGCCAGGATATGAATATATAAATTTTTTGTTAATGTCTCATCTTTATTGCCTATTGGCTTTGTTGGTGCACAACGTTATAATTATGTCTAGATTCTTGTGACCATTTTATTTGCCATGGTTAACACTACTCTTTGACCTGTTTGTTCGTACAGAAAAATTATGCATTTCGCTTGACAGGTTTCAAAGCAGCAATGATAATGTATTCGCACTGTATTTTCTTTCATATATTATCATACAAATTTCTTTGTTTCGAGTGCATCTCGCGTACAAGGATACCTTTGTGTTTCAGCAACCTCTATGAACGGCATCTCCCGTATAATGTCGCATAACTCATTCAAATTTATTATCATTCGTATCGCGGTATGTCTGTCGTTGTATCGATTTTCTTGTATGGTGGCGCACAGTGGGAAATGTTGCGGTATTTGAGACTGATAAAACATTAGTAGTATTTAGTTGCTCAGCAAATGGAATCATGCCATCGAGCTTTTATCACGTACTGAAGATCCCTGATTTAATCCCCGGAATTATTTTCTTGCTCACATAACCAGGTTTGCCTAACGTTGAGAAAAGTATTTTAGAATGATTTCTGTACCTAGTTTGATTGTCGATTCTTCGAAACAAGAATTGACAGACTCAGGCAGGTCGGACATATTCAACGAATGCTGAGAGTCCTTCAGTTCGTTGATAATATTTACCAAAACTTGTGTATTGATTTGGAAATGCCTATTATTTGATCATAGTAGTGTATTAAATACCTCGTTAATTTTTTTTACCCATCACGCCGTTTCCTGAAGGGGGTAGGCAGAGGTACGGATTTCCATTCTGTCCTATCCAAACACACCTCTTTCGCTTCTTCCAAACGCATAACATTCCGTATACATGCTCTTCTATTCCTTTTGCTCTAAGACTGAACCGATATGATCGGACCATGTCATTCGAGGTCGGCCTCGTCTGCGTGCACTCATTCTTTCAGATTTATAATATATCCTTTTTGTCATTCTCTCCTCGTTTATTCTCTCTACATGCCCAAACCACCTTAATTTATTAACTTTCATTCTAGTCACTACGCTAACACCCACTCCACATTCCTTTCTAATATTCTCATTCCTCACCTTATTAATCAGTCTCTTTCCGCATATCCTAGGCAGTGATCTCATTTCCACAGCATTTATTTCCACTTCCAGATTTTTCGTCCATGTTCATATTTCACTCCCATACATCATGGATGGTATCAGGATTACATTGTGCATCAGCTGTTTGGATTTAAGAGATACATTCTTATTTCTCATTAGAGGTCTTAGTGCACCGCCAACCCTTCTACCAGCCAGTTTCCTTCTTTCAATCTCCTTTTCACACTTTCCATCTCTGCTAAATAGACTACCTTAATAGACATACTCATCCACTTGTTCCAAGTTCTCATCATTCACAGTCACACAACATTGCGTTCTTACATATTCTATTTCAAAAACAAGCACTTTTGTCTTATTGACATTCATTTTAAGACCATTCATTTCACAATTTTGATACACACGTGTCACAGGTTCTTGCAAATCACGTTCGCTTTCGTTAAAATCTGCCGCTCCTCTCTTCCCCTTCCTTCCCTCCCTTCCTTTTTCCTTACCTATATCCTCTGCTCCCATCCTTTACCCTTGAATTTTGAAGATTACATAAACTTTGTTACTTTTTTTATTTATCTTTTAAATTATTAATTTTACACGCCACAGAGCTTCTTTTTCTTTTTTATATTTGTTATTTTGAGAATGTGTCTCACACCCGTTGGCTTGCATTTAACGTGCTTGCCAACTATGCATATACCCGCAAACTGAAATGGTCTATTATTCATATTCAATGAACTTTGTAATATTTTATTTAATGACTATAAGTTTGTTTGAATAAAAAAAAAATAAAATAAAAAAATCAGACTGTCACAAAAGCGATGACAATCATGATTGACAATATAAACAATGGTCAAAACATTAGGTACACAAAGGACAGTACCCGTGTTCTAAGTTTTATCGGAAGGCAGTCACGGAAGTAATGTGAGTAACTCGATACAATTTGTATGGGAATCGTGTATACGTATCGAATGCGAGAATCTCTTTTGTTCCTAGAAATATCCTTGCGCCGGCGCTATTTTCATACAAAATATATCGTGTAAGATAAAACTTAGATTAGGGGTACAGGTTTTCAAGAATCTCTGAGTTTCCAGTGTTACAGCATAAGATATTATGATATAAAGATATTATGATGCCTAACAAGTGAGGTCATTGAACGATTCGACATTTAAGAGGATGATAAGATACAGTATCTGAATGGAATGTCGTTTTACTGGTATTTACGATTAATTGGGTTAATCTCATTCAGCATGGAATCAAATTTACTAATAAGTATATTATATTTTTCCATTTTTCTATCGTCTCCCTGCGCTTCGTGTGAATAATTGTGAAATTCGACAAGAAGTAGTATCATCACTGAGAAAATAATCATCAACACGTTAAGTTTTGACATAAAACCGGTTCCTCTAAAAATTTTGGCGGGTCTTTTTAAGGTGCTACTTAAATCGATCGAATTTTAGAGGAATTATGATAATTTTAGTGGAACTGTCAGTGTAAATGTACTTTTTTCATAATTTATTTTTAGCGGATTATTAGCTTTTAGAGGAATATCAATGGACTCGGGTGAATGAAAGACAAGAGAAATAATCTTTTAACTTTCGACATACCTATACTTATCCTCAATTTTTCATTAGCTAAAAAATATTATATGCCGAGTCTATAGATGGTGGTACGAGAAGACATGGCAGACCAAGATTCAACATCAAGATAGCTTACTATGAAGACCTTTGGGAGACCGACTTAAATTGGAATGACGCCTTGGATCTAGCCCAGGATAGAGATGCTTGGCGAGGCTTTGTGACGACCACATGCTCCACCTAGGGAAAACGTTATATCATGTTCCGCCTGTGTAGTTTGCAGCTAACTGAAAAGATCTGTTATGTTTTTTTGAATGAAGAAAAATTCTATGTATTTATGTTCAACCCATAAGAGAATGTAATCCAAAGTGTCTGTATGGTCCGACAGCAGCACATAATGGGTTTTCACTCCATTCTCATTTAATTTGGTTGGCTATTAACCCCGCAGTGCACATTCTTAAATCACAACCGAAGCCAAACTCGCCAGGATCCGCTCCATATAATTCCGATGGAACATTTGAATACCATTATCGTTCTCGAATGTTTCGATCGTCGGATGTTTTATGGCACTTATAACCTATCTTTACAATCGATTTTACTTGTGTCAGTTCTGTTAAACTGAAGTACCAATTTTTTTCATCACATTTTTTTTCCATAATCGATCAGTTTCAGTTGCTCAGTGGGGCTAGTAGGTACGAGTTTAATCGAAAGCTAATTGCACGCTTATAAGCGCTTATTAGCGTGCAAATAATGTTCGAAAACCAAAAGATTGAATCATTCGATCATTTTTGTATGGATATTTTCCGAACCTCTTTCGATGATCGAATATCGAAACTTATACTAGTGGTACAGTTCTCTTAGCACTGTTATTGAAAGGTGAACTATCGTTCGACTCCGGTTGTGGTCTGATTCTTTTAAGTTTTTATTTTTCACTTCCCACTCTCCTACCCCATTCCTTTTCTTGTTCACTTTTCATTTTTTTTTTCTTTTATTTTTTTGGTGTGTTGTTAGTTGACCGCAACCGTTGACCGGTGGTAAGCTCGCCCACTGATGATTGTTTATGTTTTTTTTTACATACTTATGTGCAGTTATGTATAAATACAATAATAATTATCAGTGGTTGCAATTAGAGATGCAACGGATATCAGGTATCCGGCCTAAACGGCGGCATCAAACTATCCGGCCGAATACCGGATACCTAGCGCATATCCGGCCGGATACCGGATAGTAAAAAAATATTTTTGGATTACTAATTGATTCATTTAGTAGGTGAAGAAAGACATCTTGTAATCATAAGAAAAATTCTTAGAAAATTTAAAAAATAAAACTTAGAAAATTGCTTAGGGGGCGTTCAAGTATTACGTAACGCAATTTTTGAAGATTTTTTACCCCCCCTCCCCCCCATGTAACGCGCCATAACGTTTTTCTGTACCCCCCCTCCCCCCCCCTAAATGTTACGTAACACTCTGGAAGTGACTATTTTTTACTGAACTCTCGTATGTATTATGTTCCATAAATTACTATTTATTATGTTCCATAAATTTTTCTTTATTTTTTCTTTTGATGTTTTTCAAATTTCATTGGTATTTTTTTGACATAGATGCGTTGGAAAGTCAGCATGAGAGCCTTTATAGGCCAAGAACAGTTGATTATGTAAATCCCCCGCTTTTGTGGACATTATAGTACTTATCTATTAAACTCACTAACAACGCTCACTACAAGCAATTTGTGTTTATGCGTACTGCGTGTTTAAAGAACTAACGAATACTAACAACGAAAATAAAATAAAAATGACGTAAGTATAATACAGTCGAGGGATTCCCCGTAAAAAATAAAAGAAAAGGTTTGCTAACTTAGGAGAGCGAAATGAAAATTTCGACATACAATGCAGTCGAGGGACTCCCCGTAAGACGTAATCGAAAAAGGTTGCTTTTTACGCAGAGCAATAAAATTACATACAGTAGAATTGAGGGACTCCCCGCATTACATAAACGAAAAATCGAGGGACTTCCTGTAAAACATTGTCCAAAAGGGTTGCTAACTTCGGAGAACAAAAAATGATGTACATTACTATCGAGGGACTTCCCGTAAAACATAAACGAAAAGGGTGTCCAACTTGGAAGATTTATTTCACAATTTTTTTTTATTTAAGAAAAAAAAACGTTACGTGACGCATTGTTCGAACCCCCCATCCCCCCCTTGTAACACACAGTAACGTTTTGCAAGACCCCCCCTCCCCCCCAAATTGCGTTACGTAATACTTGAACGCCCCCTTAGCAAACATACTACGGGAAGGCACTAAGGGAAAATTATAAAGAATATGTAAATACATATTTCTTTATATATAGGTAGCAAGCGGTTTCGTTTGTCTCCATAAATAAGACCAGATTTATATCCGTTTCGTCATATACATTGCTGGAAGATGCGGAAATAGATTTCGCCAAATATGGGAAACAGTAACGTTCCGGCAACGGACTTTTTCCAATCGGTCTAAGCCGCCTACGTCAGCGTTATTCTTGCGATGCACCCACAGCCGTAGCATTTTCTTCCACATGGAGAGGATCCGGGCAAAGCTATATAGTTGAGGTTGGGGAGGACGGGGAGGTACTACATACATACGCCGGATATCCGATATTCAGCAGTTATATTGATCGAATACACGGTATCCGGTTATTCGGCTAAACTGCTATCCGTTTCATCTCTAGTTGCAATTTTGTCTTTAATTTGATTGGACTGAACAGGCTGACTGATAGATATTGTATAAGCCACAGCAAATAAAAAAACATTTTTAAATAGAAAAACATCTACAATAAATTCAATTTCAATAATGATTTTTATAAAACTTGATGCGTACGCTTAAGAAATTATGATACCTTTTGAATGTGAAGAAATTTTAAGTAATTAAACAGTCGCTTCATTAGTAAAGCTGTGGGGCTAGTACAAGTTTTATCGAAAGCAAATTGCACGCAAATAAGCGCTTATTAGCGTGCAAATAGTGTTCTTAATTCAAACGATCGAATCATTGGATCATTTTAGTATGAAAATTTTTCGAAACTCTTTCGATCATCGTTTTGATATTCGATCATCGAAAACTTATACTAGGGCTACTGTATGTATCTTTCTATTAAGCTAGGACATCCTTAAAACACGCAAAATCTACACTTTGATCAATATTAGCGCATGCTATCAACTTTAGACCACATATTGTGGACGCGATTCAATGAATACACGTTCAATACAATGTAGTAGATGTCACAATTTACATGAGTACTATTTTAATGTTAATAGTTGTACCATTAGGGCTTGCGACCTTCATCATTGATGGCTGGGTTAGTTGTGATCACTTTTATGTATACAACACTCCCCTACCTACCTGAAGTTTCTCGGGTCACTTGGCCCCGCTCGTAGATGAGCGGCAGTGTCAGCACACGTCAATCGTGGGACTGAAGTTCGAATCCTCAACAAGGCAAGTTGGGAACGAATCAAAGTACCTATAATTGGGAGTGTTGTATACATAAAAGTGATCACAACTAACCCAGCCATCAATGATGAAGGTCGCAAGCCCTAATGGTACAACTATTAACATTAAAATAGTACTCATGTAAATTGTGACATCTACTACATTGTATTGAACGTGTATACTTTGATCAAATTGATTTATTCAGAAAATACGCAATTTGAGTGCTATATTATCTAACATATGCAAAATTATTTAGATTCAAGTTTCCTCAACGGAAGATTTTACAAAAAACAATTAGGTAGGTATATTGTCTAACGAAAATTTGATTGATGTTTCTAAAAATAACAATCAAGATTAAAAGTATGTTAGTATTTAAATTAAAAAAAAAACGTATCAAAAAACGAGAAATGTAGGTGTAATATGTCAAAGTAAAAAATAAAAACATTGGATATTATGTAATTCAGTGATGGCTACCTACCAACCAATTAGATACAAATTTATTGTACGTAAGTACCTACCTAAATATTTTTTTTTTCCAATTTCTAAAATTGGATCGAATACCTGAACAAAAAACCCGAAGTAATTAAGAAAAATAAATATAACCTTCATTGGCAATATCGAAACACCGGTGATTAACTGTTCTAGCTTTAAATTTGCTTTTCATGTTTTCAAGATTAAACATAGAAAAGTTGCTGGTTGCAGTGTGGGCGGTGCACTAAGACCTAAAATGAGAAACAACAACGTCTCACTACAACAACGTCTGAATACAACAACGCAATCATGTTACCATCATGAAGAATGTAGTATAAAATGCAGTAGAGATGAAATCTTTACGAAGAATATGTGGAAAAACTTTATGAGATATGGGAAGAAATTTGGTATGGAAGTAAGTGTTGAGATAAAGATGAATGTTAATCAGTTGAGATGGAAAGATTGGATGCAAACAAAATGTCAAGGAGAATTCATAAGGCTGAAAGGAAAGGTGTAAGAAAGCGTGGCCCATCGAGAATTACGTGATCGCACACATCGATTCCGTCCTCAGGAAAGGCCAGGTAAGAAGTAAGAGAAATAGGAGAGGGTTTAAGAAAAATGTTATGTTGGTGGAAGAAGCGAAATAAGTGGGTTTGGATAGAAAAGAGTGGAGGTCCGTTCTCTCTGCAGACTCCTGGGTAATGAAAAAAATTGGAAATGGAAACGTGTATTAGCTGTTTTATGCCATTTATCAGAAAAAGCGTTGTTAAAAGTTTTTTTTTGTGATTTGCTCTGATTGGGAAACACCATGAGCAAGAAGGGAATGTACAACTTACAGGTCGGAGCTTAAAAAACCTCGATTTTTATCCTTATTTTGGATGTCGGGTATCGAAACAGTAGTTAAGACAACGTTTTTTTTAATCGGGGTGGGTATAAGTTCGACGCGAGGGTCAGTTAATAAAAGAAAATAAATGAAACCAAAGAGACGGAAACGAGAATAATTCATGTAGACAATATTATTATTATTGTTGGTTAAGCTTTCACTATAAATTTCAGTATAAAAATATTTACAGCTATACGGTTACGGAATTGAAGCATCGAGTTCGTGATTTGTTTATATTTTTCATATTATGCAAATCAATGATATTACAAGGTTTTATAGGTAGGGATACATCCAATACAAGAACAATATTATATTCTTTGAACGATATGAGGGGAATTCATTATAATGTAAGTACCTACATTGTTTATCATGAATGTACTCCTGTTTTCATTTCCACCACTTCTACCAGTGGAAGATCGACATGGCTGGGTCATGTGTAAAGGACGCCGAATGACAGTTGTAGGAGGAGAGCGCTGTTCTTACTCCCATTAAGTATATGAGATCCGTGCCGTGAGGTTGCCAGCTAAGAATGGCACTCTGCTATTTTGCTGGTTTTTCGAGCATCCAGTAAGAGGCAGGAAATCGAAAAGCCAGATCAGGACCGTGAGGTTGACCACGTCATGCCCTTAAACCTTAATAGGCCAGAAAGGCGCGAGAAATAAGCCTCCTGGAAACACTTGTGATGGCATAAAATCGAGCGCAATGGAGAGTTCTTGTTGCCTCCCTATGATATGAGATCCGTGCCGTGAGGTTGCCAGCTAAGAATGGCACTCTGCTATTTTGCTGGTTTTTCGAGCATCCAAGTAAGAGGCAGGAAATCGAAAAGTCAGATCAGGACCGTGAGGTTGACCACGTCATGGCCTTAAACCGTAATAGACCAAAAATGGGCAAGAAATAAGCCTTCTGGAAACAAGACGCCTAAAAGTCTTCAGGGGGGGGGGTTCAAGCAGCTGGTTCCCCCCCCCTTGTGATGACACAAGATCGAGCGCAATGGAGAGTTCTTGTTGCCTCCCTATGCCCCTAAGTGGGGTTGTAAAGAAAAAATGTATGTTTATGAGACCAAATATCAAGATTCCCAAAATGCAAGGCCCGTTTGTGGTTTATTTATTTTTTATGTTAGCAGTTTGTTAACCTTATGTACCATATCGATTTCGGACCCGGTGGCTCGCTGTTTACCCTGCATCTCTGACAAACCACCTGGCTTTGACCAGCCCCGAAGACTGTGGACAGCCCTTAACAGAGTCCGTACTGGTCACGGCAGATGCGCGGACTTCTTTTTCAAGTGCGGCTGGCTGGACTCCCCCGAGTGTGACTGTGGGGCGGAGAGACAAACCGTTGACCATATTGTGTCCGAGTGTGTCCTCAGGGCATATGGGGGTGATCTTACAGACTTCATGTTCCTGAGTGAAGCGGCAACCGAATATCTCAATAATCTTAATTTCAAATTTTAATTTTTGACAAACATACTTGTGCTGAATATCTTTTTGTTGTGGTGTACTGTATTGTGACCATAAGATAAATAAATAACCATATCGATTTCAATATTATTATTGCAAAATGTTTTGTTGACATATATTATTATATTATGTGGTCGGGAGAGCCGATGCACAAATAATATCAAGTTGTACCTATTTCATTATTTCCAATTTATTAAATAGGAAAAAGATACAAAGAAAGAAAGAGAGAGAAGGATGAAAATAGAAAGAAAACGAAATAAATTAAATTGAACAGGAAATTATATTGAATGGAGATACCTACAGTGTGGGATCAAACTGACAGCTCACTGTCTGATTCATTAAATAAGGGTAATAAAATATATCTTTATATGTTTTATTTTTTTCGTGTTTTTGTTATTATGTATTAAAAAACTCTATGTTTGCGAAAATTTGAAAAATATTTTATTATGTACTACGTGATGGGTATGTACTACGAAAAATTGGGAAAAGGTTATTCTAACTTAAAAACTAAAATACAAAATGTCCAAATTTGAATTTGATTTGATTTAAAAGAATAATATGTAACAACTAATGACTCTAAAAATTCATTATTGATGTTCGATTTTTGAATGGTTTACACCACCACGGGCTTAAGATCGTCTTCTACTGTTATTTCGAAGTCTGGCTTAGTGTGATCACAATGCCATAGTGTGATAACAACCTTCGCCATTAGGTGGTAATGTTTAAGTCTCCGAAACTCCTAATCATGAGAATTCCCAACTTGTTCAACATGTCGAAAAATCTCATGTACTTACCTATACAACAAGTATATATTTAATAATAAATGAAATATAGAGATAAAAGTTGAAAATTATTGAGAACAAGAGAGAGAGAATTGATTTGATTTGGGCGAAAAATGTACTGATTGGGCGAACAAAATACTTATTGGTCGAACACAATACAAAGTAAGCCGATTGGAAATATTATATAGAGACCCCACGGTTCATTGCTCAACATGATATGAATCACCTCGATTAAGTTATAACGCAGCACAGTTGGAATAAAATTTATGTTAGGTTTGATTATAATGTGAGCTGCAATTTATTCGCATACGAATTATTTAACTTATCGGTCTGAATGCGTACGTTAACAGTTCGAAGGTTCAACGTTATTTGTTTTGACTCAGGCCCCGGGACAGGGACAAGTTCGCCGAGGTGATGCCAACGTTGAGAGGATCCGACAGGGAACATCTACATAATAATTCAGAAATGTTTGTTTTTTTATTTGCCTTTGACAATACTTTTACCTTATATGTGAACATCACGCTCAAAATACAAATGCTACGTCAGATATTAATATGCTCAGAGCCGTACAAAATGCTGGGGAAGGTTCTTAAATACAATTTGCTGCATTAACTTTAATATATTTAGAGCTATTTAAAAAACTCTATTTTTTTAGGATCTTCATACAAATTTCTCAAAAAGACAGTACCTAAGTCATCTTTTGGAAACAAAATTACTCATGTAAACGTTGAATGGAATCTTGGTATTACGGTATGAAAATGTAATAAAATAATCGTAGATTGATTTGTTATACATATAAATGTTATTCAAATCTTATTATTCTCAATAAATAAAGATTTAATGAAAAAATTTGCAGTTTGATTTTGAAGTTTGACAGGTACAAATCATCCTCTATGAGTGGAATGCCTAATTAATTATCAAAGTAGGGAATGTAGCTAAGATTCAAACCACAGAGCTCTCTATGAAAACTTGCAAATTATGTCGGTAGGTTCGTATAATATTATGAGGTCGGTAAAACAAAAATTGTAAAAGTGTCATTCTTATTTTTCTGTGCTTATGTCAGTTATAGAGGTCTGTTAAGCAATGGGAAGCTAGACTAGAACCTGTTTAATTACCTACCGATCAAGCCTGACAATCGGAATCAAAAACGTAAAGCAAGACGGGTATAAGCTAGTTAAGAATAAGAAGTCCTTATAACACGATCAGTACTTGTAAACGTACTGCACGATACAGGGTAGTGATCACACACCATTGGATACCACATTTAAACCACCGAGCTTATAGGGGTCGTTTCGCCAAAGTTAATTTTAACTTTCTATGTGGAATGTTATGAACTACGAACAAGCGAATTATGACAAACTACCTCTTTTCTTAGACGTGTTGACCTGTTATTTTTTTGCGATGTAGTCTCTTAACTTTCCTCTCATATCTTAAAGAAGAATAATTTTATTGAACTAATAGGTACTTAGGCCTTCCTCTGCATTTACATTTGGATTCCGATCCAATTAAAATCTCAATAACGATTATCATTATGACAAGATTTTCTGCTGTAACTATTCCCATGTTTGATCTTTAGAATCCGGCAAAAAATAATTTCTTATAATAGGTACATATTTTTTTTATTTATTGTTTTTAATAATTTTTATTTAATAAGTATAAAAATATTTGATAGTCTTTCATATCATTAGCCCTTCATATCGACAGAAATATTTGAAATTGTACATCTTTTTTTTTAATGAATACAGATTCATTCATGCACAGGCTCACTCAAAGTGAACACAAATACACTCTTTGAGTCCTTCACAGTAAGCTACATAACGCTTGTGTCGTGAGAGAGGAAGATGGTGGGCACCTGGGATCGAACCCACGCCCTCCGCATGAAACTTTACGAATTTTATTTATTCAACCAATATAGAGGATATTGTGTAAAACGGGGAATATATATTTTTGGATTTTTTTCACACAACATTTACAGCATGAAAATGCTTACTAGTTCGACATTGAGTCTTACGACACGATCAGTTGACATTAAATTCGGGATTGGATTTCAAGGGTTAAATAGTCTATAGATTAAAAATCAAGTGTTTGTTCGAGAGGTCAGACAGTCATGACAATACATATAAATCAATAATATAGAAAACAATGGGGCTAGTAGGAGTTTAATCGAAAGTTAATTGCACGCTAATAAGCGCTTATTGGCGTACAAATACTGTTCGAAAATCAAAGGATCGAATCATTCGATAATTTTTCTATGGAAATTTTTCGAAACTCTTTCGATGATCGTTTTGATATTCGATGATCGAAAACTTATACTAGTGGTACAGATTATGGACCAGCGAAGACCCCAACATTACCTATAATATATAAAATACCTCAAATAATAAATACATAACATTTAAAATAGCAAAAAGTTAAGAAGTCAAATTAGACAAAAATAAGTTATCAGAATTTCATCCGCCATCGATAAGCTGGCGGATGAAACGGCCAGAAAAAGCACTGAGCCTCGGACGCCTTCGAGCGCAATGGAGAGCTCTTGATGCCTCCCTATGCTCCTGAGTGGGGCTTAGGCTTTCGCATTGCGGGTTGGTTTGGGGGGATCCGCGGCGGGCTTGATTTGTGTGTGGCCGGCTTTTTGTTTTGATTAATTCGATCGAGCGGTCGGGGGTCGGTTTCGTGCGGGTCGAGTTTGCTGCGGATTGGTCTTCTCCGAATTGCGGTGTGCGGGGGCCTTTAAGGGAGAATGAATGAATCGATAAGCTAGTAAGATTAAAATTAAAAGAGTGAATATTAATATAACAAATGTCATTGTTTTCTCTACAAATGAAATGTGCGATTAATAGACGAAAATTTATGGATTAATCTTTTTTTTATTCATTCGAATATCTCGACAACAAAATATTTGTCGTTGCAGAACTTTGCGTCGTCATCAAATTCATATCACTCTGCCATTTTCTTTGCTCAACATAAATTTGCGACCTGGCTTTCCATCAAACTCTCCCAAAATGAACATTCCAAGTCTGCTTTCTTGCTATAACCTCGATAATATCATGATCACGGCATCTAAAACCCAAAAAACTAAATAAATAAAAAACTAGTACTTGTTAATAGTAGTTGTTCATATAAAACGTTTTCATAACAATAAATCACGGTACACATTATTTAAGAGACATTTCAGGATCATCCGGAATTATTTGAGGGTAAAGATCCATTGTTATTTCTATTATTAATCCGGTGGTCATCTTCTGGCGAAGCTCTGACCATATCCTGAAAATAATAACGACCGTTATTAACCGGTATTATTTCACGGTCAACCAAAACCACTTCAAGCCAAATAATAATAACACTATTAGGAAAGCCTAATATCTCAGAAACGAACGGTATCTTGACTTGAATTATAATGAGATGTTGAAACTTGTTATTTTTAGCTTACTATTTGATTTGATGCATGTTTTATTATTAAGCATATGGGTTTGTCAAATGTTAATTGATGCGGGTGTGTTGCATATTCTCTTGTACGGGCATGAGTCCAGGCACCTGATCAAAATCCAAGGCACAAAAAGTCTCTGCAAAACAAATTCTGTGTTATTTTAAGGGTGTTATAAGCCGGTCGAATAAAATAAGTCATGGAAGATTGTTAATGACATTTTTGACTTAACCGAGCGGCCGGCGTTTCAATGTCTGTGCGAAATATACTTACCTGATTGGCGATATAATTATTATGAATTACTAAAACTTCCTAAAATGAGCTGTTAACAGTAGGAAAGCTTACCACTATTAGTTAATAATATTCGAATAAAAAACTAGCTTGGGCGAAAAAAATACTGACTGGGCGAAAAGAATACTAATAATTGAATAATAAGACCGATTTGAGTTGTGGTGAGTCTGTGGTTCATTGCTTACTTTGATTAAGTTGTTACGCAGGACACCTGGAATAAAACATGTCGCAGGGTTTAAATATAATTTGAGCTTAAGCATATCTAGTAGGTAACTCAAAATCCTATTTTGGAATGCCGATTTCAATATTTGTGTTCGCTCGTAGTTTTTCGGCCAATCAGTATTTCAGTATCCCATAATCAGAGTTTTTGTCAACCGAAACTAAAATGTATAATCGATTGTTTTAAAGTAAATACTACCCGTTTTGAAAGCGCCATAGCGAAATACTAAGATGAAGATAATTTCAATGCAAATTAAAACATTTTATATCTGAATTAAGTTAAATATCTCTATTTAAAAATAAGTCCTATTTTTCGTGGCCGTCGCATCACACATGAACGGCTTGACCGATTTGCTATTACCTTTTTTGTTGTGGTAGCTATTGTCAGGAGATGCTTCTTTTGTAAGAAAAATTAAGAAAGTTGTGCAGAACATTAGAACATTTTAGAAAACTTAATGTACGTACCTTGTTAATGCTTGTTACAATATAATTTAATTCAAATTATGAAATTGAATTGGTGTTTGACAAAAACTGTCAGTTGTTTGATAGTTGGTGCGATTGATAGAATGCGGATAGAAAATAAATGGTGTAAAACAGATGCATCGGTTGAAATAACATGGATTAAAGCTAATTATCATTACACAAATCCTCATTCAACATTCATAGTTGTTAAGACCACGTGACAACGTCTCTTGGGAAAGCTAGTTAGAACGTTGTTAACGTAAAGTGATCACACTAAGCCAGCCTTCGAAATAACACTAGAAGACGGTCGAAGGCCCGTAGTGGTTTATTCCATTTAAAAATCAAACATCAGTAATGAATTCTTAGAGTTTATAGTTGTTAGATATAAATCAATATTTGTAATTGGTAGAATAATATCTCGAAATCAATAAATAATACAGCGTGGGTGTATGTAATTGAATTTATATAAGTAAAACATAATTACCTTTTTTGAGATTTTATCTTTTATAAAACTTCGAAACAGACTACTTAAGTTATTTGGAAGCGATCTTTATTCTTCTATTCATCGAATTAATCTCGGGAGGCACGCGGAAGCTTCTCATACTTATAAGGAAATATCATCACAAATAATATAGGTAGGGAAATAAAGTATGACAAAAATCAATTTAGAAAATATCATTCGAAATCAATAGATACCTAATTTAAAAGTATTTAGATAATTAAAAAAAAGATAAAAAAAACCCCATATCTTTTACAACCAACCATTTGATGCAAACATTACATATTTTATAATTTATGTACCTATTTACGACTAACTTTCTCGACAGATGTTGTCCTGTAGTCCTCACTATGAATATTGATTTCAAATTTGTAATAATTTATACAAAAACACGTTTAAAATATGTTTGAATGTTGAAAAATTATTTCTGAAAGCTTGATAGAAATTCTATCAAAAATCTGCGTACCTACCAATGTTTTGAAACTCAATGGTAAATAAAAATTGTGTAGTTATGGATTTTTTCACGGATGGTGTTGTTGTCAGTACCTAAATCAGTTCCTTACTTTCTTTTAAATATATTATTTGCTATCCATTTTTAGAATTTTCAATAGTCAATCTGTTATCCGGAGCGGAGAAAAATTTAATAAACCAAACATCGGAAGAATTTGTTCAGCCGATCTCTAGTTATAAGTAGTGTTCGTACTAACCTGACTTTCTTTTATAGGTATTATAGATATTAATAGGTATTTATATAAATTTGAATCTTAAGTTTGTTTTCAACTGCTGTTTTTAAGTACAAGATCGGTTATGACTTTTTGGGTTGTGATTTTTGTTAAGCTTGCTACGATGATCGGATTCATACGAACAAAATAAGAAAACAATTGAATCATATTTCGAAATACGCATAGATAAACGATTTTATTTCAGTGGACGTCTTACTTCCTGCGGTAGCCAAACTACGCGCAATGAGACTTCGTATAAGGCAAACACTGTCTCTTTCGCACTTTCATCAATTTATTGCAAGTATAGTAAAAGAGATAAACATAGAATGTTTTGTACCTGTCTCAAAGAATACTGCGTTCATAATGCTACCGTCGCTTTTCATTTCTACCCTTTGAAACAGTAGTGGAATTGATAAATTTGAAAAATTATCCAACTGAATATGGATGATAAAATGGTGCAATGGTGACACCCTATAGTTGTCGAAATGTAATGCTACATTTCAAATTATAGGCAGAAAAAAGGCCACGGTAGCCTAGTGGTGTAGGTACGAACTTCTGATCAAGAAATCACGGGATTGATTCCAAATCGGGTCAGAATTTTTCAAGAGTATTTTAACATTAAATTTCTACGACAGGTTGACCTGTCTAAGATTGGATGGGACCGGTCTGGGAAAACTGCCTGTGGCAATATAATATTATGTTCCTTTGACTATATTTATTCAGAACTTTGTCCCAAAAATGGGAGAAAAAGTGTAGGTATAATTATTATTGGCAATTAAAACATCGCTAAACGAAAATTTGTAAAAAAAAAATGAAAGCCTTAACGGTTTAAAAATAAACATACATTATTTTTCTCGTTGATGCGATGTTAACGATACTTATAATAATCTATATATTAATACGTGAAGCAAAAACATTGTGTCCATTTTTACGAAAAAAATGGGGTTCAGATTGGTTGAATCTGGGCCATAAGATGAGATGAAGTTGAGATGAATAAAGAAGTGCTGATTTCTTTTCTCAAGGTAGAATGATAGTGGGAAAAATGATCTTTGCCAGAAGATAAGAAACTCTCTTATGAGTTTGATAGGTTTAAGAATATCTGGAGTACTCACCAGCTCTCACTATTTCTTTATGAACAAGTCTGAACAGTTAAGAAGGAATTCAACTCACTACCGAAATGAAACTCAATTTTAACTTATAAAAAACACAAGCACTATATTAGTGAACTCAAATAAAATTATCACAGAAAATATATTAACTTAAAAACTAATTACAATATTATGCACTGTAGGTTCTGAAGGGAAAGAGTGAAAAAATCTGAGGAGTGAAAAATCTTATATAGGTCAGTTATTCACGCAAAATAATTTGTCCAAAAGGTGATGTATGTTCCCTCTGGTGAGAAATAATCCAGGCTTGGTTAATTTGCTAAATGGTGGTGAATCTTCCTTGTTGGTAAGTAGAAGTTGTCTCCGGCGTATTCCGCTAGATGGCTCTTTACCTTTTTATAGGTGACGCTATACATTCGTGGCATCAGATACGAAATAAAAAATGTTGCTGAAAGTTCACTGCCACACAGCCTCCCGCAAGAATTTATGGCATGCTATAAATTCTGATGTGGATCTGGTGATGGAGTGTGGAATGGAACTCTGCAGTCCTCTGGTTTGTGTAGCTTGGAGATGGTACGTCTTGGATGTTGACTTGGCTCGACTGGCTGGGTTCTGTAGCGACTGGAACTTAATAGAAGTTGGACGGAGTGTTCACGACGTTAGTGCGGTTGCACTGGGGAAATATGATGGCTAAAATAGGTTAAAACAGCGTTGATGTGTTTTACCATATGAAGCGGCGATGTTGATTTGCGCTCGGCCATTAATGCAGCAGCGATGGTGGTTGTGCTGTTGTAACTGGTTGATCCATGATGTCTGTTGACGAGCAAGGAAAAATGCATCAGTTGTTTTCGGTGGGGTGTAATCGTGGTGTGATGTACATCTGCCACTGTGGAGAGAACAGTAGTGGGGCAAAATTCGTTGGAGAAGTTTGGCCTCCGAGCTACGAAGTCTGTGAGACAACTCGTGTAGTCCGTCTTTGCTAAGTACAGCAGGTGAAGATTGCTACTGAAGGCTTCCATCAATTGGATTGTGGTGGTGGAGTCCAGCGTTGTTGAGTAGTATCGTGATGAGATAATATGCAACATATAGAATAAACAAAAAAAAATTTACAATAGAATTGGTATAAGTATATTTGTTTTAGGGTGGTTCCTGAATTTAAAGGATTGTGAAGTAAATTTTAAATTTGAATTTGAAATTAAGAAATTGTTTGAGTATATTATAAACAAATGTTGACTTTGAAAAAAAAATTTTATAAGTTATATTTTACTAAGATAATTGTTCTAGGAAAAATTTTGCTAAGTGTGGTGTTACAATGTTATTTTTTGTTCAATATTCAAAATAAAGTTAGGAAAAATTATTAAAATTGGTATTGAATAGTTATGGTTCACAATGGTATATGTTTAAATACTTTCTCTATAATGTTTATGAAGTGAAGTTACTATGTGGAATTTTTTATATAATAAAATTTGTTACCAATCTGGTATTAGCAATATACAGTTGGTGGTTTTGTATTGGGATCTGTAATCATTTGTAAA
The DNA here is from genome assembly GCA_963576905.1 of Mystacides longicornis. NCBI lineage: Eukaryota > Metazoa > Arthropoda > Insecta > Trichoptera > Leptoceridae > Mystacides > Mystacides longicornis. The sequence goes on from OY756432.1 coordinate 3,241,636, forward strand.
AATACATATTAGAATTTTTATACAATAAAAAGTAAAAAAAATAGTGGGTAGACATGGTAATATAGTTGTACATAGTGTGTTTGAATTAAAAAATTTTATAATGTTATATTTTTTCAATGTATGTGTGTCAATAATGTTAAATAAATGTTACTGATTTGGGAAAATTAATATGATACTTTTTAGGATTTTGTTTTCAATGGTCTTTTGTATGAATGTAAATACATTAATTGTCTTTTTCTTAACTCGTTGAGTTGTATATTTGATGGTAATAGATTATACGTATGACGCTGTGGTCATGTGTGTATAATATAGACTATACGTATGACATTATGGTCATGTGTGTATGTCTTGCTCAATCACTACAAGATAGCTTTGAGATGAAAATCTCTGCTCTTGCGTGTATGTAGTTAGCCGACGAAATGGGGATTTCGGTCTGAAAATGCGCGATGCATTGTACTAGACGTGGCGTGAAATACATAGAGCTTTTATGAATACATGTGTATGAATACATGTGTATAAGTATTAGGCCGTATTTGCATATGTAAGTTGACCTCGAATTGAATTCGGACTGAGATTCTTGAGATAGAATTTCTCTAGTCGCGGAAAACGTTAATAGCAATTGGCTAGTAGTAGATGGTAATATAATTGTTTTACATTGACAATTTAGATAGAATATTTTTTATAAACCATTGAAATAATTGTATCGTTGATAAGTTGATACATAAATAATCATTTATTGACCAGAATAAAATAAGAATTGGTAAAATATGAGTAAAAAGTTGATAAGATATTAACTGTAGGAGTCTGAATGTCCTTTTATGTGTTTACCAAAGATCAATATGACAATATACAAATGTATGTAAAAAAATGCCATTTAAATTTCTTGTTTTTCTTTAACAGTTAAGTGTATAAACGACGCCGCTGGAGCATTTCGGAAATTCCCTCCATTGTTTCAATAGGTAAAACTTGGAATTTTTTATTGCGACTCCAGGTATTCCTGTAATGGGGTGTCTATTTTGCTGTTATATTTTTAAACAATATGCCGTCTATTCATAAATAATACCCATTTTGTAAAATAGTTCGTTATCTGTCTATTGGGTGCCGGCCGGGCTCCCATACTAATTGTATGTAAATGGCCAGGTAGTATCTGTATTTCGTGGAATTTGGACGTGTATACCTGCTTTTACTTTCATTCTATAAACACATTGCAACAAGTTATATTGTATTGTAATTTACGGTTTTTATAGTAAAAATAATATTTTGGAAGTGTGAGGTGTTTTATGCCTACATAACTAGAATAGGTACCTGCAAAATGTTGGTATCAATACAAAATTATGTTGTTTGTATTTTATTTGTTATCAAGATACAACTAATAATTTTTATATTCATAAACTTTACTGAGCCTAGTGGTATAGTGATAACTTGCGAAAAAGAGGTTCCAGGATGAATAACCGGTCGAGTCATTTTCAGTTTTCTAACTATTTTTTCACCGGGGCTGGCTTGTCTCAGATTGGTCGGAATCAGTTGACTAGAAAAACTGCTGGTGAAACCTACTGACATATTTTTAGAAACTGGGAGTGCCATTAACTTGGGAGACATATTCACCTTAACTAATTTTGAAACTAAAATCAATCAATCAATACTCATTCCCTTTTGACCCCAATTCGGGGCATAGAGAGACAACAAGAGCGCGGCTTCAATTACCTCTTCCTACGCCATGCCCAAATCAGTCAGCTCTGCTTCGAACGTATGGGACACGGTGTGAAAGGGTCTTCCACGTCTTCCCCCTTTTCTTAGCCAATTCTAATTCGGCATCCTAACACATCTCCCAGCCAAGTCCGTCTCCTCTTCATAATGGTAGAAGTGATGTGCCACCGCTGTGAGTGCCGGCAAAATGAAAAAAAATATAAATCATTTTTGAAACTTAAATATTCTAGTCTAAATTTGACAAGAACCTAAAAGAAAATATTCATGTGAATTTCCAAGTTAAACGTTCCAAAGATGATAAAGAAATCTTCAGTTTTTGGATTAACCAAAATTATGACATCGGTATAAAATGTACCAAAAAAGTTGTCTACAATGCACTATGACGAAACTGTGGATTTTGAAAAAAATAAAGAAAAAAAAGATATATTTCACACATTACAACGAAACGTTTACTATGAACGGACCTATTCAGCAATGTGATTAAATTTCATACTGGTTCAATTTTCACCAAAAAATAAGAGTAATAACCATTCCAAATTAATGTGCGATAATTTTCGAATTAAATAGTATAAATTTTTATGTGTATATCATTTCCCTAGACAAAATATCCATTGTTCTTTTCCAAAATTTATGCGCAATATCGAAAGTTCCATACTAATTGTATGGACGCCGGCCGAGCGTTGTATAGACAGATACCTGACTTTATGCCTATCGACACTTAACGGTTAAATTCCAATAATGCGCTATGAAAATCTAATAAAAATTTAGGTATTTGTTTCGCTTGTGGTTTATATAAAATACAAAAAGGTTACCTCAAAGTTTGGCAACATGAAAACAATGTACTTGTGAATCTGCAATCAGATAATCAAAGGTTATTCTTTTGTAAAAAAAATCATTTAAATTTGCAATTCAGCATGCGATTATAAATAGTTAATGTATTAAATTAAGTTTTATCAGTATTTAAAGTGAAAAAATTTAACCTACAATTTATTGTTCACATATTTTTAAGTTTTTTTCTTTTTTTAAAGATTTTTATATCAATTTTACGACATTTAGGCATTATTAGTTGAATATCTGTAGCAATAAATACAAAGGCAGAAAAACAAGAGGCTTTTAATAATCCGATAAGTTGAAAATGAGTTTGGAAAAAAATATGGGCTGAATGCCGTTTTACAGTGGTATTTTTAAAGATTTTACTTGCCTGTAACCTATCGGATGACTCTCCCCTTCAGAACCAGTTGAATTTTAGAATTTGCACATGATTTTACACTATATTTCTGTGGTGGCATGGTAAAAGGCATTAAGTCAGTGGGATGACATTTCTCAGTATGGCGGATTTACTGGTCAGTATTTTAAGAGGTTTCATTTTTGTCAAATATTATTTAATACAAATAAAATGGATCAACTTTGATGCATTTACTTCGTTAAAAAGGGTTCACTATGCGATAACTCATATTTATTTCTTCAATATTTCTTTGTTTATATGCTTTATTTATAATGCGTGTCTTTTTACCTTGACAATTTTGGCTCATAGGTTGAAAAATTTTGTACTTAGGTCCAAATTTACAAGGAAATATACCCAGTTACTCTCTATCACATGCTAATTTATTATTTTTCAACACTTACATTTTATTCTTCATAAATATTAGTAATTTTTTAGCTTACCTATTATTATTTTCTAGCATAGCATTCCCAGAACATCAGTAGGTATATTTTTTTTGCTCAAAATGTAATATTGTTAAGTAATAAATGAAGAATATTCTTTGAATAATAAAATGAAATTAGTTAATTATAGGTATTATTACCTTTGTTAAGATAACCGTCTCTCACAATGTACCGATCCTTCAAAGCAGAGCTGAGGAATTTATACACGGTTTGGGAAGAGGTCATACAAGCTGCACAAAATCATGCGCAAGGGAGGTTCCAACATCAAACCATTGCAAACCAGATGAATATTCGGAAATTTGAACATTACGACCTAATGGCGAACGTTGTTAACGTAAAGTGATCACACTAATCCAACCTTCGAAATAACATTATAAGATGGTCGTAAGCCCGTAGTGGTTTGTTCATACTATTTTGAAATCGAACTGTATAATCAGTCATCAGCTGTTGATATAATAGTTCGCACTAGCACGACTTTCTTTAAATTATATAAATAATAGTATTAAAATAGCTATAAAAAAAGCTTAACAATAAACAGATTGGTCGACAGATAAGGAAGATACCTGCCACAAAGTTCACAAAATACATTATTTAAACACATTTTAAAAAGGTTCACTTTTAAAAGAACGGCTTCTCACGGCAGCTCTATCATAGACAACACCGTTTTACTTCGTGGTAGACAAAATTCGACGCGCGTCGTTTTACCTTGCCAAATAAAATTAATATTGAGTTATGCCGGAATGAAAAAATGCTTTTAAATCCTTTATAAGTGGATTTTTTTAAATTTATGTTTTTGAACTTTGTTCTGTTTGTGATAATGTATGATGTAGCGCATATAACTCAAAATGCTGAAAAACGCGACTTAATGCCTTTTACCATGCCACCACAGATTTTATAGTCGAAAATTTGAATATATTTATCGCGAACAAAAGCGGCTGGTAACGCTATTTTGACAGTTGTACTCGTAGTGGAGTGAAGTTGCGCCGGATGGTAAATGGTTGTTGGACGCGCTTAATTTTGAATGTCATATGTGAGATGAAATTTTTTAAATTGTGGGACAATATTATTTAGATGGCTTTGTGAAAGAAATAATTTGGAATGAATGTATAGGGTGTTAAATATTCGAGATGGATTAGTGGACGAAGGTGTACATGTAACAATTTTATTAAGATTGTTGAGAAAATATGTTTGGAATGTTAATGGATTGTTGGAGATTGTGTGCTTATTATGGAAAATTATGGATTAAGTAAATAATTGAAGGGTGTTCGAACGTCGTGGGGTCACCAATTTATGGGGTTCAGATTGGTTGAATCTGGGCCATAAGATGAGATGAAGTTGAGATGAATAAAGAAGTGCTGATTTCTTTTCTCAAGGTAGAATGATAGTGGGAAAAATGATCTTTGCCAGAAGATAAGAAACTCTCTTATGAGTTTGATAGGTTTAAGAATATCTGGAGTACATACTCACCAGCTCTCACTATTTCTTTATGAACAAGTCTGAACAGTTAAGAAGGAATTCAACTCACTACCGAAATGAAACTCAATTTTAACTTATAAAAAACACAAGCACTATATTAGTGAACTCAAATAAAATTATCACAGAAAATATATTAACTTAAAAACTAATTACAATATTATGCACTGTAGGTTCTGAAGGGAAAGAGTGAAAAAATCTGAGGAGTGAAAAATCTTATATAGGTCAGTTATTCACGCAAAATAATTTGTCCAAAAGGTGATGTATGTTCCCTCTGGTGAGAAATAATCCAAGCTTGGTTAATTTGCTAAATGGTGGTGAATCTTCCTTGTTGGTAAGTAGAAGTTGTCTCCGGCGTATTCCGCTAGATGGCTCTTTACCTTTTTATAGGTGACGCTATACATTCGTGGCATCAGATACGAAATAAAAAATGTTGCTGAAAGTTCACTGCCACAATAGGCAGAAAAAAGGCCACGGTAGCCTAGTGGTGTAGGTACGAACTTCTGATCAAGAAATCACGGGATTGATTCCAAATCGGGTCAGAATTTTTCAAGAGTATTTTAACATTAAATTTCTACGACAGGTTGACCTGTCTAAGATTGGATGGGACCGGTCTGGGAAAACTGCCTGTGGCAATATAATATTATGTTCCTTTGACTATATTTATTCAGAACTTTGTCCCAAAAATGGGAGAAAAAGTGTAGGTATAATTATTATTGGCAATTAAAACATCGCTAAACGAAAATTTGTAAAAAAAAAATGAAAGCCTTAACGGTTTAAAAATAAACATACATTATTTTTCTCGTTGATGCGATGTTAACGATACTTATAATAATCTATATATTAATACGTGAAGCAAAAACATTGTGTCCATTTTTACGAAAAAAACGCGGACGGAGGAGTATGAAATTTGGCACACTTATAGTTTATATAGAGAAGGAGTGGTAAATGTTTAAATTTTTTTAAGTTTTGCATAAAAATATATTAAATAAATAAATAAAAAATACATTAAAAACACTACTGTAATATTATAATATTATGTATTTGATATACTCACACATACTTAGATATATTTGATATTGACACAGACGCATATATTTTTTGTTTATCTTTGGTGAAATTGAGAAAAGATTAATATTGTTTGTCTTTTAATTTAATTATAATGGAATTTTTTTTATACATAGGTATCAACATTTCAAATTTGACGTGTCTATTCATTGTTTTGGAAAGATAATTGTGAAATTAATGGCTTTCTCTCAGTATTTGACAATGGAACCTTAATAATGTTCAAACTTATGTATATGTAATTCAAATTAGTTTTGGTCGAATTTCGAGCGCTGGTCGACCACTAGTATATTGGAAATTAGTGATCTTGTTAATGTACGGTTGGCTATTTTTTATATCGATTCCACAAAATAAAATAAAAACTTGGTTATAAGCTGAATATAATGAAGAAAAAATTCGAGTAATTTCGCAGCTTAAGTATGTTTATTTTCGTAACATAGATTCCAGATAACGAGCTCACTAGTCAAACATCTTTTTTTTTCACAAGTAAGCGAAATAAGCTTAAAAATGTTTTCTAAATAGTGGTCTGTATAAGAAAAGCCCAGAATACTGACTGATTGAATGAACGACTAACGCCGCCTACCCAGCGCTTCTCCACGTGCTACACATACACACTTAGGTATGTAGATATATGTAGGGGAGCATGAATTCTATTGTTTGATAAAACCTTAAACAGTGGTGTTACTCTCGTCACTCAACCCCATCTTAATTTCGACCGGCAATACTGCTTGTAATACTATAAATACTTTTTTATAAAGGAATTTCGGGTTTAAAATAGACCTACGTGGAACTATTTTTATGCATAGGTAGCATCCAAAATTTATAGTTGTGAGACATTGAATAAGTTTTGGCGGTCTAAAATATCGGACGGGATTCTCTCCAAAGGGGGATCCTTACGGCGATGACGGAGTCTTGTCTTTTAAGTATATAATGCGAGTAAAAAGAAACCCCAAATTTCTGTAATACTCGGCTGGTGGAGGGTCTTATTCAATGACATTAGAAATTTTAATTTTTTGCAATAAATTCTCAGCATATTATTTTTGACATGAAACTTTCAACTACGTTTAATTTCGTCACTCGATGACGGGTGATCCCTAATATATTTATAACGATACTCTCAGGAATAGAATATTATTTTGTCAGTGTTGTTGTTTTTTGCTTTACAACATTTTTTTTTGAATTCTGCTGATTTTTGAATAAGAAACAGCAACGGCAGCATAAATTTTGATTTTCTTCCCTTGGGTGTGATGTAGGGAGAGCTCTATGTATACTGTGAAGCGCTGTTAATGATTATTTTTTTATGGCATATTTTTTGTAATATAAAATTCATGTTTAATGCTCAAGTAACGTTGAGAAATCTTCTCTTAGGTACCTACCTATTTGGGAAGTTATAACTGAGGTTTGTACGCGAAGTATACTTTACTTTTTTGGAGTAACTTCCTTAGAAAAATCGAAATTAAACATGAAAATAACTGACTTGTGATTTCAAAACGTTGTATTTCTGAGGTTTTTTTTATTTTTTTTTCTTGATTTTTACTTTAAATATTCCTTTATTCTTCAACTATTCGAATGTATTTTTAGTTTCCAAAATGGAGTACTTACTTCGTTCACAATTTTCAGTTTTAGGTCAAAAGGTGGAAAATTTAAAAAACCTCTAAAAAGTTATGGGCTCAGATCTTCTTAATCTGATCCATAACTTTCTCAAGGATATCTGACAAACTAATAGCAATTGATTTCTATTGAGATGAAAAAGAGATTCAAGGAAATTTTCTCAAAGTTGATTGATGGCAAGAGAAACTGTGAGTTTATTAGGAAGACTCTCTTATGAGTTCAGTAGAAGGTTTGAGATTATCTTTGGTACTCACCAGCTTGCACTTTCTTTATGAGGAAAAACTGACAAACAAAGGAAACTCAACTCACTGTTAAATGAAACTAATTTAACTTTAAAATAACACAATTGTATTAAAGATTTTAAACAAAAATATCACAGAAAATATTTCACTTAAAACTAATTACATGTACTGTGCACTTTGACGGTTCTGAAGGAAGGAGTGAATATTGGAGGATGGAAAAACTAATTTATAGGGCTTTTATTCTTGCAAAAATAATTCGGGAAAAAATCACGAAATAGGCTCCCTCTGGTGCGAAACAATATTAGCTCTGTCAGGTTGCTACACTGTAGAAATCTTCCTTGTTGAGATATGGTACTGTTTCTGGTGTGTCTCGGTAGATGGCTCTTTTCATTTCCTGAAGATGGCGCTTTACATTTGATAAATTATGTACCGCCACAAAGTTAAATAACTGGAAAAACACTGACATTTTACCTCTGGTTAATGGAAACAAAATTGATGCAAATTTGTTCTAGTATAACCCCTTACAAGGAATGTATCTAATTAGATGTCATCCTGTAATATATTGTAAATGAACATTCAGTGTGGTCATGGGATGAAAAATACAGAAAAAAATGTTGTGATCAAAATCCAAGAGAGCAGATTGCCATGGTACGGGCGTGTGAGCAGGAGACCGCCAGAATATATTGGCAAGAGGACATAATTATAAGCCTTTGAGGTCTCTGATAGGAGGTCAAGAGGGAGACCCAAACGAAGATGGCGTGAGGCTGTGAGTCTGGATATCAGGAGTTGTGGCGCTACCCCCGAGGATGCATAAAACAAAGCTGAGGGGTGGCGTAAAACACAAAACCAGACACCACTATCACGAGGGAATAATAATTTTCCTGGAGAAGAAGAGGAGGTACCTTAAATACATAGCTCAAATCTAATCGAAGAAGCCCGTTTTATTATTGAATTAATATTTTTTATTAAAAAAAAATCCTATTCTTTAAATGATTCCAGTTCCAAAAAACTTCTTAACAAAAATGGGTTTATTCTGGGAAATCCTTAACATTACTACTTTTGAAAAGAATCTACACGTGGAAAAATAATATTACCGTACAATGTGACGGTCTTGAATTTAATATTGAAAAAAAAAACTGGCTGAGTAAGTAGGTACTATGTCATTGTACATTAGAGTGGAACACTTTTGTATGAAAAAATTTTTTTTGTCAAATTTCGATTTGGAATAGTTGTATTATGTTGCCTATTGGCATCAATAATCTACATAAAAAATATAAAAATTCTCATACAATGGTAAGAGCCCCCGCTTTGACTTCGAATATTTACAAAAACGGCAATTTTGGGGCTGTATTCACGGTCTACGAAATATTACAGAATTTACTTAAATAGGTTTATTTTATTCAAAAACTAATTCAAACATGGTTGATTAGCTGTTGCTTTCACTATTTCATCAATTTAATAGTCTTTGGCGCTGTGAGAGATGAGCAAAGTGCAAGAGAAAACGGTGGCTACAAGGTCCGGTTTATAAATTTGAAATTTTAGTTTCATCAAGTGCAGTGGATGATTATTGTCTTAAAGTGAAAGGTTGCATGTCAATAATTATTTCCACGAGTGTGTAGGAATAGGTGATGTATGTTTTTAAGTGTATTAACATGACTTCTACGAGACAAAATTTAAAATGTCCTATACTTGGTTTCATAGTACTTTTGTGCAGACTTAATAGAATAAATCCTACCTACGTATTAAAATGTGATGTAATTTTATAAATGGATTTGACAAATGTTATAATAAAAAATAAAATCTGTGTAGAAACTTAAGAAAGTAGAGTAAGAAGCATTCAGAGTCGAAAGTAGAAAGCTTTTTGACATATCTGCATGTAAACGTAATGATTTTGTAAGATGTACTTATTTAGAGATGAAAAATTGCCAAAAGAGGTAGGTACAAATATTTTTGAATGGCAACCAGCGGGTACGAGATAGCTTAAATGTGTTTCTGTTTAATGAATCAGGAGTGCTGGATCCATTTATGAGAGCAGTAGTAATTTCTTGTAAATGTTTTTGGTGTGCGTTGAGATCTGTTGATATTCGTGGAGGTAGATCTTCAATCTTATCAAAATGGACCAACGGCATAGGTAAACAATCGCTTCAATGGCAACTCTTTGATGTGTATGTGAAAAATTATCCATTTCAATGGTCGAGATAGTTTATTTTCCGAAATAAAGAAACCCAAGCTAAACAGAACTTAACTTCTTTATGATCGAAATATGTTCCTCTGGTACAACCACTCTAGGCTTTTGCGATCCTTCAAAAATAGTTTTGGCCGTCTTTTGTTTTCTTCCAACGAGGAATTTATATGTGTTAAAACCATCTGCGGTCGACGAAAAAGAAGGCAGATCCACTTTTTAGCGAGTTTTTAGTAGAAGAAATTTCTTCAGTTCGTGTATTTGAATTAAGAAATATTTCTTTGTTTAGAGCACGTAATCTTCTATTCTGCAAACTTTTAACTTTGGATTAGATCCATTCTACCTAAATCTATTATTCTTTCAGCCATTTAAAAATATTTGTTCCTCTTTTGTCAATTTTTCATTTCTAAAATAAGTACATCTTACAAATTCATTACATTTATATGCAGATACGTCAAAAACTTTTCTATTTTGGACTCTGAATGCTTCTAACTCTACTTCCTTAAGTTTCTACACAGATTTTTATTTTTATTATAATATTTGTCAAACCCATTCATAGAATTACCATCACATTTTCATACGTAGGTAGGATTTATTCTATTAACTCTGCACAAAAGTTCTATGAAACCAATTATCGGCCATTTTAGCTTTTGTCTCGTAGAAGTCATGTTAATACACTTTAAAACATACATCACCTATTCCTACACACTCTTGGAAATAATAATTGACATGCGACCTTTCACTTTAAGACAATAATAATCCACTGCACTAGATGAAACTAAAATGTCAAATGTATAAATCAGTCCTTGCAGCCCCCGTTTTGTCTTGCACTTTGCTCCTCTCTCACACCGTCAAAGACTATTAAATTGATGAAATAGTGATAACAACAGCTAGTCAATCATGTTTGAATTAGTTTTTGAATAAAATAAACCTATATAAGTAAATTCTGTAATATTTCGTAGACCGCGAAAACAGCCCCAAATTGCCGTTTTTGTAAATATTCAAAGTCAAAGCGGGGGCTCTTACCGTTGTATGAGAATTTTTATATTTTTTATGTAGATTATTGATGCCAATAGGCAACATAATACAACTATTCCAAATCGAAATTCGACTAAAAAAATTTTTGTTCCACTCTATTGTACATGCCTACCAGTGTTGATTTTTCTAAAATATTTAATCTTCAAAATAATATTCAAATTTTGTACATACCTATTTTAAAATATTTTTTTTATATACATTATTAGCTAATTATTCATGTTTTATGTACTTAGGTAGGTACTTGTTGGAATTTTAACGTTTATTAATAGGCCGATTGGAATTTAATTTCGAAATAGTTTTGTATGGGCAAAGAGTTGTTTTCATTATTGCGGCTAGCGTTGTTGCTGATTTGTACCGTGCAATACACCACAAAATACAATGAGACAAAACAGAAAAAGAGAAAATACAGAGAGAAAAAAAAGAGAAAATACGGAGAAAAAAAAAAGAGATAAAAAATACAATGAGACGAAACATAACATGGACAAACGCAATGAGATAAAACAAAACAACGACAAAATACAAAGAGATAAAACAGAACAAGACAAAATGTAATGAAACAAAACAGATAATTTCGTATTAAACCTTGCAATTTGTTCGATAACATGCATTCACAGTACTTTCTGTACAGTATCATGTGTGTTGGCTGTTGGATCCAATGCATTCAATCTCATCAAGCCAGATTTGCTGGTTACCTCATTCAGGAATACCCTCATACCTTTATTAAAACTGACAGGAATGGCACGCGTAGGGATTTCTAAAAGGAACAAAAACATAATAACATCGAAACTTTTGTTTAACTTCACGGTACGTGGATGATAAGAATTAGAGAAATAACTATCAATTTTGTCTGGTCTAAAGTGGTTTCAAATAGAAATCTATGATTTTTGTACATCGATAAAATTTCAAAATACTTTATCAAATAAAAATACAAGAATCTTGTAGGTATATTTTTATTACAAAATTTCATTATTGATTTGAAATGGACCATCACCAAGCACCTTCTGCCCAAAACATTGAAGTACTTTATTAAATGTTTTTTTTCTTCCTTCCTTTTCCTTGCTTGTTTTTTTTTATTGTTTTTTTTTTTCAAAAAAATCACCATGAAGAGAGCGTACGATGGAGACCTTCGAGATACCAGCATCTATTGGAATGGCGCCCTTCAGGTTAATTCACTAAAAAGTTTATTAAGTTAAGAGCTTGTAAAATATTCGAAACTTAATGATTCTTTGCACCAAAATATACGTTTATAACATTTATGCTTAGATTTCCGTTAGTCCACAATACAAAAATTTACGTTTTACTCTATAGAATGAACTTCATTTAAATAGTTTAGCTAGTTAATCATGCTTTTTGAGTAATTTTCTATTTTCTGGAAGGTCTTTTTTAGTGATGAATTTTTTATTCGATTCATCACTAAAAAAAACACAATAGGTACTTATAGATATGTAAATTGCGAAAAAATTGAAGATTTATCTTGACACTTATTGGAATTTGTCTGATTTACTGTAACATGATGATTTTTTTAGCGTAATAATAGCCTTTAATCAAATAATTAAGTTTAGTTCGAGCTTAACTTTTACGTGAATACCTATGCTGGATCTGGCCCAGGAAAGAGAAGCTTGGCGAGGATTTCTGGCAACCATATGCTCCACATACAGATTAAAGCGAAAGTGGATTAAGAAAAGTATGGGGTTATTAATCACGCTAGCGAAACTCAGATCAGCAAAAGGAAGAAAAAAAACCGGAGAGATCGCTAATGAAGTAAGTGGGTATGGTATGTAGGTACATGGTGTCGTCGATGGTGTTCTTGCGACATTCCTAACGTCCGAACTGCGTACGTGAGACGAATGTTTTTAACACCATTACATAGGTACTGCAGCGCCAAGGACAACGCCGTAAAATTATTTCGTTATTTCTGAAAACCTAATTGTTTCGGGGTTTAAATTTAGTCAAAATTCTCAACTTTATTTGGTTTTTATTCACCCCGTGGCGGGTCTAATCCAGTCGGGGAACTAATCCTGGAGAGAAACAACCAAGTCGTGATGACAGCTCTGTGACTTGTAAATAAATTACCGATAATAATACAGCGCCACCGCGGTTAACGTCCTTGAATTAATATTTGTAAGCAACTTTTGACAGTAAACGAAACCCGAATGGACTGTATATTATTAATGTGCGGAATAGCATTGTTTGCAAGTTGAATTAGTCCATTGTGGAATCTGACAATGCCATATTTCCGAAACAACTAAGTCTGGAGTCTTCATGTCTATGCTTTACTATGTAATACATTTAACACAACTTCTTCTTTATCCTTAATATGGGCCTTGTGGTCTGTAATTATTCAAGAGGTGGGGGTTGGCCACTTGCGAGGTCAATTCCAAGGTTTTCTTCCACCTTTTTATGGTTTGCCCGGGAGACGTCTTCCATGGGTTTGGCCATGCAATGCCATATGAGGGAGTCCGGTTGAGTCTATTCTCCTCACATGTGCATACCACAGTTCCCTTAGTTGCCTTTCCCATGCATATTATCTACTATATCCTCGACCTCGCATATTTTCCTTGCCCTCGTATTTCTGACTCTATCTATGAGGACCTTCCCGGCTATGTTCCTGAGAATTTTGATTTCTGAAACTCTCAGTACATTTCCCTAACACAACGTTCCAAATTTTTTGGATTCTTTTGCCGTTTTTCAGGACTAGATCTTACATAGTGCTACAGTCAGTGGCGTACCGAGGGGGGGGAGGCGGAGGGGAGGACCGCCCCGGGCGCCTCTTTAGAAAGGGCGGCAAAATCTACTTGTGCTATGTTATACACGACCAGATTGATAAAATGAGAATTTATATTTTGACCAAAAATAACATTTAATTTCGGGTTAAGGTCTTAAAAAAACATTTGAGGTGAATCTGCATAAATAGGTATGCAAACTTTTTTTATTTTGATATATTTTTTTCAGTTTCGTGTTTTTTTATATGAGGGAAGGGCGCCAAATTATATTGGGGGGGGGGGGGGGGGGGGCAAATTTTAATTCCACCCCGGGCGCCGAAAACCCACGGTACGCCACTAGCTACAGTATGGTATCGTGGGATGGGGGGGAATATATCCGTCCACTCTGCGGCCTATTCTTCTGGCGCAGAAGCTTCTTTTAAAAATTATGTATAAAAAACCAAGGGACTATCCATCGGAACGATTGTTTCAGGAACTTAAAATTTGTAGCCTAGATATAATTTAAAAAAAAACTGCCATTTTGAAAGTTATTAAAAACTACAAGACACAAAATTTAACCGGCTCCAGACATATGGAAAGACTCCGAATTCCGAGGTGCAACTCCGCTGCGGCTCAGCACCACTTCCAGTATATTGGTATAAAAGAATACAATAAGCTGCCAATTAATATTAGGAAAATCAGGAGTGGGACCCTGTTGAGGAATAAAATAAAACAATTTTTATCCCCGCGTCCTGGCGTTGGTTGATGCATTGTTTGGAGAAATAAATCTTTAAGTGTAACTAGATATAAGTTTGATGTCAAAATGCATTGTACCTAAATGTATTGTTATATCCCCGTTTCACACAAGTGTCTTTTCACTTTAGATTCTATATTGATTTAATATAATAAAAATAAAAAAAATAATATTATTAATATTTGTTGCAATAATTAAATCAATAATAATAAGTGTTCGATTTTCTAAAGCTAAATTTGTAAAAATGTGAACCACTACGGGTATACCACCGTCTTCTACTACTATTTCGACAATCACATAACGTGAACAAAGTTAATCGGAATTTTATACAAGGTGTATCGGCTGTTCATGCCTCGATACCAAAATATTATTTTGGATATCTCCTTTAATAATCGTACTTACATATAGCTTTTACTAAAACGGATACTAATGAAATCAGCCAAAGAATTGTCTCAGCCAATAGATGCTATTTTGGTCTTCAAAAGCTCTTTAGATCTTAGCTGCTCTCAAGAAAGTCAAAGGAGCAACTGTATAAGACCATGATCCGACCGGTACTCACATACTCCGCGGAAACTTGGCCGCTGAGTAAATGTGACGAGCAAAGGCTTGACATCTTTGAACGGAAAATACTATGAAGAATCTACGGACCAGTCAGAGATGGAGAACACTGGCGCATTTGGTATAACCGCGAACTTTATAAAATATATGATGATGTCAAAGCCGCAAAATTCATAAAGCTTAGCACACTCCGCTTGCTGGGCCATGTTCAAAGATCGCGGGAACCGTCCGTCCTCAAGGAAGTTTTCTGTGGGAGACCTACTGGAAGGAAGACCTAGATTGAGATGGCTGGACGGAGTGGAAAGAGACCTCGGACTGCTGGGGTTGGACGATTGGCGGAGCATGGCGGGGGACAGGGTGGCATGGAGATGTCTTCTGGAGGAGGCAAAGACCCACACAGGGTTGTAGCGTCATGGATGTATGTATGAATAGCTTTTAGCTGTGTTTAAATGAATTTATAAAACTAGGTATTGTGCCAATGTCAAAAACAATTTTTCGTTTATTTCTTGTATTTTTTTTGAATAAGAATTTATCGAGGTAGCACTGTAATTCCATTTCGCGCAAAATACAAAGGCCGCCAATTTAACTTTCCTGAAAAGTGGAGATAGGTTTGACATATTTATGTCATTGTCCATTTGGAGTTAATAATTATTTTTTTAATAATTAATTAATTTCATTTCGCTTTTTATTCTTGTAATTTTGACCTTTAGAGCCTTCTAGAGTCAGAGAAATAGAGTAGAATTCATTTTTAATTATTCTAATCGGTTTCGGAATGTAGATTAGTTTTCTATTCACAGAATTCTTATATCTTACGCGAGATAAGAGAGACCAAATGCTGCCGAAAGCCGGTTCTTTATCGTTGTTGCTTCCTTGGTGACCATGTCAACGATCAAGAACATTCACTCTATTTCCAGCTCTGTCTTTTTATTATTTTGGTGAAAACGCGCCTTTAAGATTTCTTTCATAGACAGGATAACAAAAAAGGCAGATTCGTGGAACCTTGTGGGTTATTGGGGAAAGGAAATTTATATGGTACGGACAGTTGACACAAAGCCCACAAGAGAAATTGTGCAGAAAATAATTTTAATATCTTATTGTAAATTTAAGCAACCATTACCACCTCTAATGACTCGGGGCTGAGCTCCTGATACGTATCGGTATGGCAAGTGGCGCCTTTAACATTACATTCTCCCTTTAAGGCACCCCGCACACCGCAAGCCAGCCCGGTGGAAACCAATCCGCAGCAAACCCGACCCGCACGAAACCGACCTCCTAGCTCGATCGAAGCAATCAAACCAAAAAGCCGGCCCCGAACAAATCAAGCCCGCCGCGAACTACCCCCAAACCAACCAGCATATTAACAACATGACCAAAAATATATAAAGCGTCGGCGTTTAGTGTGGAGACGAAATGCAAACTGTTTGGGTGTGAGTCCTGGCACCTGACTAAAGCCCAAGCACAAAAAATCTCTGCATTTGAAATTAAGTGCCTCAGGAGAATTTTGGGTATAAGATGGTACCACCGCATCACGAACGACGCTATACGCTGGTGCACCCAGCGAGGGCCCACCACCTCTACCATTGTGGAGTGGAGATGGACTTGGCTGGGACATGTGTTAAGGATGCCGAATGACAGTTGGCCGAGGAGAGCGCTGTTCTTCCTCCCATCAGGGTCCCGAAGACGAGGAAGACCCTCTCATACTGTGTTCCACTCCTTCGAAGCAGAGCTGAGAAATCAGGACTAGGTGTGGGAGGAGGTCATAAATATTGCGCAAGATCGAGCGCAATGGAGAGATCTTGTTGCTTTCCTATGCTCCTCAGTGGGGTGTAAAAGGGAGTATTGATTGATTGACTGTAAATTTACAAAAAGTATAATTTTTCCCGCAAGTTTATCAAGAAAAAGATTGGCTCGCTTGCCATTTTAGGGAATGTTTCGTGAAGAATTCTCAATTCAGTATAACTACTGAGTTCAGTATGAGAATACTCGACTACGTTCTTACATATTCTGACAAAATTGTACAATAGTTGTGCTGTGCAATCTTATACTATCGTCCCATAGGGCAGGGCTACAGAACCAAACATTTTGACTTACATACGGGTTCTGACATTTGTTACCACTGATGTAGGTATTCATCATATTTTCTGGTTTGTCAGGTACCCTAATACACTTGATTTCAGCTTTTGTGGATTATGTGGTGCCATCATTATGTGTATCAATCGATTCCTTCCCGAAAATATTGAATAATAGAAGTGGTGCCATCATTATGTGTATCAATCGATTCCTTCCCGAGAATATTGCTTAATGAATCTTTTTTAGAATCCGTATGCGACAAGACAAGAAGGTACTTTTCAAGTCCGGACTTCAGACTTTGCTCCATTTTTTTATTTAAAAAAATGACATTCATTTGAACGACAATCAACAACTGATGACTAACAACTAATACTGTTCGAATTTTAAATTGTATGAACAAACGCCTACGGGCTTATGACCGTCTTCTTCTGTTATCTCGAAGGCTGGCTTACTGTGATCACCTTCGACTTAACAGTAGTTTAAAATGGACACAAGAATATAGAACACTTAGAACGTTGTAACATTATTTTTTTTTTTTATTTTAAAAATGTTTGTGTTGAATTCTCGCTAATCTTTAGAAATAACTAAAAAATGATATGGGCGATTTTATAAATAATTAAATTGTAACATACTTTGATAAGTTTTTGGAATTTTATAAACCATACGTAGACCCTCTGACATTGTTCTGGAATCCTCTGATCTGTTTTAATTTTTCCACGGTTTAGTAAATTTCATCAAGGACCCCTAGCGGTTTAAGGACCGTTTTGGGAATTACTGGTCTTAACCCACCTTTAGAAAAATAAATTTCGTGCATTCACATGCACCAAATTGGCAGTGGAAGTTGGTTCTGTGTGACTAATAATTATTTTATATTTTTTAAGAAAAAAAAAAAGTGAGCCAATGGTTATGAACAGCTGAATCGCGAAAAAGAAAATAAAAACACGTGGGCACTAAAGTCTCAGATAAATGTCTGAAATTCACTCTTATGACGTGGGGAGGTACAGCGAGACGCCTCCTGGAAATAAATAATATCATACCTTGCATGACATCCCAATGTTCGTCGGGCTAAAGATTTTCGGTCGCGACTTCGCAGAAAGGTTGGCCGACACAAAGGAGCCAAGTAATCACGAGTCGAATGGATGTTACGGCCTTTTTATTCGGTCTCTTAAAAAGTATACTAGCTTTTTCGATGCTCAATGATCGGCACAACATTAGAATCTAGAGCAGCGCCGTAGCCTTTGATAAAAACTGCCACAACTCAAAAAATATTTATTTTTGAATCACTTAAATTTCGAGTTAGGAAAAAAACTCAAAATATGCGTAATTGTGAAGTTTAAATTAATAGTGTACAATACATGCGAATTGCTTAGGGCTTGCAAGGGGAGTTTATGGCTATACCAATTTTTATCGTCAGCCTCGTCACAGACTAGACTACATCTCCATGAAAAATTGTGTTCCAATAACAGGCATCTTTTACAATACAAAGTGAACACAAATACACTCTTTGACTCTTTCTCAGTATGTTACTCATAGAGCTTGTATCCTGAAAGAGGAATATGATCGGCACCTGGGATTGAACCCACGACCTCCGCACGAAAGAGTACGAAAGCCGGCGTTGTAACGCCAGGCTTCCAACCACTTCAAATTTAAAAAAAATATATAAATAAAAATGCTCAATAAAATATAAGAAGTTAAAAACGTTCATACAATCACGTTTTATCACAACCAACTGTCATTAACAGTATTGTTGAAAAGACCTTTGCAAAGAGCTTGATATAGTAGGGACCCAAGTCAGATTTATAACGGCTGAAAAATTGTAGAAGTGTCGCGAATCAAAATTGTGTTGATATCTGACGGATTATTGAAAGACCCGCACTCCTGTGCGGCTCCGAATGTTGGACAATGTACCAGACCTATAATAGACAATTAGATGCAGCAGAAATGCGTATGCTGAGATGGTCCACTGGCGTGTCCTTGAGAGATAATATCAAAAGTGCTCACATTCGTGGAAGCCTAGGGGTGACAGACATCAATAGTAAACTAGAGGAAAGGCAGTTGGTATGGACACATAGAATGACGACCGCAGGAGCATATCGTCCAACAGGCAATAAACTTGATGTTCCACTTTCTGTGTCTAGAAGAGGGAGACCTAAGAATTCCTTGGTGACGCAAAGGCGCGAGCAGAAGCAAAGAGGTGGGGTGGGGGAAGTGGTGCAGTATAGGAGTGTTTACAGCCTGAGGACGAGGAGAGCTGACCCTAGGGCGCAAGCCAGGGAGAAGAGAGAGAGAGAGAGAGAGATTGTCCAGGTTCGCGACTATTTCATTTGCTTTGAGTCAGGTTTCTGCACTCTCCAAATCAGCTGTAACTGAAGAGCTGTGTTTATTATGTTACCTAAATTTTCTTATAATTCGATTATTTGTAAAATAATAATGCAACGAGTTGTGCCTTTTTCGACCCAAGAATTCATTCTCGAGTTTTTTTTCCATAACAAATGTCTTTCTCTCTCTTTTTGCACCGAGCACTCTCCCGTTCCACATTTTGCTATCATTTATGTTATGATCTTGAAGAAAATAATATTCATATTCGTCGCACGTAATCTTGTTGCCATACAAAGACGTTGGCTTTGATAAATTCGACGATTTGCCCCGCGTGTCCATGATCTTTGGCAAACTGACGCAGTCACCTTTTCGAAGGGATATATATTTAAAGAAATATGTAACTTGATTCAAAGGGCTCAATGAAATATTTTAATATTTTTCACATAGAGAAAAATTCTTTCTCTATATGGCTTATGGATTACGCACAAGAAATTGCTTAAGTAATCAATGGATTTTCTGTCAAATCGCGGAAAATAAGGCTTAGGGCTGACTTCACTGGCTCAGGTTAAGACTTTTTCAAAATTTAAGAACATAAATATAGCTGGAGAGGAGTTGAGCTTAAATATTAATACAAAATGAGACAAAAAGGGTGGCATTTGTAAGAGCGGACTATTCCAGCATGATTTTGAAAGACTGGAAAATAAACAATTGGAAAGAATTGATCTGTTTTAAGCTTGGGCAACAGGTACCAGGTCTACAGACCCAGATGTGGTAGCAAATTACCGGTTCGAAGCAGCTCGTAGCACGTTCAACAAAATGTGAACGATATTCTGCAATGGTAAATTAAACCTTAAATTAAGGTAGAGATGTATGGTATGTTCTGATGTATGGCTCGGAAACTTGGACCCTGAAATTATGCAGAATGAATCGGTTGAAAGCAAACGAGATGTGGCTTCACAGAAGCATTCTTTGTATACATACCGTGGACATATTTTATTAGTAATTCAGAGGTACTAAGGAGGGCTGACTGCAAGGTTTCTTATCTGGAGTATTTTATGCGTGAGGGAGAATATGAGATCCTCCGACTTATTTTGATTATTTGAATATGCTGAAATACACTTCTCAAATGTGCATGACATAGAAAAAGCTCATTACTATTACTTGTCGAGTGTTCATGGTTACATTTTTTACCATTTTTTATTCTTCTTCAATTTATGTCTTGTGACATGTACCTACTTTGAGATGTGGGGATGGCCTTTTGCGAGGTCGATTCCCATATTCTACTATATTTCAATGTGTTGAAATACTTATTTTGCCTAATGATTGACTAAATTGATAAAACAATCTTTTAATAATATAAAAGATAGTCGGGTAAGTGCGAACACTTATAACTCGAGATCGGCTGAACACATTCTTTCGACGTTTGATTTATTGGATTTTTCTCCGCTCCGGATAACAGAATATCTAAAAAAAAATGAAATATGGATAAGAAATAATATAAAATGTAATATTAAAGCTAGTATGGAACGGATTTCATGCGACGCCAACCCCATCTATGAAAATTTATTAACAGCACAATTTTTATTTTACTGACAACCGTAGACATTCAAAACACCGGCACGTAGATTATAGATATAATTTCTTTCAAGATTTCAGACATACTTTTTTTAACATTCAAACATATTATTTTAAAAGTATTTTTGTATAGGTAAATTAGAATTTTGAAATCAATATTCATAGTAAGGACTGCAGGACAACATCTGTCGGGAAAGCTAGTATTAAATAAATATTAGGTACCTATTTAAATATGGACAAAACCTAATGATAGACGTTCCACTGTACAAAATGTTCACACGTATTTTTTTTTACTACTTTTTTTTAAGGAAGACAAAAAATATATAAACTATTTTTCACATTTTTATCGGGATCTCGTCTGCGGTGATGCGTCTTGCTGGTTATAAAATATGGGAACATAAAATCCACGAAATATCGACAATTTTTTACGGTTTTTTTCATACCATCATCGTTCCAAAACAGGACAACCTTTCTTTGTATATAATGTAGTACAGAATGATAACCGAAGCGATGGGTAGGCAATATAAAACTAGAAGAGAAGAAATTGTGCTCATAATTTATGCTATTGTGTCTCTATCTAACATATTGAATGTTATTTATGCGAGAAAGAGGAAACGATATTTTATTATGTTTATCGTCATTGTTATGGTAACAAACATTATGATTTTTATAGCCGTTTTTTTCCTCTCTGGTTTTAAGGATATCAGCGTGAACTGAAACCTAATACTCCGGGCTTAGCTTAATCTCCCCTTTTATAGTTTCAAAGGGTTAAGAGATCACATTTAATAACATTCGAGTGAGTATATTGTTTCCGGAGTACCTACGTTTTTTTAGTAGGTATATTTTTAATTTTTTTTTGTTTTCAGAATTTATACTACGCCTCTGAAAGCTTGGATTAAATAAAAAATAAAATCTTTTAGTTGCTGATCCTTTTATATATAGGTTTATTTTTGAATGCGTTTGTGCATTCATTTTGTGAGTTTTTAGAGTTAGCGATGAGTATATGAGCTAGAATATAAAAGATATAGGCAAGTATAAAAATTTACCACGAGATTGAATTATTGTTGACCCGCCCATCGAACTTCGATGTAACCCGGAATAAAAAAAATAATTTTCACATCCTACATGAATAATTAAATACAGTTTACGACATTTAAACTGACATAAGTTAGCTAAAAATGTATTGTATGGGATGAAGCTCGATAGGTCATGACCATGAGTTTGTAATAAAAACAATAATTTCTCTATACTTGCATAGCTTTAAAAAAAATTAAGAGATGGCGGTGTAGTAGGAAATAATTTACATATGAAACATGCTCCAAACAGACTCCATTAAATCCAAATTTTACCGAATTATTATAGTAAGATTCTTCAATAATTATTATTGTCTGTGACCCGCAGTGGAAATAATTGTATGCAACTAGTGGTCGACCAGTGCTCGAAATTCGACCATATCTTATTTAATTAATTTTTTATAAGTTTGAACATTATTAGGTAAGGTTCCATTGTCAAATAGTGAACGAGCGTAATTTCAAAAAAAAAATCTTTCAAAAACAATGACATGGATTACGTCAAATTTGAAATGTTGATATCTAGAATGTTTTTTCTGTTATTATTAAAGACAAACAATTATTCTATTCTAAATTTGACCACAGATAAACTAAAGAATATATGCATCTGTGTCAAATACATCGAAGTGTGTGTGAGTATAAATTTTTTTTTATTGATTTAATCTATTTTTTATGCATAATTAAAAAAATATATATTAGCATTCGTCACTCAATATAAACTATACCTAAGTGTGAGTATTTAATACTCCTCAGCCTGCGCAATTTTCGTAAAAATGGTCGCAAAGATTTTTATTTAATTATTCATTCACTAGTTTTTTAAAGGCGCCCGTGGCGCCCACCTATGGCCCTTTTATGCAAACTTTACTTTCTCATAGCATAGCTGTGAGCATTCACATGTGAGACTTCAAAATACTTGGTTGATTCAACTCTGAAAACTCAAATACCTAAAACTTAAACTTTTAATTACAAACTGTACATTCAAATAGCTTTTGGCATGTGGGTATTTACCGATTTGATTGATTAAACTTTTTCATGTAAACTTTGCATTCGTATTGCCGAATTCTTATATGAGACTTAAAAACACTTGATTAATTGAATTCTTCATGAAAACTCAAAAAACAACGTGAAGTTTTTATAACAAACTTAACATATGTATGGCTTTTCAACGTTATGAATTCACATGAAAATCTTTAAAAAATTACTCTAGGTGTGTAAACTTTTTATTGAAAACATGACATTCGTATGGTTTTTCTCCTCTATGATCTCGTGTGTGTGGATTAAGGATTCGTGATTTGGTAAACTTTTTCATGGAAACTTTGCATTCGTATTGCCGAATTCTTATATGAGACTTTAAAACACTTGATTAATTGAATTCTTCATGAAAACTCAAAAAACAACGTGAACTTTTTATAACAAACTTAACATATGTATGGCTTATCAACGTTATGAATTCACATGAAAATCTTTAAAAAATTACTCTAGGTGTGTAAACTTTTTATTGAAAACATGACATTCGTATGGTTTTTCTCCGCTATGATCTCGTGTGTGTGGATTAAAGATTCGTGATTTGGTAAACTTTTTCATGGAAACTTTGCATTCGTATTGCCGAATTCTTATATGAGACTTTAAAACACTTGATTAATTGAATTCTTCATGAAAACTCAAAAAAACAACGTGAACTTTTTATAACAAACTTAACATATGTATGGCTTTTCAACGTTATGAATTCACATGAAAATCTTTAAAAAATTACTCTAGGTGTGTAAACTTTTTATTGAAAACATGACATTCGTATGGTTTTTCTCCGCTATGATCTCGTGTGTGTGGATTAAAGATTCGTGATTTGGTAAACTTTTTCATGGAAACTTTGTTTTCTTATCGCCGAATTCATATGTGTGACTGTAAAGCACTCGATGATAGATTATAACTATTCATGATAATATAACTATTTATAAAAATGCAAAAAAAAACTTTTTATAACACACATTGCATTAGCAAGGGTTTTCTTGGCAATGAAATCGCGTCTGTGAGTTAAAGATCTGATTTGGTAAACTTTTTCATACAAACTATGCTTTGTTTTTGCCCAAATTCATATGTCAGACTTTAAACAAATTTTGAACTTTTTCTAACAAAATATGCATTTAAATGGCTTTTATCATTTGATTGATTAAACTTTTTATCGCAATGGTTGCATTCGTATGGCTTTTCTCCGCTATGAGTTTCAAAACTTTTATTGCACACATTGCATTAGTAAAGCGAAGTCCGGCTGTGCGTAAAAGTTTCCTGATTTGTCAATTTTTTGGCCGAATTCGCAAGTGATACTTTACAGCACACGGTTGATTGAACTATTTATGCAAACTTAAAAATGAAATTAAACTTTTTATTGCAAACTTACCATTCAAATAGCTTTTAGCATGTCATTGGTTGTTTAAATTATTTGATTGATTGAACTTTTTATTGCATTCGTATGGCTTTTCTCCGATATGAGTTCGCATGTCATTCTTTAAATTACTTGAAACCGCAAACTTTTTATTGCACTCATGGCATTAGAAAGGCTTTTCTTCACTATGAAGTCCCGCTGCGCGTAAAAGTTTCCTAATTTGGTACACTTTGCTTTCTTATGGCTGACTTCGCATGTGAGCTTTTTAATAACCCAAAAAATTGTTTTTCTCTACGTCAAGACCTTTAAAAAAAGTGCTCAGCCACCAGGCATAATAATATCATTATGTTACTGTCAGTTGTCACTGCTGTCAGCCATATTGTATTAGAAGAACAATAGTATTATTTGTCTTTAGTTGCGAGTGGCGCGCCATCTAGCGGCGTTAATGACATCAGTCAGTCAGGCAGTCAGTCAGTCAGTCAGTCAGTCAGTCAGTCAGTCAGTGTTCAAGGCAAATATTATATAGATTCTTGACTGTATATTGAAAGTATAATAAACATCACACAAAATTTGACATAGAAAAATACATCACGTAGTCAACATACAGAGGGCGAGCTTACGACAACGGTTTCTAGCTTCCTTCACTTGTTAATATATCGTCATATCCCTAGAATAACGACGTATCTGGATTTTAGCAACTTTACAGGAGAGCAGTTTAAAGTTTTTGGTGTGATTTTTTTCAAATATCTTTACTATTTATTAACAAATTGTCTTCAAATTTGGATTATATGTTGACTAATAATTATTTAACCATATGATAATTTAGAATTAAATAAATTATTTATATCTTCTGGAAAAATAGCTAAAGAGTCAGAAACTACGTTATTCTCGGGACATTATTTTTTTATACAACTGTAATACATGGACATACTGCATTCTTCTATGGAGGAAACTTCTTTGGTAAGCGACGCATTCAGTAATGCGTCATTTTTCTTTGGACTATTCTGATGTGGTATCTGATTTCTTAAAACATTTTTATTTTCTATTGTTATGTTTATTATTCTGAAGGATGCTCAACCTGTTTATTTCATAGGTATGATGATTTATTAGTAAAATGGTGTGGTTGTAGGTTGTAATTAAAACAAACTTATATAATTTTTTACAAAATTACTATATTTTATAAGTTTTAAAATTATTGAAATAAATTTCAAATTGTTAATAAAAAAGTAATTTCTAGTAACATATTATATCGCTAAATATATCAATACTTCCTTTGAGCTCCACTCAGGAGCATAAGGAGGCAACAAGAGCTCTCCATTGTACTCAATCATGCGCAATGGTTATGACCTCCCAAACGATGTCCAACTCCCTCGAAGCTCTGCTTAGAAGGAACGGAACACGGTATGAGAGGGTCTTCCACATATGTATAATGTACATATTCTATAATGAGAAATAATAGAAAGACTATAATGAATAATGAAAAATGTGTGTACCTATTAGGTAAGTAGGTACTTTTTGTTATTAGGTAGGTAGTTTAAAATCAATAAGCAGGGAAGTAATATACAATATAACATAAAAAAATTATAAAATATATTTTTATAAATACATTTAATAATATGTAGAAGCATAAAATAATAATACGAATGAATCTTCAGAAGAATCTTCTTCATTAGAAGACATTATTTCACCTTGGTGTGTTAATGGCTTTAAAATCATGATATTTCACAGGTATAATACTTTTTACACATAGATCAACAAGATCTTTGTATTTTATGTAACCTGTGACATATTGTGATGAATAAGCATTCGTTGATATAATAGTTCTTGTTTCTTTTGTTGCTAAAACTATTTGGTTATCTTCATTCTTTATCATACTTACTTATAGATCATTTTATTTTTCGGTACGTCCGACGTAACACAAATTTCTTTTCTATTATTTCATGCCACTTTTCTCTGCACATGCCACTCATTCACCGTGTTTTTAGTCCAGTTTGTTTTTTCAGTAATAGTTCCTTAAAATTAAAAACATCTTTATCTTCTGATATCTATAGTTAAGCATTTAAATTTGTATGAACATAGCGGTTGTATTTTTTTTTCTTCAAGCAATTTCTCCTTTTTAATATAATATCGTTTCCTTGATCATTTTAGCCTTTTGCTAACAAAGTCCTTCCAATGACCATACTTAATTTTTCGTTAAATTTTTAAATCTTCGAATAAAAAATACTGTGCAATCTGTATCGTGTTAAACACTAAATGGATCGCGACATTCATTGTGATTATGACTGGATAAAGGAACTGGGGTAATATCAATGTTTTTTGGTGCAGGCAGAGACTCCGCATCTTCTAGCTTAACCGCCGATGGCAATAAAGGAGCATCTTCGATTGTATTTGAAGGATTACAATACCTACCTTCATCCTGATATACTGCAATAATTTTTGGGCGATACACTGTAATTAAACATTATTAAATTGTTGCATTAGATGAATGAATATTTTTCGAATGTTCATTAAAATAATATATATTTTTTGTATATTTTATTACATAGGTACCTTTTTGGTCTTTAAGTAAAGAAGTAGAACCAGTTTTTTAAATGTATTTGTCTTCACTCGTCCTCACTGCGAAAACTACTTCTTCACCTAAAACTGTCATCATCTCTTCTATAACTTTAAAAACTTCTTGTAGCAATGGTGAATGAACCCATTCTATAAATAAATAATCATTAAAATAGTAAATAGTAGTTAAGTATACGTAAATTTCCATAAAAAAAATACTTCTTAGTAATTTTAAGAGGTAACAAGAAGGTATGTAGGTATAGGCTATATACAATCCTATAATTTATTGAAAATCTAATGTGGTTATAAAAAAAATCGAAAAATTTATCGATATTTTATAATAAAATAATGGACTTAACAAGTTTAAGTTTAATAAACAGCAAAATTATGGATAATTATTAAAATTTTCAATTGAATAACATCGTATGTAAAATTGAGTCCGTAAAATAATGCCATATGAATAGAACCGACTAAAAAAACTTAACCGATTTCCGAAGAACAACGTCGCTTATAGATATACAGTCTCTGACAATTTTTTGTTCTCCCAAGAATACTGAAGTAATCATTTATCCGACATATTTTTTGGAACACGTAATAACTCTAATTTTAACAGCATATTTGCCAAAATAATATCATAATAATATATTTTTGTTTTCTTTTATAAATAGTGAAAGAGTTTTCTTATTGTCCAAAGAATAATGTCATAAGTATGAACATGACATTTTTAATCGTTAACATGGTTAAAAATACATTACATCGTAAAAATTAATATTTTACTTATGAAACAAAAATTAATGGATGTATTATATAGTGACTTACCGTATGTTGAATCTCCAAAGAAGTTTTGAAACGTTTCTTTACTTTGTTTTTGCACATCGCCGTTTTAAGATGTTGTCTATTGTTAATTCTTTTTGGATAAATCCAGCATTAATTTTGTAATTTTTAAGCATTTTATAAAAAAATATATTTAAAACGATAATAATTACAATAAAATAAGTTGAATATAAATAAAAAGAATGAAAAGATTGATTACAACAATATAAAAGTACTCTTTGAGAAGGATAATGTTACAATCGGGGATCGCGCGCGATGGAATTCCGTAGAACAACGACGGGTCTCTTGATGCGTAGCGACCTCCACGAGCTGTGCCGCTGCAAATGTTCATGATAAAGTGACGTTATTTGCTGATGCTGCGGAATTCTACGGAATAAAAGTAGATACTTCGTTTTATCCATAAAATATTTCAGAAATTAATGGGTAAAATTACACTATTTATATACCAATCGGAAGATCTTTTCATGCTCTACTAAATGGCATTAAAATGTCATTTTGGCTATTTTTCGAGATGCCACGTTATTCTAGGGATATGACGATATGGATTTAAGTAATTTATGGTAATTTAAAAAGGAGCTAACCATAGGGTCTCGAAAATAATGGTCCATCTCTATTTACACAAGATTTAATCGAAGCCAACCTCAATAGATTACTCAAAATATATTCCTATTTTTTATTTACTTATACTAAACTTGATTAATAAATTATATTGTTCGTATATTCTCAAACTTTGAATTACCTCATAAATAAGTAATCAACCCCTTCTTCTACAAGATAAAGGAGATTTAAAGGTTGGAAACACGTGAGTAATCAAGTAAGTACTTACAAGTAAATGACTTTTCAATGAAAATATTAGACAGGTAAACATCGCGTCATGTGACGTTCGCGAAAATTAAGAATCAAAAATTAATATAAATAAATATACAACATCAGACAATCTTACGGGGTGATAGTAAAATTTATTAACACTATTTATTTTAATAAATACTTTATTTTTTATTTAATTTTTTTCATTCCTTCTCAGTACACGGATTGGCTATCCAGAATGTTTCTAACACGCTTCTTTTATTACATGTATCTATATGTAATTTTGGATCACAAATAAACAGTCTTTCGACATATTTCAAAATAAAATATGATTATATCGTATCCAATTGTTATAAAAAGAGTTAAATGCGTTCACGCAACACAAGAACTTCGATTTTATTTTTATTTTTGTATATGGAATGAAAATAAAATTAATTAGTAGTCGAATATGCATATTTTCTGTCTTGGTGGAAAGTAATTTAAATTAAACACTTTATAGCACTTTTCCATAGTTTTAATTCATAACTAGCTTTCCCGACAGACGTCTGAAGTCCTTACTATGAAAATTGGTTACAAATTTTGTAATTTATTAAAAAATACGTTTAAAATACATAATATGTTTGATTTAAAAATAAACCTGAAAGCTCGAAAGGAATTCTATAAAAAAATCTGCATACCAATGTTTTCAAACTCAATGGTTGTCAAGTAGGTAAATAAAATTGTGTAATTATGAATTTTTTCACAGTGGGCGTTGCTATCAGTAAATCCATTCCGTACTAAATAAAGTTACTACAAAAGTATTAAAATACTAAATTTTATATTATTTGCTATTCATTTATCGATGTTTTATGAGTTATTCTGTTATTCCGAGCTGGGAAGAATCTAATTAACCAAGAATCATAAAAATCTGTTTAGCCCATTTTGAATTATAAGTGTTCACACTAACTCGACTTTCTTTTATTTAAAAGATTTTATTGTAACTTTGAACGGAGAAAGATTCATTGTAAATAATTAGTAATGTGGGGAAATCTTTTAATTTATATAACAAAGCGATCATAATGCAGCAATCTTGCCAAGAAGATAATTTCATGCCGAAAC
Source organism: Mystacides longicornis (assembly GCA_963576905.1). Classification (NCBI taxonomy): domain Eukaryota; kingdom Metazoa; phylum Arthropoda; class Insecta; order Trichoptera; family Leptoceridae; genus Mystacides; species Mystacides longicornis. The sequence continues at coordinate 3,271,339 of OY756432.1, forward strand.
CATACAAAAAGTAAAGTAAGTAACAAAAAATTCAAAAAGTCACATGAAGATTACTTTACTTTACACCAGTCAGAGGTGGTAAACATTTAAACTTTCTGGAGTTCAGCAAACAAACAAATCATATGGACGGATGGAAGGGTTAAGCTCAAAGTTAAATATGTATGATCGTTCTAAAAATTTGTTTGTCGATTGTTTTAAAACTTTTAAAACGTAGGTACCTATTTTATTTTACTTCCTTGATGTTTTTTATAAGAGTTTTATATTAAATTTAATTATTTATGTTATCACTTCATGATGATATCAAAAATTATTGTTTATACTAGGCACTTTATATATTATGCACCTACATTTTAAGAAATTTGTACTAGCGGATATTAAAAAATGTTCACGTTTTTTATTTTATTTATTGATTTATTTTCACCCATAGGCCCAGTCCTAGCTGGTCGCATGATCGCACGATCGTGCGATTGCGATGATCGCATGAACGCGGACGCCCTGTTCATACATATAACATTGTATGAACGTGTCCTAACTGGGCAGACGGACAGACGTAAATTCGATCGTCCGATCGGTGCCTTGTTTGAGATGATCGCATGCATATACCTACAATAATCTCTTAAAATAATTTACATTCACTTTAATATCTACGTTATTATTCTCCCACTAAAGCTATAAGCTTGTGTGTAGGAGAAGCCTTCAATTATACCTACGACAATGCAAGAGAAAAAAAAAACATACAACAACCAGTTATCCACAAAAACATTAAAAATACAAACACCTGTTTTATTACAGTACATTCTCAAAGTCTTACAATTAATACGACACCTACTTGCCAAAAGTTCTTACTTACTAACATTCACATTTATTTGTTTGCGTTGTAAAGGAAAGTGGACGCGATATCATGCGATGGCAGTTAGGACACACAATTTTTCATCGCACGATCACAAATTTGTTTATGCGATCATCGCAATCGCACGATTATGCGACCAGCTAGGACAGGGCCATAGGCCCATTCAAGCACTTGAAAGTGTTATTATAGCAATACACACCACAAGTAGGAATATTATACAAAATGAATAGCAATACAGACAAAAAAGATATGTACCTATCCTATATACAATTAAAGAAAATTAAAACAATATACATGCACCGTAGTGTTTCCAATATTAATTACATATTGTTCATATATTTTTCTGTAACTCAGTAGGAGTCTTAAAAAAACATAATCATAAATAGATTGGAGAAATTGGATAATTTGTAAAAAAAATATTCTGAAGATTGTCGAGAATAAAGATAATTTCCTTCGAATAAATTCAATAAAAACAAGTCATATTCTCGTGCTACTAAGTTGGAAGCCATCTTTAATGTATGGCAATTTGGCGATATTATTATTAGTTCTATCGAGTTTTCTTTAAGTAAACTGTGAATCTTTTATGTCATTCAACACAATAATAACACTTAATACCTTGTGTAATGTTATGTGAACGAGTATGTGGCTTGTACATGTACATGCACATTTTGAGGTTAATTTTTAGACCCCCCCCCTGCCCTCTGGTGACAAGTGGTTAGGCTTTCGAACCATTCCTCACCACAGTGTTTTTATTTTGAAACTATTTATATTGTTTGTTTTTTATAAAAATAGAAGAAAATTTGTACATATCAACATTTTAAACTTGACGTATCCCCATGTCATTGTTTTTGATAGAAAATTGTGAAATAGCGCTCGATCAGTATTTGACAATGTAATATTAATAATGTTCAAAATAAGTAGAATTTCGACTACTGGTCAACCGCTAGTCTTCTTTGAAATGGAAGTAGGTGGAACACGAGTGTTGTAGAGTGCTATATGGTCGCAGAAGCCGCAAAATCTTAGAATGACTAACCAGAAGAGGAGTAAGTACACAGACGACCAGCTAGTTGAAGGGACGAAATAGTGAGAGCTGTTGGATGGAATTGGCTGAAGATGCAAAGGCCTAGAAAAGTTAAAGAATCCTTGGTCTAGCATTGCATTACTAAGAGTCAAATAATAAGTTATTCAACATTTTTATTTAAATATTTTTGTAGACACATCAGATGGACTACAGTGAATTTTGGCTTTCTTGTTTGATCCGGAGTATACATCCTTCCATAATTCCTTCGCAAAGAGCAAACTAAGTTTTATCTACCAAATAAATAAACTTAAGGATACACTATTATTTAAGATATTTTTTTTCTTACAAAATATTTTCTTGCTTATCTTTTTGATAAATTGGTCGATAATGAACAGCATGTAATTTTTGGTTTAGATTTGAGTGTACTGGAAAGGGGGCGGCATTTTTCTATAAGTATTTAAATTGTACGGGGTTGATTACAAAAAAAAAACAGAAAACATGTTCTATCGAATATTAAAAGGTAGGTATCTATCTTTTTAATATGTTAGTGTTAATTTATTTATATTTTCAACAGCTTTTGAACTCAAGTTATTTTATTCAATAGCCAATTAGGATGGTTCGCTTAGAATGATATATTATGAAAAACAAGTGGAATAGGTGATGTTTTTTTTATGTTCTCCTTAGCTGGTTGTTCATAGTTTTCCACCTTTTTTTCTATTTCGTGTTGATTTTGACTAGTTTTTTCTTGTGACCGAAATCACATCGTTCAGCGACATTTTTTGGGGTCTCCCAATTGGCCTCTTATTCTCATAGGGTCGCCATTTTGCAATTCTGGGTGTCAATTTGGAAAAGGTGATAAATTTATATTTCATTCACTACCTCTCTTCAAGGAATTTTTTCATCAGAAGAAATTTGAAAGCGATGGTACAATTCCATGTTGTACAGCTTTAAATTCAGTTAATTAGTCCATTTCCAATTTTTTTGAATGAATCATGCCCTATTTCCATATCTATTGCAATCAAATCATAGGCTTCCATTGAACACTTGAAATCCATCCAAATAAAGAAACTTCGTTATACAGTGGATTAAAATTGGTAGGTTTTGAAAGGTAACCAACGAAAGATGTGATCGCAATCAAATTAAATTTGAGCTACAAAATGTGTGAAAATCTCAAAATTATGATAAAAATGCAATTTAATTAAAATGTTCTTAAAATGACATGCGTAGTCTGGATGATTAACTTTTTATAAAAGCCCTTGTTCTGAGAGTGTTGATGTGTGTTCTGAAAAGTTTCTGAGAATGCTGGGCAACCCTCCGTAAATAAATGCCCCTAATAAAACATTTTGTAATCAGAGTGCGGCTACGTGGCGAGGGAACTTAGACAAAAGTATAATGTATCATGATATGAGGGATGACAATTGTTCTTGACGTTTTGACTAAGTGGCTTGGTTAGGTGATTTGTATCTAGCACTTTGTATAAGTGCGTTGGTATATCCTTTAAGATTATCAACATTAATATTATCTTTAGATTTTTGTGTTAATATGTTTTGAACGAATGGATTTTGTTTGGGAGAAAAATGTTAAGATAATGGTAGAAAAGCTTGCCACGTGTGTGTACTTAAGGTAACAAAACACTGTTAATTTTTCATCTAGAGTAGATATAGTTCGAACCAAGTGCGGATACATTTTTGGCGCCAGGGGGTGGGGGCTCACATAGTCGTGGTCAAGTAACAAGAAGTTTTGATTTAATTATGATAATAATAGATACAAGTAAAAAATAGGTATTTTATTAATAAATGTAAGTACTGCGCTTAAAAATACCTACATATATTAAAAGTATTAATTTTTATTTAATTTTTTTTAATATATAAAATATTTAAATAACTTAAATAAAATCTATATTGTAACAAAAAATATAGGTAAAAATATATTTTAATTTTAATCGGTCCTAGACCCAGCCCAGGGGGGGTCATGACTCGGGCTCGGACCCGCCCTTGGTTCGAACGGTGTAGTCGACGCGAAGTCATTCTGATGAACATGATAAGTTCAGATGGGTTTCATTCAGGTTTGTAATGTGAGAAAGGTACTAGAGTCCCATACTAAAAATGGTAAGGTAAAGCTACCGATGCTTGGCGGACACCAAAGCCTTGTTAAATGTCTAGCGGAGGAACAAGGTTATTTTGTATTTTGGGTCCGGAATATTTCATTACTGACATTTGCTTGTCCAATAAAAATGATACATACCTACAATAAGAAGTTTTCAAAAAGTAATTAATAAAAGTTGGACCTCGTCGTTCTAGGCCCAATAAAAAATTGTGCATAGGTCTATAGACAATAATAGACATGAAAAAGAAGCAAAAAATGACCACATTCACATATGACTGTAAACCAATAATATTACAATTTTTGAAAAGAATTTTTGCAAGTACCTAATATATTAAAAAATAAAACACTGATTTCTTTGTAAAAGGAAAATATTTTGAAATCTTTTCCGAGCTAAAGTTAAACATTTGTACCCCTTTGACTAGTACCACATTACTTCGCATTAGTTAGAAAGTATTTGCGAAATTGTTTAATACCAAGCATTAAAAATGTTTACACAATTTTCGACTTAATTAACTCCTTAAATATTGTTTGCTTTTCCATCCGACGTCTTGGAATGTTGACTGAAACAATTCAAAGTATCTCCTAAGACAGCTCATTGGTTGAAGTACTTCAACTCATGTCATTGAGTGAGCTTGCCTCTCTTTCACACACAGGGGTTGTTCAATATTTAAGTAATTTTTGGATTAATGTCAGGGATTTTTGTTTTTTTTTTTTGTTATAAATCTGTGCTCACTCAAAGTTAAAACGTCAAAGCTATATTCGGATGTTGAATATTTCACTTAGGGACCGAAAAACGAATGTTTGGATAAGGGAAAAGACCAAGGTAACATTATGTCATACATGAAGTGGTTGGTGGTCTAGCGGTTACGACGCCGGCTTTCGCACTGTTTCGTGCGGAGGCCGTGGGTTCGATCCCAGGTGCCGACCATCTTCCTCTTTCACGACACAAGCTTTAAGTAGCTTACTGTGAAAGAGTCAATGAGTGTATTTGTGCTCACTTTGAGTGAGCACAGATTCATTTAAAAAAAATGTCAGCCAAAGAATCGCAGAGAAGAAGTGGAGCTGGGTAGGTCATGTGGCGCGTATGTCTGATGGCAGGTGGACGAAGAAAGTGCTGGACTAGAGGCCTAGAACATGACGCAGAAGCGTGGGTAGGCCCCAGACAAGATGGTCCTATGTGGTTAAAAGACTAGCGGGTCTGCACTGGAAGAGAGTCGCATCCGATAGAGATGTATGGAAGTCCAAGAGGGAGGCCTTTGTTCAATACTGGACACAAAAAGAAGGCTGAAAGATGTAAAGAAGATATTCGGAGGCCATCTTTTTCTTTTTTTTCGTTGTAGATGAGCCCATCACCTCTACTATTATGTGGAGGAGATGGACTTGGCTGGGACATGTGTTAAAGTTGCCGAATGACAGTTGGCCGAGGAGAGCGCTGTTCTTCCTCCCATCAGGATCCCGGGGACGAGGAAGACCCTCTCATACTGTGTTCCGCTCCTTCGAAGCAGAGCTGAGGAATCTGGACATGGTGTGGGAGGAGGTCATTAACGTTGCGCAAGATCGAGCGCAATGGAGAGCTCTTGTTGCCTCCCTATGCCCCTAAGTGGGGTCTTAAGGGAGTTTTGATCTGGATTGGAGCTTAACATAAAATTTACCTATTTCGATAACGGTTTGAAACATCATTCTCAATAAACTGTCAATCTGTAGCAAATAAAATATGCTTTGGTGACCTAAAATATACATTTTTTAATGATAAAAATAACATGAAATATGTGTGTTTAAATTTGATCCACCCTTTGAGAAACTTTGCTAAGGATGATGTGTGTCGGGATGAGCAACGCTTCGAGAAAGTTTGAGAAGGAGAAGACGAGGACCCTGGAAGAAGATGGTTCAAGTGGAGCGGCCGAAGGAGGAAAAGAAGAAAGAAAATTATCACCAAGAAAAACAATCTTATCCAAGTTGGATGAAGTAATCCGTTAATTAATTCCTCAAAATCACGGCGTTGAGAGGAAACTTCTTTTAAGAACTTGTCAAAAATGTTTTTTTTTAAACTAAACTTATCTATGAAAAAATCTTTTAAGTTTTCTACCCATCACACTATTTAGGGGTAGGTAGATAGGACGCGCCTATTTGCCTACAGAATAATTATTAAAAATTCGAAAAATGGATAGCAAATAATACCTATAAAATATAATATTAAAGTTAATATGGAATGGATTGACTGACAAACACGCCATCTGTGAAAAATTTCATACCTACACAATTTTTATTTAGGTAGGTACTTGACAGCCATTGAGTTTCAAAACATTGATGCGCAGATTTTTGATAGCATTTCTTTCAAGCTTTCAGAATTTTTTTTTTTAACATTTAAACATATTTTAAACTTATTTTTGTATAAATTACAAATTCAAAATCATAATTCATAGTAAAGACTACAGGACAAGGTCTGAAAAAAATAATAAAATTATTTAATTAAACATTGTGCCAAATACAAAAAATGAAAGATTATGACATTTTGGAATTTCGGAATCAAATCTCTAGCAGTTAGCTACTAGCAAGTAGGTACATCATTTAAATTTGTTTAAATTTAGAACGAATATTTTTTTTTCATAATAAACACAAAACGACTGCAGCGCCACAATCGATGAAAAAAAATACTACCTTCCTTCAATTAGCGTCAATTTAAGAACTGTCAAAAAATTAAAAACAGTCTGTTTTCTTTCACATTCATAGAACGTGTTTGAATTATTGTGAAAGTTTTTGGTGTTTATCTCTAAAAAATGTTAATCAATTTAATAATCAAAATGGCTTACACGTTCAAAATGTTTGTGAATTTGGACTTGTCACTTTACGTATGGTCTCTATTTTTTGCTGCCGGAACAATGTACATATTTTTTTTAATTTATAGCAACTTTTTAGACATTATTGTGACCAATACGGTAACATGGGAAAGTACGGACCAGGAAGACTATGCAGATGATTCCTAATTTAAAATAATATTTAAAAATATTCTTTAGTAGTTGTTCTTTATTTGAATTCAAAAAAGTTTCGGAAATATTTAGGTATATGAATTACGTTTTGTGCTTGTGAAATATTCTAAGAGAATTTTATAACCCAAAACAAAAATAAATATAAAAAAATGTGACAAACAAAATAAAAGTGATTATTTTGGCATAAAAATATACTTACTTTAAAAAATATGACGTGTATTAATTATTGTTAATTATTGTATAAAAAATTAAATTATATTTAGTTTGGTAATAATAATGAATATGGTTTGCAAGTTTTTATAATAAATATGTGAGAACATTATAAATCCTTCGTTTTATAAGCCTAAAATTATTGTGTTGTTAAGTTTTTAAAAATTTCTAAAAAGAATGGATCGTTCTTGGTTTCACCTATCAAAAAAGACGGAGAAATTTTCCAAAAACTTCACCATTGAAAGGTTAGTACACACCTAATTAGATAAAAAATAAGGTAATAATTATTTACTTCGCGGGCTTCTTCGATTTTTGACAAAATCCTTCTAAATGACTATGTTTCAACCTAACAGAGTGTAGTGTTATCCTTCGGGGAGGTGTCAAAGAAGTATGGGGGGTTCCACCACCCAAACCCCCCTTAAAAACTACGTTCCAACCATAACCTAACCTATTCAAATCGTAGTGTTATCATTCGAGGATGTTATCAAATCCCCTAATCTATCCAAATTGACTAACTAAATGACAATGACCAACAATATCTTCATTTTTCAAACAAAAACACCAATTTTAGAATAAAAAAATAAAATGTCACTCCATGAAAGAAAAGTTTGTATGAGAAAATAGGCAACTTTTAAAATTGATTTTTACTTAAAATTGGTTGATAAAATACTTCAAATGTTATCAAATCAATCCATAGCATGCTTATTTACCAATCTGCATATAAATTTGATATGTGTTTCACATAAAAAATCGAAGAAGCCCGCGAAGTAAATAATTACCAAAAATAATATTGAAACATATACAGGGTGTCCCAGAAAGTACGACATAGCAAAAGTCCAGAGATAGAACACCTTTAGGGCTATATAAATACTTCAACATAATATTATTATATGTTCTGCGATTTTTAAGTTTTTTTGAGCTATGTAAAATTACATTTTAATACTTTTGTCGAACCCTAACTTATATGATATAAATGGTTACAGAGATATCAATTTTTTTTTAATTGTTTAACTGAATTGTTTACCTAGCAGTTCCACAAACAATAATTTATATTTATTTATTTAATCAATAAACGGCATGAAATTCCTTAATGGGTCTATCTGATACCATAGTGTCAATAAAATATGTTGAATCTCAAAATAGGGTACCTACATATTAAAATTGAAAAAAAAAAAAACATGGATAACAATTCAAAAAAAATATCACTCAACATTTTTTTTCTAACTATTTTCAAAATATTTCCAATTGATCAATCTATGTACCCTGTAAATTTCATAAAGCTATCATTATTGCATCATACCTAAAATTTTTCACATTTTCACCGATGAATTTATCGTCTATTATCGCACATTTCTTTTGATTAAGTGTCGAAATAACACATTGAATAGAGATGCCTTATTTCTCAATAATGACAAATACGCATTCAACATCGTGAAAGAGAATCATAACATATTGTTGAAAGAATGGGATCCATTCAAACCGAGTTTTACCGAATTAGTATGGTAAGATTTACATGAAGCAAAAACTTTTTATTGAAATAAAATTTAATCTTTTTATCAACTATTTATTGTTAAACTCTTATAATAAACTTAACTTATTTAACTTTCAATTGAGATTCACTTTGGCTTAATCATTTAGTAACAATCTCCAACTAATATAAATTAAAGTCGGGTTAGTGCAAACACTTATAACTCGAGATCGGCTCAATAGATTCTTCTGATGTTTGATTCATTGGATTTTTCTCCGCTCCGGATAACAGAATAACTAATAAAAAGTTGAAAAAATGGATAGGAAATGATGTAAAATATAATATTTAAGTTAGTATGGAACCAGTTGATTGCGTTAGGAGTCTGTTATTTTGAGGTGACCACCATTGCCTACTACTCTGATTGCCTACATCTCCCCTACACCTTTTAACGAAAATTGCGCGGACGGAGGAGTATGAAATTTCGCACACTTATCTATAATATAAATGAAAGTCGGGTTAGTGCGAACACTTATAACTCGAGATCGACTGAACAGATTCTTTCGATGTTTGATTTATTGAATTCTTCTCCGCTCCGGATAACAGAATAACTAATAAATGTTGAAAAATGCATAAAACATGAAATAAAATATGACATTAAAGTTAGTATGGAATGGATGTCCTACGACGCCATCTATGAAAAAAATCTTACAACAAAATTATTGTCTACTGCACCTGCACCGTTTCGGGCGTTTTAGATAATTTTCATACAAAGTCAACAAAATTGTGCGCATATTATTATATTCTCGCGTTCTTCCTGCCTGAGCTTTGAGTTTGAATACGAATGAAATATGGACGTATTTTAATGCTTTTGTTTAATTAGTATATTTTTGTTTCTGGAGGCGCAGTGCACAATGAACGGGCCGCCTCTGGTTAGGACCACAGGGTCCACAGTACAATGTCTGTCGGGAAAGCTAGTAGTTTATATAGAGAAGGAGTGGCAAATGATAATATTTTTTACAAATTATGCATAAAAAATTGATTAAGTCAATAAAAAAAAAAAATCTTAAACACTACTGTAATGTAATGTATTTGGCATTGACACGTACGCATATCCTTTAGTTTATCTGTGGTCAAATTGATAATTGATTAATATTGTTTGTCTTTAATAATAATAGGAAAAAACCTTGTGCAATGTGCATATCAACAATTCAATTTTGACGAAACTATATCCATAACTATATTGAAGTGGTTGGTGACCCAGCGGTTACAACGCCGGCTTTCGTACTGCGGACGTCGTGGTTCGATCCCAGGCGCCGACCATCTTCCTCTTTCACGACACAAGCTTTCAGTAGCTTACTGTGAAAGAGTCAAGGAGTGTATTTGTGTTCACTTTGAGTGAGCACAGATTCATTTTTTAAAAAAAAAAAAATATCATTGTTTTTGAAACAAAATCGTGAAATAGTTCTCGCTCAGTCTTTGACAATGGAACCTTAATAATGTTCAAATTTATAATTTAAATAAGTTAGTAATGGTCGAATTTCGAACACTTGGACCACCGGTAGAATTTAATATAAAAAGAGCAATATAATAAATGATAAGAAAACAATCTATCTTCAAGGAAGAATCGTTCTCTTTCGAGTCCCAAGACGTATAATGGCCGTCTGAAGCCAAGAAAATAAGAGTTAGATTTATTAATTCTACTGGTCCCCTGAGTTTAATGCATCATTTTATTATTTTTTAGGTCTTAACTATATTATACAAAGCGTAGTTTGATGCGAGTCTTCAACTACATAAATTTATTTATTTACTAGCTGACCCAGAATAAAAAAAAATGGATTTATTACACGAATAAAATGCAATTACCGACATAAAAACTTAATTAAATTTAGCCAACAATAATTTACTGCATTATGTAATAGTTGTCGTTGATTCGGATGCGGGATGAAGTTCGATGAGTCATAAGTTTGAAATCAAAACAGTTCCTTTATAATTGCTTTACTTTAAAAAAAATCCAAGAGACGGCGGTGTAGTAGGGAATAAATCACATGTGAAAACTGTTACAGTATTATAGGTATTTTATCATTGAAAGAATAGACCCCATTAAAACCCAATTATTTATTTATTTATTTATTTATTTATTTATTTATTTATTTATTTATTTATTTATTTATTTATTTATTTATTTATTTATTTATTTATTTATTTATTTATTTATTTATTTATTTATTTATTTATTTATTTATTTATTTATTTATTTATTTATTTATTTATTTATTTATTTATTTATTTATTTATTTATTTATTTATTTATTTATTTATTTATTTATTTATTTATTTATTTATTTATTTATTCAATTAACGGCTTTCGCCTTTTACAGTTTAAGATAACATTTACATACAAAAACAAACTTTACACATTATATTAAAATTAAAAAGGTGAGACAAATATACTGAATTGTTATGGTAAGATTTAGAGAACATAATCATAACATTTTATACTTACAATATCCCTTAATAACACGTTACAATTAACACAAGAACAAAAATACAATCACCATAATAAATATTATATTAATGAGGTCAAAAAGAGATCATAAATCACAGTTTACAAAACTTTACAGTATTTACAATATAAAATCAAAACATTAATGGAATTGAATGTTGCACTTAAACTTAATGAAATAGGTATCCATAAGAAGATTGAAACATTAACATAACCTTGGTCAAGGGATGAATGATTTCACTCAATGTCAAATTCAACATATGGAACGAAATCAAATAATATACCATTATTTACATCTTTTACAGATACCTATATCAAATAGGAAAAAGATTGAGAATTCTAGTCTGAATTAAATTATGTTCATAATATACCTTTAATAATTATATTCATGCTCACATAACACCAATCATTCTCAGTTTTAATTGTTTGTTTGAATTACAACGGGTATTTAAACCACCGTCATTTTCTGTTGTTTCCGCTTGCTTATGCTATATTTTCCTAGAAAGGAAAAGCGGTCGTAACATTATGAACGTGGTGTTCGTTGAGAGAAGAACAAAGCATTCTGTGTCTCTTTTGCAATATGAGTTACTTCATGCTATTTGAAATTAGATTTCTCTATTTACTTATTTATGACCTTTACGAAATGAAAAAAAAAACAACACCTCATATTTCTAGTAGGTATAAATGAAAGTCAGGTTTGCGAACACTTATAACTCGAGATCGGCTGATCGAATTCTTTTAATGTTTGCTTTATTGGATTCTTCTCCGCTCCGGATAACAGAATAACTAATAAAAAGTTGAAAAAATAGGTAAGAAATGATATAAAATACAATATTTAAGTTAGTATGGAACGGATCACCTGCGACGCGCTAACGCCATCGCGGGTAGTTCCATCTCATTCTCGCATACGTGATTGCCGCACATACAGTTGCCCATCCCACTTACTCCACCGTACCGTTTCGAGCGTTTTAGAAAATTTTCATACAAAGTCAACAAAATTATCGGGCACATTTTTATCGGTAGGTACTTCATACGTGAGGTAGAATGTGCGCGCGCGCATATATTCTCACTTTGTTCCCGCCTGAGCTTTACGAATGAAATATGGATGTTTTAGAAATATTTTAATATTATCATTTTATTAGTAACTTAATCGCATTAATTATGTATTTGTGTTTCTGGGGGCGCAGTGCACATATGAACGGACCGTTTCTGGCTAGGACTACAGGACAACGTCTGTCGGGAAAGCTAGTTTAATACAAAAAAAAACATTCACGTATTCACAGTATTTACATATATATTTATAAGTACTGGTATCTTTTTTATTAATATTTATTTATGATGAGAACTATATTTTAGCGCTCTGATGTATGCAACGACCTAGTATTGATGGCTGAAAGCGAACGTGATTTTCAAGAACTTGTGACGCGTGTGTATCAAAATTGTGAAATGAATCGTCTGAAGATGAATGTCAATTAGACAAAGGTGCTTGTTTTTGAAAGAAAAGATTTAACAACGCAATGTTGTGTGAAAGTTAATGATCAGATCTTGGAACAAGTGGATGAGTACCAATGTCTATTAAGGTAGTCTATTTAGCAGAGATGGAAGGTGTGAAAAGGAGATTGAAAGAAGGAAACTTGCTGGTAGAAGGGTTGGCGGTGCACTAAGACCTCTAGTGAGAAATAAGAACGTATCTGTTCAATCCAAACAGTTCATACACAATACAATCCTGATACCATGCATTTTAAAGCATTATTTAAACAAAAATTTCGGAAATTTTTACGCGCAATTTATTTTTTTCCGATATTAGGTACATATTTACTAAAACGCAAAAACTTGTCGTTATTTTGATTTCCTCTGAGAATAATTTTGTTTACAAAATGTCTTCACCGAGATTTTGTCACGGTTATTAAGAATATTTATTTTTGGTTTTCATTTAAAATCGTTCATACCCTTCAATATTCGTCTTAAGGCCGTTTTTCAGTGAAAATTAAAAAAATTCAACAAGCTTAGTATTCTAAACTCGTTGAGGATAATTAACTTATCGTGAACATTTAAATAAACAAACATAAATTAAGCACTAAGTCCTCTAATAAGAAATGAAAACGTATCTCTTAAATCCAAACAACTGATACACTATGCAATCCAAATACCATGTATGGGAGTTAAACTTGGACATGGACGAAAAATCTGGAAGTTGAAATAAATGCTGTGGAAATGAGATCACAGCGTAGGATATGCAAAAAGAGACCGATTGATAAGGTGAGGAATGATAATATAAGAAAGGAACGTGGAGTGGATGTTAGCGTAGTGACTAGAATGAAGGTGAATAAATGAAGGTGGTTTGGGCATCTATAGAGAATGAACAAAGAGAAAATGTCTAAAAAGATATATAAATCTGAAAGAATGGGTGCACGCAAACGAGGCCGACCTCGAATGACATAGACCGACCATACCACCTCTCTCTACACAAACTCTCTAGAGTTTTATGAGAGAGGAAGAAATTGTTAATACCTATATGAATATATAAAAATGAATATAATGTAAATTATAATTATTGTAAGAATTTGATTGAATAAATAAATAAATAAATATGACATGTGCCGTCTTACAGGAGGGCCAAGTCAGGAGCAAAAGGGATAGACGAGAATGTATGCGGAATGTTATGTGTTTCGAGGAAGCGAAAGAGGTTTGTCTGGATAGGAAAGAATTGAAATTCGTACTCTCTGCCTACCCCCTTTGAAAAACGGCGTGATGAGTAAAAAAAATTACTTACTCATGCTTAAAAGTACTTAACATCAATTATTATTCTCAATTTTAATTGTTTGGATTACAACGGTTATTTAAACGACCGTCATTTTCTGTTGTTTCTGCTTGCTTATGCTATATTATTTTTTCTAAAAATGAAAATAAATCGTAATATTATGAACGCAGTATTCCTTGAGATGAGAAAATGCAGATGGCGTTTAATTTATCACATAATTATTTCACATCAAAGTTCAAATTTTAGATACGAAATGTTTGACGCAATGTCGGGTATTCGCGTTTCCCAACAAGCACGCACAATGCACATCCCTTTGCTGCCGTCACAGAGAAGATTTTTTCATGTATTTACCTAGATATATATTTTATACCCGTTGAAAAGGCTCAGTAAAAATGTCGCGATAAAAAAGGGATGGGTGGTTTTGAAAGCTTTCAAACACATTCTACAAACGATCCACCTACATAGCTATCTCTATGTATAATTATTACGCATCTAGCCAATAGTTTCCATTACTTGTTTAAACAACATTGAAATATCCACAGTCTACCCCAGGGGTCCTCAACCAAAAAGATTTTAAGGACTACTTTGGATAATAATAATGCAAATAAAATCGGTCGGTCCAGCCGTTTAGGCGTGATGCGATGACATCGGGAAATAGCTCTCCATTTTTATAAAGGTTATTAGTTCACCGTCCCCGCAATTTTCGTGAAAATTGTCACAAAGTTTTTTATTCACGTAGGTATTAATCTATTATAATATTTGCCTAGAACACTGACTCACTGACTGCCTGACTGACTGACTGACTGATGTCATTAACGCTGATAGATGGCGCGCCACTCGCAACTAAAGACAAATATTGACGAACGGCTAATGGTCGGACAAACTTCATACCCCCCACTCCTTTGCTAGCTGTCAAATTTGTCTCGTATATTGATAATGAACTGATCCGTTCGTATTGATATTGATATTATATTGTGTAGTTTTACTATTTTATAATGCTGTATGTCAGAGGTGAGGTGTGTTTAGTTCAAAATTATCGTACAGAATTTTGCAACTTCTCGTACGAATCTTATTTAATAAGAACGTTCCAAAATTCTGTACGAAAATTTTGGACTTATCACACCTCACCTCTGACGTATAGAATTTAAAAAGGCACAGCCCGTGAAAACCACAAACAAATAAATAGATATTTTGAAAATAAACATTCAATATTATAAATATTTTGTAAAATGACTGGTTGTCATTCTCGCGGACCGTGGTTTGGCCATCTCTGGTCTTGTCAAGTTTGTGCTGTCTTTGTGAATACCGAGATAAGTAGGTATTTCAAATAGCATTGGAAAAAATCTTAGTGTTGATGTTTTTTTTTTGTTTTTGGATTGGATCACTTACCTAGGACAATATATTATTTGGATAGGTCTGTGAAGGTTAATGTAGCATACAAAAAATAGCACAAAGTTCTAAAACGTGTTAATTTATTGTCACCTGAAAGGACAAATTCTAAGAAATTATTACAAGACTGAGAATGCTGTTAATTTTATGTTTGGACTGATAAATCAAATGTTTTATTAAAGATCTACGAGGCCGCAAGAGCTCCTCTAAAATATGATGTTTTGGAGCAGAATAGAATGTAACTAAAGGCATAAACAGTAGATATGTTCCGAGATTAAAACATATTCTAGAAAAACTGAAAGTCCTGAAAAAGAATGTATGATATTTCTAAAATCAGAGTCTATAGGTGGCGTTATACTATGTTGAATTAATTGAATGGCGTTATACTATGTTGAATTAATTGATATCCTAAAATCGAAAAAAATGTTTAAAAAGTTCCATCACATTAATGTTTTTTTTTACACTACTAAATTTTATTATTTTTTTAACTTTGTGTAAAATTATTATTCAGGTGAAATTTTGTATTTTATTTTCAAGCTTCAAATTCAATTAAAACTAGGTTTTCTAACCCTAATTTCAGTAGAAAACATCAGAAAAGAACACGTTTCAGCGTTTTGCAGTTGGATTATTCATGTTACAATAGGTGAAATTCATTATCTAGACACGTTTTAACTCCTGGCGAGAAAAACCTTATCAATACCACTTTGGTTCCGCCAGAAAAGGTCTTATTGCCACATCTTCATATTAAATTGGGGCTAATTAAGCAGTTTTTGAAATCATTTAAAAAAGATGGGGATTGTTTCAGATACATTTGTATGTTCCAAGTTCCCGAAATTGTCTGAAGAAGGAGTTTTCACTGGCCCCGACATATGAAAACTTTTGTCTGGTCCCTTCTTTTTTGAATTAATGGAGAAATCGAAAGAGAAGCATGGGATTGTTTTAAAAATGTAGTGCAGTAGTTTTTGGGCAATAATAAGAATTCCAAATCAAAATTATTGTTCATCATAATATGCTGATACCGTATAAAGCTCAAGGGTACAAGATGAGCTTAAAAGTTTACTTGTTACACTCCCATAATATTGAATATTTTCCTGGAATATTGGGTGCCTTCAGTGAAGCAGATTTCACCCTCGATGTACGTAATATAAAGAGACCATAGCAAGGAAGATGGGATGTCAGTGTGGTAGCGGGCTACTGTTGGATGCTTAAGCGGAAAACTAAAAAAAGAGTTCGGAGAAGCATCAAAGAAAAGAAGAAGAGGATTCCCAAGGAAAAAGAGTAAACATGAAGTTGTGTATTCATTTAAATAACAAAAACAATGGTTGATGGGTTTTTAAAAAAATATAATGATGTGTTTTTGTTGTACCTACTAAGTAGTTGATTTTTCTCATTTTTGTTTTATTTTTGCAAAAAAAAACTATACGCGATGGAGTGTTATGGAAGATATTTTTGAAATCATCGTTCCTTAAAACATTATAATAATTTTTTTTGCAGACCTGTGGGTCGAAGTTAAACCGTTCAGCAGGGTTATTCTCGTAGCGCTTGAATTGCAATCTTATCTTAATTGATATCTTAAAGGGCGGCTCGGAAAGGATCGGACCAATCAGAGAGAAAGAGGGAGTGTCTACAATACGATGTAGCCAATCGTGGAACGATCATGACACTCCCCCTTTCTCTCTGATTGGTCCGATCCTTTCCGAGCCGCCCTTTAAGATATCAATTAAGATAAGATTGCAATTCAACCGCTACGAGAATAACCCTGCAGCTAGTAGTATGTTTATGTATAATGTACCTTCTAGGTACCGATTTCTAAACTTTTGCCAAATTTGAAACGTTAAGTGGAACACTATTATAATGTAAGTTGTAAATAAACCGTGATACCTACTTATGTATCAGAAGACCACAGAACACTGATTGAATGGACGACTAACGCCGCCTACCCAGCGATCCCCCGATGGCTTCTTAGTGGTGCGTGAATTCTGTTTGAAAAGACTTACAAATACTCCATATAGGTACAGTCGGTAAGTTGCCAATTTTAAGTAGACAGGAACATTAGATACCTACAACCATTAGTGACTGGCCACCCTGGTAACGAGAGATTGTTCAAACAAAGCATGATATTAAACAACTGTCCCGATGGTAGAAACGTTAACTTATACGATACTAATAATTGGAAGATGGTCGGCACCTGGTATCGAACCCAAAACTCCTGTATGAAACACTTCTTAAGTCGGCGAGAGAACCGGCAGTCTTCCCACCACTTCAACCAATTGTTGTATTATTCTTTTGCACACTCCAAGTGAACACAAATGCACTTTTTACATCTTTTAAACTAAGCACAGGCTTGTGACGTGAATGTGGAAATGGTCCGCACCGCCAGGATTCGAACCCACGACCTCCAACACGCTGTACCTACAAAAGCCGCCGATTGATTCCACTAGACTACCAATCATCTCGCTTTTCTGTCATTCTTTCTTCTTTTTTGTCATAATCATTTTGTCTGTTCTTTTTCTGTCATCTTCAAAAATTTATGTTTTTATTTTCCGATTAAATCGTATGTTAAATAAACCATAGACAAGAACTTAAAGAGCAGTAGGTAGGTACGAATAGTTAGAATTAATTACTCGTCGTATCGAAAAACCACATAATTTTTTTTCTGTTTCTGCTTATTATTTTGGTAAATGATTATTATTATTTTTATTGTAACATGTATGTAAAAGGCTATTGCCGTTGATGGAATAAATAAAATAAAATAAAAAAATAAAAAAGGGGCGACGATATCCATCACATAGTGACGGTTGATTCCTTGTCTTAAAATAATACGACACGCTTATTGGTATACTAGGTAGAAACATACGTCAAAATAAGGGATGTGTGTCACAACAAAATATGATGTAGACATTATGAGTGACGGGGGTGTGTTCTTGATTTAGATTAGATGTACGAGTAGGTATCCGACTCTTGGTTTGTGGACACCTGGAATATTAAGATAGGTATTCCAAAAAAAAAGTTATATTTTCATAGAAAGGATACACTGACAAAGTCACAGAAATTCTTTCATTCGACAATATTTGACATTATGTTTAAGGGTATAAATTTACAAGAATCTAAATCTACTGGTGACTTTTAAATCTAAACCACCAAAAACTTTCCGCTAAGAGCAACCAAATACCTAGGAACCGTTGTTTAAAGTGACCATAAAGCACATAGGGCCAGAGCTGGAAGAGAGTATACTTTCTCTTATCGTCATATTGGACACAATGGAAACAACAGTAATCTATATAATTATTAATACGTGAAGGAAAAACTTTGTGACTATTTTTACGAAAAGTGCGCGGACGGAGAAGTATGAAATTTCGAACACTAACTGCTTGATTTAAAAACTACTATCAGTGGAAAAAAATAGCTCAGCGATGGAAATATTACGATCAAGCTGTCATCGAGGTAGTTTAACGCAAATCGCTTGATTGTGAGCTGTAGGCTTATTCTTAATACGCTCCTATCTTGATTGACAATTTTATAATGGCGGATTGGTATTCACAAAACAAGATATCTTAAAAATTCGTTATGTTTGAAATATTAGTATGAAATTCTATGTAATCGGCATTCCCGTAACTATCTTACAAACGTCAAATTCAAGGGCGACCTGTCTTAATCTTATCGTTAAGTGATTTTTAAATGCGATTGATTACGGGAATAAGGCTCCTGATCTCTGTATATTTTGAGCCGCCATGTTGGATTTTACGTCAACTGACGGTTATTTCCAATATACAAGAACGCTTTCTGTAATAAATACACTGTATTTGAGTTTAATTCCCTTCCAATTACATATTGCTTCCTTCATATTTAGGTCCATTGTATTTTGGTTTATCATATCAATCATAGAAAATTTTAACAAATAATTAAAGCAAATATGCATTCCCGTAATCATTCGAGGGCTTGCAACCATGGTGCACCAACTAAATTATTAATAAAATAAATATATTGACGTTTTGAAGAAACACTCAAAGAATATTTTTTAAGTAGGTACATATATTAAAATTCAAGTGATTTAACATGAATTGGTTCATTTTGGAATTTGTTCATTCACATAAAGGTTTCGTAATTACTATGATTTAATAAGGTTTCAACTATATTTTAATAAAATAAGGTGCCCTTTCTTCATCAACAATTCGAAATCATTCAAATCTAACAAAGCGCATCTTGGTTGTTACCACTCGCGTTGCCCGGCTACTATTTGTTTGATTACAAAATTTTGTAATAGTACATAGGTACATAACAAACGCGGATTAAAAATTGTTTTTATAATAAATGAAGTAAAAAGTGATCAGTGAGTTATTCGTACGGTTATAGTTTATCTACATAGAGTAGGGGTGGCGAATGCTAAAGAAAACACCACGCACACTGTGTTATGTTATGTATTTCACACTCACACAATTTCGATGTATTCGACATTATTTGACACGGATCTTTTGTTTTTTTTGTGGACAAATTGAGAATAGATTAATAATGTTTGTATTAAAATAACCATAGAAAAAACTTTGAACATATCAACATTTCACATTTGACGTATCCATGTCATGCTTTTCAAGAGAAAATTGTGAAATAGCGCTCGCTCGATCTTTGGACAAAGGAACCTTAGTTAATAATGTTCAAAGTTATAATCTAAATTAGTTATATTCGATTGTTTGGGCCGAAGGTGCTTGGTGGTATTTATTCATTGTATTAGAAATGAAAAACGAGTCTAAATTTTGTAATACCACGTTTTATTATAACAACCATTAAGCGGTTTTCGAAAGCGACTACTTTCTTCCTCAGAAACTCCATCTGAGGAAGAAAGCAGTCGCTTTCGAAAACCGGTTAAGTAATGGTTGTTATAATAAAACGTGGTATTACAAAATTTAGACTCGTTTTTCATTTCTAATAAATTAGTTATGGTCAATTTCGGGCACTGGCCGATCACTAGTTATGGGTGATGACAGTTATTTTCTTTCTCTTTGTCATTTTCTTGGTGACCACATCAATGATTAACAAAATATACTCTTTTTTAAACAGTACCTAAACTCATATTTTGGTTGGTACAAAATATCAATTTTGAATGTTTACATAAAAATATGCGTTAGTTAAAACGAGTATCTACCTACAATAAGTATAGGAAAGTTATAGATATCATGCAGTTCGCAAAATGCCTTTGTGAACAAAAAACCAAATTAACTTAACCCAAAAGGGTCGTGGAAAGTGTCTAAAAGGTTACTTTCCACAAATAATAATTAATTTATGTTATTTGATTGTATTAATTGAATTATTTTTAGTTCGTATTATTAACTTTAGTGGCGGAGATAGAACGTTATGCGCATGGCCGGACTCTATGCTCTGCGTGGTACTTTAGTTCGTTAGAGACGTGTGTGAGGTTCGGTTGTGTGGCGCTGGAGTTAGCCGCATCTGAATTTCTATCGTTACGCCCCCTAGTGTTTGTTTCTCGAGACTCGCGTACGCACGCGCGTAATAAACGAATGTTTTTTTAAATTCGTTCGAAATTTGACATTCAACTTTTTAAAACTAAAATTAAAAAAAAAGTGTTCGATGTCGAATCAAATAAATACTGCGAACTAATTTAAACACATAAATCTATTATTAAATAAATTTTGACAACAATTGTTTTAGTTTTTTTTTCTTCATATTATTATAATAAAATAATATTATTGTGTTGTGATGAATTAAAAACAAAAGAGAAGTGTTTGAATTATAATATTGTTTGTTCGAGGTACAACTTATAACCAGTCTCCCCTTTGTTATTTTAATTCGAAACTACCCCGAGGTACGCATATTTTTAATTGAAGAATACAAGAGGGGTAAGTGCAAATAAGTGGTTCATAAAAAGAGTGTTTGTGTTTTTGTTTTTTTTTTATTGAAAGTACGTCTCTGACAATTAGGTACGTTTTTTCAATCGAGTGAATAAACGGTGTCACATTGACTGAAAAAAGTTGTTAAAAATACCTACTAACAGGTAAGTCCATTTTTTTTAATTACAATCTTCAAATTTTACTTTATTCAAAATATTTTTTTTTTTAATATTCTAAAATCTGCGATAGAAATATAACCACAGTTTTTTACACGAAGTGAATTTTTTTTTAAATTATTGCTATGTAGTTTCATTTTGAGTTTGGTTTAAAAGCCATATCGAAATTCAAATATATTAACCGATCTGTTTCAGCAGAACTAAGTAGGCAGTTTACTTATTTTTAGGTTTTATTTTTTAAAATCATTATTTTTATAATTAAGATAATACATACATACATTTATAAATGAATTTACAATTTATAAATACAAAGGTGTCAGTATAACCGGCGGAACCTCAAGCAATTTTTTTCAGTCAACCGGTCTCGTCCAATCTGGGACAGGCCAATCCCGGGTAGACATTTAAACACAAGTGAAAAAAACACTTGGAAAAATTCTGAACCGACTGGGAATCGAACCCGGGACCTTGTGATCCGAAGTTCACGCTTATACCACTAGGCTACCGAGGTCGGTAACAATCATACGCATTAATAAAATCTTACAATATAAGTACCTACAATTTTTAAAATTATGAAATATTTTATTTTCATGTAGGTAATGAAAATGCATTTTGCACCAAATACCTACACCATTATCATTTTTTTGTAAATATTAAAAAAAAAATGTGATTTAAAATTAAATGACATAAATCTAAATGCTTTAACTGAATTATGGATTTTTTTTAAATCATTCACCATAATGGTGAATTTAGGTTATTTTACGTAGGCATTTTTTTAGGTTATTTTGGACTTGTAAATGCAATTCCGTTTAATGAATTTCCAATTATGAGCAGTAACTCAAAATTTAAAAACCTATCTTCGGACAATTGGTAAAAAAATCATAATTAGGTAGTATACCAATCTATCTTTCATCTCTTGGTAAAAATATCTCCTTTGAAAAAAAATTCCCCTGGTGGGTACGGTCTACAAAACATTTAGATTTCAGTTTTTTAATAGAATAGAAGAGAAACAATATATTGTATTTCTCACATTTTTTGTTAATTAACAACAAATACTATGTTCACATTAAATTAAAATGATGATAAAAAGAAAAACATTAATTCAGTACTTAGACACGGCTAAATCCCTTAAATAATATCAAAATATCAAAAAAATCCTACAACTTTTAAATAACAGGTACAAATTTTGTTTGTAAAGTCAAAAAAAAGTATGAGAACATAATATTTTATTAGTTAAAAATAATAATACTGTCTATTTTGATATCACCTTCCATCAACTTATTTTTTCGTTTGATAAAACTATATTTTTTTTCTCTAAACTTTCGTAAGTATTTCTTAGAATTCGATTTAAATTACCGATATCTGGATGTGAGTGATTGATGAACATAAAACAACTTAAGCGCCTTTTGATTTTTTCTTGATCAAGATAATAATTTTCCCCAAGGGAACGTATAGTGAGAAATAGGTAAAACATGAGAAATGTGTTGATGTTATTATGGAGTGAGGATTTGAAGAATGCTAATTTAAATTGAATCACACGAACGTTGTTAGCGTAAAATGTATTTTTCAAGTATGTAGGTAACCGATTTTTTTTTTTAAAAAAAGCTATCTAATGTGATGTGACGAAAATGTTGAAAATGTCACACGATGGAATCTCGATGAGTCGGACATTTTTTCCGATCCCGATTCACATCTACCTACATATCTTGCCCTGCACCCCTTATTTGAATTTTACTTATTTACCTACTTAAGTGGGAATCAGTCAAATGAAATCAAAATTCCCGTTGAACTCCACTTAGGAGCATATGGAAGCAGCAAGAGCTCTCCATTGCGCTTGCTCTTGCGCAATGCTTATGACCTCCTCCCACACCATGTCCAACTTCCTCAGCTCTGCCTCGAAGGATCGGAACACGGTATGAGAGAGTCTTTTTCTCCGTAATGGTGGAAGTGATGGGCCTGCGTTGGGTTCGCCAGCGTATAGCGTCGTTCGTGATGCGGTGGTACCATCTTATACCCAAAATTCTCCTGAGGCACTTCGTTTCGAATGCAGATACTTTTTGTGCCTGGGCTTTAGTCAAGTGCCAGAACTCAAATCCATACAGGCGATTGGGCAACACACACGTATCAAACAGTTTACATTTCGTCTTGACATTAAACGCCGACGCCTTCCATATCTTGAAAAAAAAAGAGATAAATCAAACATTTTTTAACTGTCCCTTGGAGTTCCGTTTATCGAAAATTCACTGTATAATTTTTCGATCATTCTCTTCTACTTCAAGGAATAAGCTTTGCTTAGTGCGATGTCAAAAGTGTGTTTGTGTTAATTATATGGGGGCATAGGGAGGCACGTTTTGGCCAATCTGTCCGATAGAAAATAAAATAAATATCCTTAATATGCTGGCGCCATCTATTGAAAAGCAGTTGTTAACAAAACATCTGCTTCTTCTTATTTGCCCTGCTTTTTTGTCCCGGCTTAACCAGGGTCGGGTCTCCTTGTACAAAGACTCCACAGCGCCAGGATCTTCCGTCCTGGGTTGACGATTGAGGGACATCTTGTGCTGCCAACTCCCTCTCTATTTTCGGACCACCAGGTTGCCGGGGGATTACTTCTCCCTCTAGGTTTTGTGGATATACTCTGCGCTCTTTTCACTGAATAGTCCGCATCACGTCCAATGATATCACATCGCCATACCACCTCATTCTGGTCTCCTTCATTTTATATGGTACAGGAGAAACTTTTAATGATCCTCTGATATGCTCATTGCGAACCCTGTCCAGATGTGTCACACTACCTTTACCTAGCGAAAAATCTTTCGTTTGTGTGCAACTGTTGTTTATGCTTTTTGGTTGTTGTCCTGTATTCTCCTCCATATAAAATTGCAGGTGTTTGGTCGGTTTTGTATATTTTGAATTTTATCGCTGAGCACACCGGTAAAAGACCTCCACTTGGCCATACAGTACTGATTCGGTGGTTGACATCGGCCTGGACATGACCTTTGCTCGTCAACAGTGAATAAAATATGGTAGCTAAAAATATCCACCTGGGAGACCTGGTGACCGTCGATGGTTATCGGTAGTTGTTTATCGGGGCAGGCATTATTCGCCATGAGCTCCGTCTTACAGGCATTGACTCGAAGGCCAAGGCGTGCTGTCTCGTCACAGAGTCTTGAATCACTGCGCTGTAATTCCTCCACTGTTGTACTGAACAAAGCTAGGTCATCTGCTTACTCCAGATCGCACAATTCGCCCATTAGACCATCTCTCTGTGTTATTGGTATACCTCTTGCTCCATGCATGGATTTTCAGAAGAGAAAAAATATGTTCCTACTGAATTATCAGCATTAAATGCATGAGTAATATAATTATTATCTGCAATGCTTAAATAAGCCGACCATTTCCACTTTCACAACACAAGCTTTGCTTTATGTGAAAGATGTCGAAAGTGTATTTGTGTTCACTTTAGGCGAGCCGAGATTCACTAGTATACGATGACGAAGTGATACGCGTTAAAATTTAGCGCCCAATTCGGACAATAAAGGGGTACCTACCTACACTGGACAGGGATTATGATTACTTATAGGGGAGGGAACTGATAGAAAATATGACATGTAAATTTTACTCCACGTAGATCTAATTTTGCATACTACATACACTTGAATAAACAAATAATGACACATGAGTCATAATATTTAGTGTACAACGGGGATAATGTACAATACTACTTTATCGTACAAACGTGACAACATGGCGCGTAAATGAGAAAAACGTGATACACAATATTTAGTTCCACGGGAGAGCGCTCGGGGCTATTTGGATAAAAATAGAAAACTCCGGGGGAAAGGGGTTAAATTCTAAATTATTTTACTGACAATCGTGGCTGCATCTCGAATGTGGGCCATCTGATAAAACCCACACATGTTAAGCTTCTTTTCCTAATGTTAAACGTTCCTGAATTCTGAAAATAATTAAATTTTTTTCTTTGTGTTTTTCACTTTGAAATTCTACTTAAAGTTGACACTATTGCCCTGTCTCGGGTTGGCCAGGATCGGTTGACAGTAAATTTACCTCAGGCAAAAAGTTTCAATTTTATCTGTAGGATTATTTTGCCGTCATGGCTCAATCATCATTTTTTAGAAATAACAACTCATATTTGGTGTAAATTGCTCAATCCGTGTGTAAATCTACATTTATCGCTTAAATTAAGGATAGGGAAAGAAATCACAGATCACTGACTAGTTTGTAAAATGCCTAGAGGTTTATGATTAAAGACTGCATTTTATAATAACGTATCTCTATTTTTTGAGATTTCACTACTCGTACGAATTACGAACTCAAAACTTCTTAAAACGAGAAAGTTCTTATGAAAATAAAATTAACAGTTTGCGTGTAACAATGCCATTAGAAAAATTAAAGAAAGTGACGTAAAGGCAACCTCCTTAGTGCTTTTGACAATATAACATTTTCTATTTTGGATAGTTTTACATTTACTGAATGTATGAATGTTTTTTTTTTTAATGAATCTGTGCTCACTCAAAGTAAACTCTTTGACTCTTTCATAGTAAGCTTCTTAAAGCTTGTGTTGTGAAAGAGGCAGATGGTCGGCCTCTGGGATCGAACCCACGACCTCCGATACGAAAGCCGGCGTTGTAACCGCCAGTTTACCAACCACTTCGTGGTTTGTAAATATCGTTTAAAACAGGTGCATCGGTCGAAATTAATTATTTAGTTCATAGTTAATTGATTTATAAGTAGTTATACAAGTTTGAAATCAATATTCATAGCTGGCCAACGTTTTTTCGGGAATATGTTGGTTGTTACATATTAGGTATGGAGTGTCAATATATATAAAGCGTTATTGCAACAATAATTATTCTTTAAGATTTTAATCTTAAGTGGCAAATCTTCCACTTGTTAAGTATGCAGACGAATCTTAGATGGGTACCAACATATTCTTTGACACGGTGATGAATGTGATATCATTAGACTGTCTCACTGCCTGCAGTTTATTACCCTTATCCCGCCCAAAGGCAAGCAGTGAGATAATGATCTCCTGCAGTAGTCGGGGCACTAATTGAATGATTTATCTTGACGGTCTTCATGGGTCATAATTGGGCAAAAAAACAAAGTCCAATTGCGAATTGCCCCAAGTAAATGCCAAATATTAAACATACGTAGCTATGCAATTAGTTTAATCTTGGTGTGGATTATAAATGTGAATAAAACCAAGACAAAATACTTACTCGTTTAGACCATTGAATAATGACATGTACCTACTACGTACTAAACGCGGCATTCGAAAACAAAGTGTAAAAAATGTACAATTTACTAGGTTAGGATAATTTCATTTACTAATTAAGTGCATTAAAAATGAAATTAATGACAACTTACTGTTTATACAGGTTGGGACATAATGGACTCCCTAGTTTCAAACACTCATTGTTGAGCGCGCAGGTGGGTTAGCAGAGTGGGAGTTGTGGCGTTAGGTGGGGAATCGACGTCATTATTAAGTAGTCGTCATGCAGTGGTCCGGTGAGCATCGAGGTTTTGTCGTAGAAACGTTCTTTTAAAACAATGATAGTGTGGTGGCGACGCAGATGGCTTTTCGTAGGCTATGAGTGTTTGAAACTAGGGAGTCCATTATGCCCCACCCTGTATATCTGGTGTCTTCCTGCAATTGTCTTATTTAAAAAATATTTATTTCGTATTATGAATATTAGCCAAATCGGTCGGGACATTCTCGAATTTTAGCGAGATAGGCACAATGCTATTGACAACATGACAGCAGTCACAGCCTTTAAATTTGACTGCTCTCTTGTTCTCAATAATTTCCAACTTTTTCTCTATATCTCATTAATTATTATGAAATATCTATCTACTTGTTGTAGGAGTTTCGGAGACTTAAACATTACCACCTAATGGCGAACGTTGTGAACGCAAAGTGATCACACTAAACCAGCCTTCGAAATAACAGTAGAAGATTGTCGTAAGTCCGTAGTGGCTTGTTCCATTTAAAAATGGAACATCAGTAATGAATTGTTGGAATCATTAGTTGTTCCATATACATTATATAATACCTATTGTTTTTACACCAGTGAATGCATTAAAGGTTGACATAATGCGTTTGTCAGCATAGGGGAGAGTATCCATGAAACGGACGTCCCATGAAACGGACAAACGTTTGAACTCGGTTAGTATCGGATCTAGCGCATTGCTGTTATATCCTACGCACGTGGAAAAGTTCTATTGATTTAATTGGTAAAAGAAGAAGACAACGAATTCATCTCTCTGAAAACATTTAGACTCCAGGTCTGAAAGTATTTTGGGACCTGCATGCCTGTATTGATTTAATTGGTTAAAGAACAAGACGATGAATTATTCGTCTCTCTGAAAAACATTTACACTGCAGGTCTGAAAGTATTTTGGGACCCGCCTGAGTAAATGACCACAAATGACGTTGTAAGGGCCGGGACCGCAAATGTTGAAACCGCACAGTCCGGACGTCACATGTCCCGAGCAACCCGAAACATAATAGGGGCGGACAGAAGTATCCCAACTTTTTGGAACAGAATTTAAATCGTTTTGTGTTTCACCGAAAATTTCTAATTTATGTTCATTCTATGGGTGTATTTTGGTGTTCGGTCATAAAGTTCCTGTTTAAAATAGAACTTTTTTGTGTGTGACGTTTTACTCAGTTCGCAAACACTATTACTATTACGTACCCCTCCAACCCTAGCAGCAACAGCAAAAGTATAAATTAAAAAGATAAAAATACGCATTTTTTTATTCATATAATTTTTATTTTCAGAGATATTTATATTAATATTTATATATTATGCATTGATTAATCTGTCAATAGATGCGTTGAAATGTCAATTAAATTTAATAAGTTTTGAGAAAATGCACATCTTTCTTTACTTATAGATAAGGACCAGAATTTATCGCGTTATTTTTATGGAAAAGTGGTGTTATTATTCCGTAAAACGGGTTGTATCGGTGTTATTTTTATGGTAAAATCGGTGTTATTTATCAAATAATGGGCTAGATCTTTTAAAACATTTGGTATAATTTTAAAAGATATGAAGGTATTAAAAAAAACCAAATCCTGATGTATTATTAAGATTCCTGTACATATTTAAGAATAAAAAAAAATCACAATCACAAATAGATTTATTATTATTATTATGTTTATGGCATCCCATCCCTAGAGGGACGATTTGTGCCAGTTTCAAATATTTGATGATTTGCAAAACAAAAATATTATGCTTTAATTTATTATTTTTCTTTTATTTTATTAATATTCTAAAATCTCATGGTTTGTAAAAAAAATAAAGGATGTTTTATTTTTTTTTTTAATTTTCATTAACAAACGCGTTTTATCAATGTAATATCTTATAAAGTATTGCCTCAATCTTTATGATCGTACTTAGAATGTACGTTGACTCCAAGAAGCAACTTTTTGAATTATACCAATGTTTGCTGGATAATTCATCAACTTTACTATAAAGTTAGGGGATTTTGTTGTTTTGGGATTGTACCCATACCTCTGATATAAGTTATGGGGAAATATATACTATATACCTACCTTCTAACAATTAAATGTTGTGTAAAAACCATGTTGAACCAATGATTCATGTATGATTAGTGTTGAGATTCTCCATGGTCAAATACTAGCATATTAAAGAAAAAATAAGAACTAATGACTAACAATTCATTACTAATGTTCGATTTTTAAATGGAACAAACCACTGTGGGCTTACGACCGTCTTCTACTGTTATTTCGAAGGCTGGCTTAGTGTGATCACTTTACGTTAACAACGTTCGCCATTAGGTGTACGCTAGTATAATATATTTTTATATCAATGGTTGTCAGGTAAACAATCATTTTGTTGTTATAGAATTTTTCATTGATGGCGTTGGCGCCGCAAGAAATCCGTTCCATACTTACTTTAATATTATATTTTATATTATTTATTACGCTTTTTGTAACATTTTAATAGTTATTCTGTTATCCGGAGCGGAGAAGAATCCAATAAATCAAACATCGGAAGAATCTGTTCAACCGATCTCGAGTTATAAGTGTTCGAAGTAACCCGACTTTTTTTATTATAGATTTTTAAAATTATTTGGTTAACACATCGTTTACGCTTTATCTCAAAAGGTCAACAGTACCTACGTGAAATATTTTTTTTTTACTAAATATTCCCTTCAAAGTTAAGGGTTAAGCTTGTATTTAAAACAAAAACCCTTTACAATTTAAAAAGATTAACTTTTATAGAAAAAGAAAAACCTTTAAGTTGATATTTAAATGTTGTCAGTGTAGGCTTTGCCGGAATTAAAATAATATATTATAGAACCTTTCCTGACAATTTATCTATACTAATATATAATTTGGAGACGTATCTAGTAGCACGTCTAATGCCGCACCTGTCTGACCGTGCACGGTTAATAACCGTATTATTAGTTTGTAACATTTCGATACAACCGCGCTCACTTTTTACTTTTTAGTCTTTTTTTGCGCAACTGACTTTGCAACTGCAACTTTTGACAAATACAGCACAGGTCCATACCCAGTGAAGCGGTATTAAAAATATAATAAAATCATCATAGAAGTTATAAAAATGCCCGCTTACCGAAATGAAAATTGTAAACTTCTGAATAGGTAGTACATATAATATGTTTATAAGTAGGTAAGTATTTGTATATTTTCGTCCTTAGGCCTCAGGGCAGGCACTTGAACACGTCAAGATTTACAATAATTTATAACAAATTCACACAATAACAAATTCAATAAGACACAACACTGCACAACCATAAACAATAGAATACGTCATCAACAATACAATAATATAGTGCAGAAAAATAATATTCAAAGTTCAATGCAGAGTGTAAAGGGCTCTGTTTGCATTTCGTCTTGCTCATGATTACAATGTGCCACTTAACATTTCGTCAACTGTATATAATTCTTTAGCCACAAGATACTGTTTCACCCCTCTCCGAATCTCACAAAGTTCCAAGTGCCTCAGATAGTCAGGCAACACATTGAATAATCGTACACTTAAACATATTATGAAACTCTTTGAGACCTTACTGAGTCTATGAGTTACGGGTCGAATGTCGCTCCTGGACTGAGTGTTCCATCATGATATTCCGCGTTTTGAGGGGTATTTGCCATGTTGGACCTTGCATAGAGTAAGCATTCATGAATCATGGTGCTGGGGCATAGTAAGGATTCCTAGCTCCCTGAATAAATTACGACAGGTATCTCTTGGCCTCATGCCAAGTAGCGATCTGATAGCCCTTTTCTGTAAAGTAAAAATTCTTTTGGAATCGGCACCCATGCCCCAGAACAACACGCCGGCGCCGTAGGTCATTAGACTCTGGAAGTAAGCGAAATAAATTGTTTTTGCCGCATCGAAACCACAGGTCTCTTTTATTTTTCTGATGGCATAAATTGCTGAGTTCAATTTCTTACACAATCCTTCAATGTGCGGTGACCACTCGTAGAATAGGTGTTCAAGTTTAGAGAGTATCAACCAAAATATTTGTAGGTTTTAATTTATGAATGATACGATTGATTGACGTAGATTTTTTTTCTTAAATTGCCGTATTAATTGATTTTGTATAGGGGGGCAACAAGAGCTCTCCATTGTGCTTGATCTTGCGCAATTTTTCTCGAAGTAGCGGAACACGGCATGAGAGGGTGTTCCTCGTTTTCGGAACCCGATGGGAGGAAGATTAGCGCTCTTCTCGGCCAACTGTTATTTGGCATATTAACAGTAGCAGATACTTTTTGTTTCAATCATTTAGAAAAAATATTTTAAGAATCCACAATTATTTGCAATGATTATATTTTTATGAAAGAGAAAAGCGACGGTATTCAGCTAGTCTGAAATAATCTGAAAAGCAGAGAAAAAAATTAAAGGAAAAAACGCCAGCGGCTGCGTGTGTAATAACAGATTTATTACTCTCGTCTATTCATTCTAGTTTTTCTTCTCTTTCCCCTTTCTTTCCTTTCCTCCTCTATTCATTTTGTTTATTTTTTTTTCTTTAGTTTGTTTTGTTTCTTTTTCCCCACTACACATCTCACCCACTATTTATACTACAGTTTCATGACAGCAAATAGAAATCTCTTCTACGTTTGTTTCTTTTTATTTTATTTGAGTTACAACGAATGAAGATATTGATTATATTTTTAATCAAATAGTAAGACTTCTGAGAATAATTATTGTTGAATCACAGGGAGTAAAACTGTTTGTTTTGATTTCCATGAAGGTTTAGAGTCAGAATTGATTTAATATATCTACCCATAATGTATTACTTGATCAATTAAATTAAAACAATTAAAAGCTCCCAATGAAAAAAAAATAGAAAAAGAACGTTACCAACCAATTAAAAAATTTCCGTCGATAAAATTTTGCCTTTTATTCGCATATTTTGTTTGATTAAGTATCGAGAAAAAAAATGCTATTATATTATTGAATCTATCTATGTTGATAATACGTACATTTTGAAGGTAGATACACTGAAAATTTACCTATTTTTAAAACTCCGCATTATTGTATGTATGACACATTCTATTTTCGCTGGTAACTCCATGCACAGAATGGGTTATTGTATCCTTAACCATGTCCATCCATAGCTGAACCATCGTCACCTCTCTGTTTGTATATTTCTGAATTGCACAAGATAGTTGCATCTGGTTTATATCATTACAATGCCGTGTTTGCCAAGCGACTTGACGAAGACTTCCTTCCACATTCATCAATGAGACTACAATACATCGAGGTTGGTTAGTAAAACAACATTTCAGCGGAGACCAAGGTTGACGGATACTACTTGAAATCAATGGATGATGGATACTACTTGAAATCAAATCAATCCCACAGTAAAGCATGGACGTCACAAAATAATGGTTTTCTATGATCCACGAAAGTGTATTTTACCCCTTTCTTCCCTAAAGTAAATTTGATAGTATTGGTGTTTACCCTGTAGTGATCGCTACGTCACGAAATTAAAAGCCGCGATTTAAAATACCCTCATTTTACCTGAAACGTATTAATTTAAAATTGCGTTAAAAAAAAATCGTCGACGACAAACTGTAAAAGAACATGTAGGCCCGTGTCAGTTGTTTTTTTATCAACCCGTCGAGCTTTGGGTAAATACCTTTTTTGTAAATTACATTTTTTTTAAATAGGTACTCTACAAACAGCACCTTTATTCTGTCCATGACCTCGCCGTTCTACAAAGTGTTTATGTTTATTAATGAGAAAGGCACAGCGTAGGTTGAAATTATCTCGCAAAGAATTATATTAGAGGGGACGCGGCTTATTTGCACACGGGGTAGGACGGGGCAAAAAAGATTATTATTGAAAAAAAAATAACAATTAAAATGTCCGCATATAGAACTGATTAAACTTTTTTTCTTTCTAAAGTTAGGCTCCAGAATTAGTCGGGTTTTTTGATTCCAGTATCGCTATCTTCATTTACTCCAACTTATCAGGCCAAGACTTGGTGTGGGTAGA
The DNA here is from genome assembly GCA_963576905.1 of Mystacides longicornis. Taxonomy (NCBI): domain Eukaryota; kingdom Metazoa; phylum Arthropoda; class Insecta; order Trichoptera; family Leptoceridae; genus Mystacides; species Mystacides longicornis. The sequence goes on from OY756432.1 coordinate 3,304,172, forward strand.
AGGCAGGTAACATGGCTTCAAAACATGAGGACGTGAACTGAAATACAAATCCTCGGAGAACAGTTTCATGCAGCTATAGACAGGGAGGCCTTTTCCCAGTTGTGATTTCACTGGGAACTTAAGAACAAGGAAATAACATTATTCGGTATTATTTTAAAGAAACAAAATATTTAGTTTTTTCCACAATTTTTTCCACAATAAAATTGTGGAAAAAACTAAATATTTTGTTTCTTTAAAATAAGTTCGAAGTATGTTCCACCAAGTAGCCACGGTCGAAAAGATAAATTATATTATTCGGTATTCCCAGTTCTCCAAATTACTTCAACTGTACATTCTAGGCAGTTATAAAATATCCAACCGTCTTTCTTTACATTGGTAACTTATCTCTGCGCCATCATCTCTGTTGTCATATTTGATTTGACTTTAAAAGTCAAAATTTGGTTATTTTCCCGTGTTCGAGGTTATTTACTTTTTAATTACCTGTTCCAACTTTACTATGTAGTGTGTTGGATTCGACTTTTATTCGGATGTTGTTGCCTCTATTCTGACTGGGTCGTTTGGAGCAATTACATATTCTTCTCAAGACGACAATAAATCGTTTCTTAAAATGCTCAGCCACTAATCTACACTACATTTTGTCGGATGATTCGACACACAAGTGGCACCGGATAGAAACTTTTTCCGACCAAGTTTGGCAACTTGAGATCATTTTGCTTTTTTCCACCAATAATAACTAAATGCATTCGACAATTTTTATTTTTTTATTTATTTATTAAAAAGGTAAATTACACAATATATCAAGCAATTGTTATCTCTCTCAAAAGAACAAGCTTGTGCCGAGAGAGTATTCAGTAATACCTGTCGTTTCCTTTTTGTTACACATAGATTTTCATCAGTAAACAATAATACAGTTTATAAGCTTTTCATAACAGGAAATTTCAATTTATTTGTGAAATCGATTATGCTCTGTTCCAGGGAACAAATCCACAATCTTTTGTACGGATATCAAGGACCGTGCTTAATTGAATACAAAAAATCCAATTATTTTTTTATTGAAAAAAAAAAAACCGTCGTGTTCCAAATTGACCCCACTCACCCCACTCAGTATTCATAAAGCGTCCAGCTTTAACAGTATGGGACTAATTAAATTTTTAGTGTTTCGATAAAAAGGGGCCATTTCTACACTAATTGTTAGCACGTTTCGTATGAGCGAGCTTTGTTTTTCATAGGAACATTTACAAAATGGTACAAAACATAATAATTATAGAAATTATTTTTAAAGGTTTACTAAGTGTAATTAGTTATATTCAATAAGAAAATTCTAGTGCTGTGTGAGGTAGAAATCTGACCCCTAAATCTTTCAAATTCATCACAAAATTATCGACACTTACCTACCAGAAAAAAATAAAAATTATAATATTGCTACACTACGCTAGCTTAGAAAAGGCTCATTAATTGTTCAAATATCCTATGAATAAGTCCCTTAAAGGGACTTTACCGCGTTCAAAACTGCGGACAGTTTGGTATTTAATTCCCATAGCTACTTACAATTGTATGTAAAAATATCTATAATCCTGGACCCCTATTCTGTAGCAAGTGTAGGGTAGGTTTTGCATTGTATTTTAATCGTCGTGGATCCTTGCATATAAATTTTTTTACAATTTCTGAAATATATTTAATGTAATAAATAAATATCTAAAATTATAAAATGTTCATAGTAAACACAGATGGCTATCTTTTGAAAACAAAATTACTCATGTAAATGTTACATGGAACCAAAGTTTGACTGATTAAAAACGTATTTAAAAGATTCAAGGTTGATTTGAAATAAAAATGAATGTAATTCAAACCATATAAAACACATTTTTTAAACATTGAAATGAAAGCACATTTTCGGATTACGTTTCGATTGACATTTGAGGTCGGTAAAATAGCTGCCGTTATTTCACATAGAGTTTGTACCATTCCACACATAGAGGGTGTAGGGAATGTAGTTAAGACTCAAACCATAGCGAGAGTAAAACTTACATAATAATATTGTGTAGGTACGTAGGTTCGTATAATAATATTATTATTATTAAAGTATTTTTTTACCCTTTGATTGAATAGTGAAATTGAATCAAGTGTGAGATGTAACATGTAAACATGGAGTTTTTTTCCATGTAAGTTGCATTAAAAGTGTCTTGCTTCTCTCTTTTTATGAATTGTGAAAGTGTCATTCTTCTTTTTCTGTGCTTTATGTCAGTTATAGAGGTCTGTTAAGCAATGAGAAGCTAGACTAGAACTTGTTTAATTACCTACCGATCAAGCCTCACAATCGGAATTAAAAACGTAAAGCAAGACGTGTGTAAGCTAGTTAATGATATCTTCGATACAATATTTCCCGCGGTTAACTGTTATTATTAATTTTCATTGAAACTATCAACTTAGCAAATAAATTATAATTATGCAAAATATTTCCGTAGTCGGATTGCTCGTGTCATTGAAGTACCTATATGAAAAAAAAAATACAGAGTTAAAGATGAATTTAAACAATAATAACATGCGATTTGTTTTTACTAGAACATTGAATGTTTTTTTTTTCTAGATTACCGGCGACTCATAACATTGAATGTTGATATTTTTTAATCAAAAAATTGTCTTTTCTTCACAAATTAAAATTTGTAGCGAGCTAATATTGAAGTGGTCCAGTGGTTAAATTGCCGGTATTGAAATAGTGAGGATTGTTAGTTCGAATTCATTTAATGATCAGCTGCAAAAACGAGTACCTACGCATCGTCTCTGGGTTCATGACCCGATAAGGCATCAAACGAATCATGAAATCCTACAACTGATTTTGATTCGTCGGTCAGCAATATAGTTTGGGCTGTTCCCGAAAACAGTGGTTTAATTTAAAATCCCTTTAATTCCCATCGTGCGAGTCTTAACCACTTTAAACGTGTCGGATAATCTTTTGTCCCCACTGGGAAACAAACCCGCATAATTGACTTACTGTTCTAATTGCTTATTCCTTTGTATGTAAGTCTATGTACACTGCAATATAGGTAATAGGAAGCTGTTGAGCAAGTATGTAAGTAGATATTTTATTATTTAAAATGTAATTAAGAGATTGTTGTTTGAAGATAATTTGTAGATAAATTGTTTGAAATGTACATAACACCAATCATGTTAATTTAAAAATGAAACACTGCGAGCTTTCGAACTCTATTTAGTGTTGTTTCGAAGACTGGGCCGGGCTAAAGTGATCGCACTTAGCCAGACTCCGAAACATCAGAAGAAGAAGTTACGGGTTTAACTTTTCATTTTTATCCACACGAATCTTTAAAATGTAGATAATGTAGTTATTATTTTTATGACTTGGTAGCCTAGTGGTATATAGACCCTAGCTAATGGACGAGGTCCCGGGTTCAATTTCCGGTCGGGTCGGACCGTGTTTGTGTTTTTAATTTGAAAATTTAACTCAGGGATGGTTTGTCTCAGATTGGACCGGTTGGCTAGAAGAAATTGGTTCAGAGAAATTGCATAAGATCTAGTCCTGAAATATTATCACAAGAATCTAGACATAATTAGAACTTTGTGCTCCAACAAAGCCAATAGGCAATAAAGATGAGACATTAACAAAAATGGATATAGTCGTATCCTGGCGCCAAATATATGACAGCAGTCGCAGTCTTTAAATTTGGTTGCTCTCTTGTTCTCAATTATTTCCAACTTTTATCTCTATTTTTCATTAATTAATTGATATTAAATACCTACTAGATGCATACATGAGATTTTTCGACATGTTGAACATGTTGAGAATTCTCATGATTAGGAGTTTCGGAGACTTAAACATTACCACCTAATGGCGAACGTTGTTAACGTAAAGTGATCACACTAAGCCAGCCTTCGAAATAACAGTAGAAGACGGTCGTAAGCCCGTAGTGGTTTGTTCCATTTAAAAATCGAACATTAGTAATGAACTGTTAGAGTTATTAGTTGTTACATATCCTTTAAGAAATTGCTTCAGGTAATCTGTTCCACCAGTTATACCTACTTACCGCCTTATATGAAAAAATGTAACTGATTTTTTTTACAAGCTGATACCCGACGGGTCTTAATTCGTTAAAAAGATAAACATTAAGTTTTTATTTTTCATTATTTTAATGATAAAAATACTTTCTTAAAATTACTTTTCTTCTCAAATCGATAGAGGGTTCATCAATAAGATGGTTTCAACCCTATAACGGGTATGTAGGTTGAATCATTTTTTTTAGAGTTTTAAATATGTTTTAGATGTAGAATTTTTAGAAGCTTTATTCTGATGCTGAAATGCATTGAAAATGTCAGTTAGGTAGATACTTGGAGAAAGTTATACAATAATTTTAAATTAAACTGTTAATACATTATTATCTGCTTCGTTTAAAGTAGGTATATAGTATCATTACTTGAGAAAATACTTTTAGAAAATGGGCATTAGGTATCCTTATACAAGAAACAAAATAATATTATACTGAATACAATTAAATAACTAACGGAAGTGGTTTTAAAACTCAATTAAAAAAATATATATAGATATACTTACTGAATGAATACCTTAAGCTTATGAGTGAGACGTATATCTCTATCTGTTGTGTCTTGATTTTAATTTTGAAACCACAGTCTTTTAATTAAACAAAACAATCGCGTAGGTACTTTAACGTTGCCTCTTTTAAACACATTTCGCAGTAATTATTTTGATTCATTGCGTTCATAATTACGTCAGATAAAATCTTAATTTCTTCCTAAAATTAGGTCGTTTATAATTTTGGAATGTGGTTAATCACCGAAAAGAATAACATTCTGTACTTAGAATCTTTTCATTCTGAATGAGAAACAAGTCCGTGTTGGCAACTAAGATTTTTTTAAATGAATCTTGCTCACCAATACACGCTTTAACTCTTTCTGAGTAAGCTACTTAAAGCTTGTGTCGTGAAAAAGGAAGATGGTTGGCATCTGGGATCGCAACCAAGTTGAAAGTTGGTGACGTAACCTGGACAGGCTAGCAACCATTTCAAAGTAAGATTAATTTCGTTACACGCGGTGAGACTAGAAGAGTTGATCCTTGAGTTTCATGTTGTTAAAAATCTAAAACACTTTAATTGTGTGAAAATGTGATTCTTTAAAATTCTATACCTAAACGAAATTGAGGCCATAAAATTCAAAGAATGTAAATTATATGACTCAAAATACTTCATTACTAATGTTAAAGTGTTTTCTTTCTTTCGTCCATTATCAATAAGAAACTCACAATTAAAATATTTTTAAAATAATGTAAAAAAAAAAAAAATTATTGCGCAAGAGTGAGCGCAATGAAGAGCTCTTGTTGCCTCCCTATGCCCCTAAGTTGGGTTCAAAATGAATCAGTAACGTAAGTTAAGTTTCATGTTTTTTTTTTTCAGGTTATACAATTTTCTATTTTCTAGTTTAAATTGCCGTTTGACATAACTGTCAGTTGTTGCATAGTTGGTGGGATTGACAGAATGTGCCCTGCAAACATCGTTTAAAACAGATGCATCGGTCGGAATAAAATTGGTTTAATAGGCAATTGAAATATCATTATGCAAACTCAATATTGATAGTTAGGACAGGACGTCTGTCGGGAAAGCTAGTGTTAAATAAATCAAAGACTTGCAAGAGTTAAAAATTAAAAAAAAAAACCTAGAATGCTTTAGACATCCAAGAGACCAAGAGCAAGGGTTTATCGAAACTGAGAACGTTTTTGTTTGAAAACCTATACTCGCTAATGAACAAGACGTTTAGTATCTGGTGGTTTTGCAAACATTATGTTTAATCTAGATCCGAAATACACTCAATTTTCAATTGACATCCCTATAAAAATCCACCATTATTTTATTGGTACCTTCATATATGTATTAATACGTGAAGGAAAAACTTTGTGGTCATTTTTAAAAAAATTTGCGCGGGCGGAGGAGTATGAAATTTCGCACACTTATAGTTTAGTGGCAAGTGATAATATTTTTTTAAATTATGCATAAAAAATAAATTAAATTAATAAAAAAAAAAAACAATACAATCACTACTGTAATCATATTGTATTTGATACTCGCACACTTCGATGTATTTCACATTGACACAGACGCATATCTGTGGTCAAATTGAGAATAGATAAATATTATTTTTGTCTTTAATTATAATAGAAAAAACTTTGAACCTACATATTATCAACATTTCAAATTTGACGTATCCATTTCATTGTTTTTGAAAGAAAATTGTGAACGGCGCGGCGCTCGCTCAGTCTTTGCTTTAATAATGTTCAAATAATGTATAATTTAAAGAAGTTATGGTCGAATTTCGAGCACTTGCGACCACTTGTGTTTTGTTAAAAAATACGCTTTGGTGGATGTCAACTTGTCTGCACAATTGTAACACAGTATAAAAAAATAACAGATAATTGCTTTATTGTCCTAAAATAAATGTCATTTTTTCATCATTTTAACTTCTGTTAAAAAAAAATCTTAAAAAGATCTACTGGGCCAAGGGATATTTTTAAACGCCTATTTTTCATCTCGTTACCCCATTTCTGACAAGGATTCCTTCTCACAGCATCCTTCCCCTCAAATTAACAAAATAATAATGTATTTTTATGAAACTTTTTAGTTGTTGTTGTAAACAGCAACATTGTTTGATGTTTTTGTCGTATTTAACGGTTTGACTTTTGTTGCTGGCAACAACGCCACAATTTTAAGTCCCTTATATTTCAGTCGTTCGAAACAAAGTCTGTAAGTTTTGAAAAGTAACTTTTTTCTATTTCGGTTTTGTGGTTAAGAACCTGTTTTTAAATGTATTATTCGAAAACAAATGAATGCGTTTATATCATTTACTTACTTTTTTTTATTTTGAAAGAGATAGGTACCTACTTATGTTTTTTTTTATAAAAATATACCTACACTTTATACTTAAAGTAAATCAAACAAGAACCAAGCATATTTAAACGTTTTTAGAATCTAGTTAATTTGACCGAACTCGGTAGCCTAGTTGTACCTACTGGCGTGGACTTCAAGATCACGAGGTTCCGGGTTCGATTCCCGGTCGAGTCAGAGTTTTTCCAAGTGTTTTTTCACTTGAAATTTCTACCGTCCTGTCTCAGTTTGGACGGGACCGATTGACTGGAAAAAATTGCCTCAGGCAATGAGTTCCGCCGGCTAAACTGACACCTTTGTATATAATGAAATCATAATATCATATTATAAAGCATACATCATTGTATGCAAACCATATTTCATGGCAAGTTTTTGATGAACTAGGTATATCTTAGCCACATTGTTATGTCTTTGCAGATACTCAGAACCACACAGGAGAGGACACCCAGACAATATATTATGTCTGAGTGTTTCTCCCGTTTAGCCACATGCACGACATTTTGTCAATTATACCTATTTGATATATTCAATATGTGCTTTTTATAATTATTTGTAACAATGACCTGGTCTTGTATTGCACAGACAAAACCTTCTGTTTCGCTAAATAGTTCACCAAACCTCAGCCATCCAGTCGAATCTTCAAGAATTACATTATTATTAATTTGAAAGTTTTTCAAAACTGTACGAAATATTTATAAAGGACAGACAAAGCCACGGAAAAAAACAACAATATAAAATGTGAAAAAATATATGCGGAAAAGGCGTTTATTCAACCGTATTTTTTTTTCGACACAAAAGCTAGAGCAAAATCGTTACATTTGATTGCTCTTTATATCTGAGAGCTGTAATTGAATTTTCTTATTGCAAGCGGATGAAATGGAAATATTAAAAGGAAAAAAATAAATTGTTAGGTAGGTTCATGATGAATTTTCTTTTTTTGAAATTTATAATTTATCACCGGGGACGGAGCTGTAGGGATTGAGAAGCGCCGGCACCTTCCATCAGATATCTTTTGTTTTAGCGCCTTTTTTTTGTTTCGCCTTTCTTTTGTCAGTATTAATTATGAAATTTCCTCCTTTTCCCCTTTGTACACAATCGTCGTGCACTTCATAAATCATTCAGCAATAAATTAAAAGAGTAAAGAAAAAATCTTAAAACGTTTTTGTTGTCTTTTTACTTTTTACAGCAAAGTCATCTCAAAGACAAATTCAGGTGTGATGTAACATTTTTTTTTATTAAACGAAAACTTTTTGAAATTTTTATAAGAATTTTCTTCGTAAATTTAGTTCTTATTTTTAATCATCTTGACATTAATAATTTGCTGAACGCGATGTTTGTTCCTGCAAAGATTTTTAAAATCAATAAAGGTACTTTTTATTATTATTCTCGTTTTAACGTAGTAATTCGTAAATCGGTATAATACCGAAGCATTAAAAGTAATTAAATATCTACTAATAACGCGTTTGTAATTACAGTTAATGTAAAATTTGACTTATCTAATTAATTTAGAGTATTAAAAATTTAATTAATGTAACGTTAATAAATTTATTATTAATAATATATAAAAATTTATTTTATTAAATAAACAGTTCTGTTGTCATTTAGATAAAAAATATGGTATTATAATTATTATTTTGTCGTTTTAAAGGAAAACAAGTTCCACCTAAAATAACAAGTAGGTACACAATTTAGGGTTGACAGTTAGTTGTTCGGTATTTTAGCGGCGTGTTCAGTACCTATGACAAATATACCGAACTATACGCGGTTTGGTATTTTTTTCCGATAAATTTTCCTCCCTAAAATAAAGAAGTCTTTTCCGGATACCAAATTTTGAGAATGACCTTTTTTGGTGAACTTTCATCTTTTCGGATACCAAGCGGCAACACTGGTTCGGTATTTTTTTTGGAAAATACCTGCCAGCCTTGGGTACTATTCATATACATATGTGTCGGTACCTTATTTTTTTTTCTTCTTTTTGGCATTTTATCCACAAGAGGGATGATTTAGTCGTTTGTTTATTATTATCGCCGGCGGAACTACATTCTTGAAGCATTGTCATAGAAACATCAAGTAAAAAAACACATCGGAAAGTTCTGAACCGACCAGGAATCGAACCATATATTCGAATAAAGATAATCTTTGTGCAGATAGCTTCTTCGATCTATGCTTATTTTTAAAGCAGGCAGGTATATCCCAATATAATAAAACCATAAACATAAAAAAAACTACTGTAGGTCCTAACAAGAAGGTTTTTTCATCCATAAATTCGTTTTTTGAAAGCATTCCTAAATACATTCATATTTTTATGCACCCTCTGTTGCGAAAATACTTTTTTTGTTATTATCCCAAGCTTATGATAAATATGAAGGGAGGGGATGAAGTAAATGCAGAGGGAAATGGACAACAGAAAATAAAATATTACCCCTTGCAACGTTATTATTTATCCCTTAAAAGGAAGGCAGAGAAAATTGACATCCGTACTCTCTTCCAAAAAAAACCTTTTCTTTGCTTAACCACTATCCTATCTTCTACTGTTCATTATTTCTGCCTCATTATTAGATTTTTTTTTTTCAAATTCATTACGAAAAAAAAAACACAAAACGACACGTGATTCCACATTTGTCACTGACGATTATGGCCATAAAGTGTTGAACCGTGCGCAACTTAAAAATATTACAATGTTTTGCTAAGTATATGATTAACCCTTACTGGAATAAGTCTAATAATATATTTTTTACAGCTGTGCGTGTGTCCCGTTAAACCGAGGGAAAAACAAGACCGATTTGAAAAACGTCCAGGATAGTTTTAAAGGGTGGAAATATGGAATAATTGCAAGGAAAATAGAAGAAAACCAACAATGTTTTCTCACATAATGAATTATTCCTTCCAGTTAAAAGAATTTCTGCTTCCAGTAAAAGGTATGGAAGAAAAACGTTTGGCAGATGAGCAAACTGAAAATAAATCGAAAGATTATTTTAGTTCCGACTAAATATTTTGGAAAATATAATATTTTCTCAGCTAAAACGGATAACAGGCAGACAACGAAACATTATTATGAAGTGCTCTATTTTTTGTGAACATCTCACTCGGGGTTGACAGGGAGGAAATGCGGATAAGACCAGAGGACCACTCCAGGAAGGAAGCGCCACACATGGTTGGGTTTATGATACACATCAGCTATTGAATAAAAACATCCCCAAACCCCGTGGTTTTCTCTCGCCACAAGTAGCCACATCCCCCTTGTAAGGGAGGCCTCTCATGGTAATCTTTCACGCTCTGTGCCTTTCATCTCTGTTATTTGTTTGTTTTTTATTGTTCTCCGTCACAATCGTCGATGTGGTTTCGTTTGATATACGGAGAAAGGCAAAAAATTTCGAGATGAATACCGCAACAGCTCTCGAGAAATATGATCAAAGATATGCAGCTATATTCATGATGGTGATTGACTCTTTCTATTTCTTTATATTATATTATTTCCTGTTATTTTACTGGAATAATATTTTTTATACAGCAGAATCAGTGTTTTATATTATGTATAGGTACTGTCTGTATGATTTCGTCTTCAAAACCATCTGGTGACAGGAAAATTGTTCGAAAAACAGTTCTTCGAAGACACATTTGTTAGAAATTACAATTGTTCGAATTTTCATAATGTCATGTTTTTCCGTCGTTTTCACACTAAACACATATAAAATTTCCATGTAACCATCAACTGTAAGATTTTTCTGTGCTACCAGTGCACCTATTATTTCTACTTACATGGATCTTCTCAAGGGGAGAATCAGCATAAAAAATCAATAGTAAAATAGAAGGTAGAAAAACAATTAATTTTTCTATAATATTGTAATTATTGATCGCATCAGCACATGGAAACATAATATTATGGTTAAAAGCTGCATTTCATCTAAGCTCAATCAAAGACAGAGTTAGAAACTTTGAGAAAGCTTGCCAAAACGTTATTTGAAGAAGTCTAAAACTAAATTGTGGTAAATTAATTTTGATTTTATATGCTTAGTTGTGAAACTGCTGCTAAAGAAAGTTGGCGTATAATATTGTAGAGTCAGAATTGCCGTATCATGTTACCGTGTGTACGGGAGACATTGCCAAATTTTGGCTCGAGTGTAATCAAATTACCCCGTATCTTCGTATGTCTGATGATATTTTTTTTACAGTTTACTAAGCGAAAATTTTTCTGAAATAGTCGAGATAAAATTGTTACGTTTATCCTTAACCTCAGCAAAATAAATCAAGCCATGAAATTATTGTTGATTTTTTTTTTAAATAAGTATAGGTAGATATATTTAACACTAAACGAAATAAACATAATAGTTGATTTTCGAAGTTGCATGTTTTAGAATTGATTTTTCTTATACTTAAATCATTAAAAAATAATCCCATACAAAACAAACTTGTATTATTTTATCGATAATAATCAATGCTATAAATATAACAAACTGTCACAAAATGATAATATCTTAACTCCGCAATCAGCTCTCTTTTGTTACCTACCGTTTGTCTTTTGTTTCAACTCGACCGCATGTAGCAGGAGTTGTAATCCTCGCCGGCTGCGCTCAAAGTCCGCTGTAACAAGGAACCTGCGGTTAAACAACTAAAACCCTACCTTTAGGTACATTTAATATTAAAAAGGATGGACTTAACGACCTTCTATAAAACCCTCGTTAGTTGCAGTCGAAGACGATTTGTTACATTTTTTTTTATCGAGTTCTCGGTTTCTTTTCCAACTCCGATTTCATTAAATGAGCATAAATATCAAATGTCACATTTTTGTGGTCACACCTTTAAGGTACGTACTTTTAGGAGCATTCTCATCTTCCTGGTTCTCTGACAGTCGAGAATCAAAGTCGATTTAGCCTTTGCATTCCTAATGATGTACATATCTTCAACAAAAAATAGAACAAAAGTTACTTTTCTCCCGGCAATGAGTCAATCATTGATCCTGGACTGGACCAACTATCACTTTGAGCCCTTGACCTCTTCTCCCCTTGACTTTAGAAATTCTGAATTAATACCTTCTCTATAACACCTGAGCATTCATTAAAGGCATCGGGAATTCCTTATTTAAGGCTAAGACAGGTCTCTGAGATCGTTGTAAGCAAAACCTATCTCCTTATTACGTTGCCTATTCCTATCTATTTTGTAAGGCAACTCTCAGGCTGCTTTGCATAATGCTTGAAGAATCGAAGATCCCGCCCGACAAACATTAACGAATCTTTAGCCGATGTGAATATTATTTGCCCTTCTTCCGGTCTAGGACACTCAAAATATGCACCTTCAACACCACATTTTTGATGCGCTGTTTTCTGTACATTTGACGTGCTCAATATTGTTCGTACACATTTTAAGTATGTAGGTAGTTTGTCTCGGAATCATCTTATATGAGATCATCTGTCCTAAAGACTGGCAGAATTCACCTTTTTTGATCACCTAAAATAAATGATGAACGTTGTTTAGTTATCATAGTTTGCTTGTGCTGTGTAATTGGAGGATATTTGGTACAGGGGATCCAATATACGACCTAAACTAGGAAAGTCGGCGTCTGAGACACTAGTCTCTACCAACCACTTGTTTTTAGGTTATATTTATAGTAGCGTGAGATATTTATTTTTATGTAGCCATTCGATCAGGTCTAACCTGAGACAGGTCCAGATAAAACTTCAACTGGAAACAGAAAAATTCTAAACTGACACCTGGGACTGCTCTAGAAAATTTGGCTTTCAATGTTAAGGCAGTGTGGATATTGTGTACATACTCGAGATTAAATCTTCCATCCATGATGATATTATGGGGAAGGTTATCCAAATTGGCCTCCTCATGCCTTCTCTGAAGAATCTTCTGTCTAGGTTCCTTCCCTCATAAAACAAAAAACAGAACCCAAACAAATTGCGAGGTCTAAAAACTACTTGTGTGCCCTAGAGAATTGTGCTTGCTAATAGTGTCACTGCTGGTGTTCCAATGTGGCGTATTGCGATATTTTATAAATATATTATACTTTCCTTGGGGTTGCCGGCTAAGAATAGCACCTCTGCTCTTTTTGCTGGTTTTTCAAGCATCCTGTAAGAGGCAGGAAATCGAAAAATTAGATCGGGACCGTGAGCTTGACCACCTCACGTTCTTAAACCTCAACTGGTCAGAAAATGCACCATAAGCCTCGGACGCCTTTGAGCGCAATGGAGAGCTCTTGGTGCCTCCCTATGCCCCTAAGTGGGGTTTAGGCCCCCTGCATTGCGGGTTGGTTTGGGGGGGATCTGCGGCGGTCTTGATTTGTGTGGGGCCGGCTTTTTTTTTGGTTTGATTGCTTTGATCGAACTGGAGGGTTGGTTTCGTGCAGGTTGGGTTTGCTGCGGATTTGTCTCCTCCGGGCTGGCCTCCGGTGTGCGGGGGGCCTTAAAGGGAGAATGTATGTATGTGTATGTATTATACTTTCAGCAAAATATACTCCTTCGCATCCCTACTATCTTTCATTTATATATAGAAGGATCCCATTTCAGATGGAATCAATATTCTTTTATATAAAATGATCCCATTACTCTACTAGTAATAATATTAAAACTCTGATGCTTACTTTAATAAATCAATAACGACCACAAACAGTAAAAGTAAAATACTTACGTATATAAAAAAAATATTGTGGGTATGTGGATCACGATGTACAAACAAAAGGAGCTATCTCGGCTACTTTTGCTCGTTATCAGATGGCTGCCATTGAAGGCGCACCGTGCTCGTACGACAAACAAACTTGAATATCCAGTTCCTTGAATTTTAATATCATAATATCATTATCTCTCTTCGTATTGAATGGGGAACTTTTATTTGGTACTAACTCAACCTACATACTAGCTATCGATCCTTTGATTTTATCTCCAATCTTTGCGTTATTGTTCATCTTATGATTATGCATAGAAATATTCAATAAGGTTTAATAAAAATATATTCCTTAATACCTATATAAAGCTTAACTATATTCATTTGATAATATCTTTTTTGTTTAAGATCTACTCCTGAAAAATGGTCACAAGAATCTAAACATAATTAGAACGTTGTGCATCAACAAACCCATTAGGCAATAAAGATGGGACATTAACAAAACTGTATACAGGATGACTGGTAATTCAATACATTCCTTGTAAAGGGTTATACTAGAGAAAATTTGCAACAATTTTGTTCCCATTAACCAGGGGTAAAATGCCAGTGGTTTTCGAGCTATTTAACTTTTTAGAGTTTTTTTCAAATTTTCACCTTTTGACATAAAATTGAAAATTGTGAACAAAGTACTCCATTTAGGAAAGTAAACATACATTTTTCTAATAGTTGAAGAATAAAGGAATGGTTGAAGTAAAAAATCAAGAAGCAAATTCCAAAATCCTCAGAAATACAACGTTTTTAAATCACAAGTCAGTTTTTTTCAGTTTTAAATTCGATTTTTCTAAGGAAGTTACTCCAAAAAAGTATAATACACTTGGCGTACAAACTACAGGGAATAACAACAATAACGACACATTGATGCTTTATTGAGAAAAGAAATTGACAGATTAACAGAAATTCCGCGAAAATATTAGTAAACAACCTAATTATGTTTTCCATAGATTTCCGTGGTTACACTACCAACTGCTACCAATTTTCAAATATTTCTTTGAGTGTAAGTCTTAAGTATCAGTAAACAATAACTATCTTCCCTTTTTGCCATGTCCACAGTGTCACCGTATACAAAAATGTTATCATTTGTGACAGTTAAAGCGCCACGAAATTTTCTATGAACTCCGGTGGCAAAAGATTGAACTACACTAAAGTCGACTTTAAGTGCCAATAACGGAACTTTAACTAAAAGTCGACTCTCTATGTATGTGATATTTTGTTGTTATGAAACGAGTTAGTTTTTAATGTCTCCTTTATTTTTGCTGCTAGTCTTTCTATCTTTTAGTTTAGAAGGTTGTATTATGCGATGTAAGGGAGTTTGGTATTGTATTTTCTTTGTACATGGTTCGTTATCAAACATATGAATGCACATAAGTCATATTATGAAATTACAAATATGTAGCATGTATAACTTGCGTAATTTAAATCACACAAATCTAAATTCGTACGAAATACAGTGCGGTTGAGTTATTCCAACGATTCTGTTTTTGATCTTGTCTCTGGGTAATTAGTTAATTAAGAGCGCCGGTCCTTTGACAAACTATAGATTACTTCATAATTATGATTGTGGTATGGAGACAAGAAGTACCTTAAGTATGAGTTACTTGAGCATTGACTCGATACTCGATCGAAATAGGTGATTCTCGTACTTCTTAGCTAGTTGTCAAATTTGTATGTAAAATGATAAGCAAATAATCGTAATTTTTATTCCTGAATAATTATTTTCAACATTCAATGATCGAATACTTTTCGCGAAGAAATTGAAAAAAAAAAAACTAAATCGAAGTTTATTGATTAAAAAAAAAATAAACAATAGGTAATTTAAAGAATCAATAATGGGAATATAATACTTATTTATGGTGGAAATAATTAAATACCTAATGAAATTAAATGATAATATTTTTGGGCATTTTGTTTTTCCACAAGTTTCCTACGCCTATTTTAGTACTAGTTTCGTAAGCCCACATCCTTCATGACCACAATAGATTATGATTAAGAAAGTTTCTTAGTCTTCCTCTATACCCAGGTAATATTTTTGTCAAAGAAATAGTAATTAGGATACTATTAAAATATTTCTAAAAATATTAACAATCTAAAAACACGTTCTCTTAGATGATTGATTGCAGTTAACGAGATAATTAAGTAAAGTGAAATAGATTTTTTAAATAAAAAAATTGCTTTTTATCCACACAATATCATTTCATAATTAAATCTTAAATTGAGAAATAGGAACAAATTTCTAAAATCCAAACAGTTGATGTACAATGCAATCCGGATACCATGCATGATGTATGAGAGTGTAACTTTGACACGGACGAAAAATCTGGAAGATGGTATAAATGCAGTAGAAATGAGATCTTTACGCAGGATATACGGAAAAAGACTGATTGATACGGTTAGAGTATTTTTTTTTTCTGGGCTCACCCAAAGTGAACACAAATACACTTTCGACATCTTTCACATAGAGCAAAGCTTGTGTTGCGAAGGTGGAAATGGTCGGCACCGGGATTCGAACCCACGAACTACGCTGTACGTACGAAAATCACTGACTGATACCACTGGTCTACCATTATGATATTATTAGAAAATAATGTTGAGTTAATGTTGTCGTAGTTGTTAGAATGAAAGTGAATAAGTGGTTCGGGCATGTTGAGAGAATAAATGAGAAAAAAAAAACGACAAAAGGATCTATTTAAAGAATAGGTGCACGGAGACGTGGCCGATAGGGATTGCAATCCGGAAAACCGGATCCGGTATTCCGGCGGATCCGGCGCAAATTGACGGATCCGGAGATCGGATCCGGTTTATCATATCAAAGGATTTTTCAACAAACTCAACATGGACAGAACTCGAACCCGTATCCCTAGCAATTTCACAGGGTAATTGTAGGTAAAATTGTGGGTACCCATAAAGATAAAAAGAGAAAAGGAGGCAAAAATGCGTAACACTGAGCGCAGTGGAATGCTGCTTTTGCCTCCTTGTGCCCAATGTAGGATTTTAAAGCTAGTGTTTACTGATCGTATTGAAAGTATTGACTGTCGAATGAAAAGACACCTGTTAGAAAAATGGTGAGAATATTAAACAATTATTTAGCCAATAAAATATATATTAACCTTTTTAAAAGCAAAATAATTGTGATAATTGTCTGCTTTTTATTAGATTAGTTCGGTAGTCTATCACAATGTGTGTGCAGTTATATTCAAGGATAAAACTGAAATAATTTCTCAGACTTATTCTTGATAATAAGTACCTATATAGGTGTGTCTCTGATTATTCTCGGTTATAGGTATTACTCCTGGGACGCGCATGTCCAACTGCTCATCCATCTCTTTGGTGCTCGTACAAGGGTCTGCTGGTTGATGTGATTTTATGTATCCTCTTATAATTTCCAGAATCACCGGATCCGTTCTGTTGACGTGGTCTTTCCAATAATGCCTTCTATTTCTACCCCATTGCCTGACGTTCTCGATATCGCAGAAGCTCCGAATCTGGAGAGTCTTACTCTGCCTCGAATGGTTTATTCCACTATGGGTTGGTGATTTTTTGAGTATCTTTCTTTTTCGTGTTGTCGGTTTTAGTTTGCACATCGTATATGATCAATCAAGCAGGTTATATAAATATGTTACTTATTTTCGATGAATTTCAATTTGAATTTTATAAAACGTAATCTAATTTGAAATTTTATTTAAAAAAACTAAATTTTTATAGTTTTTACTATTTAAAAGAAGTCATACCCTAATTAAATTAATTTGGTATACGTACCGTTTTATTTTAAGCCTTTATTATTGTTAAAAATGTTAATTCATCAAGGTTAGCTCAATCCGGTCGGATCCGATCGGATCCGGCCGGATTGACGAAAATCCGGTTGGATCCGGCCGGATTCAAAATGAGACCGGATTGCAATCCCTAGTGGCCGACCTAGATTGATGTGAACCGATCATATGGACCGACCGTATCGTCTTAAAGAAGGCCCAAGTCAGGAGTAAAATAAATAGGAGACAATGACAATGTATGCGGAACGTTCCGATTTTGAATGACGCGAAAGACGTTTTTCTGGATAATCGATCAATAAAAGTCCGTATTCTCTGCCTAACTTCTCGGATACGCCGATGGGTACCTAAACAAAAAATATTCGGTACAATGATTCGATATAAATCTCGTACTAAGACTACTGTGGGCTTATAATGACAAGTAATGACATAACTTTGTACTAATTGGTAGTTAAATAACTATATCGTAGTTTTTGTACTTGTTTGATAACCTGCCTCATCTCTCAGGAAGTGCCGTCAATCAAGCCTCCAATGTCTCCTGGCTCTGTGCACGACCTCCAGCTATCCCTCAATCAATCAGGTTGTTAACCTCAATCACTTGACATGTTATTACTTTATTAAAAACAACTTATGGAAGAGACAGTTAAATAGAAAACATTGGTGAAATAAAATTAACGAACTGAACGTGCATTCTTGGTGGATATAATATTTAAATAATTATTTAAATGAAACAGTTTTTGTTTATCCACGATTTTAATACCCTAAGGGTTGTTGATAAACAAATAAATTGTTTCATTTATAATTGGTGAAATAGCTTAGTTATATCGTACAGTTCAGAGAAATCCAAACTCAGGCATAGGGAGGCAACAAGAGCTCTCCATTGCGCTCAATCTTTGATTTTCTCATTATGTAGACATTTATTTTAAGCGCTATATTTTGTTATGAATTATTATTGTTAAAGGCAATATGCCGTATATAATGAATAAATAAATAAAATCTCGCGCAATGTTAATGACCTTCTCCCACACCATGTCCAAATTCCTCAGCTCTGCTTCGAAGGAGCGGAACACGTTATGTGAGGGTCTTCCTCGTCTTCGGAACCCTGATGAACTGTCATTCGGCATCCTTAACACATGTCCCAGCCAAGTCCATCTCCTTCACATAATGGTAGAAGTGATGGGCGATATGTTGTGATATGTTTCGGTGGTACCATCACACACCCAGAATTCTCCTGAGGAACTTCATTTCAAAAGCTGAGACTTTTTGTGCCTGGTCTTTGGTCAGGTGCCAGGACTCACACCCATATAGGAGAATGGGCAACACACACGCATCAAACAGTCTACATTTCGTCTCGACATTAAACGCCGACGCTTTCCAAAGCAGACTTTATTAAAGGCGGTTAAAGTTCAAAGTAAAGTTTGATGCTAATTTTGTAACAGGTATTCGATCGCAAATCGGAATCAAAAAAATTGGATCATACAGAATTTTTATCAAGAAAAAAGATAATTATTCTCTATACACTGATGACTTGGAAGCGATGCTACTCCGGTTCCACACTGCATACAAAAAATATAACTTGTCTCTCACAAATGCATGACGCTATCTATCTCTAGAGGGCAGGTTGGCTATAGCTTGACAATCAGTGGATCTTCTATTGAACAGGTGACGAGAATTTAATACCGGGCGCCACCAAACATGCAACAGCAACCCCTACGACTGCAGCTATATCAGGATGTTTATATGATACAACCTATCTGGAAAAAAAATAAAGATATAAAAAACCTGTGTCCGCTCAATCAGGACATACGGAATTGAGCCCATAGCCAACAATGTCAGAGCCAAAAATCTCCTTTACATCAGCGAAGTGAAAGTAGTACCGTCTCAGAAATATCGCTGGCAAAACTCTTACACTTATCCACAAATTTTTATTTTCCCGACTAGTTTCGTAGGTACACGTCCTACATGGTCACGGGAGACTAGTTTCATAAAAAGCTTCAAAAGAACACTTAAGTTAAGGTTCCTTTTAAATTTTAAGGGCACCTTTAAGCTGACGCGTTTCATAAAAAAATATTCCAGCTAAAATTTGAAATATACGCGGTGACACTGTGGACAAAAATGACTAAAATAGGGCGGAAAACGTAGCAAAATGGGAAGAATATTATTGTTTAAAGATTTCGTTTACTAACTCATAAACCAAAATAATAAATAAACACAAAAAACGGCACTTTGATGCTCTATTGAGAAATGAAATTGACAGATCAACAGAAATTCCGCGAAAATATTAGTAAACAACCCATGCTTTCCATAGATTTCCATGGTAACACTACCAACTTTAAAATATTTTGTTGACATTTCAAAATTTAGCTGTAATATTTTTTATGAAACGCGTCAGCTTAAAGGAGTCTTTAAATTTTAAAAGGAACTTTAACTAAAGTGTTCTTTTGAAGCTTTTTATGAAACCGGCTGTATAGTCGACTTTAACTAAAAATAATAATCAATAACGGTACTTTATCTAAAAGTCGGTTTTAAATGTCGTTTTGTTGTTATGAAACCCGTTATTTTTTAAAGGGAGTTTAAAGTCTCGTTTATTTTTTATGAAACCGGCCGTTAGAGACAGAATACGGAATGCAGAAATCTGAAGTTGAACATAAATTGTTAGATGTGGACGATAGAGAAGAAGGTTCT
The DNA here is from genome assembly GCA_963576905.1 of Mystacides longicornis. NCBI lineage: Eukaryota > Metazoa > Arthropoda > Insecta > Trichoptera > Leptoceridae > Mystacides > Mystacides longicornis. Next base: position 3,324,183 of record OY756432.1, read on the forward strand.
GGAACGAGCATGTATGTAGGATGGTGGACACAAGAACTGCGAGGATGGGTAGAGATGTCATTCCCCGATTTGGCAGACTTCCAGAACGACCAGCCGAAAAATGGAGGGATTGTTGGATGTCCATTGTCCACGTCAAAAGAGGCAAACAACTCAGCAGGAACACAAAGGGCCTACCTAGTCAAGAAGAAGTAGATAAAGGCCAAGATCGAAAATGTATGCTCCCATAATAAGATTAAAAAATAGCAGGTTTCTTCCATAGGTAATCTTCAAGTCGATGGAATTTCTTTGAATTAAGGACATTGTTTACACTGAGATTTTTTCTGTCTTTTATACTGTATTATCCTTAGTAGCGCGAATTCGTTCATTACACGTGTCCCAGCTAAATCGGATGTTTATCTTGGTGGGGATTTTGACCAAAGTGAGAGAGAGATATCATCAATCTTTTTCCTGGATCTTGGATCTCGGACTCTTAAACTGAAAAGCATTGTATTTCTTTATGGCTTTATATAATTTTGCCATGGTTCGTCCATTAATTAGTTGTTACTTTATACTTAAAGGACATCCTTAATAATACTTTATCTTCTGTTCGTTTAAGAACATATCGATAATCTTTAGCAAACAGAAGAAAAGGACGAAGATGTATCCCTGCCTTAGTAAACAAACAACTGGATAAGTTTTATTTCAGGATCTTTTGAAGATAAAAATCTATGTATTTACATCGCTGATCCAGATAAGTCTTGGATTATGTGGGTATCCACTTCAACTTTTTCTTCGGATAATACTTACTTGTAGGTTAGTACCTACGTACGTAAATTAAAAGTTGAATGAGTTGATTTTGAATGAAGATTAGCTCGGAGTAGGGAGATTGTTCCCTATAGAAATATATTCTTACCTATTGTAGCTTTTCCTATTGTTATTCGAAAATTCTGATTTCTAAGTAGCGCGTAATCAGTTTCAAAATGGCGGCAGGGAACAGCGTCTCCCTTTTTTCGTTAAGTTTGTTTTTTTTAAGTTTTGTTCGAACGGAATTGTCAAAAAAATACAGAAAAACTTGAAATATAAGGGTCCTGCTTTGATTATTCAATCAACATTAATTGCTCCTAGTCTGAACACGACAAAAAATCTCCGAGCCTCCCCATCTGTCATCAGATTCACAGTTTAATTCAAGTTTTAGCTAATGTCCTAATGCGTTGTAAAGAATTCCTGCCTTTTTGTTCCCTTGGAATCGAAGAAATGGCTTGCATATTTTAGACTCTCAGAAGACATGCGGAGTACATGTTGATGACTCATTGATTTGCTGATGAGCTGATCTCACAAAATTGTACAATGTACAAGCCTAATCTCTAAGACTGCGGTTCGTGACGTAAAAAATGTAATACGCTAACGTTTCAGCTTTCATGCGTTTTCTTTTGGCAGGTGACTATAGATGCTATAAGTTATCGACCTGATAACAAGTCTTTCAAACGAGTCTAGTTTTTAACGTATATGTTACAACTCATGACTAACAATAATTCGTCATTAATGTTCGATTATGAAATGTAACAAACCACTACGGGCTTACGACCGTCTTCTACTGTTATTTCGAAGGCTAGCTTAGTGTGATCACTTTATGTGGTTTGTTCCATTTAAAAATCGAACATTAGTAATGAATTGTTAGAGTCATTAGTTGTTATTTTTTCTTTAAGATCTAGTCCTGTAAAGGTCACAAGAATCTAAACATAATTAGAACGTTGTGCACCAACAAAGCCAATAGGCAATAAATATGAGACATTAACAAAAATGGATATAGTCATATCCTGGCGCCAAATACATGACAGCAGTCGCAGTCTTTAAATTTGGTTGCTCTCTTGTTCTCAACAATTTCCAACTTTTATCTCTATTTTTCATTTTATTATTAAATTTCTACTTGTTGCACACATGAGATTTTTCGACATGTTGAACATGTTGAGAATTCTCATGATTAGGAGTTTCGGAGACAAACATTACCACCTAATGGCGAACGTTGTTAACGTAAAGTGATCACACTAAGCCAGCCTTCGAAATAACAGTAGAAGACGGTCGTAAGCCCGTAGTGGTTTGTTCCATTTAAAAATCGAACATTAGTAATGAATTGTTAGAGTCATTAGTTGTTATTTTTTCACTTTATGTTAAGAACGTTTGCCATTAGTAGGTAATGTTTAAGTCTCTGAAACCTTCTAATCATGAAAATTCTCGACATGTTCTGAAAAAAAGCCCATGTATACAACAATTAGATATTTAATAATTTATGAGATATAGAGAGAAATTTTGAAAATCATTGAGAACAAGAGAACAGCCAAATTTAAAGACTGCGGCTGCTGTGATGTATTTGGTGCCACGGTATGAATATATTCATTTTTGTAAATGTCTCATCTCTATTGCCTATTGGCTTTGTCGGTGCACAACGTTCTATTAGGTATGTCTAGATTCTTGTGACAATTTTTCAGGACTAGATTTCGACGAATATGTAACAATTAATGACTCACAATGATTCATTCAACTGATTTTCAATTTTTAAATGGAACATTGTTAATTTTACTTAAACAAATTTTTATTTTCAATAAAATATTGCGACATGTGTGGGAAATTCTGTTAATGAAAGCTTTTCCCTCTGTTTCCGAGGGTAACTTTTACGATGTGTCGGAAAGGTTTTTATATCCGGTCAAGATTTAACCGCGGCCATAAAACTAGTACATAAGTATCTCATAAAATAATCGATGAAATAATAATAATATAATTCTGATTTCATGTATTATAATATTATATTGATTAATTGGCGTGTTGGAGACGGATAGAAGCTCGTTGATAGCAAAACGATTTACTGACAGCTCTGCGTTCAAGACTGATTCATTATCGTCGAAGGCGCTCCATATAATAATATCTAGGCGGAGTGAGTATTTAATTAAAGTTTGATTTATCGAAGCTTGATGATATAAATTGCTTACCTTTTTCTAATATCATCACGGGACCGAATAATGGGAAAGTGGGAAACTCACACCATCGCGGTCTTGCCTGTGATGTGGGTAACGTGACAAAGATAGTGGTTCTGGTGTTGTCAAAAAGAGAAAACCCACAGCATATCCTGTTGATCCTTTACAATAGATTGAATCAAAAATTTGACTCTGATTTAGAGAATATTGAATTTGAACATATTAAGATAAGGAAGCAAAGGCTCACAATTAACTGTAGGGACATCGAAGGGAAAAACATACGATACAATTATTGATAACTAGCTTATACCCGTCTTGCTTTACGTTTTTGATTCCGATTGTCAGGCTTGATCGGTAGGTAATTAGAAAGGTTCTAGTCTAGCTTCCCATTGCTTTGTAGACCTCTATAACTGACATAAGCACAGAAAAAGAAGAATGACACTTTTAATGTTTATTACAATTTTGTATGAAGATCCTAAAAAATAGGGTTTTTTAAATAGCTCTAAATATATCTATTAAAGTCAATGCAGCAAATTGTTTTAAAGAACCTTCTCCGGCATTTTGCACGGCTCTGTGCAGATTCATATCTGACGTAGCATTTGTATTTTGAGCGTGATGCTATGACATACGGTAAAAAGCAAAAAACATTTCTTAATTATTATGTAGATAGAGAAGGAGGGGCTAATGCGAGTTTTATTTAATTTCCCAATTTACCACGCAACTTTCTTATTTTTTTCTTTCATAAGAACCTTCTACTGATAAAAGCCAACACGACAAAAAAAAGAATTAGTGAAATCGGTTCAGCCGTTTAGGCGTGATGCGATGACATACGGTAAAAAGCAACTAAAAAAACATTTCTGAATTATTATGTAGATTTACCACGCAACTTTCTTATTTTTTTCTTTCATAAGAACCTTCTACTGATAAAAGCCAACACGACAAAAAAAGAATTAGTGAAATCGGTTCAGCCGTTTAGGCGTGATGCTCGGACATACCGTAAAGTAACGACAAAGGGCAAATAAAAAAACATTTCTAAAATATTTTGTAGATAAAATGCAATTTACGATGTAAAACTTAATTAATTTTAGCTAATAAGCTATTGAATTATGTTAAGTTATCGTTGATTCGGGTGAAGGATGACGTTCGATGGGACATAAGCTTGAAATCAAAACATTTCCTCTTTAATTGCTTTACTTTTAAAAAAAATCAATAGATGGCGGTGTAGTAGGAAGTACATAACATGTGATGTATGTTTGCGTATTGTATAGATATGTCGAAAGAATTGACCCATTTAAACCAATTTTTCAGAATTATCATGTTAAGATTTGCGCATAAAATTTGACAGCTCATACGAAAGCAAAATACCATAGATGAAGACAGTGCATACAGTACAGAAATAATTCATTTTAATATTGTATTTATTTTTTATAAAATTGATTATTGAAAATATATTTTTTATTCATATAAATAATTAAAACCTTTTTTTATTTAATAATTAATTATGACGTAGCAAAGTTACTAATTAATTATAGGCGACATTTTATTCCGCTATACATATTTTCATTTGATAGTGTCTGTAAAACCAACCTTCATAAAAATATAATATGAAGTAGATGTCATTTACACACAAAATATAATATATAAATTGGTTAAGCAATATTATTATTTTATTATTCTTAGCCAACCCATCCTGGAAGAATGATTTGTGAAAAATACGCTGCATTATTTTAATTATAGTGCGCCACACCAACCATAGATTTACTAATACATAGATTAGTAGAATTCATTGTCAATGTCACTCAATATTGATAAATATTGATCTGTCAAAAAAAAATAAGAGAGTGATGGAATGCTAAATGCTTCCAATTTCAAAATATTGGAAGCATTTATTTGCTGCTCAGTAGATATTTTCGGTAGGTACCTAATGTTGTTTATTAAGATTTATTATATAATCAGTTCTTTGTAATTTTTAAGTACTGACTCAGAAACATAAAAAATGACGACCTTTTCTGTGACTTTCCATCCCTTAGGATTTTATTTTTTTAGTTTAAGAATGCATGAAAATCACTTTGAAATGTTAACCGAATTGGAAACAAATGAGCTAAGACTTCCATACTCTTTTTCAAAATATATAAGCAATATGATTTATGCTAAACTATAAGATTTGATTTTAAATTCAACCATTAGTGCAAAGGGGTTAGTAAAGAAAAATAAACGCAAATATTTATTGACTGATGATAAATTTATTCATTTTCAGTGTCACAAACCTTGGTTGGTTTTATCTGTCATCAAATTGTGCTGTGACTGAGACACCTTTGGGTTTTTTTGCGTCAAAACCTGCTGCACAGACTACATCCAACGATTGCAGTTTTGGTCTTTCAAGGATTCTTTATTCTACAGGATCATGTTTGAGATGTGTAAAGAGAATATGTTGTTGACGGAAGAAACTACTACAAATATAATCCCATTCCATAGTTTTTTAATATAATGCTTCTTGTCGTATTATGAAACATACGTGAAGATTGTTATATTAACGTAATAAAATATTAATATATATTATTTAACACTGTTTTTAATTTATCTTCATACCTATTAATTAAGAATTTAGATAATTTTGTTAAAATATTTTTTTTCAAATAAAGTGATCTTCAAATAAAGTGATATTCGATGATTCTATACACAACGATCTGTTTTATGTGATTAGTTCAGATATGAATATTATACAGTATTTCTTATTTATTATGATGTGGATAAAACAAATATATTTTTTACTATAATAAACATGCACATATACCTGACAAATCCATTATGATTTTGATAAACAGGAACGTCATTAGTTCCTGTCAGATTCGCTTTCTTTCAGAGTTCTGTTTTATCGACCAAATCTACTAAAGAATTTTTATACTCTTTCTATTTTCGAAAATCATTTTTACGATTAATTTATTTAAATGTATTATGAGTTTAATTTATTGTATCTTTATTATTTACCAACAATTAATATGATTTTAACAGGTACTTACTCATCTAATGGCCACGACAGATTTACACAAACTGCGGCCATAAATTTTTTTAAATGTGTCAAATTACAAAATGGAGGAATTATATTTCCAAAATTTTGCATTAAATCTTTATTTAATGAGAATAATAAGATTTGAATAACATTTATATGTATAATAGTGTGGGCCGATTTCCTTTTTTCCCTCTATTGCTAACGTAATAGTTATATTTTAGTGCTAAATGCTGTTTTAAATACGTATGCAAAATATTTTTCAATTCGAAAGATATCTTCTGTCTCCGAATTGACCTCAAAGTTTCAAGAAATTGTTAAATTTGTCCTATTTTGAAGCAGGTATAATGAAAGTAAAAATATGTTTAACATAATATTTTTTAAGATTGTATGTCATAAAAATGATGGAATAATTAGTTCTGTATGATATAAAGCATAATAATACAATTTAAGATAGCAACAAAGTATATAAAGCGCCGCAATAAACAAGAGAAAATCGCATGAAATGAGAAAAGGGTTAAAAATACCAGTTTTGTATTTTGATGGCCGTAAAGCCAAAGTTTTAGGCTAGTGATTAGAAAAAGTGGACAAAAATACAGATGAACAATAATTAAGAGAGTGTTAAAGGAAACTGATTCTAAATTGATGGAAAATTTGCAACACCGAAACCGATCGATTACAGATTTCTTTTCAAAAAGCAACATTTCATTGGATATTTTACTTATCGTCTGATGTAATGAAAAAAGTGTAGGTAAATACCGGAAAACATGATTGAATAATTAGTTTGCAGGAGAAAATACTAATAAAACCATTAGAATGAATATTTTGCTTATTGCAAACCACAAATAATCCCAATTGAATGAGTCGCCGATAATCTAGAAAAAAACTGCAAGTAACAATATATTTAGGTTTTTGTATACCTAATAATGTATTGATAGTGCTTTCTCAAGTCATCATACGCATTCTGACCAAATTGGAAAACAACTGGAAAAAAACAATTGATATGTTCCAGGTGATTACAAGAGAAACTACTATTTTATAATTTCAAGATCTACGAAAAGATCAATTATATTTATTCCAAATTGGTATAGTCATACCAACAGGAACATTTTCTAATGATTTAGGCAACTCAGCTCCAGGAAAAATAATCCATGTAATAATCGCTAAACTAAGCTCATAGGATTCTGCGACTGCGCTTCATTCAGAAAGTTTGATGACTTTAACTTATCTTTATTGTTAATGTCTGTGCACCAACTTACCTCGCAACTGATCCAGATACCTATGGAAGTTTAATTTCTTATCCATATATTTATCAGATTATCAAATCTGTTATATAAACTGTAATTACTAAAAGAAAAAGCTATCTCGCTCAAAATACACTATGAAGTAAGAGAATGAACCGCTCGCTGGATAGTGAAAGCTCGAATCACCCAAAAAAAACGCATTTTTGATCCTTGAAGTATCGAAAGTAAATTTTGAAGCATCCTTTTACAAGAACTAAGTTATAGATAGACAGCAAAATGTAACAGAAACACCAATCGACAAGTATCCGACGAAGATCTTACGGCATTCATTACATACAATGGCGAAGATGAATAAAAATACAGTTTCCTGAATTTTTCTTGTCATATCCAAGGAGTTTGACGATCTGTGAAATTTTTAAAGAAGCCTCACCAACTTAACGGAGAAATTTATCAATAAAATATTATGTAAAAGCTTAGAAAGCAACGAGTAAAAAAGATATCAAACCCAATTTATCAAAAACAATCACCGCAAAATAACATGATTTCATATACTTGCTTTACATAAAAAATTTGAAAGTTTTATTTATTATTTTTGTGTTATTAAATAAATAGAAGTATGTTCTTGAATTATCTGTGGTATAATAAAAAAAAGTGAATAAAAAAACAAGACCGGAATCATTTTACATGATTATTATAAAAATATCAGTTAGTATGGGATATTTTCGTCCCATACAAAACTTCAAGGTCGATTCGGAGACAGAAGATCTCATTTTTTTGTCATGAAATTTTGTAGATAGTTATAATACATCATTAGGCAACAAATTATCACTATTATATTAAGATTAGAAGCACTTTTTAAACTTCCATACTAGAACGGCCCAGCCTAATGTATAACGAATCAATCTCCAATTATTTTATTACATTTTCATACCGTAATACCAAGATTCCATTCAACGTTTACATGAGTAATTTTGTTTCCAAACGATGGCTTACTGTCTTTTTTGAAAAATTTGTATGAAGATCCTAAAAAAATAAAGTTTTTTAAATAGCGCTTAATATATTAAAGTTAACGTTGCCAATTGTATCTTAGAACGTTCTCGAGCAAATTTCACCGCTCTGCGCAGATTCATATCTGACGTAGCATTTGTATTTTGAGCGTGATGCTCCGACATAACGGAAAGTATTGTCAAAGGCAAATAAAAATACAAACATTTCTGAATTATTATGTAGACTAACAGCTTCTAAATGCAAACATTACATTAAATAATCTTTGTGATCGTCATCACCGTGATCGTCCACTGCAGGACATAGGCCTCCTCATGCTCACGCCACTCCTCTCGGTCTCTGGTCATCCCCATCCACTCTGTCCCACTGTCCATCCATACAACATCTTCGCTCCACCTTATCGGCTGTCTTCCTACACTTCTTCTACCATGCTCTGGTCTACGCAGCGCGCTGTGCGACTCTCATCTTATGCATGATGTTTTTTGTTAAAGAGTCCAGGTTTCACATCTTTATGTCAATGTGTGAAGAACGTACGTTTAAACTTATAATATGTAAAAATAATTTGCTGTTCGTGTATCTCGCTTAGATTTTAGGAACGGCTAGACCAATTTGGCAAAATTCTTGTATAGAAATATTCATGTTAGCTCATTTTAAACGGTGAGTAAATATTGAAAAATTGCGGGGAAAATGAAAAACGGGGTGAGCCCAGAATCGCGAAAAAATCAGTCTGAATCAAAATCATGGTTAATTTATTCAATTGTTCTATTTAAAAAACCATCCATGTTTATCATGATGACAACCTATGCTATGCCGTGTCGATTTCTAGCTACTTATGGCTATTTCACAGTAAGCTTCTTAAAGCTTGTGTCGTGAAAGAGGAAGATGGTCGATACTCGGGATCAAATCCATGAACTCCGGTGAATGAAAAAAGCTGGCGTCGTAACTGCTAGGCTACCAACTAATTCGTCAGCGTCGTAACCACTCTTGACAATAGCAAATACAACAAAAAAAGAATTAACGAAATTGGTCCAGCCGTTATGGGATGTCCAAGTGAAAAGGACTCCATTTTTACATATAGATTTGTATTTTAAAGCATAGATAATCTTCCTTATTTCATAGAGATGACATGGGATTACCGATGTTAGAAAGGAACGTACCCAGATGTATGTATTAATCACGCACAGACCTTGCCGAGACACCAAACATGAAAAGGGATAAACGTATAAATTTACGGTTTACCCCGATGTTCCCTGAACCGAGATAAACAGGCAATAAGTATGAAGAGTCACAAAAAATATATAGGCCCCGCTTAATGTCATTATTAGTGTCTGAGTGCCTTTTGACTGCTTCCCACCCCGGGACAGCCATGAAACTCCAATTGTTACTATTATTTTCTATTCATGGCCCCGCTATCTTTTCCATTCTTTCTTTTTTCATTCTCATTCTCACACAAACATTCGTTTCTAACCCTCATAACCTTCACAACATTCTTGACATGAATACAAACAGTTCCTATAAGGATGTTAATGGAAATATTGTATTTACCTGTTTTTTTTCTCCTTATCGGTTTGGTCATACGTTTTGCTATTTTATTGAACCTTTAAGGAACTACTTCCGATGGCCGTATAACTCCTGCAGAGTTTCGGCCTTCTGAACAATGTTTCTCCATATACCATCATGTCCTGAGCAATGGACTCCCATTGATCTCCCAGATCCCAAGTGACGATTTCCATTAGCTATTGTCTAAGTTTTCCAGGTAGTCTTCTCACAGGGAATTGCTAGTAAGAGAAATGGTACACGAGTACAAAAACTTCCTATGTGATTTTTTGAGTTGGCCGTATATTTTGAGTAGGGAATTTCGATTGTTTGATATTTTTCCGATACTGGTAATTTCAGGTTCGTTGTCAAAGCTGTGTTTTGTTCACGATTTTTACCTATTTCTTTTTTTGGTCATCAGAATCAAAAGTACAAAAGTAAATCGAGTATTTTGCCTCCATAAACATCCATTTACTCCATTGGTTTTGGTTTGAAACATTTTTTACAACCTCTTCTGTTAATGTAAAGGTGTTTCTCGATTTTTATGATGGTCTTTCTCACCTATCCTTAATTATTATATTATTATTTCAATCTTTTATGAAATCATCTGTATGCTGGTATTCCCTAATTATTCGTTAGGTTTTTTTTACGCAGTGAATGTTCATTAAAGATCTAAAGCGAGATTGATATCAGGTAGGAAAAAAAAAAACAATTAATGAAATAAATAAAACAAAAACATACTTAGTCTTGCCACTCGGAACAGCTCCTGCACTCTCCCTATTCCGGTCCAATATCCCACATTACGTAACCAAGAAATCTGCCTTCTACCAGGTGCACGGTGTCCATCTATCTTGCCCATCAAAATAAGTTGGAGGATTTCATACTTTTCCCCACGCATAATATGGTCCATATATATACAAAACCTTGCGGACTCTATGTTCCAGTCAGCTTTGCTCAGTACCTCTGAATTACTAACTTAATCTGTCCACGGTATACGAAGCATTCTTCTGCGGCGCCACATCTCGAATGCTTCCAACCGATTCATTGTGCATTATTAGGTATACTTTCAGGGTCCAGGTTTCCGAGCCATACATCAGAACAGACCATACATAGCACCTCATCATTCTCTGCATTAATTTGCCTTTTTTAATCTTAAATTCCTCAAATAAGTATTTTAAATAAACTACCTTACTTCTTATAATAACGAATGAAACTGATCCTAAGAATAAATCTTACAACAATCAAATTTTATTATTGTATTTTGGTATGTAAAATAGTGGAATTTAGATATCATGTAGAAAGGTTGGTATGTTTAATAGAAAAAAAATGTTGGAATGGGATGGGATAACAAAAGGAAAAAAATCACAATGAACGCGAAACCTTTTTTTCGGGCAGACCAGATAACAGGGGAACCTATTCATTTTGTTTGGGTTATCATTGTAGGTATGGCCTTGTGATTTTGATATAATAGTAAAATGTAGTATCATTTTTATATTTATAACAAAAAAAACTATCCGAAGCTATCAGTGGTGTTAATAATAATATATGTACTCGTTACGTTGCTTTGAGGTGTTTTAGCCGATGATTGAAACAATGACTAGTTAGAACCTCTTCGTAGTAAAGTGGTGATTTTTTAATGATAAAAAATAAATAACTTTATTTTTTTAATGATATTTTTTTTAACCCTACTTTAATCGAACCCGGGACCTCTTAATCAGAAGTCTAGGTCGGTTGGATATTGTGAAGCTTAGATCTGAAAAAGAATAATATATGACTCTACAATCTACAGCAACTTCAAAATACTTTCAACCGTATTATGTAACAAAAATACAGATTGAATTAAACCTATGTATGTAAATGACTCAAAATCAGATTGAAACGTTGCGTCTGGGTTCGAGCTATATGTTATAATGCAAATCGATCATTTTTAAAAAAGTAATTATTTAAATATTATGCAACTAATTTTGTACCTAACTATCAAAACATCACATTGATCGTGAATGGTATACACGTTTCTACGTACCTACCCTTTATAAATCTGCTAAACAGTAATGTAATAGGTAACTTATTGCATTATGTAATAATTATTTTGATTCGGATGCGAGATGAAGTTCGTCAGGTCATATAAGATTCTTATAAAAACAATCCGTCTATATACATAGTTGCGTAACTTGAGATGGCGGTGTTGTAGGAAATAAGCCACATATGAAGCGTGTTACGTTATTGTATAAGTATGTTGTTGGATGAATAGACTGCATGAAACCCAAATCTTACCGAATTATTATGGTAAGATTATCGACTCACTCAGTCACTGAGGATTACCGCTTTGCGGTTGAAAATATTTTGGCAAAATATTATAAAATAGGTGATATTGCAAAGGTGTTTTTTTATTCAAACTCATTAAAATGGATATATATCACATGGTTGACGAAGAAACATTTAGTGAACTGCTAAACAGTTACCTATTAAATTTGATTTATAAAATTTACTTTATCAAAAATACATTAAAAATACACAATACACACACAACAAATTATCAGAAGTGTAATTAATGTTTAGCAATATGATGGGTCAAAAATATTTAGGGCGTATACTTTATCGTGTTAGACAACATATTAGAGGGTCTGTGTTTGACAGCAATGATTAAATCAATATCACCCTCGATTTAGGGGTTCTAAAAATACATACAACATGATGTTATTTTATTCATTGACTCGTTAACGGTGAAAACGCCAATTAAAGGTTAACATGTTTAATGGCTTCATAATCTCTGGTTAAACTATGAAAACGTGTATTTTATTTTACACTAAACTGTAGCCCTAGTATAAGTTTTCGATGATCCGAAAACGAAACGATCATCGAAAGGGTTTCGAAAATTTTTCATAATAAAATGATCGAATGATTCGATCGTTTGATTTAAGACCACTATTTGCAAGCTAATAAGCACTTATTTGCGTGCAATTAGCATTCGATAAAGCTCGTACTAGCCCTACTGATAATATTTTTATTGCGTTTTGTATTCATCGCGCCCATCGAATTTCGACAGGTCATACAGTTTACGACATTAAAACTGATTTAAATTAGCAAAAAATTTATTGCATTATGTAATAATTATTGTTGATTCGGATGCGGAATGAAGTTCGACAGGTCACGACCATAAGTTTGTAATAAAAACAATAATAATTCCTCTATAGTTTCGTTTGCGTACCTTTAAAAAATCCAAGAGATGGCGGTGTAGTAGGAAATAAATCACATGTGAAACATGGTACGTTATTGTACATATCTTGTTGCAATAACATACTCCATTGAAACCAAATTTTATAGAAAAAAAAAATTTAAACTACATGATTCAATGTTGTATAATTTCTACATCTATAATATAGAAGTTAATAATATGAACACTTATAACTCGAGATCGGCTGAACAGATATTTATTATCCGCTCCGGATAACAGAATAACAAAATAAAACATCGAAAAAGGGCTTGAAAATAATTATAGATTAGATTTACTGACAACAACGCCATCTGTAAAAAATCCATAAAAACACAATTTTTATTTACCTACTTGACAACCATTGAGTTTTTAAACATATTTGATAGAGTTTCTTACAAAATTTCAGTAATATTTTTTTTTTATATTCGAACATATTTAAAACGTATTTTTTTTATAAATGACAAATTTGAAATCAATATCAATAAATAATAATATTCATAGTAAGGACTACAGGACAAAGTCTGTCGGGAAAGCTAGTTAAGAATAAAAATACCATTTTTACATTCGTAAGTATTCAAGCAATGTGAAAAAAGGGGTTGAAAGTCGTAAATTAACAAAATAAGTTAAGAATGAAAAAAAAAAGAAGAAAATATTATGTAAATGATTTACACAACAGATGTCGCTGCTTTCAACTGAATCTCGGTGCCTTATCAAAGATTTTCCGCTTCAGCGTGTATCCAGCCGACCGTGGAAGGCTCGACATGCCGCAAATAAAGGGACATTCCTAACAAGTTCAATAGTATTAGAAGAATGTTGTTTAGAAAATACCCTTTTTACGAGGCTGTCTCGTTTCTTAATCTCCATCTACTAGAACCTTTGCTTAGACTTTTCACTATTTTTCAACCACCCAGACTTTTTCTGTAGTACAACTCGACCCTTACATACTGATAACCAACTTTTTTTCTTAAAAATATATTGAAAAATTGCGGACAAATATTTTTGTAAGGATTCGTGTATCCTATTTTAAGACTAGATCTTAGCATGTACCTAAGAGTGTGTTTACACCAAATGAGCTAGAGCTAGAGCTGGAAATATTGTATATTTTCTTATTCGTTGACATGGACACCATGGAAACTACAACGAATGAACCAACCGGCAATTAGTACTTGATTCTTACTCGTTGTTGTTTTCTTGGTGTCTAATATCAACGATGAAAAAATATGCTCTGTTTGCTCTATAAGTCGTTCAGTGTAAACGCACTCTAACCCAATCCACAATTTGATGCGGCTTTACTTAAATCAATAACTACTTTATTTATAAAGTACGATCAGTGGAAAAAATAGCTCAGCGATAGAAGATATTATGATCAAGTTGTCGTCGAGATAGTTTAACGCATATCACTTGATTGTGAGCTGATCTCTGTAGATTTTGACCCACCATATTGGTTTTATCGTCAACTGACAGTTGTTTCGAGTATACAAGAACGCTTCCTGTAATAAATACAGTGCCGGATTAACTGTTTATGCCGCCCTGGTGCAAAAAAAAAGCTCAAATCAAAAATAAAACGCGGATCAAATATTTTTTTATAAATACCTAATGTAAAAACTGGTCAGTGAAATTATAATATGCAATCTTACGATTAACGAATTTTTTATATATATAAGATGGTAAGTGTTCGATTTTATAGTTAGAATTTTGCAAATTTGACCCATCACTGGTTTACTCCGTCTTCTTGGCTGTTTTGAAGGCTGATCATTTTACATTAACAACGTTCGTCACTAAGGTGTTCGAATTCGTCGCCGAATTCCTCGAAATTGTAAATTACGGGATTCCTCAATATGCTGAACACCCAAAATATTTTTTTTTTAGCATTCGCCACTCCTTCTTTATATAATACATCATATGTGCACAATTTCGTAAAAATGGTCTCAAAGATTTCGCTTCACGTATTAATAATACAATAATATTAATATAGATAATTTTTTATCCCTTTTGGTTAAGAGGAAATTCTCTCTACAATTTTGAAAATAAAACAGTTGAATATCGAATTCCGAGAATGGACTGTACAAGTTCTTGTGTAAGGCATTTAAGTCAGAAAACAAATGAACAACGGACTAAGTCATAGCCACAGAAGCGTATCAGAAACAATACTTATTGCCGTGTGCGTATTTCAATTCGGAATTTATTACATCGAAATCAGGACTGCTTTAAGATAAGAGCGTTCATATATTTTGTAAAATGGCACAGGCTCTTTTCTTGCGGATTTGTTTTTTATAATTTATCTTTTGAAGGTTTTATGTTCTGCTATTTCATTTGTTTAACACATCTTATGTGGAAAATATACCAACATTGTTTTTGGGGCTTTGGGAAATGAACGCCATCTAACCAAAAGTAGTGAAAGAAATTGAATACTTTATTTAGTTGGATAATACAAGAAAATAAGCACGAATAATTTTTATTTATTATCCTTTTTTACCCATCACGCCGTGTCCCGTAAGAGATTTGCAGAGAGAACGGATCTTTACTCTTTCCTTCTTGTCTCTTGCTTCTGACCTGGCCTTCCTTGTCTTGAGGACAGAATTGAGTCACAACACTTACATACTTCCATACCACATTTCTTTCTAATATTCTCATGCTTTTCCGTATCCCACAGTCTTTCCACGTGTTATTTGAAGAGCTTTAATATCAATTGTATTTAAATAACATTCTTAATTTATTT
This sequence comes from Mystacides longicornis, assembly GCA_963576905.1. Taxonomy (NCBI): domain Eukaryota; kingdom Metazoa; phylum Arthropoda; class Insecta; order Trichoptera; family Leptoceridae; genus Mystacides; species Mystacides longicornis. Next base: position 3,339,856 of record OY756432.1, read on the forward strand.
CAATACCTTCTTTTCTGTTTTGTTTCAGGTAAAGAAATTCTTTATTCAGCTACTTTGTTGTGTTACCTTTCGTCAAAGTTTCCACAGGTACGTAATAACCTTAAAAATTTATATGTTATATTATTAAATTAGCGGCAATAATTATTATTGATGTGGCCTAGTTAATATTTTGATGACAAAATATTTGGAAAATTGGTCTATCATCTAAAGATATAAAAGAAAATCGGGTTACTGCAAACACTTATAGCTCGAGATCGGCTGAACAGATTTTTATTATGAATGGTTTATTGGATTCTTCTCTGCTCTGGATAACAAAAAAAAACCAATAAAAGTAGAAAAAATGGATAGCAAATAATATAATATTAATTAATTAATATTAATAGAGGGTGCGACTGTGGAGCTGAGAGACAGACTATAAATCATATTGATGCAGAGTGTGATGGAAGAGCATATCAAGGCAGTTTCTTAGATTTCCTCTCCTTAACCGACGGAGCGATAGCATTCATTGATAACTTAGACATAAACATCTGACAAGCAGGAAAATTTACCCTGTGCTGCTCTCTTCCTTATTATTTTGTATAAAGCCTTTCTTGTAAAATTGTAATAAATGTGACTAGCAAAAGACAAATAATATTAAAGTCATTATGGAACGAATTTGTTGCGACGCTAACGCCATCTGTGAAAAATTCCATAGAAACACAAAAACGAAACGAATAGTAAATAATCAAATTATTTTGAAATCAAATTGTCGTTTAACACATACTGTTAGTTGTTGTTTGATAGTTGGTGCGATTGACAGAATTCGGAAGAAAAACGTGTGGTTTAAAACATATGCATCACTCGGAATAACATTGGTTAGAAGTCATTTTATCATTCTTTTAAATTCCTATTCAATATCCATATTGAGACCACAGGACAACCAAGGGCAGATCCAGGAGGAGGGGAGGGGGGTCAGATGACCTTTTTTTAGGAAAAGTGTAGTTTCCAAATTTGGAAATGTCTTTTTTTAAGTATAAGTGTAGTTTCCAGATATCAAATTTTGGAAATGACCTTTTTTACTGTCTATGAGAACCCCCCCCCCCCTGGCGCCAGAGCTGGATCCGCCCTTGAGGAGAATGTCTGTCGGGGAAGCTAGTTTTAACTAAATCTAAGGTATTAGGTATTAATTGTTTTAGTTTATTTTGTAAGGGTTGTGTACCTACCCTTCTACGTTGTGAAGTTTCTTTATGGTGAAAGTAAAGAAACAAATTTACGCTTTACATTTAATTTTCAGGTACCTACCTATATCGAGCGCTTTCTTCAATGTGACTTACTAACTTAACTTTTCACTTATATATAATTATATATATGTAGGTAGATACCTACTTTATTCAAGTCCACTATCAAGTCTATGTGGAGCCTGTGGACGCTACTTAACTTCTTCGAGCCACTGACTTGCAACAATTGCACAGTTTCATCCCAGTTGAGAATACAAACTTGATAGTATTAAGTAGTTCGTAAAGTTTCTATTCCTGAATCCATTTCGAGATTAAAACACAATTAAATTGGATTTGACAATAACGTGAATGAAATAAATACACGTGATTTTCTCGCTACTCCGCCTTCTTTCCAGTGATATTTCTTTATATCTCTCCCTCGCGTCAAATGGATGGATGGACCCTAAAAAATACTTGCTCACATTTGTAGAGTAATTTAGTAACAAAATTCGTCGGGTTGATTCGCCAGCGCTCTAGTCGAGTTTATCAATTTTGTTCTATTTTCTTGGTCTATAAGCGCCCCCAGCACGATGAAAGTATATGAACAAACATTCATTAGCTGGAACCACAGATTGTATAAAAACACCATGGATTTTTGTATAATATGTGCGTACCTATTAATTGCAACAAAACTGACATTTCGTACAAGTGAGTTCTGTTTGACCAAAGTGTGAACAATTTTTGGTGGAGGAGCATGTAATTTAGCTACAAAATAACTCGCTTCTCGACTAAGTGTGAAGCCTCGCTTAAGTGCCAGGTAGGGTTCGAACTTGCTTGACCGTAGGCTTTAGCTTCTAGGCCAACAGCATTTTATTCAATTTGGTTATGATAATAAAATTGAAGAAGGGACTTTTTTTTGATTTGCAAGGAAAAGAAGTGAAAGATATGTAAATTCCATTAATATTGTTATAAAAAAGTGGACGCGAGAATGAGAGGTAGATATATTTGTTTGTGCTACTTAATAATAAAAATGTTATATTATTATTATTGAGAGTATGAAAGAAGAAGAAGGAATGATTGATGATCCATTTAAAAAATACACAAGTGGAGGAAGCTAGGTAGGTACATATCCCCATCTCACTCTCCCTCTATAGGTGATCAGTTATTTAACATACAGGGTGTTATTATTCTTGAATGATGATTCGATTTTGATGACTGTATGGAGCATTTGAATCAGATTTTAGGGATAAAACCTGTTCCAAATGATAGTTGAAAAATTGTAGATTTTTTTTTGATGAAGTTTTTTATAAATTGGAATGGATGGAGTGTACTGGAGGTCGTGGGTTTGATCCCAGGTGCCGACCATCTTCCTCTTTCACGACGCAAGTTTTAAGTAACTTATTGTGAAAAAGAGTGTATTTGTGTTCACTTTGAGTGACCACAGATTCATTATAATATACATATTAAAAAATATGACTAATATAGGGACAGTTCATATATTATATAGTTTGGTTGTAGCGTGACGTGATATCCTGTATAAGTCTGGGATAAACTTGAAATTTGCGATGAAGAATGATTTATAAGATAGATTGTGTGAAATATAAAAAGTTTACAATTCTCGAGATGAGAATCGTTTGAGTAAGTATTAATAATTCTAGATTTCGCGAAAATATTTTCTGAAGGTGACAACAGCTTTCCTTTCAGAAACGAACATTCGAATTTTCGCTATATTTTAGAAACTTAATTGTTTGTTATCTTTACCGCTGATATTTTTTTTTATAAAGAAGGTCAATGGACTATATTGTCCCTTGTGTCACCGTGACCAAATTAGATCTATTCTGACATCCTTCAATTCATTCATTGACTGCTGCATCTTATTATGCCTCGTCTCTAGAGGCCTCTTGCAGAGTGACAGTGCCTCTTACTGGCTCCTGTCTGTGCAAGAAATCTTCTTTTTGATGCCTCTGAAAGAAAGTTCCCAACAGAGGATTCCCATCTCCCATCATCTGCAAAAATTGCTTTTGGACATGTGACCTTATGTCACCTTTGACCACCGATCGAAGGTCGATTACCTTGGATTTAAAGGCCGTTAATCGTACTGGCGCCCTTCTGGGTCATTATTTTACTTAAGATAGTTGTGCGTTCTAAAGCCACTATATGCAGCATACATTGACATCCGTGAATTTACTTTAGAAACTCGGGTGGGCTATGATCACGTACCTAATATCAACTGCGAAATTCAAAAATTTTCAGATGCCAAATTTAGGATGAAAATTGACCACCTTAATGGCGAACGTCGTTAACGTAAATTGATCACTCTAAATCAGCCTTCGAAACAGCAGTAGAAGAACATGAAAGCATAATCTGTCTCCACTTGGTTCTACATTTAATTTGCAATACCTACGTAGAATGACGTTTATTGATACTATTCGTAGGGCCCTGTTCTAATCGAAAAGCGTCCGCGCGTCCGAGCGTCGAGCGATTATCCCGTACGTCCGAGCGTGAATCCAATTACGTAGTACATATTCATACAATGTTCGTAGTTTGAACGGTCCGTCCGCGCGATCGCTTTCCAATTAGGGCATAGATTAAGAAAATCCTGTCAAAAGTAAAAGAAACCGTAAAAGGTACCTAAGTGACTTTCAAATTATGCTACAAAATGGACACAAAAAATCTAAATTTGTACATACTTTGAAGAAATACAATTAACATTTTTTTTCTTGAAAATTTAACCAAAGCAAACTTATGGCCAATAAATAATTACTTCATCGCCTCCACTAGAGAGCATTTGAATTCAACAAGAACCCTGTTTTGTATTTCTTTACTAAAAATACCATAAGTGATAACCATATTTCGTTTCCAAAAACCCTCAACCTTGACCATGAAAATGTTTTTATTTAATTTTAATAAATCTTATAGGAAGGTTAAAGTCTTAAAGTCATTCTACAAAATATTAATCAAACAAAAAAAAATAACAATGATTTGCCAGTGAAGTTCCGTCAAATATTCTACAATGCAGTACAAACACACAAAAAAAAATGTATAGGTACTTTTATAAGAACCTGAAAAAAATCTGGAGTGACAGAGGAATTTCAGTGGCAACAAAGGTTCTTCTTGTGAGGGCTCTTGTCTTTCCCATTTGCCTGTATGGGGTGGAGAGATGGACAATGAAGACGAAAGAGACACGCAGCGGTTAGACGCGTTCGAAATGTGGTGTTGGAGGTGTATGCTCCGAATATCTTGGACTGCGAGGAGGACTAATTCGTCAATATTGAACGAGATTGGTATAGTTGAAAGACTCTCGGCTCTCTATGTCGGACGGGTTCTCCGATTCTTCGGGCACATCGCTAAGCGGGACTCCAACAGCCTTGAAAAACTGATAGTGGTAGGCAAAGTCAAGGAGAGGAGAGTTCGGGGGAGAGCTCCAATGCGATGGCTGGACCAGATAAGGACTGCACTGGGGCAAAGTCAAGGAGAGGAGAGGTCGGGGGAGAGCTCCAATGCGATGGCTGGACCAGATCAGAATTGCACTGGGGTCAACGATAGCCGAGGCGATACAATTGCCGCAGTGCAGGGAGGATTGGAGAGGCATCGTCAGGGATGCGGAGACAAGTCTGGCATTAGGTCACGACCTTCAGGAATGAAGAAAGTGACCAAGAAGAAGAAGACAAGATCCATGTAGAAAAATCTACACAAATATAAAAGAATATAGTAAAAAATACATAGGAAGGTACATAAAATACTCAAATTACAAAGAAAAAAACATAATTAGGTCACGACCTTCAGGAATGAAGGAAGTGACCAAGAAGAAGAAGACAAGATCCATGTAGAAAAAACTACACAAATATAAAAGAATATAGTAAAAAATACATAGGAAGGTACATAAAATACTCAAATTACAAAGAAAAAAACATAATTAGGTCACGACCTTCAGGAATGAAGAAAGTGACCAAGAAGAAGAAAACAAGATCCATGTAGAAAAAACAACACAAATATAAAAGAATATAGTAAAAAATACATAGGAAGGTACATAAAATACTCAAATTACAAAAAAAACATAGTTGAATGTTGAATGCAGCAGAGATCCTTAAGTACCCCATAAACTCCACTAGGGAGCATTTGAATTCAACACGAACCCTCTACTAGAATGAATAATTTGGGAAATAAAAGTTTATTTAAAAAGAGAATTATCTTAGAATCATTAAAGTCTTAAAACAATGTTTGATCTTGCAAAAAAATTGAGTTAATCATCGTAATGATCATTTAAGTCCTTCGAGGACAGTGGAGGGAAGATTCGAGAGGGTAGGGGGTTGAACTAAGTAATTTTCTTCTCATCTTTATGAAGGTTGTAAAAAATGTGTAAAAAATAAGTGAACACTTTATGAATGAGACAAAAAAAAAAGTATGATCTTCTCCGGCTTAATAGTGCGATCGCGATAAGGGTGATTCGATTCTCGTCGTCGTTTTTTCGCACCCTTCGCTACTACTTCTTCTTTTTCTTGAAAACGAGGAGGGTGAAATTTATGTCTGTCGTTTGTAGCCAAAGATAAAAATCTTAATGTCATCATTTGCTCTTTTTTTTCAACCAAGCTGCCGTAAACTTCAAGGTTGTGTTTTTTCCCCCCCGCAGTTCAGTAGGAGTGTAAAAGGTTCTTGCTACACAAGTAGACTAGGGCAGTAATAATTATTGTCTATGGTGTGGGTTGTTGGAGGAGTCGCTGATCCTCTTAATTAATTTTAGATCTTGTCTCCGGTCCAACCTCCTCCCATTGCCTTCTGTTTCGGTCCATTCTCTCCCCGTCCCATCTCTTGAAATCTTCAATAATTTGTGACGGTCCAATGCTTTCTCAAAGATTCAGTTTATCGGTGATTTTGTACTAAATTAATAATTATTACTCCTGATCTTTTTGTTTCACTAACCTATTTCTTGCTGTCAAATACCCTGAAATGAATGATTTCTTTTATATTTCCAGTATATTTTCAAGTCTATTCCTTCTAAACTTCATACTTAAAGAGTGTTCATTATTAATTAACCATTTATTGACCATGCTTTGAAAACTATTTTATAGTTTCTTGCTGACTCGTTTTTATTTGAAGTCCTTACTATGAATATTGATTTCATTTGTGTAATTTATACAAAACTACGTTTAAAATATGCTTGAATGTTTAAAGAAATATTTCTGAAACCTTGGAAGAAATTCTATCAATTTCTATCAGTACTGACAGTTTGAAGACATTGGTGAATTCATTTGTGGTGTCCAGGCTGGACTATTGTAGTACAGTTTATGAAAATATGCCAGATGTTCATATTAATAGACTGCCGTCTGTTCTGAATGAAACCGTTACGGTGATCGCGCTTTCTGCGTGGTGGGGCCCAAACTATGGAATGCTCTCCCTCTGAGTTTAAGGCAAGCCGAAACAGTTGAAAAGTTTAAGAAACTCTTAAAGACCCATTTTTTTCGGATGTCTTACCGATGTTTTGTATTAAATTTGCATTCTTCCAATCCAATTGACTGTTCCAATCATATTGACTGTTTACAAGTATCTATGATGATTTCACATATTTTACAACATGACGAACCTTGTGAGATTATTGCCATTTATTTTATTATGTTTTGACGAACCTAATTGGTGATTATTACTCTTTTTTTTCTTTTTATGTGAGGCGCTCTTGAGGTGAAGATATTTCACTAAACGGCGCCATAAAAGTTGTCCAAATATTATTATTATTATAATCTGGGTACCAATATTTTTGATGTCAGGTAAACAATAATTATTTTATTAATCAAATTTAAATAAAAAACATAAACAAAAAACTAATTTTATTGTTATAGAATTTATCAAAGATGGCGTTAACCTCGCAGGAAATCCGTTTCATACTAACTAAATAGGTAATTTATTATATTTTAAATTATTTTTTATGAATTTTTCAACTTTTTCTATTATCCGGAGCGGAGAAGAATCTAATACATTAAACGTTGGAAGAATCTGTTCAGCCGATCTCGAGTTATACCTAAGTGTTCGCACTAGCCCGAATTTCTTTTAAATTATAGATTATTTCTCATTTTTTAATCATTTTCTATAGGGATGCAACAGAGAGTGTATTTTTGTGTGGTTTCTATGTGATTTTTTTTGTATTTTTAATGATTTACTTATTAAAAATTTTGACACTCGATGGAGAGCTGCGGAAGCATAACTAATATGTCCTATCAGTTAATTTCCATGTTGAACAAGCTGAAGGAAATTTTGAGATGAAGTTGTCTAAAAGAATGCGGCGCATCTCATTGTTCGATAGGGTGTCGACTAAGTCCTGGGCATGATGCAGAAAGAAAGGGAGCTCCTGACCACTGTCATGAGACAAAAAATCCGCACAATTTCGTGATGAAAAATATGCTCTTTTCTCCTACAACTTATTGTGAAAGGCCAACTTTAGGGCTGGCAAACTATGAGGCGTTAAAGAGCCTCGTGGCTTACGAACCTGTATCCGTATTTTTAAGAAATTATCTGTATTCGTAAGTTTTATCGTGTATGCGTATCGAATGCTAGAATCGCTTTTGTTTCTAAAAATATCCTTATGGCGGCGCTATACACGTTTTCCATACAGAATGTATTGTGTAATGCTCACTTTACTTCCGTGATTACGTTCCAATAAAACTTAGAATACTACTTAAAGTACTGATACAGTGTTTTGGTATATCGGGGGCTGCAGATTAAGAGATCGCTAAGCTTATTCACAAATATTCGACAACCTCCTATAGGAAGAATTCTATTGGCATCCATTCTTACAACATGCGCAAACCAATCCGTCAATGAGATCAACATTTACTATGTTTTACTCCTTGTATATTATTTAGACATCTTGAGGTTATTATAGATAAAATTAAATTATTAAATCAGTGACTTAATGTTTGTTATAGGAAATGAAAAGTTTGATATTTTACCCAATCTGAACTCTAAGGACTTTTTAAAGATATTCTAGGAGAGATATTATTACCTTCAAATATATCTGTTTCCTTTCTTCCCCATACCTACCTTTCTACCACTTACTCAACCTCTTTCCTTTCCTATTTTCCAAATGTCATTACACTAATAGGGTTTCCATCCCAAATGCATTCATCCAAAGATTTCCCATAGTGATGACTCAAAACTCTAGGAGCTGTTATTTAAAAAAAATATTAGGGACAAACATTTATCTTAGTCTTTATCCTAAACATTTTTTGTTTTGTAGCGAAATTTCCATTTGTTATTATTGCGAAATTATCAATTTTTTTCGCTGGTTTTTAGAATGTAACTTGAGCATGAGATGTTTTTCTTCATCGAATGTCAATGAAAATAATGGTCTATCTTTATCAGAATATCAAAATCTTCTTCAAAGAGTGCACATTCTTTGCAAACCAGTCAAGATTGTTGGCTGTGAACAGCTTTTCTCAAGAAATCGTATTTGATTATTTATTTATTGGTTTATTTATTACCTTGGCACAACAAACAGACAATACATATGAGTTGAGATATAATATGAGGCATAGATTAGTTACTATTAGAAAAATGTAATGCCCCACTTAAATGTGTGCACATAGAATTTATGTATATATTATACACGGTTTTAAGTTGGTAGTGGATAAACCGAAGCAAGGAGATAGAGGACCTCAATACAGTAAATTTAAAAGATAGAAAAGTATGCTATCTGCTCCATTCGACAGAAACGCACCCTGGAGAGCAGCATCCAGGATTTCAAGCCATTCAAAAGCATTCTGTATGGCCCTCTCAGAGGGTAATCTTTTCTGTTTAATCAATGAGATTCTGACAAATAAAGAGTTGAATCGTTTGAAATTGTTAGCTGACCTTTTTTATTTTTGAGATACTTATACGATATTTGCAAGATTATTTTAAATAATGTGTTACTGCTACTTCTGAAGTTATTCCAATCCAACTCTATTCAAATATAATTTATTTAATAAAGCGATATAAGTTACTTATAGCTAGGTAATTTGATGCAGGTTTTGAATAGACATAATAATATTATACGTACATAATATTATGTACGTACACCTACTTGAAACGACACAGTAATATTTTTGAGAAACATCGAGCTTTTCGATTCTTTTGTTGACTTTCTGTTCATTGTGAACTATTTTTGAGAATTTCTTCATTTTAATCATATTCTTTAATTTATTACTTTCACTCTATTTTAAGGTCAAGCGTTACAATTTCAATGTGAGTAATGAAATAAAGTGAACAAGATCACCAACACGTTACATATACGATAATAATTATTTTCAAAAAATATTCAATATGAAGATATAGCTACTCGCATAAGAAGGGTTGTATCTATATATTAATACGTGAGGGAAAACTTTGTGACTATTTTTACGAAAATTGTCCCGACAGTGGAATATAAAATAAGGCACACTTATAGTTTATAATACAGAGAAGGAGTTAAGAATGCTAATATTTTTTAAATTATGCATAAAAATAAAATAAATCATTAAAAAAACTTTACAAACGTGACTGTAATGGTATACCTACGTATTTGATACTCACACACACATCTTTGTATTTGACATTCACACATATTCATAATATGTATATTCTTTTGTTCATCTGTGGTCAAACTGAGAATAGATTAATGTTGTTTGTCTTTTATAATAAAAGAAAAAACTTTGTACACATCAACATTTCAAATTTGACGTATCTATGTCATTGTTTTTGAAAGAAAATGTTGAAATAGCGCTCGCTAAGACTTTGAGAATTATCCTACATAATGTTCAAACTTATAGGTAATTTAAATAAGTTATGGTCGAATTTCGAGCACTGGTAAAACACTGGAGGGTACACATAATCATGTCAATTTCATAAATAAATTTGTGCATAATAATAAATGTTGTCAAATTATAAGTTTATGAACTGATGACTATGTATTTTGCAATCATTTTTTAGAATGGAAATGTGTTTCTGACAATAATGGGTATTGTCTGTCTTTTTATCTTTCAAATAAAATTTAAAAGATCACGTACATATGTCGTCTATATTGTTATGGTTTAGGGATGACCTTGAAATCAACTACCACCATTATTTTGAATGCCTTTGTTTTTGAGGATCAAAACAAAAGAAAAGTTACATAATATGAACGATTATTTTTTCTTTGAGGATAATAATATGGTTATTTTCAAAAATAAAATAATAAATGAATAAAACATACCTAACTTTATCTTCCTACCCTAAATGCACAGAATAATAAACAATAATACTACTACAATTCATTTAATTTTAAAAAAATTGAATGCTGACGACGAAAGTGGTCATGGGTAATTATTATCATGGGTAATTCACAAGTAATTTAATGGGTAAAAAATTGCTTTAAGATACGAACAATGTAACAAAACGAATTTAGCTCGTATCCTGAGGTACCACTGCCTTTTTTGAAATGGAGAAGCGTGCGAAGGGTTATGAAAGGACGTACACACAAGCACGTATAGAGGGGTTTTGTCTGCACTCGAGTTATGCAAATTCGTACAAGCTCAGTGAATGTATAATCAATTTACATACATAGTGGAAGGAATGCAGTAAATTATCATAATGAAACTGTCATGGCATTTTCGTCTTAATTTAAAGATTTCGTCATCAAGCGGTTGGCAGTTTTTATTTTCAGTGATTTTTTTTTCGCAGACTGTCTTTTGTGTCCGTATTCATAATAGCGTTGTCCCCTTTTATAGGACATGGGTACTAAACTCCTCCCGTCGCTCAAGGTCGTAAACTATGGGGGGGGGGGGGGGATTTAGGACGTTATTCTCCTCCTGCAGAGCTATTTTACATAATATATTAATACTTGGGAGGGAAATACTTCAAAAATGCTGTAAAGTCGAGGGGTTTTATTAAAATTTGAATGTTTTCATCTTCTCTGGATTATTTGGTCCCAGATCATAAGATAATTTCTTCTGAGCGGCGTTAGAGAATTCCATAAACATTTTTTTAAAAGAGAATCTGTAAAAACTCTATGATTTACACCGATGTTTGTGTGTGGTGACTTTTGATTAAAATGTCTAGAAATCTGACAAAGATCGAACCGGATGTTTGACTGTTAGAAACTGCTTGTTTCACGGTTATAAATATACATATTTTTTAAGGATATTCTCAATCAAGAAAATCAAAGTTTTTTGGGAAAAATACACCTCCTTTGCTGAGAAGTATTGATATGAAATGCCAAATAAGTCAAAAGATGAAGGTACACCTGTAGGATGTAAAACCTTTGGTCAATATCCAACCTTCTAGATAATTCGTGGTCACTTTAGAAGGTACAGCTTTCTGAGGTTTCTATCCCAATCCCTTATCCCCAATCATCCTTACATTTTAGTTCTAGTCTCTGCAATCTGCGTCCTTACAAATATTGTTAATTTCTTAAATTCTTTCCTCATCATTTTTACGTTTTATGCCAAGTATGGAGTTAGAGTTTGTTTTACTTGCAAAATTTAAAATAAACAGTTCCGTAATGTTTGGTATACCTACTGAATTTCATATTTGCACCTACTTAAAAAGTAGGTACCTTTTCATTGAAATTTTTATTAAAAATTTAGTTGTAGGCCCCCGAGTTATTACAGATGCGTATTTGCTTTATTTGTTTAAACTTTCTATTATTCAAATGGTAGGTACCTACACCAAAATACAATGAGCCAAAATATGAAAGGAACACATAATTGGACGGGAAAAAAGTTCAAATACAGTGTATTTATTACAGAAAGCGTTCTTGTACACTCGAAACAACTGTCAGTTAGACGTTAAATCCAATGTGGCGAGTAAAAATCTACACAATCAAGCGATATGGGTTAAACTCTCTCCATGACGACGGCTTGATCGCACGATTTTCTATCGCTGAGATAATTTTTCCACTGATCGTAGTTTATGTATAAAGTAGGAGTTGTTTTTATCTTTATCATTGTTCTTCTCAATTATCAGAAGAATGCTAAAGTGCCTGGTTTTTGACCTCTTCAATTCGATATACTTACATAGAATTCTGTTGTCAAATTTTATCGAATGAATCAATATTGTTCTGTGAAGGATTTTCTTTCATCAACCTATCAACATTAAAAAGATAACTGATTTTTTAACTTTAAAGTTATATTGAGTTAGGTTATCCAAAAAGTAATAAAATTAGTGTTGATTTTTTTTGTGCAGTCCTGCATGCCTATATAAAATCGTCATAGTTGTACCTGAGATTTTGATGGACGATTGAATGAAAGTCTGAATGGAGTTTTTTAGTACATCTTCAGACATCAACATCAAAAATATGTGAGATTTTATGTGCAGACAAGTATAGTCAATCAATCAATGCACGTATAGTGGTTGGTATACCACTGGTATCAGTCGACGACTTGTGTACGCCTAGCGTATTGGAGGTCAAGGGTTTGAATCCCGGTGCCTTCCACTTTAACAACACAAGCTTTGTAAGTAGGTACATGATTAAAATTCTTTTGATTTCAGAACAAGATCAATGAAAGATTGACTATTACTCTAGAAAGAATTTTATAACGTAGAATTTTAGTACATATTGTCACAAAAATCAAAAATATTTGCCTTAAAAAACGTAAAAACTGCTTTTTCGACTTCTTTTATGTGACCCAAAAATAATCAAAACAAAAGAATGTTGGTTTTTTGTATGCAGAGCAGCACATGTCACTTCTAAAACTTATTCTGTTGCCGTGTTGCAAATTGTCTATTAATTTTAATTCCCCAGTTAACCCGTGGAAAGAGTCACGCTCGTAAATTTCAGGTTGACAACAGCTGTATTTCGTCGTTATGGAGAATGCAAAACAGAGGTTCAACCTGATCCATGGGAGCGCTTGGCTAAGTCCATAATAATAATAAGCTGCATATATAACGAAATGAGCTTGTTTTTTTTTAATAAAAATAATTTCAAGTCGTAAACAGATAAAAGTAAGCGAACATCGTTCGTTTTATTAAAAAATTTTGTCTTTCTCTCCAAAGAAAAATGTTTGTTTGTTTTTATTATTATTTTATTTGTACCTACCAAGCTTTCTCGTCTCTTTTATTATTTCCTCAGAAGTTAAGCGATTAGCGCTCAAGAACGCTTATCCAAACAAAATATAATAAGCTCTTTCTCTCTCTCTTTGCCCTATCATTTCGGCTTAATGGCGATTTTCGTTATATTTCGGGAACTCTCGACGTCTAATTATACATTTATTCACTCTTGATAAAATTTATTTGTAAATAAATTTATTAAGATACCGATTTTAAATATTTTTAAAGATATAACTATTTGGTTTGAATAATTTAAAGATAAATATATTATGGCCTCTTCTTCTACAGTTGCTCACAGTTTTTTGATCTCCAGAGACTGAAATCTCTTTTGGATTGCATTATCCGTCAGTGCGTGTAATTCCTTGCATTCCCTTTATAAAAATGCTTATACGGAACACTAAGATTAAGTTAGAATTTCTGACAATATAAGCTACATTTTTCTGTATTTTTCGCTGATTTCGCTGTAAAATTTATTTAACGAAAGCAAAATAAAAATACATACATCCATAAATCGTATAATAAATAGAATCACCATAAATTATAAAATACATCAACACCTTTCTATACAAAAGTGTCAATATTAGGATAATATGTCAATATTTCTATACAAAAGTATCAAGGCGGAGTTTATTGCCTTTGGAAGTTTTTTTCTAGAGTTGTCCAATCTTAGAAAGGCCAATGTCGGGTAGGTAACTATAGAAAACAATAAACTTTTTTTACTTATTATTTCTGAAATACTTATTTTTTTAGTATTAGGGATAAAGAAAGACTTATAATGTTAAAAGGCACACTGAGCCTCGGACGCCTTCGAGCGCAATGGAGAGCTCTTGTTGCCTTCCTATGCTCCTGAGTGGGGTTTAGGCATTCCGCATTGTGGGTTGGTCTGGGGGGATCCGCGGCGGACTTGGTTTGTGTGGGGCCGGCTTTTCGGTTTGATTACTTCGATCGAGCTGGAGGGTAGGTTTCGTGTGGATCGGGTTTGCTGCGGATTGGTCTCCTCCGGGCTGGCTTGCGTTGTGCGGGGGGCCTTAAAAGGAGTATGTATGTGAATGTATGTATAATGTTAATAATAATAATTTTAAGAATATAAAAGAAAGTCGGGTTAGTGCGAACACTTCTCGAGATTGGCTGAACAGATACTTCCGATGTTTGATTTATTGGATTCTTCTCCGCCCCGGATAACTATTAAAAATTGAAAATATGCATAAGAAAGTATATTAAAGTTAGTATGGGACGGATTTCCTGCGACGCCAACGCCATCTATGAAATGTTATGTAACAACAAAATTATTGTTTTCCTGACAACCTTTAAATTTAAAAAAAATGGAACGCTGATTTTTGGTGGATTTTTTTCGAGTTTTCAGAAATTATTTTTTAACATTCAAACATACCTATTTTAAATGTATTTTTGTATAAATGACAAATTCGAAATCAATATTCATAGTGGGGTCTACAGCAGGACAACGTCTGTCGGGATAGCTAGCTGTTTCTTAAATTTGACTCTAAATGACTTTCTCTTTCTGTATCCCAAAGTTTGACCATCAAGCCAACTGTCTTCTTTTGAAACTTCACTCAATCAATCAATCTTGTCCGAGATGTAACTTAACTATTCGGGCATAATACTATGTGCTGTAGTATATCAAAGACTGGTTTAGTGCTATCTCCCGTTTTAACGATTTTCGCTATTTGGTGTTTGTATAGGTGAACCAATAACCTATGTATAGACTTATTATTTTGATATAATATTTGAATATTGTATTAATAAATATACGATTAAATATTCAGCATATTAAGTTAACTGATAAATTATTATTATTATAAGTTTTTTATGACTATTTTTTATGAAACGTAAAAAGACAAAATTTACTGCCTGAAATAATATAATATTGTTAGGTTATTTTGGACATGAGCCAAGCTGAACTATTTGATCCTGCCTGAGGATATTATTAAATAAAAATTCAACTGGCAGCTTCATCATTGAAAATTGAAGTGCGAATAAAAAATCATTTAATGTTAATTTTTTACTAATGATCAGTTTTAGTCTCATGAATTTTCCATATTGAAACAAAATTTTGATGTCAATCATTAATTCAATTAGTGTTCGATTTTAAGAGGTGATTCTACTCGTATAAAAAAGAAGCGAATTTCCAAAAAAAATCAGATCTTCATCGATGAATTTTTTGTCTATAATTTTCACAATACGATTGATCATGTGTCGAAATAACATTTTGTGTAAAACATAAATAATATAAACCTTTGACTACGTCGTTAGTTTTCTGTTTATAAAATACTAGCTGACTCGTCAAATCTCGTCCTGATATTTTATTAATTATTCTGTTCATCCGTCTTAAAATCGGTCATCGGTCTGAAATTCGAATAGTAAATATATTTATTTATTTTATTCTTTATGCATATTCTTAAAAGCTCTAAGACATTTAGGTACCTATTTAGGGGGTTCTTAAATTTTATAATTGTGCACTCAACTTTCTTATTTTTTTCTTTCATAAGAACCTTCACCTAACAATAATAGCAAACACGACAAAAAAAGAATTCGGTCGAGCCGTTCAGCCGTGATACGATGACCACGCAAAACATGTATTTAGCTCTCCATTTTTATAATATAGAGAAGATCAAATGGTTCATGTTGATCATCTCTTTAATTTTTTTTTGTGAATGGATACTTAACTACTCGTTTGTCTTGATTTACTATAATTAAAGAGAATGGTTGGTTATTTTTTCATCTCACTGATATCTAATCTAAAACTCAAAATTATGACCTTCTGAGAATTACCAATCTGGTAGCCAAAAGACAAAATGCAGCTGGCGATCGACTACAAACGAATTCTTCGACAATGTAGAGTAGGAAGAAAATTAGCTGTCCACTTTTTATAATTGTCATTGTTTGGTTTAAATAATTTTTTATATGTTCCAGTGGACAGTTAGTTTTTTGGCGAAATCTTCGTTTGTAGTCGAACGCCAATTTGAATTTGTCTACGGGGGCTGATATCATTGGACCTCCCACTAAAACACATAGCCTAACCTAACCTAACTTGTTGGGATCACCTGTAAAGCTCGGTACTCACTTGCGCCGCGAACGTGTATCTTCATATCAAGTTTATCAAAAGGATGCATGTGTTCCGCTCGTGTTTGCTTTTTCGAATCACGTATACACTTAACCTTTCGATTAAATTGATGCAATGTCACACGTTCCCGGCACAAGTGATTACGATGCTTTACCCGACATTATGGAAACGTGAACTATGAAAGATTTAAAAAAAAAAAATATTTCCACACAAATCAAGCCCGCCGCAGATCCACAAACCAACCCACAATGCAGGGGACCTAAACCCCACATCGGGGCATAGGGAGGCACCAAGAGCTCTCCATTGCGCTCGAAAGCGTCCGAGGCTTATGGTGCCTTTTCTGACCGGTTGAAGTTTAAGGACGTGAGGTGGTAAACTTCACGGTCCCGATCTAATTAGTTCTATGTACATGGTTGCAAAAGACAAAGAATTTCACACCTTTATTGAAAAATTTATTGCTCTAGTTACAAATTTTCATCAACATTCGACATCTTTGAGAAAAATCGTTCGTGAAAAATTTGTTTGACAACGCCCAAGTTCGTTCGATTGTTCTAGTAATTGAAATTACACATTATACCTACATTATTTATTGAATAAACTGATTCCCTGTGTTGCCTTTATACGACCCTTTGTGTTGCTTGTAGTTTAATGTGCCTGGAATGTAGTTAACCCCGACGCACACTATAGTGTTAACTGATAGAACATAAATAAAACTAAGGGATGTCAGTGGGCATATAAATCACTCATGTCTACTTTATCAGCTTCCGCGTTCATCATAACCTAGCAACTATAATACTAGTTTGTTACACCCGATGTGACTCTATTGCCTTTTTAAGGGACAGGTAGAAGAACGGACCTTCTTTCAAGCACACTTCTTTCGTTTCTTCAACCGACATACCATTTCTAATACAACCTCTCCTATTTCTTTTACTTCTGACCTGGTCTTTCTTGTGGACGGAATCGATGTGTTCGATCCGCATCATTCTCTGTCATCTACGCTCTCTTACACCTTTCCTTTCGGCCTCATAAATTATCTATGTCACAACAGTAACTTCTATACCTCGTTCCTTTTTTAATTTTTTCATTCCTTTCCATATCCCACAGAGTCTTTCCACATATTCTTCGTAGAGCTCTCATCTCTATTCTCTACTACGTTAATACTACATTCTTCTTTAATCGTCCATGTCCACGTTTCACATCCATACATGATTGATGGTAACAAGAAGACCTTCTAGGTTCTTAGCTTGCAGTGAGACGTTGTTGTTTCTCAATTCATTCAACTCCGTTGGCTTATTTTTTGTAGTGTTTGCTATTATATTATGGTGTGACTGTGGGGCGGAGAGACAGACTGTTGGTCATGTTGTGTCCGAATGTGCCCTCAGAGTGTATGAGGGTGATCCTGCTGACTTTATGACCCTGAGTGAGGCGATAATAGAATATCTGATCAACATAGATTTCAAATTTTAAATTTTGTTTCTTTTTGATAAATATAATTACTTATGCGAATTGCCCTTTTTTGTGATGTACTATTGTGACCATAAGAAAAATAAATAATAGAATAGAAAAGTATATTATATTTCTCACAAATAAAACCACTAATGCAATACATAGGCTCAACTAAACCCCTTATGTAAAAAAATTTGAAAAAAAAAAATGGGATTAGGTTCCATCAAACTCTCTGGTCCATTAGCTCCGTGGTTAGCGTCTTTGCTTGAGACGGATAGGAATGCGTGTTCGATTCATGCAGGGGCATGTGCTTTTTCAACATGTTAAAAATGTGGAAAATTTCTATAATTTGTAATGATGGGTATTTCGACGAATGGCGAACTTTGCTAACGTAAACTGGTCACAGCCAACCTTCGAATCAACAGTACTTTCGTATCTTCAAAGTATAAATATTTAGCAATAGATCACTCTCTCGAGAGTGAATTGGCACATTGTAAAGAAGAAGAAGAAGAAATATTTAGCAATAATTTTTATTTCAAAGCCACTATTATGATCAATATTATCTATAAAAAATAAAATAACATTCAAATGATATTTACCTACAATAAAATCAACGAAACGCATACATATTTTTTTGACAATAATTCCACAAACCATGATTTTTGGATCTCAATTCGTATTAAT
The DNA here is from genome assembly GCA_963576905.1 of Mystacides longicornis. Lineage (NCBI taxonomy): Eukaryota > Metazoa > Arthropoda > Insecta > Trichoptera > Leptoceridae > Mystacides > Mystacides longicornis. Next base: position 3,358,297 of record OY756432.1, read on the forward strand.
TTACAATGCACTTTTTACAAGGATCTCAACCAGTCAAACTTTGATTAATATTATAATATTATTTGTGTACAAGAACCTGAAAATCTTAATACATAAAATGGAAAATAGAATCTTCCAACCCGTTACGTATTTTCATATGTAGTTACATACCTACCTTTCTTGAGTAAGATTTATGATTGGTTCATCTGACATTCTAGAGAGAGCATTATGACATTTCCATTTTCAAGCCAGAACCAGGGTTTCATCCCTTGAGAATTCCACGAATTTTACAATCTATATGAGAATAGCCCATAAAACTGACTGATCAACTAACGGCGCAAATGCACAACATCTAAATAGTGGTGTGTGACTTCTGATGTTTGAAAATATACATACAGGTACCGTGTTTTGTAAGTTGTCAATTTCAACCACCATGCACCGTGGCGTTAGTTTTATATGCTTTGTTATATCGTTCTCTCGTTTCAAGGGTTGTTCACAGCCACTAATGACAGTATAATATACTCAAAGTATTCTTCATCTTTATGGTATTGCCATATTAAAAAAAAAAGAGTTGAAGGTATGTATCTACAGCCATTAGTGCCTGTCAACCACTCTGAAAACGAGATAATGTTAAGACAAAGCATGCTATATAAAACTAACGCCGCGGTGGTTAATTTCGTAAAGCACCCTTAATTCGAATTTCAGTACTATAGTTAGTGAAGCGAACTTATACTGAAATTCGAATTAAGGGTGCTTTACGAAAAATATTACCACCATATTTTGTGTATCTTCAGCCATTATTTAGGCACATACCTACGCGTCGAATCAAGGATCAACATAGTACCTAACGGGCGACGAAGTTCGTCAGATGGTGACGTGTAACTTCTAGTGATCCATAGTTTATTAAAATAACTTGCTAGTTCTGTCGAAAATGTTTGGATAAGCAGTAAAGGGTACATGAAAGTTTTGGTGAATTCTACAGATTTCGTCTCGGAAGTAGGTACATAGGTACCAGAGAGGTGGGCACTCCGTAGCGATGTAAGGACATGTTTACTGAAAGTTTCAAAGGTCTTGTAATAATGATAATTCTGTTTGCAGAAGGACCCTGTTATGATAATTGGGTACCTACCCATTTCTCTCGTTTAATCTTTCCCTTCTGAGTTGGGACGCATAGATATGAACCTCGAAGTTGATTCTGTGTTTACTTTCGCATAATTTTGCGTTCTCCCACGCTGCAAACAGAACGGAATTCATCCGTTGGACGGGACGCCTGGATTGGTGATAGCTTGGGACAGCAAGAGTTAAAAACGGTTTAAATATTCATTGCGAAATCGTTTACTTTGAAACCTGGAATATATTATCGAATTATTATTGAGTACCTGTTAGAAAATTAAGTTTTGTATTATATTTGAATGTATGATCCATGGAGAATAGTTAGGTGAAATCCCAAAACATAAATCGACATTTTTATTTCTAAAGGTGCGTTTCCACTAGCAAATAAAGTGACAGATTTTTTTTTCTTTTTTCTATGAATCTTTGCTCATTGAAAGTGAACACAAACACACTTTTTGACTCTTTCAACAATAAGCCTCTTAAAAGTTGCGCCGTGAAAGAGGAAGATGGTAGACATCTGGGATCGAATACAAACTCCACGAACAACACTCGCTTCGGCCAACTCTCAGAAGGCAAATATAAGACTTAAAAAAACGTAAGATAGTTTTTGACACTGAAATGGACATTCGAATCTTACTCTCCAACTTATTTCAGCATTTTTTTCCAGCAACTCGACCCAAAATCACTATTGGTATTGATCTCTCATTAGTTCAGCATAAATAAGACAGTTTTTAAATATAATTTTTTTTCAGTTAAGGTTCGAGAGAAAAATTGAGAGACGTTCCAGAAAAAAAAATACTCTAAAAGCATGATGAGCCAGCTTAACTATTTAATTATTCCACAATAAAACGATAAAGTAAAAGTGCAAAAAAAAACTGGTGTTTATGTAGGTACAACTCACCCTTATATTTGACACGTAGGTACATAAAGTAAAATGCGGTTAAAATTACTGTAACGAGAAAAAAAAGCTGCTAACCTAGGGTAGCCCAGAACTCATAGTATATTATAACAGTCTTTTCGTGTAAAACATATCTTTGCATAAAAATTCATTTATCCTTGGAATTATTATAGAAACTTTAAAATGATATCGACTATTGGAGCTTTTTATTATCTGCTTTAGAACTACATATTCAATATTAATCGGTACTTTAAGGGGAACCCATTGAAGTTACGGACCTCAAATTTTACGTGCTTCTGTAGGAGCATAAGACCAACCCGTATACCAAATTTTATGAAAATCGAAGATTTTTTTTTCTTTTTTAGCCCTTTTTCTAGAACAAGTGAAATTTTCTTTGGATACTTTAAGAGGGTTCCCCTGAAGGTACAGATCTCAACATTTTACTGACTCATCTACATCGAGGGGCTAACCGTTACTATGAGTGTTACTAAGAATTACTATGAGTGTTATGGGTGCGCACACATTTTTGGCGTACGCGTACGGGTACGCGGAAATTAATTTTTTTTGCATTTTTGGAATCTACACCCTCGAAAACGTCGAGAAAATTAATTTCAGCGAATTCTATTTTTTTTTTTGAAATCCGATCACAAGACTCATGTATATTCCATATACTATGAGTAATATTAAACATCTTTGTATTAAAAATACAAATAATTTTCTTATAATAAAGTGTTTAATATTTGGTTATCTAACCAAGTATAATTTTTTACTACTATTATATAAAGGTTAAAGTATTTCGATGCTGCACTTAAATTTGAGCTGTACTAAAATTATTTTAAACTATTTTATCCACTCAATAATAATGTTCTCAATTATTCTTGACAATTTATTGTATCATACAACTTGACTCATCAAGATTAAAAGCTTGTATATTATTATCGGCATCTGTCTGTATTTATTTTTATCATAGTTGGGAGTCTAAAATGAGACAATGTCTAAAATCTTTGTCTATATAGTCTAAAATGTGATATCTTTATAGAATAGTATAAAGATTATTGTCCCATAGATAGGTATGTATGTAGATTGTTGGGTAACCAAAGATTCCATTTCGATTAAAGTTTTATCTCTTTATATCTTTTTATCTGCGTCATAAAAGTGAACCGAACTGAATTATACTAAGAATTACTTTTATAACCAACATGGGTCGTCTTTTTGGGTCATTGTATTGGGAAGATTCGCGTCTCCCAGAAAGCGCTACCTATGTACATTCTATTCTATTATATCCATGATTGTTTTCTCAGTTTAAGATGATGTCTTTGTCTCCTTTTGAAGAAAGCTTTGAAATATTAATTCACTAATGTTTTAAAAAATGCGGCAATAATAATAAATTACCATTCTTTAAATGTATCCTATGTGTATATTGTATAATAAATGTAAATAAACTCTATGCTATAATTTTATCCTAGTGCATGATCCTAGAAATGAGCTTCGCGCTCTTGGCGTCGTCGGCCCAGTTGCTAGGGTCTTTGCATGGAATAGCTAGGGATTCCGGCATAGTCGTCGGAGTCTTGTCGTGGTTCGGGAAGTGTCATGTGATGAGGAATATTGAAGGTAATTTCTGGGACAGATTTTGGCTATCTAAATGACGATTCATATCTTATTCGGTGTGAAGATGTGAATCGTCCTTTAATGTGCTGTAAGCTGCACCACTTCAAACTTACGTAATTGGGGATGGATGGACTCACCAGCATGCGCATGTGGGATGACACAAACAATCGACCACCTGATAAACAAGTGCCCCATGTAGGTACGCATTTAACGAAGGACTACAGGACTTGCACGCACTAACGGATTACGCGATCCAATGGCTTCGGTCTCTGGAGGTCAGATTGTGAGCGACCATAAGAAAAAGAAAAAGGATGACGATTAAACAAAATTAGATACGCCGACGACACTGCTATCATTGTTGACACGCCTGAAAATTTGCAACGACTTGTGAATGCGATAAATGATTCTGGAAAGGAGTTTAGCCTTAAAATTAATTCAGTCAAAACTAAAACCATGCTTGTTAGTAAACGGAGGGAAAATAATAATAATATAAACCTCACTGTTGATGGTGCCACAATAGAACAAGTGGCCCGTTTTAAATACTTGGGATACTGGCTGAATGATGAATGATACATGATACCTACCCAGACTCAGAAATAAAAACCAGAATCTAGATGGTGAGGTACACCTACAAAATGCAAAAGCTTCTATGCAATCGTGATTTGAGATTGAGCACTGGATAGCGTATGTCTTATCGGTGCTGTTATATGAAGTGGAAGGTTAGACCCTCAAAATTTCAATGTTAAACAAGCTAGAGGCTTTCGAGATTTGGTTATATAGAATAATGTTGTGCATCCCTTGGGTCGACAGGGTGTCTAAAATTATTAATTAAAATAGAAATAGGGCCAACTGAAATCTGAGTTTGCTTCAAACCCATCCTCGGAAAACCATTAAAACACACAAAAAGTTTCTTTAGGATCCGTTCAGTTTTGAAGGAGGAAATCAAGAATCTGAAAGAATCCGTAAACAAGAAATATACAGTATAGACGTTGAAGAAGCGTTCGATAAAATAAATTCGACTGCACTTGTTTATAATACATACATTAATTTAATTATAATGTCAGTAGTATATATAACGAGATACGTAAATGCATTCCGTTCTAGGTATAAATGTTCTCAATAAAGGAGGTTTTATATTATTTGTTGAATGAACACTGCCTTCCCTGGTGCAGCGCCATGGATAGTGGACACGGATGGCATGACAGCAATCCATTTGGAGGTTGTGTAAGCTCAGAGTGGGTAGCTACCCTACTATAAAATTACGGGCACATAAATGAATGGGGATGTGTCCATAACGGACTCCACTAGATGCGATTGTATCTGCTGAAAATGACCTTTGGGGCAGTTCTCTGTTGGATTTAGAACTGTTATCCTGTTCCGAAAGGGATGTTCACTTTTTGATCGACGTAATAATTATTAAAACATCGAAATATTATGTAAAATTACTCTTGAGTATTCAAATTACATATCTACACAAATGCGGATGATTGAATCCACCAACATGAGCAAACAAGCGATCATCTGATAAACGAAGGCCTCATGTATGCAAATTATTGATGTTTTCGGCAGAAACTTTGTGAAATCCCATATTGAATAAGTACTTATAATAAAAAGGTGAAGATGGTCGTGTGACCAAAAGGCCTCTGCCAATAAAAAATAAAAAAAATTAAATAATAATAATTTTACTATAAGTAAGTACCTATTCCTCATGTATGTATTTATAGAAGGACTTGCACGCACTGACGGATGATGCGGACCAATGATGGTTTTAAAGAGAAAAAATACAACAATTTACTCTAACAATTCATTACTAATGTTCGATTTTTAAACGGAACAAACCACTACGGGCTTACGAACGTCTACTGTTATTTCGAAGGCTGGCTTAGTGTGATCACTTTACGTTAACAACGTTCGCCATTAGGTGGTAATGTTTGTCTCCGAAACTCAGAATCATGAGAATTCTCAACATGAAGATGGAAGGTTTACTCCTTTACACTGTGATGAATTTGGCAGAGACTATGCTTCTGCACTTGCATATTTTATTTATTTATTTATACACGGCGTCAACGCCTTTTACGGGACGAGACTGTGCCCATCACCCGAATATGCTATTGGATTCGTCAAAAAGATGAAGTGTTTCGACATTGTGCGCATGTGTCTCATCAGGACAATCTCTCAAGTGCAGTAGCATAGTCTCTGCCAAATTCATCACAGTGTAAAGGAGTACAAATTTAATAATAAATGAAATATAGAGAAAAAAGTTGAAAATTATTGAGAGCAAGAGAGCAAACAAATTTTAAGACTGCGACTGATGTCATGTATTTGGCGCCAGGATATGACTATATCCATTTTTGTTAATGTCTCATCTTTATTGCCTATTGGCTTTGTTGGTGCACAACGTTCTAAATATGTCTAGATTCTTGTGGCCCTTTTTCAGGACTAGATCTTACAGAAAAAATTACAACTAATGACTCTAATAATTCATTACTAATGTTCGATTTTTAAATGGAACAAGCCATTACGGGCTTACGACCGTCTTCTACTGTTAATTCGAAGGCTGGCTTAGTATGATCACTTTACGTTAACAACTTCGGCTTTAAAGAGGCTTTAATTGTGAAACCAATTGTAGGTACTAAGATATGATGAATTTTCGCCTGATATCCATTGCTCATAAGTTATCGCACATTTTATTATTTTGCATTCAAAATTATTATTGTTCAGAATCTCTCTTTTAACACTTTTTATTTTTAAGTCACTATTTGAATACTTTTAGTAACAAATTATAAAGATAAAATAGTTGTTTCCATGAGAAATTCCTTATAAATATTATAACCTTACGAAATTAGAAGTCAATAGTAAAGTAGATTTTTCTTCAGGCTCATTCTTGAAAGCGTATTGAATTTACTAAAAGAGGATGTCCTCTTGTTCTTAAAAATTAGTTACTTAGTTGAAATATTTCTAGATAAAATATAAGCTAATTCAGTAGAGATGAGAGCACTACAAAGTCTAAGTGGGAAGCTCTGCGGGACATGATTAGGAATGAGAATGCAGTATTAGTAAGTAGTGATGACACAAAGTTAATAATTTGAGGTGATTGGGGCAAGTTGAAATAATGGAATCTTATTGGAGATATATATAAAAAAAAAAAAACTATTAAAAGGCTGAAAGGAAAGGTGAACGAAGCCGTAGTCAATATAATGACGTAAATCGAATGTAACAATTCCGTTCGCAAGGAAGACAGGGTCAGGCAATAAAAGAAACAGGATAAGTTTTTTTATGAAATGTTAAGCGTATGAGTTTGTTTGGACAAATGATAAATCGACATGAGTACATAAAATCGGTGTTTTTTTTTTTCGATGAATGCGATTATTGTCAACCCTATAGACAGAGGTTTCCACAACGTCGGCCGTAGACGGACAGTTAGTGGCTACGATAGGACAAATTGACTCGCTGTCAAAATAATAACACTTAAAAAATTTGGCCACCGTAAATGTGGCTTTATAGCTGAAGAGTTTTTTTTTAACACGTATAAATAGTAAGGATAGAAAGGGATATTTTTTCTTTTTTTATACTCTTTTTTAGTCAAGTCGAACTTTTTCGTTGAGCGGTAGACTGGAAAATATTACCTCAGGCAGTGAGATTCCTTTGTATAGAAAAGTGTTGATTTTGATTTATGAAACAGTTTTTTTGTTTTGCTAAACAGAAAAATTCTTTTAGAAGTGTTGGTTATTTTAAAAATTGTTGCTTAAAGCCAATGTCTATCTTGTTTTAACATATGATTGTAACAAATTAACGGTTTATATCTTATAAATTCTTTATAATATTCCATTTCAATTCGAATTTAAAACAATATTCAAATTAACTACATTTTATTTTCCGTATTCGTATACGTCCGTATTCAAAATTTTTGTGGTCTGACTGAATTCTATTCTTTTTAAAAAAATGTGTTCTAATTTCAAATATGTTGAAATCATTATGTGCGAATTTCTATATTTGAATTCATTACACAATAATGTTTTCTGTTATATTTTTTGTTAAAATTCTATTTGAACCTTAAAACTCTAACGAAAAATAAAAGTTATGTATGTGATAAATTTAGATAATTTAGAAATTAATTTAGTACTATTCTAATATCTTTTCACTGTTAAATTTGTTCAGTTAGGATAAAAAATATGTAAGTGAACCCAACGATTGTCTTCTATCGTATTTCATCTGAAAAAGTATGTCAAGTGATCCGTTTATGTCAACACGGTTCGTCAAGATATTTATACAAATTCAGTTTTTTGACAACATGCTGAAAAATCGCTCCTCGTCTGCCGTCGAACCTTTAACACTAAATAGACTTCCAAGGCCGATTAATATGATACAATACATATTATTTAAGATCTTTCTTCACAAGATTCCAAATAGTTTCAATTACAAGATCCTTGTGATTCGATAATTTCGAAATTCCCAAAGGGTCTTCCCAACTAACTCGTTATAAGATTGAACATTATATTCTTGAAGATATTGGATTACTTCCAAACGTATAGGCACATTAGTGCTGTTTACCATAAAATTTTATTAAGAGGATTCGAGGCAAATTTCAGACATGAAATTATAAGTAACTCCTTCTCCTCAGCAACCTTGTGTATTGTTATCATGTTCTGAGAATGTCTCGACTTAATAGAAAGAGAAAGTAAGGCACGAACAATCAAATTGACGGTTGAAAACTAAAGCAATACATAACACGTCTTGGTTAGGTACATAATTTCTAATGCCTAATCTTGATCCATTGCAAGCAAAACTTGTCCGACGCCATGTAAAGAAAAGGATCATTATTAAATAATATATATCGGTTATCATCCCTTAAAAAGTCTCAATTTTCTTTAACTACGTGGAGACAGCGGAGAGTTTGACAATGTCTTTCAGAAGAAACAGTTTTCTGAAGGAACCTCATCTTTTTCTTCGATATTATATTTCCCGTGGTAACTATTATCAACATAGCAACGATGATCGACTAACAGACGAATAATGAATATGAAAAATATTTGTATTAGTGGTAAAAACGTGTATGAAAAAATTTTATAAAAAATTACCAATTATCAATATGCTATAATATAGGAACTACAAAAGGAATCATTTACAAGAAGTAAAGACATCGTCATGAAATCTGAATATATGACAGTTAAAATATTGATTTATGGGAAAGACTAGCTTTCCCGTCAAAGGTTGTTCTGTAGTCCTTACTGTGAATATTGATTTCGAATTTGTAATTTATACAGAAATCCGTTTAAAATATGTTTGAATGTTAAAAACATTATTTTTGAAAGCTTGAAAGAAATTCTATCAAAAATCTGCGTACCAAATTCTATAAAAAACTCAATGGTTGTCAAGTAATTAAAAATTGTGTTTTTATGGAATTTTCACAGAGGGCAATGTTGGCGATTTTCAATATTATATTTTATATTAGGTACCTAATATGTATGTATTTAACATCAATTTTTTCAAACTTTTATAACTATTATTCTGTTATCCGGAGAGTAGAAAAATCCAAGCACGATAAAATCTGTTTATGTGATCTCGAGTTATAAGTGTTCGCACCAGCCCGACTTTCTTTTATATTATAGATTTAGATTTGAACCGTAGTGTTGCCATCTGTTTTTGACCACATTTTTGTTGATGTTGAATTAAACTTCTCACGGTGGGTTGAGAAAATATATTTTTATTTTTATTACGTTTATAATAATTGATTATCTTTAGATAATTCTTGTGATACCACTACGCGGCATAAATAAAAAAATACAAAGCCAAAAAGATCGCTCGATCTTGTGTAGTATCAATGAACTCATGCCACACAATTTCAAAATCTTTCAGTTCTGCTTGGAGGAAACGGAACACAGTTTGAGAGACTCTGAATAAAGTAATAACAGTAGTTGTTTTTTTTTTGTTTTCAGGTAAGCTGAAATTAATTCTAGCAACAAATATCAAGGCCTAATAATACTGGTAAGTAAAACTTAGTACATTAACTCTTAAGCATTTTATTAGTCTTCTTGTGAACGATCTTTTGCGGATTAGTTGGCAGCAAGCGTGAACATAATATCTTTCTCCACTCCTCTCGGTTCTCCGCTGTTCTCTTCAGTTCAACGTATGAACTGCACTCCATGTTCTAGCATATCCGTTGCAAATAATCCTAACGCGGGCGTCATCTATCAATCGAGCCCTCGAGCAACATAAAATCAAATAAAATCTTTTTGTTCGTGATAAAATTTTTGCTTAACGGTCCATATAGGACGGGAGTCCAAGTTATTTATATCGTTAAGATATTATACTTGCGTTGAAAAGGCAATTGCCTAGTTTCCTATCCTAACGAACCTCTATCGCTTCTTCGAAACGCATAGCATTCCGCATACATGCTCTTCTATTCCTTTTGCTCATGACTTGGCCCTCCTCTAAGATGGCATCGATATGATGGGACCATGTCATTCGAGGTCGGCCTCGATATGGTCGGAAATTGTGTCAAAAAAAACAAATTTTTGACAAAAAATGCTTCGTTGGAGGGTACTAAATAAGATACTCTTTTATACTATTATATTGTAGATAATAATAATATAATAGGTACTGTTCAAGGACTTAAAAACGTTTATATTCATTGGTTTAACAAAATTACATTGTATTCATTCTCATTAAAAAAAATGCTTAGATGGGGGGGTACTAAATAAGATACTCTATTATAATTTGGGTACCAGTAGTTAATGTAATACTGTTCACTGACTTAAAAATGTTTATATTCATTGATTTAACAAAATTACATTAAATAATAATACTTTAGGAATTGGGCACTCTTCGAATTGTTCATCGAAATAATATTCCCGAAAAAAGTTTTCGAGTGTAAACCACTCCGGTTCGATAATTATAATTAAGCATTTTCGAATGACCCCGAATACACCCCGACTTGGAAAATTCGAGTTCCTCCCAGCGATTTCTTCAAGCGTGACTTTGAATTTCCAAGCAATAATATAATTTTCTACCAAGTTGAATAATTTGAATCGTTTTAATATCCAGTATTTAATCAATCAATACATTTAATAAATTCGATGACTTCTCGTTATATCGGTGAGATGGTGAAATACCGCTGTACCTTAATAATTGTTTTTTTTAAGATATTGCCACGAAGATTTGGTAGTTTAAAATAGGGCGGAATTTCAGTACTCTATATTTTTTTCATGATTTACTAACCATGATGCGTTTTTTCATCTTAGGTTCGGACAATTTTTTTTTTATTAAATCAATATAGACCCCGTTTCTAAAGAATTTCTAAAGAAAATTTCTAAAGAATTCTAAAGAATTTTTCTAAATTCTAAAGAAAAATTCTAAAAATTCTAAAGAAAATTTCTAAAGAATTTCTAAAGAAAAAACCTGATACAAGCAAATAAGATCTCAAGTGTTCTAATAACAGGCGCATTGTGCTACGTTACAAATAAAAAGTGTGCTATTTAGTACAATCCCTGTTTCAAAAATACGAGTATTGCACAGACATTTTAAATGTCATAGTTTTCACATTGAAATATATTCTTATTTTTGTTTCTTCTTCTGCTTTTCGTAGATCTAGGGTGTGTGTTTTTTTCTGTCATTAGCCTCGTTCTTGGGACGCCGATTACAAGTTCTCCCTCCATCTATTCGGTGGTCTGCGTCCCTAGTTCTTCTGTTATTATTTTCGTCATAAATTTCTCTGGACCCATCATACCAACGTGGTCTCGCAAGTGACATCTCCTCTCTCTATCCCACCTTAAGACATCTCTGAATGTCGCAAATCCTGAGGATTTCTACATTTGGGATTCTATCCTTGAGTGATTTTCCCAGGCATAGGTCTTAAAGTAGTAATTTCCGCTGTTAGGATCTTTCTAATCTAATTTAATATATATATGCAAAGTGTTTTTTTGAGCCTTTATGGGGCCTGTTCTATTCAAATTCATCTCATTTGAAAGCCAAAAATCAAACTTTTTTTTTAGAAAATGTGAAATAACACACTTTTTTAAAAGACCATGAAATCTTTGCACAAATCTCATCTACACTACAACTTTATACAATTCTTTTTTGGTTCATTTCCAGGTTTCACTTGCAAAAAATACTGATTTATCAGTGGTTCATAATAATAGAAACTGCGTTATAACACCGTTGTCCGCTACGTCTCCCAGCTTTAAGCAGGAAGTACGTAGACGAACGAAGAAGAAGTGGACTGTATTGAAAAGGGACTCACCGATTGTTTGCTGGCTCTTTCCTTTACTCCTGGTTCCAGTAATATTCTTGATGTGCACAACACTTATGGGACCGCCGACCGTTATTTGGTTATGATGGTTTTCCGAGCGTATTTTCCGAAATTTGACGTTTTGCAAGTAGGCGAGTCAGAAGAAGAGAGAGAGAAGTGAAAAAACGAACGCTTTTGTTGCACTCAGTACGCATAGAATACTTTTGAAAACGACGTAATATTCGTAAACTCAATTCGATATACGTACCTAGCGCCTACCCATATTGTATATCGAACATACACCCGCCCCGAGTAAAGAAAAAGAAGAAAAGAAAATGAAAGAAGTTCATTATTTGAACCCTTGTACCCAATCAAAAGTATGCAATATACAAGCCATCCTGTTTGAAGTATATGCTTAACCTAGAAAAGTAAAGAAAATGAAAGAAAGTTCACTTATCCGAAGTGAGAAAAAAAAATGAAAATAAACCTTTTTAAAAGTATGAAACAAAAAGAACCAAAATGTACCCATTCTAAACAAAGATATACACCTCGAAATCCGTTCAAGATGCAGCTTGATGATTTCACCATACTTTCCATGAGCCCGTTTATGTGTGGAGAAGCTGGTGAACACTGATGTAGAACAATTTGTTTCTCCAACAAATAAGATTTAATACCTTTGAATTCGATTTTATTGTGTAAAATTTCTCGAAAGTAATAATCTGCGCCTACGAAATTCGTTCCCCAATCCGAATATAAATCTGAAAATAAGCCCCGTCTAGAAACGAACCTGTCTAGAGTAGCTATGAATGCCGCTGTGTAGAGTTCTGAAACGACCTCTAAATGAACCGCTTTTGTAACCATGCATACAAATATACACAGGTATGCCTTTTGGATCTTTGCCTTTCGTAAACTGGAAGATTTTATGTAAAAAGGACCACCAAAATCTGTCCCTGTTTTAAGAAAAACTCGACTTGGCCTGACTCTGAAATCCGGAAGATTTCCCATCATTGGTTCCAGAGGCTTTGGATTGATACGAAAGCATTGAATACATTTGTGTATAACACGTCGCACTGCATCTCTACCTGAAATGATCCAAAACTGTTGTCTAGTAAAAGACAGAGTAAGTGCCGGACCTGAGTGTAAATATTTAACGTGATAATACCTAATAAGTAATGAATTAAAATTATGATTTTTAGGCAGTATCATAGGATGCCTTTTGGAACTACCTGATAAAGTATTCTGCAATCGACCGCCAACTCTAAGTATACCCTCACAATCGATAAATGGATTTAATCGATGCAATCTTGAATTATTAGATGATTGAATATTTTTGATAAAATTCCAATCTCGTTGAAACTCGTTGTGTTGTACAATCCTAACTAGTGAATGTAGCGCTGATCTCCATTCACTCAGTGAAATAAAACCTACCCGCTTGTTTCTTTTATTTTTTAAATTGTGTATAAACCGTTTACACAACGCAGTAACCCTAATTAATTTTTGAAAAGAACTATAATGTTGAAAAATATCCCAAGTCCCTTCATTGCGTACAACATTCTTCGGTAGTACCTTTGAATTAACTGTTACATTGTTATTTCCACTAGTCAGAGTGGCGACATGTGAAAATGCCATCCTCTTTTCCGTGCTATAGCTTGAATTTTGTTGATAATATTTCCCTATCAACACCCAGCCGAATATTGTTGCATGAGCAGTTGGTAGATTTGGATGTATTGTAACCCTACCGCTTATGGAAATATCGTTATAAATATCTCCCCCAAGTAAAATATCTATTGGTTTTGAATTGAAACAATCTGGATCCGCCAGAGTAATATGTCTATATTCCCTTAAGACATCCGAAGAAATAGAATGTGCAGGTAAATTTCCCGTGATGTTACCTAACACTAGTGCATCAAATGAGAAGACTGGACCACTGGATGTAACCGGTTTTACATTGCAAGTGACCTGATCTCTCGCACTATTAGAAGAATTTCTGCCTACCCCAGAAATATGTACATCAGCTGATTGCCGTTTCAACCCGAGACGCTGAACGCACGATTCAGTGATTATACTGCATTGAGAACCTGGATCTATTAATGCGCGAACTGACTGAAACTCACCATAAGAATTTTTTACATGTACCATCGCAGTTGCGAGTAATACTGTACTGAATTTTGAATGTGTTCTAATGTACGAAGTACAAGCAATTTGGTTACTATTATCAGCATTCGATGTTGAAGGTTGATCCTGATGTAAGAGTGTATGATGTCTGTTTTTACAGAGTTTGCATGAAAATTTAGAATTGCACTGTTGAACTTTATGAGTACCCATACAATTCCAGCATAGTTGATTTTCCCGTATAATTTCTCGTCTCTTACTAACACTCAACTCTTTGAACTTATGACACGCATATAGATTGTGTGTCTCCTTGCAAAATAAACACTTTTCCGATTTCACATGTGTTGTAAGCACATTGTGATGCTTTTTGGTAACCGAGTTTACCTCCCGAATATTCGATACATTGCATGCCTCTAAAGCCCTACATTCGACCTCCAGAAAGTCGATAAACTGAGAAAATGCAGGAATCTGAGCATTAGAATATTGCAACTCAAACCTCCTTCTAAGATCTGAAGTAATTTTCTTTAACATGATATGTAACAGAATGAAAGACCATTCATCCACATTGAAATCCAATGACTTTAATGCCGCTAAGTTTTCTATTAAAGTATTAATAAAATATCTCAACTGCATATTTTTATCAGTCAAAGAAGCTAAATTTAAGATTCTGTCTAGGTGATTTTCCGCTATAAGCCGTGGGTTGTTATAACGCTTATGTAAAATGTCTATCGCCACGTTATAATTTTCATTAGAAATTGTAAGATGTTTGATCAATTGGTATGCTTCACCCTTCAAACAGCCTAACAAGTAATGTAATTTTTGCACACTTGGAATTGACTTCTCGTTATGAACCAAACTATCGAAAACATTCCTGAAACTTTGATATGACGTTAAGTCACCTTCAAATACAGGCAAATGCATTTTGGGGACCGACAACTGTTTTGAATTATTAGTCACATCAGCTAGACCCGTACTAGGATTTGTGACAGAAAGCATTGTGTTGTATAATCCCTTAATTTCGTATATAATGGATTCGTATTTAATATATTCCTTTAAATGCATCTCTGCATCAAAGTCCTTTGGTTTTGCTGCTTCCATAGAGACATATGATTCAACAAAATTATCCCATAATTTTTCGACATCATTATATCTCGTATTAAACTGAACGATTAAAGATAAAGAATCTTTATTGGATTGTGCATCTTTACCTAATTCTAATAAACTATCAATTGAAACTTTACTCAAATTATATTTAATGAACTTTGCCATGATTGTTATTGTTTATATTTGTTATGTCATAACAAACAAGATGGCCGCTATACTGAATACCGCAATCGCTCTAACTTCACGTATATGAACCGAATATATACGAAGCTAGGAGCCGAAACGTTCCGAAAGAAAAATAGTATAAGCGTTTCTCGTAATGAATCTTACCCACAAAATTAATATAAGCACAAGGTACATATATCGAATCCGAACGCAATGAAAATTTCCGAAATGTTGTAACGTACTGAATGCAACTCACGATTCTTGAAATAGGAATGGAATAAAGGAAATTTGGGGAGAAGGACCAAAATATGTCCGCTACGTCTCCCAGCTTTAAGCAGGAAGTACGTAGACGAACGAAGAAGAAGTGGACTGTATTGAAAAGAGACTCACCGATTGTTTGCTGGCTCTTTCCTTTACTCCTGGTTCCAGTAATATTCTTGATGTGCACAACACTTATGGGACCGCCGACCGTTATTTGGTTATGATGGTTTTCCGAGCGTATTTTCCGAAATTTGACGTTTTGCAAGTAGGCGAGTCAGAAGAAGAGAGAGAGAAGTGAAAAAACGAACGCTTTTGTTGCACTCAGTACGCATAGAATACTTTTGAAAACGACGTAATATTCGTAAACTCAATTCGATATACGTACCTAGCGCCTACCCATATTGTATATCGAACAACCGTTATGACGGGAATAGTTATTCGGGCATAAATCGCTTATACCACGGGCTTACTAATAATTAACCCTACACCGTGTCATAACTATACCGCAGAATACTTTGGCAAAATCTCATTTTTCAATGTTGTTTGTGGTTCTTCCATACTACGGGGTTGGTTTCTAAGCATTCCGTACGAACCCGATTGGAACCTTGGGAAAGTTCGTGCGCGGAACATATCGAGTACTTATGCATGAATCAGTACGAATATTTTCGAAGGTCGATTCGATTCATTGACAGCTCGACTTGTTGCAACTTCGAGTTTGTATTCGTAAGTTAAGTGTCAATAAATATGAAGAGTGCAGTGGTAGTCTGTTTCATTAAAAATTGTCGCTACTCCTTCCTTTTACCTGTGGGTAAAGACGGGAATAAAGTTGGCATGGTAATATATTATTCTTGTTATAGCTTATTCCTTGTTTTATAAGTAACACTTTTGCTTATTCTAGCCTACTCGGAAGAAAAACGTTCTATTAGTAGGGCTGTTTATAGATAAGTATCAATTAGTCATAAGTAGGTGGTATAGATATACATATTATACATAGATTCTACCCAGAAACCGAAGCAAAGTCAGAAGTTAGGGGGTATAAAACTAATACGAAACGATACATTATCATTGGTAGTTTGAAAAAGGTGCGGAAATCCGTTCTTTTTGCCTAACCTCGTGTGATGGGTAAAAAAAAACAAAGATTTCATTTTTATTTTATACTAGCTTATACCCGTCTTGCTTTACGTTTTTGATTCCGAATGTCAGGCTTGATCGGTAGGTGATTAAACAGGTTCTAGTCTAGCTTCCCATTGCTTTGCAGACCTCTATAACTGACAATGACATAAGCACAGAAAGAGAAGAATGAAACTTTCACAAATCATAAAAAGAGAGAAGAATGACACTTTTAATGCTTATTAAAATTTTGTATGAAGATCTTAAAAAATAGAGTTTTTTAAATAGCTCTAAATATATTAAAGTTAATGCAGCAAATTGTGTTAAAGAACCTTCTCCGGCATTTTGCACGGCTCTGTGCAGATTCATATCTGACGTAGCATTTGTATTTTGAACGTGATGCTATGACATACGGTAAAAAGCAAATAAAAAAACATTACTGAATTATTATGTAGATACGCGGCTTGTTAATATTCCCCTTCATAAATAACAAGAGTCCGTTCGGTAATAAATTTTCGAGATACTTCGAAAATATAACAAATTATGATTCGTGCTGCTATCACACATCCTTGGGTTTTTTTTTCGTATTCAGGAGAAAATCTCATCCTTTTTGTGTCACATAGAAATCCTCGTCAATACATCATCCACCCTGGACCCGAACCTCCAGGGATTGTCAACTGCGCCAATGTAAATAGGGAGCAGACTCGTAAATAATGTCTCGGGCCGCTTTTGTTTTCGACCCTTTCAAATGAAAGGCAGGCGACATGTATTTCTTTTGTTTCTTACATATGTACCATATATATTATTTTTTCATTCTTTTTTACGTCGACCACTTTTTGCCCTACTTACCCACTATTCAAGAGAACGTTCAATGTTGGATTAGTTGAAAAGATTAGAACCAAATTTGATCAGCAACTGCTGGTAGTAGATGAGCCCAAATAT
The DNA here is from genome assembly GCA_963576905.1 of Mystacides longicornis. Taxonomy (NCBI): domain Eukaryota; kingdom Metazoa; phylum Arthropoda; class Insecta; order Trichoptera; family Leptoceridae; genus Mystacides; species Mystacides longicornis. The sequence continues at coordinate 3,375,816 of OY756432.1, forward strand.
TGATTTTACTAATTTAAGACTAGGTATCTCTATTTATTGCCTATGTTGAACTTGAACGATTACTTTGACCTTTTCAACACCAGGATCTAGTATTGGCACAAATTCGGAAGATTTACCAAATTTAATGAAAATTATAATGCTGTCTGTACCCACGCCTGGTTTAGTGTAACTTATTACTTACGCTAACAAATTTCTTTGTGTAGATTGTAGATGGTCAAAATCCGTTGAAACCCTGAAATCACCATCATGGAAATAGTTGAGGTTGACCACTGGATGCATATCAATTTTTTTTTCTCTACTTTTCCCTCTTGAGTCTTGATTTTGAAAACAGCCTTTTATGGTTTATTCTTTTCATATGCTATAGCCTCCCCTTCTAAGCTTTCATTATTATTTTGAATTTTCACCAGCTCAGGCATATTTCTTTTTTTCAATTTCTTGATAATACTTCAGGCTTTTTAGTGCTGTTTAAGATTCCTTACAGTTTCGCATGCTCTACTTGCTGCTATTTGGGCGTGAGAAACATTTTCACTCTTTCACTTTCCGTTTCGTGTAGGTTGTTTTTTTATGAACGGAACACTTCGGGTTATTCACGGCACCTACTTTAGTTTTAATTTTTTTGAGTTCCTCCAGATAAGAAGTATCTTCTCTTACTCCAAACAAATCCGCCGCAACCTTACCAAAAAACATTAAACCTCGTATTCTTGAAGGATTACTTGTAGAAGCTTGCCTTTAGTCATCTCCTCTAGTATGAGGAAGGATTTCAAATGACGACATATACTCTTTATTATTTACCAGTCAATCAGTTTTTCAAACATTAAATTATTAATTGAGTAAATTTACTTACTTCGATAGTTTTTAAGCCCATATCGAGCTTTTGCCTCCTTTCACATAAAAAGGTCTTTCTCGTTCCGAGGTTTAATTATGATCTTTGATCTGTTCTAACGTAATTAAGTTTGGGTCTTTGGATGCGGATGACCTGCTTTTTCTCATCGTTGGTCTTCTTGATTATCAACATTCCTCTTTTAATTGTCTCTCTGAGCCCATTCTACCAACATGGTTTGTCAGGTAACGTTTCTCCACACAATTTTGCCATAATCAAGAATTACTTCAATATTATAAATTGTGATATCAATGTTCCAAAATATACTTCATTGTCCTGTTTATTTTATACGCTGGCGATAAATCGCTGTTCTTTTACGTGTAAGCTATTTCCTATTTTAAATGGTTCAAAATCGTGTAAGGATATTGTGTCGGATGACATAATTTATGTTTGTCAATAATATTGAATAATGCGAAGCGATTTTGTGTTTTAAGGACATCGTCCTTTTTTATTGTATCTCTTTCTGACATAACCCAAAGGCAAAACTTGGCTTGTCTGCGTAAAAAAAAATGATGAAGATGTCATATTTCCTCTATCTGAAGATGTTTGCTCTTCCAGCTCAGAAAAATAAGATGTTTTGCTGTCAAGAAAAATATCTTGCTCTTTTTTCAAATGTTCCGTTGGTTGAGAACATTATTTAGGTTTGATGTTTTTATAAAAATGATCCTTCAAATCTTTCAATTTATATGAAGTTGAATCATCATCATAATTCTCCCTTTAAGCCCCCCCCCCCCTAGTTCGATCGAAGCAATCAAACTAAAAAGTCGGCTCCACACAAAACAAGTCCGCCGCGAATCCCTTCAAAACCAATCCGCAATGAGAGGGACCTAAATCCCACTTAGGAGCATCGGGAGACATCAAGAGCTCTCCATTGCGCTCGAAGGCGTTTGAGGCTCATAGCGCCTTTTCTAACCCGTTGAGGCTTAAGGACGTGAAGTGGTCAACCTCACGGTCCCGATCTGATTTTTCGATTTCCTGCCTGTTACAGGATGCTCGAAAAACCAGCAAAAAGAGCAGATGTGCTTTTCTAAGCCGGCAACCCCACGGTAAGAGCATGACTAGTACTATTTTAAAATTATTGATAGGTACTTTTTGAAATTATCCTTTAGATTTTCACAACGGAACAATGGCAATCAAAGAATAATCACTTGAAAGAGATGTGTCTCTTAAAGAATAATTCTAAGTTATTCGAAGTACATATAAAGTACTTGGATCATTGAATTACCTCACCAAAATAATCAACGGAATAAAAATCCTCGAAAAATTAATCATGATAAAAGCCCTAGGGGCCATCAACCCAAACCTCTTCCCTGTCACAAACTAATGAGGCGAAAACAGTGATTGATCATTTAGAAATGAATCATTAAAAAGCAGGTATGTACCTATGTATTTGTTCCCCAAACAGCATGACCACAGAACTGATTCTTAACGTCTATTTATTAAAACAAAGAAGATTTCAGAAATCGGTTGTAATGCATTTGATGTTTGTAGCCGATGGACAAATATCGCAACATGAGTGTGACCAGACCATATGGTGTTATAGTGGATAACGAGGAAACGTGAAATGCCTAAAACAGCATGGTATCAATGATGATGGGGAAGAAGGAGCTTACCAATGAGACGACAAATGCGATATTTCTGTAGTGCGGAGATCTAGCAGAGGGATTTTTAGTCGGCAGGTCTGCCCTCCGGTAGAAGTCTTATTTGACCTTCATGAAGATTTTCCCCCTCCACCCAAGGAAAAAAGCTATTAACAGATACGATAAGCATATATCAAGAAAACACTGTCTCCAATAAATTTAAGTCTTACAAAATGCTAAATTTTGGCGTTTTCACAACTGTATCAAATCTTCTTTTCTTTTCTTAAGATTTCATCAGTGGTTTTCGCTATCCGTTCTCTGATGATTCTTTATCCTATTGATTGTTCCAATTTTTGGCACAAATTTGTAATCTCTTGCACTTAAATTGTTAAGTGCTTCTTCGTTTTTTTTAAGATTTCTTTCTTTTCAAAGAACTCTCAAATTTCCGAGATTACCATTATTTGCCTAAGGAGATTTTCGACTCTTTCTTGTTTTTGTTCCATCTAAGAATTTTGGTGTACCAAATATGTTTTGAATTTATAATATTTATTTATTTATTTATTACAGTAAAAAATAAACACCACTAACAGCTTTCGCCTTTGCGATGAGTGATGACATGATTCGAGATTCAAGATCATTCTCTTGAAACTAACCTAGCCTAATAAAGACTGTGTTGTGTTGTTCTATGTTAACTAATCATAATGTTGCTTTAGCAAAATCATGTTATCATGGAATAATCAAACACACAGATAAACAAATCTGGAATGTTATTGTTTTGCCAACTAAACAATTCTAGAGGCGGCACGTGATTGTCGTATTTTGATATCGTTGTTTGTTGTTTATACACTGATGGCGTTCCCCAGGGTGTTGCGGGGGACCTTCTCCCCAATTAAGGCGTTTCTCTAAATTTGCGGCTCTTATATGCTAAGTTTTTGGTAAACACTGTAATAATTTATATTCTTGATACTTTATATCTTGAAAAAGTAATAAGAAAGTTTGCGTTTCATTTGGCGAACATCTGGAATATAACCAGACATTTTTTTTAAATGATACTGAATACAATGACCAACAGAAGTATTAACCGATTATCGTTTTGGTAGATTTTATATTATCAGAATTTAGGAGGTTAAAATTGCAATTGCATTAATGTTAGTAGCAAATCACTGTGAGATGGCAGGCATTGAAAAGAAGAAGAAAAAAAATTTAATTCCTACTTTTTAAAAATTGATGAAATATCTTTTCGTTCAAGCTCAATAGCCTAACATGCTCATTGCGTATGGAAAATTATTCGGCGTGGCATAAAGATTTGGTACATCTTTCAAGGGGCAACCTAGGAATACACGATCAAGGGGTTCCGTGTCCTTTCCACATTCGCAAAAAAAACACCCAAATATATCGATTAAAATAATATATGAATAGGTGCATTATTTAAAACACAATTTATTTTGCAAAAAACTTAACTTATATATTATGTAGTTAGAACTTTAAGAATTGTTTGTAATTTATTTCTGTGTCATGCAAGGTCTCTCCATCATCAGCGATAGTCTTCTGTGTCTATACTCCGTTTATGCCCGCCAATATTGTTTTTTTTTTCAATCATGAGGCCTGTCTTCCATTCATTTTATTTCAATTTTACCATTGGGGATTTTTGAGTCAAACTATTGGGATTCAAGACTGCTTAGAAGTTTGACGCCTTTATAACTTGGTTTTCGGAAATATGATGCTATTATATTTTATCAGTAAAAAACCCTAAAGGAGTAGGCATAATATTATAATTTTACATGGGTTTTCTCATTAATACAATTAGGTACATATTGTTCTTTTTGCATTTACGTATTTTTATGGCATTTTTGCGTCAGACCAGATCATCACTATAAAAACCAGTTTGTGCAATCTCTTTCATATTAAAATAAGTATGTTATTAGTTTTTGCTTCTTCATCCGTTGTAGCTTACTGTTTTTTTCAAATCACAGGATCATGTGTCGAATTCGCCACAATTAGAGGATCGTCGAATTTGCTTTCAAAATTTACGGCATTAATATTGTCATAGATTACGTATTCATGACATTCGTTGGTCTTTGAGAGAAGAATTATAAAATCTTCTACAGAACCTCATTTGTCTTTTGAATCTGATAATATTATTTGTAGTTTCACCGATTCACTGCGTGATATTCAAATAAAGACAACGTTTCCAGCTGACAAGTCTACACATAAATAATTATGAGCATTAGTGGCGTTGCAATGGAATAATACCGTACATCGGGTGTCTAAGGCGGAGTTCTTCAAACTGCGGCTCGTGAGAGAGTTTTGGGGGTCCATTGAGAACTGGGGTACATAACTGACTTTTTAATCCAAAGTTAACAATAATAATTAGGTACGCTTCAACTTTGTTTTCTCAACCGTAAACAAAAAATGTGTCTGCAAATTTTTCGTTTTTCTAAATAGTAAGGCAATGGGAACGAACCTCTACCATATTCTATCTAGACATATTTCTTGTGCTTCATCTTCCATCAAGATACCATTTCTCAAAAATATTCTCCTATATTTTTTACTTCTCACCTTCTCTTCTTAAAATTGAAACAACGTGGTCCTTATGCACTCATTATTTATACATTCTTGCACTATGAAGTGGTTGGTGACCCAGCTGTTACAACGTCGGCGTGGTTCGATCCCAGGTGCCGACCATCTTCCTCTTTCACGACACAAGCTTTCAGTAGCTTAATGTGAAAGAGTTAAGGAGTGTATTTGTGTTCACTTTGAGTGAGCACAGATTCATTAAAAAAAAATAGTTAGGGAAAAGTCTTTTCAGGGGATTCATGAGAAGGGAAAGTTTGAGGACAGCTGATACAGCGTACTCCGAGTAAGTAGGCAACAACTATCGTTGTTGCATTGTGTAAACTTGGCTAAGATATCGCGAATGAATTGTACTGCAAGAGGAAATAATTTCCTCGGTGATATTGCCAAGTTTATTGTATTTATTTTGAATAATGATAATAATGCTTTCGGAACAATAACAATATTATACGCGGACTCCTTTGCTTGAAACGTGTACGTATTGTTGTTGCAATTTACCGGAGTCATTACATCTTTATTGTTTGAGTAGCTGCTGCTGTGCCCAAAATATCTGATTATCCACCAACCGGAAAATTTCAAGCCACATTAATTTTATCTCTGAGTGAAATATTATTCGGTTCGTTCTAAGAAAAACCCATGTTTGTATGCTGCTAATAATATTATTATTGTTATGTCTTCACGGTTGTCCTGTTTAATCTGCCACAATGTTTTCGTTTCTGCTTCTGTACATGTTTCAGGGTTAAAAAATACAACATTTATAGATAAATAGTAAATCAGATTACGTTATATCTTAAAATTATACGTATGGCAAAAACTTGATACACTTTTTTTCGAAAATTGCGTGGACGGAGGAGTATGAAATTTCGCACATTTTTGTAGTTTATATAGAGAAGGGGTTGTGAATGCTTATATTTTTTTTAATTATGCATAACAATACATTAAATTGTTAAAAAACAATACAAACAGTGCTGTTATGTTATGTATTTGATACTCACACACACTTTGATGTATTTGACATTGACACAGACGCAACTATTCTTTTGTTTATCTGTGGTCGAATTAAAGATATATTAAAATTGTTTGTCTTTAATGATAATAGAAAACATTTTGTACATATCAACATTTAAAATTTGACGTATCCATGTCTTTGTTTTTGAAAAAAAATTGTGAAAAAGCGCTCGCTCAGTATAAAATTGCACCGCAGCTACAGGAGACATCCTCTTCCACACTAAAACCCCACCTGTGCCTGTTTTTCTTGCATCTATTGACACCCACTCGTAATCTGTCGAGTGTCTTCCAAGTTGGGTAAGGTAGTTGGTGTCCCGGTCCTAAGCTCTAATATAATTAATTAAGTAATATTAATTATATCTTATAATGTTATGGTCGAATTCCGAGCACTGCCCGACCACTAGTATAATGCAATGGTCGATGCATTATATAAAACCGTTACAATAGAGTAGAACAAGCACTTGGTGTATTTTTGAAATATTTTTTTCAGCACAAATTTAATGAAAACTAAACTTGTTCAAATAATAATTTGTCTTAGCGGGAGAATCCTCAATGGCTCGTGCTGTGTTGAGCACTGACCTGCCTTATCTTTATCTTAAACATTTAGGTCATAATAATATTATTCTTTATAATATGACCTAAATGTCATAAGATGTATTTCTTCACCTATGGCGTCATTATCATGACTGAGAAAGTATTCTGTCTCAACATTTCGAGAAACCTTAAGTAATAGATCAAAGGTATACATTTTTAAGTTCACGTTTAGATAAGCAATACATATTATGACGCATCGCATGGAAAACCGTTGAAGCAATATAATGGGAAATCTTGTTGAAAACGAGATTTTTAAATATTCGTAACTTATATACATTATAACTTGTACTAGGTTATATCTAGGTAAACGGTATGTAACACTGTTGACCTATATTTATTGTTAATTTTCTTTTTCTTTTATTTATCTTTACTCTTTGTCCATTCTTAAACTGCAATATTATCCGTTTTACTTTAAAGAAATTATAACTTGTACTAGGTTATATCCAGGTAAATGGTATGGTATGCTGTTTACCTTTATTTATCTTTCTTTTTAATTTAATTTTAGTTCTTCTAAGGTGTAAGCGTTAGTATAATAGTAGTATTTTTATTTGCAAACTAAAAGCGCCCTTGAGGTGACTATTGTTGTCACTAAACGGGTGACTATTGTTGTCACTAAACGGCGCTCTAAAAATTGTCCTCATATTATTATTATTATTACTATCCAATCCAATCCAAACTCCCTTAAGGCCCCACTTGAGGGCATAGGGAGGCAACAAGAGCTCTTCATTGCGCTTGATCTTGCGTAACGTTTATGACCTCCTCCCACACCATGTCCAGATTCCTCAGCTCTGCTTCGAAGGAGCGGAACACAGTGTGAGAGGGTCTTCCTCGTCTTCGGGACCCTGATGGGAGGAAGAACAGCGCTATAGATGGTAACATTACTATAGATGGTTTTTATTTATGATGCATTTTTTTTTCAATATTTGAAGCTAATATTGAAGATTGACTGGTTGGATTTGGAACCATTGGGGCTTATGAATGATCATTTTACACTATAGAAACTATTCACCATTAGGTTCCATTGATCCAGGTTTTACCTCTCCAGCGATGGCGGAGGCAGGCTTTGAACCAACGTTCCTACGATGTGTGTGGAAACCTGCCGCCAGTAAGCATTAGGTCACTGGCGGGTGCAGTTAGTTTGTCATTTTTATCATATCTAAACTTATTCGAGTAATCTTCTAGGCGACATCTATCGAAAGGATCGACAGATTATTTTAGGGTCGAGGGTCAAAACAACTTCTGGAGTTTGTACGATCATAATATTATTGCTGGAGAATCCTCAATTAGGGGCATTTTAAATATGAAATATAGCCAAATATGACTAATCTGACAACCGAACTTAATGGTAAACGTACCTACTTAGCGTAAAAATGATCACCTTAGCAAAGCTTTCAAAACTGGAATAGAACACTACTTGTGTCAGCAGTAGGGATTCAAAATCAACTGGCACCATGTAACATTACATACAAAAAGTTGGCTCTGGCTGGTAGATGCATTCAGAGACACAGTGGGATTTTATTGGAAAGATTTTCGATCTCCATCATCACTGAAGCAAGAAGGCTGCGGAGGAAAAGAAAACGTTAATAACATACAAGAATATTTTTTAAGCAATATTATAAACATGAAATAAATTGAGATTTCACAATATTATATTATTACATTTCGTATAATAAAATGAGCTGCTGTTCTATTAACTTAAATGTCAGTAGGTACGGCGGGAACCAAATTAATTGATTGATTGATTGATTAAGTCTCCCGGCAAATATGCGTGGAGTATTTCATCGCCTGGAGACAGAAATAATAACACGGCCGTAGTAGAGCGCCTCTTGGTTCCCCCTGCGGGAGCCAAGTCCCGCCGCAAGTAGGGTGGAATGATTAAATTATGAAAATTTGAGTAGAAAATGAATAATTTATTATAAATTTTACTCAACACATCATGTTATTATTCCCTGTTATTTTGTATCGCATTTTCTTTGAAGAACGTCTTAATATTTTATGCCATGTAAATGTCAGATTGTTTGTTTGGGAGACTTCGAAAATAATGTTAACAGCCAAAGAATATCTTATTGTGATGGTTTTAAAAAAAATATAAAATTAGAAGAGAACGAAGCATACATAGCTTCAGTATTATGGATGTATGTCTGAATTGGGTTCATCGCAAGTCAAAGCTATACAATAGGCTAAATCCAGGATGAATTGGCCAGAGAGACATCGTCAGGAACGAGGGTGGGATAGGTACGTCGAGCAAATAGGAAATTCTCAGAAGGAAGGCGTTTAGTGTCAATATCAGAAAGAATGAGCCACAAAATTTAGAAACCTATAAGTACTTTAAATATAACATATTATGTACTTTAAATATAACATATTATGTACTTTAAATATAACATATTATGTACTTTAAATATAACATATTATGTACTTTAAATATAACATATTGTGTACTTTAAATATAACATATGTGTACTTTAAATATAACATATTATTGCCCCTATTACGTAACAGATCCTCTAAAATTTAGTTGCCGATAAAAAAATAGAGGCCGCTTAATTATAAAAGCTTATTCCATAACTGACAGTTCCTCTAAAATTAAGAGGAAGTCCGCTTAAATGACCTACTAAAATTTAACTGCCGCCAAAAAAATAGAGGACTCTATTTTTAAAAAAGCTTATTCCGTAACTGACATTTTCGCTAAAATTAGCGGAAATCCTCTTAAATGACCCGCTAATTGATTTAATTTTGGCGGCTGGCAAGAAGGTCTTGCTAAAATATTAGAGGATGTTTTTTCATACAGTTGGTTATGTCGTTGCTTTATGTCAGATTGAGGCGTCATACACGACTGTGTTGTATTCGCGCGCTTTTGACGTCGTCTCGAGTTTTATGTTCAAAATTGTTGATATGTTGTGTGATAATAAAGAAATAGTCATTTTAACAGAATAAAATATTGGTGTATAGTTATTTTCAGCGATTACATAAGGGTTCTGTGTGAAATTTGGATTTTAGAAGTGCGTCTATTTTACATTGATCACTAACCAACCAAGCTTTACTAAAATTGACAAATAAGTAAGTGAATTATTAATATTGATTTTAAGAGTATGAATTTATGTTTTTTTCTGATATATTAAATCTATATTTCAATATTAATAGGCGTATATGTCGCTAATATGCTATTATTTCTTCTATTAAACTAACCTAACATTGTTGTTTGTAATAATTACAGGTTTTTGCTTGTTGTGTACCTGGAAGTAAATTAAAAATATATAGATATACCACTCTATTCCTTGTGATTCGGAACATAAAAACAAATAGCTGAGATGAATTCCTAAACCTCAAATATTGTTTGTGGGAAGCCTTTAATAAATTGACGATGTCATCAGGGCAAAAATACAGGTGAGTTTTTTTGTATAAAATTAATTGTATTATTTATAGAATATTTAATTAGTTTCATGACTCTTACAAAATTTGTCAAATCAGGAAACTTTTACGCACAACCGGACTTCATAGTGAAGAAAAGCTTTACTTATGCAATGTGTGCAATAAAAAGTTTTCAAACTCAAGAATCACACGCGAACTCATAGTGGAGAAAAGCCATACGAATGCAACCATTGCGATAAAAAGTTTAATCAATCAAATAATTACTCATGATAAATGCCATTTAAATGCAAAGTTTCTTATAAAAAGTTCAAGTTTTTTTTTATTTTCATAGAGTTTTATTATCAAGTGCTGTAAAGTCTGACATATGAATTCGGCTACAAGAAAACAAAGTTTGCATGAAGAAGTTTACCAAATCACGAATCTTTAATCCACACACATGACATTATAGCGGAGAAAAACCATACGAATGCCATGTTTTCAATAAAAAGTTTACACACTAAAGTAATTTTTTAAAGATTCTCATATGAATTCATAGCGTAGAGAAGCCATATAAATGCAAAGAATGCATGCAAAAGTTTAATCAATCAAATAGTTAAATACATACATGCTAAAAACTATTTGAATGCAAAGTTTGCAATCAAATGTTTCACATGTGAATTCAGCTATGAGAAAGCAAAATTTGCAGGAAAAGGCCATAGGTAGGCGCCACGGGCGCCTTTAAAACACTAGTTTGTACATAAAAGTGTAAATAAATAATTAATATCCATTGAAAATATGCTTTAATTTCAGATGAATTGATTGTGATACTACATGAGAAGTTGAACCTGAAAGAAGATGCTGTTCCATGTCTGGTTTCTGGTTTCCCCATTAAATTTTTAACAAAATGATTAACCACCACCTCAAAGGGAGTCTTCAGAGAGAACTGCATTCTACATTCAAAGAGTAAATGATTATCAAATGTAATGGATTCACTCAGATGAATTGGGAAGCTTGATATTTCAAAACTACAATTAAAATATCATGTAGATAATAATTGGTTTTACAACTAATTTCTCGGAAAGATTAATTTATACTACTTGGAATATAGCGTAGGTTTTGTGTTATCCATTAGGCTCATGAAGCTTTTCATTCACCTTTCACATTTTAGCAGTCCCACAGATAGTACCTTGTTTGATCAACTGCATTATTTATACTCCAATAAGTGCCCATATTGGGAAATAAAATTATTGTTATTATATACCTACCTATTTGTTTCTCTTTAATAATTTAGTTTTTCCAAACCAAAATATGTATTTGTTTAATAAATAAAATTATCATGATGTTCGATTTAGACGAGATGGTGCAATTGGGCTTGCGAGGAAATGGCAGTAGCATTGCGGGGGACCCTGCACCTAGTAGCGAACCAGGAGCTCTGGGGCAGGCTGGTGTGTTGGTGTGTGATGTTGCTCACAATCCTTAGCATTGAGGGACAGATAAAGTTTTATCTATATATTGCAAGTATATTTTGGATGAGTACTCGTAAACTCTTGTCGATGTCTGTAAGCCATCATAATTTTTTTAAAATCCTATGTGCTGATGATTGAGAATGGTTTGTATCTACGATATCTAATTAGAAATTTACTCCTCAAGAACCAGATCTTGATTTTATTTAACATTGATAATAATACATCTGATCAAATAACATACAGTGAGCAAATGCCCACTCTATTTACATTCAGGGGATGGTCTCGGGTTTGAACCCCAGTCGAGATAATATGTGGAATTTGTACTAGAGAGGACTTGAGCTGTTTTTTTTTGCTATGAAGTGCAAAAACAATTTGTTCATGATTTGTTAGTTATCTCTGAAGGCAAAAATACAAATTTTAAGATTATCAATGCATGAAGAAATATCAGTTTCATAACATTTATGGAGCAATGAAAGGCCTATTTATCATTTTGAAAAAGTATGGAGCTGAGTTAACAGTGAAGGATATACTTTGAAAAAAATATTACAAATAAGAAGGTACATATTACTTACTATTGCATGTTATGAGATTCATTTCAATATACAACACTATCAACTTGCATTAAACACTACGGCCTGTTTAGAGGGAATAATAATTTACTAGCGGTATCGGTTAAATCAATGACTGCAGAAGCTTCTTACCATTTTGGGCAGATGGCGGTGTACAATTGAAAACTGGGATAAGATTGAAAACCATTAATTAACAATAATACTTTATTCCAAAAATACATACCTATACAAAATTATAACTACCTAGTAATAAAATAGAGTATTTTATATTCATTCATAATGGTAATTATAAATCACATTTGATAATGATAATACATAATTAACACAAGTTGGCAGGCTTATTGCCTTAAGAAATTTCTTACAAACTGAAGTACCTATGCATAATATTATTATTAGTAGGCATATTTTTTGAAGGTGAAACATATAATAATCTAAATTTAATGTTTTTTCTACAACTTTTAAAATAAAATTTTTCAATGTCACTTAATTTAGAATATTTTACATTGCCAAAATATTTTCATACTGCAAAACGGTCATCCTCAGTGACTGAACTCAATCTGCCAATCCAATATTTCTTATCCTAATTCTGGTACTTCTGGAAATACAGTTATAACTTTTTGAGAGGTTTTATGGTAGGCGCACCATTCGCAGCTCCATTAATGAAAAATAGAATCTCTGGCTCTTCGTTATATTTTTGTATTCATCTCACTAAAACTCTGAAAAAAAATATTTTGATAGTAATGAAGAGCGAACATAAAAATTATCTTACAAAGTTATACTTTGTACAAATTCTTCATAAACATACTTTTATGAATCAATATTGAAAAATTATATCCTTTTACAATTACCTACAATTTTTAGTTTACAATAAGTAAGCAATAACACATTGAAATATTAATTGATACTCACATCTTTCCATGACTTGAGATGGGCCATTTGACTCAATAAAATGACACATTCCTCCCACTTTTTGTCAACTGTGCTTACAATATTGCCTTTATTTCTGCATTTTCGTCATCCTTTGAGACCGCAACATAATTATTAATAATTGTCCTTAAAACGTTTTTAAAATAAAAATGAACGATCAATTTTCTTGTAAAAATAATGATTGAATTTGGCGGATGAACGACAAAATTGACACTTGAACCATAGAAATGACTGCGGTTACGTCATATATTCATAATTTTACTTGAAATCACACGACCTGCAGCTATGTTCACATCTATGATTTTAGAGGGTGTTATAATCATAGATTTTGGCGGGTCCGCTAATATTGGTTGTTACGGAATAACATTTTTGAATTAAGCTTTTAGAGGATCCGCTTAATTTCAAATTTTAGAAGGTGCTAAATTTTAGAGGATCTGTTACGTAATAGGGGTGTATGTACTTTAAATATAACATATTATGTACTTTAAATATAACATATCATGTACTTTAAATATAACATATTATGTACTTTAAATATAACATATTATGTACTTTAAATATAACATATTGTGTACTTTAAATATAACATATTGTGTACTTTAAATATAACATATTATGTACTTTAAATATAACATATTATGTACTTTAAATATAACATATTATGTACTTTAAATATAACATCAATCATCGCCCATCGAATTACTCATCTACAAGTAAATGGCGTTGAAGTGATTTCTCGAACTAGAAACATAGATGAAGGTTCGATTTTAAGCGTGAGATTGTTCAAGAGTTTCTATGATGGATTGAAGAATTATTAATGATTTGTAGATTTACTTATCTTATGGTGAATATTTTAAAATAAAAAAACAACAGTAAAATATTCTTTATTGCGCACAAAATATAAAAAAAAATATTATTGTGGAAAGGGCGGGCGTATTGCTAAACGGCAATTTCGTCCAACCAACCCCAACAATCCACTTGATAGTAGTCTGTAGTCGTTAGTCGGTTAAATGTCCAATTTTTCGCCATAAGAAAAACAAATTAAGAATAATTTGCTTAATTTTAATAATATTTCGCACAATTTTTAGACTTTATCGTCTTCTACATTATAAATTGATTTCTTTTTTTTCGATGTCATCGCATCACGCCTAAACGGCTGGACCGATTTCGCTAATTCTTTTTTTGTCGTGTTGTAGCTTAGTAGAAGGTTTTTATGAAAGAAAAAATTAAGAAAGTTCCATAGATAATGGGAAAATCAAAAAAAAAAAACAAATAAATAACCTTCTTAGTACTTTTAACAATAAATTTTTTATTCCAAATTTGAAAAATTTGATATTAAATTAAAGTTTGATAGGAAGTGTCAGTTGATTCATATAGTTGGTGCGATTGACAGAATGTTGATCGAAAATATATGGTTTGAAACAGTTACATCGATCTAAATTACAATAGGTAAAATAATGTAATAAGCTTATCATTATAAAAATTCGAAATCATAGTCAATATTCATAGTTAAGAACACAGGACAACGTCTGTCGGAAAAGCTAGTATTTCATAAAAACCTTCTTAAAAAAGGCCTCTATTTTTATATACAGACTAGCTTTCCCGACAGACGTTGTCCTGTGGTTCTAACCCGACGCGGCCCGTTATTAATGTGCATAATGTACACTGCGCCCCCAGAAAACAATTCATAATTAATTCGATTGAGTTTAACTAATAAAATAATAATATTAAAATATTTCCAAAACATCCATATTTCATTCGTATTCAAAGCTCTGGCGGGAACAACTTGAGAAAAATGCGCTCGCGCACACATCCTACCTCGCCTATTACCAACACGAATGTGCCCGACAATATTGACTTTGTATGAAAATTTTCTAAATCTATCGAAACGGTGCGGTGGAGTAAGTAGGATGGGCTTATAGTAGTAAGAGCGTTTGCGAGAATGAGAGGGAACTACCCTCGAAGTCGTGGGCGCGTCCCAGTAACCTTTCCATACAAACTTAAATATTGTATTTTACATATTTTTTCCATTTTTTTTACTTTTTATTAGTTATTCTGTTATCCGGAGCGGAGAAGAATCCAATAAATCAAACACCAGAAGAATATGTTGAGCCAATCTCGAGTTATAAGTGTTCGCACTAACCCGACTTTAATTTATATAGTAGATATATTGACTGTACAAAAGTATGCAACGTTATGACGTTCACGGGCGTTTCCGCTAGTATAGTGATGATGCGTAGATACTTATTGCTTGAATATTTAAACGGAAGTAGATTGCTGAATAACACCGCGGCCTATTTCCTGTGTAACCTATTCCTTTCCCCATCATTGGCAGCGCTATACTAATATTAACAGACAGACTCTACTTACTGCGTCATTGACGAATCTTTGGAAATCTCTCATAATATTGTTTTATTTACATAACTCAACGTTAGCGATCAAAATACATTGGTACTGTATATAATGATTGACGGGTTATTACACATTACAAAATGGCGACTTGTTTTTGAAATAGCCGTAGAACGAGTTTTTTTTTTCGACTTCTTAAGTCTACCTGGGGTTGGCCTGTCTCAAACTGGACCGGACCGGTTGACTCGAAAAAATGCCTTACGTTAGGTTACGCTAGTCATGCTGACACCATTCTGATGGCTATGCTGTTAATTCAATTTCAAAGGCAAATAATTATGCTGTTTTGCTGAGTGCGATCATTTTTTTTACCCATATCGCCATTTCCCGAAGGGGTAGGCAGAGAGTACGGACTTCCATTCTATCCTATCCAAACAAACCTTTTTCGCTTCTTCCAAACGCATAACATTCCGCATACAATATGCTCTTCTATTCCTTTTGCTCCTGACTTGGCCCTCCTCTAAGACGGCACCGATACGGTCGGACCATGTCATTCGAGGTCGGCCTCGTCTGCGTGCACCCATTCTCTCATTTTTATTAAAGTAAAATAAAATAAAAAATTAAAATAATTTATTTTTACGTATTATTAGGAAGAAAATAAATTATTTAGCCGATACGCCACAGCAAAATAAAATTTTAAAAGATATTCTCAAGCTTTTTCAATTTAATGTGGGTCTGTCAAAAATAAACGATAAGTTTTTATTAAGTTGGCCCCAAAAAACAAAAATTAAGGATTTATATGAATCGAATTAAGCTGAGACGATTTCAATGATGCTATAGGGTAAGTTATGTCATACAAACTAGAAGTATTGTAGTTTGCTGTTTAAAAGTAATATGATCCTTAAAAAAGTTTTTCAAAATACGGACTTTTTGTTAGTGTAATTTAATATTTTACCAAATAAGTGGATTGTGGGATAGTGTGTGTATGTCTACGGCTGAGTTTGTATGAATATTTAGAAGTTTGTGTATGGAAAGTTTCCTTACAAAGGTATTCCTGTTTTTCCTTTTCTTTGTGTTTCGAGAGTTTCAGTAATAAAACGAGAACTAAGTTTTCTTATTATCTCGCGTGCTTTCTATTCGAGGTGGTCTGAAGATAATAATACCCGGAAACAGGTAGAATGAAAAATAATAATCGAAACAAAAGCCTCCTCCGCTGCTCACTCTGCGGTCGTTAATTACGTTACCTTAATGTTGTCTCTTTTTAAACAATTATTCATGCATCATTATTCTTTTACAATTTTTTTATCTTTTGATCAACTTACATACATTAATAATCGGGTGGATAAATAAACAATGTGAAAGAATATGATTTTTTATTATATACCTACCTACTAGTTTTTTAAAGGCGCTGCTCGCCGGTGGCGCCCATATAATAATATGGCCTTCATTGCAAAGTGATTGGTAGACTAGCGGTTACGACGCCGGCTTTCGCATTGTTTCGTGTGGAAGTGGTGGGTTCGATCCCAGGTGCCGACCATCTTCCTCTTTCACGACACAAGCTTTAAGTAGCTTACTGTGAAAGAGTCAAAGAGTGTATTTGTGTTCACTATGAGTGAGCACAGATTCATTTATTAAAAAAAAACTTTGCTTTCTTATGGCTGAATTCACATGTGAGACTTCAAAGCACTTGGTTGATTGAACTCTTTATGAAAACTCAAAAAAAAACAACTTAAAATTTTTATAACAAACTTTGCATTCAAATGGCTTTTATCATGTGTTTAATTATTTGATTGATTAAACATTTTATTGCAATTATTGCATTCGTATGGCTTTTCTCCTCTACGAGTTCGCATGTGAATCTTATAACTTGAGTGCGTAAACTTTTTATTGCAAACATTGCATTCGTAAGGCTTTTATAAAGTCGCGTGTGTGCGTTAGTTTCCTGATTTGTAAAACTTTTTCATGCATTCTTTGCCTTCTTATGGCTGAATTCGCATGTGCACGGATAATCCGTAAAATTGTTTTCCTCCACATCAAGACCTTTAAAAAAAGTGCTCAGCCACCATCAGTCATAATAATACGTCAGCTGTCAGCTACATTAGTTGAACGAAATTTCTCTTTAGTTGCGAGTGGCGCCATCTTCTGAGAACGCAAGAACTAATAGCGTTTATGACATCAGTCAGGCAGGCAGGCAGTTAAGTCAGCGACAAAATTGTTTATTATAATCATACGATATAGATGAATGAAATTCTACATACAGCATATGAATTCCTATAGGATCTTTTTATAAGCCCTACAATTTTATAATAGATTTTATATAAATATCTACAAACCTAAGTGGCTAATAATAATTTGACAACACGTTTCTAAGGAACTGAGATTTTGATAAAGTAAAAAGAAAGAGGATGAAGAATCTTTCTGAATAAACGAGATACCTTCATTGGGCAACCTCAACACATACCTCAACCATGCTTATTAGATATTTGTAGAAACTAGAACCGTAAACTGTTTTTATGAAACTTAATCGTTCAAAATTTTAATTTTGAAGTGAAAATATTTATATAAGCCGCGGTTTTGCAACTGGCAATACTGAAAAGCTTTACATCATGGATTTTTCGGCTAAACAACAAGTATACCTATAACCGGCTCTGATTTTTTTCCCGATGTTAGCTTAACGTAAATTTTGCCGGATAGCTTTAGTAGTTTGTTGTTTTGTTTGAAATCACTTCACTTTCAGCTGCACTCACTTCGATCGTAACCTACCAGCAGAATTCAAAATTCTGGCGGACGGTGATTCTGTGGTGGCAAGGTAAAACGACGTAAACCAGTGAGATGAGATTTTAAATTATGGAGGGTTTACTTTAGTTATAAATTTTATCAGTTTTGGATTTAAAAATATAAGTTTAATCTAGGTAGGTACTATATTAGGTCCTGCATGTTACCATTATATCATCATGTTCAGGACAGTCTTGGATTTCGCATGTATTATATTTGAAAAATTACTGTTGTTTATAGTTTTTTTGCATGTGCCTTGTTCGTTTTTCACTCATTCTGTGAACGATTCTGTTGTTAGGCTAAATATTCCCATACGGATGTATCAAATTTTTAAGATTTTAAACCCACTTTACATTCTTCATATTATTACATAGTAAATAACAACTTCCCTTAATTAAAACTGTCAGGTGTAGGTATCTTCTAAATTTGAGTTAATTTTAAATTAAATATTTGAATTTTTTGTTGTTTTCTGATGTAAAAAATAATTTAAACAAAACTTAAGGTCTTATTAATCAAACAGTTTCTACTTATACCGACTTAATTATGCACAACAGCTATATGCGAGAGATAGGTACCTACCTGTTAATCCCTGCACTGGAGATCATATGTTTTTGTTGGAGCACTGTGCTTTGTGCTCCAACAAAGCCAGTAGGCAATAGATATGAGACATTAACAAAAATGGATATATTCATATCCTGGCGCCAAATACATGACTGCAGTCGCAGTCTTTAAATTTGGTTGCTCTGTTGTTCTCAATAATTATCCAAATCCAATCCAAACTCCTTTAAGACCCCACTTAGGGGCATAGGGAGGCAACAAGAGCTCTCCATTGCGCTCGATCTTGCGCAACGTTAATGACCTCCTCCCACACCATGTCCAGATTCCTCAGCTCTGATTCGAAGGAGCGGAACACAGTATGAGAGGATCTTCCTCGTCCCCGGGACCCTGATGGGAGGAAGAACAGCGCTCTCCTTGGCCAACTGTCATTCGGAATCCTTAACACATGTCCCAGCTAAGTCCATCTCCTCCACATATTATAGCAGAGGTGATAGGCTCACGCTGGGTGCGCCGGCGTATAGCGTCGTTCGTGATGCGGTGGTACAATGTTATACCCAAAATTCTCCTGAGGCACTTCGTTTCGAATGCAGATACTTTTTGTGCCTGGGCCAAAGTCAGGTGCCAGGGCTCACACCCATACAGGAGAATGGGATCTCAATAATTAACAACTTTTATTTTTATATTTCATTAATTATTAAATATCTCCTTGTTGCATACATGAGATTTTTCGACATGTTGAACATGTTGAGAATTCTCATGATTAGGAGTTTCGGAGACTTAAATATTACCACCTTACGGCGAACGTTGTTAACGTAAATTGATCACACTAAGCCAGCCTTCGAAATAACAGCAGATGACGGTCGTAAGCCCGTAAAGGTTTGTTCCAGTTAAAAATCGAACATCAGTAATGACTTGTTAGTCATTAGTTGTTACATATTATTCGTTATGCGTTTTTGTTTCATGTTTTATTTGTGTTGTTCAGATTTCTGTTGGTGTCTCTAAAATAAATAAATAAATGAAAATCAATGTCATTTTAATATTGAACATTATATTTTCTGTATGTTTTTATCTTAAAACCGGACATTTGGATGCCCGGGAAGATAAAGCCATCGGATTGGGAAAATTTAAATAAAATTATTGTGAGTGATATCTTGTGTATCTTTAATAAATACTATTGATAACAGTATTCAATCCCTTCTATTGTATTCGACTTCTATCGTGATACCCTGCCTAATCTCCCTCTGAACCCAAAACACTAAATATCCCTTTTACCAGATGCGAAACTTTGCGGCCGAATATCTCTCTCTAAAAGGATTTAGCATCCTCTAAATTTATTCTTCCACCTTTGAAATCGTAGCTCGGGTATTGGAGATATTATTGCTCTTTTGTGTTTATTAAAAAAAAACTTCCTTTTTTTGTCACCGAGAAAATTCTTTACGTCCTTTTCGACAACCCAAAAAATTATTTCGTTTTTTTCTTATGTTTTAATGAAAAATCAAATATTTACATTCAATTAGCTATTGAATTAATCTTATTTCAGGGTTAAATAAAATCTGTTTTATTAATTGGCTTAAATTGGCTTGCGTTTTTTGCTAAAAACCGCGAGATTGAGATGCCTCTGGTCAGCGTTTCCGAAAACGTTGTTCACAAGTTACTTTTGTTTCAAGTTGACATCCCAAACTATTGCAGTTTGGGTGTTCTTTTCAACACAATAATCTGTAGTTCTTGAAATCGAAGCTCTTATAACGTAGTCTCGGTCAATTTCAATTACTTCAATGAAAACTTAAGTTTACTGTCTTACTATTTAGATATTAGATAGGAGATCTTTAAAGCTTTTGAGTTCGATAAAGTTAAGGAATCGTATGCGCTTTTTATCAATGTCATTTAAATTGATCTATTATGACATCCTTGAATGTTTCAATAGCTGATTGGTCCTTAAGTTCGACGTGTGTCATGTTTCTCACAATCTGTTGTGGTGCAAGCAGAATTATTGCTCTTTCTCGGAATGCAGTATTGTACCTCCGAGAACATGACTTATTTTGTGAGCGAGTTAATCACAGTTATAGAAGATATGAAAGTGTTTCATTATACTCTGAGCAGAATCTACGTTCCATGATGTTTGATAGTCCAAATTTAGACATAATATTATTATGTTTCCGAGAATTGCAATATCCAGTTATGCTCTATGTAAGGATCCTTCTTATTTCGGAAAGTTCATTTGAACTGCGAGTACCCTGTAACTTTTTCATGTCATGTTTCAACTATACTGTTGCCCAAACTTCGCTATTCTTGACATTGACCGAAGTTGGTAAGGATAGCAACGTCAAAGTATTTTCAACCACGTTAAATTGGAGAGAGATTATTGCTCTGATTTCCAAAATAAGTGAATTATATAAATTAGAAAATTAAATCAATAGGGGTACCTTAAGTGTACCTTGTGGAACACCAAGGATTCAAGGGATTATTAAAAATAAGGAAAAAGATTAATGATCATACTGCTAGATTGTCCTTTTCAATTAATAGAAAACCTCGCAATCTCTGTTTGAATTTTTCGACTTGGGCACCAACCCAAAATTAATATGTAAAAAATTTGATACAGAAGTCACAGTTTTGCTCGTAAAAAGTGCATTCGTCGCAGTTGCAAATAGCACCATTTCTGGCTCGTATTGTGGCTTAAAATAATTTGAACTATGTTTGAAATTGAAAAAAAAAATTACCACTAGTTTAAAATGAGTACGAAATAGCCTAAAACCAAAATGTGAACTTTTGTTGAAAAGCCAGATATTATTTAGAACCAGTTAAGCCAAGTTGGCCAAGTGCTGGGTTGCGGTGATACGGACCCTCAGTTGCTATGAAACTTTACTGTTATCCAAATATTTTGTTATCTATATTTCCAAATTTCTAAAAGTTATCACGTGAAGTATATACATACAGCTTTTATTAATCTAATAAATTTTCTGTACACTTGATTGTACGTTTGTTTGCGCTGTAATGCGATTATTAAAAAAAAAGAATTTATGCCAATATAAATCTTGATCTCTTATTAGTATGTAGATTTAAAGATGAGTGGCTAATTGAAAGCCCCTATTAAAAAAAAGCTGCTAACCTAGGGTAGCCCAGAACTCATAGTATATTATAACAGCCTTTTCGTGTAAAACATATCTTTGCATAAAAATTCATAATTTTACGATTAAAATGAATTTATCCTTGGAATTATTATAGAAACTTTAAAATGATATCGACTATTGGAGCTTTTTATTATCTGCTTTAGAACTACATATTCAATATTAATCGGTACTTTAAGGGGGACCCACTGAAGTTACGGACCTCAAATTTTACGTGCTTTACGTGCTATGCAAAGATATGTTTTACACGAAAAGGCTGTTATAATATACTATGAGTTCTGGGCTACCCTAGGTTAGCAGCTTTTTTTTTATTGCAAATCAAACATGATTATTCTTTGTTTACCCATCACGCCGTATCAGAGTAGGTAGACAGAGGGTACGGACGGACTTTCATTCATCCTTATCCAAAAAAACCTCTTTCGCAGGTGAATAGTGTTCGGCATAGTCATAACATCAATGATCTCATTTTTTCCCATACATACATTCATTATCATTTACATGCATTCATTCGTACTCCTCCTTGAAGCATTCCGCTTCGACACAGCATGATGGGTGGCAACCCCGATCGGTTTGGGAATTTTTTTATCTATTTTTCTATTAAAAGTTTTTAAACTGTTATACCCATATGTTATGGGTCTTAAGGAACCCAACTAAGTTGTTATATACTTTTGTCAACTCCATTGCAAGAAAGCATTTTAAGTTTATGGGGAATGCTCCACATTCCCTCTTTACCCATTCAAGCAATTCTGTTCTTGAAAACTGTGCGCATTAAAAAAACATGTGTTAAAGTGTCTCATCCGCCTATCCACGTGTACACGAAGGCGAAGATGCTACGCCGATTCTAGCCAGGTGAGATGCATTCAAGCAATGCCCCATTCACATCCTAGCAATAAGCGAAACGCTGGTTTTGGAAAGTTTGACAGTCTTGTACCAAGGCAAAGCCGGTATCAACGTCTGGACTGCCTTGTGATATGATACAGTTGAGGAGTCTTGCCAGATTCTGGACCATGGTTTGGGAATTGTAAGAGATCAAATCTAATAAAGGTCGTATCACCAAAAGCGGGTGTCAACGCTAGTTTTATGTATTGAAAATGTCTAAAAGTTGTTACGGGAAATAAGCAAATTATTATTATTTTATAAAAGCCTGGTAATTATTATTATGAAGTTTGCTAACGAGCTCACGGCTCTTCAGCCAATTATAATCCAATTTATTTCCTAAACATATTGTTTTTAACCGTTGAATTTCTACTCGGCAACATACATACATACATATTATTCCCTACCGTACTTATTTGTCCTATTAGCCTTATTTTGACACCAGAGTTTTTGTACATTTAAAATAGAGAATGGTAATTTAAGACAGGAGAGGTTGATGAACATGAACAAAGTATGAAAAGAGCAAACCGTTTGATGGCAAATTGTTCTAAAAATTTTCGTGGATCCTGACAAAAACCAAGGAACAAAATTTTCCAACTTTCGAAATACCCTTGTTAAGTGGGAAAGTAGAATAAGCAAAGCGCAGTGGTTCATGGCACTCTAACGAAACAGCACGTCTTGATCGAGTCAACTTCAGAAAGACGAAACTCATGGAAAATAATCCCTGCCTCTGGGAGCAACCATTAACACCATTGGTAACCTTTGCCATGACTGGGTATGTGTTAGGGATGCTGAATAAAAGTTGGCTGAGAGCTCTCTCCTTCCTCTTATCAGGGTTCTAAAGACAAAAAGGACTCCCTCATACTATGCTTAGGAATTAAGATATATTTTGGGAGCATTTCACTGAACTTAGCAAGAACGAGCGTAAAGGATAGCTTTCGTTATCGCCATACGCTCCTTAGTAAGTCGACTAAAGTAGTAGATACAGATCGATAGATACTCGTAGATATTATAGAGACATCGAAGGGACATGGCAAAGAAGTCTAAGGATCGATGTGGGCTGAGGCTCTGTTCATCTACATGGAAGGCCGCTTACGGAAATTCAGACAAATATCCCATAGATCAACAGAAAATGCCCTTTGCCCAGAAAAAAATTGCCCAAAAGCTGTTCATTGCCCAGAAAAAAAAACACAAGTTCGGTTCAAGTTGTTGAAACGAGATCTAGCGTTCGTTTGCCAGTATATTAGTTTTTTTTAGCATTATTTATTCCTAGGTACCATTTCCTGTCACCTATGTAGTTCACTGTTTGAAACTGGGAATGTCAAATACCACCAGCTTTACCAATTTTGTTTGTACAAAAAGTGTGAATTTGTTTATGTATTTTCATAACAGCTTTAGTTAATTTTCTCTGCATTCTAATGATCCAGCTTTTAGACAAAACCAAAAATATTCAAAGGAAATGGTCAAAAGTCATCGTAAAGTAGAAAAAAACTTCCAAGCCCTCAATACTACTTACTCAGAAATGTCTAAATTTGTACCATAGGTATAAAACATAATATGCTGAATCTACAAACATACATAAGGCGGAGTTTTTCAGATCCTATTCGGCGGTAGGTAAGTCCCTATCTTACGTTTATATGCCCTTCTTAAATCTGTCATCGATTCCTAAAATATAATACCGTTTTTTATTCCCATGGTATTTGGTGTCATACGTACGTACCTATGTACTTCTTGTTTCCACAAAGAAGTATTTACATCGTCAGGTTTCACAATATTTATGGTGCTATAAATCTGTCTAACGCCCGCTACTTGTATAGGATAATATTATTAAAATATATACAAAATAAAATGTCTCATACATGTTTTTTTGTCTCATGCGTAGGTAAACACTGAAGAAAGGATGTTTTTTTTGTAAATATGATGGAAATAAAAATAATTTTGAAATAAAACGATTTTGAAAATCACACGTAGGTATACCTAATCTAGTTAAAATTCGCACTAACTCCTAGGCAAAATTTTGCGTTTATTTATTAAGCATAACAATATCGTTTCAAATTTCATACGCAGTGCCGATATTTTTTTTTTTAAATCTTGCAATCGATGTTTAACCAACATTAAAAAAACTTTCAGAAAAGCTCAAAGCACGATGAATGTGCATCATTTTAGGCCATCTTGAAACCTAATTGAATTTATTTTTTGTTGGTTAATTTTGTTTTATTTGTCAGTTGATAACAGCAGCAATATACCTAACATAAATAAAAATAGTGGTTGGTAGACTAGCGGTTACGACGCCGGCGCCGGCTTTTGTACTGTTTCGTTCGGAGGTCGTGCGTTCGATCCCAGGTGCCGACCATCTTCCTCTTTCACGACACAAGCTTTTAGTTTAGAAGCTTACTGTGAAATAGTGTATTTGTGTTCACTTTTTCATAAAATATATATATGCATGACAGCTGGCCGAGCGCTGTTCTTCCTTCCATCATAAGAGTCTCGAAGACAAGGAAGACCCTCTTACAATGTGTCCTCGAGGCTTATGATCATGGTGTGGAAGGAAGTTAATGAAACCGCGCATGATCAATCAAGGTAGTGGACCAAATAATCTGCACACAAGAAAATAAATATATAGTTAAGATATTTTACTACCAATTCTATCTCCATTGCATAACACAAGTACTATTATAATTTACTTACACATTAGAATTTAATCTTTGAAATGGTCGATTGAACAAAACACAATAGATTATCGATACAATTCTTTCAATTTAGACTATACGGAAGTTCAAATCGATAAAACAATTGAACCACTACTGCCGTATATTAGATTATGTATGTAGTTTAGAATGGTGACACAGAGAATTGAACTACCTGCCAGGAAATTGGAATGTATTTCCTTTAAGTGCTTTAAGCGTCGCGACGCTCTTTCGTTAAGACGTTTGCAATTTCAAACCGAATTCAGCGTACAATCTATAGTATTAAAATTTTATTTTGAGGGAAAGGCAGAAATGGGTGTATGTTTTTTTTGCTTGAAGTTCTTTTTGTCTTTATCTTTATGTGGTTGCATGTTTACTATTTGTGACAGTTCATCAAGATAATATTGTAATTTTTCTTGTAGATTTTTGAAGTTAAGTGATCTAAAAATACTTGTCGTTTATATAACATTCTCAGTGGTTCAGTCGACAGCTTTCGTACGTACAGCGTACTGGGGTCATGGGTTCAAATACCTAAGAGTGTATTTTTGTGCGTTAACTTTGATTATTATTACTGAAAACTTTGAAAAAATGTTACTTAAGTATAGGTATTGAAGTTTTTTTTTAATCTATGTATTGAATAATTTCCATGCCAACTTTATTCCTGGTTAGTAGGTAATAGCGACGTTTAATGAGACAGACTACCACTGCACTCTTCATATTTTGACACTAAAAAAGCCGAAGCCATACGAATAATAATAATAATATTTTAACACTTAACATACGAAAACTTGCAACAAGTCCGAGCACGAATCGAATCGACCTTCCGAAACATTCGTACATACTCGCGACGCGATATTCCTCACACGAACTTTCTCGAGTGTCCAATCGGGTTCGTACGGAATGCTTAGAAAATCGACCCCGTAGTATGGAAGAACCTCAAGCTTCATTAATAAATGCGAGGTTGCCATAGTATTCTACAGTATACTCATGACACGGTATAGGGTTGATTTTTGCGCGTAGTATAAGTGATTTATGCTGGAATAACCACTATTCCCGTCATAACGGTGTTATAACGCAGTTTCTATTAGTACCTCTGTTGGTGTTTAAATATTTGAATACCACTAATATAATATTTTTTAACTTATAAGTACCTCTAGTACCTATAAGTTTTCGACGATGATCGAATATCGAAACTATCAACGAAAGAGTTTCGAAATATTTCCATACAAAATTATCGAACAATTCGATTTTTTGATATAAGAACACTGTTTTCACAGTAGTGTAATTAATTTCCGATAAAACTCATACTGTCCTTACTGCTATGTTTATATTTTGTATTATAATCTTTTTTTTTTTGTAAAAGAGATAGGTACTAACTGTCTTTGAAATAAATCAATAGGTAGTCCCGTATTATTTGTTTCGAATTTTTCTAAGGACTCCTGGAATAGAAGGCATTTACCCCTATTCGCTATCAGATCCGCTAAAATTAAGAATCCGCCAAAAAAGTGTATGAAAAAAGTAACATTTGACTGACTGTTCCACTTAAGTTATCACGATTCCTCTAAAATAATCCGCTGTTCGATCAATTTAAGCGGCACTTAGAAAGATCTGCCAAAATTTTAAAGGAACCGCTTATATTATGTCAAAATCATGTCTTGTTTTTCAGTCACCTCTCTTAAAAACAACAATCAAAACAAAAAAAAAGTTAGTATTTTTTGTAAATATATAATTTTTTTCTTGTTTTCATAAAAAAAGATACGTTAATGGTGTTATATTTCTTGATCAAGATGAATTTGTTTGAGAAAAATGAAATTTGGCGGCCATGATGCTAATGCGAAAATTATTCGTTTGAAATCACTTGCAGCTATATTCACTTCGATCGATTTCTTAAGGAATATCGCTTGGATGGTTGAAATCACAAGGAATTGCCCGCGAAATTCAAAAATTTAGTTGATGCTAATTTTTGCGGATCTGATAGGGAATATGGGTAATTGTCTTCTATTTATTAGAAATGTAAGATTCATCACATTATTATTATTATTATGAAACCTTAAAAATAAAAAAGCGATGATGAACATATCGTAATAAAACATATCTTTAAAACATATATTACACACGAAGTTATTTTGAAATAAAAATAATATTATGCATGATATTTTTCATATTTTTATATTCCGTAAAAGGCTGTATGTAAATATGTTTTGTGAAGTGAATAAACGAATGGATATTGAAAGCATTTCGGAGTCTGAAACCTTTTGAAGATAGTTTTCTATATTATGACGTATATTGAAATAACATTCTTGGCTTATATTATAACGTTCAATAACACAGTGCTGTTAGTTGTTATACTATGGCAAAATATTTGGTTATTTTTATATTGAAGGCACACACGCGTATTACGTAGGGCTGTTAAACTTACCATTAGATAAAAAACCTGATTGACCTTCTTTTGAAAAAACTTGAATAAAGTATGAAAGTATTCTTTTTTAACGCATGCGATGTCTCGAGTGTCTGTTGAAAATCAATGAATTTTCTCTTTGACTGATTTGGAAATCAATAAAGAATTGACTGAATTCCTCGAATATTCAGACATGACTGCGGCATGTAGTTTTAAATATTGGCAGAATCAATTGTATGTTTATAGAGCATGCAACAATTAAAACTCATTCTTTAGAGGTGCTCACGAAAAATAATAGTTTTTTTTTTAAACCCATCACGCAGTGTCGCGTAAGGGGTAAGCAGAGAGAACAGACCTCAACTCTTTTCTATCCAAGCATACTTCTTTCGCTTCTTCCACCGACATAACGTTTCTCATACACCCTCTCCTATTTCTCTAACTTCTTACCTGGTCTTCCTTGAGGACGGAATCGATGTGTTCGTTCCACGTCATTCTCGGTCGGCCACGCTTTCTTACACCTTTCCTTTCAGCTTTATGAATTATCTGTGTCATTCCGTTTGCATTCATCTATGTCACAACACTTACTTCTATACCACATTCCTTCCTAATATTTTCATTCCTTTCCATATCCCATAAAATTTTTCCACATATTATTTTCTTAAGGGGAATTATATCGTTTAAAAGAAATTATTTTTAGTTAAATTAAATAAATTCAAATTAGATTGTATTAAGATTAATGTTCACATTTTCCGCAACTTACGTATATATAGGTAAGTGTATGTAGATTTTGTTTATTTGGGTTGTAGATCAAAAGAAAATTACTGAAAAACATTCCAAACTAGCTAAACTATTCAATTATTTAAGTTCATTCTACAGTAAAAAGGGAAATAATTAAGTAAAAGTAACAAATAGGCTAATTTGGAGCAAAGTAATACCCTTAAGGTTTCAAATTCAAGTTTCAAAATATTTAACTAGTTCTACACAACAATTTTTTGTGTGAATAACTCTGCAATTTGGCCCTTTTTTTTAATTGATTACAATTTTGGTGCCATAGATATGGCCATATGGCAATGATGCCGAAAGACTGATGCTTTAGCAGACAACAGTGCCGAGCTCACTTGTTATGTGCCTATGTCCGCACAAAAGGAGATAGATAAAAAATGTCACAATATGTTATCAAGACATCTTTTCTCAATATATAGGTACTGGATCAAGGCGAATAAAAAGTCTAGGCATTAAGCATACCTATTCACCTTTTCGGGACAACCCTGAAATTCAACCCTCTGCGTACGTTTGAACGGCAAATTTATTTCGTTAATGATGTGTTAGCTCTAGAAGTTTTTTTTGTTGTTGAAAAGAGCTCAAAATAATATTGTTATAATATAAAAAATTTCGTAGGTATACTTTCCCTACGAAGGGCTTTTGTGAGATTAAACTTCTCTATTAGGCGGGCGAGTTTAGATTTTCATTGTGTTTTGATGGATTGTCGACAGTTCGATTGTGTGCCCACTCAATAGTATATTAATATTAATGTTTTTTTATTTGTATAGAGGACTTCAATGGAAAATGTTAAAAAGTTATGCCTATGTCATTTTATTTGATACAAGCTTCACCTACAGACGTTATCATGTGGTACTTAATATGAAATGTATTCTAATTTGTATGATGATTAATTAATTACCTTTTAACCAATGTTATTCCGATCGATCCATCTATTTTATATAATATATGTACGCATTTTTTAAATTCATTTACTGAAGTATTATGTCATTTTATTCGATGACTTTTTGACTAAAGTATTATGTCATTTTATTCGATGACTTTTGGCTATCTTTTAATAGGACAAAATCCCGTTGGGATCTCTGATCGAAAAAAAAACGCAACAAGCCATTGTGGCAGACCAGTGGGGCTAGTACGAGTTTTATCGAAAGCTAATTGCACGCAAATAAGCGCTTATTATCGTGCAAATAGTGTTCTTAAATCAAACGATCGAATCATTCGATCATTTTTGTATGGAAATTTTTCGAAACTCTTTCGATGATCGTTTCGATATTCGATCATCGAAAACTTATACTAGGGCTACAGTTTGTTTATATTTGTATTTCGGCAATACTCTGTAAATTTTGTTGAAAAATAAATTATTATAGACCTCTTTTGAAAGCCTGGCACAAATATGAAGAGACCGAAACATTTAAAAATCTATGTGTTGAAAGTCGGGACTATGGCGGATGTATTTCCGTCTTCCAACTAAACTCGCTTAATTTTTGCTGAGAGCAACGTGATGAAAGACAACATCCTTTTGACTGATATTTTTTTTTATTTATCGACAAGAAATTTTTTTACAATGATTTTAAATAGAAAGATGCCTAATCCCTTATGGGATTTTTGGCTGTTCTGCATACAGGTGTTATACACTTAATTCGGCTACATACTCTCAAATTCTTGCTTGAATCTCTTCTGTTATTGGCATTAGATATCTGAAATGATGGTTATATCCGGTTGTAAAAGCTCATAATGAGTAATGCCCAAATTAATTCATCAAAATATTTTTTTGAGAATTATTTCAACTGAATCTATATCGGTTGCAAACTTTTTGATAGATTTTCACATGCCAGGGTGCCTAAAAATATTGCATAATTGAAATAATTCTTAAATAATCGTTATAAGAAAACTTGCCATTCTATCATTTTCGTCCGAATTTTATATCGGCCTTAGATAATGGATTTTTTCTTCAAATGAAATGGTGTCTGAAAAAGTTGGGATTTGAATAAGATCGCAATAGATCTAATTTAGATCGTTTCGTCGATACTCCTCTTGGAGAATAATAAATATCAGTCTTGCTTTCAATTATTTTCTCACAAATTTAAATAACTTATTTGGAAATTGAACAAGAAACTAGAAGCTACTTGATTGATTGAAATAAAGCTAATTGACACACAGAAAATAATACAGATTCAAACTTAATTATTATCAAACACGTGTACCTGAATATTATACAACTTTCTTCCATAACAAACTCTGCCTGATGCCTTATTTGAATTTCCAATTTTCCCCTAAGGCTTTTCTTGTAACCATCCCAACGAACTTATTAATAATAATCATTAGAAAATATATTAAGCAGACGTCGATCTCCGGAGGTAGATTTTTAACTTTTCTTCCCTTTAAGTATTGTTTAGGGTCCAGGACACGTGTAACTCTAAAGGCTTAGCTTAAATATTATAAACTTATTTGTAGCTTACAATTACCCCGATTCCCTATCAGATCCGCTAAAGCTTAGAATCCGTCAAAAAATATACGCAAAAAGTAAATTTGTATTTACTGTTCCACTAAAATTATCATAATTCCTCTAAAATAACCCGCTATTGGATCAATTTAAGCGGCACCTTAGAAGGATCCGCCAAAATTTTAAAGGAACCACTTATATGTCAACATCGTGTCATTTTTTTTCAGGCACCTTTCTTAAAAACAACAGTCAAAACAAATAAGTTATTATTTTCAGTAAAAATATAGTTTTGCTCTTGTTTTCATCATAAACGATATTGTTAGTAATAGTGGTTATATTTCTTGATCAAGATGAGTTTGAGAAAAAGGAAATTTGGCGGCCATGATAATTGTGACATGGGTAAATTATTCGTTTGAAATCACTTGCATATATATTCACTTCGATCCATTTCTTAAGCAATATTGCTCGGATTGGTTGAAATCACATGGAATAGCCCGCGAAATTTAAAATTTTAGTTGATGCTAAATTTTAGCGGATCTGATATGGAATTGGGGTAAATGTCTACTTTAAAATAAGACCCAACACTTTAGTTTAACTGTATGGTTTAGACAGAACAAGGGTGACAGATGTGGTCCAAATCATCACTGAAATGGTGCTGGACTGGACAAGTGGTCAAAACAACGGATGACCGGTGGACCAAAAGACATTTGGAGTGGCGACCGGAAATCGGTATCAGAAACTTAAGGAGACCACAAATGCGATGATCCGGCGATATACAGAGAGTGACCAAACACCAGTGGTTCAAGATGACTGACGATAGGGAGCAATGGAAGTCGGAACGGGAGGCATGTGTCCAATACTGGACAGAGGAGGACTGATGATGATCTTTGTTGTTTCAATAAATAAAAGAACACAATATTAGTTGACTTTAAATGTGAGACACTCATCTACATATGATGGTGTGGGTTTCCCCGCAGGAATAAAACACTGTCACAAAAACAATGCATAATTTCCTAAAAACACTTATCCCGGTATTACCTCAAACAGTTATCAGCATTACACATTTTTAACCAGCCTCACAGTTCACCCTTGAATTTTCTTCTTCGTATGCCGTATCAGGTCACCCCGACGTAGGCGATCACTTCGGCAAAATTTTCTCTGTCTTGCGCTATCCAGAACAACTCCCCCACGCTTCTTATTCCGGTCCAATCTCGAACATTTCTCAGCCAAGACATGTGCCTTCACCCAACCCTTCTGCCTCCCCCTATTGTCTCCTTCATAATGAGTTGGAGTAAGGTGTATTTTTCACCCCTCAGCACCTGACCAAGATTATGATTTCTGACGCGTCTTAATAGTCATGATTAGCTGACGGTCAACTCCGGCTCTGAGCAGGACCTCCGCGAGCTAGTTTCTAGCTCGCTCTCATTCTACGATATATGTATCTAGCATCCGCCTGTGATTCCACATTTCGAAGGCTTTTATCCTATTCATAGTGTTGACCACGTTTAGTGTCCACGCTTTGAAACTGTATAATCCTACCCGTCAAAAGACGAATTTACCAATAGCCAGACGTGGAATACCCTGTGCAGCATGATTTCAATAATAATTATGTAAAGTACCTGTTGACAAGGCTTGTAAAAGCCTTAACAGGACTTGTATTACTCATAGTATATGGAATATACATGAGTCTTGTGATCGGATTTCAAAAAAAAAATAATAGATTTCGCTGAAATTAATTTTCTCGACGTTTTCGAGGGTGTAAATTCCAAAAAACCCAAAAAAAAAATTTGTTTTTTAGAAGAAGATGAAAATTTTCGCGTACGCGTACCCGTACGCGTACACCAAAATTGTGTACGCACCCACAACTCATAGTTATTCTTATCCGATTTGATTGAAATTTGGTAGAACGGTTAACCCCTCAATGTAGATGAGTCAGTAAAATGTTGAGATCTGTACCTTCAGGGGAACCCTCTTAAAGTATCCAAAGAAAATTACACTTGTTCTAGAAAAAGGGCTAAAAATGAAAAAAAAAAAAAAAATTCTTCGATTTTCATAAAATTCGGTATACGGGTTGGTCTTATGCTCCTACATAAGCATGTAAAATTTGAGGTCCGTAACTTCAGTGCGTCCCCCTTAAAAAGGGCTAAAAATGAAAAAAAAAATTTCTTCGATTTTCATAAAAGTTGGTATACGGGTTGGTCTTATGCTCCTACACAAGCATGTAAAATTTGAGGTCCGTAACTTTAGTGGGTCCCCCTTAAAGTACCGATTAATATTGAATATGTAGTTCTAAAGCAGATAATAATTGTCTTCTGGCTGTTATAATATACTATGAGTTCTGGGCTACCCTAGGTTAGCAGCTTTTTGTTTTTTGAATAAAGATTATTATAAAAAAAAATGGGGGCTAAAGAGGCAGATGAAAGAGACATAAAGAGACTGCAACCACAGCCGTAGATCAGACAACACTGCGACGAAGCAATGTTTCAATGCGGTTCCGTCGTAGTCTGGAGATCCAGAGGAGCGGTTTTTGGTCAGGTATCCGATTCAACATCCATGAGGATTTTCCCCTCCTCACAAGAAAAAAAAGACCTTAGTAGGATAAAAAGTTTGTGTTGTTTAGAACATTAAAGATGTTTTTTGGTGTAAGGGTGGGTTGTTTGTAATAATCAAGCAATATTCCAAATAAACGGTGGTGTTAATAATTGCACAGCACGCTTAATATTTATGTCCCAAATAATTCAAGTCGAGGCCATCTGTCATTATCTTAAATTATATTACCAGATAGCAAATCTTCTTCGGGAACAATAATAATTTTTGGCTCGGTTTAATTAAGTGTAAGTCAAGCGATAAACTCCTCGAAACATAACTACACAAGTCAAGGGAGACGCCATTATTTATCTAAAGGGAAATCAACGCGAAAGCTAACGTTAACTATACTATATACCTAACGTATTAATTACACTAGTTATACCCTATTCTTAATATCTGCCTCCTTAAACCCTTTGGGATTTTTGAAAACATATTAATACGTTTAGTGAAAATGAATGATGCTTTTCTGTAGAAAATTAGATAGGTGTTAAATTACCTATTTTATCAATATAATTTCACATTCTGACATGATATATAGGTGTTAGAAACTTGGAGATCCTGCGCAGAGCCAAAGTTGACCGTGAACTATTCATGACTAATAAGACGCGTAAAATGTCATATCTGGAACATCTGTTGAGGGGTGATAAACACACCTTTCACCAGCTTATGATGAAGGGGAAAATTCAATGGAGCAGAGGGGTTGGGAAGGCAGATATGATTGTCTTGGCTGCGCAATGCTAGATATTGGACTGGAATAAGTATGGAGGAGTTATTCCGGATAGCGAAAGACAGAGAAGCTTTTGCGGAAGTGATCGCCAACGTCGGGGTCGGTGACCGGATAAGGCACATCGAGAAGAGAAAAAAGAAAATACGCCTTTTTGTATTTAGATAATCAGAATTTTTCACTTCCATCGTATTTGCTTATTTCAGCTAAATGATGTAATTTCAAAAAAATTACGTTGTGTTTATTTACCAATTATAGCTTAAAACATTATTCTGTATTATTATTTATTTCCCCTACATTTTATCAGCAAACATATCGTTGAATTAGAAATATTGATGAATTCGGTCATGTAGAATTATTGCAAGGGTTGTTAAACGGTATGTACTTACCATTTAAAGAGCACATCAGCATTTCGGTTCTCTCGACTAATCCCTTTTTAATAGGGTAGCTCCTTCATTGGAGGATCCATCAAAACACTCTTAGGTTCCAAGTTGGTATTTGCAAACTAATCGGTG
Organism: Mystacides longicornis; assembly: GCA_963576905.1. NCBI lineage: Eukaryota > Metazoa > Arthropoda > Insecta > Trichoptera > Leptoceridae > Mystacides > Mystacides longicornis. Next base: position 3,410,581 of record OY756432.1, read on the forward strand.
TTTATTTGTAAAGTTTCTGGAATAATAAGTACGTAAATAGGCGCTCTCTGGATGTGTCTGGGAAGTTGTTTAAACTCCAATCGATCAAAAGCGAATCTTTCAAACCGCCCGCACGTTACTCCGCGCCGGTCATATACGATCGAGCCTATCGTCATACCTGCTGCAAGCTTGAATCGGCGTCAGTTATAATACTAGATGATATAGTATGTCTTTCAAATGAATTCTGCCGTATCAGTTTTGCTGCGTCAATTAACATCTTATGTAAGAGACGTAGTCTTGGACACGAAGACGCGCGCACGGATGTCATAAAAATACTCCGGGCTATGGAAAATTCAATTATTTTTACAGAAATGCAGTCTCATCATTGCTGTAAATATGATATCCTTGGTGAAAGAAATCTTAATTTTCTTTCATTGTGCCAAATAGCATTTCTCATGACAGTGTCTTCTTTCTAAATTGGATGTTACCAAACATAGCATATTAATATGACGATAATCTTCCAAAGCAACCTTATACTTATCTTTTAGAAAAGTATCCGGGTGACTTTTTTGTCTTAATAACTAATTTTTCCACCACCCTCAGCGATCCTTCCCTCCTGTTTACTTTATTGCAAGCAGTTAGCCTAGGATAGCTAACGCATTCGTCACTGGTAATACATGGTTTTATGTGATGCGCCATCATGCAATCTTGATGGTGAATTTGAACGTGTTGTCAATAATATGGACGTGTTTCAAAGTGGACACCGCGTTAAGCCCGCATGGATAGGCTTGACCGTGTACGGCCAGCATCATTGACCAATGTTCTTAGTGTTAGAAACAATAGAATAACAAAAGCATCACAAACTTATGTAGTTTCTCCCAAAGGAGTTGAGTACAAAATAATTCAGTTAAGAATGTTTACTTTAAGTTTTTCACTTTTATTGTTGAAAGTTGCAACTAGATTGTTGTTTACATTTTATTGAAAGATTTAATTAGCATTGTTATTTTCTATTGTTTTTTTATAAATTTATAAATTCGCTGATGAGTTACTTATTGAAACGATCTTTAGTGATTGTAAAAATATTCATTGTGGTTTTGGCGCTATACAATAGGCGTTCCTCAAGGATTCCACCTTGGACCATTGTTGTTACATAATTTTGTAAAGACTAGCTTTCCCGACAGACGTTGTCCTGTAATAGTACTTGCTATGAATATTGATTTCTAATTTGTAATTTAAACAAAAATACGTTTTGAATACGTTTGAATTTTAAAAGCTTATTCCTGGAAGTTCGAAAAAAATTCCATAAAAAATCTGCGTACCAATATTTTTAATGCCAATGGTTGTCAGGCAGACAATAATTTTGTTGTTATAGAAATTTTCATAGATGGCGTTGGCGTCGCAGGAAATCCGTTCCATACTAACTATAATATTATATTTTATATCTTATGCATTTTCCGACTTTTTAATAGTTATTCTGTTATCCGGAGCGGAGAAGAATCCAATAAACCAAAAATGATAAACATCTGTTCAGCCGATCTCGAGTTGTAAGTGTTCTCACTAACCCGACTTTCTTTTATATTATAGATTTTTCAGCTCTGGCTCTATGTTCGTTTGGTGAAAACGCACCCTAAGAATATGGTGAGAGTAGGTACCTATACTTAATAGAACTTTTTATTCAAATTTACTGTACATATTAGTTTACTTTTCCACCGCCGCGCTGCGCGCCGCTAGGACGTTTTGTATCATTTTTATGATAACATTCTCTCGTGTCCAGGGTGGTTTCCAGACACTAAATTGACAACTCTGTGACGCGGCACCCGTACGGGGGTAAGTGTTTTTTAAACCACAAACTCACCCACCATTACCTATTATTTATGGGCGACGTTAGTCGATCATTCAACCCCTCAGTTATCTGGGCTTATATAGATATGTTATCAAAGTTAGACAATTAAAATGATGTTTTTTGTTTAAATTGTAAGAAAGCGACCCGCGGGTGAATGGTTGAATCAATTTAATGGTTTTCTTACATAAAGAAAAACCTTCTGAATTTTTAGACAGACATGTTTCAGGGTAAGAAACCTTAGAAAAATAACAAGTTGCCAAATAGGAATGTAACAAAAAACAATTATTGTATATTGAAATTGGTAATAGAATTGGAAAGGTTTCGTTTTTTTGATAACATAATATGAAAAACAATTCCTTTTATTTTAAACAAACAACAACAATTTTATTATGATATAATATTTTATGTAATTAATGTAATAATCGAAAGCCCACCTTAAGAAAACAGATTTGATTATTTAATGGAAGCTTTACAAAAAATATTTTTTTTTTATATAATACAAGTGTTTTCTCTTCTTCCTAGCCTTCCCTCCACTGCTGGATGTAGGCCTCTTCCATTTGTCTCCACTTCTCTCTATCTTGGGCTGATTCAACCCATTTTTTTCCGGCGACCGCAACAATATCGTCGGCCCATCTCTTCTGTGGCCGACCGACTCCCCTTTTGTTTTCCCATGGTCTCCACTTTAAGACTCTGGGAGTCAATCTCGCATTTGGCTGTCTGGCTACGTGTCCTGTCCATTGCCACTTCAATTTTGCAATCCGATCCATAATATCGGTGACTTTTGTTCGGCGTCTGATTTCTATATTTGTAATTCTATCTCGCAGACTTATTCCCAACATTGTTTGTCGCTCCATGGATCGTTTCGCGCATTTCATTTTGTGGACAGTATTTATGGTCAGGGACATTGTTTCTAAACCATATTTCATCACAGGCAGGATGCACGTTTCGTAGGCTTTCCTTATTAATGGGGATACCAATCCTTATTTCTCATTATATGATTGAGCTTTCCGAAGGCTGCCCGACCAAGTCCGATTCTTCTGGGTATTTCTGGCACATGATTTTCTTTTCCCATTTTTAACTTATGTCCGAGGTAAATGTATTCTTCAACAGATTCAATTGTTTTGTCATTGACTTTTATGTTTCTGTTGGATGGACTCATAATTTAGGTTTTGTTATTTATGTTCATTTCTAAACTTATTTAATCATGACACTCAGTTCTTCCAGGTCTTTGCTAAAAAGTACAATATCATCTGCAAAGCGGATATGAGTCAAGCATGCACCATCGTTGATTTTTATTTTTTCTGTTGCGGTATCATCATCGATTTTCACATCCATTGTGGCATAGTCATATAATATGTATTTTATCAATTTGGTATATCGTGAGTCGACTCTTACGTCATTCAGTGCTTCAATTATACCCCATTTTTCAATAGAGTCGAATGCCTTTTTGAAGTCAATAAATGCTAGATGTATATCAATGTTGTACTCTGTTGTTTTTTCGATGAGAAGTCTGAGGGTTTGGATATTATGATCGGTAGTACTGAAACCTTTGATAGAAATCTAGTTTAGGCGTTAGGCGGTTAGTTATAATTTTTGTGAGCAGTTTATATAAATGAGACAGTTGACTAATAGGTCTATACTTTTCCAACTTTCTGGATCTCCTTTTTTGTATACAATCACCACCTCAGCATTTTCCCAGAGGTTAGGGGATGAAATGCATTCCCTAATGTCCTCATCCTCCATATTATTCCCTTGGAAATGTTTCGCGGATATATTGAGTTTACTTTGTCTTTGAACAATCGTTGATGATTTTTCCTTGATTATACTTCAGGGATGAGAGCTCTACGAAAAATATTTTGAAAGACTATGTGAGATATGGAATGAGATCAGGATATAAGAAAGGAATATGGTATATAAGTAAGTGTTGTTACAATGATGAAAGTAAATAAGTCGAGACGGTTTGAGCATATTGAAAGATTGGATGCAAGCAAGATTACAATAATAATGTAAAAGGCTGAAAAGAAAGCAATGAAGAAGCAGAGAATGAAGTGGATCGAATGCATTGATTTTGTCCTCAAGGAAGGCCAGGGCAGAAGCAAAAGAAACAGGTCAGTTTGTATGAGAAATTTTTCATGGGTGAATGAAGCGAAAGTGGTTAGTATCCTACAGGTTCAGTCGACGACTTTTAATCCGAAGGTACGAAGTGCTTTGTGTTCTATTCGGATGAGCCCAGATTCATTAAAAAAAATGGGTGTTTGGATAGAAAAGAGGGGAGGTCCGTTTTGTCTGCTTACCCCTTAAGGGACGTGAATGGGTTAATTAAAAAATCTTAACCGACATAGATAAAAATTCTCAACGTCTTCAAATCTTTCATTGTATCTTTGATCCCCCGGGGAGTGCGAAACGAAATTTCAAATTCCGCACTTGTAGGTACATGAAAAGCAACAAGAAATATATTATTATCACAATTAAAAACTTGCTAAATTACTATCATTATTCATTCTTGCCTTCCCCTCTCTGTCTTGGTTTTTATAATTTAAATTATTATTATATAAAATTTTAATTAATTTATTGTTACGAAAAAATGCCTTTTGTGTAAAACCTTCTTTGTTTATTGTAACGTTTCTTGTTATAATTTTAGATTTCCTTTTATAATAATAAGAAAGTCTAATTATTTATTACGGTTCTTCTGACTGTGACCTGCACAGTAGGGTGGAACACTTTTGTATGAATTTTTTTTTTTTAGAATTTCGATTTGGAAAAGTTGTTTTATGTTGCCTATTGGCATCAATAATCTACATAAAAAATATAAAAATTCTCATACAACGGTAAGAGTTAACTTTGGATTAGATCCATTCTTCCTAAATCTATTATTCTTTCAGCCATTTAAAAATATTAGTTCCTCTTTTGGCAATTTTTCATCTCTAAAATAAGTACATCTTACAAAATCATTACATTTACATGCAGATATGTCAAAAAGCTTTCTACTTTGGACTTTGAATGCTTCTAACTCTACTTCCTTAAGTTCCTACACACACACACACACACATACTCCCGTTAAGGTCCCCCACTCTACGCAAGCCAGCCCGGAGGAGACAAATCCGCAGCAAACCCGACCCGCACGAAACCGACTCCCCAGCTCGATCAAATCAAATCAAACCGAAAAGCCGGTCCCACACAAATCAAGCCCGCCGCGGATCCCCCCCAAACTAACCCACAATGCGGGAGGCCTAAGCCCCACTCAGGAGCATAGGGAGGCATCAAGAGCTCTCCATTGCGCTCAAAGGCGTCCGAGGCTCTTGTGCCTTTTCTGACCAGTTAAGGTTTAAGGACGTGAGGTGGTCAACCTCACGGTCCCGATCTGATTTTTCGATTTCCTGCCTCTTACAGGATGCTCGAAAAACCAGCAAAAAGAGCAGAGGTGCTATTCTTAGCCGGCGACCCCACGGTTCCTACACAGAATTTTATTTTAATTATAACATTTGTCAAACCCATTCATAGAATTACATCACATTTTCATACGTAGGTAGGATTTATTCTATTAACTCTGCACAAAAGTGCTATGAAACCAAGTATCGGACATTTTAACTTTTGTCTCGTAGAAGTCATGTTAATACACTTAAAAACACACACCACCTATTCCTACACACTCGTGGAAATAATTGACATGCGACCTTTCACTTTAAAACAATAATCATCCACTGCACCTCGATGAAACTAAAATTTCTATTTTATAAATCGGCCCTTGCCGCTTTGTCTTGCACTTTGCTCCTCTCTCACAGCGCCAAAGACTATTAAATTGATGAAATAGTGAAAGCAACAGCTAGTCAACTATGTTTGAATTAGTTTTTGAATAAAATAAACCTATATAAGTAAATGCTGTAATATTTCGTAGACCGCGAAAAAGCCCCAAAATTGTCATTTTTGTAAATATTAAAGTCTTGGCGGGGGCTCTTACCGTGGTATGAGAATTTATATATTTTTATGTAGATTATTGATGCCAATAGGCAACATAATACAACTATATTCCAAATCGAAATTCGACAAAAATAAATTTTGTTCCACTCTACTGCACAGCCTGCGGGGGAAGGGGGGGGGGGCATACTTACCTGCCATGATTGAAATATACATTTTTGATAATGTTAAAGATATTATGTACTTGATTGTAAATAACTGGAAAAAGCTTGTGTAGGTTCGTGATGGTTTTCATTAGCAGGTATTCATTTGTAAGTATTTCATTTTATCCAGTGTTAATCATTGATTTTAATGTTTTTTTTTTACAAACAGTGCAATAATGATTATTCTAATATACTAGCTTTCCCAACAGACATTGTCCTGTGTTCCTAACTATAAATATTGAATTCGAAATTGTATGATGATGAATTAATAATAAAATATCATCCGCATTCTGTCAATCGCACCAACTATTTTTAACGACTGAAAATTTCAAAATTGGAATAAAAATTATATGGAAGAAGTACTAATAAGGTTTTCTACGTAGAGTTTTCTTTAATTTTCTAATTTTCCACGCAACTTTCTTCATTTTTTCTTTCATAAGAACCTTTTCCGATAAAAGCCAACACGACCAAAAAAGAATAAACGAAATCGGTCCAGCAGTTTAGGCGTGATGCGATGTCCACGGAAAATAGCTCTTTTATTCTTTTTTTTTTTTAGCTCTGCACTCGTTTTCGAGTGATTTGGCTTTTTAAACTTTTTATTTTATATATTGATCATGGTTTTGTTGAGTCATTTTATTATTTAATTACTGTTTTTTTTAATATAATTAACTACTTCACTACTTTGGATTGTTTGTATTGCTTGTGACACAATATTCATTCTTATATTTTATTTTTCTCAAAAATATTATTGTAGCGGCCATGTTTCGCATGACGACATCATCCACCAATAGCGGTTCTCCATGATGTCGATACCCGGTAGCAGCCTGCCACATCGTACAAAGCCGTACAGCTAACAGTCTGCATACAGAGAACACGCACCTTCTATCTCGCGACGCACATCGCGGTGCACCACTCGGCGCGCGCCCGCTCAATAGTATTTTCTGTGTTCTGTATAAAATGTTACTTCTTCAATAAAACCATCAACCATACTACATCTCTACTACATCTCCTAAATCATCAATGATTTAATTTGTGTATATGTTTGGTAAAAGCAACATTGTTGTTGCCTGGAATCAATTATTAAATAAACTAAATTCCCATTCGCGTTTGATAATGTTGATGTAAAATATATTATTTTCTCCACTGTTAACCTCGGGGCAGGGCTTCCGATACAATATCAGTATGGTAAACGTCGGCGTTTATAGGTTGACAACTGGGGTTGGGATTGGTACCCTCTCTTATTTTGTTTAGTTCTTTGGAAGTATAGATGAGGGATTTGTCCATAGTGTGGAAGGAAGTCAGTAAAACTGCGCAAGATCGAGCGTATTTGAGAGTTCGAAATCGAACATTAGTAATGAATTTTTAGAGTCATTTATTGTTACATATTCTTTAAGATCTAGTCCTGAAAAATGGTCACAAAAATCTAGACAAAATTAGAACGTTGTGCACCAACAAAGCCAATAGGCAATAAAGATGAGACATTTATAAAAATGGATATCCTGGCGCCAAATACATGACAGCAGTCGCAGTCTTTAAACCACCTAATGGCGAACGTTGTTAACGTAAAGTGATCACACTAAGCCAGCCTTCGAAATAACAGTAGAAGACAGAATAGTAAGTAATGAATTTTTAGTCATTAGTTGTTACATATTCTTTAGAGTTCTAATTGCTTCCCTATGACTCTATGTGGGGTCGAAAAAAATTGATTGATTCTAGAGATATTTAAGGTGAGACAGTGCACTCGGCCGTGTACTCGCTGCGTCTAAACCTTAAGGCGAGTGCTCGGCCATAAGGTTTAAACGCTCATCACTCTCTCGGGCGAATAACATTAAATTTTACTGTCTCGCCCGTTTACTCGGCACGTGTGACCAAGGCACAGATGTTAATGATGGGAGTGATAAGCGCGTATCACCCACCATTATTTGCTCAAAAGGCTTAATAGAAAGAGTACCTAAATATACCTACTCATTATTCATATTTTAAACGAATGTTGATATTTATTTAATGTTTCCACTACAAAATTATAATTAATTCAGAGAAATGTTACCTTCCTCATCAAGCGGAATTACTTAAAGTGAAATATTTAAGGATGTCTTCACTTCGAGAAGGCGTCAATCCTTGTTTCCTGCCGTCCACTCCTTGTCTACCCATCAGCTGTCCCGCTGCCACTCATCACGCCTTCCTTCCTTTCCGCCCGCCTCTACGTCCGGAGCGTCTGCAGATAATATCTCGGAAGCCAGTGTATATTTTTAAATGCGGATGATTCTTGTACTATATTATTTCTCGAAAATGAACATAAGACGACTTTCGACGCATTAAAATTGTAGTTTTTTTGCGTGTGATTCGGCATTTTTTTTTTCTTATATTTCTTTTTCATCTCATTGTGTTCTTACTAATGTGGATTAGTAATGTTCTCCTTCGTAATGGGTTGTTTTCCTAAGAATGCTACGTTTCAGGGAACGGCGTCAGTAGAACGTTGTTTATTTTGTTACCGTAGTAACAAAAAACATTGTCGTTATTTTCAAAAACGGCCGCCGTGCCGTCTTGTCAGTGTCAGATGATTGGTGAACATTTCATTGATAGCACTGAATTATTAAATATTAAAAAAAACACCTTCTGTGCTACGAGATTGATATAAATTGTTTTCTCCCATACGATATTCATCCTCCTCTGATGCCTAGTCATCCTCCAAGCAAATACTTTAGGTACTAAAGAAAATTCAAGATCGTTCATTTTCACGTCCCGACACAATACACAAATTGACGTTTGTTATTAAAAAAAACGGAGCGTACGAGCACGGATTTTTCCAAATGTCACCGTCAAGACCGCCGTCGTAAGATGACGTAATATGAGGCCGCAGAAGACGGCCGCTCCCTAAGAACCCACTGCAAAACCGAGGCTCTAGTTTTGATTAGAGGAGGAAAAATCAGCTCAATTTTTAACAACGTTAGGCTAGGTTGAGATAGATGTTTTTTAATAATTTTAAATAACGTTATTTTAAAAGCCTTAAGAGCTTATTTTATATTGCATATTTTTTGGTATTCGGAAAGGAGAAAGTTGACTAGAAAAGGTTATTTTTTATGAAAAAAAATCGCTATCAAGATTGAAGCAATCAATTGATATGATTATTCAACTAATATTTAAATCAGCTACGTTAACCAATATAGTTTAATAATAATAACGTTTGGTAGATTATTTTTATTAATCGAATATTTTTTATCAGCTTTCGTTATAACGATCACGTCTAGTTCTGATACCCAATTCACCAATCTCGTATTTTCTAGAGATCACTTTCAAAGCGCTTACCTCGAAATTCTCTCATCAAGTATCTCACTGTCTCAATAGATCCGCACTCACGTTCAGGGCCCTCCCTTTTTTCCCACTTCCAGAGAAGAAAGTTACAGCAACCTTTCTCCGTCCACACTCTCTCCTGCTCCACCCAACTTTTCTTGACATCTCAAACCTGGAACGCGGGTTGTTGGAACCAATACTAACTGATGTTTACTGTATTGCTTGGATTCCATCTCTACTAGGTTAATTATTTTTTGATTTTTAATCGAATCTGTAGTAGATATAAAAATAAAAAATAAAACTATCTCTTTCTACATAAATATTATAGCGAACTCGGTAGCCTAGTGGCAAAGTCTCCGACTTCAGATCAAGAGGTTCCGGGTTCGATTCCCGGTCGTGTCAGAAATTTTCAATGTGTTTTTTCACTTACAATTTCTACTCGGGGTTGGAATCCTGTCTCAGATTGGACGGTACCGGTTGACTGGTAGAGAATGCTTCAAGCACTAAGTTCCGCCGGCTTTAGGTACTGATATCTATGTATAGAAGAGCGTTATTTATTTTTTTATATCTGTTATGCTCTCTTAATATATGGGATCGATGTGCCACATCTGTAATGTGTAATAATGTAGCACACGCGTCACGCATTGTTCATAGCTTCATCAAAGGGCTGCGTTGCTCGCTCCTAAAAATATGAGAACCTTAATTAAAATTGTGCAATTTTAGAACATATTATCAAGTTTCTATTGGTATTTTAACCGATGTGACTGCCAGCACAAAAGTATTGATCTGTTTTACATCATTAATTAAAATTTTATGATGTGTTTTTATCGCGTCATTACTTTTTTTGGTATCCGCTAGTATGTATGTAGTATACATACCTATAATATAGAGATATTCATTTTGAATTTCAACAATGTGTCGTTAATTTTTTACTATTTGATGCTTAAATCTAGTCACTTTTTTAATATTTTATTATAATTAAATTATGAATTTAATTTAGTTTCTTCTGAATAACACTTCTTCTGTTTCTTTTTTTCAGGTAAACCCAAAGACGTTATATTGAAATACCTAGAAGACTTATAGAAACAAAATCAATTATTTAGGTAAGTATGTAATATGCATCCATCACAGTTATATTATTTATTTTGACAACACATCATCTAAAAATATAGTTGGTAAATGGAATAGTTTCTCACCTGTTAATCGAGAGTTCGTATTTTTAGTATTGGATAGTTATATAAAAATAAATACAAAAAATAAAACAGCTTAAAAATTGTGTTATAAGATTCAGTCACTGTGAATTAGGGTTTCAAAAAAAAATTCGACAACCGTAGCCTAGTTGTCCACACTCGCTTCAAAAAAAGGTCCTAGGGTCGATTTCTAGTCATGTTATATATTTTTATTCAAGTAATATTACTGTCCTCGATAACTGATCGTATCAGAATTTTTTTAAATTTCATATAAACCGTTTTTTATATGAAATTTAAACCCAGGGTCGGCCTTTTTAGATTTGAAAGTCGATGAGTTCCACGTCACTTCTGTATAAATTTATTCATTTTTTTTTATTTCATATGATACTTACTTTTCGTGTATAATACTTATATGCTTTACTTACGTTAGTATATTTTAACGTATATACTTATATGTATGCATAATTTTTAGTTCTAAGATAAGAAGTAAACTCAAATCCATGTTTACCACTTCATAGTGTTGTCAGTTTTCAAAATATCAAATTGGTAACTTAACATTATTCAGAATCCTACATACTTTGTAATTCTTCACAGCTGCAATTCTCCACATACGATATTTTGTGATTTCGACAAAGATGTAAATTTTAACGTGGCAGATTCAATTTAAGTGTGGGAATTCTGGAATTTTCTTACATTGTGATGCTAGCGACATCTAACGAGCAGTCGTAATATTATCGAGTGAAGTGTTGCATCGTTGATTGCACATTGCACTACAAATTGCAATCAAAATAAATCACAATCGTACTTCATATTTTTTAATTCTATTCTATCTTGTAAACTGTGAATCGTTTAGACATGCCATTTCATATACTAACGTATTACACAATAATATCGCTAATATTTGAAGAAAATATTCGGGGTAACATTTTACATCTCCGTAAAATAACGCTGGCCGTCCCAAAGTAACAGAATTTCAGTATGAAAACTTTTGTACTGCCGCCACAAAATGCTTGGGTAAGCTCATCCGTCCGTACAAAACTCTGATTAAGCTCTGGTTTCCTAGAAAGCGGCAAAGTCGTATAGCGGCTGTAATAATATTATGGACGTAAAAAGCATTGAATTATGTGTATCTTAGGTACCTATTGAATTTTTAAATGGCGACAATATTTTGAGAATAATAAATGGGAAACTCCAAGAAGACGATTGACGATGTCATTCCAGCCGTAGGGTGAACCTAGTCGAGACAAAATAGAAAAAAAGTAAAAAACATTAGAAGAGCCATCCAGCAGTGGAGGATGGCTGAAAAAGACGAAGTGGTTAGTAGACTAGCGGTTACGACGCCGGCTTTCGTACTGTTTCGTATCGGAGGTCGTGGGTTCGATCCCAGGTGTTTCACGACACAAGCTTTAAGTAGCTTACTGTGAAATAGTGTATTTTGTGTTTACTTTGAGTGAGTAGGTACAGCTTCATTTTTATAATTTTTTATTAGTTTGTAATTATTGTGTTATTGCTTTGATGTAAAATATTTAATTTGGGAAATAAAAAAGAAAGAAGTAGATAGCAGAGGTGTCTACTGCTCAGTCATGAATTATTCAACAAGATGGCCTCAACAGCGGAAACGCTCTTTGACGTTACGTTATCAATAATTTTCGTTTTTTTTGGAAACCGCAACATTTGTTTAGGCATATAGACAATTTTCTAATGACATCATTCACCACTGTTCGTTATATGCCGGCACCGATTCCTTGGAAATCAGAACTTTACGCGAACTCAAATCTATATAAATAAAATGATGTCTGAAAAAACCTTTATCCTTTATAGATACCGTAACTGTGAAAGGCAGAGGTAAAATAATACCCTTCATACCGGGTGTCATCGGGGATTAGCGCTCTAGGCTACAAATAATTTTAATACGGTAATTATCCATAAAGATATTACATTTTTTCACAAAATTCCCATACAAATCGATTTGATATCATGTCCTTTTGTTAGAATTCAGCTATCTTGATACTGTATTCAAATCTCATTTAGTTGCACCATCGGTACTTATGTAGATTACTCTACGGTTTTGTTTTAATCTTCAAAGTTTAAACGTTAATTTTATTTCAAAACATTTTAATCCATAGAAGTAAAAACATTGAAACAAAGTAAAAAATTTAGGTAACTTATTTTACTTATGAAATGTCATCATATATACCTCTACATTGTGAAAATTTATAGTTGCCGTTTTGAAAAAAAACTTGTAATTCAATAAAATTCAAAACAAGTTCCGCATTTCGACTCTGTGAACTTTGTGTTTCCTCTTTATTCACAGTTTAAAAGCAACAAGTTGACGAAAGTTTCATCACAATGGGATTAATTATTTTGGTTTCGCATTAAAAAAAATACGAACGAACAAAATTTGACATTTGTGTGTAGTTAGCGGTTTGACAGTAATCGTAGCTTTGACTACAAAGAAAATATTCAATGATTTTGATTCAAATTCTCCATACCTCGTTAATGATTATGTTTCCGCTTAGTTGCAAAGATTTCAGCTCATTCCCAAGCTAATCCTCGCCCATCAGTCCGTTAAGTCGTGTTAGTATAAACAAAGGCTTTTCGTTTTAACCGTTCGTCATTGTGCGGATTCGCCGTTAGTGATGTACCTAATCCTCATAACCAGTTTACATCGAGAAAATATAAAAAAAAAAATACGAGGAAAATAGAGAAATAACAATGTTGGTTTTTCTTACAAAGTTCGCCTGCCTGTCAGATGTGTCACATCAAAAGATGTATTTTTTTTTTTAGTTGAATATTGCAGAAAATGAGGTATGCTTTGGATGTAGATGATACGTTGCAAGTCAATAAAAGTGCAAGTATATAAAATGATTTAGTGTGCGTGTGTTACATTGGCTTACTTTGATTAGAAAATATTAGTATAAGCTTCACTGGTGTATAAATACAAATGTATATATTATATATACTTTACTGGTGTATGTTTTGTAATATACACGGTGTTAAGTTAGTGGATAATCCGAAGCAGGGAGGTAGAAGACCTCAATACCTATCGATTTGACCCCCATGTATGTTCAGCGATATTGGGTGGTTCAAAAGTTATTAACGTTTTTGTGAAATTTGAATAAAAACCGGATTTCTGACTAAACTACGTAACTGTGGCTAAACTATTTAGATTACGATCATGATTTTTTTTCTGGAAATAGTCCGATAGTGACCCTTACGCAAGGTATTATTGCTATGAGTCAGCACCCGATAGCTTTTGTTCAAAAAATTTTTTTTCAAGAATTATTTTCCAAGCACATATTTTATAAAATCTTTCAAAGGCTCTAGACAAAAAAAATCACGGAACATTTTTTTTAGAAACTATCTTAAAAACTTCTACTATTCATGGAAAATTATTCCTGCAAATTTCATTTGGCTGATATAATGGGATCATGCTAAAACGCTCTTATAACTTGTGCAAGTATCAATATTCAACATTTTTTCATTAACACACAGCTTTGTTATATGGGTGGTAAAAGCCAGTTTGAAAATTATTTGAGGTACCTAAATACATAATTTGATGTGATATTTAGATAAAATAAATTATTTATTGAAATAAAGATAAAAAATATTGTTATACACTCTTAAACCTATAATTAAAATTGTAGTACTTTAGAATAAACTGATGGTTCCTTTGTTTAGCCTGAAACCAAAATTTCCCGTTATTGTTTAATAATATAAGGTATTTATTTTAATAAAATAGCTCTTAATAGGAACTTCCAAAGACGAATGTTCATCGGATTTAAGCTGGGGACCTTAGGGGCTAGTTTTTGGACCCCCACGGCCGCTCCATCGGCATGGGTAAATTATGTCGAAAAATGTTCTCACTTAATGGTTCTCAATGTGGTCTCTTTGAATCATTAGGGGACTCTAAAATCATTCAAGGGGTCCATATAAAATGAAAATCAATTTTAGGGTCCCTGAAAAACATTAGAGGGTCCAAACAGAGGGCAAACAAATTATCATGCGCATGATTATTCTACCACTAGGAATGAACCTCTGCTTGGACCCCTGACGTTTTTCAGGAACCCTAAAATGGATTTTCATTTTATATGGACCCCTTGAATGATTTTAGAGTCCCCTAATGATTAAAAGGGACCACATTAAGAACCATTAAGTGAGAAAATTTTTCGACATAATTTACCCATGCCGATGGAGCGGCCATGGGGGTCTAAAAACTAGCCCCTAAGGTCCCCAGCTTAAATCCGATGGACTTTCGTCTTTGGAACATCCTATTAAGAGCTATTTTATTAAAATAAATAGCTTATATTATTGAACAATAACGGGAAATATTGGTTTCAGGCTAAACAAAGGAACCATCAGTTTATTCTAAAGTACTACAATTTTAATTATAGGTTTAAGAGTGTATAACAATATTTTTTATCTTTTTTTCAATAAATAATTTATTTTATTTAAATATCACATCAAATTATGTATTTAGGTACCTCAAATAATTTTCAAACTGGCTTTTACCACCCATATAACAAAGCTGTGTGTTAATGAAAAAATGTTGAATATTGATACTTGCACAAGTTATGAGAGCGTTTTAGCATGATCCCATTATATCAGCCAAATGAAATTTGCAGGAATAATTCTCCATGAATAGTAGAAGTTTTTAAGATAGTTTCTAAAAAAAATGTTCCGTGATTTTTTTTGTCTAGAGCCTTTGAAAGATTTTATAAAATTTGTGCTTGGAAAAAAATTCTTGAAAAAAAAAATTTTTGAACAAAAGCTATCGGGTGCTGACTCATAGCAATAATACCTTGCGTAAGGGTCACTATCTGACTATTTCCAGAAAAAAAATCATGATCGTAATCTAAATAGTTTAGCCACAGTTACGTAGTTTAGTCAGAAATCCGGTTTTTATTCTAATTTCACAAAAACGTTAATAACTTTTGAACCACCCAATATCACTGAACATATATGGGGGTCAAATCGATAGATATTGAGGTCTTCTACCTCCCTGCTTCGGATTATCCACTACCAACTTAACACCGTGTATATGTACCTATTGTCCTTTTTATGTAACTAAATCACTGTATGTATATTAATGTTTAAATAAAAAATAAAATAAAATAAGCACGAGCAATTTTAAAGCGTTATGCTATATGGAAAAATTGCGAGAAAAATATTAAAAAAAAATCTCAACAAGCTCGTTTTCTCATACAAATCGTTCCTACTTATTAGGTGTGGCACAACAATGCATTGTTATTTTGTTTGCTTTTGAATTACTGGATATGTTGAACAATAAGAAAATAATAACCTTTTTTGGGTAACACAGAAACACAATTCTTCGAAAACTCAATTCTTCTAATCACAATTCTTCAAATAATTTTATTTTAGGTTAGCGTTAGCAAGCTTTCTACTATTTATAGGTATGACTGAGTTAGGTTAGGTTATAATTATAGGGAGGTTTGGGGGGCGGAACCCTCCATACCTTTTCAGCCGCTCCCCCGAATTTGATTTTTCGAAGAATTGTGTTTCGAAGAATTTTCATTGAACCCTTTTTTGTTGAACTAGTACTATCATCTAGGTTTGTTCATTTTTCAAAACACAATTTTAATTTGCTCAGTTACAAATTTTAATATTGTCGATGATTTTCACATCGAATATTGTTGGATCGGACAGCCATTTGCCATCCCTAAGTAACTACATGCCGGACAACAATCAGATTAGCATGCATCCTGCCTACCGCGTAGCGTGAGTGCATCCTCCCATTATATAATGCATGCGGAGTGATAATGTTGATTGAAGGAAGCATGTAGTTGGCGCATCACCCAAAATAGGGTATAAGGTATAGTCAAAGAGAGAAAGACAAGTTGGGTGGTTGTTCGTTGTTCATCCAACTGATAACTAACAATCTATGATTAGCTTTGTTCACTGTGGATCGATTAATTTATCATGTTTAGCCTTTTTAAAATTTGTCAATGTGATTCATTCAATCTATATATTAAAACGTGAACCAAATACTTTTTACCGCTTTTTACGAAAATTGCGCAGACGGAGGAGTATGGAATTTCGCAGACTTATAGCTGATACAGAGAAGGAGTAATTATGCATAAAAATAGATTAAGTCATTAAAAAACATTACGAACACTATTGTAATTGACACTCACACATTTCGATGTATTTTTTTGACATTGACACAGACGCTCATATTATTTTGTTTATTTGTGGTAAAATTGAGAATAGATTAATATTGTTTGTCTTTAATAATAGTAGAAAAAACTTTGTAAACATAATATTATCAACATTTCAAATTATTATTTGACGTAAGGTATCAGTGTCATTGTTTTGGAAAGAAAATTATGAAATAGCGCTCGCTCAGTCTTAGAAAATGGAACTTTAATAATGTTCAAACTTAATTTAAATTAGATAAATCCAAATGGATAATAACGTGGAGTGATAGGGTGTGTCGGATATCCATCACTCCAAAATCCAATCCAGAGCAGTTGCCCCATCCTGCTGGAACCACAGCCTCCTGCGCACTATGGCGCAATAAAACAACTTTTAAAAAACGCCTCTACAACAAACGCACGGTGTTCAGCCGACCACTGCTCCATGGCTTCTAAAATTTCCGCGTGTGTTCTCTGGATCGCGCCAATCCCCAACACCCTCCACCACCTACTCGCTCAACAGTACAGCCGCAAAACCCGTCAGATCTTTTTGCCGGACCCTGAGGAGATACACATAGGGTTAGCATGGACTAGATGTTGGAGAGGAATAGGGAGGAAGGTGGGGACATTTCTCATCTTGCAATGAAAAATTGCAGATTTAGGCCTGGTTTTTTTATATTGGGAAACTTAGAAGACATAATTGCAATAATAATATAGGTATAATAGGTTTATTTGACAGATTCAATACCTACCTAATTTTAACGAAATGAAAAAATAATGTTAGGTATTATAAATTTTGTTCTGTTAACGTTCAACAAACCTGTATTGAAATATTTCACCCCTATCTCAATCATGCAATTCTCGTTGTAATTTTATTCAAAGTCCACCACAAGATCCACATAAACTGACATTACAGAACAGAAGGGGTGTATCTCAGCGACCATGTCTTTTTTGGTATCACAAAGCAAGAGAGAACTCTCAACTTAAGGATGACACTGGCCGAAATGTACACTGTACAGGTATAATGTGAAACAATTGAAGTGGTTGGTAGACTAGCGGTTACAACGCCGGCTTTCGTACTGTTTCGTTCGGAGGTCAAGGGTGCGATACCAGGAGCCGACCATTTTCCTCTTTCACGACACAAGCTTTAAGTAGTAGCTTACTGCGAAAGATTCAAAGAAAGTATTTGTGTTCACTTTGAGTGAGCACAGATTCAATTTATAAAAAAAAATCTACTAACGATATTTTTGTCTTTACTGGAAGATTGTGAAAGGACGTTCGTCCAATATTTTTTATCCAGATATTCTTCATTAGTTTCCTACGGCAAATTAAAATTTATCATGCACTTATATCCCTTTTCTTCAACTTTTTACCCTACAATATAACTATCACCAAGCACCTTCTGCCCAAAACATCGAAGATCTTTTTACCCTACCTCTCAAATGGGGAGCCATTTCTAATATGATAATAATAATTTGCTAATTATTCACAACGCTAGAAAAACTTACAATCAGCACGTTAGCAATAAAATCTTACAATAAAGTATTTAAATGGATTATGTCGCGTATAATATCTTACTTGGATTCTGATAGATAGAAAGAAAGGCATAGTGCTTCGAAGTTCACCAGGTCATCTAGTATGTATGTACCTAGATTAACGTAATAATTCAATGTTGTCGAATCGAATTTCAATAAACAATGAATCTCTATATATAAAAATGGAACCCTATTTCTCTTGGTCATCGCATCACGGAACGGCTGGACCTATTACGCTAATTCTTTTTTTTTTTGATTTGTTGACCATTGTCAGGAGAAGGATCATCTAAAAGAAAGAAAAAAAAATAAGAAAGTTGCATGGAACGTCAGAAAATTTAAGAAAAGTAAACGTAGGTAACGTTAGTGATCTTGACAATTTAAACTTAAACAGTTGTCAGTTGTTTGACAGTTGGTGTAGTGTGCGCCTTGTAAGAATCATTAAAAAAAATGAATGGGTCGGAATTACATATTATATGTGTTGGTTAAATAAATAATTATTAATTACCTATTTTTTGTAAGGTTTGTAAATTTATGTATCTACATAGTGAAAGTTAATTATAATGAATTTAGGATAAAACAGTTGCACTTTCACGAGTTAGACGAAAGCGCTCGAAATTCAATAAAAAATATGTAATAATTTATCATTATAAAAATTCAATTTCAACATCATAGTCAAGACGGGACAAGGTCTGTCGGGCAAGCTAGTCGCTTATGCGGTGTTCAGACGAGGCGAATATCGCCATTACACTAAAATATCGCCAGCCAGTTGAACCGTGTGAACAGATTGTCGATAAATCTGAAGCGATAAAAATGGTTGAAAGCGATATCGCCTCAAGTTGAACGCCTTTCAACTTTTGTATCTGGTGGAACGATGCACGCATGCGCAGATTGGCGCGGCGTCCGTATGTTCTGTTTCTTGACAGTCGACAGTACCTACTGCTCTAAATTTATTTCTCCTTGGAATCCAAGGAGAAATAAATTTAGAGCAGTCGTAAGCAGGCGAAATCGTCTGGCCTTAAATCGCCCCGTGTGAACACCGCATTATAATAATATCGCTTTGAACACTGTTGTTTGTGATTTATATGTAAGTTAGTTCATCATAAATCATATGTATATATTGATAGTGTGTATGAAGATTGTACTGCCACTATATTTACATATTACCCATCTACCTATATACATTCGTTAAGGCTGTATGTATGTACTTATCTATGAGTGGGTGCACAGACTATTACGTTCTTTGAGGCTTTCAAGATAGTTTCGTTACATTGATTAATTAACATTTTCGTCTTTCTATGTTGACAAGAATAAGGGAGTTAGTGTACCTACATGGGTACTAACTAATATATTGTGTTGTTTTAATAGAATTTGCTAACCTCAAACAACGAAGCTATAAGTAACAGAGGAAGCACCTTTATAAAACACACCTTTATTGTTTGTTTGAGAGGTTTAAGTTGCTAAATTGTTTATCATATTAGGTCGGGGAAAAGTCTTTTCGTATTGAGTATGTATAAACGTTAAATCAAAAGTCTTGGCTTCGCTGGTTATATCTGATGATGGCTGATTTTGATGATACATTAAAAAGAGGTAGGCAGACATTAAAAAAAAGAACCTTATAAGTAAATAATTTATTCACTTTGACATCGATGTTTTACTTCTATGTGTTACCCCACTTACAGGCCCTGCCTCGTGGGATTTTCGATTTTATTTCAAATTTGTATATTTCAAGTTTTGTAATTGTTTGTGATTTTCTTACTGTATTGTTATTTCATTACTTATCGAAAATAAACTTTATTATTATTATTAAAACTTTATTTCCAGATATTTTTCATTTGTTTCTCCATGTGTCAAAACGAGTGAATCTTATGAAGAAATTTCACAATTTTAATGGAATTAATGCAATTAGATCCCCGAAATTTTTACTCGATCTAATGCAGTGGCAACAAGATTAGCAGAATGTTAGTTGGATTTACCACAGATCATCTATAGCTATACTTATAAATATAAAGAGGAAAGATTTGATTTTTTGTTTGTTTGCATTGTATAATGTATAGGCTCCGAAACTACTGAACCGATTTGACAAATTCTTTCACTTTTGGAAAGCTACACTATCCCCGGTGAACAAAGGCTTTATTGAATTTTCAATAATATTTGGGATCCTTACTAAAACTCCAATAATGTAACCCAAGGTGTAAAAAAAAATACCTAAAACGCTGTGCGCTGTGAAAACTATTGATGAAATAATGTACCTACTACGACTTTGTAGAAGACATCATTATTTACAAAAAGTGTCGCGACAGCATACGTCCAACTATTTTAATAATGCCAGAATAAGTAATAGTGTTCTTTTATTTAAAAAATGTAATTGAAACGCGGCAGAGATATAGGCGTCACTGGGGTACGAGCCGGACGGGAGGGGACCATTAGAATGCAGATTAACATAGCCTATAGAATATTTTGATAAATTTAGGGATCTATAAAAATCATAAGAAAACTGTTTTTTTTTTTAATACCTATCTACCCGTGCGAATCTGGGGCAGACCGCTAGTAATTAGATATTATTACTATTGGTTAGTGTCAAAATAGATCACTGTAGCGGTTAAAATGCACGGTGTCAAAACGTAATTCAGATCCATTGTCACAGGGTAGTGTATGCGGTCACCACGGTACAAATTCCATTGATGAGTACTGGTACCTACCTAGGTGCGACATTTCAGCAGTTATTCACGTGACGAGTGCGACACCTAATAATGAATCGTTTTCTATGTGCGACGTCACGCGACATGACACATCCCCCGGTGACGCAGTAATTATCTTGTTGTCCTGTCACGCACGGGCGTATAATTAAGTTGTGGCATGTCACGTCAGGAATGTACCGACCTGTCGAGGTATGTATTTACACTTATTGGTATTCGAATAAAAGCAGCAGAAAATGATAATTCAATAAAACTAAGAACAATAATGCAACAACATTCAGTTTTATGGTTCTGGTTCTCTCAAGAGGTTCAGGAAAAGTTTGGTGGCAAGGTCCATCCACAGGGAGCATCCCAGGGTGAGAGATAGTCGCTTGTCATGGTTTACCGGCGTGTTATCGACCTATTCGCTGACCTACGGACGAGACAGACTGTTTATTACAGACTATCCGACACTGGACCCCTTAGGACAAACTGACTGACGAACCCTTACAGACATATACCTACTACAAAATAATCTCCTAGCCCTCCTTCCTTCTCTCTTCATTCCCCCACCCTCCCTTTCCCTGTAATTTAAAAGTGAAGTTATTAGTGTAAAGACTGCGTAATAATAAAAATGTGTGTAATAAAAGTGAATATTATTGGGATACACATAAATGGCAATGTAAAAATGTAAATGATAATATATTAAATTTTGTAAATTACAAAAAGCTGTCTGTATCCAATAAAGAAGAATGAAGCTCCAGATGTACAATACCCAGTAGTCATATATGAGTCCTGGACTATGACACTCAAACTCTCAAAAATCAGCAACATCTGCCGACATTATTCAAGAACAGGTTTCTGAGACGAATTTTGGTATCAAGGCTGAGAAGTAATGCCGAGATACGCGCGCTCCCAAGACAACCATTGATCACGAGTGACATCAGATCGAGAAGATTGGCATGGATCGGGCATGTCTCCAGGTTAACAAAGAATCTTCTAAATAGTAAGCCCATTGGTAGAAGACCACCGATGGACAACGTCGCTCGGGACCTGCACGTGCTAGGTGTGAGGATCGGAGGTCCTTTGGACGGCTTGGAAAACATTGTTCAGGAGATCAAAACTCTGCAGGGGTTGTACGGCCTTGACAAGAATGAAGTAATTAGGTACAATACAATAAAAATAAAAATATGGTAACGTAGAGTAACGTTAGATATTTTAGACTAGAAAAGTCTGTACCATTTATATAGACTACAACGTTACTTCCCAAATTCAAGATTCAGTTGTTCCATCCAGAAGCGATATTCATGAAACGGTCTATAAACGATCTAGTTGCGATATAATTAAAGGCTTAGCACATTTTATTAACAAAATATTAACTTTTTTAGTAAATCTCTTCTGGCTAATAACTAAACTTGACATAAAATTAAGACGGTATTTCATAAAACGATAGGTTTTTTGTCTGCTGGCTTAAAAGTGATTAGGTATTTAAGTATTGTTTAAGTTTTATACAAGCAATTTTTTATGAAGTATGTAGTACCTACTTTTTAAAGCATTCTCACATGTCATTGTGCAAAACCCTGAAGTGATTGCCTTAACAAAATGTATTAAGATTTGAATTTAGTCTATTTTATGAATACCGCTCCAGATGTTTTAGCGTAAAATCTATTTGTCAACAGTTTCAAATTAAATTCTTCGTTTTTTTTTTCACATTATAATTCTTCTTCACCTCTTCATGCAGTCCTAATATTTTTTCAATTACCCTTCATCTTCCATTCTCTTTGAGTTCACTTCGCCGTCTCTTCTTTGGTAACTAAGTTATTATAATCTGCCAAGTTTGCCGGAGATCTTCCCTGACGAGGGAGACGGTATCAAATTTAGGACCTACCCACTCCTACAGCCCGTGTGGGACTGTAAACAAAATTCTACTATAGTATTTCGGGAATTTCATGAATGTATAATTAATATTATGTATGAATTTTGGGTTGAATATATTGTATATTTGCTAAAACATTTAGAAACACAGGTCAAGAAAGTGTCCCACCTGGGGCATGTTCGTAAGATTGTCAAATGCGAACAACTGGGGGTGCGTTTACTCCCTACGAACAATGTTAATGTGAAATGTGATATATATATTGTGTAAAATGTCCTAGATTTAAGTAGATATTCAAATTTTCAATAGCTTTATAGTTTCGCCGACATGAAAACAGCCCCCACTTTGATGAAATCTCAAAACACTGACACATTCAATCAAATAGTGATAAGTCACAATACAAAATGGCGCTTTGTGCTCTGTTTTTGGTCAATGGGACAAAAGTCTTATTGTTTGAAAATTTTCATTTCACAAAACATTGTTTGATTGAAACAACACTTTTCAAATATAAATTTTTGTATGAGACTTATCATCTTTTGTTGATTCTGTTTATACTACTTGATACTAGTGTTGATCACGAGTAATTCTGCATTCATAACTATTTTTTTTTGTATTGGTGACAAAACACGGTTTGAATGTTTGCTCCTCACATAGAGCCAGACCTGGAAATAGTTTATTTTCTTCATCGCTGTTCTTGCTCGGTGTTGTTTCTTTGGTGACCTTAACTACCATCAAGAAAATACACTCTTTCCAGTCCTGGTCTGGCTCTATGATCGTTTGGTTTAAACAAATCCTAATACTATGCAACTGACCGATCTCGTTAGCCTAGTGGTATAGGCATGGGATTCAGATCACGAGATCCTGGGTTCGATTCCCAGGCGGGTCAGAGTTTTTCTATGTGTATTTTTTACTTGTAATTTCTACCCTTGGTTGGCCTGTCTCAGATGAACGGGACCTCTTTAAAAAAATGCCCCAGGCAATAAGTTTCGCCGACTTTACTGACGCTGTTGTATGGAGAAGTTTTAATTAATTAATTAACTAATCATATATGGGTCATATACTGCGAGGAGAAAACTACTACCTTCTTCATCTTATAATGGAAAATAGAGAGACGCCGAGGGCGTGGCAGGAGACCGATGTCTTGCTGCGCAATACAAGGGAGTGGACAGGAATCCGAATTGTAGAGGAGCTGTTCCAAGCAGCACAGGACAGGGACAAGTTCGCCGAAGTGATCGCCAACGTTGGGGGGATCCGACGGGGCACATAAAGAAAAAGAAGAATTTACTAAGCAACAACAAGATATGCGCATAGGAGCATCGTGGAGCAAAGGATAGATAACTTGACTTAATAAACTGGATCCTGGGTAAAATTAGAACAGAGAATTACCGGATATAATAAATTCACATTGATTGCCATATGTCTTGATCACGATTCTTGAATATCATGTGCGGAATGAAGGTTATTATATATTTTTACCATAAGAAATTAATCTTCGCTTGCTCGACTTATTTGTCCAGTCAGTATGGTCTATTTACAACAATATAAAGTTGTTGTTTACCTGGCGATTCAATCGTCGGCTCGACTTCTGAACATCCCTCTGTGGGGCTAGTACGAGTATGATCGAAAGCTAAGTGCGCGCTAATAAGCGCTTATTAGCGTGCAAATAGTTTTTGAAAATCAAACGATCGAATCATTCGTTCATTTTTGTATGGAAATTTTTCGAAACTATTTCGATGATAGTGGTACTGTTCTCTATATTTTGTCATGTCTTTTTAGTTGTAACGATCTGAGCAAGCCTCGAAATGCCTCAAAATGTTCTTCAGTCCTGGTTGTAATGGCTTACGAACGAATCTGCAAAGACAATAAATTATTGTTCTGAGTGGTCCTTAAGAAGCACGCAAATGAGGGTGTGTAATTATGAAGTTTTATCAAAGTAGGTACAAATAATTTCAATTCCCATTGATGTTAGAATATAATGTTTCCATCTCCCTTGGCAACCGTAAGAGCCGTTTGTTTAGCGGATAGCCCTTGATAATATCTACCCGGCACGCTGCTATAACGATGTGTGCCTACACTGGAATTATCCCAATATTATGAGTTAAGCAACTGCGAGCCTAACACAACACACGTATCATTACAATATTATCTTTAAGCAAATTTCGGATAAAGGAGAAGGGTGTCTAACGAATAATAAGCACGGTCTGAAACGCTATGTACTTAATATTACCATAAGAGCGATATTTGAGTACACACACCCACTCACTCAGTATTTAATAATAATCCTTATTTACTTTATTTTAAAATACAACAGATGTCTAATTATATTGTTTCTTTCCTCTTTATCTCTCTATGTGGTTTCGCCGTGCATTTCCAACCTGGGCGTTTATCCTATTTCTGCATCAAACTCTCTTAGTGGATGGTCTTCATCTTGGGACTCTTTACCTAACCAACTAATCACTCCCATTTAGACCCCACTTAGAGGAATTGCGAGGCGAAAAGAACCCTCCACGTCGCTCTTTCACGCGCGTCTTTAATGACCTCCGTTCACACCAGTAACAAAATTCTTTAGCTCCATTTCGAAGGAGCGGAACACGGTGAAAGGATCTTTCTCATCTTTGGGATACAGATGGGAGGACGAAGAAAGCTCTCTTCGGGACATAGATGGGAGGGCGAAGAACGGTCTCTTCGGGACACAGATGGGAGGACGAAGAACGCTCTCTTCGGAACACAGATGACGGCGCGAAGAACGCTCTCTTTGGGACGCAGATGGGAGGGCGAAGAACGCTCTCTTCGGGACACAGATGGGAGCGCGAAGAACGCTCTCTTCGGGACGCAGATGGGAGGGCGAAGAACGCTCTCTTCGGGACGCAGATGGGATCGCGAAGAACGCTCTCTTCGGGACGCAGATGGGAGGGCGAAGAACGCTCTCTACGGGACACAGATGCGAGGGCGAAGAACGCTTTCTTCGGCCAACTGTCATTCGGAATCCTCGACACCCATGTCCCAGCCAAGACCACCTCCTCTCCATACCATAGCGATGAGCCTCCGCTGGGTGCGCCGGCGGATAGCATCGTTCCTAATGCGATGTTACAATCTTACATATACTCACCCGAAATTCTCCTGAGGCAATGACCTTTTGTGCCTGGGATAGGTACCATCAGGAGTCAGGACTCTCAGGATAGTTGTTCAATACTGCTATATACGCCTTCAAACTCAACATCGTCTTTCTCATTGCAAAATTATGGGCGAAATATGAGGTTTTCTTCTAACTTTGTTTGACAATTGGTCTAAAACAGTCTTTGCATTATACCTTCCCAATGGTATACCGTTTTGGGGCGCAACGTTTGTATGGATACAAAATTGATAAAAGAAGAAACACTTTCTTTGCCTTTTATAATAATAGGTAGTAGATAGATTGTTCGTTTTTTTTTCTCACTTAGGATATAACCGCCTGTTAGCAGGATATTGTTTTTCCATTTCTCGGAGAAAGATCCCAAACAATAATCTTGACACCATCTTTGACGTCGAAACTTTTTCTTCCCTTTCAACTTTGACCCTTGCCTGAGGCGACGTGTCTTCGCCAACTTCTTGTAGCTTATTTAATTTTCTTCCTTAATATTATATACCTACTAGCTGATAATTCACGCGTTACCGCTCCATAAAATAAAAATACTTTTATAGTACCTACCTACATGTACAAATGCGAATTATATAATTGTTCCGTTTGACAATAATGATCGTATTTTGACGCATTTCTACTGTAAAATACAATTAAGTGACACCCAATTTTAAGCAATAAAGTGACCATGTAAGTTACATTTGAATTTGATTAATTTTTGATTATGGAGTCAGAATCCACTAAATTTTTTCGTAAAGTTCAAATAAAAGATTGTATAACTTTTTCACAAATTTTTATTATCCTGACTAGTTTCGTAGGCACACGTCCTACATGGTCACAGGAGACTAAGAAACATACTCAGGACACAGACACGAAACTAGTCAGGATAATAAAAAAATGTGGAAAAGTTATAGGTACAATCTTTTATTTGAACTTTATTTTCAAATAAACTCCACCAAGAAAAATGCATGTTAACATCATAATATATAGTAAAAAAACTATTTCCTATCCTCAAGGGTACATTTTAAGTTTTTTTTTTTCATGAAAAATATGAATATAATTTATTATACTAGGTATCATGAGAAAAGTTCTTGTTTAAATACTTATTTTTCCAAGTAATACCGGATTCCAAAAAGACCAATCGAAACTATTTTCATTGTTAGCATTATATTATTATTATTCAATATATCAAGCGCTGGATATTCTATCTGTTTGTTTCATGTTTTTATTTTGTTTGTGTTGTTCAGTGTTCTGTTGGTGTCTCTATGAAATAAATCTACATAATAATTCAGAAATGTTTGTGTGCTTTCTATCGTATATGTGAACATCACGCTCAAAATACAAATGCTACGTCAGATATGAATCTGCGCAGAGCGGTGCAATTTGCTTGAGAAGGTTCTTAAATACAATTTGCTGCATTAACTTTAATATATTTAGAGCTATTTAAAAAACTCTATTTTTTTAGGATCTTCATACAAATTTCTCAAAAAGACAGTAAGCCATCTTTTGGAAACAAAATTACTCATGTAAACGTTGAATGGAATCTTGGTATTACGGTATGAAAATGTAATAAAATAATTGTAGATTGATTTGTTATACATATAAATGTTATTCAAATCTTATTATTCTCAATAAATAAAGATTTAATGAAAAAATTTGCAAAATGATTCCTCCATTTTGAAGTTTGACAGATAGCGCAAATCACCCTCTATGGGTGGAGAGCCTAATTAATTATCACACATTAGGGAATGTAGCTAAGATTCAAACCACAGAGCTATCTCTCTCTCTCTATGAAAACTTGCAAATTATGTCGGTAGGTTCGTATATAATATTATGAGGTCGGTGAAACAAAAATTTTAAAAGTGTCATTCTTCTTTTCCTGTGCTTATGTCAGTTATAGAGGTTTGTTAAGCAATGGGAAGCTAGACTAGAACCTGTTTAATTACCTACCGATCAAGCCTGACAATCGGAATAAAAACGTAAAGCAAGACGGGTATAAGCTAGTAAATAAATAAAATAAATAATGGTATCCTTACTGACATTGCGATTGGATTGCAATCGCGATACAGACTTAGGCCCTGGTCATTTTTTATATCCATCACGTCGTTTACCGTAAAGGGTAGGCGGAGAGAACGGACCTCTACTATTTACTATCCAAGCACACTTATTTCGCATCTTCCACCGACACATAATTTTTCATATAACCTCTCCTGTTTCTCTCAATTCTGTCCTGACCTTAATCGATGTGTTCTTCTCAACCTTTCTTTTTAGTCTTTTGTCATTCTGTTTGCATCCATTTTTTTCACAACCATCTCAACTTATATGAATGTCATAATAACATCATTCAATTGATATAGTACCATTGATAAAAGCGTTGAAACAAATAACATTTCAATTTTATACCTATATTGGTTTAGATTATTTGTTTCAAACTCTTCCATATTTTCTTTCTTATTCATCTCAAGTTTCAGGATCCCACGTAGGTACCAACCAACGATGTTTGCCATATTGTGTACGTGCGTCTGTCTGTTCTGTGGACCGTATGAACTTTCACCCACTTTGACCTGTAATAAATCTTCGCTCCCTTACACGCTGTACCTATAGGGATAGGTTCTGTTTTTCACCATGGTCAAAATACATATCTACAACCTTGTTTGATTATTTCCCGGTTCAGTAAGATATTAATCCATAACTTTATTACTTACTAATTCCTTTTTTTACACACAAAGTCAATCTTATGCCACATGTATCCTCGCGATGAAATTTGTTTGGCTTCCTTCAATTTGTTTTTGAAGCGTTGCCTTTTATTGGGCCTCGTCTCCAGAGGTCTCTTGTCTGTGTCATTTTCCGGCTCCTGTCTTCCGCCAGGAGTCTCTCCTTAGTCGAGTTTTTTTGTTTATGACCTCTTCCCACACCATGTCCAGATTCCTCAGCTCTGCTTCGAAGGAGCGGAACACATTATGAGAGGGGTCTTCCTCGTCTTCGGGACCCTGATGTTATGATTTAAATTTATTTTTTCTTCAAATGAAAATCTATGATACATATAGGAAAGTCGAGTTAGTGCAAACCCTTTTAAAACACGAGATAGGCTAAACAAATTCTTCCGATGTTATGATTATTGTTTTTCTCCTTTGCGGATAACAGAATTTAAATAGCATTAAAAATTCGAAAAATGGATAACAAATAATACAAAATAGGTACAATATAAAAGTTAGCATGTAACGCATTTCCTATTGACAACAACGCCACTCTCATTTCTTTTTTTATGTGAGGCGCCCTTGTGGTGAAGATGTTTCACTAAACGGCGCCATAGAAGTTGTCCAAATATTATTATTATCTGTGAAAAATTCCATTACAACACAATTTTTATTTACTTGACAACCAATGAGTTTCGAAACATTGGTACGCGGATTTTTGATATAATCACTTTCAAGCTTTCAGAAATATTTTTTTTAACATTCAAACATATTTTTGTATAAATTACAAATTCTCAATCAATATTATTTATAGTAATGACTACAGGACAACGTCTGTCGGGAAAGCTAGTACTTAAATATATCGCCGCAACGTGCTTTTGTTTATTTATATTATCTTGGCCTTAATTTGAATCTATAAAGATTGTAACAACTACATCGCACTCGTTTCAAACCAAGCAATCGATGTACAAATTCAACTCAACCCTAACGATATTACTGTAAGTTGTATGTTAGTACCCTTTAGCAGTGATATATCGTCCATTTCGGTGGATAAATGAATCTCGCAGTTGGAAACTATTAATTCTAGGTTGTGTTTGAGCACTACTCTTCCGTAGACGGCCCGGGAAAGTTCAACATTCGGGGTTTTAAGTCTACCAATATATTATTAGAACTATCCCGCACTAATGGGGGAAAAATTATTCCTAAGATGGTTCACCTACTGTTGGGAATACCTTAATGTCTACCATTTAAACCCAGTGAGGAAATAAGCTAGAAAAGAATTACAATATAGGTTTTCTTTGCTTTGAGATTCAAAGATATTTCTACTATCATAGCTGTTTTAATAAATTCAATTGGTTAGTTCCTCGGGTAAGTTAGTTTTTTCTTTGAAACACTCATCATCGCTCATCGCAAAGGAGAAATCTGTTATGGTGAGTGATGAATTTTACTTGAAATAAATAAATAGGTAAATAATAAAATAAATAAACTCCAAACGAAATTATGTTTCATGTTTAATGTAGTTTAAAAATGACGAAACCAATCGAACTCGGGGAAATAGTTCTCATAATTATATTTTTCGTCTGTAGGTAAGTCGATATTTGAGCCGAAGACAGCGCTGTTCTTCCTCCTATCAGGGTCCCGAAGATGAGTAAGACCGTCTGCTGAAGTATCTGGACATAGTGTGGGAGGAGTTATTAAACATTGCGCAAGATCGAGCGTAATTGAGAGATCTTGTTGCCTACCTATGCTCCTAACAGCCGGTTTCATAAAAAAATAAAGGAGACTTTAAGTTTTCTTTAAAACAACAGAATGACATACGCGTTTCAAAACAACAAAATGACACTTTATGTTAAAGTCCCGTTATTGGGACTTAAAGTCGACTTTAATCTAGAATTCATAGAAATTCATAGAAAATTTCGTGGCGCCATCTTTGTCACAAAATAAATGATGAAAATTTGCATACGGTGAACCCTGTGGACCAAAATGACTAAAATAGGCTGGAAAACATGTCGAAACTGGAAGAATATTATTGTTTACAGATTTCGTTAATTAATATTCATAAACCATAATAAAAATTAGCAACAATAACGGCACATTGATGGTCTATTGAGAAATGAAATTGATAGAGATTAACAGAAATTCCGTAAAATTGTTAGTAAACAACCTATATTTTCCATAGATTTCCATGGTAACACTATCAACTTTCAATTATTATTTTGACATTTCAAACTTAAGCTAAAAGTAAGCGGGAATATTTTTTTATGGAACGCGTCTACTTAAGGGAGATTTTAAAATTTAAAAGTTCCTTTAGTTAAAGAGTTCTTCATTCGCTTTTTATGAAACCGGCCGTAAGTCGGGCGTAAAGGGTGTTTGGATTTGGATTGAATGTCGATATTCCTTTTTTATGAAAATAAAAACAATCATGTTACAGTATTACGTCTCCGCCGAAAATATTTTATCGACAAAACATGCTGCTTCTTGAAGAAATGTAAAATTTTCCGCATTCTCAACAAATAAATTAGAAACATCAGTAATGAATTTTTAGAGTCATTAGTTGTTAGATAATTCTTTAAGATCTAGTCCTGAAAAAGGGTCCCAAGAATCTAGACATAATTAGAACGTTGTGTACCAAAAGAGCCAATAGGCAATAAATATGAGATATTAACAAAAATGGATATAGTCATATCCTGGCGCCAAATAAGTACATGACATCAGTCGCAGTCTTTAAATTTGGTTGCTCTCTTGTTCTCAATAATTTCCAACTTTTATCTCTATATTTCATTAATTATTATTAAATATCTATTTGTTGCATACATGAGATTTTTCAACATGTTGAACATGTCGAGAATTCTCATGATTAGGAGTTTCGGAGACTCAAACAATACCACCTAATCGCGAACGTTGTTAACGTAAAGTGATCACACTAAGCCAGCCTTCGAAACAACAGCAGAAGATGGTCGTAAGCCCGTGGTGGTTTGTTCCATTCAAAAATCGAACATCAGTAATGAATTTTTAGAGTCATTAGTTGTTAGATAATTCTTTATAAATTGGAACCCTGAAAGGAACGATATAACACTGTTTTATAGGACAATCAAAATAAATATAATCAATGACTCTTTTCTATATACACGTTGTCCACCGGCTTTGCTGCTGGTTTATAATATTATGAAAAACGAAGGGAGTTGAAACAATGTTACGACAGCAATTAATATAACCGATAACAGCTATAGTATTAAAACAATACAGGTTTTTTCTCAGATCAAACCGGTCATTGGTTACCGACTAACGATTTTTTTTTAAATAAATCTGGACTAATCAAAGTGAACACAAGTAGACATTTAGCATCTTTCAAAGAATATGTAACAACTAATGACTCTAACAATTCATTACTGATGTTCGATTTTTATATGGAACAAACCACTACGGGCTTATGACTGTCTTCTACTGTTATTTCGAAGCCTGGCTTAGTGTGATCACTACGTTAACAACGTTCGCCATAAGGTGGTAATGTTTAAGTCTCCGAAACTCCCATGCAATCATGGGAATTCTCGATATTATGTTCAACAGGTCGAAAAATCTCATGCATACAACACGTAGATATTCAATAATTAATGAAAAATAGAGATAAAAGTTGGAAATTATTGAGAAAAAGAGAGTAACCAAATTTAAAGACTGCGACTGCTGTCATGCTGTCAAAAATGTTTCGCATAGGGTGAAATACCATGTTACCGACAAACTTAACCAATTATAATATTTGATATCTACAACTAAATGTATTCAAGAGACTTTGTTACAAAAGCAACTAGTCATACGAAGTCAATGTCCGTCTCTTTGGTTGTTGTTTGAATCTCTTTGGAATCTTCAACATTGCCACGAACGTTTTTGCTCAACAAAATGAGGTGGTATAACTTTCTCAAGCTTCGAAACTTGACTTAAACTCTATGATATAACATTGTTAGTACATTAATTGCGTAACTTCAGATCAACGCTGTCTGAGAAGCAACAGAACTATCCACACCGACCATAAACAATGTCAAGAATATTATTAAATTGAAACAGAAACTTTAGAGACAAATGGAAATTTTAAAATTATTCTCAACAATGCTCCGTTCTTAGAAATCTGAGAACATCATAACAATAATTATTTAATATCTTTTAGGTGTTACCCATCACTTAGTGTCACACTTCTTTGCCAAACATTTTTTTAGAAGGTAATTGTGTACGTAGGTACATACATTGAAATAGCGTTTTTCAATATTTACAAGGAAAAAAATCAAAACTCAGCATTATTTTATATATCTACGACATTTAAGATTCTTGGGTCCCAATAGATCCTAAAATATTATAAACCAATAATTTGATACTGTCATTAAATTAATTGTGAGTCTTCGACTTTAAAGAGGTTTCGAAGGCTGGCTTAGTGCGATCCCTTACCGTTAACAACGTTCGCCATTTGAGTGGTTAAATTTGTCGAAATTCCCGAATCTCATTTTCATGGGAATCTTCGATATGGAATCGAACTTCGGCAGGATTCGAACCCCCATCCATTTCAAACAAAGTCTGCGCTAACCGACCTGACGATGATATTACCTTTGGAAAAAAAATAAAAAACATTCCAATAATTATTCATCTAGTAAATTTTAATGGCCTTTTTACTTCGACCTTTAAAATACCTGCCTGTCAAAACACTAAGCATAATATACATAAAAAATATTGTTATGGTGTAATGCAAAGAAAGACAAAACGAGTTGCTGAAGAAAGTAGTAAATTATTAGGTATAATTGTTATGAATTTTCTTTTAATTTTATATTTATCATTTATCTACTAGTGGACGGCCAGTGCTCAAAATTCGACCATAAATAATTTAGATTATAAGTTTGAACTTTATTAAGATTCCTTCTGAGCTTTGAATACGAATGAAATATGGATGCTTTAGAAATATTTCAATCTTATTAGCTTAACTCAATCACATTAATTATGTATTTCTGTTTTTGGGGGCGCAGTGCACATTATGTAACGGACCGCCTCTGATCAGGACCACAGGCAACCTCTGTCGGGAAAGCTAGTACCTACATTATAAAGTTGAATGACATAATATTGTATCTAGTACATAAATAAGATATATTCTGTTATGTAACATTATATATAGTATTTTCGTATGCTGCAGCTGTTTTTTGAATCAATATCTTGCGCTTTTAAAATATCACCTATCTCCTCTAAAGTATGGAAATGCACGTGGATTATTAATGTTCTGCCATTCAAGCAAATGGCTTCGGAATTCTGTTACAGAAAACTAGCTACCTA
Source organism: Mystacides longicornis (assembly GCA_963576905.1). Classification (NCBI taxonomy): domain Eukaryota; kingdom Metazoa; phylum Arthropoda; class Insecta; order Trichoptera; family Leptoceridae; genus Mystacides; species Mystacides longicornis. The sequence continues at coordinate 3,444,358 of OY756432.1, forward strand.
TCTGCATTTATCCAACTGTGATTTATCTTGAGTTTACAGAAATATTTACATCGGTTAAAGTTGTCTAAGCTAGAGGTCGTTAATACAGTACCTACAATACATACTTACTTGGCACGTATGTCGTATAGGTGTTTTCATTAATGAGTTTTATTGTGCTTAAAACATTGTAGGTATTTTGTTCATGCACATGAATAAATAAATTAACATTATTTTCTATTGAAAGAAATCTGAAAATGAAGTGGTTGGTAGCCGAGCGGTCCCGACTTTCGTACTGTTTCGTATTGGAGATCGTGGATTCGATCCCAGGTGCCGACTATCTTCCTCTTCGATAATTATTCATGTCTTTAGAGTCTTTAGTTAGACCATCATGATATTTAACTTGAGTAGTAATACTGTACTATAAATACAAATTGTAAGTTTTTTTATTTTATTTTTATGATTGTATCTACTGTGTAAACTTTTTCTTTCTAAAATTCGCCTAATAATAATGATAACTTTACGTAAACAAAGTTCGCCATTTGGGTGGTTCCAAATCCCAATCGACTTCTTCAACGAGTCGAAAAGTTCGACTCGGGACTCAAGCAGAGATTTTTTTTTATATAAAAGGGCATTTTTGCATTATCCAAATTCAAACACCTTTTACTTCACAGTTATATACAGTTTAAGGAAGAACAAGAGCTCGATTTCCTTTGCGCTCGATCTTGCGCAATGTTTATAACCTCCTTTCACACCCTTTTTTTTGCAGTAGGTATACCTATCTCTAAACAAAATAAATTTCCCACAAAAATTAATTTGATCCTAAAGTGTGATTAGCAGAACTGACTAAGTACTTACCTTCAATTCTCTGTTAGTTGTTGATTGTGCCTAGGTATATATTTTCAGTCCCTCTGAAGCTTTGCGGCTGAACTTTTGTATTGTGTGATGATTGTATCGCACTAGTGTTTCTCCGAATACAAAAGCACCGCTGAAACTTATTGATTAGATAGAGTAATAATATGCCCCGGTCCAATGTGTTCTCCGGGAAAGGTGGGCGTAATCAATACTTTGATTATAAATTTCAGACAAGAATACAATGGGAATTATCCAAATATATAAAAGATAGAAAGTTTTTGGTGTGTTTATGACATACATTCTCCCTATAAACTCCATTTAGTGCCACAGGGAGGCACCAAGAGCTCTCCATTGCGCTTGATCTTGCGCAATGCTTATAATCCCCTCCTACACCATGTCCAAATATCTCAGCTCTGCTTCGAAGGAGTGAATCATAGAATGAGAGGGTCTCCCTTACCTTCTGAACTCTGATTGGGAAAGATCAGCGCTCTCCTCGGCCAACTGTCATTAGCTTCCTAACACAATTATATTACCTAGCTATTTGAAGAATAAATTTAATTGAAATTAGATGATAGTCTATTTAAATAAAAATTAGGCAGCGTCTTAGTCAGATAGTGGAGTGAATGTTATCATAGTGACTAGAATGAAAGTAAATGAATTTTGTAAATAGGTTTTCGAAGGTTAAAAGAGCTAAAATTAACGAATTGAACGTGCATTCGTGGTTGAATTATTTAAATAAAGTAATTTAAATAAAACAGTTGATTTGTTATTCTACAAATTATTTAATCCTGACTAGTATCGTAGGCACAGCTGGGGTATTCTCGTAGCGTTCTTAATTCGAACTTGACTGAAATTTGTTCTTAAAATGACGGATTGGACTAGACCGCGTTATTAAATTAGTTTGTATTCATACATTTTTTTTGAAATTCGAACGCATTTAGGTCGGTGACTGCAGTTTTTAAACTGAAACTGATACCTACTGATTGATTACGAGAATAGCCCTTCTGGTCCTGCATGGTCACAGGTACTAAGAAACTGTTTCTGACCTGTGTACCTGTGACCTTGCAGGACCTGTGCCTGCTAAACCAGTCGGGGTATTAAATAATTTGTGTAATAACAAATCAATTGTTTCATTTATTACTTTATTAAAGGAACCCTACAAGGTTCTTAGGGTCCATTGGTACTTTTTTTCAAAGCAAGGTAGGTAGGTACTAATCAAAAGTTTAAATTCTATTCTGAATTTGTATCTGACGAAGAAAATACTGTTGGCGTGTGCTAGTAGCCAATATGTTTCTATGTTCGGTGAAAGTACGCCACGATCGTAAAATGTGTTCACGCTCTTAACACCAGGGGGTGCTGCAATAGCTTGATAAAACCATAGAAAAAGACAATGTCTCCACATCCATTCACATACCAAGTTTATTGGTTAACACTGTCTTGCATGTAAGTGTACTTTGTTTATGAGTTGTGTTCATACGATAAATAACATTATACCAACGTCGCAAAAAAAATACGCTCACGAAAATTGCTTTGATTTCTAAGGTTAACAATGTCAAAATATGGTGAGGTTGAGAAGATACAGACCATGTCATTGCAATCTAAAACAATTTTTACAGAAATGTATCAAGTCCCGGTGCCGACCATTTCCACTTTCACAACACAAGCTTTGCTTTATGTGAAAGATGTCGAAAGTGTATATGTGTTCACTTTAGGTGAGCCCAGATTCATTTAAAAAAATCGACATCAACCACCAATGAATATTAAGAAACCAGATTATGTATCCAGAGAATTTAAGTTAAAAAACTAAACGTTTTCGTTACATAGAATGACGAAAATGCAAGGCTTTTTTCGATCATAATATAGAGGAACTTGGTTATTTTAATTGATCAGAATCAAACAAAAAGATTGGAAAATGAGATGCTTTAAAAAACTGGTTTACAATAATTTTGTCTCTGAGGATCACTTTGATACTTGTGAATTTCGAAAATCTGACTAAGTACACGAACTTAAAGATATGGAATGTACTTTGTTTAAGCAGAACTCTTTGCTACGTGGAAAAAGATACCCTCTCAGATTGTATTCCGTCTCTTAGAACTCTAGCTGAGGAATTTGGCCAAAGATTATATATATGGAGTCAGATCGATTGATGGATTTAAGGATTTTTATGTCCCTAAACGGAATGACATAGAAAGAGATCAATGTTTCATTAAAATCTCATTATTCAATCTTTCTTAGTTCCTTTATATTGTAAGTTATTATGTTTTAAATATGTTAGAAAACTTTCAGCTAAAATTCCTTTCACAATGAATACCGTGGACAAGTATCTTCACCTGAATTATAAAGAATAATATCTTCTCCTTGAATCCTTGAAAATAATGGCATCAATTTAATAGCTTGTACGGAGACTTCATCATTCAATTTCGTATCAGCTGTACTAGGAATAGCATCAAACAAAGAGTAATACTGAAGAGGGAACGTGCTTCGATACAGTTTGAATGTCGGTTCGTTTTCCATTCTCTTTTATACTCTTTACATGATACCTCGTTTATCTCCTTGTATTCATCGAGCTTACGTGACTGTATGAGCAGCGAGAACAACTACTCATTTCTCACTGTATCCGCTTACATTATTATGTATTTCTAAGAAAACCCTACTTTGCTGGTATTGAAATTTAATACGTTAACAATTTGTGGGGTATATATTGAATCATTAAACATTTTCAGAATGGAATCAATCAAACTTTGTCCTCCAACCGAAGTAAGACAATAAGAGCTTTGTACTGTTTTTGATATCATGTTGTGTCCATGAACTCTCCTTCATCCTTGCAAGAACACCTAAAGCTCATGTTAAGGAGCAAAGGTATTCTCAAAATTGCGCTTATTATTTCGGAGTTTTGTCTTCGTCTCATTTTGAACCTGTACCACTAGTATAAATTTTCGATGATCGAATATCGAAACGATCATCGAAAGAGTTTCGAACAATTTCCATACAAAAATGATCGAATGATTCGATCGTTTGATTCGAACACTATTTTTGCAAGCTTATTTATAAACGCTTTTTAGTTGCAATTAGCTTTCGATTAAACTCGCAAGTACTAACCCCACTGATATCCATCACATTTGCTTATTTGAAACACTGAAATAAACTGAATTACTTTACGAGTCCCGACTTAAGATTTTGCAAATCCAATGTGCATCGACAGATATCTTCTTGTCACTTTGTGTTTTAAGGTCTCCCAATTGCACAAGTCACCAGTGTCGACGTGCTCGAAAACGAAAGTGCCAATCGTCAATACCACGTTGTCACTCTCAAGGGCTCAAATCATAAAAAAGGGTTATCAAAACATTCATTCCCGACAGATGTTGGCCTATGGTCCTAAATATATGAATATTGAATTTGTAAAATTATAAATTAATTACCAATGTTTCTCTTTTAAGCACATTTACTTTCCATCAACATTCTGTCAATCGCACAAATATCAAACAACTGACAATTTCCGTCATATTCCAATTTTAAATTAGAATTTAATCATATTGTAAAAACCACTATGAAAACCTACTTTTAGTTTTCGTTAATTTTCTAATGTTCTCCACAACTTCCTAAATTTTCGCTTTTATAAGAACCTTCTTCTGATAATAGAAAACGCAACAAATAAATAGAATAGTTAGCGAAATCGGTCCAGACATTCACGTGTGATGCGATGACTATGCAAAATATGACTTTATATAGAGAAGAATAAACTATTTGTTAAAATGATTAAACTAAACTTATAAGTTGTCAATTTTGAATTGATGTTTTTTCACATTTTGAAAAACTACGAATACGCATCCCTAACCATGGCACTGGTCAAGTGGTCAAACTGATTTTCTGCTGTCTCTATTTATGGCCGTTTGGCTATATTAAACACAAATTTACAATTTGTCATGGATTCGTTTGGCTATATTTAGCAACAAAAACAACACTCCCTTTTACACCCCACTCAGGGGCATAGGGAGGCAACAAGAGCTCTCCATTGCGCTCGATCTTGCGCAATGTTTATGACCTCCTCCCACACCATGTCCAAATCCCTCAGCTCTGCTACGAAGAGCTTCGGGAACCTGATTGGAGGAAGAACAGCGCTCTCCTCGGCCAACTGTCATTCGGCATCCTTAACACATGTCCCAGCCAAGTCATCTCCTCCACATAATGGTAGAAGTGATGGGCTCACGCTGGGTGCGCCTACGTATATAGTCGTTCGTGATGCGGTGGTACCATCTTATACCCAAAATTCTCCTGAGGCACTTCGTTTCGAATGCAGATACTTTTTGTGCCTGGGTTTTGGTTAGGTGCCAGGACTCACAAGCTTACAGGAGAATGGGTAACACACACGCATCAAACAGTTTACATTTAGTCTCGACACTAAACGCCGGCGCTTTCCAAATCATGGTCATGTTGTTAAAGGCGCCACTTGCCATACCATATTTAACACAACTTTACAATTAGTCATGGATTTCTTTTGGCTTTTTTTCCAGTACTAGATTATCTTCCGATCTCGGTAGCCTAGTTGTACTAGCGTGGACTTCAGATCTGAGGTCCCGGGTTCGATTCCCGGTCGGGTCAGAGTTTTTCTAAGTGTTTTTCACTTGAAATTTCTACCCGGGGTTGGCCTGTCTCAGATTGGACGGGACCGGTTGACTGGAAAAAATTGCCTCAGGCAATAAGTTCCGCCGGCTATACTGACACCTTTGTATAGAAAAGTGTTATATTATTATTATCTGGAAAAACAATCCAATAAGAAAACTAACATCACTGTTTTTTTATACTGTAACTTATTGAAATCCAATCATAATATTATAATATATTCAATGTTTCGGCATTAGTAGGCGATCACACGCCTGAGTTTTTGTTGTTGAAAACTTAAATGTAGGTTTTAAGGGTTAAATTAACATTAGGAATTTATTTTTTTATTTATTTACGGCTATGTGCCATTAACAATATAAAACATTTACAAAGAAAATTGATAAAAAAAAATAACAAATCTCACCAAAAAAAACAATACTCAAAAGAAACGTACAATTTCATACAACTGAAAATAAGATATTGGGTTATCCAGTAACGCTATATGGAGTATAGCGATAGGTATATAATATAGTTACACTCATTCAAAGCAGAAGAGAAAAGGAAATATAATATGTAGTTTGATCGACCACAATTATTAGGAATTAGAAAAACAATAATTTGAAAATCGATTTCTGCGGTAAGTAAAATAAAATATCTTGAGAATCAAAAACCAACTTTATTATTAAACGAGTGGAATTTCGTAACATTAAACCCTTTTTTCATGGCAAACAGCAAACTTTACGTTATTCTAAATCAGTACTATTATTTCTCACCCCACACTTCTAACGAAGGGTTTCTTTTTCACTTAAATGATATAGGTACCTATCTATTGGATTTCGTTAGAAAATTATGATGAATATCAATATTTGATTTAACTTCAGTGCCAATTAATAGACAGTATGATATTTTCTCTTTGAGTAATAATTTTAATGATTATAAGTGTACTAGCTAGTTACCCGTGGCTTCGCTCACGTGTTACTGTATTTGCTTTCTCTTCCTAAACAATGCAGAATTAATTATATTCGCATCAAAATTAATAATAATAAGAAACATCATCAACATTTCTTTTTTTAAATATATATTCTAAAATTTCCATTAAATTACTATATTTTTATTTATATTTGTCGTTATTAATCTGTATTTAAAAAATATGTGCTTCTTATACAAATAGAATCAGCCCGCGAACTTTAAAATTTCGCTAACTTGACTGACATTGTTCTATGAGAATCCCAAAAAATAACTCGAATAACTTTTATTCCATCAAATGACGTTATTTGAAATCAATTTTTATATTGCTGGATATGAATAGAAAAATATTCAGGTCTCGAAAAGCAATGAAATTAGTGATCTTTAAAACACTTATTTCTATCTGCTTTGGGCATTTTTCAAGCTACAGACGTTTTTTTTAACATTTCAATTTATATCTTTCAAGTTGATTTGTTGTTGTTTGTCTGGTCGTAGGTTCGAAATTTAGTTCATAAATATCTTATCCTGAGCAAAGCGACATAAAAAGAATAAACGATATCGGTCCAGCCGTTCAGGTCGAAATAAATAACGTTAAACGTGAAAACTGTTAACGTTCCGAACGTTAACGTTTACCAAATTGAAAATGGTTTCCAAACAAAAAAAATGCGTTTCGTCTTCAATATAATAGCAGCGTCGTAATACTTCCAAAGATTTTGAGGTAACGTTTAACGTTAATTTTGAATAACTGACAGAATTATTTTTTTGACTCGGAATTTGGAACAACATTGTTTAACGCACGTTGAACAACAGTTTTTACGTTATCTCTATGGAAATAACAACAAATTGTTAACGTTGGAGCTGTCGTTAATATTTCGACTTGGCCTCCGGGCGTGATGCGATGACCACGTAAAGTAGGTCTCCATTTTTATAATAACGTAATATTCTCCCTTTTAAGCCCCCCCGCTCACCGCAAACCAGCCCGGAGGAAACTAAACTGCAGCAAACCCGATCCGCACAAAGCCAAACCCTAGCCCGATTGCCAAAAAGCCAGCCGCACACAGATCAAGCCCGTGGCGGTTCCCCCCAAACCACCCCATAATACGGGAGGCCTTGGACCCACTCAGGAGAATAGGTTAGGCATAAAGAACTCTCCATTGCGCTCGAAGTCGTCCGAGGCTCATTGTGCCTTTTCTAACCGGTTGAGGTTTAAGGAAGTGAGGTGGTCAACCTCAGTATTCTAATGGTATAAGTAATTGGCGTTCGACTATAAACGAATTTTCGACAATGTAGAGTAGGAAGAAAATTAACTGTCCACCGTTTATATTTTTTATTAGATGAAACGGATATCGGCAACTATCCGATATCCGGTCTATCCGGCGGCGTAAATAATATCCTGCCGGATACCGGATAGTAAAAAGAGGCATGTTTGGATAACTCATTGATTTGTTTATTAAAGTATCACTTAAGAAATACACCTTATAATCACAAAATAAATTCTACAACTTAGAAGATTGATTATCAAGCATAAGGTAAATTATGGAGAGTAATTCTATATAATATTTCGTTATATATTATACTATTAGACTATATAGAGGAAAACAGCAGCTTTGCTGGTCTTCGTAAGTAAGGGAAGTTTAATAAAACAACGTTTCGTCATATATCATCCTGGCTGAAGATGCAGATAGTTTCCGCGATTTTTGGAACAATAACGTTCCGGCAACGGAGTCAGTCCAATTGGTATATACCGCCTACGTAAGCGTAATTCATGCGTTGTACCCATGGTAATTTACGCACTGGCCGCGCTCTAGTAAGGACTTCTTTAGCATTCTGCGAATTTTATAAATTTTTGAAAATAAAAACACCGATATTTTAAGGGGAGCGCTTTTCTTCCTACCGCAAGGGTTCCGAAGACAAAGAAGATCTTCTCATACCGAGAGGGTCTTCCTCGTGTTCTGCTCCTTCGAAGCAGAGCTGAGGGATCTGGAAATGGTGTGTGAGGAGGTCATAATATCCGGCTAACTGCTATCCCTTTCGTCTCTATTTTTTATACGTTCCAGTGGACAGTTATTTTTTTCGCACTATACAGTGACGAAATGATGTGGTCATTGACTTATTGCCAGTGTTTTCAAAACAATTATTTACGATCTGTCCTAAAATGATGTGAGGTTTTGTAGATAATTTTAAAATTTAATATTTTGCACATTGACTACATTTGATATAAAATAATTTACCTATTGACTTCATAATACTATTTACCTTTTTTCAACATATTATTATATCAACTTGCTATTAATGGTTTACGCAATAAATTCAAAGCAAGATTACTCACATAGTTTTTTTTTTGTTGCTAGTGTTTTTATGAAATGGCTTCAAATATTTTGACAGATCAAGACATAAAGAATTGCAATACAATCCAGATTCTTTTCGTTAACTTACCGTAAATTATTTTAGTAGAGATAATAAATTACTAAAATAGGTAGGTACCTACATAATGATTTTAATGTCGATCGTAAAAAAAACAATTCAGAATCGCTGTACAGGATGCATGGTACGAAAAATATATTGAAGTAGGTAGGTACGTAAAGTGTTTCTCTGAATTCACGGAAAGTGTATTATCTCTTATATAAAAATGGAACGCTAATTTGCGCGGTCATCGTATGGGTAAGAACACGTTGAAAGCCGATTACGATCCGCGCCGACCATCTCAAAGATTGTTGTCTATGGTTTCCATGCATTTAAATGGGCGTGTCGGAAAGCGGGTTCCTGATTTTTCTGTGGGTTTCCCCATTCAAATGCATAGTAACATTCTTGCGCCGGTTGGCGCTAGTCAGAATCGGTATTCTACGTGTTTCTTACCCTATGAGAACAGCTGAACTTATATCGCCCATTTTTTTGTCGTGTTTGCTTTTGTCTGAAGGGTCTTATGAAAGAAAAAAGTTGCACGGAATAAAAATAAAACTTCCATTATACATTTTTTCTAATTTTGAAATTAAATCAGGCGTTTAACAGGAATCAGTTGTTTGATAAATGATACGATTCACGGAATGCTGATAGAAAATAATATAATCATATGTTTTATAACAGATGCATCGGTTACAGTGCCTAGTTAAAAAGGTATTAATGAATGTATCATTATACTAATTCATATTCAATAATATAAGGACCACGTCGTCGTCTGTGTTAAATAACTTTAAACTGAAATCAACTTAAATTTATACATAAAATCTCGAACATATTATTTATATTCCAAGACGGGACGAAGTTTGACGGGTCGGCTAGTTCAAAACTATGTTAATATTAAAGATTACGCAATAGTTTCGACACGTGTATTGGAGAAAGTAGGTTGGGCTGGGTAGGTACCTACCTACGTATATATTTATTGGGTAGGAACACGTAGAAAGCGGATTCCGATACGCGCCGACCGGCTCATAGATTGTTGCCTATGGTTTCAATGCATTTAAATGAGCATGCCGGAAAGCGGGTTCCTGCTTTTCTGTGGGTATCCCCATTCAAATGCATAGTAACATTCTTTGCGCTGGTCGGCGCGGGTCGGTATCGGCTTTCTACGTGTTCTTAGCCATACACCGCGGCACCACACCGGCCCGGCTCGCCTAATGAGATCCAACTGTCGATGGCCTGAGTCGGTATGTTTATTGTATGAAACGATGTCGTCAATAAATTAAATTTTTACAAAAATTGTTAAGAAAAGTTTGAGATGTACTGCTATGATGTATGTATTTTTTATAGAAAAATAAATTATCTAGTTGTAGCGTTTCGGCGTTTTTCGATATTTTTATAAAATTCTGAAATATAGGCACTGAAACTCGTAAATTTGTCATAAAAAAAAAATTTTCTTTATAAAAAAAGTTTGAGAAATCCTGGAACTTCTTCATTAAATTATATTTTAGATATTGTATTTTTCTATATACATACACAATTTTAGGGTTCTAGATTTTATGGTTTTCGAGATATATGGAAAAATTAAATAAAAATTCAAAGGTTGATAACCCCTGACTGAAAAAAAAAATTCAAAATTCTGAGTATACAAATTTTGTATGCTTAACGTATTCAATATTTTCTGAAATTTTAGGATCTGTGCATCAAGCGAATCAAAAGTTATAAAGAGGGGACGGATACACACACATACACGTTGGAAAAGTGCCTCTCACCCCCTCCCCTCTAATTAATGATATCTTTTGAAAACGAAATAGTATAATTTGACTCTTTCTGAAGAAATCATTTTTTTGAAATTTCGATAAAACCAGTTTTAAACTTTTTAGGAGGCACTTAAAAATCATCCTATTTTATATGTGCCCTTTTTCGTCCTTTTTAGTTAAATTTTGGAAAAATTGCCGAATATGCTAACACTCATTTCTATAGAAGAATTCATATGCCAAATCTCAAGTTTGTACCATGTCTAGTTTCCGAGATATTCGCATACTTTGAAAAACATTCAACCCTATTTTTCACCCCCTTAGGGGTGGAATTTCCAAAAATCCCTTCTTAGTGGAAGGTTTTGTATTGATACCTACCTGATTTCCAAATTTCACTTCTCTACGATTAGCCGTTTGGGCTGTGCGTTGATGAGTCAGTCAGTCAGTCAGTCAGTCAGGCACTTTCCTTTATTATTATAGATTTACATAATATAAAGTGTGCGTTCAATAATAATTGAAGCATCATATAGAAACATCATAGCTTTATTAATTGTTTTATATTCTCGTTGATCGTTTTGCTTTTTATTTGATTTCAAATGATGAATAACACAAGCGCTCTTTTGTCTTTAGCATTTGTAAAACTGTATCACACGCGCACTTAAATGTTTTCGAATTCCCATCAATTTAAAATGGTTTTTGATACCTGCGTATTACCAGTTCTCATTTATTGGATTGAGACCATTTTTATAAATGCAAAAAGCGATAAATCGTTCCTGTCCTATGTCAAAAGAAAAAAAAAACATACATTTTGGGCAATACCTCCACGGTAAAAAATGTAAGCCCTTTAAAAATAACTTGATCGTTTTGGACAAATGACTGGGGGCTGTGGAACATAAAAGGGCTCATTGTCTTAAGAACTTAGACAGTGCATATTTCTGTATGCAGAATTCGGTGCTTTTAACGATGGCCTAGGTAAAATCAAAAGATATAAAAGAAAGTCGGGTTTGTTCGAACACTTATAACTCGAGATAGGCAGAACAGATGTTCATCATTTTTTGTTTTGTTTTGATTCTTCTCCGGATAACAAAATAACTATATAACGAATTTCGATGCAACAATGCCATCTGTGAAAAAATTCTATAGAAACTTTTTTTTTAATTTATCTACCTGACAACCATTAACATTAAAATATTATTGGCACGCAGACTTTTGATGGAAGTGAATCTAATTTTGAAATCAAATTGTCATTTGAAACAAACTGTTTGTTGTTTGATAGTTGGTGCGATATTCAGAAACCAGGTGTAAAATGTGTGGTTGAAAACAGATGCATCGGTCGGAATGACATTAGTTAAAAGTAATTTTTCTCACTCTTTTAAATTCGAATTCAATATTCATAGTTAGATCACAGGACAACGTCTGCCGGGAAAGCTAGTAGTATACATATTAAAAATGATCGCCTATAACTTCGATACAAGTGAGAATACAAAGAAAAACATTGACGAGATTTTTCTTCTAAATTCTATTTTGTACGAAAATAAAATTTGTTTGAAAGGTTAAGTGATGCGATACTATGCTTATTAGTTACTTCTGAAAATATCCTAGGTATGCGGTTCTATTCCCGCGGGGGACATGAGATTTTTATGCATGTCAAAGATTCCCATGATACCATCTAAATTTTAAACTTTGTCAAATTTATAATCACTTAACCAGACTTCAAAACAGCAGTAGAAGACGTAGGCCCGTAGTTGCATAAATTTTTATAAAAAAACAACAATTCTCCACCTATTAAAATCGAACAATTAATTATTGATGGAATGATTATCATCAAAATAGTTGGTAAACTTGAATATACTTACTCAAAATATCTTTACATCTACGCATTGTAAATTGTCTGCTACTTAAAAATAATAATTTTGTTTAATCAACTTGGTATGTACCTACTTGAAATCGTCTAGACAAGGTAAATCAAATTTACATAGGTTCTTAGCCTGTTTATATTTCTGAAGTATACATTCAACAATCTTATCTTGTCTTATATATAAAAATGGAGAGCTATTTCGCGTTGTCATCGGATGGCGCCTAAACGGCTGGACCGATTTCGCTAATTCTTTTTTTGTCGTGTAGGCTTTTATCAGTAGAGTGTCCTTTTAGAACAAAAAAATTAAGAAAAATGCATGGGAAATTAGAAAATTTAAGAAAACTATAAAAATGGAGATTTATTTCCCGATATCATCGCATCACGCCTAAGCTGTTGGACCGATTTCGCTAATTCTTTTTATATCGTGTAGGCTTTTATCGGGAGAAGGTCGATTTATAAGAAAAAAATAAGAAAAATGCATGGAAAATTAGAAAATTTAAGAACACTATAAAAATGGTGAGCTATTTCCCGATGTCATCGCATCACGCCTAAACGGCTGGACCGATTTCGCTAATTCTTTTTTGTCGTGTAGGCTTTTATCAGGACAATGTCCTTTCAGAAGAAAAAAATAAGAAAAATGTATGGGAAATTAGAAAATTTAAGAAAACACAGAAAGTAGGTAATCTTTTTAGTACTTTTTACAATATAATTTTCTTCTACTTTTGAATATTTATTAATTGACATTTGAAAGAACTGTCAGTGGATTGATTGTTGTTGCAATTGATCGAATGCGAATGTAAAATATATCGTATGAAATAGATTGATTGGATGAATAAGTCATATAATATTCATTGCAGTTATTTTTTTAAGGAGTTTTGGTAAGTTTTAATACAAGGAATTCATTATTGTAATGAAGTGTAAGGAGTTTTGAAAACTTTCTTTATTTACAGAGATTTTTAAAACCGCCAGCAAACAGAATCGTATATATAACATTGCTATTAAGGAGTTATACTTAATTGAAGTTCATTTTATAAGGAGTTTTGATAAGTTTTAACACAAGGAATTCATGATTATATTGAAGAACAAGTAGAATATTTTTTTGTTTGTTTAAAAATCAATTCTTCGTTTATGGGCTGATTTTTACAGAGGATGAGTACATACCTACATATAACGTAAATATATTCTGCATCGTTAATATGTAAAAAAACAAGCTGGATATTATTTGCTAATGACCTAGCATTTGTTTCTTTATTGAAAAAAAATGCTACACTTCCACCATGTTGTAATAGAAGTTAGAAAAAAATCATAGATACTGCATTAAATGTCTGTTTGTTTTGAAAGAGAAGATTTAAGAACGCAATGTTGTGTGAAAGTGAATGTCGAGAACTTGGAAGTATGTCTATTTAGGTAATTTATTTATAGAGATGCAAGGTGTGAAAAAGAGATTGAAAGAAGGAAATTGGCTGGGAGAAGGGTTGGCGGTGCACTTAGACCTCTAAGAAAATATATCTGAAATCGACAGTTGATGAACAATGCAATCCTGATACCATCCATGATTTATGGGAGTGAAACTTGGACATTGACGAATAATTTGGAAGTTGAAATAAATGCTGTGGAAATGAGATCACTGCGTAGGATATGCGGAAAGAGACTTATTGATGGTGAGGAATGATAATATTAGAAAGGAATGTGGAGTGGATGTTAGCGTAGTGACTAGAATGAAAGTGAATAAAGAAAGAAGGTTTGGACATGTAAAGAAAATGAACGAAGAGAGAATGACTCAAAGGATAATAATATAAATCTGAAAGAATAGGTGCACGCAGACGAGGCCGACCTGGAATGACATAGACCGACCATATCGGTGCCGTCTTACGGGAGGGCCAAGTCAGGAGCAAAAGGAATATAAGAGCATGTATGCGGAATGTTATGCGTTTGGAGGAAGCGAGTGAGTTTGGATTGGAAAGAATGGAAGTCCATACTCTCTGCCTACCCCCTTCGGGAATCAGCGTGATGGGCAAAAAAAGTATTGACACCTCAATGCGTATTTTGAATCGGTACGGAGATGTTCCTTATCGTGCTTTGATTAATCAATCAATATTATTTTAACTGAGCAAAATAACTATTAAGACATCGAATATAATGACATACCTAAATTCTTTTTTTTACATAAATATTAACATCAAATCAATCACATTTAAAACTCCCTTTGAACTTCACTCAGGAGCAAAGTGAGGCAATAAGAGCTCTCCATTGCACTCGTTCTTGCGTAATGATGACCTCTTCCCACATCGTATTAACATAGGTAATAAGTTTTTGATGTAAAAATAAACTCAGACCCAATGAATGCAGCGTGTTATGCAGGTTTTGCTAATGCCAGTAAATAGTCATTCGTGTTAAATAACTAAAAAAACGAATGAGCTCTGTTGCATAAAACCTATAGTAAGTACCCATATTATTTATTTCGATACGAAGTTCGACGGGTAAGCTAGTATTATATAAAAATGGAGAGCTATTTGCCGATGTCATCGCATCACGCCTAAACGGCTGGAACGATTTCGCTGATTCTTTTTTTTTGTCGTGTAGGCTTTTATCAGGAGAATGTCTTTTTAGAAGAAAAAAATTAAGAAAAATGCATGGAAAATTAGAAAATTAATGAAAACTCTACGCAGACAACCTTATTAGTACTTTTTACCTCATAATTTTTATTCCAATTTTGAAATTTTGACAGAAATTGTCAATTGGTGCGACTGACAGAATGCGGATGCAATATACATGGTTTAAAACAGACGCATCGTTCGGAATCACATTGGTCAAATGATAATTAATTCATCACCATACTAATTCGAATTCAATATTCATAGTTAGGAACACAGGACAACGTCTGTCGGGAAAGCTAGTATGATAATATTTACTTAATATTTACGATTATCTTTTTTCTATAGATTATAATTCCATGAATTAGAATATGCTTCTTATACCAAATTGACGCAAATGGTAATGTCAAATAACACAATATTAAATTATATTACTTAAACCATTAAGAAGTACAGTGACTCCTTTTTTGTTTATATAATTTGACGTGATTGAGCCCTTTATACGTCATATCTCCAAAGGGATGTTTTCATTGTGGTGACAGATGTGACAGTTGCGTTTTTTTTTTTCAAAAATTATAACGAACATTCGTCCTACGTTAATACATGAAGTTCGCTATTATCTATATATTAATATGTGAAGGAAAAACTTTGTGACTATTTTTACGAAAAATGGGCGGGTTCCTACTTCCAAAGTTGATTTAATCAAAAGGCAAGTTTGAAAACAATGAGATTATACAAGTTAGATCGACATCAAGATGAATATGTAATAAAATGACCTAAGTTTTTTTATCTATCGACGCTTGTCGTTACAGTCAAAACAATAAATCAAGACAAACGCTGAATGATTTCTTCTTTTTTGATAGATTGTTTTTTAAAGAATATGTAACAACTAATGACTCTTACAATAATTCATTACTAATGTTCGTTTTTTAAATGGAACAAACCACTACGGGCTAACGACCGTCTTCTATTGTTATTTCGAAGGCTGGCTTAGTGTTATCATATTACGTTAACAACGTTCACCATTTATTAACATATAATTTCATACACCTAGTGTAGTTATTAACAATTTATATAAACAGTACAAACAGTTTCAAAGATAAACTGATCGATACATAAAAGCATGTGAAGAAGTGAAAAAAAAACTACAGAAAAAGAAAAAAGATGCCAAAAGTAGACTCAAAGATAGGTTGTTCATAAAAGTCAGTAAAAACAGTCAAATCATACAAGTCGCAGATAATTAGTGCCTAAACTTTTGGTTTTGGTAAATGCTCCACAGACGCAATTAAGGGGCCTTTCCCCGAAAACACCCGTTTTTGGCAGTTTTACCAAATTGATTACTCTGCAAGTCCGTAATATACAAAGCTGAAAGTTACGATTTATTGTAGAATGAACTTTAATTTAAAAAGTTAGGCTGGCAGATTTTTTAATAAAAGCATGCTTTTCGAGTAATTTTCATTTTACTGGAACATCTCGCAAATTTTTCTCGATAGATAACTCAAAAAATACAATACTTATAGATACGCAAGTTTCTGGATATTTTAACGATTAAGCCAACTCAATAAATTAGCGTGTAACTTTTTTAAATTTCGTCTTTGTTTTCCTGGAAAATCCAAAAAACATAAAATTCTCATTAAAATCTAATCAAACTCTTGTTAAATTCATTTCTAGTTAGATTTTATTAGATGGCTAGTTGTACAATGGAATTTTTCTGGCCCAACCCACAAAATAATGCTATTGTGTGTTCCTTGATTTGATTGGCTTGATTCTCTCTGAATGAATTTTATGATGTTTTGAAAAGTATTGTATTTATCTACAGATTTCACACAAACATGATTTTCTTGTTTCCGGGTTTGCGTGTCAGTTTTACAGCCAAATAATAATAATAAATGTCGCGTACAAAATTCAATACTTTTTAGGTGCAGTTCAGGACATTTTCATAGTAATTGTGACGAATTACTTTATGCTGCATTTCTCAACACCTAAATAATGTGGTTGCTTTCATCCTTCATTTTTTTATGGTCGACTGCCGGCCGATCGGATTAATTATAAGGGATTGCAATATTGTCAAACATCTCCACAATAATTTTATTGTTCACTATCGGTAGCCTAGTGGTAAAGGTACTTTTTAATTTCTGATCAAGAGGTTCCGGGTTCAAATCCCGGTCGGGTCCGAAATTTGTACATTTTTTAAGCAGGACAATAAAACGCGCTGTTTTATGCATATTACAACCACCTCATTAGGCTACTATAAAAGCTTGTGCCGTGAAAGAGGAAGGTGGTCGGCAACTGGAACCCAACCCACGACCTTCAGTTACAAAGTCGGCGACGGAACCTCGTACGCAGAGCGTATTGGAGGTCGTGGGTTCGAATCCCGGTGCCGACCATTTCCACTTTAAAAACACATGCTTTGTTTTGTGTGAAAGATGTCAAAAGTATATTTGTGTTCACTTTGAGTGAGCCCAGATTCATTAAAAAAGTTATCGATCGATATTGTACCTTATATATAGGTATATTGTAACAATAATAAATTGAATAGGAACCTACGTATAATATGACTATACTATAAAAAAAATATGTTTTATGCGGATATATGTAGGCTGTAAATGAAATTTTTTATCGAATCCAACCAGCAGCAAAACCTGTCTGACGACAGACATAGGAAAGTTTGATAAATTGATTGTTCCATTTGACGACTTCTCATGACTTCTCATTCTCCATTTGAAGAGTTGCATGTAGGAACAATATTTCCCGCCGCGGACATCTTTTATTGTTGTCATAGAAACTATAGGCTTTCAGACAAATAACATACCTACCTCAGTATGAAAAATATTTCCGTAGTTGGATTGTATAGGTATGAAATTATGTATGATAAATAGTTCGCGTGGAACTGTTTCAAAGAAAATACCGAGTTACGAACGAACCTAACGAATTATTATATTTGATTATATACAGAAGAAACAATATTGTAAAATGCCACATTTGTCTAAAAACTAACAAAAAACGAGATTGCGAGTAAAGTCAGAGACACTGCGTAAACAATAAGAAGGGTTTGCTATTGTTCTAAAAATCACCGCCAATTCTACCTACCTGCTATTATGTAGGTAGAGTACCTACCCAACTAATGGTTTACAACCCTGCGAATGTTCTCGAAGAAAAGAGTCTTTTACACTGTATTACATTCCTTCGAAGCAGAGGTGAGCGAAAGTCATTGAACTCGCATAAGATTGATCGGGGCGTAAAGAGTTGTACGTATAGGAACAATACTGTGGTGATGTGAGTTCCTATGTTCAACATATTATATTTCCTGCAAACACATCTGTTTATTTTTGTCAAAGAAACTACTTTCAAACGAATAATACCAATAAATATTTTTTTTAAATTTAAAATGTTTTAAAGTACACATTCCCGTAGTTAGATTGTTTTTGTCATATTATTATCTACGAAAAATATTTTGCGTGAAAGTCGGTGGAAGAAGCGAAAGAAGTATGCTTGGATAGAAAAGAGTGGAGGCCCGTTCTCTCTGCCTACCCCTTACGGGACACGGCGTGATGGGTAAAAAAAAATTGCGTGAAAGTGATTCAACGAAAATACCGGGTTACGGACGAACCTAACCAATTCATTAGAAAACCGATGATATCTAAATCACACTAAACTTATTTTTACCAAAAATTGGAAGAAACCGTTACCTGCCCTACTAACAAAGGACGCAGGTACCCATGAAACGGACTTACACCTCTAGATAAGTTCGAAGGAGACAGGTATACAGGCCTTTCCTCATTGTTTTGCTAATATTCGTCAAGTTTGCTATCTATCAGGTTCTTTTGTAAATATTAATATTATTTATGACATGGGTGGACCTACAAAAATTAGGCGTTATTGGAATTTTGCTCAAATACCTAAATATGAAATTCTGCGAGCGTTACATGGGGCCTTAAGAATGAGCAAGAAGGATTATAAAAAAATGTGAACTTTAAAATTGAAATGGAAATGTAATTAGGTATAGGTACGTAAGCTTATGAAACTAAAAGGGCACATCAAAGTCGTTGATATTTTTAAAATTCTACAATCTATAAAATTTTCAAATATTCGAATTTCGAATTCGGTATCCATTTGGTATTTCTATATTACGGTGCTAAACGTAAGAACGAAGTAGTACCTACATTCTAAACTAGCTGAGTTATCCAGGGACCACTTAAATACATATTATTTGAGTGTACGGGAAATCTCTAATAATAATTTATGCTTCTTCCGATCCAGTCAATCTTCTGATTAGGCTTATTTTTCCTACTCCAGGGGATGAAACTACAAAAAGATAGATCCGTTATTTGAAGAGCCAATTTATTCATTAAAATAATTAGAGATGCGTAAAAATTGATTGGTAGTCATGGGGGACCTCAACGCAAGGGTAGGGACAGACCCTACAAAAGGCCCATCTGTCATTGGGAGACATGGTATGGGAGAGTTAAACAATAATGGTGAGAGACTGATAGAAATGGCTACGGTCAGCTCTCTGGTCATTGGTGGCACGCTATTTCCTCATAAAGAAATACATAAATACACCTGGACATCTCCTGATGGGCAAACCAGAGCCCAACTGGACCACATTCTCTATAACTCCGCAAAGCGAAAAGAATTATTAGATGTCCGTACTTTCAGAGGTGCCGACATCCACAGTGATCATGAACTGGTGATTGCGAAAATTCGCTTAAATCTTAAACGGGTCACTATGACAAATACCAGACATAATATAGATATAGAGAAACTAAAGACCCCTAACATATGTGATCAATTCCAGGCAAATATTGATGAAAGGGTGAGAAGCCAATCGGGAACTTCCACTGAAGAAATTTGGGACAATTATAAAACAACAATAGTGGAAACAGCCAAAACAACCTTGGGTATAAAACAAAATATACGACCAGAATGGATGTCTGTTGAAACATGGACCCTGATCGAGTCAAGGCAAAGAATCAAGAGCCTGAGGGACAGTGAATATGACGAAACCAAAAAAGCTGCACTGATAACGGAGTACAGACTTCATGACAAGGACGTCAAGCGATCCGCACGATTTGACAAACGACGTTATCTAGAAAATCAAATCGAAGAAGCAGAGCATGCCGCCGCGATGAAAGACTCTCGTAAGCTATTCAAAATTACTAAACAAATATGCAAGAAACCAACCATCAGAGCTGGCGCAATGCGCAATCGTAATGGCAATATCGTCTCAAGTTCAAGCGAAATAAAAGAAGTGTGGGCAACCCACTTCGACACGCTACTGAACCGCCCTCCTCCATCTGAACTCATTGATGTAAGCACAGCGATGCTCCGTCTGAATCTTCCACAAATTGATGTCATCCCGGATCAACCGCCTACCCTCTTGGAAGTTAGGAATGCTATACTCCACCTAAAAAGCAATAAATCTCCTGGACCTGATGAAATCTATGCTGAATACCTCAAAAACAGTATCGAATCTGCGACCCGAACGCTACACGCAATAATGCTGAGAGTATGGGAAGAAGAAAAGTGCCCAAAAGACTGGGTTAACGGAAATGTAGTAACTATACATAAAAAGGGTGACCCAAAGGAGTGTAACAACTATAGAGGAATAACTTTACTCAGCATACCAGGAAAAATGATGGCATATATATTGTTAAACAGAATCCAGGCCCCAATAAAGGAAATCCTAAGACCAAATCAGGCCGGCTTCCTGCAGGGCCGATCATGTGCGGATCATATCCACAGCTTGCGGTGTATACTCCAGCAACACAATGAATTTAGAAACCCGCTGGCTTGCTGCTTTGTAGACTATGAGAAAGCCTTTGATAGTCCTCATAGAGACACAATTTGGAAAATACTGGCAGCTTATGGGATCCCAAATAAAATCGTGAATCTCATAAAGTCTCTTCATGAAGACAGCAAATGTCGCGTGAGGCTAGAAAGTGACTACACTGACTGGATTGAAGTCACGACTGGTGTCCGACAAGGCTGTGTCCTGGCCCCATGCCTTTTCATCATTGTTATGGACTTTATTCTTCGCCTATCTATCCCCGCAAATGCGGGACTCAACATCTCTCAAAATCTCAAGCTGTGTGACCTCGAATTTGCCGACGACCTTGTCATTCTCGAAAAAGATGTTGCAATATTGGAAGAAACTCTGAACAACATTAAAGAGATTTCGGAAAGAGTTGGCCTAAAAATGAATATGGGAAAAACTAAAAGCATGCACAACAACCATTCTGGAAACCATGGAAATCTGACTCTGGGCAACAGCAACAACACTATCGAGAATGTCGATACATTCAAGTACCTCGGAGTCTATGTAACACCTGATGGCGGAATGGAGAAGGAGTTATCAGTGAGAATCGCTTTGGCAGGATCCACTTTTAACAGCATGAGGAATATATGGAGATCGACCAACTTCTCAGTAAAAACCAAATGTCGTCTTTTCAATGCTTGTGTAATACCAGTGCTGTTATATGGATGTGAGTCATGGCACTTCAAAACAGCAGTAGAAGACGTAGGCCCGTAGTTGCATAAATTTTTATAAAAAAACAACAATTCTCCACCTATTAAAATCGAACAATTAATTATTGATGGAATGATTATCATCAAAATAGTTGGTAAACTTGAATATACTTACTCAAAATATCTTTACATCTACGCATTGTAAATTGTCTGCTACTTAAAAATAATAATTTTGTTTAATCAACTTGGTATGTACCTACTTGAAATCAGATTAGAATATGCTTCTTATACCAAATTGACGCAAATGGTAATGTCAAATAACACAATATTAAATTATATTACTTAAACCATTAAGAAGTACAGTGACTCCTTTTTTGTTTATATAATTTGACGTGATTGAGCCCTTTATACGTCATATCTCCAAAGGGATGTTTTCATTGTGGTGACAGATGTGACAGTTGCGTTTTTTTTTTTCAAAAATTATAACGAACATTCGTCCTACGTTAATACATGAAGTTCGCTATTATCTATATATTAATATGTGAAGGAAAAACTTTGTGACTATTTTTACGAAAAATGGGCGGGTTCCTACTTCCAAAGTTGATTTAATCAAAAGGCAAGTTTGAAAACAATGAGATTATACAAGTTAGATCGACATCAAGATGAATATGTAATAAAATGACCTAAGTTTTTTTATCTATCGACGCTTGTCGTTACAGTCAAAACAATAAATCAAGACAAACGCTGAATGATTTCTTCTTTTTTGATAGATTGTTTTTTAAAGAATATGTAACAACTAATGACTCTTACAATAATTCATTACTAATGTTCGTTTTTTAAATGGAACAAACCACTACGGGCTAACGACCGTCTTCTATTGTTATTTCGAAGGCTGGCTTAGTGTTATCATATTACGTTAACAACGTTCACCATTTATTAACATATAATTTCATACACCTAGTGTAGTTATTAACAATTTATATAAACAGTACAAACAGTTTCAAAGATAAACTGATCGATACATAAAAGCATGTGAAGAAGTGAAAAAAAAACTACAGAAAAAGAAAAAAGATGCCAAAAGTAGACTCAAAGATAGGTTGTTCATAAAAGTCAGTAAAAACAGTCAAATCATACAAGTCGCAGATAATTAGTGCCTAAACTTTTGGTTTTGGTAAATGCTCCACAGACGCAATTAAGGGGCCTTTCCCCGAAAACACCCGTTTTTGGCAGTTTTACCAAATTGATTACTCTGCAAGTCCGTAATATACAAAGCTGAAAGTTACGATTTATTGTAGAATGAACTTTAATTTAAAAAGTTAGGCTGGCAGATTTTTTAATAAAAGCATGCTTTTCGAGTAATTTTCATTTTACTGGAACATCTCGCAAATTTTTCTCGATAGATAACTCAAAAAATACAATACTTATAGATACGCAAGTTTCTGGATATTTTAACGATTAAGCCAACTCAATAAATTAGCGTGTAACTTTTTTAAATTTCGTCTTTGTTTTCCTGGAAAATCCAAAAAACATAAAATTCTCATTAAAATCTAATCAAACTCTTGTTAAATTCATTTCTAGTTAGATTTTATTAGATGGCTAGTTGTACAATGGAATTTTTCTGGCCCAACCCACAAAATAATGCTATTGTGTGTTCCTTGATTTGATTGGCTTGATTCTCTCTGAATGAATTTTATGATGTTTTGAAAAGTATTGTATTTATCTACAGATTTCACACAAACATGATTTTCTTGTTTCCGGGTTTGCGTGTCAGTTTTACAGCCAAATAATAATAATAAATGTCGCGTACAAAATTCAATACTTTTTAGGTGCAGTTCAGGACATTTTCATAGTAATTGTGACGAATTACTTTATGCTGCATTTCTCAACACCTAAATAATGTGGTTGCTTTCATCCTTCATTTTTTTATGGTCGACTGCCGGCCGATCGGATTAATTATAAGGGATTGCAATATTGTCAAACATCTCCACAATAATTTTATTGTTCACTATCGGTAGCCTAGTGGTAAAGGTACTTTTTAATTTCTGATCAAGAGGTTCCGGGTTCAAATCCCGGTCGGGTCCGAAATTTGTACATTTTTTAAGCAGGACAATAAAACGCGCTGTTTTATGCATATTACAACCACCTCATTAGGCTACTATAAAAGCTTGTGCCGTGAAAGAGGAAGGTGGTCGGCAACTGGAACCCAACCCACGACCTTCAGTTACAAAGTCGGCGACGGAACCTCGTACGCAGAGCGTATTGGAGGTCGTGGGTTCGAATCCCGGTGCCGACCATTTCCACTTTAAAAACACATGCTTTGTTTTGTGTGAAAGATGTCAAAAGTATATTTGTGTTCACTTTGAGTGAGCCCAGATTCATTAAAAAAGTTATCGATCGATATTGTACCTTATATATAGGTATATTGTAACAATAATAAATTGAATAGGAACCTACGTATAATATGACTATACTATAAAAAAAATATGTTTTATGCGGATATATGTAGGCTGTAAATGAAATTTTTTATCGAATCCAACCAGCAGCAAAACCTGTCTGACGACAGACATAGGAAAGTTTGATAAATTGATTGTTCCATTTGACGACTTCTCATGACTTCTCATTCTCCATTTGAAGAGTTGCATGTAGGAACAATATTTCCCGCCGCGGACATCTTTTATTGTTGTCATAGAAACTATAGGCTTTCAGACAAATAACATACCTACCTCAGTATGAAAAATATTTCCGTAGTTGGATTGTATAGGTATGAAATTATGTATGATAAATAGTTCGCGTGGAACTGTTTCAAAGAAAATACCGAGTTACGAACGAACCTAACGAATTATTATATTTGATTATATACAGAAGAAACAATATTGTAAAATGCCACATTTGTCTAAAAACTAACAAAAAACGAGATTGCGAGTAAAGTCAGAGACACTGCGTAAACAATAAGAAGGGTTTGCTATTGTTCTAAAAATCACCGCCAATTCTACCTACCTGCTATTATGTAGGTAGAGTACCTACCCAACTAATGGTTTACAACCCTGCGAATGTTCTCGAAGAAAAGAGTCTTTTACACTGTATTACATTCCTTCGAAGCAGAGGTGAGCGAAAGTCATTGAACTCGCATAAGATTGATCGGGGCGTAAAGAGTTGTACGTATAGGAACAATACTGTGGTGATGTGAGTTCCTATGTTCAACATATTATATTTCCTGCAAACACATCTGTTTATTTTTGTCAAAGAAACTACTTTCAAACGAATAATACCAATAAATATTTTTTTTAAATTTAAAATGTTTTAAAGTACACATTCCCGTAGTTAGATTGTTTTTGTCATATTATTATCTACGAAAAATATTTTGCGTGAAAGTCGGTGGAAGAAGCGAAAGAAGTATGCTTGGATAGAAAAGAGTGGAGGCCCGTTCTCTCTGCCTACCCCTTACGGGACACGGCGTGATGGGTAAAAAAAAATTGCGTGAAAGTGATTCAACGAAAATACCGGGTTACGGACGAACCTAACCAATTCATTAGAAAACCGATGATATCTAAATCACACTAAACTTATTTTTACCAAAAATTGGAAGAAACCGTTACCTGCCCTACTAACAAAGGACGCAGGTACCCATGAAACGGACTTACACCTCTAGATAAGTTCGAAGGAGACAGGTATACAGGCCTTTCCTCATTGTTTTGCTAATATTCGTCAAGTTTGCTATCTATCAGGTTCTTTTGTAAATATTAATATTATTTATGACATGGGTGGACCTACAAAAATTAGGCGTTATTGGAATTTTGCTCAAATACCTAAATATGAAATTCTGCGAGCGTTACATGGGGCCTTAAGAATGAGCAAGAAGGATTATAAAAAAATGTGAACTTTAAAATTGAAATGGAAATGTAATTAGGTATAGGTACGTAAGCTTATGAAACTAAAAGGGCACATCAAAGTCGTTGATATTTTTAAAATTCTACAATCTATAAAATTTTCAAATATTCGAATTTCGAATTCGGTATCCATTTGGTATTTCTATATTACGGTGCTAAACGTAAGAACGAAGTAGTACCTACATTCTAAACTAGCTGAGTTATCCAGGGACCACTTAAATACATATTATTTGAGTGTACGGGAAATCTCTAATAATAATTTATGCTTCTTCCGATCCAGTCAATCTTCTGATTAGGCTTATTTTTCCTACTCCAGGGGATGAAACTACAAAAAGATAGATCCGTTATTTGAAGAGCCAATTTATTCATTAAAATAATTAGAGATGCGTAAAAATTGATTGGTAGTCATGGGGGACCTCAACGCAAGGGTAGGGACAGACCCTACAAAAGGCCCATCTGTCATTGGGAGACATGGTATGGGAGAGTTAAACAATAATGGTGAGAGACTGATAGAAATGGCTACGGTCAGCTCTCTGGTCATTGGTGGCACGCTATTTCCTCATAAAGAAATACATAAATACACCTGGACATCTCCTGATGGGCAAACCAGAGCCCAACTGGACCACATTCTCTATAACTCCGCAAAGCGAAAAGAATTATTAGATGTCCGTACTTTCAGAGGTGCCGACATCCACAGTGATCATGAACTGGTGATTGCGAAAATTCGCTTAAATCTTAAACGGGTCACTATGACAAATACCAGACATAATATAGATATAGAGAAACTAAAGACCCCTAACATATGTGATCAATTCCAGGCAAATATTGATGAAAGGGTGAGAAGCCAATCGGGAACTTCCACTGAAGAAATTTGGGACAATTATAAAACAACAATAGTGGAAACAGCCAAAACAACCTTGGGTATAAAACAAAATATACGACCAGAATGGATGTCTGTTGAAACATGGACCCTGATCGAGTCAAGGCAAAGAATCAAGAGCCTGAGGGACAGTGAATATGACGAAACCAAAAAAGCTGCACTGATAACGGAGTACAGACTTCATGACAAGGACGTCAAGCGATCCGCACGATTTGACAAACGACGTTATCTAGAAAATCAAATCGAAGAAGCAGAGCATGCCGCCGCGATGAAAGACTCTCGTAAGCTATTCAAAATTACTAAACAAATATGCAAGAAACCAACCATCAGAGCTGGCGCAATGCGCAATCGTAATGGCAATATCGTCTCAAGTTCAAGCGAAATAAAAGAAGTGTGGGCAACCCACTTCGACACGCTACTGAACCGCCCTCCTCCATCTGAACTCATTGATGTAAGCACAGCGATGCTCCGTCTGAATCTTCCACAAATTGATGTCATCCCGGATCAACCGCCTACCCTCTTGGAAGTTAGGAATGCTATACTCCACCTAAAAAGCAATAAATCTCCTGGACCTGATGAAATCTATGCTGAATACCTCAAAAACAGTATCGAATCTGCGACCCGAACGCTACACGCAATAATGCTGAGAGTATGGGAAGAAGAAAAGTGCCCAAAAGACTGGGTTAACGGAAATGTAGTAACTATACATAAAAAGGGTGACCCAAAGGAGTGTAACAACTATAGAGGAATAACTTTACTCAGCATACCAGGAAAAATGATGGCATATATATTGTTAAACAGAATCCAGGCCCCAATAAAGGAAATCCTAAGACCAAATCAGGCCGGCTTCCTGCAGGGCCGATCATGTGCGGATCATATCCACAGCTTGCGGTGTATACTCCAGCAACACAATGAATTTAGAAACCCGCTGGCTTGCTGCTTTGTAGACTATGAGAAAGCCTTTGATAGTCCTCATAGAGACACAATTTGGAAAATACTGGCAGCTTATGGGATCCCAAATAAAATCGTGAATCTCATAAAGTCTCTTCATGAAGACAGCAAATGTCGCGTGAGGCTAGAAAGTGACTACACTGACTGGATTGAAGTCACGACTGGTGTCCGACAAGGCTGTGTCCTGGCCCCATGCCTTTTCATCATTGTTATGGACTTTATTCTTCGCCTATCTATCCCCGCAAATGCGGGACTCAACATCTCTCAAAATCTCAAGCTGTGTGACCTCGAATTTGCCGACGACCTTGTCATTCTCGAAAAAGATGTTGCAATATTGGAAGAAACTCTGAACAACATTAAAGAGATTTCGGAAAGAGTTGGCCTAAAAATGAATATGGGAAAAACTAAAAGCATGCACAACAACCATTCTGGAAACCATGGAAATCTGACTCTGGGCAACAGCAACAACACTATCGAGAATGTCGATACATTCAAGTACCTCGGAGTCTATGTAACACCTGATGGCGGAATGGAGAAGGAGTTATCAGTGAGAATCGCTTTGGCAGGATCCACTTTTAACAGCATGAGGAATATATGGAGATCGACCAACTTCTCAGTAAAAACCAAATGTCGTCTTTTCAATGCTTGTGTAATACCAGTGCTGTTATATGGATGTGAGTCATGGCACTTGACAAAAACACACAAAAACAAACTTCTAAGCATTGAAAATAAATTTCTTAGACGAATCCTGGGGATAAGATGGTTCGACTTCATAACAAACCAAACCGTCCGATCACGAACGATGCAACCTCCAGTGACAACGGTTATCCTGAATCGTAGACTGAGTTGGCTTGGCCATGTCTTACGTATGTCCCCCGATTCCATAGACTATGGAAGCTTATTATATACACCGGGTGGTAGAAGAAGACGTGGCAGACCAAGACTCACGATCAAGAGAGCCTACGATGAAGACCTTAGGGATACCGGCTTAAGTTGGAATGACGCCCTGGATTTGGCCCAGGATAGAGATGCTTGGCGAGGCTTTGTGGCGACCACATGCTCCACCTAGGGAGCGAAAGTGGATTAAGTAAGTAAGTAAAAATTGATTGCGTTTCTTCGCAATTCGCGAAAAGGGCAATTGAATCAAATACATACTTAAGTAATTCATTAATGCCAATCAATTTTTCCCTCCCGAAGCACGAGTATATACTCATTTTCGGGAGGTATCTTGTTTGTATATTTTAGTTGTTAATAATTATTATCTGTAAGCATGTTATTTTTATATTTGTATATATTATCAATAAAGGCTTTATATTATTATTATTATATTATTATTATTATTAAAAAATGTTAAAAAAGTGATAGAAAGTCTATGAAAAGTCGAAAAATTTTGTTTATATTGCGGGCACTCTACTACAATACCCAATTTTTTTAGTTTTCCATGTTGGGTTTATCCCTTCGGCAAGGCAGCGATTCGATTCCTTCCGAAAGGCACGTCGGAGTTATCACCGTGAGTGTTTATTGTTGACAGGGCGAGTATGCACGGGTTTTGTATTAACAGAAGGTTTTATTGTGGAAAAACATATTTTCAAGGGATGCAGAATGTACTAATGAGCGGGCGCCGAGTGGCGCACCGCTATCCGCGTCGATCCGAGACGGATGTTGCGTGTTGGCTCTATGCAGACTTGATGGTGACTTATAGTCGTGCGGCTTTGTACGATGTGGCTGGCTGCTACTGGGCAACACCACCTATATAAGAAAGCCTTAGCGCTGAGAGTGTGACGTCACATTGTAAGGCCCAGTATGCACATGCCTTATATCTGTATGTACTAACCTGTACTCTATCATATAACACTGGTCGAGTGCGACGTTAGAGGAAAAATGGCCGCCAGCGCTAAGGTCTTCTTATATAGGTGGTGTTGCTACTGGGTGTCGACATCATGGAGAAACTCCATTGGTGGATGATGTCGTCATGTGAAACATGGTCGCTGCAATATATCGGTAATTTGTCTACGAATCTGCACCCACTCAATCGCATTTTTGACATCTTTAACTTAAGACAAAGAGGACATGTTAGAACAATCAATACAGAAACCGACAAAACTAACCGCTAGACTACCAAACATTTCTATACACATACATACATACAGACAGACAAAGGAACGTAGTATGAAGTTTTATATAAATGACGGCCGTTTGTCGTAGAATATCTCTCACTTGAACATTTCTCCTTTCCATTCATACCAATATATTATCGCGTTTGCCGTCTTGTTTTTTCGACCGGAAATTTCATGGCTCGGCACACGAAAAATTCCCATTATTTTTGAGATCCACTCAAGCGTACAAGTCTGAGGCTCCCGCTAGTCTCGTGAATATTCTCTATGAGGCGTGTATTAAACCCACAGAGGGTGCTTCAAGAGTTAAGACACTTCTTGGTAATCCGCCTTTCCCTCTAATGAGAACGATCTTCACGTACTTCACTTACCAACACTATTGTGCCAATTAATGTGAACGATTCGATTGCGTAACTTTTTTTTACCCATCACGCCGTGCTCCGTAAATGAAAACGGACCTTGTTGGGAAAAATTGAAAATCCAATAGACGTACTTACTTACTTTCCGTTTCCGGTGCATCAAGTCTGAAACTCCCAGTAACTGGCCACCCGAATGCCGCTATACCTCGCCATCACGGTGTCCTCGTGTGTGCATGTGTCACCAATCAGAGGGCACGAGAACCGGTGGGAGTAGTCTTGCAGACTTAAATGGTTGGACAACTTTATTAAGCATCTCACCATCAACAACAAAATGCAAGAAGGAATTTAGCGTCTTTTGTTAATTGAATACACAATGGAACACTTTCAATTCAAACTTCTATGACAGTATTCTATAAATCTATGAACATTGATAAGTATGTAGGAACCCTATTTTCTTCAACAGACTCTACATTCTCCACTCTATTCTATCCATGTATTCCCATAAAATATCTCCCAATTCTCTTACTTTTGACCTAGCTTTCCTTGAGGAAGTAATCGATGTGTTCGATCCACGTCATTCTCTGTCTTCCACGTTTTCTAGGTCGTCCACGCTCGGTGCGTCTGCAAAAAATAACAGACTTTTATGAGTAGGTTATACCTACTCGACGACGATGATTTTAATGTTGCTGTGCTATGGACTATCAAGAACATATTATTTAAAGTATAATATTTACAAAAAAAAATTTAATTAATTTTTTTCGGGATCTTCAAAGGTGCTCCTTACACCTGAGTACATTATTATTATTAGAGAACTTTTTCGGATGCACAGAGCTGAAAATTGGATCCTTTTTTTTCAACAGTCACGTGACTGAAGATAACTTATCAATAAAAATTTATTTTACTTTTACAAGACAACACAAAAAAACCCATAGGTACTTCCTTTAACTAATTAGGTATATATTTAAAAAATAAAATTACTCTGTGTTGATGATAAAATATTATAAAATAAAAAATCGAATGTCGCACACCGCTACCGACAAAAGTTACAGTTTGTATGAGTTTAACAGCAGTCACGTTATTTCTTTATTTCTCCTCAAAGCTCTTTAATAATAGAATATCGAGTTATTGTAGAATTATGATAGTGTTTTCGTAACGACTGTCAAATGATTTGCGCTTTTTTTAATATAATATATATATTTTTTGTGGATATAAGCTTATGTATCGTAATCATTGCAGAAAAGCTGTGTTTGAGAATTAAATAACTTGCTAGTGTTGTCCACAGGAAATTATGCCTGATTTGGAAAGGACTAATTTGACAGAAAGTAAATTATTTTAATCATTTAGATACAGCTGTCAAAGCGATTTAGAAGTGTTGCAATCTGATATGAAGGAAAAAAGGCTGAAGATTTTAATAAATTTGCACAATACTGTACCTACTCTTTCCATGTTTTAACTAGTTTATAATATTTTTCGCCCGTTTGTGCGGTTTTTGGACCATGAATTTCATAAGTGACTATAAGGTCTATATTTTAGCAAATAGTACCTACATAAGTCGTAATTGTACAATATTTAAAATAATAATAAGACTAACAATTTACAAACAATTTATTAATTTTTCCAAGTATTTATTATCCTGTATATTGTTTCTTAAGATTTGTGCCTATATATGAAGCCAGGGGGTTTATTAAATAAGTCAATTTTCTTCTACCAACTAATGAGGCAATAAATAAGTTATGAAAAAAATTGTTAATAAACAAACTATTAATATACCAAATACACGTTCTATATTATTTTACTTAAATTATATTCTTAAATTCATTATTTACATACTTTATACATTATTTATTTACATACTAAGTACTTATTTGAAATTTTAATATTATATAGGTATTTTGGCCAGGTAACCGCCAGGAACTAAATTATTATTCTGAAAAAAAAAAACAGAATTCTCATGAAAATTCTATTTTCAAAATGAGAGTGATCTTTTCCTTTCTTACGTAGAATGGCAGAGAAAAAAAGACGGTTTATCATTTTTTTATATAGGTAATGCAAAAATTTTACAGATATCCTTCATCTCAGGACATGCTCATACATAATTTAACCCTCAAGAATGTCTCCTGTGCTAGGAAGAGCTCCTGCTACGCGTTTTACATGTGTATGTAAGTTTACCCGCAACCCTGCGTCACGTCCAAGGGTCTTCCCGTATTATCCTTACATCTCTTTCTCACAACCATTATGCAAGCTATTTTAAAACAGGGTTGGCAATTTGCGAACTCGTAACTTTTTTTACCCATCACGCCGTTTCCCGAAGGGGGTAACTAGGGGTACGGACTTCCATTCTTTCCTATCCAAACAAACCTCTTTCGCTTCCTCCAAACGCATAACATTCCGCATACATGCTCTTCTATTCCTTTTGGACGGCTCCGATATATTTGGTCCATGGCATTCGAGGTCGTCCTCGTCTGCGTGCACCCATTATTCCAGATTTATATTAGTCATTCTATCACCTTAAACCACCTTAATTTTTTCCCTTTCATTCACTACGATAAAATCCACTGTACCTTCCTTTCTAATATTACTATTCGTAACTCTAAGTTCTCTATTTTTTTTACTGTGCCAAAAGTGCTACTTTTTAACCTCAATTTGTTTTTAGAGTTCTGTGTTTTATCTACATAATATGTCCTTTGCATTGTGTCAATGCCTTACCTCGACTTCTGTTCTCCGTAAGATATTTTTCTCAATAGTGTTTTTGTTTCCTCCGAAATATAGGATTCCCATCTCCCAGTTGCAGCATGGTCATGGGACATAACGTCCCCTTTGACCTCTGATGTGAAGGAACTCGATTTATTCTCTACATCAGGTCGTCTCTGTGGAAGCACAAGAAGTTCTCTCCATATTCTCTATAGAGGGTCCAGGTGTACCTTTCATAGCCAAACCTAGGGATATTAAAGTCCGCCCGTACAGAACCCCCTATGAAGAGGTTATACAAACAACATTACATAAAAAAGTAATATGGACAGCAAAAACAACATTAATAGCGAGTAGATAAGATTACTGTAATACATAATAATAAAAAATCTTGACAATCTATAATATAAAAGAAAGTCGGGTTAGTGCGAACATTTATAATTCGAGATCGGCTGAACAGATTCTTCCGATGATTGATTAATTGGATTCTTCTCCGCTCCGGATAACAGAATAACTATAAAAAAGGTGAAAAAAATGGATAAGATGAATAATATAAAATATAAAATCAAAGTTAGTATGGAAAGGATTTACTGACAACAACCTGTGAAAAACTCCAAAACAACACAATTTTTATTTACTTGACAACCATTGAGTTTCAAAACATTGGTAGGCAGATTTTTATAGAATGTCTTTCAAGCTTCCAGAAATATACCTAATACCTATATAATATTTTAAACGTATTTTTGTATAAAAATTACAAATTCGATATCAATATTCATAGTAAGGACTACAGGAAAGTCTGTTGGGAAAGCTAGTATGTATTATATAGATTCACGTGGGGTAAAATGATTTAAGGCAAGGGTGAGGGACAGGAATAAGGGTTATGAAAGGAATAGAGGAAAGGTGAAGTTATTGCTTTGTCAAAGACGTCAGACAGGGATATTGTCAAAACATCCCATTGGGTGAAAGTTGTTCATTCTTAGAAGGATGTGTTTCATTCTTAGTTGGTATCCATGTTTGGTGGTACCTTTGTGTAGATCGTGCGTCACTGGTAGAAATAGAACAGAAAACACCTTTAGGCGATATGTTCAGCTGGCTAAATAGACATCTTTCTGATATACGAAGATGAAATCGTTTTAATGTATAAACGCTTTGATCTCAGAAACTAGCTCTCGTATTTCTTGGAGAATGCCCACGGTGATTTAAAATCACGTGACGACTCTTAGAAATACTATTTGTAAATTCATTACGAAGAAAAACTACACGACACCCATATTTTTTGTCTGATGTTTATTTTTTTTTTTTATTTTTTTTTTTTTTATTGATATAAATATAGAACATAATTATTTACAAAAACAAGTATAATACTATGATTGAGTCACGCCAAATCTAAAGATTTGTCGGCGTGTTCTCTTTAATTGTAAGTACATGATACAAAGAAAGTTTACTTAATCTACTACTACATTAAAAACATACTTAAACCATAATTAAATTTAAACATTAATTTAAATAGTTAATTATATACAAATCCACACTTTATTAACCATTCCTTGACTAATTTTTTTGCAATATTTTTACTTTTGCATTCCTTAATAGATGCCGGCATCATATTAAATATCTTTGGCACGTTGTATTCTAATGTTCTTTTACCGTACTTATTATTAAATTTGTTAAATGGCATAAGGTGTTTGGACATTCATGTCTTAATTATATATGACATGATTCACGCTCACAGATTCTACAGATTACCCTGTATAGATGGGCCTTCTCATTTTTCTCATTGTTCTTATTTTGTCTCACACAAAAACTATAACATCTTAACACTCTGCCGTAGAGTCCCTGTATCGCGCAACACTCAATGTCATCTCTTTCAGATGTCTTCAACCTTTTTATTCCGTTGACATTTCTTTAATTCAAATCATATCATTTAATTTTTACTTGGAATTGTTTATAATATGAATGAAAAAACACTTGTCTTATACTACACAAATTATTTATTGCAGAGACGCGTTTCGTCCTGTTAGAACATTTTCGATCTGATTTAAAAATATTTTTACAATGATCAACCAAGCTAAAATTTTAAAGATATTATTGTTAACATATATGTGGCTTATTGAATGAGAGGGATGTATAGTTACTACACTTCCACCCACACTTCACACCCACAAAATATAAACAAATAAAAATATGGAATCTCCATCTCTTACCAACACACAATTAAAATAGACCTATCCTGCTCCAACAGTGTCCACCGTATACCCATCCTTATCTTACACATTTAACTATACATCCCTCTCATTCAATAAGCCACATATATGTTAACAATAATATCTTTAAAATTTTAACTTGGTTGATCATTGTAAAAATATTTTTAAATCAGATCGAAAATGTTCTAACAGGACGAAACGCGTCTCTGCAATAAATAATTTGTGTAGTATAAGACAAGGTGTTTTTTCATTCATATTATGAATTACTACACGGTAAACACCAAAAATATTAATTGGAATTGTTTATTTAGAAAACGATCACTGAGATTTTCGTATATTTATGAAGAAGTATCTATCATTTTCAAATCGCTTCGATCGAACTAGAGGATCGGTTTCGTGCGGGACGGGTTTGTTTCGGATTTGTCTCCTCCGGGCTGGTATGCGGTGTGCGGGGGGGGGGGCTTAAATGGAGAATGAATGTATATATCATTTTATTCAAAGAAGAAGAATAATTATAAAAAGTAGAGGAAAATAGTTTTTTTCAATCATTCGTTATATAAGGGAAATACTGAATGATGTAGTTAACGGTAGCGGTCAGTCGGTGTTCCCATAGTAACAACGCACAAATAACAGATTTTTACGTTGTTACCACGGGGAACACTTAACGATGCAGTTGGCGGCCATTTTATTCTACTCGACTTCAGACCCAGTACAATAATTTTTGCATGTAAATTTCATCATGTACCGAAAAAATATAGAATATTCTCTTTTTTATTCGAAATAAGTAAGTACTTATTCTGTGTTATTTAAACTATTCTTATTTCTTTGTTTCAGGTAAAGAACATTCTTTCGAATTGCGCTGATTACTGAACAAATTATGAATCAATACATAAGGTAAACAATTTTAAGTATAACTTAGAATTTTCATACTTACATTTTTTCTAGATTTGTAATGCTCATTGAATGCCTCTCTTTTTAAATGATGATTTTAATTGATATTGTCTGATTTTTTTATTCTGTAACTTGCATATCACTCATTTGTAGGTGGAATTCTAAATTATGTAGGTACATCAATTACTTGTGTATTTACGTAGTAAAATACATTTGAATAGATTAAAACATCGTAATTACACTTTGAATAATTAAAACGAAAAAAAAAACACTAACGCGTTGGTTCGTTAACGTTACTCACAACTGTTGATAGTTTCGGCCGAGGGTGCTTGGTAGTACCTAGTTCATTTTCACTTATGTAAAAATAAATAAGGAGTCTTCAGGTTGTGCTACTACGAATTACTTTATTTCCATAAACATGTTTTCTGGAGCGACTACTCCCTTCCTCAGATGGACAAAGACTAAAGAATATAAATGAATATGAGATATTTTACAAATTAGTTAAGTATATGAAACAAAAAAAAACAGCATTAAAGAAAGGGTGAACTTATGAGTACTTTAAAAAAATGACAACTATACAATGTAAAAGTGACTTATTTTGAGCTAAGGGAAGATAACAATAATAATAAAGTCATCACTGTATCAAAAGTTCATTTGATATTATATAGCTTCCGTTATTCTTACATATTGTCAAACAGTACCTTTTTATGTTAAACCAATATCCTACTCTGTACATACCTTCTTTTCATAGTTAGTTCTATGTTCTTTAGGATTAATTATTATTATTGTTATCTTCCCTTAGCTCATAATAAGTCACTTTTACATTGTATAGGTAGTTGTCATTTTTTTAAAGTACTCATAAGTTCACCCTTTCTTAATTTAATGCTGTTTTTTTTGTTTCATATACTTAACTAATTTGTAAAATATCTCATATTCATTTATATTCTTTAGTCTTTGTCCATCTGAGGAAGGGAGTAGTCGCTCCCGAAAACATGTTTATGGAAATAAAGTAATTCGTAGTAGGACAAACTGAAGACTCCTTATTTATTTTTACATAAGTT
This sequence comes from Mystacides longicornis, assembly GCA_963576905.1. Lineage (NCBI taxonomy): Eukaryota > Metazoa > Arthropoda > Insecta > Trichoptera > Leptoceridae > Mystacides > Mystacides longicornis. The sequence goes on from OY756432.1 coordinate 3,480,866, forward strand.
ACTCACAAATTCTTTAATTTTTCAAATATCTTCTTATCTTAAAATGTTCAATTCGAGATTATAATGTTGATCGTGCATGTGCAACTACATTGTTATTTGGTTCGCGATCCAATGGTTACGCACACGTGTCTCAGTTAACCTACATATATTGATACATGATGCGAAACTCCCTTTACACCCGAAAGCATCACGCTGTATACATACTAATAAGCAACTCTATGAGAATGAAGACACGCTAACGTATGAAACTCACACACTTGTGTCGATATAAATCTTGCAGTTAAACTCGACATGCTTCTAAAGTACCTACAATCTCCTTACACAGCGCAGTTAGTACCTGCCTGCAATAAATATAAACTCGGCTGTTGAAAGCCTGGTTGTTATATCAAATTAAGTGTTTTTTGTATGTAACATCAAATTTAGTGTTTTTTGTATGTAATGTCAAATTAAGTGTTTTGTGTATGTAACATAAAATCAAGTGTTTTTTGTATGTAACATTAAATGAAGTGTTTTTTGTATGTAATGTCAAATTAAGTGTTTTGTGTATGTAACATAAAATTAAGTGTTTTTTGTATGTAACATTAAATGAAGTGGTGAAGTGTCCGCACTAAAATATTGATCCAAAAATTGAGGGAATGTTTCTTTTGTTTTATTCTGGCTTTATGTAAGATATTATTCAATATTTCGAGGTCAAACATTAGTCAGAAAAATTCCAATGAGATTTAAACCGAAAAAACGAAAACTTATAAATGATACGATGACATTTATAAATTTTAAATTTGAAATAATTATTTACAGTTGAAGTGTTTTTGTTGTTGTGGTATCATTGTTTTCCCCAGGTTCAGTTGTGAGACGTGATGTATTAAAAACATGCAAACCTACGTCACACACAAGTAACAATGAAAACTCAAACGTATAATCTTCATAATATTGTGCTCCTAATAAGAATCTTACTGAAAGATTTATGAAAAACATTTTTTACAGCAAATTTCATAATCTCGCACGCACTTCCAGGTACCTACTCGTTTCGTTTTTTTCCACTTCTTTTTTCATGCAGAGCGATTCGAGTTTTTAATTTAACCAAAGAAGCCTTTTGTGAAGTTATAAATAATATGTTAATGGTAGGGTGCTAACCTTAACAAAAGATAACAATGTTATCTTTTGTTAAGGATATGTCATATTTACCACTAACCGATTTTTTTTTTATAAAACCACTAGCTTAACCGACAGACGTTGTTCTGTGGTCTAACTATGAATATTGAATAAGAATTTAAAAGAATGGTAAAAATAACTTTTGACCAATGTCATTCCGACCGATGCGTCTGTTTTAAGCCACATATTTTTCATCCGAATTCTATCAATCGCACCATTTAATAAACAACCGACAGTTTGTGTCAAACGACAATTTGGTTTCAAAATTAGGTAGACTTATTCACTTTTCGCGTTTTTATTTATAAAAAACGCTCTTCAATGTGAACAAATTGAAAAAAGCTGGAACAAAATCTGGGTGTCAATATTTTTAATGTCATTGGTTGTCAGGTAGGTAGGTACATAAAATTGTGTTTCTATATAATGTTTCACAGATGGCATTGTTGTATCAAAATTCATTCCATTCTAACTTTAATCACCATTCATGCATACTCCCTTGAGGCCCCCCGCACACCACAAGCCAGCCCGGAGGAGACCAATCCGCAGCATACTCGAACCGCACGAAACCAACCCCCTAAAAAGTCGGCCCCATACAAATCAAGCCCGCCGCGGACCTTCCTCCCAAACCAAGCAACAACACAGGGGCCCTAAGCCCCTTTACAGGGAGGACACCACCTGTCTGAACTCCGCTGATGGCACCCAGGCGTCCGAGGCTTCTTTCTTGTGCCTTTGCTGACCTTTTGGGGTTTAAGGACGTGAGATGGTCAATCTCACGGTCCAGTCGTCCCAAATGGAATGTCTAACTTTAATATTATATTTTATTTTCAATCCATTTTTCGATTTTTTATTAGTTCCGGGGCGGAGAAGAATCTGATAAACCAAAAATGATAAAAATCTGTTCAGCCGATCTCGAGGTAAAAATGTTCGCACTAACCCGACTTTCTTTTATATTACCTATATAATAACTTCTTAGTTTCTTTCTCTTCTTCTTATTCCTCCTTGATTAGGCAATTTTTTACGTTTATACCTGACGTGTTGTTTGCTTGAGAAGCTGATTGCCAGCTATCCTTCCAGCGCTTAGGTGATCATCCTAATAGAGGTCTGCTTCTATCTGATATATTGTCTACAAAATATGGAAACTTTGGCGTCCTCTATTCTTGAAATATGCTCATCAAAAAACCATTTCCTCCGTCTTCTCCACCTTACAACATCCTCAACTTCGCAGATCCTTTGGATCTCCAGGTTTCTCCATCACTTTATCACGAAAGGGTTTTCCGGAAACTGCTCTAAGAATTTTCATCTCGCCGCTGGTGCAAAGGAGGTTCATGGTTTGGAAGGTGTCGGCTCGATATTTTATTTCTCGTTTCGTTACAAAAATATTCAATGTCATATTGTTTTAATCAGTCTTACTGATAGAATGCTATTCATCGAATAAACGCAGAATAAGCAAATATTTCACAAAAGTGTCCCAAATGGAATGTCAAACTATCATAGTATGTACTTCAACGATTTGAAATTCCATTTACGACACAGTCGTGTTAGATTTGCTTGTTCAGCGCTTTTTCGACAAATAACGTTCTACTAGTACGGCTGAAGATCTTGCATTTTCTAAACTCCCTTTATTACCCCAATCAATGACATTAGGAGGCAAAAAGAGTCCACCGCAGCGCTTGATCATATCACAATTCCTCAGCTCTTTTGTCTTTTTTCTTTTGTATTAGATCGAGGATTCTTTTTTTTTTTTTGGTTTTTTAGTTTGGGTGATTTTTTGGTAAGTATCTGAAAATTTAACTTCTTTTTGGCTGATTTTTTCTTTGCACATACATAAATAATATAAATCTTCTACGCATTGGTGTTAGTATAGCTGGCGGAATTTAATGCGTGAAGCATTCTCTACCAATCAACCAATCTGAGACAGGATTCCAACCCCGAGTAGACATTTTAAGTGAAAAAAAAAACACATTAAAACCTTTGCCACTAGGCTACTGAGGTCGGTACATAATCAGAGATTTCTAAAAATGGTAAAAAAAAACAAACAATTATTCCTAACTACGTCATGTATTTGAAATAAAAATAAATAAAAACATTAAATAAAATTATTCCAAGCTCGAAGAGTAAAAAAAGAAAAGTGCATAAATTCAAAAAACTTTCGTAGGTACACGATATCTTAATTCAAGCTGAATCAGCTCATGATTACATTGTATGGTTTCCCCAGCTGCAATCTGATCTCAACGCGTTTCCCCATTCACCAGAGAGAGGCATACAGTGGCATACACCCGATATTTTCTATTCAATTCCCCGAAACCCCATAAGAGTTATGACTTACGGGAATATCCCATGGGTCTGGGGTAAAACATTATCCGCTTTTGCCACGTGTATTTCAGGATTTGATTTAGCCTGCATTATAATACCTATAGGAATAAATTTTATAAGAAAATTGTAAAATAAAATCTGTTTCAAGCATTGTAACTAAAATAAATCATAATATTAGATATTTTAGCGAATTTGTCGACATTTGAAAAAAAGCAAAAAGGCTTCGTTGAGAACACATCATCCTATTAATTTTCATTAAGCCGTGTCGCTTAAAGCGTAGGCGGAGAAAATCGGCCAGCATATTATTTTTTCTATCCAGGCACACTTTTTTTATTTACTTCTTCTACCAACATACTATTTTACATTCAACGTCTCCTATTTCTTTTACTTTTTGACCTTGTTTAATCTACATACATATGTTTCGGAAACGATAATCTCGGATAAATGTATAATGTGTAAGAACAGAACTGTGGTGCATGTAAGATTATTAAATGCTGGCAAACGGGATGATAAACCTATTTTTTTTTCAGTTTCTTTGTATGAATGGGACTCCATGTCCTGGCATATCTGTTGCAAAAAATATTTTTGACGCGGGCGTCCTCTACCAATCGCACCCTCAACCATTCCTTCCAAGGGGGTATGATCCTTTAAGAGGTATGACCCCGCTTGCAAGTTTACCACCATAGCCAGAACATAACAAAAATTAAAGATTAAATGAGTTCAAATATACAACAAGAAGTGTAAGTCAGCATATCTATAATATAAAAGAAAATCGGGTTAGTGCGAACACTTATAACTCGAGATCGGCTGAACAGATTTTTATGATTTTTGGTTAAATGGACTCTTCTCCACTTCATAATAAATAACTAATAAAAATCGAAAATGGATAGCAAATAATAGATATTAAAAATATAATAGTAAAGTTGGTATGGAATGAATTTTGATACAACAACGCCATCTGTGAAAAAATCTTCAGAAACACAATTGTTTTTTACCTGACATTAGCACGCAGATTTTGATGTTTTTTTTTTCAGGCTTTTTTTCTAATTTGTACATAATTGAAGCGCATATTTTTAATAAATTAAACGCGAAAAGTGAATAAATCTAATTTTTCAATCATATTGTCGTTTGACACAAACTGTCATCGGTTGTTTAATAGTTGGTGCGATTGACAGAATCAAGATGAATAATATTATGTGATTTGAAACAAAATATGCATCGGTCAGGATGACGTTGTTTAAGTCATTTTTATCATTCTTTTAAATTTTTAATATTCATAGTTAGACCACAGGACAACGTCTGTCGGGAAAGTTGGTTACCCATAATAATATTGGGAAATTGCTTTAAAACAGATGTTGGTGGTTCTAAATAAATGTTTCCTCGACTTCAACATCCACTCTGTATGTATCTTAATGCCATTCTTTCGCGGTCTTGACTTTTCTCCCAAGAGACTTGGGGCGTGCTACAAAAGCTGCGGTGTCTTTAACGTATCAAAGTAAGTACCACATAAAACTAGCAAGAACGTATGGGTTTTATACGTGGACTCTTATGGATATATTTTTTAAAACAAATTAAATGCCAATCTTGCGTTAAAGTAGTCCATAATGGTAATTTATTAATTTATTTCTGTTGTTTGAAGCGGGAGGATACTCACACAATACCTAGTCCGGTGGCAGAAACGTTAACTTAACCAGGAAATTTAATTTAAGGATCTTTATCTACATATTATATTTATAAAAATTCAGCCTTATATTTCGTGGTGATCGTATCGCGTATAAACGGCTGGACCAATTTCGCTTATTCTTTTTATTTGTTGTATTCGCTATTGTCAGTAGAAGGTTTTTCTGAATCAAAACAAGTAAAGTTGTGCGGAAAATTAAAATTAAGACAAATAAATAAACTAGGTAGGCAGGTATTAATTCATCTTAGTGCTTTTGGCAATATAATTAAATTCTAATTTTGAAATTGGCGTTTGACGGATACTGCCAGTTTTTTTATAGTTGGTGCGAAAGGCAGAATGTAAAATATAATATGGTTTAAAAAAGATGCATTGCTGAATTTGCTGCATTTTCACTGTGTTCAGTCCAGTGAACATGCATGAAGAAGAATTATTCTTTTACACCAAATTTAGAATGCTTGGTTTTTCTGGAGTCATTCATATTTCTGAGACTGAGAAACATAACTCCACCCGAGTCTGAGTTGTTACTCAAACTTGTTCCGTTGACATAACATTATAACGACTATAAGTCAAACTAGGAAAATAAAATTGAAGAAAAAAAAAACTGACCTATCCAAAATTTTCAACCTCACCTCCGCACGGTACCTCCCGCTAGAAAACTAACGAGGTACAGTGCACAATCTTTATAGAACGTAATTCATATTTACGGTAATAGGGAGGAAAACTTTCAGAAAACCCAAAGGCATCCACCGGGACAGCGTGGTATGATGTTATTTTTCGCTGACTGTCCTTCCAAAAAACAGATAATGGAGAAGCCCTTCTTCAACCGTTGATCAAGTGGTCTTAAAAGAAGAATATAACGGCTTTGTTAAAAAATGTATATATGAAACAACGTTCATGATATATTTCGGCTATTATAAATGACATATTATTTTGGTTTAATGTCACAAAAAGTGCGTTTCTAGCATATTTACAAACCGCGTTATGGAACCCATTTATGTTAAATCCATTATACATGTAACTTTAGAGATGCGGACACACAAATCAACGGGTAAAATATTATAAATTTTTAATACTATGTTCACACAAGAGTCGCAGTGTATGTAGAGTAGGTACACCACGAGCCGCTGCTGTATGTATATTTGATCGCGCTGCTCCAATAAAATGATAATATCACGGCGTAAAATATTTAATATTGCAGTGTTATCATGCCGCGGGTAGGAGCCTTGCGCCAATAATAATCGTTATTAATAATTGATTAAACGGTCTTCACACAGATGGCGATAGCGCAGTTTCTGATTGCAATGTGAAATATTTCCAATATACTAATAATGCTTTTTTGTTGGAAATACTTTGTTGTTTTTTAAAAGATTATGTTGATAAATTTGTATGAAAATGTTAACATTATATTTCCATACAGTTAGGTACTTTAAAATTTATAACAACCAATTTGTTTCTATAAAAGCATCATTCTATCATAATTATATAAGGTCAAAGAGAGAATTTATTAAGATACATTATACATTAACTTTTATACCTTAAGGTCAAAGAGAGAATTTATTAAGATACATTATACATTAACTTTTATACCTTAAGGTCAAAGAGAGAATTTATTAAGATACATTATACATTAACTTTTATACCTTACTAACATTCTCGACAGACGTCCTGTAGTTCTTACAATAGACATTGATTTCAAATTTGTAATTTATACAAAAATACGTTTATTAATAAAATATTATGATTGAATGTTAAAAAATAATAAAATTGAAATTTTATATCTGCGTATCAATATTTTTAATGTCAACGGTTATTAGGTTAACAATAATTTTGTTAATCAAATTTAAATAAAAAACTTTTTAACTATTCCACAAATTTATTGTACCTGACATGTTTCGAAGGGGCACGCCCTTCATGGTCACAGGTTATTTGAAACTAAAGCTAAGATTTGGTACCGTGATGAGTTAGCGTTGTACCTACTATAGATGCTTACATATTATGTTAGTATATGAATAGTCTACAGCTGATTTTGAATACAGAGTATATAAACGAATAAGATAAAAATGTGTTAGCAAATAGAGAAATATGAATATGGAAGATATAATACATTTATAAATGTTTATAAATGTTTATAAATGTATTATATCTTCCATATTCATATTTCTCTATTTGCTAACACATTTTTATCTTATTCGTTTATATACTCTGTATTCAAAATCAGCTGTAGACTATTCATATACTAACATAATATGTAAGCATCTATAGTAGGTACAACGCTAACTCATCACGGTACCAAATCTTAGCTTTAGTTTCAAATAACCTGTGACCATGAAGGGCGTGCCCCTTCGAAACATGTCAGGTACAATAAATTTGTGGAATAGTTAAAAAGTTTTTTATTTAAATTTGATTATTTAAATTACTTCCACCAAGAAAAATGCATGTTCAACAACTTATAAATTTTATTAATAATTTTGTTGTTATAGAAATTTTCATAGATGTCATTGGCGTCGCAGGTAATCAATTCCATACAAACTTTAATATTATATTTTATATTATTTTTTGTGCATTTTTCAACGTTTTGATAGTTATTCTGTTATCCGGGACGGAGAAGAATTCAATAAATCAAACATCAGAAGAATCTGTTCAGCCGATCTCGAGTTATAAGTTTTCACACTAACCCGACTTTCATTTATATTAGAGTTTTGCATTGGCGATGATTTGATCTTAGTTTTGATTCTCGATCGGGTATTTTCGTTTCATATAAGATTTTTACGGAAATGGAAACGTACGAACTTAGATTACAACAAAAGTTTTTATTGAAATTAAATTTTAATTGTTATTACAATCATCTCTAGATTGCTGTATACATTACCCACTCAAATAATTATTATTGTAGGTACAAACAAATTTCCAAGTTTCTCAGAAGCCTAGTCTGTTCGCCGTTGTTTGGAAGTTTCCAGTCTCCACGGAATATATCAGACTTTATTCAAGACTTACAGAATAATATGATCCATGTTGAGAACTTTTTTGTACACGACTAAGGCTAATTTAAGTTCCTTGCGGTGCGCTGGTAAAGATACGTCTTTCTGACCTTGAACTTTGAATTCATTATCAACTCGAAAGTTTTATCTTGTTAACTTATTTTATCTTTAGTCCACTTTTCCTACCATTATATTGTTTTAAACGATTATGTCACTTTACAGAGTAAGTATAGCTTTTGGATAAATGACAAACTTAAATCGATTTTATCGAAGTCACAAAATTTCCGATACATTTTTCATTTCTTTTCGTACCTTTATAAAGATTTGATGTAAATTGCCGTACCTACGATAAATGAAAGTGAACAATAATTAAAAAAAAAATCTTTGATAATAATTATTCTGTACGCTTCAATATTTTTTCTAACAAGCATACTCTTATATCCAAAGCATCTCAGCATTAATTTCTAATTTTATTCCCTTCTTAAAGTTTACCTACTGAAAAATGTGTTCAATATTATTATTTTCCTCAGTGAAGTAAAAACCCAAGGTCGCAACCCCATGACACTGACGCAATAAGAGGCGGCTCCTCCCTGCCTTCCTCACAAGGAATACGAATAATGATTAAAAATTCAACGTTGACGCGTGGCATTTCTTTATGAACACTCGTCAGAGGAACACTGCCGTAACATGTTTCAATATCTTTACATAATTCGGTATAACTTTTTAGTATTCATGAAATGTTACAATTTGTTGTTTTGTATCTACCTACCTATATCTCTATATTTTTTTCATGTTATTTTTTTTTGACAAATGGCGCTAGGGGTTGGGGCCTAACTAGCGCAGCCTCCAGTGGCGGCTCGTCGTGCAGGCTCAAAAATAAATAAATAAGGGTAATTAATCATCTGTCGCTTTTTTAGAGATTGTGTCATTATTTTCTGAGCTACGCTTCTTTGTACCAAACAATTTGTTTTTTTTTACTATTTATTTCCGGTCTTTTTTTTCAACTGTCTTTTGTTTTTTTATTATTATTATTGTTGTTGTTTCATTTAAATTTTCGGCAAATGATAGCTCTTAACTGCTACGATTTATAGCTCAGTCGTACTTCAAACCGACAAATTTGTATTTTATTTCTTGACCTCGATTGTTGGGATTTTTGAAAACAAAACAAATTATTTTGTGGTTTTTGCGATGAAAGAATCATCCCACAATAATATGAGGGAATAATAATAATAATGGACGTCATATTATTCAAACATGCCCAAATATAACTATCATGAAGAGCTGTATTCCATCTTTGATATTGTTAAAGTTTGTGAAATGTTATCATATCTTTCCAATTTTTCCTGTATTTGGTATAAGTCAGCAAAAGATGACATTGTCGGAAGACAAGTAGGTAGTAATGAAAAAAAATTCTCCCACATTCAATAGACCCACTAGAGTTCAACAATATACAGCATCCACTATAACGTATTCATTTGGAGCAACATTATGACATTGCATGCTGTATTTGAATCATATCTGTTCTAAATTTAAAACATAGAACATAGGTAATATCCATATAGTTATACTTCTTTGTCAATTTTTGTTCATTCTGGCTATTAAACAATACCTACTAATTATTATTATAAAGAAACGAACAGCAGGTATAAAAAGGCGAGACTACTCAAAATCTCATATCCGTTTTATTTTTGAACGGTTTGTTTCATAAATAATTGTCCATCGGACCGTTTTGAAATTGATATCCTATTTCTCTGAGAAGGCTTATGACTGATCACATTAGAGACGTTGCATAGATCATTCTCGAGAGAGAGAGTGTGAATCCCCACATTAGAAAGAAGAAGACCTTAATATCAAGACATATATTTTCTGTAAATTCATTACGAAGAAAAATCACACGATGCGCAGCGTCATATTTTATCTAATTGACGTTTATGGCCATAGAGTGTCGAGACATGCGCATTTCGAATGTCAGTTGCTATATTTTGTTTTACGCTCACGGAAAAAAAAATATATCGTAGAACAACATTTGCCGGGTCTGCTAGTAAACTATAGAGTTTAACCAGACACCTGTACCCCTATTCTGTAGCAAGTGTAGGGTAGTCACTTGAAAAAAGTGACTATTAGGCGATACATTTTGTATGAAAAACGTCTATACGTATTGAATGCGAGAATCGCATATAGACGTTTTTCATACAAAATGTATCGCCTAATAGTCACTTTTTTCAAGTGACTACCCTACACTTGCTACAGAATAGGGGTACTGGAGGATATTGGACTAAAACAAAAATGTTCTGAAATGTTCGCAATCGGCCGCGTGCGCACTGTAGTGATTTTTCCTAGGTTTACGGTAGAGCATGAGATATGGATATAGATAGATTTCAATTAATTATTAACTCAGGGCGGGGTACTCTCATGTACATTGGCATCCACTTATTGTTCCCTATATTATTTCTCAATCAAGGAGGGAGGTTGTTAAGATTGCATATTTATGAATATGAACAAAATTATTGCTGAATAATGGTTTTATTAGCTTGCCCTCTGCCGCGGTGGACAGAGGATGGGCTCAGTGGCAAAAAAACAAATTTAACAAAAAGTAATTTACATAAAGTTTTCTGTGTAATATGGGCATGGATTGCAAAGAGGTTATTACTGTTGAATGACCTGACCTTTAGAACACTGACGATCCTGCGTCGACGTCTTGGGGCGGCTCCGTGAATTTCGGCGTTTAAATACGTAGATAATCTTAATAGATCTCGTCGATGAAGCACAAGCTGTTGATCACCATCCTTTTCGTCCGGTGTTGACTTTCGGCGTTTGAATCTGTAGATAGTTTTAATAGATCTCGTCGATGAAGCACAAGCCGTTGATCACCATCCTTTTCGTCCGGTGTTGACTTTCGGCGTTTGAATCTGTAGATAGTTTTAATAGATCTCGTCGATGAAGCACAAGCCGTTGGCCACCAATTTTAATAGAGCTCGTCGATGAAGCACATGCTGTTGGCCACCATCTTTTTCTTCCTCCTTTGAAAAAAAAATCCCGTCCGTGCTGCTCGGCTCCGTGCTTGGTCTGACCTCGAGGCCTCCCCACCGCCCGGCTATGTCGGCCCGGCGCGCACCACTTCCCGTTGAAATGTTGCCATTGTCAATATTTAACTGATATCTGTCAAAATATTCTGCTACAATATCCCTCTCACCCATCCAAAAAAAAATGTTTCAACATTTTTTTTTTAAGGTCAAGTCTCTTTACAATGTTATAACCACATATTATATATATTAGTTAAGCGTACACATCATAAAAAAATTCATATTAACAAAATCAAAATGTTCCAGTTTCATATTACATTATATTTACACATATGCCATTTTTCTTCAGTAATACAAAATAATATAACTCATCCACTAAACAACTTTTCTATTATTATTATTTTTGTAATAGAGATCCAGCCGTATGTTATGCCACAAGCTAACTCCTTCAACTTCAATATTTATATAAATTAATAACAATCAATTTACATACAGGCGCCACTACGATTTGATTCTAAATTAACTTTATTCTGGGTGAATCAATTCCTCGTAGAAACAAACCCAGTTGTTTTCCAGATGATAGATCTACTAGTACAGATCGGAAAACCCTACATACGGCTGATTCTCAGATCACTCTAATTATTTCAAGATAATCAATAAATTTTTATCTTTCCAATTTAAACAAATCATTCAATTTTTTTATGGCATTACATACCTCATTTTTTTATGGGCATTACTTATACTTTTTTTAAACTTTAAACTATAATAATTATACTTTTGCCTTATATCAAATTACAGATATTTTATTTTTTTTATTATTCCAATATTTTTTTTTTCAAGTCAAATTCTCAATCTATGATTTAATTTTTTTATACATATCTCATTCCAATTTCCCATCATAAATAGCGACAACCAAAACTAAATTAACTCAAAAATTATTTGCTACACTTTAATTTTTCCTTTAAGTCTAAGATTTTCATAATATACGCCGTTACTCAAGGCTATTTTAAAACTTCAAGATTCAAAATGTTCTATTACAACTTCACTAATACCTACAATGCAACATTTCTATATTCAATATAACTTTTCACTAATATATAGGTACATATTAATTCGCTTTCAACGTTTACCTATTTACATACCCTCAAGCCTTGGTCCCTTATACGTTTGACATAATATATCAACTTTACAAGTACATAACTAGTCTCTAACTTATTATTATTAATTTTTTTTGTTTTTATTTTGTATCATAATTCTTAAAATCATAATTATTAATTATTTACATGAATAGATCGGCTCCATTTTTTTTAAACAACAAAATCAAAATAATATTATTCAAAACTCCAACTTAAATAAAAATCCCCAAAATATTTTACCTAATCCTAACTAACAAACTTAAATATTTTTCAAAATGATATCCTTGAGATTTCTCTCTCAGATTATTAAAGTAAAAAAACTAGATGTTACATACATCAAATTACATATTATTCTCGTTATTAGATTATCAATCTCAGTTCTTTTACATTTTCAAATAAACAAAATAAGCCTTATAACTCTTTCTTTTTTCATTATATGTTTACATTTTCAATTAATCAAAATGAGAGATAAACTCTTCATATAGGTACGTACTTGTGTACCTTTCAACTTTAAATTTTATACAAAAATCAATATTTACATAATATAATCAATATACAAAGTTTATACAAATAAACGATCGAACATTGCGCTGGAGAGATATTTTTTTTTTTTTTTACTTTGTTTAACCATCAATCGTTTTACATCGTATGTCCTCATTCTCAACGTTTCTACCATTTAAACGAAATTTTAACATATTTCAACTTATGAACTCGGCTTAGGAGTAGCATTTATCGAACTGTTTCGACATTCTAAATATGTTTGTTTCCGTCTAAGTTCTCATATAACATTTACATTTTCAGTCTCAAATTATAATCATATTTATAGCCCCTTTAAATATTTTCTACCATTTGCATTTACAATAAGTTTTCGCTTCCTAACTAACCTTCATGAAGGCCACTTACGTGTTCACCCTCTGTCCCATATTGGACCACTCAACTAAGAGTTGGCTACAAGTCATCATTGACTCTATGGCTACAAAGTTACACGTAGCTTTCCTGCTTACAAGTTGCACATCACGCGAGTACTCGTTTCAAAAACGATCCTAATAAAGATACGAAGTGACGTTACCACGCCATTACTTATTCATACATACCAACCATGCATCGCCCTTTTCGTCATCTGACTACTCGAGTGCGAGATAGTCCAAGTCCTGGAGACTTCATGATTTCAAGGGTGCATGTTGTGTTTCATCTCCTATTTAACTTTTTTCTTTACCTCTCACATATAATTATTGTACATTACGCTTTTTCTAACCTAGGTATCTACCCAGATAATTTCCAAATCATCTATGATTTTACATAGCCTGACATACCTCATCTATTACAATTTCAACTTCGATTTCTCATTACCAAACTTTATACACGTTACGTTGTTTCACCAAGCCACTCAATTTAGAGATAGCCTAACGTCCTTATGAACTTTGTGATAACATAATAACGCCGATTCCTTTACAAAAACCTTTAAGATTTCCCAACAATAAACAATTTCCTTTCGTGAATTCGTATCACCTGACCAATTTTCAATTCTTCTCATCGCACTTCACTTGACTAATTCTACCTTACCTTCCAATCGCCTGACCACTCTATTTAGAGATAATCTCAAGTCCTCATGAACTCTATGAAAGAAAGATAACGTCGATTGTCATTACGAAATCATAGCATAATCCCGTTTCTCGTCAAATCACAATTTTTCTACGGTAATTCGTATTTCCTAACCAATTGCAAGTTACCCTTTCATCATTCGACTGCTCTTTCAAGAGATAATCTTAAGTCCTCGTGGACTCTATGCATCAAAGATAACTACCAATTTTCTCAACGACTCGTAACCCTATTCCATCAAATAACATTTAACTATCCCATCCCGCTTGTTTTCTGAGTGTCTGCAGGCCGTCCCTTCATCAACTGACCACTCTTTTAGAGGTAGTTTTAAGCCCTCATGGACTCCATGATTTAAAGATGCCACACACACACGCACACAAACACAAACCTCGCCAACGAAACGCACTGCGATCCAATTTTCTCAAACAACACCTTACTCTTCACTACATCCTGTCACCTAAATATTCGAAGGTCGTCCCCTAATCACTTGACCACTCTATCTAGAGATAGTCCTAAGTCCTTATGTACTCCAAGATCAAAATATTACCTCAAACAAGTATCATCAATGAAGCAGCACCACGATCCTGTATCCTCCCTACCATTCACACACTTTTCGTTGCCTCTTATATTCATCGCTCATTCTTTCATCATGTCACATTCAATACATGCGTGTGCCCTTTCATACCCATTCATTACAAACATTCGTCTTGGAAGATTTTAGAACGCGAGAAATGCCTCATTGCGACCCATTGTCATAACCTCCTCACTCTAAGCCTGTTCAACTGCATCAAACATCGTTTACACATCCCAAATCCATTTTCTTCATTAGTATGAACATGTTCGAACACTCTCTAAATTTTTATATCTCTTTTTCTAAGTACACAACCCTCGTGACCATAATATTCGATCAGACTGTCCTATCTTACCCATCACAAACAGTGTGGCTCCGATCATGAGTTTCCGCGCTCAGGCTTTGTGCACCCTAGAGGGTTACACATTGAAATCATACCGTAATCCACACTACATGCAAGAGTTTTCCTAAACTAGTCCAATCACAAAAATAAGTTTAACCCCTTATTGGTTCAACGACTTCACTCATAATGTAAACGTCTCTATTCATTTTGAAATCTCTTAATTTCTTAAATATTCATACTCAACTATAAAACAATTATTTACGCTCTGCACACCTTTGTACATAACCTTCGAGTAGGTATATTATCTAAAATTTACATCACTGAAGCAAATTTTCTTCGCAAACCCACATAATAAAATAAAAAAGCTTTCTATATGCATTCACAACTATGAAATATTTACATATGTACAATTTCGTCGATGACTTTGTATATTTCCTTTTTGATAATCTTTCATTTAATAGTATCAAAGTATATTATATTAATATCTTCTAACTCACTTACACGCAAATAATATAAACTGCAACAAACATATTTTTATGGAAATTCAACCCCAGAATCTTTCCAATAATCACACTTATTTTGCACCAATTACTTATAATCAACAAGCATTATTAACCTACAAATATTTAACTACATACATAACCTATTCTTTAGATATTTATTACACAAGGCAATCCATTTCATTATCGTTTTTATTAATGTAAACATAACCATACTTTTTCTTACGTATGCGTGAAACTTTTTTTCTAGAAAACAAAATGGCGACGAATATAAAAATCATTTTTACCGACCTTAGTGGTCTCGCGCTAACTTCACTTGTATTTACACTAAAATTTAACATGATTTTTTTTTATACCGACATAAAATTAAAATAAAACCTATCTATTTAGAGGACACACGATGCAAATCTCGTGTCTAAGCAAATCTAAGCAAATTTCATATCACAATAAAAACTTTTCAAAATTTCACAGTACTAACGATTTATCTTCTCGCTTGACTCTACTGTGACTTCTCATTTCAATCGCCAATTTTCAAAACCCGAATCTCTCCCCGTTTCCAGCACTCCGTTCAATTTTCAAAATTATCAGCATATGTGTCGAACTCATAAGAAAAACTTCAGCGACGAAAGCTAGAACATACAATTTTCAAATTCATTAGTTTCACTTTACTCAATGATACACTTCAAGCTCACTTGCTTATGTACACAAAATTATTCTCTCTCAATGAAACACTACAAAACATTCTAAATTTACAAAACTATTATTCAAAATATTATTTTTAAATTAATTTATTTACTGAAACAATTATCTTTTGACAATTCAATCGATACACTTGTTTATTTATAACTTCTGCGTCCAGACATTCCAGTGAAAAAAATGTTATTGTTCCAAAATTTTACATTTATTTTGTGACTATGAAAAAAACTTTTTTTGAAAATAAAAATATAATTACCAAAGTATTGAGCAGATCATTACAGATGCTGAAACAAATTATAATTAGTTTTCTACCTAAGCAATGAGTTAAAAAGATCGGACACATATGCGATACTTACAGTTAAAAAATTAAAACTATATTTACAATTTTTGGTGGTCAGCCAAGCACAGAGATACGCACACACTGGACTCAACAATGTACATGATACCCCATTATGAGTTCAACAAATTAAAAAAACAGCTATTAAACTTAAAACAATTAGATATCAATTATATCTTTTTAAAAAAGCCTCACGTGGGTGCCAGAATTTTGTGGTGATTTTTCCTAGGTTTACGGTAGAGCATGAGATATGGATATAGATAGATTTCAATTAATTATTAACTCAGGGCGGGGTACTCTCATGTACATTGGCATCCACTTATTGTTCCCTATATTATTTCTCAATCAAGGAGGGAGGTTGTTAAGATTGCATATTTATGAATATGAACAAAATTATTGCTGAATAATGGTTTTATTAGCTTGCCCTCTGCCGCGGTGGACAGAGGATGGGCTCAGTGGCAAAAAAACAAATTTAACAAAAAGTAATTTACATAAAGTTTTCTGTGTAATATGGGCATGGATTGCAAAGAGGTTATTACTGTTGAATGACCTGACCTTTAGAACACTGACGATCCTGCGTCGACGTCTTGGGGCGGCTCCGTGAATTTCGGCGTTTAAATACGTAGATAATCTTAATAGATCTCGTCGATGAAGCACAAGCTGTTGATCACCATCCTTTTCGTCCGGTGTTGACTTTCGGCGTTTGAATCTGTAGATAGTTTTAATAGATCTCGTCGATGAAGCACAAGCCGTTGATCACCATCCTTTTCGTCCGGTGTTGACTTTCGGCGTTTGAATCTGTAGATAGTTTTAATAGATCTCGTCGATGAAGCACAAGCCGTTGGCCACCAATTTTAATAGAGCTCGTCGATGAAGCACATGCTGTTGGCCACCATCTTTTTCTTCCTCCTTTGAAAAAAAAATCCCGTCCGTGCTGCTCGGCTCCGTGCTTGGTCTGACCTCGAGGCCTCCCCACCGCCCGGCTATGTCGGCCCGGCGCGCACCACTTCCCGTTGAAATGTTGCCATTGTCAATATTTAACTGATATCTGTCAAAATATTCTGCTACAGCACTTGGTGTTTATCCTAGTGTATCCAAGTAAACAAATATGTGGTTTCTTGTAGACATCTCAATAGATTCTAGGCGCTAAGCAAACAACCTGTCAGTGTGGATATGTCCTAAAATGGACATATTCTGCGGATTAACAAGATACAAGACTAACCTGGGATGAAGCTGTTCTACTGGGGTAATTTGGAGATACCTATTTTAAGAAATTTCGTGGCGTTCACATGGTCTGGAAGCAAACGTTGATTAAGGAGAAGAAATACATAAGGTGGAACTCTGCCAACTTTTTTACATAGTTTTTTAAATTTCCTTAATGTTTTCTACTCTGTAAATAATTATTTACAGTTTAAAGCTCCGTAGGTATCTACTTGAAAATATTCACAAACTTTTACCTCACAGTCTCCTCTCTCTCTATGTCTAATTAATTTATTATTATAATTTTGTTTTAATTATCTACTCAAAATATACTTAAGAGATTATCGTGAAAATGTGGAATGTACGGAGTGAAATTTTCATAATGGAAATTACTAAGTACGCATAATATTGTTATGTTACTAGCAGATATCCACCGCTTTGCGTCCGTGAATAAAATCGTACATCAGAAAACTTCCGTGCATGCCATGCCTTATCACATCCAATAACAGTCATTACAAAATTGATTCCAAATTCAAACGAATTTATATTCTTTTTTCAAAAGTCCCTTAAAATATTTGTTATCTCGCCTTAAAACAGACCATCAATAATATGGAAAGAGACAGGAATTCGCTATGAAAGGGCACTTGTCTAACAAAGTTCGTAATATTGTTATTAAGGAAGAATATCTGACAAGATTTTTGATAAAGTCATTTCTTCTTTTTCCTTTCGACTTGGTGTGACATAAAATTTTAAAAGTATTGTTCGAATCCGCATCTAGTAGATCTAGTAGGACAATTATTCCGAGTGCCCTACGGGGCCTATGGACAATAAAGAATTTGAATTTGTACGTATTGCACTAGCAAGACTTCTTTGTTCATGTTAATTTTGCGTTGAGTTAGTTTTTTAATCAACCTTTATTCTTCCATCGCCGATCATTGAACAATCAATTCTGGCTTCATGTTTTCCATATCTGCCTTTTTTAAGCGTCCCTCGTCCACACGCGACCTGATGTTAACTTGCTTATGTCATCTGTCCATCTAGCTTGAGGCGTTCCGGTTCTGTTCCTGTATCTGTGTTGCCATTCAACCACTTTCACAATCTATGCTTTAATAAGCCACAAGATCACCCCATTCTAGAGTTGGTTCACTCCCGTATTTTGTTATTATTGTATATTTTGTTTTTCTATCTCTTAAACATAATATTTTACTAAGCAACTTTCAATTTTATATATCAGTATAATGAAGGTATTTTCCAGGTAATGAGACACTAATGAATGTTACTTGATGTGTATTTTTACAACGTATTATTAAACCACACCCGAATATACCTTTGGTAATTCTGTTATCCAGAAGTTTGTTAGAGTTTTTGCTGTTTCAAAAACACCTTCCTATCTCAGATTTCAGACATACATTCTTAGTCATATACCTGATTTCCGTATTACGCCTTGTTCTAGCTGGTCGCATGATCGCTCGATCGTGCGATTGCGCATAAACAAATTTGTGATCGCACGATGAAAAATTTTGTGTCCTAACTGCCATCGTATGATCGCGCGACCACTTTCCTTGACAACGCAAACAAATAAATATGAATGTTAGTAAGTAAGAACTTTTGGCAAGTAGGTGTCGTATTAATTATCGATACAACAGAACAATACAAGCGACGCGCGATCATTTCAAACAAGGCACCGATCGGACGTACGAATTTACGTCTGTCCGTCTGCCAAGTTAGGACACGTTCATACGATTTTATATGTTTGAACAGGGCGTCCGCGTTCATGCGATCATACGACCAGCTAGGACAGGGCCTTAGGATCGTCATACCAAGATCTTCTTAAGTTAGGCTTTCTCAGACGTTCTTCACATATGTG
Organism: Mystacides longicornis; assembly: GCA_963576905.1. Lineage (NCBI taxonomy): Eukaryota > Metazoa > Arthropoda > Insecta > Trichoptera > Leptoceridae > Mystacides > Mystacides longicornis. Next base: position 3,500,259 of record OY756432.1, read on the forward strand.
CTTCCCTGCATTGGGAACGCCAAAAGATGTTGATGCTGTATTTTCCGCAGTTTTCTAGGAGACATTCTCCGTTTTAAACATGTCTTAAAAAAATACTTTGAAGTGACAAAATATTCCGAAGCATACCTACTATTTTGGAATCTTTTGATGCAAACATTTAACATGTTCCATTATTAACAAGAGCGAAAACTGTCCGTACCTACCGAAAAACTCTTATGGCTCCAATTTAGTGAAAACGGTAAATTGTTCACTAAGTTTGGGGCTCTTAATCTCAAAACTCGTTGATGCTATGAACTTTTTGATTGAAAAAAAAAATGAAGCTTAGGTACTTATACAAATAACCATTACTAGATTCACTTAAAAAAATCATTATAAGTTCAAAACATTATTAAAATCGAAATTAGGGGTGAATTTGGAGCGAAAGCCCTTTACCCAATTATTAACATTTACTTTTTTAATCAAATAATAGTAGGTAAAGCTAGTTTTTAAAATTGTTTTCTTTAAAAAAAAATTTTTCTTGTAGGCACTTAAGTAGGTATATTTACCGTAGGATTTGTGCTTATGAAAGTTAATAGTTAAAAAATTATTAAAAGCCCTGAAACGACAAAAAATATTACATAGTTGAACTTTCTCAACTTGGTTAAGTCTTGATTTTCTTACCTTTTCAACCCACACAAAATACCTTGGATGGGTAATTTTTCATAAAAGTGAAACATTTTTTTTTTCACAAAGTCACAAGCGTACCTTTGTCAAAAAATTACATTGATTATCAAAAATAAACAATCATGGGTTACGCGTAAGGAATTTTAACAGAATGAAAGGAGCTCTAAAAGGTAATACATAATAAAATTAGGCTGATATAAAAAGGTTCTTTGAATTTTAACAAGACCCCAAGTAACGTACCTAAATACCTTCGTCATTTTTAAAAGGATCCTCATTCCCCATACCATGGGGTTTCTTGAAGAAAATGGACGCCTTGAAAGCAGCTTTGCGTCATATTTGAATGAATAGCCATTTATTTCGTCCTTCTAATCATCTATTTTTGGAAGTTGTCTGTTTGAGCAACCCTCTGAATATAATTTAATAGAAGAAACATGCCCGTGAAGTTTATTCAATAAAGTCATCGTCTGTATTATTTATTTATTTGTTTTTATAACCCTTTCGCACTCATCGTCGAATGATTTGGTTTATTAAACTCTTAGGGCCGGTCTTTCATACGAGCATTAAACAGCCCAATAGTTAACTGACAAATAAATTTAAAGGCTCCACTAACTTAAAACGGGTCTTTCATAAGAAATTTAATGGACCATTAGTGAATTGACAGTTATCTTGTATTTTTTTGCGACTGGCAATATTGAACTTATTGCTATCTTCACTCTATACATGCGTGAGAGCGAGACGCGCGGTAAACACCATGTGTTAGAAAGAGATGACAGACAAGGTCTTATGTGTTTGTTTGTTTGAATCTAAGGTTTTACTGCAACTGTCAAGTCAAAATAATATTTTATTTCTGTTATTTAAATATTTTTAAAAGGGAACCCAAACAAATATATAAAATAATTCATACATATTATTCTCTGTATTAAAAATAAGTATTTCAAGGTTATTCCAATTGCTTTATAATAATATTATGTACTACCACCCAAATCACTCGACAACGAGTGCAAGGGGTTATAAAAAAAAATTATGTACTACGTGCGTCATCTTGTGATTTTGACATTTCACTTAGCATTAATACCAAAGTGAGATATTTTTAATAAAATAGACGATATTTTAGTATCGCATAGTTCCTATTTTGATGATTTATAGAAAGCACTGTAATCCGATTTATAAATTGGTCGAAAAAAAGGGATCTCTCATAATAAAAATCATCAACAATTCCGAAATACGGTATCAAACAGACAAAATTGACAAAATGAAACAACCATTTTGACAGTTCTTAATTATTGTCCCTTAGTGCGCTCTTGGTAGGTGGAACGGCCCACTAACTTTAACTTCAATTTAGGGGTTTAATGCCCCAATAGCCGCTATTTGACAGTTGAAAGATCCGTTTTTTTCTCAAACATCATTAGTGTGTTAATCCTCCATTAAGACTTATTGGGCTATTTAATTCTCGTTTAAAAGACCGGCCCTTAATAAATGGCAAAATATTGTAAAAGGTTCTATCGTAATCATGTAATTAGCATATTATGTATGTTCACTACCTATCACATTTATAGTGAAACAATGAATAACGTTAGGTAAGTGATCCCAGTAAACCAGCATTCAAGCAGCAGTTAAAGACGGTCGTAAGCTTTTATTGGTTCAAATATAAAAAAGAATAAGTACTTATCTGCCATTAAGAATTGAGCATTATTATTTATTTGATTCATTAATTCGAGTGGAGGGTAGCTTTGCGGTTCAGTCGCCAATTTTGTTCTGAAAGTCTTGGAATCGACCCCGAGTGCCGGCAATTATCCTCTTTCATGACATAATAAGACTTTGTTTCAAAACTCAAAAGAAAATTATTGTGAATTTAACGTTTTTAAAATTGAAGGTGTGGAGAGAACGTTATGAATGTTGGCAGCTGCTAACAATGTTCTTGAATTTAATTTTATGGATTTTATAAATCTTACATTAATAAACTTGACTAAAAATTTAGATTATCATCTCAGTAACAATACTGGAATGTTACGTTTGTATAACGAAATGAAAACGTTTCTCTCTTCCATCTTCCAGTAGAGTTCGACTACTCATTCGAAATTCCTGTCTAGTTCTTCTTAATATTTTCAATTAACCACAACAGGTTCGAGCAACCACTTGATTTGAATTTCCTCTCACGTTTCAATTGGTTTTTCCATTATTATTATTATTATCAGAATTACTTCCTCAAATTAAATTCTGTATTATTATTACACACATTTTTTTTACTTTTGAACAAAACGACGATTTCAGTTGGGACACAAACTCTTTTATAGTCCCCAGCTCGCTTTTGTTCCTGACCAAATTTTAATAACAATAGTGTTTTTATATTTTTCCGTTATACAGTTGACCAACTCTCGCGCGCTTTCTTGTCTCCCCATCTCTAGCATCGTCTCATTCCTTCTCTATTTCTCATTTTCCCAAGTTGATTTCATTTAGTAGATATTGCAATGAACTGCTCTCTCGAGTGGTTTAGTTTTAAAGAGGTTATATCCAAAGTGCACATAATCAAAAATTTTATTATTATTGGACTATGTGTTCATTTTGGATTTTTTTTAGGATTTTTAAATAAACTTATACTGAGTTGTCATTGTAATTGTTTATCCAACACCTTTAACGCTACACTTAGGGGCATAGGGATGCAACAAGAGCTCTTCATTGCGCTTGATCTTGCGCAATGTTTATGACCTCCTCTCACACCATGTCCAGATTCCTCAGCTCTGCTTCGAAGGAGCGGAACACAGTATGAGAGAGTCTACCTCTTCTTCGGGACCCTGATGGGAGGAAGAACAGCGCTCTCTTCGGCCAACTGTCATTCGGCAACCTTAACACGTCCCAGCCAAGTCCATCTCCTCCACATAATGGTAGAAGTGATGGGCTCACGCTGGGTGCGCCGACGTATAGTGTCGTTCGTGATGCGATCATACACCCAAAATTCTCCTGAGGCACTTCATTTCGAAACCTGAGACTTTTTGTGCCTGGGCTTTGGTCAGGTGCCAGGACTCACACCCATATAGGAGAATGGGCAACACACATGCATCAAACAGAATATTTCGTCTCGACACTAAACGCCGACGCTTTGCATATTTTCGTCATGTTGTTTGGTCATAATTGTGTATAGTTTTAGTTATAATACACTTATATAGAATTTCTATTTTTAATAGAGATGATATGGATTTATTGTAAGGGCATAATGAATTTTCCCCCACATCCGAATATCAACAAAATTAAGTTTATACAATTTATTATATTTTAAGTAAAAGAAAAATGCAAATTGAAAAAGCGACTTACGTTATTTATTTTTTATTTTTTAGGGTATACTTTATACACTACTGCTGCATAGTGTTTGAAAGAAGCTACATAAGATACATTTTATTTTACAAGATTCTAAGAACTTGATCTTTTTTCTGGTCTTGCTTATTTAAAAGTGATTAAAAATTAATTTAACTTCTTTCTTTAACGGTTCTTTGGACTTTGTTGGCTCATAATTTTCTGATAGAAATATTGATTTTTTTTTCTAAAAGTATTTTAATTTGAAATTCCTAAAAAAAATAGCTGGATTGATTGAAAGTTAAATAAAAAATCTATATAGACTATCAGGTAAATTATGGGAAAGAATATTTTTTAAAAGAGGGGAACAGCCAAAAGGTATAAATTCTGATTAGGTACCCACAAGATTTTCAAATGTTCTTATTTATTTTATTATATACTAAAATTCTACCGAACACTTAAAAATATTCCAAATCATACACATATAAAAAATGCATGCACTAAAAAAAACAAAAATAACACCCTTGTATTTATACATTGGTGTCAGTAAAGCCGGCGAAACTTAATGCTTGAAGCGTTCTCTACCAAACAAACGATCCTGTCCCATCTGAAACAGGATTCCAACCCCGAGTAGAAATTTCAAAAGAAAAATCACTAAGAAAATTTCTGAACAGACTGGGAATCGAACCCTGGACCTATTGCAGTGAAACCGGCGCCTATGCCACTAGGATGCTGAAGTTGGCAAAAAAGAGCATAAAACAAACCTAATGATCTGCATATTACGACAGTGCATTGTCGTGTGATTACTTCGCAATGGAGCTGGATGGTTTTGATTTACTGGCTTTAGAAGTAAGCGCCTTGCACTAGCAATAGATTGGAGATCTCGTGGCTGAAGTGTTTGAAGCCAATCGGAAACTTTCAATTTCAATTAAAAACACCCATTTGATTTCGAGTCTCTTCACCTTATAAAACAAACAGATTCGAATTCAACTAAGTTTGGAAATCTTTATTAAATCAATGACTTTTCATAAGGTTATATAGGAGAAGTCAATGTATTTAGTCTAAACGACTTATCTTTTTTTACGTTTTTCTGTCTTCTCACCTTAGATTTTTCAATATAAAAATTCATTATCTTGATTTATATATCCGTTTTTTGTGTCATCTCACATTTGATTTTCAAATATAAAAATCCTTCCACAACATGTTTATATGCGTCAAGTCTGTTTCGAAGGAGTGGAATATGGTATTTATTTTATCATAATATAAACTCTTGTTTATACTATGATAATGACTGGTATTCTCAAATTCACGTTCCAACTCAACGCAAGAAGCTCTTGCTTAGAACTTAATCGGTTGCCAGTAGTTACGTAACTAATGTATTGGATAAAACATTTTCAGAATACAGAAATGTCAAAAGTCTCAATAAAAACGGACTGTACGGACGACTTTTTCCCAAAGATTCATGTCATTTTTAGGACCTAGAATTTACAATAAAATTATGCCGGATATCTCTGAGTCTCTGAACGCCGGGGGAACGAATTTGAAGAGGCTAGTAAACCAATGGCTGATGCGGGTTGGAATTGACGAATCGGAGAGTGCGCTAATGCAGATTTTAAGATAGGGGCTTCTGAGTTGGATGACGTGTTGCGTAGTAGTTGTTATTTTTGTTTTTTGCAGTTACGAATGGTTGAATTGGTGATGGATGATGCTTGTGAAGTGTGCTGCAAAGACTTTATGGGTGTATGTGTGTTCTATTTTGTGTGCGTGCTTATTCTGTATTTGCGATTTTCTAATGCAAGTTGAAAACTTCATATATGGTTGATGGGTGCATGGTTTCTTTTTCTTTTTACATTAAGTAGTATTGCCTCAGCACAGACTCTCGTCTAGTGAGGTAATAAACCCTTTATGCAAAATATATATATATATATATATATATATATATATATATATATATATATATATATATATACATATATATACACACATGTAAAATGCTTATGTTTTTTTGTATTTTTTGGGAAAAAAATAAAAAAAAAAAAAAAATTGGATACGACGCAACTCAATCATCTGTTTTTCATTTCAGAATAACAGTCAATATAAATCCAAGGTTTAAATTAATTGGCGAGAATATGACAAACGATATTTATATCTTATGGCTGGTTTAAAGTAGCATTAATAGCAATGCTTCAAATAAATTTTCCTTGTTTCGAGAAAATTAAGTTTTAATGAATGAAAAATTTCAAAGAATAGAAACCTTTATGTAGATAGTATTAAATAATAAATGAGAACAAATAATCGTGTTGGGTTATAAATTTTTTAAATTTTTTTTAATAATGCAACAACACTACTTCATCACCATGAAGAGCGTATATAATAATATTCTAGAACAAAACGCCTTACAATGAAAAACAAATTCAAAACAACTAATAATAATTAAATACATTAACGTTTATCAAATTGAGTAGGCACCCATGCACCTACCTATGAATTAAACAGGTAGGTCGGTAGAAATATAAGATTCAAAATGTTATGTAGGTAATATTTTTTTCACCCCAATTTTTTTTCAAATACTATTATTCCTCTTATTCCTCATTCGTAACATGAAATTTTCACAGTAGAAATCTTCATAATTTTCTGATTTTTTTTTGTGTGTGTCTAGAATATCAGTCGCATACATTATGACACAATCTGCATTCACAATGCCATTCCAGCCGTAATGGGTCGACCGTAAAATAGATTGCTCTGTTTTATGGTGGCAATAATAATCACGTTAATACCTATAACGTTGCCCCGGCGGAGCAAATTGCTCCGCTCGACTCTACTAAACAAAGTATGTACATAGACTCCGTCCGTACACATACCGTATTGCCCGCGTATAATTGCCGTTATTAATAATGTCGCTCATAATGGTAAGCAGAATTTTTCATTATTTAGAACTCCCGAATTATAAGAACTAGTGGTCGAGCGTTTTACTTTTGTTCGAAATTCGACCAACATTATTTAAGTTCCATTGTCAAAGACTAAGGGAGCGCTGTTTCACAATTTTCTTTCATTAACGATGACATGCATACGTCAAATTTGAAATGTTGATAAGTTTTTTTCTATTTAGAGATAAAAATACACAATCAAATATAAAAAAAAAAAACATGCTTACAAATAATTAACAACACTACAAGTATTATTATACTTATACAAGAAAAGAAAAGTCAGCCAGTGAGAATCATACAATCAGCATTATGCATCTGTGTCAATATCAAATTCATCGGAATATGTGTGAGTATCAGTACACAATTCCCGTTTCACATAAGCGATTTTTCGCTTTAGACTCGGGGTCTTTATTGATTTACTAAAATAAAATATGTCATTTTACTATTATTTGTAATGTTTTTTCACTGATTTGATGTATTTTTATGCATACTTTTTAAAAAATATTAGCATTTGCCACTCGTTCTCTATATAAACTATAACATTTCATACTCCCCCGTTCGCGCAATTTTCGTTAAAATGGTGTATAAAGTTTTTTCTTAACGTATTAATAATAATATTTAGATTAATCTACCTGTATGGAAGGTGTGTGTGTGTGTGTGTGTTGTGAACAACAAATTCACAACCAATATATATGTACATATGTGTGTATTTGGGGCCCGCGGGGAACGCTTCGGCTAGGCGACGTGCGTAAGTCAACCTCTAACTCAGCCAGTCAATCAATACGTGTTTTCGGTTTCTCTTATATGCATGGATTGCACATTACTCGTACGTCATAATATTATAATGAATTTGATGAATCTGTTAAAAATTGTGAGAATTATCCATAGATGGCGCTAGGATACATAAATTCTTCTTTTATTTTCGATTCTTGATGATGGCTTTAGCCCACATTTAAAAAAAAAAACTTGTTTATCCATATACGTAGACAATGCGGGATTACCAATGAAAGTTTAACAGTGTGTTGTTAAAGCAGATAGTTTTCAAACAAAATAATTAAAGTTTGAGAATCTCTGCGAGGTGCTAGAGCTCAGATAGTTAAGTATGCTTTTATAAAATAATCCAATAAACGAAGTTTAATGCGAAATGTTTAGCAAAGCAAGAATCGGGATTTCGAAGATTTACCTAAGTAAGTAGGTACAGGGAATGCCTTTAGACATTATAACATTACTTAAAAGGGATCGATTTGATTCAGGTTGCAATTCAATAATTGGAGTCGTTATGGGCAATAGTGTTGTTCTTTTTGACTAACCTGACATGTCACGGGTAGGCAGAGAGTGCGGATGTCCATCTATTTTTCAGCAAAATGTTCCGAATATATTATTATTTTCTCCTTTTTTATACTCCTGACTTGGCCCTGTAAAGACAGCACCGATATAAGTCATCCACATCATTTAATTTAATATTTAGACCTTTTTTTATTTTCTCTTCATTTTCTTCTCCACATGCCATAACTTTATTCACTTTTATTCACTTCTCATTCATTAATCAATCAGTTCTTATCCGCATTATTATGTTTCTTAAGATTTTTAATATCGTTTTTCGAATTAGATGTCTGATATGACGCCAACTTTGTAACCAATCAGTTTCTTCTTTCAATCTCCTTTTCAAACCATCCATCTGCACTTTTGATAAACGATCAAAATACACTTACTCAACCATTAAACGAAATTGTGAGTTTAAACCATCCTTGAAACACCTTTCGTACGCTCAACTTTTTTTGTTTCAATCCGTTTAACCGCTTTCTGTTGCCACACTAATATATTTTATTGAATCTCATAAAAAAAAAAAACATTAAATACGCTTCAAAACCGTGGGGTTTCCGGCTTAGAAATGCACCTCTGCTCTTTTTGCAGGTTTTTGAGCATCCCTTAAGAAGAAGGTAATCGAAGAATCAGATCGGGACCGTTTGGATGACCACCACACGTCTTCAAACCTCAACAGGAAAAGTGCAAGAAACAAGTTTCGGACGCGTAAACCCCATCACTCAGGATTATTAGCGCAAGTTCCTGAGTGGGGTTTAAGTGCGAATAGAATATCCTTTACTTCAAAGTAAAGGAGTATGGTTACAACAAATAATTGGAATTATATTTGGGTGCAAGAAGTACTACGAATATTTTGGTAACGGCTAAGGGCCAAAACCTGGGCTACTTAAATATAAGTTAACAATCCAAATAACGAGAAATAACAACAGACCAAGAACTTTAGAGTTGCACTTCAACCTTACATACGAAATATAACAATAGAAGTACGCGGAAAAACAAACTGAAAGAAAATAATACCCAGAATTAGCTGAAACACTCTGTGTTAGTTTAGTTTGTTACTAACTAGACAACTATAGAGAATGGTTTTCAGTTGTGATATTAGTTTGTTTACAGGGTTGTTTCTAATATTGTTCTTGAATTGTTCTTTTCTATATAGCAAGCTATATAGTTTCTCACATTCCTTAACTCTTACTACAGGGATTATTATTTTTTAGGAGTCACTTGAAACCCATTTTTCAGAAAAGTTTTTTCTTATTCTTCTTAGACCGTATCCTCATAGGTCTCCTCGACGTTGGCAACCACTTCGGCGAAGGCTTTCAAAGGAAAATTATAAAACCTAAGCAGTCCTGGAGGTTTAATGCATAATAATTTGCCTTTCAACAAGTCTTAGTCACAATTAATTCAACCATAACTTACCAACTTTTTTATGTTAATATACTACACCAGTCATGTTTTTTTAGTTTAAGTAGCTTATCTTTCACGACACAAGCTTTAAGTAGCTTACTGAGAAAGAGTCAAGGAGTGTATTTGTGTTCACTTTGAGTGAGCACAGATACATTTAAAAAAAAAAATGTCCATTTTTAATAATGCATTTGAAAAATTTTGGACTGACGACATTAATTTTTGCTGTTGTTTTGGATACTGATTGACTCTGTCCCATCATGAATGTTTTCTACATTACTTGCCCTCTGTGAGATTCGAACCTACAAACCTATGTGTTAACCTTCTGAGAGTACAAAACTGACTAATATCTATGTAGGTGTAATTGTTTAATTGGTAAATATTGAGTTTCTAACTTATTGATGCAACAACCTATAAACCGTAGTTTTTCGTTTGCGTTTTAACTTTTCTTTGACGACCGTACATCCTTTATCCACATTGCACACCCCCTATGTGTGCACAACATCCTGAGGAATTAAAAACACTTCAGCAGAAAGTTCAGCAAAGCTGCAAACCACTCATAGTTTTGCAGAATTTGTTTATGTTTTGCTGCACTTGCAATGGAATTTCACCTGGTACTATTGATATTGGTAGCTCCGCATGTGTGTGTAGTTTCAAAGTGAAGTTTTCGACACACATTTCACCAGAACCCTCGATTATATGCGTCGAAAATCACAGCGTACAAAAACCATAAAGAGATGTCAAGTGTTTTTACTTTTACCTCTTCTAAAATATACTCAGAAAATTATTTTTTACTTTGAAAATATTATAAAGAGTGTAGCGAGATATTCTATAGTAGGAACATTAGTTAGAGCGAGTATATAATGACGACCGCAAGGGCGCGAGTGAGATAGATATATCGCTTGCTTCGTCACGTCGGTAACGAAAAAAATCATCGAACAGGATTTGGCCGGCACGTAGAAAGTTAGGTGGTGCGACGCACGGTGTGTGAGTGAATTGCTCGACATGTCTCAGACACGAAAGTAATTAATAAAACTTTAACTATAAAATGTAATCCATACATATTGAAGGATAATGTAAGGTTTATTCAGTTGAAAAATCATTTAATATTAGTGCAAAACCTAAGATGGAATCCGCAACGAAATAAGGTACGTTTTCTTTCGATAAAGTTGATTTCAAATTTACAAATTGTAACATTAGTAGACAAAATTAAAATAGACAAGTCAAGATTAAATATTAAGTATATCTGAATGATAATTTTCAGATATGCGGTTCTAGTCTCGGGGTAAAATACAGGGTATAATTCCTTTTTTCTGGATAAATAATTTTCGGATGGCAGAGGTGGATAAAGTATTTAGTTGAAAGTGAGGAACTATCAAATTACGGCGAATATTCAAAACTCCGTCGAGTCTTGTATGCCTAAGTATTTGGATGGGGAAGACAGAAGCTCCCGGGTTGTAAACTTCACATATATAATCAAAGACGGATTATCTTCGTACTTACTCCATACGCGTTGAACAGTTGACCTGTGGGTAGGTCAGTTCAAGGGTGAACCAAAAGATTTCAAGGCGAATTCTTGGGAACCAGTTGGAGAGGAGGAAAGTTCAGAGGTTCAGGTCGTGTCCCTCAAATTTAGGAATGAAACACAGCTGAGTAATCTTTTCTTAATTTTTTTATTTAATATAGATCATGGTATGCTCATATTCAAATCGGTAGTTGAAATATTCTTATAGAATTTAGTAATTAAAAAAATGGCCTTTATGTAAGATTATAAAAGAAGTTGAGGGAAAGAAAGATGTAATAAGTCGAAGCATTGACAATATTTTACTATATTTTTGGAAATCATATAATAAGATAACCTGCAACCATTTGCAGAAAGATTTTGTAAAGACTTAATTAATTTTAGTTATTTGAAATCATGTAGTTTACAATGCTTATTGATTGAACGAATAAATTCAGTTTTTATGTGAAACCCATGTTATTTATAATTATGAATACCTAACACTTTTCAGGACATAATCATGATCGTTACAGCTCACCCCCTGTAGAGTCTCAAAGTCCGTGGCATAATATTGTATGAGAGTAATAGATAACGGTTCCTGTCGTTTTTGATGCTAAAAAGAGAGGCAGAGCTTCCTTGCTTAAGAGAGAGCAAGGGAGGGTCGAGCCCTCTTAACAAAGTAACACTCAACGTTACAAAATGGCGTCCAACGTTTGAGGCATCAGAAACGACACAAAATCGAATTATCCAATTTTTCCTTTTGTTCTAATTTTATTAATTCATTGGGGTAGCGACTTGTACATGTCTTAGAAAGTGTTGGTGCGAAAAGTGACGGCCAAATCCTCATTTAATTTTAAGCTAGTTGTAAGTCTTTTAATCAGTTTTACTTTTGTATGTAAAAGAAACAGTAGTTGGGTCATTTAATTTTTTTTTGAAACAAAAATTTGTTACAAATTTTTTAAACATTAGTGTGGGTAAAAATTTTTCTGCTGAAATTTACAAGTACACTTGTACAGTGGGTAGAGAATTTTTCTGCTGAAATTTTATAAGTGTGGGTATGAATGCCGTGGGGCTGTCGGCTTAGAATAGCACCTCTGTTCTTTTTGCTGGTTTTTCGAGCATCCTGTAAGAGGCAGGTAATCGAAAAATCAGATCGGGGTCGTGGGGTTGACCACCTCACACCCTTAAATCCAAGCGGTCAGAAAAGGCAACAAAATTAAGCCTCGGACGCCTGGGCCCCACCAGGGGGGGGTCCAGGCAGCTAGTGTCCCCCCTGTGTTGACCACGGCTCGCTCTAACAAGAGCTTGAAAATCGGGACCCTGAATGTCCGCACTTTGAGGGCGGGCGGGGAGCTTGTTGCTGCCAAGTTGGCGGGAGAATATGGACTGGATATCCTGGGGCTGAGCGAGGCACGCATCCCAGGGACGGGGCAGAGTGACGCTGGCAACTATGTCATGCTGCACTCTGGTCACCGAACTGCACGGATGCGTGGCGTCGCTCTACTTTTAAGTAAATATGCCTTCTCTCGCCTTCTTGGTTGGGGACCTGTTTCTGACCGCCTGATGAGTGCGTCCTTCAAGATGACAGGCGAAACACTGACGGTCCTCCTATGCTATGCTCCCACTGAGGATGGGGATGCGGCTGCCAAGGACTGTTTTTATGACAGTCTGGATGCAGTTGTGTCCCATGTCCCAAGGCGCCACCGCTTAATAGTACTGGGGGATTTTAATGCCAAGGTTGGCAGTGACCCCCAGTATGGACCAGGCGTCATGGGTAGGCATGGCATGGGAGTGATAAATGATAATGGAAGCCGTCTGATTGGTTTCGCCACACTCCATGGACTCTTAATAGGGGGAACTTTGTTCCCCCACAAGGATATCCATAAATATACTTGGACCTCGCCTGACAGGAGAACAAAAAACCAGATTGACCATCTTCTGGTAAGGGCCAGCAACCGAACTGACCTGCGTGATGTCCGCACCTACCGAGGGGCAGACATGGATACTGATCACGAACTCCTTGTGGGTTCGTTGAGATTCAGATTTACCCATTTCCAGCAGGGGCCGTCTGCCTCTCGTCCGCTGGACATACGCAGGTTAGAGAGTGCTCAGTGTCGTCATACGTACGAGGCTGAGTTACGCACCAGGTTTGCTCCCTTGCAGGATTCACACGGAGCTGTTCCGATTGAGACAGCTTGGAATAGCTTCCGTGACGCCGTTATGGAATCCGCACGTTCTTCTGTCGGCTATAAGAGCAAAAAGAGGCCAATATGGATGTCCGATGGGTCCTGGAGCCTCATCGAAGATCGCCAGAAGGCTAAGACCCTCAGAGACAGCGAAAAAGACCCTCAAAAACTGGCTGCTTTGGTGTCTGAGTACAGAGAGCTGAGCCGCAAGGTGAAGCACTCTGTACGAACAGATAAGAGAAGACACCTGGACTCTCAGATACGGCGAGCGCAGTCTGCTGCACTCGGAAATGACTCAAGGACACTTTTCGAAATCACCCGGGAGGTCGGGGGCAGGGGTCAAAAAAGACCCGTGACGGCAATACGAGACTCTCGTGGAGCCACTGTCACTGCCCCCGAACTGATTAAAGGGAGATGGAGGGAGTACTTTGAGTCAATATTAAACCGTCCCGAGCCCTCCTCACCTTACAACTTTGAGGAGGAGTTGGCTGGTCTGAATATACCTCAGGCAACTGGGATATGTGAGGACCCGCCGACATACAGTGAGATGGTGCTGGCCGTGATGAGACTTAAGAACAACAAAGCGCCAGGAGACGATGGAATTCACGCAGAGCTCCTCAAACAAGGCATAGACACCCTTGGCCAACCACTATTAGATATATTTAAAATGGCGTGGGAAGAGGAGAGGTGCCCAAAAGATTGGCGGAATGGATCCATCGTCGCAATATTTAAAAAGGGGGACCCCCTTGAATGCGGAAACTACCGTGGAATTACTCTGCTGAGTGTTCCCGGTAAGGTATTATCTCAGATATTACTACACCGCATTCGGGGGCCTGTCATGGCTGTCCTGAGAGAGCAACAATGCGGCTTTGTACCTGGAAGGTCCTGCACGGACCCAATTTTCTGTGCCAGGTGCATCTTTCAGCAGTGCAAGGAGTTTAACTCTCCAGTCGCTTGTTGCTTTATAGATTTTGAAAAGGCCTTCGACAGCCCACATAGACCATCGATATGGAAAATTTTAGCTCTGTACGGTATACCTCCGAAGATAGTTAAAATGGTGCAGTCCCTGTACGAAGACTCCGAGTGTAGCGTGAAAACGCCAGGTGGTCCTACTGAAGCTTTTAGGATCACCACGGGAGTCAGACAGGGCTGCGTACTGGCTCCTTTTATATTCATAATTGGCATGGACTTCCTGTTGAGAAAGTCCATGCAAGGAGCAAGAGGTATACCGATAACACAGAGAGATGGTCTAATGGGCGAACTGTGCGATCTGGAGTACGCGGACGACCTAGCGTTGTTCAGTACGACAGTGGAGGAATTACAGCGCAGTGTTTCAAGACTCTGCGACGAAACAGCACGCCTCGGCCTTCGAGTCAATGCCAGTAAAACGGAGCTCATGGCAAATAATGCCTGCCCCGATAAACAGCTACCGATAACCATCGATGGTCACCAGGTCTCCCGGGTGGATAAATTTAAGTACCTGGGAGCAACCATTACCACCACTGGTGACCTCGGGGCTGAGCTCCCGATACGTATCGGTATGGCAAGTGGCGCCTTCAACAACATGACCAAGATATGGAAGGCGTCGGCGTTTAGTGTCGAGACGAAATGTAAACTGTTTGATGCGTGTGTGTTGCCCATTCTCCTGTATGGGTGTGAGTCCTGGCACCTGACTCTGGCCCAGGCACAAAAAGTATCTGCATTCGAAACGAAGTGCCTCAGGAGAATTTTGGGTATAAGATGGTACCACCGTATCACGAACGACGCTATACGCCGACGCACCCAGCGTGAGCCCGTCACCTCTACTATTATGTGGAGGAGATGGACTTGGCTGGGACATGTGTTAAGGATGCCGAATGACAGTTGGCCGAGGAGAGCGCTGTTTTTCCTCCCATCAGGGTCCCGGAGACGAGGAAGACCCTCTCATACTGTGTTCCGCTCCTTCGAGGCAGAGCTGAGGAATCTGGACATGGTGTGGGAGGAGGTCATTAACGTTGCGCAGGATCGAGCGCAATGGAGAGCTCTTGTTGCCTCCCTATGCCCCTAAGTGGGGTCTAAAGGGAGTTTGGATTTGGATTGGGTATGAATAATTTTTTTAAAGAAGTTATGGAGGCAACAAAATAGTAATGTGTTAATACATGAAAATAATTTTTTTTGATGGATCAAATGCTGATCGCAATTTTTTTGAAAAATAAAAAAAAAAACCCAATTTACGAAAGTTTATATGAAACCCAATATTTAAGACATCTATAATGAATATAATCTAATGTACTCGATTATTACTATGTTCTAGATCCATGTTATTGATGAAGTCATTAAGGTTTTGGCTGGAATTCTTTCACTGTGAATGCTGTTTAAATTCCTGAGACCACACAGATGTGCGAACAAAAATTTCTAAACGCTAATTTAAAGTGACCAAATATGTATACACGGAGATATTGTTTTACACTTTCAAGAAGAAAAACAAAACCGCAAGTTGATGTTTGAATTAATTTTTTTATTTTCTCTAACAATTGATTAACAATACTGAATATGTTACTGAAGTTTGGTGGACTCTCTCCTTTTTTTCTACTTCTACTGCTCGTGATAAGAAAGGTGTGTGAGAAAGAACTAGTGGTCTGAAAGAAGCGTTTGCAAATTTAGATTTTATATAGAATAAAATTTTTTTAGAATGAGGTATGGTATAAATTGAAGAGTGTCTCCATTTTTACCTTTGTGTTGTTTTGAAGTGGGGTCTATCGAATAGACATAGCCGAGTATGTTAAACATAGCGAGGTGGTAGTGGTAAATTTTTGAATAGGAAGCAGCGACTCTTCAGTTAAAAGAGTGAAGTCGTCGAATACGAATAGGTTGTCGTGTACGCGTGGCCTTAGCGAGATAAGTACACAGCGGACCTTTTTATGAATTCGTTTCTTATTGATTGCAAGTTTGTAGTCAAGAGGTTATGTATCGGGTTTGTTTACATCTTGTAATGTGCAAGAAGTAATTTTAATAGATCGCTCGTGCTGAGTCAGAAGCTTGTTTTTTTTTATATTGAAAAGAATATTACGCAGGCGCGAGAAATCTTTAGCAAGGTCTATCGAGCTTGTAATGTTTTAGATTGGGAGCGCAGGAGTTTACAATTTTTTTTGGTTAAGTGCCTTGTAGTAATTTAAGTTGAAGAGAATTATTTTTTCCTTGTAAAACATATTTATTAAGGTAAAAATTAACTTTCCTGGTTATTGATAGTTAATGTAAATAAATACCTAAATGCGTAGGGTAAAGATAAGTGTTAGCCACTTTGATGATACACTTAAGTATCATTTGTTAAACCTTTTTAGCAATTACTTTAGGTTTTTTATTCTGCTTTTGAACACGAAAATTTTATTTTATAATTAGGTAGAGGCAAAAGAAGGATTTTTTTTTTTTATTTCAGTTTTGGTTAAAATTTACTTTGGTTTACTCAGGCTTGGAGATAGACTTAGTTTGGAATATAGATAATTTTATCTTGTGAAACATCAGCCAAAATGGACAAATATCCCTTGATTAAACTTAGCGTACCTAAAGATGATGTAAAGCTGGCATCAATATTGTCGGGTAGTGGTATGCGATATCAAAACGAAGTTTTAGAGACACATGAACGTATCACAGTGAAGCAACATGCGAGGGTGTTGCCCTCGGTTAGAAAGAAAATAATAAAATCTTTGGGGGTAGGACAGTCTGTACAGAATGTAACCGTCAACAGAGAGAATAGTTATTAAGATGTATAAAATTGTATAGTAAGTATTCTAGTATAAATAAAATGTAGAATAAGTTATAGGGTATAAGCTGTGGACTTAAGATGGCGAACTGGAATTTATATGGGTGAAATAGAAGTGAGTGGTCGGTAAGTTCTCGAATATATGTAACCCAAGGGGGTGCATGGAGAAAGATGAGACCGCGAGGCAATTATAGATAAGTAATGACGCAGCGGGCGTCATGGGTCAACGCAAGATATGAGGCCGAGTTGTTGTGTAGGTTTGAGACAGGTCATGCTGTGTGAAGAAGGATACAGAGAAGTAGTCGTGCGTTACACTTTGAGCGCAGTCTCGTTGAGGCGAGATAGATTATTACTTAGACATCACCAGAAAGCAAGGGGATAGGATAGGTTGGTACGATCTAGGTGGAGGATAAGTCAAATGAGAAATTATGTTTCAACGTGATGGTATGTGAAGAGATGTATAAGGTAATGGAAGAAAATGCGTGGCCCGGGGATGAATGTGGAATTAGAATGAAAGAGGAAATAAAAGTGAAGGAAGAGTGTTGAACATATGGAAAATTTGTATGAATCCAAAGCTGAGGCTGTCTAATGTGTCTGACTTTGTAAAAGGTAAAGGTTGTCTAGCGAAATGTCTGGTATGAAAATATACACAGCGCAGCGGGCGTGTGTTACGTAGTATATTGTGATAGTATTAATCAAGAGGTAAGAGCGAAAAGTGGAGAGAGGGTGAGTCTACTTATGATAAGAGAAAAATCGGTATAAAATTTGCATCTGAAGGTTTCGCACATACTGTGGCCGACGGAATACAGTATGAGTGGTGAAGATTTAAAGTCATAGTATTAAAAATTTATTAGTTTAAAAAAGGAACATAGGTATAATTTAAAGCTATTTGTGTAAATTAAAAATTTTAAATTTAGAGATTTCAGAGTCAATGCTTTTGTATCTATTAAATGAATGAGCCATGGGTTACACCTCGTCTCATGTAGGTGCGAGTTATAACTATCACTGTTCATGTAAAAAAAAAAAATAGAAAAAAAAAATATATTTTTTGACTCTTGATGATCTGTCGCCACTTAAGTCTATAGACTTAACGTGCCATGTAAATACTCAGTACACTAGGATAAGGTCATAATGATAAGACAAGTGTAATATAGTAGTTAAGTTATAATTTAAAGAGTAACCAAGGAATACTCTAACTGAGTATAGAGAGCGATTTTGGGTGACCGAGGCAATTAAGAGGTAAAAGTTAAGAAAAATGCCTCAGGTATGCGAAGGAAGTTGTTTTTTCCATAGAACACAAGGCTTTTGTTATTTCTCGCATACTTAAGTTTATTATATTCTAAGCAAACAAAAATTCTATGGTGGCGCCTGGGTTACGTTTCATTATAATGAAACTAAAATGTACGAATGAGAACGTACGTGTAAATTTGAGCTGTTGAGTTAGTCGAAAGGACACCCAAAGTCAATCTCGAAATTGAAGTTTAGATATATACTGTATCATGTTATTATTATTGAATTTTTCTTACAAAACCTTTGTTAAATTTTCAAAGGAAAATTAATGTTTTTTTTATTATGAAATTCATAGTAAAGGATGGTCCGCTATTAGGGTGTGTTGGTTATGAGTAATTTCTTGTTTTAAATATAAAATTTTCTAGATGATAAGTTAGGTGTATTTGTTTATTGAGCGTACCATGAGACAATAAGTTCGTTTAACTTTCTTGCTTTTCTTTTATGGAGATGAAAAATGGAAGCGAGGGAAAAGTAGTCGATTCGGCTATTCGGAGGGAGACGGTTAGAGGGAAATATTTTGTGTATACTCAAATACACAAAAATTTAATTGGGAAGAGGGGTATTGTAGCGAGATATTCTATAGTAGGAACATTAGTTAGAGCGAGTATATAATGACGACCGCAAGGGCGCGAGTGAGATAGATATATCGCTTGCTTCGTCACGTCGGTAACGAAAAAAATCATCGAACAGGATTTGGCCGGCACGTAGAAAGTTAGGTGGTGCGACGCACGGTGTGTGAGTGAATTGCTCGACATGTCTCAGACACGAAAGTAATTAATAAAACTTTAACTATAAAATGTAATCCATACATATTGAAGGATAATGTAAGGTTTATTCAGTTGAAAAATCATTTAATATTAGTGCAAAACCTAAGATGGAATCCGCAACGAAATAAGGTACGTTTTCTTTCGATAAAGTTGATTTCAAATTTACAAATTGTAACATTAGTAGACAAAATTAAAATAGACAAGTCAAGATTAAATATTAAGTATATCTGAATGATAATTTTCAGATATGCGGTTCTAGTCTCGGGGTAAAATACAGGGTATCCTAAATACAAAATCCAGGGTAAATAAAAATACAAAAATCCTTTTTTCTGGATAAATAATTTTCGGATGGCAGAGGTGGATAAAGTATTTAGTTGAAAGTGAGGAACTATCAAATTACGGCGAATATTCAAAACTCCGTCGAGTCTTGTATGCCTAAGTATTTGGATGGGGAAGACAGAAGCTCCCGGGTTGTAAACTTCACATATATAATCAAAGACGGATTATCTTCGTACTTACTCCATACGCGTTGAACAGTTGACCTGTGGGTAGGTCAGTTCAAGGGTGAACCAAAAGATTTCAAGGCGAATTCTTGGGAACCAGTTGGAGAGGAGGAAAGTTCAGAGGTTCAGGTCGTGTCCCTCAAATTTAGGAATGAAACACAGCTGAGTAATCTTTTCTTAATTTTTTTATTTAATATAGATCATGGTATGCTCATATTCAAATCGGTAGTTGAAATATTCTTATAGAATTTAGTAATTAAAAAAATGGCCTTTATGTAAGATTATAAAAGAAGTTGAGGGAAAGAAAGATGTAATAAGTCGAAGCATTGACAATATTTTACTATATTTTTGGAAATCATATAATAAGATAACCTGCAACCATTTGCAGAAAGATTTTGTAAAGACTTAATTAATTTTAGTTATTTGAATTCATGTAGTTTACAATGCTTATTGATTGAACGAATAAATTCAGTTTTTATGTGAAACCCATGTTATTTATAATTATAGAATACCTAACACTTTTCAGGACATAATCATGATCGTTACAGCTCACCCCCTGTAGAGTCTCAAAGTCCGTGGCATAATATTGTATGAGAGTAATAGATAACGGTTCCTGTCGTTTTTGATGCTAAAAAGAGAGGCAGAGCTTCCTTGCTTAAGAGAGAGCAAGGGAGGGTCGAGCCCTCTTAACAAAGTAACACTCAACGTTACAAGAGGTTTGTAAAATTTTCCTTTGAAACATTTAAAATTATTGACGTCAAAAACGCAGGAAGGTATCCAATTCGATCGAAGTGCCTCCGTGGGTTTTTTTTCCAGAACTGACTTTTTATATACCTACTATCCTAAAACAAAATTTTCTAAACATTAATAAATAAATAAAACTTTATTACTTATCGGTAGAATGTGACGATAAGAACCATTTGCATGGACAGTAGAAAGGGCGGACTTATCCCGAAGGATCTCTGCCAGCAAATCCTTCTTCCTCTTTTTTTTTCAACATTCATTGTTGAATTGAGGTCTCCCTTTGAGATCAGCACAGCTCCCTACCAGCCAACTGCATAAAAAACATAAAACATTTAAACGAATTTTAGACCAGTGTAATATTGACCGATTTAAATTTTAGTATAGTGAAATGCACCTACAATTATTCATAGTTAACCATTAACTTGAGTGTCATTTTACTCATAGTATATGGACTATATATGTCTTGTGATCGGATTTAAAAAAAAAATATATTTAACTGAAATTAATTTTCTCGACGTTTTCGAGGGTGTAGATTCCAAAAATGCAAAAAAAAAATTAATTTCCGCTTACCCGTACCCGTACGCCAAAAGTGTGTGCGCACCCATAACTCATAGTAATTCTTATCCGATTTGATTGAAATTTGGTAGAACCGTTAGCCCTTCGATGTAGATGAGTCAGTAAAATGTTGAGATCTGTACCTTCAGGGGAACCCTCTTAAAGTATCCAAAGAAAATTTCACTTGTTCTAGAAAAAGGGCTAAAAAAGAAAAAAAAATATCTTCGAGTTTCATAAAATTTGGTATACGGGTTGGTCTTATACTCCTACACAAGCACGTAAAATTTGAGGTCCGTAACTTCAGTGGGTCTCCCTTAAAGTACCGATTAATATTGAATATGTAGTTCTAAAGCAGAAAATAAAAAGCTCCAATAGTCGATATCATTTTAAAGTTTCTATAATAATTCCAAGGATAAATTCATTTTAATGGTAAAATTATAAATTTTTATGCAAAGATATGTTTTACACGAAAAGGCTGTTATAATATACTATGACTTCTGGGCTACCCTAGGTTAGCAGCTTTTTTTAAATTCTTTCAAACAACAAACACATATTAAATGCGTCTATGATTACAGATTTGAAATTAGATTTTGAAGCTGTTTTGAAACAACCACAAAAAAATACTAAGGGTCTGTACACTACAGACCTGAATACGCATGCAGCGTTACATTGGTTACGTACGTTACCGCGCGTATTCAGGTCTGTAGTGTACAGACCCAAGTACTTCATAATTTTCAGCTGATAATATTATATAAAATCTTCAATAAAGAAATTTATTATTCCCGTGTGTCCTAACTGGAAAGCGGATCGTTCAAATTGAGAACATTGTCTGCTTTATTGAAAAACTCTGATCAGTGGAAAATAAGAGTTCAACGGTAGAAAATTTGCGATCAAGCCGTCGTCGAGGTAGTTTAACCCATATCGATTGATTGCGAGCTGATCTCTGTAGATTTTGACCCGCCATGTTGGATGTCAACTGACAATGGTTTCGAGTATACAACAACGCCTTCTGTAATAAATATACTGTTTTTAAGTTTTTTTCCCGTCCAGTTAGGTGCTCCCTTCATATTTTGGTTCATTTTGTTTTGGTTTATCATTTTGATAATAGAATTTTTAAACAAATAAAGCAAATATTGCATTCCCGTAATCATCGAGGTCTTACAACCATGATGCACCAAATAAATTTGTAAGAAATATAATGACGTTTTGAAGAAAATACTCAAAAAAATACTTTTTAAGTCAGGTACAAATATTAAAAATGAAGTGATCGAACATGAATTGGTTTATTTTGGCTGAAACATAAAGGTTTCGTATGATTTAATAAGGACTTAACTATATTTTGATATAAAATAAATAATTAAAAAATAATAGAGAATATTGGTAGTTACCACTCGCGTTGCCCAGCTACTATTTGTTTGTTTACAAAATTATGTATGAAATGTCATCTTCATACATACCTAACAAACGCGGATTAAATATTTTTTTTATAATTGCAGTAAAACTGATCAGTGATTTATACGTAATCTTATGATTAACGATTTTTTTATAAGTAAGACGGTTAGGGTTTTGGTGATATGGAGCTAACCGTATTGAATAATCCCGTGTTAAATCTTTTTCCAAAACATAATATGTTTATTCTTTGAATAATCCACGTACGGCACAATGTCACTACCCGATAATAATCTACTAACGAATGCACCGCGTCACATCTGGCGGTGACATTTCTAGTTTTGGCATCGTGACAGAGTGCAGTCTGGGTATTAATGTGTGGGCGTATGCTCTGTACATGGTTAAACCATTTAAAATATTATCACAAATGACACGTGACACCTGGAAGAGTGAAAAATACATTCCCGTAAACTAACGAATCGGTTTATTAATGGAATATATATTATTATATTATACATGGTTTTAATTTTACATCGTAATTTTAATTTTCTTTGGTATTGAGAACGGATTATCACTTTATGAATTTGAATTTCAAAAACATGTGCATTTTTAACGATTTTAATTAATTTGTCCTTTTTCCAACCTTAGAAAAAACATAAGTAATAAAGTTTTAACCCCGTAGTTGTTCAAATTCATTTTTACCCTATGTAAATTCAACATAATAAAAATGTACCTTCAAACACATTATTTTTAACTTTGTAGTACTTATTCATTCATTCATTCTCCCTTTAGACCCCCCGTACACCGTAAGCCAGCCCGGAGGAGACAAATCCGAAGCAAACCCGCCCCGCACGAAACCAATCCTCTAGTTCGATCCAAGCAATCGAGCCAAAAAGCCGGCCACACACAAATCAAGTCCGCCGCGAATCCTCCCAAACCAACCCGCAATGCGAGGGGCCTAAACCCCACTTAGGAGCATAGGGAGGCATCAAGAGCTCTCCAAAAGCCTCGGACTTATTCATTATACCAATAGAGAAAACAAACTTTGGAGTATTATATGTTGTACAGTGATCAAAGAGAATGGCTCTTATAGAATATGCGGCTCTTATTTTAGTCATTTAACCCCAAAAAAGTTAAGACATTTTGGCTCTCAGGTATAAATATTATAAACCCAAATGATCTTTAAATAGTTATTTTTTACAGAGTAATTTTGCACGATAATCAAATATATTTAATCTGTAATGAAATATTATGTTATTCGTTATAAAATTCAAGACGCAAGGAGCATAAGTATTATGATTAAGCAAGTGTAAGAATATAAAAAAAAAATATGAACATATTATTATTATTAACGTAGGAAGTATGAACTTCACAAGGACAAAAAGTATTATGTTGGTTTTTTATATTGCTTTATTATAACCGAAATAAAATTTGTGTATGCAAACTCAAGACATTACTCGTGACATGAATACGTGAATCTAATTCGAGGTGATGTGACGTTATTCGAGGGAAGCAGAAGAAGAAAGAAGAATGTGAAGGAAATTGAAGAAAGGAATGATGCCGTATATCTAGTTGGGAAATCTCTTTATGATAGATTGAATGTAAATAGAAACAAGAAAATAATATAAATAAACAAGAAAAGACACACAAATTTCTCGTGTACAGAAACACACACGTGTTTTTTTTTTCAGTTTTCGTTGTGTTACAATAGAATGTTCTTTTATTGTTTACAAATATTAGCCGATCTTGTATGATGACACATTCCTCATTATACTAGAGGTTTCCAATTTCAAATGTGGGGAAACAAGATATCTAGATTGATGAATTTCATAGGAATTGTTATGATCGCACTTTTTATATTACCTTTTACAAATTTCTTAAATAGAAAACTTGAAATTAGTTACTAATACATATCGAAAAAATGCACAATTTTTTCGCTTGATGCGAGTGTGTTGCCAATTCTTCTGTATGGATGTACTGGCACCTGACCAAAGCCCAGGCACAAAAAGGACTGCATTTGAAACGAAGTACCTCATGAGTATAATATAGTACCATCACACAAACGATGCAATACGCCAGCGCACCCAGCGAAGGCCCATCACTTCTACCATTATGGAGAGGAGATGGACTGGACATGGCTGGGACTTATTGTGTTAAGGATGCCAAATGACAGTTGGATAAGAAGAAGAGTGCTCTTCTTCCTCCCATCAGACCCTCTCACGCCTTGTTCCGTCCCTTTGAAGTAGAGCTGAGGGATTAAGACATGGTGTAGTAGGAAGTAATTGAAACCATGCAATACCGAGCGCAAGGAAAGGTTCTTGCTTTCTCTCTATGCCCCTAAGTGGTTCAAAACGGAAATTATTTTACACATGCATTTCAAAAAAATATATTTCAACTACCTTCTCCTCTGTTCACACGATTCTTGCGCCATTTTCCTGTCTTAGATTCCCATAATTTGGAATTACGTGATTTCACTTAAGCAGCCTTCGAAACAGTAGACGGTAGTCAGCCTGTTGTAGTGGCTTAAATTTGTATTTAAATGTAGGTATTTACTTATTAAACAACGTAAAATTGCCTTTTAATGTAATAAAGATAATACAGAAAAACTCCAAAAATCCAAAAAAAAAATTCAATACACACAATTTTTTTCCAGTGATAAAGTACACGTCTGACATTTGTTCAGTGGTGTACTAGAAGAATACAATAATACGAGAATACATGCTGTGGATGACTGACGACGGTTGCCAGAAAGATGATTAGAAATTAAAGAAAAAATAACAACTAATGACTCTAACAATTCATTACTAATGTTCGATTTTTAAATGGAACAAACCACTACGGGCTTACGACCGTCTTCTACTGTTATTTCGAAGGCTGGCTTAGTGTGATCACTTTACGTTAACAACGTTCGCCATTAGGTGGTAATGTTTGTCTCCGAAACTCTTAATCATGAGAATTCTCAACATGTTCAACATGTCGAAAAATCTCATGTATGCAACAAGTAGAAATTTAATAATAAAATGAAAAATAGAGATAAAAGTTGGAAATTGTTGAGAACAAGAGAGAAATTTAGAAGATAGAAATTTCAATTTCAAATGACACAAAAGACGAGAGGTATTTAGAGTACTATAAGTGAATTAACAGGACGATAAGGGTGTGATATATCCACAAAAGTATCTCAGGTCGCTAAATTACTATGCGTTGAAGATTTACCTCATAAAATCGAACACTGATTGATTTAATGATAGCATCAAATTGTTTTTGGTTCTATAATATTATGATACTGAAACTATTTTGTTTTCTTTCATTCATATAAAATAAAAATATATTATGGTAGTGTTGACCTATCCTATCAACTAACAGCATAGGGTAGTTTTTCTTCCACCCCTCGATATAATCTCTCCGGATCGTCGCTAACTTAATAAGGCAACAAAAACATTCACAAAAGATTACACACCACAACCAAAACGCTCCCCTTTGGAATCACAAAAATGTATCGAGAATCCAGATAAGGAAAGTGCTTCATGTCTATAGATTGAATGATTGATCTCTATACGACAGTGAGTGATGACTAGTTACATCCCCTCTAGATCTCGAAAACAATTGGAATGTTTCAAACACTATTGTAGAAGAAGACAAGACTTTGAAGAGTGGATTATGGTGACATTAAAGATCTTCTTCTTTAATATAATATCAGTGCCACTCCTATCGAAGCGATCTGCGAATAAGTCTCAAGGTTTTGGACAAGTCTCACCAACCCTACAGCCTCTGACACACCGAACCACTATCGTAGATTCTTAACCCACGAGGCTCTTTTACCGCCCATACCTCGCCTGCCCTCTATCTTTCCTTTCACAATCAGTTGTAGTAAGCATAACGAATATGTAACCACTAATGACGCTAACAATTCATTACTGATGTTTGATTTTTAAATAGAACAAACCACTACAGGAGTCCTGAAAATGGTCACAAGAATCTAAACATAATTAGAACGTTGTGCTCCAACAAAGTTTTTTATGAAATAAATAAATAAAAGCCAATAGGCATAAAGATGGGACATTAACAAAACTGTATATTATATTTATATCCTGGCGCCAAGTACACGACAGCAATCGCAGTCTTTAAATTTGGTTGCTCTCTTGTTATCATTAATTTCCAACTTTAATCTCTATATTTCATTAATTTCATTGAATATCTAGATAACAAGTACCTAGGTACTTGTTGTGTAAGTGAGATTTTTCGACATGTTGAACATGTCGAGAAAATCCATGATTAGGAGTTTCGGAGACTTACACCTACATAACCACCTAACGGCGAAAGTGATCACACTAAGCCAGCATTCGAAATAACAGTAGAAGACGGTCGTAAGCCCGCAGTGGTTTGTTCCATTTAAAAATCGAACATCAGTAATGAATAATTGTTAGTCATTAGTTGTTTTGTACATATTCGTTAAGATCTAGTCCTGAAAAATGGTCACAAGAATCTAGACATAAGTAGGAGAGCATATTTATTGTCACTGCGGAGGATATGGCCAAAGTAGGCGGCTTTTCGTTTTTCGACAGTGGTCAGCAGCTCTCTCTCCTTATTCATCGCTCTCAGGACCTCCTCGTTGGTTACCCAATCCCTCTACAAGAGGTGCGGAGCATTCTTCGGTAGAGCCAGATTTCGAATGCCTCAATCTTATTCATGGTTGAGACTTTGGAAGGTCCAGACCTTCACTCCATACAGCAGCACTGGCAGAACATAAGCTTTAACAGTTCTCCATCTTGTGTATATTATGTGGTTGAATGTTAGAGATTGATTCGGCAATAATCCCGCTATTGCCCACTACTTTTATACACTGATAATTTTATATACACTATTTTGTAGATTTAAGTAGACTTCGTCTTGTAAAGGCTTGGGACACTTTTTAAAAATCGGGAAGGTACCAACGTGAATTTGTTGACAATTTAAAGAAATGAACATAAATAAAGGTTTTTACGTATATTCAGATAGTTATAGGTATACATTAAAGTAAAATCTTACTATTTTCAAATAATTTACCCGAACTAGCTTCCAGTCGTCACTTTTACTAAACACCCTAAATATTTATTTTACTCTGTAACATTCGGAGTGTAATTACTCGCTACATTAGGGTTGGTAGCATCCGGGTTGAGGGGTGGAAAGAAACAAAAGTTTTGCGTGATAATTGGAAATGCCAACCCTAACGTATGCTTTGTATGTTAGGGGACGAAACCACTTCTCATATAGGAATTATAAAACAAAGAAAATTTTGGTTTAATTTTGTTTTAAGATATCCACTCGTGAATCTAGGTAAAATATTGCAATGATGCACCTGCGCGATTCTTGGAAATATAAAGTCATGTTTGCTGAGAGGGTTGGCCAAGAAATGCTTCAATGTTTGTTGTTCTTATTTTCAACATGATTGGTTTCTCAAAAGTCGAAGAGGTACCCCTAGGTAGGTACCTACTATGATTTGTTTATGTAGCATCGAGGTTACAGAATAGTTGAATACATTTTTATACATAAGTACCTACTCCAAAGAGAATCAAAATAAATTTTCTTTAGATTTTCATTGAAAAACTAAAAGTATTGTTTATTTTACAGGTAGATTTGGCTTCGGTATGTACAAAGTTATCGATTTCTATTTATTTTTAATTAGCTACCAACTGTAATAATATTATGTGGGCTAAGTTTGGTTTTTAAGAATTCAGGCTCACATCATAACCAAATTATCAGATGGTTCCAGGATTCGAAACCGCGAATATCATTGTATGTAAGTCGGCGACTGAAACGCTAAACCACCAACTTCTTCTATAACAATACAGGATGAAATATTTTAAGAAACATTAACCTAATGGATATTCGTATAGTAAATATCCTGGTGTCATAATATAATGATTAGCAGTTGCTAAAAAAATTTGGGTACCTATTGGCTTATGTTAGTGTTATTTTTTTTTATTAATACTTTACTGTACCTACATGCAATGGTAGTATGTGTAACACATAAAATTTCACATAACAAAGATATCACAGAATCAACATACAGAGGGCGAGCTTACCACAACGAAGTTGCTGTCTAAAGATTATTCTTATCAAAATATTCAACAGAAAATTTGTCAATGTTTGATTTTGAAGATCTTGTCGCAGGGAAAAACATTTTACTTTTATATTATGCCATAAAAAAGAAACAAAACTAAAAAAAAGTAAACATAATAAAATTAAACATCAGAGAGCAAAGGTGTAAAAAATAACGGATCACGGATTAATATCCCCACAAACCGAATCACGAGATGATATTCAGAGGAAGATCGCGTGTTTCCCCAGATAGAAAGTTCCCTCAGGACCCAGCTTCCACTTAACAATCTCCCATTTCATCCGACCACCCTCAAGACATTAATCTTGATACAGTATAGGCAGGCGGAGACTCATGAATCCAGCGCTAGGTGAGGACCTGTCACTCGAGAGTGACATCATGCACGCCGTCCTACACATTCCTGCTGCTCCTTCAATGAAGGGCTATCCTTCACAGGATGTCCTTTTTTCAGTCCAGGATAAATTATCGTCGTCTGTTATAATGTTTGGTGTTGTCAGGGTTTTTATTGACAAGTGTTTGTGTACTAGGTATCTCAATATAATATTGATTATTCAAATAAGGTTGATTCAGTTAGTTATTCTTAAAATATTTACATAGACCATTGCAAGCACTCGGAAAAGTAAAACAATATAAAACAATAATATCAATGATTAATACAAATTTATATCATGAAACAATGAAAGAGCAAAATTAAGATCCTGCATGGGCACAGTTCCATAAAGAATCGTCAACTAATATAACGAAAATAGTCCCATAAAAAGTATAAGCATAAATAAATAAATGGACGACCGAGGACAGCGACATTACTAGAATGTGTGCACTTTTTCATTTTATGCACGAATTTTTGTAGAAGATTGTGATGTTATTTCAGTAATTAGAGGACAAAATATGATCAGCTGAAGAATACCATAAAACATCCGGCATTGACCTCCACGTCTTTTATAAGAGGTCATTACTCTTTTCATTTTCTTCTCCACGACTTTTGCATTGAGGAATTTGAATTGACAAATTGATGTTTTTGGAGATTCCGACGAAATTCTTGTTTACCGTTACCTTGACGAAAAGGAGTCCAAATATGGCCTTAATCGACTAAGCTTCTTATTTATTTTAATTTTAAATCTTTTAATTTCAAATCTTTTTATTTTAATTTTAAATTAGATGCTCTTTCTCGACTGAAAATTCCGCAAGATAGCAAGCCATCTTAATGCAACCCCACTTGTGTAATAATTTTTCACAATTATTTTAACACGTTGTTCTTTCGTAAAAACACACCATTTTTTCTGTAGGTATTAAAAAAAAACATTGATCAACACTTTCAAATTTCGGAGTTGCCACATGCAGGATAAAAACAATTGCAACAATAACAACTCACGTCTTGAAAAACTCTTTGAAATTCAAAAAGAAAGAAAACTATGAGTTATAACGAAAAGGTTATCAGATTTTTTAATTGAATTTTTAAAAAAAATCTTTACATTCTTGTTTGCTTCATCCACTTTAAGGAAGGGCAGATTTCAAGTAAAGAAACAGAAAATCTTGATGATCAAATTGAGTTCCATTCTTTCCGACTACTAATTTAGTGACAGAGTGTCGTTGATTTTTTTTCAAGCATACTGTATGCTATGTGCGATGGGGTTATCAATCTTATTTTGTATCACCCCTAAACATAACAATCCGTTATAGGCGCGTGGAAGTAGGTAACTATCTACGCAGTCTCCCATAATATAAATACAAGAGGTAGGTATACCACCAACAAAATTTTGAAAAGCCTAACGTGTATAGATACTCGTGGATGGGTGCCTACCTCTACACGTGAATGTATACGTATAGACCTTGCGTGGGGACGTTTTTAGTCCAAATATTTTGAGAAGGGTAGCTTTTAATCTCCGATCTTGAGGTTTCTATATATGAGAGTTTAGGTATGTTTTCCTGCTTCTTTATAAGATGCTGAAATTTCAGACTTTTCTAAGACGTTAAGGATTTTAACACATTTTTACGTCTAAAAGGGTTGAGATCTGAACAAATATTTTTAACCCACAACGATACCTTAAAAAATTGGGAATGATGCAGGACTAAAAAAAATATGTTGAAGATTCTTAGAAGAAAAATTTCTGGAAAAAAATCTTCTCCGAACGACAGAAATGCGAATACTATGCTCTGTAGTGGACGCAACTCTCATGGACAGTAATTTGGAACGATGACGTAACTTCAATGACATTGTTTGATGATGATTTTGGAGGCATCTTGACGAGAGAATGGTTGACGATTAATTCCCAAGATTGTCTTTAAAGAGATTGTCAAGGGTGAGCGAACGAGAAGTATACCACCAAAACGCTGGAGCGACAACTGATCATTGAGGTCCCAAGAGTCCGTCCCAAAGAACCATCTAGAAAAAGACTTTAACAAGAGAAAGAAGACTAAAGACTACCCCTCATACGCTTTGAACCGTGCAAAGGGCAGATGAAAGTTTAAGCAATCTTGAATTAACGGTTCATCATCATGATTCAGCAATAAATGAAAAGAACCTGTTTAAGGCAGTGGCGTAACGTGGGTTTTCGCCGCCCGGGGCGGGATTTACATTTGGCGCCCCCCCCCCCCACCTACCTAATAAAGTTTGGCGCCCCCCCCCCCCCACATAAATTGAAAAAAAAATCAAAATAAAAAAGTTTGCATATTTATTATAACTAGTGGTCCAGTTCATTGGTCGAAATTCGACCATAATTAATTTAAACTATAATATATTACAATAGTGTGCGTAGAGTTTTTTTATTGATTTAATCTATTTTTATGTATGATTTTAAAAAAATATTAGCATTTGCCACCCCTTCTCTATAAAAACTAAGTGTGCGAAATTTCATACTCCTCCGTCCGCTCATTTTTTGTAAAAAGGGGCACAAAGTTTTCCCTTCACGTATATAGATACTTACAGCACTACAATATAGTAAAAAAAAAATTAAGACCTTAAGCCGAAATTACTAAAAGAGGAAAAAATAGGAACTTTTTTGTACTAGCTTACGCTGAGACAGATTAAAAGGAAAAAAACTCTTTATTTTATCAATTTTAAGAATTTTAGTGATTTTTTTCTCATTTATTTTCCCTTCACAAGCACGGGGCCCCGAATTTTGTTGTCTTTTAATTTCGGGTCCCGATTTTTTATCTCATTTTATTTCGGCCCCCCTCACGAGCTCGGGGCCCCCCGCGGCCGCTTAGTCCGCGTACCGTTAGATCCGCCACTGATTTGTACCTTATGAAATGTTTCCAAACGTCATGTCTGCCGATTAAGAAAACAGTGCCGACATTGATAGTGAATCACTTGGAGGTATTAGTAAAAAAAATGAGCTGTTACTTTCCTAAGTGTGACCTGCAACCTATGGACTGAGCACGAAATAAATTCTCGTACCTATACTATTTAAGTTTTGTGTTTTTTACCAAGTTTTTTTATTTGTTGGGTCATTTTGCCGCCCCCTGAAAAGTGCCGCCCGGGGCGGACCGCCCCCCCCGCCCCCCCCTAGTTACGCCACTGGTTTAAGGGTGAATTACTAATCTTGAAATCCATTGCAAGTACCTACGCACCTTAAACAAGAACATGATCGGTAGGTTAAATAGATTATTGATTCGATTTCAAATTGCTTTTCGACATTTAGTTTGCCTTGAAAACTATCGAAATATTGCACAACATAATGTCCTCGTCCACTTGCTTTCCAAACACAACGTTAAAATGGCAACAAATGATCGGATATGAGTGGAAAAAATCTCTGCGTTTGAAGCGATGTGTCTCAGGAAAATTTTGTATGGAAGATTGTATCACCGCATCACGAACGATGTTATACGCCGGTGCACTCTATGTGGGCCAATTACTTCTACCATTATTGAGGGGAGATGGACTTGGCTGGGATATGTGTTAAAATGACGAATGATAGTTGGCCGAGGAGACTGCTGTTCTCTCTCATCAGGGCCCCAAAAACGAGGGAGACCCTCCCACACTGTTCCGCTTCTTCTAAGCAGAGTTGAAGGATTTCGACATGGTCATATAGTATAATGTTGTGTTGAAGTCTTTAAAATAGTATATTCTATTTAAAGGTTTTATTTTTAAGCAATGCGGAAATGCGTACACTCGCAGGACAACCATTGATCACCAGCAACATCAGATCTAGAAGATTGGCATGGATCGGGTATACATATGCTGCCAAGTCTGGGAATCTTCTGCATAATAAGCCCATCGGTAGAAGACCACTAGGAAGACCAAGATGGTGAAGCACGTCGCGCGGGACATGGACGGCTTGGAAAAACAATGGAGGTTCGAATGGTTGGTGCTTTGCTGGATAGCAGGTATAAAAAAGTGTCGAGAAACACGATATTGCATACCAACACCAACACTACCAGTAACTCCGACCCGCGAGTCTCCGGTGCCACAAAACCGGAACCCACCAGCTAAGGAAAGGAAACCCCTACAGAAAACCCTGGTCCTCCTGTCATAAAAACGGAACGAACAGTCTCGGACAGTCACAAGTTAAGGCTCGATATGGGCTGTAGCGCCACAAGAACCGAACCGAACTGGAAAAACATTTGCAGGAGTTGTTGTATGGCCATCGGAAGTTAGAAGTAAGGTATTATTTTTGGTTAATCATTATTTGCGATTATGTTATTTTGCGATGACATCAGATGGTGATTTGTAAGAAAAAAACTTGCCTAATCCTAATATATCGAAACCCATCAAACTTAGAAAGAAAAATGCTGATACATTTTCAACACCAAGATTCGACACAGATCGATGCCCGAAATAAATCAAGACGTCTTCTCAACTTTCTGACAAATTCCCCTAATAAAGAAAGTATTGTTATCCGAAAAATGATTTACACTTCCACGGGATCCCTTAATAATAAGCCGGGAGGACATTCTTAAAGAAAAACAAATTTTGAGAGCTTTTTATATTATGTCCCAAAGTAAATTTACAACTTGGGACCTTCCTTCCCTTTCTTTTTTACACCACAATCTTCTTCGTCTCTTTCGCTCTTTATTATTTTTATAGAAAAACTTTGGAATTAATATTATTGATTTTACATTAAGTATTGGCGGACTAGAGTGACCATCGTGTAACCGATTTGGGTGACGGATATTTGATCCTAATTTTATGTGATTTGAAAAAAAAATTACATACCTCTAAAGAAAAAAAGAAAGTCAGGTGTGAACACTTATAACTCGAGATCGACTGAAAAGATTATTATTATGATGCTTGGTTTATTCGATATTTTATTTATATTATTTATTTTAATTGTTTTATTTATTTATTTTATTATTTTTTTATTTATTAATTTTAATTGTTTTATTTTTTTTTGTTTATTTTATTTATTTAATTTTTTATTTTTTTTATTTATGTTATTTCCCAAACCAAATATTTTTACAATTAATTAGTACCTACTATATTAATACTTACAA
This sequence comes from Mystacides longicornis, assembly GCA_963576905.1. NCBI lineage: Eukaryota > Metazoa > Arthropoda > Insecta > Trichoptera > Leptoceridae > Mystacides > Mystacides longicornis. The sequence continues at coordinate 3,534,065 of OY756432.1, forward strand.
TCTAGGTAGATATATATTTTTTTATTTTGGGATTTATTATCTCACTAGGCAGATGTCTGTGCCGATATAATACATTTGATTTTTTTACTTTTTTTATTTATTTCAACAAACAGTTTACATATATAATTATTGGAATTTACTGCCCCACTAGACAACGTCTGTTCTGGGGCAATACTACTTCAAATCAAATCATTTAACCAACCAATCATCTTACAGTAAAGCATAATACCTACAGTGAAGAAAAAAAAATAGTAATAAACAAAAGTAAAAATAATAATGTTTTACTAAAATAACAAGACTAATAAGATAAGAATCCACTAAAAAGGGTCTACTGCACTCCATCTTACAATCAATCACAAACAATAATTGGCTTTCAGCGCAGGATGTGAGATATAATATGATACTTGACAAACATTGAGTTTCAAAACATTGGTACGCAGATTTTTGATAGGATCAAACATATTTGTAGCGTATTTTTTGTATAAATTAAAACGAAAAAAGAGAATAAAAAGAGATGAGATAAGATTGATAAAATGTGCTGTGAGGCTATGCCGTTTATTATCGGAAGTTTTTTGTTTGATTGATTAGCGATTTTTCATATAGGTACCATGCTGTTTCAGAAAGTTAGCCGATATTTTGGAAATAATTATCGTTCGAAGGTATTGAACGAAGTCCATAAGCTTGCGATATTTTTTTTTTCATTTAAATCGAAATCATGACAGCACGTATCGAACTACGGAAATATTTTTCATGCTTATTTTATTCATCAATTATTTAGTCAGAGGTTGATACGCGTAAGAAATATCAAATTTTCCGTAGTCTCTAATGTGCGGTTACGTAACTTATTGGCGATATTTTGGGTAAATTATCAAAAATAAGAAATACTTAGTCAAGGTCAAAGTCTTCGAATTACGTGAAACAATGGGTAATTTTAAATGATTGCTGAATAAGGTTTTTCATAGAAATTTATGTTTCAAATTAAAATAATAATGTTCCATATTAGAACAACGTTTGGTTACCCTAAAAAACGCTGTAGTGTGTAATGCTTACCTTAGCTATTTCCTGATTTCTATGCAAAGTTTATTATTTTATTACTATTATTATTTCTCTCTGTCTCTCTCTCTTTCTTCTCATATTATTATTATTATTATTCGATGCTTAGATACGACTAGGGAAGACATTTTAAAACAATATTATCAACCATCACCCATGTACGTATCTAGGAGTATCTTGCTAATTAATATGTAGATATCTTTCTTGAACTTTGTTTGACAAATTAATCATACTAGTGAGGTCAAAGATCTGTTTTATTTTCGATGAAGCGTCGAAATTTTTTTTCTCTAGAAGGACGGTTTATGATTACGAATGTTGTTTTGCCAAGGAAGGCATTCCCGTTCTGTGGAAGCAGTCGATAAGAAAAATGTTCTCTTTAAATCTTCGTCAACCGAATCCATCAGCGGCAAAGTGGTTACGGCGGCGAGTTTCTTCACATTCCTCTTCTTACTCTAGGCCTCAAGACCTGTTATTGAGAGGTGGGGTTTGCCTCTTGCGAGTCCGAGTCCCAGCTGCCTAACCTTCTCCTTGGTGGTCTAACTAGGAGTCGTCTTCCATGGGGTTGGTCGTGCAATCTTCATATGTGAGGGAGTCTGGATGAGTCCATTCTCCTCACATGTGCATAGCAGTATCACCTTCTTTATCTCCTCCATCTTAATACATTCAACCTCTCATACTTTCCGTACCCTTGTATTCTTTATCCTATCTCTGAAGGTCTTCCCAGCAGTGCTTCTTTTTTTTCTTTTGGTGCACTGTCAGGTATTCCCAACGTCGCGTCGGCGATCACTGCGGCGAATCCTTATCTGTCCTGGGCTGCCCGGAACAATTGTTGAACGGAAACCCGTCCATTCTCGTATAATACGCAGCCAGGACATCTGCCTTCTTCCAGCCCCTCTGCGACCCTCGATCTTTCCCTTCAGTATCAGGTGGATCAGTCGATACTTTTCCCCACGCATGATGTGTCCCAGATATGAAATTTTACGAACTTTTACTTGTGACAGGAGTTCACGCACTGACCCGGCCCGTGCTTCTTAAAGTCTTCATTTATGAGAATATCTGCGCATATTTTGTAACCCTCCCTTTGAGAATAAATAACTATGTATCAATGGAACCAAATGATTCCAGTTGAAGTAGTTGGTTGTGTAGCGCTTGCGACGCCAGCTTTCGTTCTGTTTCGTGCGGAGGTCGTGAGTTCGATCCCAGATGCCGACCATCTTCCTCTTTCACGACACAAGCTTTAAGTAGTTTATTGTGAAAGAAGTCAAAGAGTGTATTTGTGTTCTCTTTGAGTGAGCACAGATTCATTTAAAAAAAAATTGAATTGTTATTAGGGTAAAATGACCAAACTTAATATGCCTTTATTGAAGAGGGTCATAATTAAGCCACACAACATCTTAAAACTTAAATAAAATATCATCAAAAATGAATAAATTATTATTTATTCGATGTTTATTTAATAATGTAATTTCGATGTTTAAGTACTTGCATTCCCTTCTTGAAATCTATACCTGTCTGGAATGGTTTTAAAATAATAAACTTGAAAATCGTTTCAAATTTTTTTTGTCAGTTTTATGTAGGTTACTTACAGCGATTATTTATTAGCTCCTTAAAATTTGAAAGTCGATTCTAAAGAGATTTGATGTTCAATATTTTCTAAATGGGTTCATTTGGTACGATTTTGATTTAATCCTCAAGTTGAAGAGAGCTTAGTCGAAAAATCTTCAATACACTTTTTTTTTTAAATAAACAGTAGGTACCTAAATAATTTTTAACACATCTAAGTTTTCTTTGGCATCGTCCGTCTCAAAAAAAAATGCCTTGAATGTTGCTTTTTTCATTATTTCTTCTGTCTCGTGGCTATGTCAAGTCTCCTGAAATCTACTATTACTATGGTGTAGACTTCTATATCCTGGGCTATCTAGAACAGCTCTACCACTTGATGGAATCTGGTCCGATGCCCAATATTCTGAATGTCGAGGTGTGGGCATCTGCCGTTTGGTCACACTTCGACTTTCATAATTTGATCAGAAAGGGCTGAAATTTATAAGTTACACACACAACATCAACATACAGAGGGTGGGCTTACCGTATTTATTAGACACCAACTGAACACCGACCAACAAGAAATAATAGTAATATGAGGTGATTAGTAGATCAGTGGTATAAGTTGACGGCTTTCGTATTACGGGTCGTGGGTTTGAATCCCAGTGCCAACAATTTCCACTTCACAACAAAAGTATTTCTTTATGTGAAAGATTTCGAAAGTGTATGTAGTGTTCACTTTGAGTGAGCCCAAGATTAAAAAAAATAAAGAATTGCACTATAAACGAAAATGCAACAACAAACTAATGACTCAACAAACAATTCATTACTGATGTTTGACTTTTAAATGGAACAATCCACTACGGGCTAACGACCGTCTTCTACTGTTATTTCGAAGGCTGGCTTAGTGTGATCACTTTTCGTTAATAACGTTCGCCATTAGTCTCCGAAACTCCTAATCATGAGAATTCTCGACATGTTTAACATGTAAAAAATCCCATGTAGGTATACAATAACTACACGTGATTTTTTCAAAAGACCTTCCCCTCCCCCCTGTGATATTTCGTGATTTTTACCGAACCCCCTCCATCTCTTTCGAACTTAAAGTAATAAATAAATGACTAATGAAAATCCTTGGTACTGATGTTTCTTTTATCATTTAATATTATCTGTTCATAATTATATAAATCTTCAAATTTGTTATCGTGAGTAACGTTGTAGAACATTTTAAAATAATTTTAAAAAAGAAAAACTTTGTATGTTCTACTTTTTATTTTGAATATATAAGGTTAAAACGTTTTCGGACTACCGTCCATCATCAGTAACCTAAACTATACTAAACTAAAAACTAAGAGGATAGGTTGCTTTCTATGTTTCGAGAAGGAGGGGGATTGGGCGGGGGTGCTATTAACAGTTTAACTAGTGGGGATGTTACGGGCGGGATTTGAATATTCAGGAGGTTATTATTATTGTTATTATGTATGTGCATTGTCTCTAAAATATCTAATTTTCTACCTTTATCACTTATATTTAAAATCTTAAAACTACTTAAATCAAATCGGTGTCCGTGATCTCTTGCGTGGTCTGCCATGTCCGAATTCATTGAAAAGTTTTTTATTGCTTTTAAGTGTTCATCCGCTCTTACTTTAATCTTTCTTCCAGATTGTCCAATGTAGAAGGCATCACAGTCATTACAATTTATTTTGTAGGCTCCACTATTGTCTAATGCATCTATTTTCGATTTATTATTAAAAATGTACTTTTTTATATTGTTATTTGTATAGAAGGCCGGTTTGAAATCTATTTGTTTGCACTTATTTAATATGTTACACGTATTCTTATTCACAAATAATATTTTTCTCCACTTTTTAGCTTCTTCTCTAGGTGGTTTGAGAAATAGATATTTATACATCTTTAGTTGGTTTGTTTTTTTCTTTAGGATCTTATGAATGTAATTGTCATCGTATCCATTGTTTTTAGCGATAGTCTTAATTATCCTTAGTTCTTTATCATAATTATTCTTAGTCAACGGTATTGAGATTAATCTGTGAACCATGGAATGGAATGCAGCCATTTTATGTTGTATGGGATGATGGGAGTCTGCGGGAATGATATTATCAGAATATGTGTCTTTTCTAAAAATTTCAAATATGAATTGGTTGTTTTCTATCTGTATGCGGATGTCTAAGAAATTGATGTAGTTGTTCTCGCCTATTTCGTGAGTGAATTTAATTTTGTCGTGTTGTGAATTGAAAATATTCAATAACACATTAAGTTGTCTTTTTGTTCCTTTAAAGACGAAAAATATGTCGTCTACATATCTATTGTAACAATGTATTTTGTTAACTAACGTGTTGGATGATGATTCTAATATTTGTCGTTCAAATTGATCCATAAATATGTCCGCGAGAATAGGGGACAAGGGGTTTCCCATAGGTAGGCCATTTGTTTGCTCATAGAATGAATCTTGGAAACAAAAATAATTTTGTTCGATGCACGTGTTTACAAGTTGTAGGATGTCTTCATTCAGGACACTGTCATCACATTTATTACTCAGCATTGTTTTCAAGCTTGTTATTGCCTCTTCTACTGGGATATTCGTAAACAGGCTCTTAACATCAAAGGAAACTAGCAAGCCGTTCTCAGGTGGTGTTTGTTTACATAAGTTGTTACAAAACTCAATGGAATTTTTTACGGAATATTTGGGTTTAAATCCTGTTGATTTTATTATGAGGTTGTTTACATACTTAGCTAATAGATATGAAGGCGCGTTAATATACGATACAATTGGTCTCATTGGATTGTTCTCCTTGTGAATTTTTGACAGGCCATAAAGTTGGGGCGACTTGGGGTTCATTGTTATCAATTTCTTTGCGATGCTCTTATCTATTGTTTTTAATGTCTTTATGGATTCCTTTGTTTTCCTCTGATATTTCTCCGTTGGGTTATCAGGTAAAACTTTGAACGTTGTTTTGTCTGATATCAATTCATTCATTTTTTGTAAATAATCTTGTTTATGTAGCAGAACTATGGAGTTTCCTTTATCGGCTTTCGTACATATTATATTTTTATCACTAATAAACTGTTTGAATTCATTCATCGTTTTCTGATCACTATTGCGGTATTTACTATTATTTTTACATTTAAACAGCACATTATTTACTACTTCGGCACACTTATGTTTATTTGAATCATTTAAAGCACTTTCTAGGTCTATAATCAAGTCTCTATAACTATTTTTATTAAAAATTGGGTCAATGTTATATTTCGCACCTTTTTCTAACAGATCTACAAATTTTTTGTCAATATTTTCATTTGTACAATTCACTACACGGTTATAAAATTTAATTGGATCATGTTTAATATCACTAGTGTTTATTAGTTGTGTGTTTGGATTGGATTCTATTAAATTCTTCAACTTTTTATCCAAACATTTTTTCTTTTTACTAGCTTCTAAACTGACCGTTTGATAAATTTTTTCTTCTATTAAGTCCCATTCTACACTGTGTAGTTCTGATGATAAGCGAGTATGTAAAAACATTATATACTGTTTTAATTTATTTTGTAAAGTAAATGCGCGTTTAATTTCACTTTTAATCCACTTTATTTTTCCTGCTTCTATAGCTTTAAGAGCTGACGATGATTTGTGGAGAAAAATATTATTTGTGAATAAGAATACGTGTAACATATTAAATAAGTGCAAACAAATAGATTTCAAACCGGCCTTCTATACAAATAACAATATAAAAAAGTACATTTTTAATAATAAATCGAAAATAGATGCATTAGACAATAGTGGAGCCTACAAAATAAATTGTAATGACTGTGATGCCTTCTACATTGGACAATCTGGAAGAAAGATTAAAGTAAGAGCGGATGAACACTTAAAAGCAATAAAAAACTTTTCAATGAATTCGGACATGGCAGACCACGCAAGAGATCACGGACACCGATTTGATTTAAGTAGTTTTAAGATTTTAAATATAAGTGATAAAGGTAGAAAATTAGATATTTTAGAGACAATGCACATACATAATAACAATAATAATAACCTCCTGAATATTCAAATCCCGCCCGTAACATCCCCACTAGTTAAACTGTTAATAGCACCCCCGCCCAATCCCCCTCCTTCTCGAAACATAGAAAGCAACCTATCCTCTTAGTTTTTAGTTTAGTATAGTTTAGGTTACTGATGATGGACGGTAGTCCGAAAACGTTTTAACCTTATATATTCAAAATAAAAAGTAGAACATACAAAGTTTTTCTTTTTTAAAATTATTTTAAAATGTTCTACAACGTTACTCACGATAACAAATTTGAAGATTTAGTTAACGCCTGTAAGGCAAAAAAAGTGAGGAACCTACTAAAGTTAAGACTCAAGGATAGGATGCTTTCACTTCAGATTTATTTTAACCAAAAGTGCTTAAAGAAAAAAGTGTTCCCTAATTATTGTGTAATCAAGTGTAAAAACAAATCATCGTCAGCTCTTAAAGCTATAGAAGCAGGAAAAATAAAGTGGATTAAAAGTGAAATTAAACGCGCATTTACTTTACAAAATAAATTAAAACAGTATATAATGTTTTTACATACTCGCTTATCATCAGAACTACACAGTGTAGAATGGGACTTAATAGAAGACAAAATTTATCAAACGGTCAGTTTAGAAGCTAGTAAAAAGAAAAAATGTTTGGATAAAAAGTTGAAGAATTTAATAGAATCCAATCCAAACACACAACTAATAAACACTAGTGATATTAAACATGATCCAATTAAATTTTATAACCGTGTAGTGAATTGTACAAATGAAAATATTGACAAAAAATTTGTAGATCTGTTAGAAAAAGGTGCGAAATATAACATTGACCCAATTTTTAATAAAAATAGTTATAGAGACTTGATTATAGACCTAGAAAGTGCTTTAAATGATTCAAATAAACATAAGTGTGCCGAAGTAGTAAATAATGTGCTGTTTAAATGTAAAAATAATAGTAAATACCGCAATAGTGATCAGAAAACGATGAATGAATTCAAACAGTTTATTAGTGATAAAAATATAATATGTACGAAAGCCGATAAAGGAAACTCCATAGTTCTGCTACATAAACAAGATTATTTACAAAAAATGAATGAATTGATATCAGACAAAACAACGTTCAAAGTTTTACCTGATAACCCAACGGAGAAATATCAGAGGAAAACAAAGGAATCCATAAAGACATTAAAAACAATAGATAAGAGCATCGCAAAGAAATTGATAACAATGAACCCCAAGTCGCCCCAACTTTATGGCCTGTCAAAAATTCACAAGGAGAACAATCCAATGAGACCAATTGTATCGTATATTAACGCGCCTTCATATCTATTAGCTAAGTATGTAAACAACCTCATAATAAAATCAACAGGATTTAAACCCAAATATTCCGTAAAAAATTCCATTGAGTTTTGTAACAACTTATGTAAACAAACACCACCTGAGAACGGCTTGCTAGTTTCCTTTGATGTTAAGAGCCTGTTTACGAATATCCCAGTAGAAGAGGCAATAACAAGCTTGAAAACAATGCTGAGTAATAAATGTGATGACAGTGTCCTGAATGAAGACATCCTACAACTTGTAAACACGTGCATCGAACAAAATTATTTTTGTTTCCAAGATTCATTCTATGAGCAAACAAATGGCCTACCTATGGGAAACCCCTTGTCCCCTATTCTCGCGGACATATTTATGGATCAATTTGAACGACAAATATTAGAATCATCATCCAACACGTTAGTTAACAAAATACATTGTTACAATAGATATGTAGACGACATATTTTTCGTCTTTAAAGGAACAAAAAGACAACTTAATGTGTTATTGAATATTTTCAATTCACAACACGACAAAATTAAATTCACTCACGAAATAGGCGAGAACAACTACATCAATTTCTTAGACATCCGCATACAGATAGAAAACAACCAATTCATATTTGAAATTTTTAGAAAAGACACATATTCTGATAATATCATTCCCGCAGACTCCCATCATCCCATACAACATAAAATGGCTGCATTCCATTCCATGGTTCACAGATTAATCTCAATACCGTTGACTAAGAATAATTATGATAAAGAACTAAGGATAATTAAGACTATCGCTAAAAACAATGGATACGATGACAATTACATTCATAAGATCCTAAAGAAAAAAACAAACCAACTAAAGATGTATAAATATCTATTTCTCAAACCACCTAGAGAAGAAGCTAAAAAGTGGAGAAAAATATTATTTGTGAATAAGAATACGTGTAACATATTAAATAAGTGCAAACAAATAGATTTCAAACCGGCCTTCTATACAAATAACAATATAAAAAAGTACATTTTTAATAATAAATCGAAAATAGATGCATTAGACAATAGTGGAGCCTACAAAATAAATTGTAATGACTGTGATGCCTTCTACATTGGACAATCTGGAAGAAAGATTAAAGTAAGAGCGGATGAACACTTAAAAGCAATAAAAAACTTTTCAATGAATTCGGACATGGCAGACCACGCAAGAGATCACGGACACCGATTTGATTTAAGTAGTTTTAAGATTTTAAATATAAGTGATAAAGGTAGAAAATTAGATATTTTAGAGACAATGCACATACATAATAACAATAATAATAACCTCCTGAATATTCAAATCCCGCCCGTAACATCCCCACTAGTTAAACTGTTAATAGCACCCCCGCCCAATCCCCCTCCTTCTCGAAACATAGAAAGCAACCTATCCTCTTAGTTTTTAGTTTAGTATAGTTTAGGTTACTGATGATGGACGGTAGTCCGAAAACGTTTTAACCTTATATATTCAAAATAAAAAGTAGAACATACAAAGTTTTTCTTTTTTAAAATCATAATTATATATTTTTGTTATTATTAACAAATTCTCTCTAGTGTTTGGCAGACAATAAAACACAAAAGTATTGTTATAATTATTATCACTAACTAACACAAAATAATCACATTATTATTATTATATCATATCATAAACACACAAACCATAGTAATGTTGCCTTTGTACAAGCAATAATTCACGGAAATAATGTGTTGTCAATAAATAAAATAAATTAATAATTTTGTTCGGTACATTTCTAACATACGCATGTTTTAACCAATATAATACAGAGCGTATTACTCCAGGCGGCTTTGCAAATTTTTTTATCTATATTTTTTTTATTCGTTCATTTCATGCATAGTTGAGGAGTATTAAGGGTGTTTGCCTGCCTCTGCCCAAAAGTGGAGGCTTTTGTAGGTCGTGAGTAAAAAAAAAAACGATTTAGTTTAGTTGTAAAGGGCGCTTGATTCGCGTTTTTAAAACGTTTGAAATCATGGTTAACCCATCTTTTGTCTTTATATTTCATACTAAGTTTCTTTTACGTTTCAATGCATTCAATAAAAACAAAAATTATGTGATAAATTTGATGTTTTGTGAATTAGAAAAACACTGTTGCACTTTCACGATTATTTTACTCAATTACAACATTATTTCAAAAAAAAAATGTTAATACTTGAATGCTTGAAATTACAACTGTTTGGATTTTTACGCCGTCATTTTACTCCGTACATTGGTGTGAGGTGTGAAAACGACGAAGTAGTAATGCAGTGGGTTCCTGGGGAACGGTGCGTCGCGTCGCCTGACAAGACGGCCGTCATTGAATAGTACGACATTTTTTGTTACTACGGTAACAATTTATAATAAACAATGTTTTATAAAATACTGACACATTCACCACTATTTATTGCAGTACCATCATGTCTGTAGGGAAACAGACTAAAACATGGCGTCTTAATAATTCGAATAATTGTAATCTTTACCAAATGTCTCTTCAAATAATTGCGAGTCGAATAATTCATTTTCGAACAATCGTGCATTCGATCAATTTTTTCCGAATAATTTTCATGTAAGTAAGCCTTTTTTTATACGGATTATTCCCCGTAACGTTACACCCTGAATGATTGTTTGAACAATATCAAGTTTATTTTAATGTGAAGCAGTGTAGCATATTAATTTCAAAACACCTGGTACATGTTTATAGATATTGTGTAAATTGCCTCATACCCCATATTATTAGGCACGCTGCCTATTAAGCTGAGTGCTCTGGATTCCATAAATAGGGGCAATTATTATTTATTATCGTGTAGACACTTAAATCTATTAAGCGTATAAAGGACTCATCTTTATGATCACATCGATTGAATATGGATTAAATGTAATCGTCAAATGGCTCAAATTTTACCAGCAGGGGTATTCACGGAAAAGTTTAGTTCGATCTTAACTTATTCTTTTGCTTAAGGGTCATCGTAACTCTGAAAAGAAATTATTTTTAGGTACATAAATGTTAAGTTTAATCTTCACATTTTTCCGCATCTTACGTTCCTATGAATATTTCTTACTAGCTTTCCCGACAGACATTGTCCTGTGTTCCTAACTAAGAATATTGAATTCGAATTTGTATGGTGAAGAATTAATTATCATTAGACCAATGAAATTCCGACCGATGCGTCTGTATTAAACCATGTATATTCCATCCGCATTCTGTCAAACGCACCAATTGACAATTTCTGTTAAAATTGGAATAAAAATTATAAGGTAAAAAGGACTAATAAGGTTGTCTACGCAGAGTTTTCTTTGATTTTCTAATTTTCCATGCATTTTTTAAATTGTTTTCTTCTAAAAGGACATTCTCTTGATAAAAGCCTACACGACAAAAAAAGAATTAGCGTAATCGGTTCAGCCGTTTATGCGTGATGCGATGACATCGGGAAATAGCTCTCCATTTTTATATATTAGATTTTAGTCAAGTAAACATAAATCGAGAAATCATTAGAGGGGCGTTCCCAAAAAAAAAAAAAAAAAATCAAAAAGCATCCTAAACCAGCTAAACTGTTTATTTAGACTTCATTCTACAATAAAACAGAAATTTCATTTACGTATGTTAAGGACTTGCGGAATCATTAAGTAAAAATGCAAAAAACGGGATGTGTACGTGCAGCGCATCCTTGTCCCTTAAATCTCAAATATTTGAATAGGTAGTTCTAAACTTTCACTATGCGGTGAGTTCAATATGATATAATACATGAACAACGTACCAGCTGCATAATAAGCGCTGTATAACGGTCGTAATAATTATGATGATACCGCTTTCCTAGGAAATAAGAGCTTAAAGCACCAAACTCATCATAGTTTCCTGGTTTTGACATAATTTTTACACTTTAACTTGAAATTTCTACCTCGTTTTGGTCTCAGATACTGTGTGCATAATTTATTTACACTTTGATAGTCGCGAAATTTTACGAAGAACAATTTAATCATATATATTTATATAGGTACACATAGAAAGTAGAATCTTATATACAAAGGTATATTGTAACAAGATAACATTATTTAAATAATGTAATGTAAATATATTGTCGATTCCAGAGCGCTTATAATGAGCTATATTGTTGTTTTTCAAGCCTTGAGGATAAAGATATTACGTTGTAATAATAACTACTAGTGGTCGACCAGTGCTCGAAATTCGACCATAACTAATTTACATTATAAGTTTGAACATCATTAGGTTCCATTTTCAAAGACTGAGCTAGCGCTATTTCACAATTTTCTTTCAAAAACAATGACATGGATACGTCAAATTTGCAATGTTGATAATTTACTTTTCTATCACAAAGTTTTTTCTATTGTTATTAAAGACAAACAATATTAATCTATTCTCAGTTTGACCACAGAATAAACACAAAAGAATACAATATGCGCCTGTCAAATAATGTCAAAAACATCCAAGTAGTGTGTATGAGTATCAAATACATAACATAACAGTTATTAATTTGAAAAAAAAATATAAATATTCGCCATTCCTTCTCTACATGAACTATAAATGTGCGACATTTCATTCTCCTCCGTCCACGCAATTTTCGTAAAAATGGTCACAAAGTTTTTCCTTCACGTATTTATATATAGATATTATTATTATTATGAAAACGTTTGTAAAAAATAAAATAAAAATGATTAAACTCGTAATTGGCGTAGGCAGAATATAGTATCCGCCTACATGCCTCTACAACTTCTCCAATTTATATTTCTTGGAAGTAGGTAGGTTTTCATTTAGCATAACAATAATATTATTGTTCGATTAAAGAATGAGTAAATACCTACTAGGGTCACAGAATAACTCCTAATTTTTTCCTAGTACTAAAAACACGCTCTAAATTATATTCGTATTATATTGTTCATGCGTCACAACATTTGGTGGAATACCTCTTAAAATCCGGGCGTATTTGGGTGTCATTTTTCAACGAGTTTTTATTTTTCTCCATAACCTACAACCTCTGCTATTTCTCTTAATTCTGATCTGGCCTACATTGAGGACAGAATCGATGTGTTCGATCCACGTCATTCTCGGTAGGTCACGCTTTCTTACACCTTTCCTTTCAGCCTTATAGTTAATTTTCTTTGTCATTCTGTTTGCATCCATTCTTTCCATAGGTGTATACCTAAACCATCTAAACTTATTTATTTATTTTTGAATTTCAAATATAACTTTTATTAAAATAAACAAATATACATACATAAGCAAACAAAAAAAAATACAATAAGAGACTTAATTACAGAATATATAGGTATGTACACAGAAGCTGCACAACAAATGAGTGGAATTCGTCAAGTAATTGAAATGTTAAAGTTAATAAGTAAACCATTTCTCTTGTTACAGACAAACAAACAACCGTTGAAGAAGGAGCATTTGGGTATTGAGATCCTATAGTGAAATGTGACCCTTCTAAAGTGCATAAAATCGAGCAGTGAATGATTCCAAATAAAATGAGATAATCTTCAGAGTTATCTCATGCGATAGTTATTTTTGCATGACAAGGATTTGAACCTCAGTGAAAAAATGGGTGGCACAAAACTACAATGGAGTAGTATGGTGACTGCATACGCCGCAATCTTTCTTTGTGGTAAGTTTTCTTTTTAATTTCTTCCATTTTTTTTTTCAACTTTTTACAGATTGTAATTATTTAGATTGGATAATATGAATTTTTATCAAGCTAGAAGAATTAATTGCGCTATTAAATACCGGTCAATAAATGTTTGTCAATCTTTTTAAGAAGTTTGGTTAAAACTATGTTCAGTCAACCAGTGTTCCGTATCAATGTGCTCAAATTATTGAAGAGTTCTTTTTACATAATTTATTATCTTTGTGATTAACAATAAATGTTTGTCAATCTTTTTAAGAAGTTTGGTTAAAATATTTATAACATGTCTCTGGGTTAAAACCATGTTCAGTCAACCAGTGTTCCGTATCAATGTGCTCAAATTATTGAAGAGTTCTTTTTACATAATTTATTATCTTTGTGATTAACACGTCCACTAAAGAAGAATATAAAAAAGAACTCACCAAAAATATCCCGATAGAGTCTCAAAGACTATAACTTCTTCCATTTTCAGTTTTGCATTTGAGAAAATGTTTTCAACAATTATTTATTAGATTTATACAAACCAGTTTAACCCCAGTTTATTTCTCGGCGCTTTTCTATGACCGTTGTTATAATATCATTTCTAATTGTGGAAGTTCGTTATTTAGTATCTGTTCGGAGTCCCCCAGGGCTCTCTTTTTGCCCCTTTACTCTCTGCAAGATCATGCAGACCTACGTAATCTGCCGGAATAAATTGAATTATAGTGAAATAACCGTGTAGTAGATCCAGGGATACAAGCACCTTAGCATCCACTCGTCATCTGTAAATCCCCTTACTCCCTGAGGGTGTAAGTAATAACATCCCTGGGATATGGGAAGTGTTTAGCACGCCTCCCCCCTTAATATTCCCGGTCATACTCCGTAGGTGTATCTTTCACATAAATTATTAGTCGTTTTCGGGTAATCTCCTACCTTATTAACGCTTTTAGGTGTTGAACGAGTGTCAGGTATCTTAATATAAAATATAATGGACAAATATTCCGGACGCTTACTTCGGTCATCACGCAGTCCCGGGTGCCTTTAATAAAAATATAATAATATGACGAATATTATGCGCAAGGGTAGGATTTCACATGAGGGTTGTGATAGGTTTTTGGCAAATATCATCACCACTTGACGAGCTTGGTAAACTTTTGTTAGCAAATTGACATTTTATACTAAGGTCAAAACAAAGGCATTCTTGAGACCTCTACGGTAAATATAATGTCCCGGAATAGATTCCCGATCAGATCTAAAAAAATTTACTCTTGAAAATGATTCGTACAGCGTCTATCCAAGTGAATTCTTTATCCAATCCAATCCAATCCAAACTCCCTTAAGACCCCACTTAGGGGCATAGGGAGGCAACAAGAGATTCTTTATAGCTTTGACAAATATTTTCCATATTTTCTGAATGAGTACTTTCAAGTACTAAAGATACCCTTTAGGGAAGTTTTTTTAAGATACTTCTCTCATATGCCACTGATAATGGAGAAATTATTAAGTTTAATAAAAGAGTCACCACAAAAATAAACGCTTTCAGCTAGCTCCTGTGATTCTGATAATATTAGCCTTATTATAATAATATTACAATATTTTGATATAGGTAGGTATGTTTAATTCGGTTAGCTTTATCCATGTAAATAAGGGTAAGTAATATACACAATAATAATATACTTTACTACGTATAAGGTATCAGGTACATTAATGATTGTGTACAATATTATAAGATACTATAACAGGTATTTTGTTAAGCACTCACAAAATACCTAGTTACTCCCATTAAACTGTCTTATGACTAAATAAACCTATACTAAGTTAACAGTTAAGCCCATATTTGCGGTCCTACGTATAATATCATTAGTGCACTCAAAATATGAGTTATGTGTAGATTTAAGTGTACGTAAAGTAAGACTTAAACGCAAGTAATTTCAACAATATCGAGTGTTGTAAGTAGATACATCATATCACACTCAGTTCTATTGAAAGTAATGGTCGACCAGCGCTCGAAATTCGACCATAACTAATTTAGATTTTCAGCTTGAACATAAGTCGTTGGTAGTCTAGCGGCTACAACTCCAGCTTTCGTACTGTTTCGTTCGGAGGTCGTGGGTTCGATCCCAGGTGCCGACCATCTTTCTCTTTCACGACACAAGCTTTAAGTAGCTTACTGTGAAAGAGTCAAAGAGTGTATTTGTGTTCACTTTGAGTGAGCACAGATTAATTAAAAAAAATAATAATAATAATTAAGATTGCTTTGTCAAAAACTGAGCGAGCGCTGTTTCCCACCATTTTCTCCCATTTTCTTTCAAAAATAATGATATGGATACGTCCAATTTGAAATGTTGATATGTTCAAAGTTTCTCCGAGTGTGTGTGAAATACATATTATTACAGTAGCGTGCGCAGTGTTTTTTTTATTGATTTAATCTGTTTTTATGTATAATTTATTTCATACTCTTGCGTCCGCGCAATTTACGTAAAAATAGTCACAAAGTTTTTCCTTCACGTATTATTATATAGATTCGCAATATGGTGTTTTTTTGCATCATATTAATTTGACATGACAAAAATGTTGTATTGTACAACAGTATTTATTCTAATCATAGATAATTAAGAAATCCAAATAACATCATATACAACGACTCTTACAGGTTAGATAGAGAGAGTACATCGTCATCCCAGGTGTAAGTTTCTTGAGTTTAGTATTTTTGATTTGGCTGTTTACCTACATCATGCAGGAAATGATTTAAATAAACTCTTTGACTTTTTTAAGTTACTTTGATTTAAATTCAGTTTTTTTTTATCATCTTTAAATGATGTAATTTAACTTGCAAAAGTGTCTGAAATTTTGGAAAATAAAATAATGTTTGAAAAGCTTTCGATACTGTTGGTACAGATCAGTGGCAAAGCTTGACGTAGACGGGCCTTGTACCAAAATGGTTTTGGGGGGTACCTACCCTAAGTAGTCGTCCTCAATTTTCCTGATTGAATAATGCCTTGATTAGTCTGTGTATCAAAAATCACAGTGATAATCCTAAAAAAGTTATATCCGCAACAAGTGGGTTAAGGGTTGTGGTCATCATGCTTGTTGGATCGTTGTTTTCCAGGCTTGTCTTTTCTCAGTCAGTCGTACGGCCACGATGGAGTGTTGGAGCGATTTTCTGCTTCATTTGGTCGGACCAACACTTCCCCGATCTGCCTCTGAATCTAATTTCTGATTCTCTGCCGACAATTATAAAAAAAAAAAACTATTATTGAATACTCGAACGAGAGCAACTAAATATGAGAGGCTTGATTCTCTAGATCCAGTGGAGGATTTAAAATTATACTTAAAAATAAAAGAGAAATATCTAAGTTTATTGCATATCCACTAACTGTTATTATTTGGGCAGTTAAAATAATATCTAATAGATCCCGAAAATTCTTAAATTATAAAAAACTTAAAAGAGAAAAAGTAACTGGAACATTATATAGAAAAAGGATAGCCAATTTTCCCAAACTGACCCGAATAATCGGAGCCATAACACGTCGCTATGGCTTTCCGCCATTGAAATTGTCCCTGGTCGTCTCCACAGTCACGTATCTATTTGAGGGATAAAAATTATCGGAAAATCTATTAACCGGAAGAAGTCAAAGCCTCACGAGAAAGGTCTAACGAGCCCCTAACGACAATGAGAATATTCAGAAAATCAATTTCTCTCGCAAGGTACGGCCTCGATTGGCACCTTTTTCAGCAATTAAGAATTCGTCTTCTTATTTTCCAATAAATTTCTTGGCGTCGAATCACATCTTAGCTATTTTTGAACTTAAATTGATTTTTGTGTCTCTATTTTTCTTCTTATCCTTGGCAATTATTATTATGAGGTCTGCTTTTTATATCTTGGTCAACACACGTTTGGTCTTCTGCAAGGGTCAAGCTTGTGTTCCTTAATTGATTAATTTATGCTTCTATTATTAAAAATTGTTGGATGGAATTCGTTGCCTTTTGCTAATTATTGTTTATGATCAACCTGTCTTATGGCATAGACAGAGCTAAGCTCTGTGAGATATTTCTAGAGATGTGAAAAAATATGCCCAGATTGAGTATTGAACCCGCATTCTCATAGAGAAATATATAATTATGATACAGCGCCTCTGTTTTTACATGTATTTGGCTACCTCTATAGTTTTAAAAATATTTATATTACAATTTTGGATCTTTGATGTCTATATTTTAACAATATACCTATCATCATTCTACTTTTTTTTCTTTTTATATATTTTTATTTATCATAACAAAGTTTATAGTTTCAAAATGTCATCACATTAAAACAATCATCAAAATCTTTAGTAATGCATGCGAGGGTTTAAAAAAAAAAGATTCAGCATTAACATAAATAATATACTTAAGCTTTCTGCTAATAGCTATTTACATAGGTACTTATATGAATTAGGGATGAAATGAGATTGTATCCTGGTACTTCGGGAGAAAAAGGGGATGAATTTCGTAAATTATACGCAAAATTACAACCCTTGTTTTTTCAGAAACGTTCGTCATACGTTATACCTACTCGCGTAAAGGTAAATAGATAATGAGGCATAGGAAGAGTGATATTGTAATTTTATTTTAGTTTCTGTAAAGCCTTTCTCAAAACTTACAGGTTCTACTACATTAGATGTTCTTTTCTCTTAAATAGAAAGTTGTCTTATGTAGGTAGCTAAATTAAAGTTTTCTCATACAAAACTATCTTATCATGATTGAAACTTACACCCTGAAGGTTAATTCCCTTTAGGAACCGGATAGATGTAGCTAACCCAGGAATGTTTCGTGCAACAAGGGTGAGCGAATATTATTACCTACATAATTCTGAAGTAGATATACCTTCAGGAGAGCTAGTCGTAATAATATGTAGATATACTTATATATGTTAGTTGAATTTTACAAAGCTGTTTCCAGTTTAACGTAAAATTTTGATGTTAAAGTGTTACATCTTCTTCTTCTTTGGCCTAGACTTTAAACCATTTACGTGGGGTCGGCTCTCTTAGTACTCATCCTCCAAGTCTCGCATCCTCCTCACAAAGCTTTGCCTCTCTCAAGTCCCTTGTTATTGTGGACATCCACCTGGTCTTCTGTGTCCTACTTCTATGTTTATTGTCTTCCTTATCATATTATTTTCTTTTGGCATTCTCATTACGTGGCCGTACCGTCTAAGTCTGTTCTCGGTCACTTTTTCTCCAATGGGAGCGACTTTGAAAATACCACGAATATGGAAATTTTTTCCTATCCAACCTTGTAACACCACCAGCCTTTATTATGAGCATTCTCATCTCGCTGGTATGCAATGTTTGGGCGTTACATCATTTATCAAAATCATTTTAATGAATAATCACTCCGTAAATTACAAAAAATAATAGTTATAGCAGAGCTGAATCTGAAAGTAACACAGTTGTTGCTGTTTTAGAAAATTTACTTAATTTAATCTCGAACGCTGTCGTCAAACTTACACAGATAAATTAAGTCATTAGACGAAAGTTCTCGAAACCCAATTACTAACTTTAAAAAAGTGCAACTATATTTTTTAATGAACGTCCAAAAACCTGAGAAGGTATAACATGAATTGCTTTAATAAAATAACTTCAGATAAATAAGTCATCCAAAACTGCACATTCAATTCTCTAATTTTATTATATTATAAATGCAAAGAACACTGACTGACAGACTGATCGACTAACGTCGCCTACTCGAAAATCCGCGGTTAACATATTCACGCAGACAAAAATAAATAAAACTTTATTTTCAATGGAAAATTTAAAATGATTTGAAATAACGAAAAATGAAAAGGAGTTAAAGGGCGGAAATTTCCGAAGAATCTCTTCTATCCAACACAAACATGGACGGTTACACACAAAGGCTCCCGCCATACAGGTACCGCGTTGGTTCTTTTGTGAATTTTAGGAGACAAGAACTTTTTATAAGCCCAGTAACTTGTTTTCGAGCGATTCAGCAAAAGAAAAACTCATTCATTAATTTACGCATCGAATCGAAAATCAACTTAAAACAGGGCAAGTAAGTCTGTCATCATAATATGGTGATGAGTGATCCTTAGTTTAAATAAAGTACCCAAAGAGAACAAAAATTTAAAAAAATAGAACAAACGTTGTCTTAAAATAAACAATGATAGGTGTATAAACCACGTAGGTAATGAATGAAGCAATAAATCAGAAATATGTCACAAACGTGGTTAAGCGCTGTCTTTTGACGGAATACCGTATTATCGAGAGATTATTCGCGAGCTTTGAGTAGCGGCACTTCTCCTCTGCCAATGTGTCACCGGGTATACATAGAGTAGAGAATAAGCCTTTAAAAGCACATCTCAATCATTTTGACATCCATTATGAGGCTCGTTTTGGGCTTTACAAGACACCCTGCGAAGATAAAACTAATACTGAGTAATGCCACCCGCTAAACACTATCACATAATAAATCCTTCGCCACGTTTGAATAAAAAAAATCCTGAAGGCAACGTTAACAATCCGGACTAAAGAACAGATCTACGTGTAATTCGTGATTTTTTTCAGACTTTTTTTGTTATGACCGATCAGCAATTCATTAACACGTAGTTATTCGCTTGCTTTTCGTATTCGGACAAAATTTTCCAATCAAGTGAATCAGACTTAGGTATTCAAAAGTTCAGCTAAACACCACATTTTGACACTTGAAGTGGTGGCTTTTATCTTGAACTAGCTTTCCCGACACACGTTGTCCTGTGGTTCTAACCCGAGGCGGCCCGTTCATATGTACATAATGTGCACTGCGCCCCCATAAAAAATACATAAATAATTCGATTGAGTTAAGCTAATAAAATATCAACGTTAAAATATTTCCAAAACACCCATATTTCATTCGTATTCAAATCTCAGGCGGGAACAACGCGAGAATATAATATGCGCGCGCAGACATTCAACCTCTATGTGCCCGATATTGACTTTGTATGAAAATTTGAGTCAGTGGGATGGGCTACTGTAAGAGCGGCAATTACGTTTGCAAGAATGAGAAGAAACTACCCGCGATGGCGTTGGCGCGTCATAGGTGATCCGTTCCACACTAACTTAAATATTATATTTTATTAGTTATTATGTTATTCTGAGCGGAGAAGAATCCAATAAATCAAACATTGAAAGAATCTGTTCAGCCAATTTCGAGTTATACGTGTTCGCACTACAAACATACATTCTCCCTTCGCACTAACTCGACTTTAATTTATATTAGAGATTTCATCCTAGTATTGTACGGTATCAAGAGGCTATCATAAGAGACTATATTATTATCTACTGTTTGGAGAAAATAATATAGTACTAATTATCTTTCTCCTACCGCCGGTTTGCAGCCTATCTTAAAATGCTTAAAAATTATCGTTTTTGCAATACATATATGTTCTCCGTTATTAGTACCTAATCTTAAAAAAAAAAAACACTTTGCTAAATCACTAACGGAGAACCTTAATGCATTCATTTTCGGAGCAATACAACCTTTTTGCCTATGTTTTTTTTCGGTTTCTCTCCGCGATAACATATTAATATGCATCATATAGCTTTTCATACATGAATCGACCCTGAAAAGATCCGGAGATAATAAAATATGGGAACATTTTCACTTCATTAATCTTCTCCGCGCATATGGCTCGAGTTCATTCCGTGAGGTCAATTAGGAAACGACCTACAAATATATCAAGAGATATCGACCTATTAGTGATCGCAAGGAAGTCCCAGCCCTATCCTTCGTGAAATATGCGAATACCACAAAACACCTAAAATTTTTCTTTCGCCATCCTTTCTATTTTTTTTTTTATTAAAAATTTCTCTACTATCTTTATATATGCACTTATTTGTTTTTGAAAAATATACCAATACGTGATTGTTTCTCAGTATAAATCTGAAAATCCAAACTCAAACAGTTTGTTTTTCAAATTGGTATATTTAATTTCTCCTAAATTCTTATTAGTTTTCTTTCGAAAATTCATTTTCAAAACAAACATTGTTCATTTAAAATTTATTCTTTGTTCAATAATAATTGAAAAAACAATGAAAAATAATAATAATATGATAATAATAATTATTCAAATTTATTCAAATATTAATAGGAATAATATTTCGCAATAAATTGGAAGGAAAGGGGTTAGTTAGGACAATCATTATTCGATATCCAACAAAATCAATTTCTAACCAAGGAGAGTCGTTTATTAGCGCGGTGAATGGGTTGGTTTATCTGGGCATTGTGTTGGGGAGTTCATTAATAAGGAATACTCAGATTATTTATGACCAACTTTGTTCTGAATAAGTAATCATAGTAAGAATAATAATACAGAACGATCATAAAACAATAATAATCGATGAATAAATGATAAAACTTTATCGCTAGTCAATTACTTACGTTTTTGTTATTATTATTTTGAAGATATTTTAAAGTACCTAAGTAAGTAGATAATGAAATTTGAATAAAACAATTTACCTTTTTGTTTTTCCACATAAAGTTATGTATATTATAATTCTTATAATACTATAATGTTAATACCCTGACTAGGTTCTTTTATTGTTTCTTGCTTCGTCAGATAGCTGAGTAATCTAGAACAGAGCAGTCTCTATCAAATACTTTTGCGTTATCTAATCTTATTTTGAGAATTCTGTAGCGGCAATGCTTCGCATGACGACATCATCCACCAATAGTGTTTCTCCATGATGTCGACAACTATCAGTCACCATCAAGTCCGTATAGAGTCAACACAGAACACGCATCATTCGTTTCGCGATGCGCATCGCGGTACGCCACTCGGCGTCCGCGCATTAGTACATATTAATCTCCTTCATAATTTATAATATTATTATGTTCTTTCATCAATAAAATAGATCATCCATGCAAAACTTCTGCATTGCAAAAATAGCCACCACACAATTCTATTTGAAAATCTAAAAAGCATAGAATGTTAATATTTTCCACATCCTTAATCTTACTTAGGTACTTACAGCCGGTTTCATAAAAAATAAAGGAGACTTTATGATTCCTTTAAAAAATAACGCGTTCCATAAAAATAAAATGACACTTTATGTTAATTCCCGTTATTGACGTTTTAGTCGACTTTAGGTAATGTAGTTCAATCTTTTAACACCAGAGTTCATAGAAAATTTCGTGGCGCACTCTCTGTCACAAATGATGAACATTTACGATGACACTGTGGACAAAAATGATTAAAATAGGGTGGAAAACATGGCAAAACGGTCAGAATATTATTCTGTACGGATTTGTTTACCAATTCATAAACCATAATAATAAATTAACAAAAATAACGGCAGATTGATGCTCTATTGAGAAATGTAATTGACAGGTTAACAGAAAATCCGCGAAAACATTAGTAAACAACCGATGTTTTCCATAGATTTCCATGGTAACACTACCAAGTGCTACAAACTTTCAAATATTTTATTGATATTTCTAAATTTAGCTAAAGTAAGCGGGAATATTTTTTTATGAAACGCGTCTACCTAAAGGAGGCTTTAAAAATTTCCTTTAGCTAAAGAATTATTTAGTCGCTTTTTTGAAAGCGGCCGTTAGAGCATTTGGTGTGCATACATTTATAGTTAACATCTTGATAGTTAATCCACAATTAGGGAAATAGGTTATGCCGATGATTGGCAATTTTCTTGTACGTAACACAGTTTGGAAATATTCTTTTTATGCGTAACACAGCATTACGTTTGGAAAATATCTTACACTATAGAAGTTTAGAATACTGGCCAACTAACGCTGCGACGTCATATACGCGAGCCACGAATACACACCACTATGAAGTGGTGCGTTATTTATGTTGTTTAAAGCGGGTGGATACATGCACACTACAGGTAAACGGTAGCAGAATGGTGAAACAAAATCGAATGCTGGAAAATAGAATTAAGATTTATTTAAGTAGGTACTATAAATTTTCACCATATTTTGTGTAGACAATGTATTTTTACCCATCACGCTGAGTCTCTCAAAAGGTAGACGGCCTCCACTTTTTTCTTTGGCTTCTGACCTTGCCTTCCTTGAAGACCAAACTGATGTTTTCGATCTTTGTCATTCTAGGTCTACCATGCCTTCTTACACCTTTCACTTCTCTCTCTCTCTCCAATGGGGCAACAGCCCATGATATCGAGCCTTGGCCTCTCGTGACATTCGCCTCCGACAAGTCTTGTCCTCTGCCGCTGTCCTCCAACTCGCCACCTGGATGATTTCTGCTGCATCCCTTCCCACCTCATCTTCCCTCCTAAGCCGAGGTCTGCCGATTCGTCTCCTTCCTCCTGGATATCTTTTCTCCAGGATCCTCCACTTAGGATTCTTTTTGGGACGCGTGAATTGGGCATTCGCTGTACGTGTCCAGCCCATCTCAATCTTAGGAGCTTTATGTGCGTAGAGATATTTGGGGCCTGATATAATATATTGTACAGCTCTGCATTGGTTCTAAGTCGCCACTGATCGCCCTCTCTCACAGGTCCGCAGATTCGACGCAGAACCTTCCTTTCAAAGATGTCCAGCATATCTGCCATTCTCACTGTCAGTGTTAGTTCCTCGAACCCATAGGTCACACAGTACGTATGACTGTTTTGTAGATGATTATTTTTGTTTTCCTGTGGACGCCACGCAATTTGAACACTGGCAGCAGGGTTTTTCACCTTTCACTTCAGCCTTATAAATTCTCTTTGTAACCATTCTTTTTTAGGTATAAAAAATGAATCTGGGCTCACCCAAGGTGAACACAAATACACTTTCGACATCTTGTTCTAAATCATTGTGCAAACGTAAAAACGGACGACGACGTCACACGGTGACGGGTCTAGTCTAATAATAATAATAATTATCCGTTTGAGGTTTCTCCTATGGGTAAATTTCGACCGTTTTATTCTGAATTGAAAAGGTTTTATGGATGAAGGGTTGAATTGAAGTAGGTACGTATAAAAAGAAGAGAATTTTTGGTCCCGTGTCCTTTGCAGAGCCTATCCTATGTCTGACAAAAAATGTGACATATTTGTTATATTAAAAGTGATGTTTATTTACCCAAAACAGTCGTAATATTACTAAAGAACTATAGTCTTTTCCTCCAGAGAATGACTAATAACCGACCTCGGTTGCATAGTGGCAAAGGCTCCGACTTCACATCAAGAGGTCCCGGGCTCGATTCCCGGCCGGGTCAGAAATTTGCAAATGTGTTCACCTTAAATTTCTACTCGGGGTTGGAACCCTGTCTCAGATTGGACGGGATCGGTTGACTGGTAGATAATACTTCAAGCATTAAGTTCCGCCGGCTAAACTGACTCCTACATATGTATAGAAGAGTGTTAATTTATTTATTTATTAACGAACAACTTTACACCTTGTTTGAGCTGTCATACATGCCAATAAACAATAATTCGCATTTTGTATCCCTCCAGTACCGTAAAAAACCTACAGGGTTAATAAAAAAAAATATTATTAACAGAATAATATATTAGGATTTTCAACAAATTTGACCATCTAAATGGCGAACGCTTTTATCGTTAAATGATCACACTAAGCCAGCCTTCGAAACATCGATAGAAGTGATCGTAAGCCTGTAGTGATTCAAATTTGTAAAAAAAACATGTAATTTAAATACCTAATTAGTTCTATAATATTGTTTTAAGAAGAAATTATTTTTAGGTATTTTTTTTATAAATTCAGTAAAAAATACATAACTATTTATTTGTGATCAACTAATTAATGCAATGCTTGTTATATGCAAATGATACAATGGATCAGTAAATAAATATTATACAAATAGCATTAAGTAATTTTTGTATGGATTTTGTATGGAAAAATTGTGCTATTATTATTCTTTAAATAAAAATAACAAAATAATGATAAAAAAAACCTATATTACATAATATTTCAAAAATGAATAATTTATAAACCAACATGATTTACCTATGATATTGCGAAATGAAGTAAATACAGCTAGCAGTTTATAATCAATTATTAAAATAAAATAAAAAAAATCACACTTCTTTTATACACAGATCGGCGGAACTTAATGCTTAGAATTGTCTACCAGTCAACCGGGCCCGTCCAATCTGAGACAGTATTTCAACCCCTAGCAGATATTTCATGTGAAAAAACTCAAAATTTCTGACCCGATCGGGAATCGAACCCGGGACCTCTTGATCGGAAGTCGGCGGCTTTCACACAAGGCTACTGAGGTCCGTTATTTAATCAATTATACTTATTTGTAGTACATTTTTTAACCACGATATGCCACGGTATAAAAAGGTTAATGATTCTTAAATAAAAGTGTTTCGGGACTCCCCTGCGCACAAACTATACCAAAAAAATATATTTTTTTTTGGCCATTCTCTCGGGAATCACACTATAGGTATGTTAATATTATATTTTATTGCTTGGGTATTTTACACATATTTAAGATTATATGTGACGCTGAAAGGCATCTTTGCTCAGATCTTTCAGTTCCCCTCATCCTAAGCAAACATCGCGCCATCACCCTCAACAGCGTTTTGCTTTTAAGCTGAAAAAACACACGTATTTGGGAGAACTGGCCGATCTTACTGCTTGTAAATTTTATTCCCTCAATTGGAAACTATTTCATAATGGTCTTTCAAAGACTTTCGTTATTATTTCTTTCATCTTCTAAGCGGAATTGATCTTAAAAAAGCTACCTTTGATTAGTTCTGTTTGTGACAGAATTTGAATCTGAGTTTGTCATTCTTACTGGGCGAGTTTTTGTCTCAGTTAAACTTAATATTTTGCCAATTTATAAACGAAACTAATTTTGCAGTACTACGATAATTATTTATTTTTCGAATAAAAAATCAAGGTGGTAATTAAAACATAATTATAAGCGGTAATGGTATCTAATTCGCTGATGATATGGTTGATTTGTTGATTATAGACGAACCTTTATAAGCCAATTTTACTACCCTGTGTGAAAATAAATAATGCTTGTTATTAAAATGGAGACAGGAAAAATAATGTAACACCTGAAAAAAAAATATCAGCAAAATAGAGGTTTTTCCGTAAAATAATGTAAGGTGTCACACGCGTAAGATGTTATAAGTATATTACATTACATCATAACTTTCTCTTCCACTCTAATATTTTTAACAAATTCTTACTATCCATGTTGAGCTCTATTGATTTACGACCGCATCGTATAAGGGTTTATTTTCATAATGTAGGCGTGACCACTTTGTTATACACTTTACTGACTACCGCAGAGTGTACATTTTCTCTTGCATTTTTTTTTATATAAGGTTTTTAGATGGTTTAATGTAAGGTAATGTAATTACATCATAACTTTCTCTTCCAATCTCTATATTTTTAACAAATTCTTACTATCCATGTTGAGCTCTATTGATTTACGACCGCAGCGTATGAGGGTTTATTTTCATAATGTAGGCGTGACCACTTTGGTATACACTTTATTGACTACTGCAGAGTGTACGTTTTCTCTTCCTTTTTTTAATGACTATATATTTTTTCATATAAGGTTATTAGATAGTTCAATTTATGATTCAGTTAAGTCAATGATGATGTATTTCGTATTATGCTGCATCACCCAAGAATGGGTGCAAGCCAAAAAATCAATAGAAGAAGAATATTTCGTATTACGTTTCTTATACAACTTGCACGACTTTCAGAAAGCGTTTTGAGCAGGGCCTTCTTCCTTTGATTCTTTGGATATCCTTTTCATTCTGATGCACACTTCAGTCCGCCGTGCTGCAAAAGCTGTAAGGTATACTTTGACGCGTCGCGTACTCTACACCGCGGCCCGTGGTCTGTTAGTAGGCCTAAGTTATAAATCGATATTCTTTGAGTTGACTTTTTTGAGTTTTCATTAATTGCCACTATTGCCTGGATTTATTTATTTATAATCATAGGCCATTAATAACAAAACATGTGAAATTCACATATATGTATGTAATGTCAAATGTCTAGGTAGGTACGTAAGAAACACAACGAGGCACGCCGACATACCATCGCACTACTCACACATACCACTGTACGCTAAATAGGCTGGGTAGGGTAGGCACCCGCACGATAATTATTATTTCAAAAACTTTTTATTCACTTTCTCCTGTTCTTTTACAATCATCCTTGTATAGCAATAATTTCTCGGTTTTTTTTATCAAAAAGCTAGATTTTTCTGTATTTTTTTTTTTTGCAATTAATAATGTGCCAACATGTGTGGATAGTGTTCGGATATGGAGATGTCTTGTACACCGCAGCGAGGATGATATTGTCAAGTGTCACTCTCCGCTTCGCAGACACAACATTCACATCAGCATCTGCCAGGATGAGCGGCATATTGTAGCAATAATGTGTGTTTATTACCGGAGCGTGAAGGAATGGGGAAGTGGTTGCTATCCAGAGCATGATGCAGGAAGGGGTTAATATTATGATATATACAACTTGAAAATGAATGGGAATGAATAGTTGATAATTCTATGAAGATTATCACGTGGAAATGTTATCCACTTAGGGGCGGTTTTATAAACTTTAGATCAAATATCCGTAGGAAGTAAATTTTATTTTTGATAACTATAGTTCCAAATTGAGTAAAAGCTCAGTCAAAAATATTTTATGCATATTTTTGCAACTTTTCAACGTTTTTTTGGGTAAAATATTCCATAGTGACCTGTAGACATATTGACAGGGGAGGTGGATGGTGTCAGTCGACTGTTTTCGTGCGTACTGTGTACTGAAGGTCGTGGGTTCGATCATTTTCACTTTCACGACACAACCCTTTGGTTGATGTGAAATATGTCAAAAGTGTATTTGTGTTCACTTTTAGTGAGCCCAGATTCATTAAAAAAAACTGTTCCTGATTTCCCAAATTCTTTTGCCGATTTTCCTATTTGATTCTAAACGTCTTGGGTTTGGTTATGTCTTGTGTTGTTCCACAATCATCTTGATTTTCTAATCGTCGGATAGTTGCTGTTATCTCTAGGTACCTACCCAATTCTGTAAAGAATTTCCACGCCTTGGATTTTCCTCGTGTGCGACTATCCACGATCTTGGATGAAGGTTCTACAAACAGTATTTCATATCTCATTTCAATCCTGTAAGGTTTTGCTTCTTATCCGAGTGTCGATTTGTGGAAGAGAAATTATTTCTCGAGACAGATCGGCAGTATCAAGCCAAGACACGTGAGATTTGTATGGCCAGGTCTACATTTTAAACGGTTTTCCAAACTTTGCCGACGAAAAACACCAACTAAGAGGCTTCGCAGCATATATGTTCCATATATGGATTTACTCAGAATTCGGAGGAGAACATTTAGTGTGTCTGTGCGTGTGTCTGTGTGTGTGTCCCCCCCCCTTATAACTTTTGATTCGCTTGATGCACAGATCCTAAAATTTCAGAAAATATTGAATACTCCAAGAGTACAAAACTTGTATGCTCAGAATTTTGAAATTTTCTTTCAGTCAGGGGTAATCAACCTTTGAATTTTTACTTAATTTTTTCATATATCTCGAAAACTATAAAATCCGGAACACTAAAAATTTGTATTTATATAGAAAAATACAATATCTCAAATCAAATTTAATAAAAAAGTTCCAGGATTTCTCAAACTTTTTTTATAAAGAAAAATATTTTTTTCATGACAAATTTACGAGTTTCGATGCCTATATTTCAGAATTTTATAAAAATATCGAAAAACGCCGAAACTCATCAACTAGATAATTTAATTTTCTATAAAAAATAAATACATTATAGCAGTATATCTCAAAGTTTTCTTAACAATTTTTGTAAAAATTTAATTTATTGACGACATCGTTTCATACAATAAACATACCGTCTCAGACCATCGACAGTTGGATCTCATGTTTACATGCAACTAGTGTTTAGATGAATTTCTTAATCTTCTTTGACCGGATATTTCTGACCAATACTCCTCCTGTAAGGTTGAATCCTAGCTAACATTCCACCTTTTGGAAGGTTTTTCAAGAAAACGAGCCCCGAGAGGCCGGTTATATCCGGGAATTTCTGCTTGGCATTCTTTAGTATGACAACTCCTTGCTATATCATTGAATGTTGATATGTAATCACTTATTGGAACAGAACACGAATCTGTGAAGACACCACACTGGCATGCCTGTTTAGTCAATTTGTCCACTTCCTCGTTACCGGAGATACCCAAATGAGAGGAAACTCAAGAATGTACCACTTGTATCCCTTTCTCATGTGCGGAAATACAATTTCTTCAACCCCTACACAATTAATACCTCTCCTATTTGGTATTGTTTATCTTCACTTGATCTCTCAGAGATTTTTTGAAGCAAAGTGGTAGAAAACTATTTTGGGATTGTATTTTAAGACAGCATTCAGACTGAACTTTGCTGTTAAAGACGCTTTATCTGATTTTTTTTTGAATGAATATGCTATTTTACTGCGAATGATAGCCTCCAACAGCTTAGACACGTGCCTTTCTATTGTTTTCTGGCTACGGATATTAAATAACATATCTCGCTCCCCCAGAGACGACTCTTGGTATACATTTTATCTTTTCACGCGTAAGCACGTCTTCCCATTTCTGTCACAGAAGGTAAATATTCTCATTTCCTACTCGTACACTCCAGCTATTCGCTTCCATCCCCACTTTCTCACTTTAACTCTTGTTCGTTCCCCGCGGTGGCATCTAATAATCCGGAACGATGAGATTTCTGGGAAGTAAAAACGTGCCTTCTCCAAAATGTTTAATTTCAAATATCGTCATACATATTATCTAGTTTGTTAGAAATGTAATGGATGGAGAAAATAAACACGTTTTTAATGTGCCATTTTATTTTGAAGTTGTCGCAATTGTTTGAAAAAAAAAAACAAAAACATTTGTTCTATACGTATCGACAAAGACCAGCGTTAGTACTTTGAAAAGAGAGAATTTGCACCAAAATTATGATACATACAGTTGAAGAATCTGTAATTTGATTCTTCAACGATAAGGACATTCTCCATCAAATAATTTTTGGTCCTTGATCTTTGTGTCAGTACGTGTATACTGTTTGTTAGTTTTCCTATAACTTTTTTTTTTGGATTTCTGAGGGAATGTTCGTTTTAAGGATTTGAAACAAAACACAGCTAAACACACTTGCAAATTTTTTGTATTAAATCTCGAGCATTTTTGTCTTACTTCCTCACACTTTCTCAAGTCTCTCTCTCTTTTCTATATTATTTGATCAATCACCAACTTAACTAAAACTTTTGCCGGGTAGTTAAATTTCTAATCCTGGATGCTCAAACCCCAATCTGAAAAATTACTGTCCTTAACTGATAACTCGTTATTTGTTCATTTATAGGAAGCTAATACTCTTGGTAATTTTATGAATCATTTGCTCCCGTAGACGATTTGTATTTTGCGTACGAAATTTTCGTCAATGAAGAGTGCGAAAAAAATAAACTGTCCATAAAAAGTGGTCAGTTAATTTTCTGGAGGAAAATTCGTTCGTGAAATTCAAATTTTCTACGCCTCCTGGTTTGAGAGGTACTTATTTGCTTACCAAATGTTTGTACAGTGACACGCGATTACAAGTTGCATTAAGATATCACCATTTTCAACATTTTTTAAGGCTCATATCTGAATCGACAAAACAATTTTCTCACTGCAACACTGTAAAGCGTTTTGAGTTAAAGATAGGTACATTTGGCTCTCTATCGATAATCACTTAAACCAGAATTATTGGAGATGCACAATTTTGTGGAGATACTCTAAAACTGTTTTCCAACTTCGTGACATGCCACTGATCTCGCCTACACTATTTTCGACTGAGAAACTTTTCTCTAGAATGGTAATAAGCTCCCCAAAACCCAATACTCCGCACCACCACCATACCTTCCAATTCTGCATTTGACACCACTATTTTAAACTACATACCTACATGATATTGATCCGTTGCTGCATAAAGATGCTGCCATTCCAAACTTGTTCAATTTCGTGGAGTTTTAAAGGATTTTATTTAACCGCTTGTAAAAGAAGAATGCAAACGATTTTAAACTTTTTTTTAAAGTTGAATTCGCGGTGGTTTGTTTTTAAAACATCTTCTTCCTTTATCTAGGCTTTATTAGCCTATTTTTTCTCCGGCTAATCTGGTCCGGTCTCCCTTCTATTTTTCGTTTTTTTAGCTTCTTTTAATTTTAATTATTCTTCCTTTTTTTATCATTATTTCTTTTCTTATTTTTTATCATTGAGTATATTCATTTTTTTCGTGTATTTGGGTTAGTTGGTTTTAGAGACTGAAACTTTATTTGCGGTAACCTCACCCTCTGTTTATTGACTATAAAATCTATAACTTAAACTTATTGTGTAAATCTATAACTTAAAAATACCTAAATACATTAATTAATTATTATCACTTTTCTATATAAAGTTGTCAGTATAGCCGGCGAAACTTTTTGGCTGAGGCTATTTTTTCCAGTCAACCGGTCCCGTCCAATCTGAAACATCACAACCCCGGCTAGAAATATCAAGTGAAAAAACAATTTATTTATTTATCAGAGAAAAAAGGGAAAAAAGTGTTGAAGTGACCATTTTTTTTTTTAATATTTGTAGCACCTTTTTAATATCCAGTCCTCAATTATTGGCCAAGTACTTACCAATAAATAGAAAAATAGTTTCTCCAGTTTTGCCAAGTTTTAGAAAGTCTGCCGCGAAGACTTATCAAAGTTTTGGGTGCGAGTGTATGGCTTTAGTGAGTCCTATTTGTTTTTTTAGTGTCCCGGTCGGTCATTAGGCTCGGGTTTAATTCTCAGACAAGTTAGAAGTTTTCTCAGTTTATTTTAATATGTTCTTTTTTCGAAACATATTCTTTTGTTTCAAATGTGATGACAACGGTCAACTGATATCTACCCATTATTTGTTTGAAGAATTTGATGCCCGTAACTCTAAGGTCTACACGTCATCTAGTTGGACCAGAACCTTTTTGCGGTCTAAGTAACAGATTCTTCCAAGAAGAGATAAGAAGGAAGGGAAGGGAAGAAAGAGAAGAACAGTGGAACAACCTTCCCGGACTTAGGCAATCCAAGGATCTTCTTGGTGGGTTTGACCCCAGAAGAACCAAAATATGTTTAAGCCTAAGTAAAACAGGCCTTAAAACCCTAACAGGTTTCTTAACGGGTCACTGCAGACTTAGGGAACACCTGAGGAAGCTGGGACTCGAAGATGATGGAACCTGTAGATTCTGCGAAGAAGGGGTGGAAACGCCTCACCACCTACTTACAGACTGCGATGCAGTGGTTTATGCGAGAGCAAGAAGTTTTGGAAAACACAGGATAGAGGTGGAGGACCTCGCCACCTTGGATCCCCTCCTAATGCTGGACTTTCTGAAGCGTCTGGGATTAGTGGGGAAGCTCTAATTGGGTAACACCATGAGCAAGTAGGGGAAGCACAATAGACCAATTCAGGTCGGAGCGCAAAATATCCCCTAGGAAAAAAAAAAAAAAAAAAAAAAAAGGTCTACACGTCGCCGTCTTTGAGAAGAAAATAAATAGTACCTACTAGAGAAATAATGTGCTACTGCGCATGGTCCCAACATGTACCACGTGACTGCTGTTAAACTCATACTTAAACTGTGACGTTTGTCGGTAGCGGTGTGTGGCATACGATTTTTATTTTTAATATTTTAGCGTTAACACAGAGGAATTTTATGTTTTAATCGTGTAATTAGTTAAAGGAAGTACCTATGGGTTTTGTTGTGTTGTCTTGTGCTTGTGGATGAAAGTTAAATGAAGTATTATTGATAAATGATCTTCAGTCACGTGGCTGTTGAATAAAGAAACCAATTTTCGGTTCTTCGCATCTAAAAAAGTTCTCTAATAGTATTATTTGTACTCAGTGGTTGCCCTAGACAATTTGAAATTGGCGTTCGACTACAAACGAAGGTTACGTCAAAGTAGAGTTCGAAGAAACTGGACTGTCCACTTGAACGTATAAAAAATGACTTAAACCAAACAACAACGCTTATATTAAAAATATGAAAATAGGATAGTTGATTTTCTTTCTACTCTACATTGTCGAAAATTTCGTTTGTTGTCGATCGCCAAATGATATTAATCATCTAGGGCTAATAAAGGTCATATTCTTAGAGCTTAGAATTAAATTGTAGTTATGATTGGGATATAAAACCATCTCATTGATTCAATTTTATATTATCATTTATTTATTTAGGTAGTCTATTTAGCCGAGATGGAAGGTGTGAAAAGGAGATTGAAAGAAGGAAACTGGCTGGTAGAAGGGTTGGCGGTGCACTAAGACCTCTAATGAGAAATAAGAACGTATCTCTTAAATCCAAACAGCTGATGCACAATGCAATCCTGATACCATCCACGATGTATGGGAGTGAAACATGGACATGAACGAAAAATCTAGAAGTTGGAATAAATGCTGTGGAAATGAGATCACTGCGTAGGATATGCGGAAAGAGACTGATTGATAAGGTGAGGAATGAGAATATTAGAAAGGAATGTGGAGTGAATGTTAGCGTAGTGACTAGAATGTTTGGGCATGTAGAGAGAATGAACGAGGAGAGAATGACAAAAAGGATATATAAATATGAAAGAATGGGTGCACGCAGACGAGGCCGACCTCGAATGACATGGTCCGATCATATCGGTTCAGTCTTAGTGGATGGCCAAGTCAGGAGCAAAAGGAATACGTCATAGAAGCGCATATATGCGGAATGTTATGCGTTTGGAAGAAGCGAAAGAGGTGTGTATGGATAGCAAAGAATAGAAATCCGTACTCTCTGCCTACCCCCTTCGGAAAACGGCGTGATGGGTAAAAAAAAAATCAATTGCTTAAAAAATCAACCCTATATTTTGCATTTTTGTGTAAGACGATTTTCAAATTAATCATAATAGCTACCCAAATCATTTTAGGTTATGACATTTTTTAACAACCTTTCTGCTAGTACAGCATTTATATGAATACCATCTCTGGAAATTTGTATTTAATAACAAATCAACATTTGAAATGGGTTGTATTCCGAATTCCAGATATTGTCAACTCGAATGTGTACAATAATACTACTTACCTATACCTACCTTATATTGACAGTACTACATAATATTGTTTCAATTGTTGTCAACTCGTAACTGATACTAATTGATAAATTATATCGAAGTAGTTTTGAGAATTTGTTTTGTCTTTGTTTGAATTAGTTCCCTCAAATCGTCAACCTACTGCAAAATAGAACAACTCAATAAAACAATTTATTGTATTTTAATAAGAACATCAAGTTGAAACATAATCATTCATTTTTTATTGATTTTGGTAAGATTTTATGATGAACTGCCTTATTCTCCATTTTGGAATGTGTATATGCAGTTTTACTTCCTCTCTTTATAGATTTTTGATCTGGTCTTACGGGGACCTCAGTTTTTTTCTTAGGGTGTGGGCATCTATCCGTCCCGCCATTTTTTCAGAATATCCATATAATAATAATAATTGACATTGACACTAAGAAAACAACAACGAGTTTGCTTAGTGTCAATGTCAATTATTATTATGTCGAATTTTTTTCATCATACACGGCGTAAATGCCATTAACACGCCTGTCAAGTTTCTAGTTCTTACCTGATATTGTTTGCTCGGTGTAAATATCAAAGATATTGAAAGAATTGTCCACTTCCAACTGTGGTACTATGTCTGACGTAAACGCACTCTCATAATAAATTTTGCCATCTGTTATGGTCAGTTAGACGCGCCGCGGACACTGATTACCAGCTGTGCGGCAGCCTCTTGAGCGGTTTGCCTAGTAGTAGTCTCCTGTCTTGTGGAATTCCATCAACTGCCACTTTGGCTATGCGGTCATCTGCCATTCTGTGTGTGTTCTTCTGTTTCTGTCCCATCTCACGATGTCGTCTGCAATCTACATTGCATATTTCTCCAATGGTGTTTCTGGATCTGTCTCTTAGGCCTTCCATTCACTATCACTATACCCGTCTAAATGGAATGACAGTGAGAGGGGAAAACCAAATAAATGATTTATAGTGATAGGGCGAGTAGGATATCCAAAATTCAATTCCGTCAAGCCATTCGTCCGTCACTCCAAACGGATCGTCAATGAGGAAACTAGAGTAGGCGTGATCCAAATTGTTATGTCATTCGATTGTCAGCGTCAAAAATTTGGTCCAAACTATGTCCAAATCTAATCCTTCGATAATATCCTATGGAGTGTTCGTGAATTAGGAGTAAAAATAAAACATATTTTTCCATCCAAAATCTGTTCTCGATTAAAAAAAATATTTGAAGTTCGCCCATTAAAGGACTAGGGTGACGATAAACATGTCCTTGTTAGTGTCGTCTAGTTCCCTGTATTCCTGGAGCAGCTTTCTAATGAGGGCGACTAACGAGAAGTTACAGAACTTTCTCCCTTGCGACCAACATACGGAGAATGTGCTTTAATTATGAACGCTATTCATTAGAGGTATGAATAGGGCGCTCGACAGTTAGAAAATGTTATGAATTCTTTGTTTGTTTAGACGGAAGGACAAAATAAAACAACATTTTTGTCTCCAGGAAAAAAAAATTAACAGTTTTGCCATCCTGTTGATGTAGTCCAATTATTTACAACATTAAAAAAATATTTTTTTTATCGGATGTAAAAATAAAAATAAGTCTTCAGTTTGTGCTACTTTATGTTTCTTTATCACCATAAACTAGTTTTCAGTTGCGACTGCTTCCTTTCTCAGGTGGACAGAGACCGTTTTGCAAAGAAAGAAAAGATAAAAAAAAAATCCAGTTAGGTATTTATTCATCGAAAGTATTTATTTGTGAGTTGCTATTTCTTATATTCTTAATGAATCTGGGATCACTGGGAACACAAATGCACCTTTGACAACTTTCACAATAAGCAAGGTTTGTGTCAAGAAAGAGGAAGAATGCCTATACCAGGGATCAAAATCTTCGAAACGCGTAACTAAAAACCACTTTAAATTGAAATTCTATGCCATTTATTCAAGTAAAATACCATTTCTCATGTTGATGTTTTTTTACATCTTGATAAAACGGCAAAATCCACGTTAGGAAATTACGAGGTTTTTAAATTAGGTAATCCATTATTATCCAAAAGGATACAACAATGTTACTCGTTGCTCTTAAAAAAAATCTGCTCTAAAAATTGTATAATATAATGTTCGATTTGAGAAAAAAATTGCAGACAAAGGTACGACTTAAGAGCTTACTCAATTTCTGACATTAACAAAAGGAATACCTATCTACCTTAATCCAATTACGTTTTTTTTCCCTTTAACTGTTTTAATCTCTTTTATCCCTTGAGACTAATAAGGATATTGTGATAAGTCAGTGGTATTTTTATTCTATTCGTTTGATAATGAAAGTCCTGCTTAGAAAATGAATCTTGGTATTGTTCCGTTAAACCAGGGTTTTACCTCATCAACCTTGATAGGACATTATAAAGAAAAGTTACGATACATAGATATGTACCTTTAATATATTTTCTGTTACAAAAATCCGAAGGGTTTGACTTGTACGCTGGTGGTTATTCTGAATGGATTTTATATCAAGACAAAATAAACCTCATTATAAGAATGTATTTTTTTGTTGGTCATTCGATGATTAAGATGATTTTTTTCTATATCCGCATAAACTACTTCACTTAATTCCAGAACAGACGAACCGATTTTTATGATGTTTGGCTTGTTGGACTCGTCTTTGCTCCAGATAACAGAATAACTATTGAGAAATTTAAAAGTGCATAAGAAATAATATCAATATTAGTATGGAACGGATAACCTGCCACGCCAACGCCACCTACGAAAAATTCTATAACAACAAAATTATTGTTAAATTGACATTAAAAATATGGGTACGCAGACTTTTATGGTTTGTATTTGAGCTTTCTATGCAATCTATGCAGTATTATGGTGGTAGTTCTAACAACGGTGAGACGAGATTCCTGCTAGGGCCCATCTTTCGGGGCATCAAAAATACAATTAAGGAGACTTTCTTTCACATGACAGTAGTCGGAAGTCTCTAGAGCGAGGCACTGTAAGAGACAGCGCACCAAGAAAAATATTAAGTATGCCGCAATAGGTTTTATTTGGTCGCGGTAGCACAAGGAGCAAATTGTGGTCTCTTGATCTTTTTAATAAAAAAAAATGACTGAAATTTCTAGTCATATACCTAATATATACTTTAAAAATCTCATTTGTTTAAAACAATATTATATCAGTTTCTCTCAAATTCTCATTTCTATTTCCAAGGTGATTTTATTAGCCGTGGCTTTTATTTTTCACACGTTCGTTTTCACTTCATTCTCCAACTTTCCTATCTTTTCTTTCTCGGTCAGATTTCTCTTCTTCCATTCCCTGTGTCCTCATCATCATCGTCATCAGATAAAACATCCCCCACGAAAGTCCCGATTTCTTCTAACAAACTTTGGTTTTCTCTCTAACTTATAAGACCGTTATCACACGATTATTTTTTTCCCTTTTTTTCTTATTTACTTTTCCTCTAATTCATTTTCGTATTTTTAACATAACGCTGCACACGGGTATGAAATTATTCGTTTTTTTTTCTACCAAATTTGTTTTTCGTCCTACTTAGCCTGTTTTATGTATATCTACCTACATACATCTAACATGACACTTTATGTGGAGGTCCCGGATTTTTCACCTGCAAATTTTGCACTACTTGCAAACATATTGTGTAATAAGTATCAAATACAAACTAATCTTATAAGTATCGTGTTAATTTTGTTATGAAAAAAACATATGTTTTTAAATTAATATGTGCTTACTCAAAGTGAACACTAATACTCTTTTGACATCTTTCACACCAAAGTAGAAATGGTCGGCACCGGGGTACGAACCCACGAGCTTCAGTACGCTGTGCGTACGAAAGCTATCGACTGATACCACTAGTCTACTAAACAATAATTCATACCACTAAGCTTGCAACTACTTGATCTTATATTTTTTCGTAGCTAACAAGCCATGCTTAGTAACTTACTTTCCGTTTCCGGTACATCAAATCTGAAACCCCCAGCAACTGGCCACCCGAATGCCACTCTCCCTTGCCATCATGGTGTCCTCGTGTGTGCAATGTGCATGTGTCACCAATCAGAGGGCACGAGAACAGGTGAGAGTAGTCTTGCACAAAGCCGCACTCAAAGGTGTGAATACATGACAGCAGTCGCAGTCTTTAAATTTGGTTGCTCTCTTGTTCTCAATAACTTCCAACTTTTATCTGTATATTTCAAATATCTATTTGTTGCATACATGAGATTTCTCATGATTAGGAGTTTCGGAGACTCAAACATTACCACCTAATGGCGAACGTTGTTAACGTAAAGTGATCACACTAAGCTAGCCTTCGAAACAACGGTAGAAGATGGTCGTAAGCCCGTGGTGGTTTGTTCCATTCAAAAATCGAACATCAGTAAAGAATTTTTAGTCATTAGTTGTTAGATAATTTTTCAAAGGTGTCTTCTTCTCTATAAGTTGTGTCCCGCAGATATGTCCTCAGCTGGAGGAAGATATGCGGGGTCGCCGGTCGTCATACTAGCCATGCTATTATGCTGAATGCGTTAATTTAATTCTGAAAATAAAATAATATACAAATACCACTTTAATATTTTCGATACCTTCTGAAAATAAATATATTGGCAAAGCGATCTAAGATAAGCGCAATAGTGACGCGAGAACACTCGAAATTTGGAGAATGTTGCAATTATTGGTTCGTTTAAAATTATTCAACGACTTTTTTAATAATTCAAAATGGTCCTTCAAACCTTTTGAATTTCATGAATCTTATGAATAAAAAAGTTTCTAATAAATCAATTACGTTTTCCTTTTTTTTTCAATATTATTATCCATCAATAAGTAGTATCTGATGCGCACAACCAATCACGTACATTTTAAGAAAAAATTACAACGAATGACTCTAACAATTCATTACTAATGTTCGATTTTTAAATGGAACAAACCAACACGGGCTTACGACCGTCTTCTACTGTCATTTCGAAGGCTGGCTTAGTGTGATCACTTTACGTTAACAACGTTCGCCATTAGGTGGTAATGTTTGTCTCCGAAACTCCTAATCATGAGAATTCTCAACATGTTCAACATGTCGAAAA
This sequence comes from Mystacides longicornis, assembly GCA_963576905.1. Lineage (NCBI taxonomy): Eukaryota > Metazoa > Arthropoda > Insecta > Trichoptera > Leptoceridae > Mystacides > Mystacides longicornis. The sequence goes on from OY756432.1 coordinate 3,573,775, forward strand.
ATCCCATGTATGCAACAACTAGAAATATAATAATAAAATGAAAATAGAGATAAAAGTTGGAAATTATTGAGAACAAGAGAGCAACCAAATTCAAAGACTGCGACCGCTGTCATGTATTTGGCGCCAGGATATGACTATATCCATTTTTGTTAATGTCTCATATTTTTTTTTTGCCTATTGGCTTTGTTGGTACACAATGTTCTAATTATGTCTAGATTCTTGTGACATTTTCAGGACTAGATCTTAAAGAAAAAATATCAACTAATGGCTCTAAAAATTCATTACTAATGTTGAATTTTTAAATGGAACAATACATTTTAAGTATGATTATATTGTGTACATATTCTTAGGGTGCATTTATACCAAACGAATAAAGAGTCAGAACTGGAAGTAGGGTATATTATTTTCTTGATTGTTGATATGGGCACTAATCTGTCATCGCCCATTAATTAGTTGTTGCTTTGTGTTACTGTTTTCATGGTGTCCAATATCAAACATAAAAGAATGTATGGTATATTTCTAGATTCGGCTCTATGTTCTTTAAACCTTTTAAATAATAATAAATAAATAACACTCTTCTATATAGGTTTCAGTTTAGCCGGCGGAACTTAATGCTCGAAGCATTCTCTATCAGTCAACCGGTCCCGTCCAATCTGAGACAGTATTCCAACCCCGAGTAGAAATCTCAAGTGAAAAAATACATTGAAAAACTCTGACCCGACTGGGATTCGAACCCGGGACCTCTTGATCAGAAATCGGAGCCTTTGCCACTAGGCTACCGAGGCGGTAGTGTAGTGTATTGTTAACTAAAATAGTAGTAGTTCAAGGATCTATTTATGAAGGTTTCCTTTTGTGGCGAGGTAGTTGCGTTGAAATAAAAATGCGAAAAAATTCAGGATGTCTCATACGAATAAAAAAAAAATATCTTTCTTTGTAAATTTATTTTTCGTTTGCCAAAAAAAAAAAGTTTACTTACTTATATTTTTACTACTATAAAATAAAAAAAAAAAACAGAAAATTCATATAAAATAACATAAATAAACAATAAAAATAATAGAAATCATAAGACATTTTCTTATTTCAACGTCCGGAATAATATAGGTAAGTGGAGCTATTCTCGAATTTCGGTTTTTCGTAGGTACTTGTGTTTTTTTTATTTTATTTTGATAAATGAAAACCTCTGAGCGGCATATTGCGTTTCCGCGTCTGAAGGAAATATGTTCGCGCGCGGCAAAATGGAATCACTCCTCATTTCCCGCAAAGACTCTCGCCGTCTCACTTCCTCTTTTTTTTTTCGAAATTGCTTTTCTTATGTAAATTGCTTCCATACACTTAATACAACCTGCTTCGGGACTTTCCCCCTGTTTTATTAACTGACATGTATTTGAATAAGAAAATAATAAAGTATAATAATATATTCTTTATATACTAACGAATATACTTTCTATGTTTCTCTAATTGTTTTTCCTCACCTTTATAATATTAGTAGGACTCTCCCGTCACCTTGTGATGGACTGCGTCGCCTTTTTTTTCGTTTTTTCCGTCGCCCGAGCGGAGAATTATCCAATAAATCAAACATCGGAAGAATCTGTACAACCGATCTCGAGTTAAAGACTTTATTTTTTATATAGATTTTTCTTACCCTCTCTTTGCACAAGCTTGTACAAGCTTTAAGAGAGAGGAAATGTTGTATTTTATATTGTTATTGTTCAAATATATTGTAACTATTTTAACTATGTAGTTGATCTCAAAATAAATAAAAAAAAATTTTTTTTTCTAAATAAATTATAGAACCAACAATATCGCTGAACATACATGGGGGTAAAATCGATAGGTATTGAGGTCCTCTACCTCCCTGCTTCGGATTATCCACTACTTAAGTTGCAACGTTTCGTTGGTTAATCTTTCATATTTAATATTTATTTTATAACAAACCGAGCAAATATTTATTTACCTACGAACATGTAAAAGATTTGTTCAAACAGACTTAATCAAAAAAATTTTCAAATTATTATTTTAACAATTTATCGATGTGCCTACTCGCTAACGTATAATATTCAAAATCAATAAATATTTCATTGTTTAAACATGAATGAAATTTATACCTGGAATATTTTTTTGTTCAATTTACTTTTTATAGGGTTGTTAGCTTTCATCATGTTTTGTTTTCACATTAGGTACGACTGGGAAATATTTTGTTGATGTTAAACTTATACGGATTCTTATAAATATCATCTGGCGAAAGCATTGTATTTATTACAACTTTGAGCCATTCTGTCAAGGACGAATATCCTTAATTAAAAATCAAATAATAATTAATATAGTGTCTGCCTTTTTTACACTAAGAAAAAAAGTAAATAATTTATTCCATATCGGGGGCCGAAATCATTTGCAATAAAATGGCTTCCAACGGATTTTTATATTTTACTAGCATTCCCGACAGACGTTGTCCAGTGTTCCTAACTATGAATATTGAATTTGAATTTGTATGGTGATGAATTCATTATCTTTTGACCAATGTATATTCCATCCTCATTCGCACCAACTATCTAACAACTGACAGTTCCTGTCAAAATTTCAAAATTGGAATAAAAATTATATTGATAACGGTTCTAAGAGGGTTACCAACATAGAGTTTTCTTTGATTTTTCAATTATCCACGCAACTTTCAAAAATTTTACTTTCATAAGAACGATCTCCTGATAAAAGCCAACACGACAAAAAAAAGAAGCGAAATCGGTCCAGCCGTTTAGGCGTGATGCGATGACATCGGGAAATAGCTCTCCATTTTTATGATAAAGACTACCCAGCTAGATGGAGTATTATTCTTCTCTTGAATTACAGGCCACAAGGCCCAAACTAAGAAGAAGAATATTGCGATAGACACCTGTTATTGATACAACAACATAACACTTACGCGAGTATTATATGAATGTCTATCTTAATCAAAAATCTTGGAACAAACTACACATGTGGCAAATGAGGGTCTAGAAAGGGTGTATAAACTAGTATACAGGTTATAAATGAACTCTTGCCAACATTTTCTAGTTTTGATTGCTAATTGCGTGCTAACGCGCCAATAATTAATCACCATTTTAAACGCTCAGCTAAACATTCTTTGAGTAATAAAACTATATTTTTATCCTAATCGTTTTTAATTCCCCTAAACATTTTCGGGTCCCTATTTGATATATACGTGGGAATTAGCCTTCTCATAAAAACACTTAGGGAAGTTTTTCTCCCATCAAAAACTATCATTCTGCTCTGTTAATGATTAGACCAACCCTAACTGTAATACTATTAATTTCTATCGCTTCCCTCTTCAATAGAGCCTATACTCATTGTACGACAGAATACTATATACAATTGTACAACCCGAAAGAAAAGCTCTAAGTGAATATAAGTAGTAAAGAAAAGTTCTTACCTACCTAGTTTGTATTGAAACTATTCGATTGCTCTTAGTGTTGGTTGGTCTTTTAAAGGAACTGCTAATTTAAAAAAAAAAGGAATATTTGAGTGAATTGCAGGTGTTGACTTCTCGTTTTTGCGTGTTTTTAACCTACCCGATCTGTTTTTTATTTGATTACTAGCTTTCCCTACAGACGTTGTCCTGTGTTCCTAACTATGAATATTGAATTCGAATTTGTATGGTAATTAATGAATTAATTATTTGACCAATGTAATTCCAACCGATGCGTCTGTTTTAAACCATATTCCATCCGCATTCTGTCAATCGCACCAATTGACGATTTCTGTCAAAATTTCAAAATTGGAATAAAAATTATAAGGTAAAAAGTACAAAATAGGTTGTCTACTTAGAGTTTTCTTTAATTTTCAAATTTTCCATGCATTTTTCTTGATTTTTTTCTTCTAAAAGCACATTCTCCTGATAAAAGCCTACACGGCAAAAAAAGAATTAGCGAAATCGGTCCAGCCGTTTAGGCGTGATGCGATGACATCGGGAAATAGCTCTCCTTTTTATATATATATGTAAGACTAGCTTTGTCTATAGACGTTGTACTGTGGTCTAACTATGAAATATGAATATTGAATAAAACTTTAAAAGAATGATAAAAATAATTTTTGTCGAATGTCATTCCGACCGATGCATCTGAAACCACATATTTTCCATCCGAATTCTGCCAATAGCACCAACTTTTAAACATCTGACAGTTTGTGTCAAACGACAATTTAATTTTAAAAATAAGATAATTCACTTTTCGCGTTTTAACTTATAAAATGCGCTTCAATGTTAACAAATTGGAAAAAAGCATAAAAAAATTCCATCAAAAATCTACGTGCCAATATTTTTAATGTCAATGGTTGTCTGGTAATTAAAAATTGAGTTTCAATAGAATTTATCATAGATGGCGTTGTTGTATCGAAATTCGATCCATTACAATCCACAAACCAGCAATTATTATAACAACGAAAGCAGCACACCAGCCGCTTCATATCTATGTTAAACACCAAAGTGGTGTGGATGCACAACATCACTGCCAACATGTCGTATTCAGATACAGTTGTTGAAGCAAATGTATTTGTTGCCTAGTGTGGATATAGCTTGAGAGTTCATTACTTCTCATATTGCTTGCAGTTTCAGCCGAAATAACGATACAATGCCAGTATTGTAAGCCGATGCTAAAAATCACAGCCGATAGTATGTTATTGCGAATAAAAAAAAGTAACGAATAATGAAACGATGTCTGTAGTAGTAAAGTAATTATTGAAGGTTCTCCTTCCAGAGTGTTGGCATGTAAGTATCTGCGATGATAGTAATTGTTTTGCTGGAGTCCCACAGGGATCGACCCTCGACCCTATCTTCTTCTAACCAGACGTACTTATATATTTTTTTCATGGCCTCCCATCGAGTTACGTATAACACGCAGTGGAATTTTCATTTAATACCCGATTTTATTTCTTTCTCGGTACAATCTTAATAAAAATTATTATTATTGGAGCATTTTTTTTTTCTAAGATTTTTCTTATTTCTTTGCGATTTCGTGTATGTTAGTTGATAAGTGCTAATGAAATTGTAGCAGAATCTCCGGATGAGATGTCTTATAAAAGAAGATGTTATTTTAACATTCTGCCTGTGTTACAATTTAGAAGTAATGTTCGGAGAAGATTAAAAAATCGTGTTTTTTTTAACTTATTTCTGGATAGGCTGTTTATTGAATTGTTTTCATTTATTATATAAAATAAAAACAAATAAGAGGGCTATAAATTTATAAAATTATCAATAATGTATTATATTCTTTTAAATTGAATTAGCGGAAGGCAGATCTCTTGGTTGCACAATGTGCAAGATTGGACCAGAATAGGGCGAGTGCAGGAGCTGTTCCGAATAGCAAGAGATAGAAAGGCCTTCAAAGAAGTGATTGCCAACGTTGAGGAGATCTGATAGGGTACAAAATGTAGAAGAAGAAACTAAAAATGATCCCCCATCGAGATGTGAAAGATGTTATGTTTGAATAGGCAAGAAGTATCTGTTTAAATTAAAAACATGTTCAAACAAAACAAAATAAAGGAGAAAAAATCTTTCAGCAGGTGCAATATAAAAATAAAGAGGGGGAAAAAGCTAAAGGAGAAAGCAAAAGTGCGTAAGAGAAGAAGGGTAATGGAAAGGAAACAATCAACAAGCTATGCGAATCAGTAAGATTGGTTAAAAGAACTCTGGGAATCGGTTTCATGAATACATGACGAGGACAAGGAGAATTTCTTGGCATATGACAAAAAAGTCTCCTCAAAACCATGTTTGTCCTTGGTGTGGACAAAACAACTATAACTAATACAAAAAAAATATATTTCACCAATTTTGTATGCATATTTCGGGCTTCTGCGACTGCACTACAGATTTTTTTAGTGTGATCTCTCAGAACGTTCATCATAAAATCATCAAACTTCACATCGTCATCATGTACAATATCATCAACAATCAATACTTCTGGTACGTGTCGAGGCGAGTCAAACGGGTGCTCCAATATTTCCATCCTTGTTCTTGCTTTTACATACCTTATTTAAAGCGCCTAATTACTGTGTTGCAGCACCAATTGTTTGTCTGTTTGCTTAACCCGGGTAGACCACTAGGAGGTCGACAAACATCCGAAGCCAGAACATGGCTGAGGGATTTTATAATCGTATTTTTTTATAGCCATACGAGTATATTATATTTCCATCACTGAAACAAAATTCAAAAACAATATGTTATACCTATTAGATAAATGGAATAGGTTTTCAGAAAAAAAGATTTATGTAAACTGTTTCTCAGAAAATCATTATGATGAAAGACTACAATACGTAGTAGTAACCAATTGAAATTGAGAAAGTGGTATATTTTTCGTGCCCTCAAGATAAGTAGGTACTATTCAAAACTGAGTTTTTTGATTCAAGAAAATATATTTTTGAAGAGTATTTTTTTGAAGTGGAATGAGTTATTGGAAATTGGAACTAACTACTTGTGTATATCAAAGATAAATTTTACGAATATATTTCTGAGAAAAGGATTCTTTCTGAGATATGAGAAATACGGATAATATTCTAATTCGGATCTTAGGGTGAAAACACTTAGAACGCCGATTCCGACCGGCCGCGGCGCAAAGAATGTTTTTATGCAATTGAATGGGGATACGCACAGCAAAAGCAGGAACCCGCTTTCCGCCATGCCCATTTAAATACATTTAAACCATAGACAACATTCTTTGCGCCGGTCGGCGCTGGTCGGAATCGACATTCTACGTGTTTTTACACTTTATGTGAGATGAATTACAAAGGTAATGTGTACAAAATGATGTAGACTTTACCGTATAGGATTAAGGGTTACTATTCACCCAAAATAAGAAGATAGGCATATTAAGAAGACTATGAAAACGGTGGTAATATTACGCCGCATTGGCACCTTTAACAACATTACCAAAATATGGAAAGCGTCGGCGTTTAGTGTCGAGATGAAAATGTTAACTGTTTGATGCATGTATGTTGCCCATACTCATGTATAGGTGTGTGTTCTGGTACCTCAAAATGAAGTCCCTCAGGAGAATTTTGAGTATAGATTGTACCACCGCATCCCAGCGTAGGCCCATCACTTCTACGATTATGGTGAGGAGATGACTTGGCTGGGACATGTGTTAAGGATGCCGAATGCCAGTTGACTGAGGAGAGCGCTGTTCTTCCTCCCATGAAGAGGAGGAAGATCCTCTAACACCATGTTTCGTTCCTTCGAGGAAGAGCTGAGGGATTTGGACATGGTGTAGTTTACTACATTTTCTACATAATACAATGGCTTATTTAAAAAATATTCACCATTCTATTACATAAATTAAAATTTCATACAATCTCAATGGTATTTTCTTTTTCTCAATGATAGTTGTTCTTGATAATTTCCAAGAACAACAACAAAACAGCTTGTTAGTTTCAAACTCAGCTGAACGAAAAAAAGGCTTTTAAAGTTTAAATTTCACCAAATGGTACTTTGAAGTTTCTCGCCGTTTTGTTTTGGGAACGACACACCAACCCTCGCTGCAGACATTTTCTTCGAATTAATTTTCAATGTCGCGAACTTTCAAATTATCCTTTGTAACAATGGTGTCGCCGAAAATTCCAATATAATTTTTGGTCAGGGCTTTTGTTGTCATATAATATATTATTAAAATCGTTTCGTAGTCTACTTCGTTGTTGTCCTTAAAAAGGTTTTGTTCATAGGAATGCCCTTAAGCTTAGTTCACACTTGATCGACTACCGAGAAATTTAGTAGCTAAATAACTCTCTACTCGATCAAAATTAGTTCACAATATAATACATATTTTATTCGTGTACATTTTTTAAGTTCAGTTTAGCGTAGGGGTTAGTTAAAGACATCTACCGATAAAATATCAGAAACAATCAATGTAAAGTTATGTAAGTATATAGAAACTTTAAATGATAAAAATAAAATGCTGCTTCAGCGGCTGCCTATGGTGCCCATGCAATCTTCTCCAGATGATGAACAGTGGAATTCGATCGAAACGTCGGGCGCACAACGGCTGTTTTCAGAGCTAATCACGGTCCCCTCCAGTACATGGAGTACCCAAAAAGATGTCACGGGAACTGCTACTAATAAATCATATTATAGATACCTGCTTACCTTATCTCTATTTCTGGACAGAATGATCAAAAAATCATACGAAGTAATATTTTATTGTGCAACTAAAAGCAGGTTACACCTGCTTATCATCAGCACACACCCACCATTGACATCTGACTAATAAGCGTTTTTATTGTACGAAAGTGCAACGACAAGCCTTTGATTCCGCAAAATGTTTAAAATTCGTATATTTTTTAGCCATTCTTTCCATAAATACTATTTGAATTGGAACTAATGAACTCGACTTAAACTGTAGGTTCTCATACATAAAAACTCATAAAAAGAAAAATCATCTTCTTCTTCATGAGCCTCTTCTAACGGAGGTTGGCGACCTTCAGTTTGAACTGCTCACGGTCTTGTGCAAGCTTTATTGATGACGCTGCATCCGCTATTGCCTGATTTTTAAGCCAAGAGATTATCTTCCGCCTCATACTCCTTCTTTCCTATATTTTTCCTTGAAGCGTATTTTGAATTGAAGTTGTAGTAGGGAATATGACTGTGACCAAAGTATACGGCCTTACGTCTCTTGACAGAGGTCAATACCTACATCGAACAAAATTGATCGTCTAGACTGCTGGCTAATGTATTGGACTACATCTCAGGTGTTCATGCACATTTTATTACTAAATTATTCTCTACTTGATTTAGGTACATATTCGAACAGTGTGAACTAGGCTTTATTAAGTAGGTTGTCTTTATTGTTTTTTGCTCCTAGCTGTGTTCTACGAATCTTCTAATAATATACGTATTAAAATGTTTATTAAATTGTTATAACCTAATAAGAGGTCCTATATACAGTTAAAAGGACAGTCCTTTTGTATTATCACATCCTACTGAAACAACCTTTTAATTATGTAAAGGGTATTTTGCTACAATCTCAAATTAAAGTTAATAATTTACTTTTATTTTTTTTTGGGTGAGCATTTAGCAATAATAATACAATTAATTCGATTAAGGGTTTGAAACCAAATACTTAACTACTCGTATTAATGAAGTTTTTATTAATAAGCAAGTATTTTTTTCATGAATGTTTATTTTTTTTATTTTCATGAATATGTTACAACTATTGACTCTAACAATTCATTACTGATGTTATTTTTAAATTGAACAAACCACTACTTACGGGCTTACGACCGTCTACTACTGTTATTTCGAATGCTGGCTTAGGCTGATCACTACTTTACGTTAACAACGTTCGCCATTTGGTGGTAATGTTTAAATCTTCGAAACTCCTAATTAATATGTCAAAAAATTGCATGTAGGTGCTTATATTATTAAATTCTACAACATGTTTGTATAAGGTACTTATACAAACATGTTGTAGAATTTAATAATGTTGGAAATTATTGAAAACAAGTAGAGCGACCAAATTTAAAGACTGCGACTGCTGTCATGTATTTATATCCAATTTCGTTCATGTTTAATTTTTTCCCCTGAGGAACCTAGTGTCACTATTAATCAGTTAAAAATATCAACTTGGTTAGATCAACTTTGTTAAGGTCAACTTGATTAGAACACTTCTCTAACCTATCCACACTTGGTCCCTCCATCCACCAAGACACGGTCTTCCACTTCTCGTCCCGCCCGGAATGTAATTCTGGCTTGGCCTACGCTTTCGGAGGACATAATATGGAGAACGTACCTGAGCTCACCCATTCTGCTATTAAGGATGACTAAGGTGAGGAAGGGCTGTAGTGTTCTTTTGCGAACGTTTCCATTGGCTACAAAATCATACCACCCGATTCCCAAAAATTATCGCAGGAATCTGTTTTCAACCCTGACAGATTTTATTTGTTGAGCCTTTATCAAATGCCAGGACTCAGCCGAATTGAAAGGTACAAGCGTTTAAAAGGCGACATTTTGGTTTAGGCGATGAAATCGTTGAATCTCCAAATCTTTTTCATACCAATGATGAAGCGCTGGCTTGCGCTATTCTTAAGCTCTTATGAGCTACTAACTACAATCTGGTGCTACATTCACTCCTAGATATTTGATATGGTTGACATTCTCCACAGAGCTAGTTTGGTTTCTGCAGACATTCAGCTTCTCCACTTCTTACATTTTTGTGTCTTGTTCAAATTTATTTTCAGACCTATGGATTCTGAACAATCTTCTATTCTCTGCAGAACTTTCACCACGAGTTGTACGTAAGTGCTTATCAAGGGCTTACTAAGCGATTAATGTTTCTTTCTCCCTTCTGACCATATAGGACTTTTAGGTATCTGCAAAACTAGTCTTTTCAACAAATGTTTTTCTTTTTCATCTATAGTTCGATCAAGTATGTAAAAATTAGTCTTGCTCTTGAGATTTGGATGATCAGCTTAATGCGTTAGCTTTACCTTGTACTTTTAAACAGCATATTTTTTCAAACATCAGCATTTCTTTGAAAAAAAAAAATACTAACATTGTTTTTTTTTTTAATTCCAGGTAGCAGCACATGTTTGAAGATAGTGGGAATTACAGTTCCAGCCCTGGTGGACGTTCGTCATGCTGTCAGACTGGGCTGCTCCTACGACACGGGCAAGGACGCCCTGTTCTCCGTCAAATGGTACAAAGATGACAGAGAGTTCTATCGGTTTATGCCTACTCATAAGGTAAACGAAATTCAAATATTTTTTATCATCTGTAGGTTTTCAGGCATTTTTTGGATGGATACACTTAGTCTCGATAAATGAGTATTTTGGGCATATTATATCTTCCAGGCCAATTTACCTTCTTCTACTACAATCCATCAGGCGTTTAATCCAACAATACCACATCAAATTAAAAAAAACAAGTGCCATGGTTTGAATTTTATTAAATTTATCAAGTACCTGACATCTGACCAAAGCTCAGTCACAAAAAGACTGCGCGTTTGAAAAGAGGTGCCTCAGGAGAAATTTGGCTATAAGATCGTACCACCGCATCAGGAACGACGATATAATACGTAAGCCATTTTGAAGTGGATGCCGAATGACAGCTGGCCGAGGCGAGCGCTTGCTTTCCTTCCATTTGGGTTCCGAAGTTAAAGAAGATCCCTCTCATACCGTGTTCCGCTCTTATGAAGCCGAGCTGAAGGATTTCGACATTCTCACTTTGGTGTGGGAGAAGGTCATAAAGGAGAGCTGTTGTTGTTTCCCTATGCCCCTAGTGGGATGTAAAGGGAGTTTGGATTGAATTGGAACCTAGAAGTTTATAGCTACCTATTGAAAGTATACTAAAATCAAATAATTTTTTGTTTCTTAAAAAGGAAAAAAAATGAATATTCGAAAAGGTTTAAAAAATATTACGGTTTGGGTGCTGGCTTGTTTGAAATATTGTCTTGCGAACAAAAAGATTTGAAGAGTTTGAAAGGGGTTGTCTCCATGAGCGGGCGCCCTGATTTTGTTCATATTTCTTCAGACAATTCATTAGTTTGAGGGATGAAACTGACAAAACTTTTCGGAAACTTTAAACAAAGTTCCTTCACAGCTTACTTTTATATACGAAAGCTACAATTCTATTTCACTTAGGCTTCGTTATTGATAAAACTTTTTTCTAAGTTAATTACGTATTCCTTAAATTGAAGAAACAATAAAATTGTCGGCGCTGGCCTCCTAAAAACATCTGAATAATACATAATATACTAATAAAACTCTCTGTAAAAAATACGGAATGATAGCCCAAAACTGTCAGTTAATTGCGTGAACAACGCAGGCCATTGCGAATGAAATCGATTGTCCTATTACAGCATTACCTTCAAAATATGACTATCCAGAACAGAACCAGTGGTAGACAAAGCTGAAGTGACAACGAGCAGGATTTTTCGGAAGGCAAGAGTTAGGAGATGGAGGCTCTACAAGAATACAAGCAGCGGCGTCGAAAGTCCTCAAAAAGAAAGATCGAAGATATAACTAGCTGCAAATAGTAGCCAATTGTAAAAAGCGGTAGGTTAGGAATGATACCCCAGTGGATGGGGAATGAAAAATATACTTATCTTGTTTGTTAAACCAAATTATGAGCGAAAACCTATTTTTTTTAAACCATAAGTAACGAAAATCCTTAAAAAAGTGGCGCTGTGTCTACTATGAAGTCAATATGCTAAATTACACTTGAAGGAAGATTTGAAATCGAAATTGATGTAAGAATAAACCCGATAAATTTATCATTAAATAATGTGGGATGACTGCGTTGATGCTAATGAGCTAGTGGAAGAATTTTCAGAACCCCGCCCTCAATCCAAAAATATAACAGCTCTTATTTCTGGAATCATTAGCTAAATGACAGAGCGACCCCTCTATTGATGTATAAGGATAACAATAATTATTATATCTACTCGGTACGGTAGGATAATCAATTCAAATAAAATTACCTTTTACGGATATCGATTGTTTGAATTTACAGTTAACTACTTAGTGGATACCCAGCGTGTACTACTATGAGTGAGTTTAAGATATTAAAGATATTATGATTGACGCAATAACCAAAATGAATGATAAAACTTTCTGGTGAAAATAATAATAACATGTCAGTATTTTTCTAGTCTAAGTCTCTATTATGTGCCAGATTCGCATCAACGCTGTTAATATAACAGATACCAACAGATGGGAAACATATGCACAAAATAAAATAATGTTTTTAATTTATATGTGACTAACACGCCACCCTTTGTTGAGGTTGAAAACTGTCAGTGCGCGATTTGCTTCTACGCTTTAAATGAGTTCATATTTTAGTGGTTTAAAACCACCATCGCATTATCACCGGTCTTAAACCATCATTGGAATAATTACCTTTTGGATGAAATAGTAAAAATAGAACACAGGTTTCAGAGTCTAAAGCGGACATACCTAGATACATTTTTAAATTCAATTCTCCATTTTTACCCCACTTAGAAGTATAGAGGGGCAAGAAGAGCTCTTTATTGCGCTCGATAGTGCGCAATGAAGAGCTCTTCTTGCCCCTGGTACTTACATATTACCAGTAAAACTTTATCTAGCATCTTTTCAAACTTATATTGATTGCTGTTTTATTCACAGCCCAACGTGCTGACCTTCCCCATATCCGGAGCTCAGCTGAATCTCGTGGAAGGAGACGACGCTCCGACATGCGGCAGGACTAAATGCAGCATCACCCTGGATCAGCTGTCTTTGGCCGGAACTGGATCCTACACTTGCGAGATATCTACAGAGGCCCCCACATTCAGGACTGCCATGGAAACAAGAAACATGACCGTTATGGGTGAGTTATTTTTTATAACATATCTAAAATATTATCATGCCGTACTCAAATTCAAAATAGGAATAGAATTTCAATGATGACCAATCGTGTAAAAACATTATTAAGGCTGTTAGAGTCGCAAAAATGGTGATTTTAATGATTTTTCAATCCATTTTCCGGCGTTATCTACTGTTGGATTTCGATGAAAAAAATATATAACATAAATTAGACTTTAATGAAGGCGGCCTCAGAGCCGTTTTTTGATATATAGTATAGTTTCTTGTAAAAAATAAAAATAGTAAATGTCGTTTTTCATCATTTTTTTAATATTCCAACTGATATATACGTCGGAATGAAATGATTCTTTTTTTGTCTTAAAGAGCATTAAAAAATCTACAAGATTATAGAACGAAATGCTAATATTTATTTCCTGCTTAGCGTATAATCCCAAAAAACCTCTATTTCACAAAAACGCTTTATATCGAAATATTCTATCGGCTTTAAGGTGCATGCGATAATGACACTTAAAAGCACGGGAATTACAAAGAACGCGCTGGTTTTCGCTGTGTCAATGTTCAGTCGCCCAACATCTTTTGGGCTGAGATGACGTCTGGTCTGCGCCAGTTCAATTGACGTTTTGTATTTTATATATTTTGACGAAATTGCGTATATTACAGAGGACGGCAAACATTGGTTTTTTAATTTATTATTTATATTCAGCAATTAATTCTATCATCGCTGTTAGGTGATTTTAAAGTTTTTATTGTTGAATTAGGTATAGGTAGGTAATATTATGTTTACATTGCATCCAATCCAATCCAATCCAAACTCCCTTTAGACCCCACTTAGGGGCATAGGGAGGCAACAAGAGCTCTCCATTGCGCTCGATCTTGCGCAACGGTGATGTTACATTGCATACCTGTTATTATTTTTTTCTTCTAAATTATTATCATTACGAGTAGGTAGTAGTATATGTTTTTGTTGTTGGAATTATTTATATTATATATGTAACTAGTTTTCCCGACAGACGTTGTCCTGTATTTCTTACTATATGAACATTGATTTCAAATTTGTAATTTATTCAAACAAATATTTGAATATTAAAAAAATATTTCTGAAAACTTGAAAGAAATTCTATTAAAAATCTACGTACCACATTGGTAAAAGCGGTAAAAGCTGGTAAAAGCAATATATACCTACGTGAATGTAACGTAAATTTAATAATGTCGCCTAAACCAAATACATATTTATCATCATTGTCAGTATAAACGTTATCATCACTTTCATCCACCGTTGTTCAAAAATTCCAAACGCTTGCAGTCAAAAGAACATTGAGGTTTTGAATATTGCGACGTATTCCACTGGTTTCCGACCCCTAACTCTACACTTACATACGTACCGATATAGTGAAAGTGGGGTAGGGGAAAGATTCCGCCGTAATTTTTATGCGCCGCTCAAAACTGACTTTGAAAGAAGGACTGTACCCCTCTTAAGCCGTACGTACTCAAATTCGAATTCAAAATAGGAATAGAATTTCAATGACGACCGATCGTGTTTCAAATGGTGTGTGATATTAGAACACTCAATCGAAAACTAGGTAACTATATTACCGTTAATAGAAAAAAAAAATGAAAGTTATTATTATTGATGTTTGCATAGCGCCATTTTATGAAAAAAAATCCACTTCAAGGGTGCTTTAAGTTATTTGAAAATTCTCAGATATTGCCGGCAGTAACGTTTTAACACGATTTATTTTTGTTTTTCCATTTTGAGTGTACTTTTATACCATTTATAAAAGAATTTAAACAAAATATCTAAGTACATTATAGAAAATACTTGTATATTATTATACCCATACACTTTTTTCGCAAATACCGGATTCAAAATAGACCAATCGTAGAAGTATTGTCATGCTAAGCACCAAAATCCAAATGTCATAATAACATTATTATTGAGATTGCAATTTGATCGGAATCACGGTGAAAATTCAAAGTATGGCCGCATGTCCGAGCAACGATGTTCAAAATATTCTGTCTTTGTCTCTTCAACGGTTTTTCTGCCAATAGGCTTACTGTGAAGAAAATTCTTTGTGGTCTTCTCTAGTCCAAACCTCACAACATGCTCGCTTCATGTTATTCTTCTTGATCAGTGTTGTCAATTATTATTGTGATTATTTACATCCTTAGAGAACGCGTATCTCCGTATTGCTTCTCAGCCTCCGGTGCCAGTTGCGATTCCCATCCTGTCTCCAAAACTTATCAGAATCAGAATTGCTTTTTTTTTCTAAAATGTCGGCAGACGTTACTGATTTATTTCTGAGTGTCATGGTCCATGATTACGGGCCATAATTACATGAAAACAGGCTCAATGAGAGTAGGTATTTAAGACATGATGCGTGTGCCGTCTACACAAGGGTATTCAAAAATTCAATTAAAGGTTTGTCGAAATATTATATTGTGATATCCATCCTCAAAATACGTGTGGTGAATATTTCATCTTCAAATAGAGAGGGGTTGCAAAGAGCTGTTCTAGATAGAGAATTGTTGGCCAGAATCGAGAAGAAAATTGTCTTACTTGGGACACATATTTCGCAATAAACAATAATTTGCTTGAACTGAAAATGTAAGGGAAAATATGTAGATGGATTTCGAGGCATTTAGGCTAGAAGAAACATCAGACCGTAATTCAGCGAGTGGAAGAAATCTTCCGGGAAGCCCAGAACAGAAAGGCCTACCCCATAGTGGTAGCCGACGTTGACATGGTAAACAAGAAGTAAAATAGCTACGTTACACAAAGAATATGATAAAAAATTCGAAAATTTAGGAACACACATAAAGCATTATTATCAATGTGAAATATTTCAGATGACATAGGTAGATAAAAATAATATTCTGGTGCAAACAAAAAGGGTATTTTGCACACAAACCCTTACAGACAGGCATCTTGTAATTCCTTCAGTATATATTAAGGAATTACACCAAGAGACCCATGCATATTATACAGTATACACACCTAGCTACCTCTTATATTGTAATGAAATTTTTCCCTTATAATATTATCACCATACCTTATAACCTTTCTGACGTAAATTTTTATTACTTACCCCCATAAAGATGATAATGATTCACCATGGAGAATTCCACAAAATTTTCTAACGTAATAATCATTTTTGTGTAGTACCTAATGGATTGTGTGCTTCCATCCCTCTTTTAAAAAAGAGCCACAATCCATAAATTGTTCGTTTGCCGTTTTTCCATATTCAACTTAAGACTATTCTATGACCCTTTTGATGTGGAAAATTCATAATCTACCTATATAGATTAACCATCGATTCCTTCCTCAAATAAGACCTGGGTGGGTATTCTTGAACAAATATGATCTAGTTGCGACGTAGTTCAGATTTTAGCCCATTAATAGAAAATATTTATTAATTCATTGATTCCTTCTCCCTTTGCACTCCACTTAAGGACATAGGGAGGCAACAAGAGCTCTCCATTGCGCTCGATCTTGAGCAATATTTTGTAACCTCCTATTACACTATATCCAAATCTCCTAGCCCTACTTCGAAGGAGCGAAAAGAGAAAATAAACTTACTTAATTGAAATAAATCTTACGATACATGCTTGTTGAAAGTCACAATTTTAGCCTCCCATCAGGTTTTCGAAATCGTGGCGGACCAACCCATACTACTTAGGGATACTACTCTGCTCTATCCGTAAGTAAAACTTAGAGAAACGGGCATGGTTTTGTTTCAGTCTTCATATATGATTAAGTTCTTGGCTCTAGGTTCCTCTGAATATATACAGGATTACAGGGAATGTCATTTGTTATTTGGTTAATGTTTTGCCTATTTAATAGCAAGTGGCATACCCTTTTCAATAGGTAGCTAAAAAGACGAAGAAGTTTTTGGAAAAAACTGCAGAGTGAATTCCATAACTTTTTCATTTCAAAAAAGCATATCAAAGTTGAAAACATTTAATGATTTTTTTTTTAACGCTAACCTTTATCGGGTACGTTAGTAGAAATCTCAGATTATCTTCATCACTTCTATTAATTGACATGTCCTTAAACTAGATAGGTACCTACCACATAAAAAAGGACCCTAATAGCTTTAATACGAAAGAGAATCGAAAAAAAAGGATTTTTCAAAAAATCGTTAAAAGTAAATAATATCTCCGTAACGGTCAAGTTTCGGACAGCATATTATGGGATTTAATCCATCAGAAATAACCTGAATAATATCATCCGCACAAATTTCCCTGTAGCCCTGTATATTATTAGAGAAGCTCAGAATACTGACTGATTGAATGACCGACGAACGCTATTACGACATCCGAAGCGGTGGTGCGTGAGTTCTGTTGTTTGATACGGGCGGATACACGTACAAATTATCCAGATATTAGAAAAGTGAATACTTATACGCAGGGAATTTGAATAGAGCTGTATTGAGTAAAAATTCACACCCTTTTTGGATTCACAAGACCTACTTTATAGTTTATTGAAAGTATTCTTCATTTTTTTTTATAAATCTAAGTGAAACATCTGCTCCTGATAGATTCTGTTCGATAACGTATAATCTGATGTAGGAAAATGTATATATTTTAGTAGTCGGTAGGAGTGCTTATTCCTTAACATTTCAAAATAAATATCCGCACTAAGATGTATCTTGACTGCGGCAAATTCCTTCGTCTTACAAAATATTATTTGAGGTGAAATCAGACGAAAAGGCTTGAGAGGATAAACTTGGCTTTCTTACTTAAAAAGTCAAGCCTTTTTAACTCGTTCAAGCGTTAAATAATTTTGTTGAAATAAGCCTTTGACTTTTTTCGTGGTACGATATAGTACTTATAGGTAAGTTGTTATAAATGTTATGTTTTCTTATTAAGCAAATGAATATTATTGTAAGGAAAAAATAACAACTAATGACTCTTACAATTCATTAATAATGTTCGATTTTTAAATGGAACAAACCACTATGGGCTTGCGACCGTCTTCTACTGTTATTTCGAAGGCTGGCTTAGTGTGATCACTTTACGTTTACAACGTTCGCCATTAGGTGGTACTGTTAGTCTCCGAAAATCCTAATCATGAGAATTCTCAACATGTTCAAAATGTCGAAAAATCTCATGTATGCAACAAGTAGAAATATAATAATAAATGAAATAGAGATTAAAGTTGGAAATTATTGACAACAAGAGAGCAACCAACTTTAACGGCCGATTACAAAGCAACTAAAAAACTATTTAGAGAAGAGCTCGATAGTCACCAGGTCTCCCGGTTGGATAAATTCAAGTACCTACCTGGGAGCAACCATCTGGAGACCTCGGGGCTAAACTCCCGATACGTATCGGTATTGCAAGTGGCGCCTTTAAAACATCACGATCAAAATATGGAAAGCGTCGGCGTTTAGTTTCGAAACCTGACCATAGCCCAGGCATAACAACTCTCAGTTTTCGAAATGATGTGCCACGGGAGAAATTTGGGTGTAAAAATGTTACCACACCACCGCATCACGAACGACGCTGTACGCCGGCGCACCCAGTGTGAGCCCATCACTTCTACCATTATGGAGAGGAGATGGGACTTGCCTGGGACATGTGTTAACGATGCAGTTGGCCGAGGAGTGCTGTTCTTTCTCCCATCAGGGTCTCGAAGACGAGGAAGACCCTCTCACACTGTGTTCCGCCCCTTCGAAGCAAAGCTGAGGAATCTGGACATAGTGTGGGAGGAGGTCATAAACATTGTGCAAGATCGAGCGCAATGGAGACCTCTTGTTGCCTCCCTATACCCCTGAGTCGAGTGTGAGGGGAGTTTGGATTGGATTTGGATAGTAATACCATGTAAATGTATGGAAAACATAACTTGTTTACGGCTTTACTCTGATTTCCTGTCAATCTGTTGATTTCATTTCTCAATATAGCATTAATGTGCCATTAATGTTGTTAGTTCATTTTCAATGTTTATATATTAGTAAACGAAAGCTGTTAAAAAAATTATATTCTTCCCCTTTTGCCTTGATTTTCGCCCTATTTTAGTTACTTTTCCATGTTCATCTTCCGAAAAGCTGGAGAATTTCGCCTATGTACCTCACGGGAGATCAATAATGATGCTTCTCCTTTCGGTTCAAGTTGAACATTTATTTTTTTCTTGTACATCGGTGTCTCCATCTTTGTCGGATCCATGTAGGTATCCATATCACAAAATTTCATTGTTTATGTATTTTATATTTTTGCAAATTTTATGATTGTTGTTAATTCTTGTTTTTCCTTGTTCCAGTTTTCCCGCTGGAGGAGCCCAGAATAGAGGGTCTTCGCGGCGCCTACACCATCGGCGACGTCATGGACGTCACCTGCAGATCGGCTCCGTCCAATCCACCCTCACAGCTAACACTCTATCTCAACAACGAAGAAGTAAGTAGAACAAAATATAACTAAAAGTTATCAAATTGTTTTTTCCTTTCAATGAAACATTGACATTTAGAGAACATAAACCCTAAAAGAGGACAAACTAAAATGTATACTGGAAATAAAATACGCGCAAAAATGAAAAAAAAATAAGTTGAGTATGAGGAAATGTTCTATAAACCATTGTCAATAGCCTAAATAATATTGCACAAAGTCCATATCGATGATCTAAAGGCGTAAAAAAACAGATCCAAAAATCATCATAGTACTATGTCTGTATGGGGGAAAAATAATAATAATATGACACTTTTCTATACAAAGGTGTCAGTATCATTTTTTTAGATTATCTCAAAATGAAATTTTTGGCGTTTAGTACGTATTTTATTTCCACTATACAAATATAGACGCCTGTTATTGGATAACGAGTGTGTGCTGGCAGTGTCCATCCACTACTCTTTCTTCGGAGCGATGTTCCAAATTGACAGCAAAAGTGTCAAAATCGCGGAATATTTCAAAAATATAATTAAAGAAAACGACATTTTTGATTTTTTCTTGTGTTAGCTGTTGGGAAACTTTACTATTTCCGGCGTAAAAAATAACCACAAGCCAATTTTACCTTTCGTACTCGCTCTAACTACAATATGGTTAATTGTGTGTTTAGCCGTGGTTACGTGTAGTTAGTTTGATGTGTGTTACTTCTGATTTAGCAAAAGTTACGTACTCACTACCCAAGTCTAGAGCTTGTTTCTGACAGCCCTACGAAGAATAATTTGTGGAAAGACTCTGTGGGATATGGAGAGCGATTAGAATATAAGGAAGAATTAATGTGGTATGGAAGTTAGTGTTGTGACATGGATGCAAACAGAATGACAAAGAGAATTCTTAAGGCTGGAAGGAAAAGTGTAAAAAAGCGTGGCCGACCCGGAATGACGTGGATCGAACATATCAATCCCTCGAGGAAGAGTCAGAAGTAAGAAAAGTAGGAGAGGTTGTATGAGAAATGGTATGTCGGTGGAAGAAGCGTTCTCCCTGCCTACCCTTTACCGGACACAGTGGGATGGCCAAAAAAAATTTTAAATCTTTAACATGATGCGGCAGGAATTTTCAAAAGGTCGGATGAAAAAATGTTATTGTGAAATCGAATGAAACGAATCGACATCCGACGCTACGACCCCTTACAAAGAAAATAAAATCGTTGATTGAGACTACTCCGGGGAGAGAGGGCAAAAGCAGTTATACCAAATTTCAATTTAGAAATATAAAATTGTGTGTAAACTTTAGAGCGAGTATATAAGTACATATATACTACCAGCCAAACGGAGCAATTTTTTAATCAATTTTTATTATTTTGAAATAAAATGGTTTGAATAGAAAAGAAATAAATGTTTAACTTCAATTTTTTATATTCATAACACAATTTGAGGTTTTTTTTATATATCTTTGATTGATATTATTTTATACTTATACTGCAAAAATAATTATTCATAAGTAACTATCTTTTCAAGAAAAAAAAAACTCTCACTTCATGTCAGTGTTAAGAGATAATAATATGTATGTCAATCCAATAAATCAATATATTTATTTCTATTTAATTACCGTTTTGGAGCAATGTGAGGTAACATAATATGCTTGATTCGTGCGATATTCATAAGAAATTAAACTTAAAAAAAAATGGTTAACAAGTTTAACTTAAAAAAAAATGTTGTCAATAATTTCCAACTTTTATCTCTATATTTCATTAATAACAGTTATTATTACTAGTTGCATGTAAACATGAGATCCAACTGTCGATGGCCTGAGTCGGTATGTTCATTGTATGAAACGATTTCGTTAATAAATTAAATTTTTACATAAAATGTTAAGAAAAGTTTGAGATGTACTGATATAATGTACGTATTTTTTATAGAAAATTAAATTATCTAGTTGATATGTTTCGGCGTTTTTCTATATTTTTTTTTAATTCTGAAATATTGGCATTGAAACTCGTAAATTTGTCATAAAAAAATATTTTTCTTTATAAAAAAAAGTTTGAGGAACCCTGGAACTTTTTCATTAAATCCAATTTGAGATATTGTATTTTACTATATACATACACATTTTTAGGGTTCTAGCTTTTATAGTTTTCGAGATATATGCAAAAATTAAGTAAAAATTCAAAGGTTGATTACCCCTGACTGAAAGAAAATTTAAAAATTCTGAGTATACAAGTTTTGTAGGCTTAAAGTATTAAATATTTTCTGAAATTTTAGGATCTGTGCATCAAACGAATCAAAAGTTATAAGGGGGGGGGGGGGGACAAACACACAGACACACTAAATGTTCTCCTCCGAATTCTGAGTAAATCCATATATGGAACATATATGCTGCGGAGCCTCTAAGTTGGTGTTTTTTGTCGTCAAAGTTTGAAAAACCGTTTAAAATCTAGACCTGGCCATTTAAATCTCACGTATCTTGCCTTGATACTGCCGATCTGTCTCGAGAAATAATTTCTCTTCAACAAATCGACAGTTGGATTATTAAAAATATACTTGTTGAATACATGAGATTTTTCGACATGTTGAACATGTTGAGAATTCTCATGATTAGGAGTTTCGGAGACTTAAACATTATCACCTAATGGCGAAGGTTGTTAACGTAAAGTGATCACACTAATCCAGCCTTCGCAATAACAGTAGAAGACGGTCGTAAGCCCGTAGTGGTTTGTTCCATTTAAAAATCGAACATCAGTAATGAATTGTTAGATATATAAGTTTTTACATATTCGTTAAAAAAAAATGTTTTACATGTCATAGTTATTTTTATACTACCAACAAAACAAGAAAAAATTATATGTAAGTATAAAATGTTACAAAATGTTCTAGGTGTAAGACAAAGACCTATTAAACTTGCTAAAAAATGGTATGTGTAATATAATATTATTATTAATAAGAAAAAAAAATATGAAAATGAATCTGTGCTCACTCAAAGAGAACACAAACACACTCCTTGACTCTTTCACAGTAAGTTGCTTAAAGCTTGTGTCGTGAAAGAGGAAGATGGTCGGCACCCGTGTTTGAACCCACGACTCCCAGTTTGACATAGTAATAAAGTCAGCGTCGTGACCGCTAGGCTACCAAACACTTAGAAAGTAATCGAGTCTTTCTTGGCGACCCCCTCTTATAGATATATTTATTTATTCAAACATAAACGGTGTAAACGTCTTTCTATTACATACATAGTAATGAGCAACAACGTAACAAATTACAATAAAAAAAATCAGCTGTGTCATTAATCTAGGCAACAATAATTAACAATCTTAAAACAAATATAAGAAAATCAATGGTAAACAATGTAAAATCATAAAACAATATAAATTCAAAATTATCAAATCAATAAAAGCGGCAATACAATGGCTTCATGCGATAAATTTTCATCTAAAACTAATTTAACCTTAAAACAATTTAAAAACCCTATCAAACATACATTCATAACAATTCGAATTCACCCATTGCTACATCTTTAATTCAGTGCATTCATGCCAAGAAGATGCACAAAATAGTCAAAACAGTAGATCATAACAGTAGATATAAATAAGTGACCACAAAATCCCTCCAGTGCGTTCGGTTCTATACCTACATCGACAATCTCAATCATTCTGAATTAGAAAAAAAACATTATGAAGTTCATAAACACAGCATGAGACAGTTTTCGTTTTAGAAAAAAAGATTTTAGTTTTGTACCGTTTAGGTACCATCATTTCTTTCATAAGTTTCGTCGTAAAAAAATAAATAAATTCCTTAAATAATAATAAAACCACGTTTGCAGACAAGAAATAAAGAGGTTCGTATATAGATTCTTACAAATCAACCACCAAATAATAGCTATTGAGATCTTGACGTGAATACAGCTAACTACTACATAACAGCTATAAAAATATACCTATGAGGGGTTGAATGAAATGAAAAAGCGAAGAAGGTCGTGTTTGGTGGTAGATAGCATCCCTTTCCCACGTCACCTAGTAATTGACATGTTGTCTGCTTACGTTATCTTCGCGGAAAATCAAAATGTTTACCAGCGTATGTCAAATTTCGTGTAGGAGCCGCTCAAAGGTCAAAATTAAAGACAACCATCTAGACTTACTTAGTAATATTTTGGATCTGTATTTTTGTATGTTTGGCGTTATCCAAATTCTTCTGGATATTTAGGTCCTTGTTAATACAAAAACTTTATGAATTTTCGTCTTCGTACCTTTCTTCGTCCTTTCTGGTTTTTTTCTAAGCCTGAAATTAGTGACTCCATACTACTTATCTGGTCTTTGTCTTCATGCAGATGCTTCTCCATCTCTTTAAGCACTTTCCCATGAGCATCAACTCAGGCTTGATCTGGTTTAGCCATCACATTGCAGCTCATCCCCCGCCTTTTCTTTCCTCGACTTTGCCCTACCATTATCAATTTTTCAAGCAATATATTCAAAGAATCTGAAAACTTGTACGTTTCAGAGAGTTTAGAGTTTTAAAACAGCCCTAATTATTCGTAATAAAGACGCTTTATTCTTTCTCGGAGTCCAAGATATCCGGAGAATACGTCTCCAGCGCAATATCTAATCTTTGCCTATTTCGTTACCATTTTGAGAATCGCGGACAACATTATGACATTTCTTCCCGTAGTAACAGTAGAAACAATATTTCATGCGGAAATCTATTACTATTATGAACATTCTTTCTAGTAGGTAGGTAGTTGGATTGGCAACAATGCGGCTTTGTACCTGGCAAGTCCTGCACGGACCCAATTTTCTGTGCCAGGTGCATCTTTCAGCAGTGTAAAGAGTTTAACTCTCCAGTCGCTTGTTTCTTTATAGATTTTGAAAAGGCCTTCGACAGCCCAAAAAGACCATCAATATGGAAAATTTTAGCTCTGTACGGTATACCTCCGAAGATAGTTAAAATGGTGCAGTCCCTGTATGAAGACTCCGAGTGTAGCATCAAAACGCCAGTTGGTCCTACTGAAGCTTTCAGGATCACCACGGAAGTCAGACAGGGCTGCCTACTGGCTCCATTTATATTTATTATTGTTATGGACTTCCTCTTAAGAAAGTCCATGCAAGGATCAAGAGGTATACCGATAACACAGAGAGATGGTCTAATGGGCGAACTGTACGATCTGGAGTAAGCGGACGACCTAGCGTTGTTCAGTGGAGGAATTACAGAGCAGTGTTTCAAGAATCTGCGACGAAACAGTACGCCTTGGCCTTCGAGTCAATGCCAGTAAGACGGAGCTCATGGCGAGTAATGCCTGCCCCGATAAACAGCTACCGATAACCTTCGACGGTCACCAGGTCTCCCGGGTGGATAAATTTAAATACCTAGGAGCAACCATTACCACCTCTGGTGACCTCGGGGCTGAGCTCCCGATACGTATCGGTATGGCAAGTGGCGTCTTTAACAACATGACCAAGATTTGGAAAGCGTCGGCGATTAGTGTCGAGACGAAATTTAAACTGTTTGATGCGTGTGTGTTGCCCATTCTCTTATATGGGTGTGAGTCCTGGCACCTGACCAAGGCCCAGGCACAAAAAGTCTCAGCCTTTGAAATGAAGTGCCTAAGGAGAATTCTGGGCGTAAGATGGTACCACCGCATCACGAACGACGCTATACGCCGGTGCACCCAGCGTGAGCCCATCACCTCTACCATTGTGGGGAGGAGATGGACTTGGCTGGGACATGTGTTAAGGATGCCGAATGACAGTTGGCCGAGGAGAGCGCTGTTCTTCCTCCCATCAGGGTCCCAAAGACGAGGAAGACCCTCTCACACTGTGTTCCGCTCCTTCGAATCAGAGCTGAGGGACATGGACGTGGTGTGGGAGGAGGTCATAAACATTGCGCAAGATCGAGCGCAATGGAGAGCCCTATGCCCCTGAGTGGGGTGTAAAAGGGAGAATTGATTGATTGATTGAGTTGGTTTGGCTTGTACATACCTACCTAATATCTGTGAAAAATATTTCAAGTGGGGTTAGACTAGGTTTCAACGAAGATTTACGAATAAATCTAACCATAAAAATTGATACATAAAAAGGACAGTATGTACATAAACATTACGAAAAATACACCAGTGAAGTAGGTATATGCATAGGTACATTTAAACTTACAAACAAACTGTGAATAGGGAACATAGGTATTATATTTCCGATAAACAGAATAATATGGCGTAATATGAAAATTTCCAACAATACAAATGAGTACAATGTTAGATTATGTGGATTTAGAAATTTAATTGTTTTTTTTTTTTTTTGTCATTTTTATGAAATAAGTGTATGAAAATGAAATGCATTGGGTTATTATTAGTATTCCAACGAAAATATCGAGCTACGGACGAATTTCAAAATTATTTATTTGATTATTATTGAAAATATTATTCCACCCTAAAATTATTTATATTCTGACGTAAACAAAGGGTATTTTGTCGCTAGTGTATGTTTTTGAGTTAAGGAATAATTTATTTTCGAAGAGATTGACATCTTCGAAATAACTATGTGAACCTTTTCATCCAATTGACCCGGATGATGTTTTGAAAAATATAAAAGGTTTTTACGTCCTGATTTGAGATAAGTGGGATTGACCCTTCATATAATATTACTGGAGATATTTAATAATTTAGGAGAAGTACCTAGTAAGGAAGATCAATATTGAAAGATTGAATCAAAACTTTGTTGAATCATTGTTTAGGGTAGAGTTAGAAGGATCAGTAACTGTAATTCAACTTAATCCAATAATACCTATCAAAATTAAATATAAGATGAATTCTTCTATTATCTGCAACGCAATTAGTATGACTCTGAATTTTTGGCTACTTATGTCTAACAAATTCTTGAAAAAACTGCAGAAATTCAGTTAGAAGTATCATTGTAAGATCAAATCTCACGAATTCGTCTGAGAGTACCTGATACACATAATAAATTTAAATAATAAGGTACCTATATAATATTATAATAGACAAACATATTAAACGATGACAATCAGACCACACGGTGAATCGAGGGATTTTGGTAAATCATACTGGAGATTTATATGGAGAGGAGAAAAACTGAATGATGCACTGCAACAAGATTTTGCAGAGGAACGGCTTAACGGAAAAAGACATGCAGAACCAGGGAGCATACGACCTCAGGACGAGAACAATCGATCTTAAAGAGTAAATACCCAATAGAGGCTATATGTTGAGAAAGTCGTAGAGACGAAGATAGCATGGAACGTCGTATCAATAATATGAACTCTTTTCTCAATTTGACTCAATCTTTATTATTCCTAATCATTAGTATTTATAGATGGTAGGACTTGTGTATCATAAAATGATTGTAATCTATTTTTGTCCTCAGGTCAGCCCCAACCAGCTCTTCACCGCAACTGAAATAGTAGACAACGAACAGTCGGTTACTCTGACCCGATTGAAGATGACCCTGTCCAAGGTCCATTTCATCGGGAGAGGTGCTGGAATCCTCACCATGAAATGCACGGCGTATTTGCCAAACGTGGACGATTCTGCGAGGACTGTTGATGCATCGGCAACTTTGATCTCTCCACAACCACTGCACAACCAAAAATTGGAATGGCCAAGCTCTGCCGGTGAGTATAAATTTTAATCTAATCAAGTCATGGATTGATTCTTTTTGGGTTATCCCTTCTTGGGATTGATTTCCTTGTAATCAACATTTTAAGATTCTGTGTACTCAATAATCATATTTCACTGAACTTTTTTTATATATATTTCTTCTTCTTCTTCGTCATCCTGTCTCCGTCCATTGCTGAACATAGGCCTCCCCCTCTCCTTCCAATAATTCATGTCCTGAGCCTCTCTCATCCTTAAATATACCTATTATTGACAATTAATTTTTAATATTCCACCCAAGCAATAATTTAGTTGTTTTGTTTTTTTTTCTTATAAAATTTTCATATCGTTTTAAAAAAAATGCTTTGATTTTATTATTAACCCTTTTATTCATAATTGTTTTTTTTTTACAGGGAAAATATTGAGCTCAATCACCACCCTTCTGATTGTGACCTCATTGGCGACGTTTTTGAGTGTTTAAAAAATAAAAGATGTACCTATTTAAATTTAAAATATTCCTGAAAAACATCTAAAAGTGATTTAAAATGATCGGACATTTATTGATGTATTTTAGTATATAAAAAATATGCATGATTTTTCAAATTATTATCAAAGATGACTAAAATTACAAATATATAAAAAAAGTGAAAATAATTATACGTACGTACCTACCTATATAGTTTCTATCTTTTTTTCGTCGTATTTATAATGATATAATGAATTTAATAAAATAAATGTTTTGAATAATATAATAGGTATGTTATGTGGAGAAATTATTTATGAATTTTAAATTCATTTATTGACAACACTTTAATCGAAAAAAGAGGCATGTATATAATATTTAATAATATATGAGAAATAAAATATGTTCTTATTATATTATTACATTCAACAAATCCACAATATAATAATATTATATTCTCGTATGGGGCCTAAACCAATTGTAATAAAATGGCCGCCAACGGTTTTAGTCGCTCAGTGTTGCCATAGTAACAACGTTCAAACAACAGCTTGTTACCTTATTGCCATGGGAATACCGACCGACCGGTACCGTTGACAGCCATTTTATAACACTTGGCTTAGACCCCTGATCTATGACAAAATAATAATATAGCACTTTCAAACAGTCTAAATCGGTGATTTCACAATGGAAGTGCTATATGTTTTAACTTTCACTTTGTGAAGAATTGGAAGAAAATGCCAGGTACAACCTACCAACCTTGATTTTTATTTACATTTTCTATGGCGTTAATTTATGGTTTTATTTAGAAATTCCATGACATATAATCACTTATTATAATTTTTATGTCATCGAAATTTAATATATTATAAAACGTTTCGTTTAGAGATTTTTTTATACAAATTTTAGAAAGTATATGTAATTTGAAAAAAAAATATCGGTAGAATAAGTGAAATTTATACTAAGTTGTCGTATACTTGCTCAGCTCATGACAGTGATTCGTGCAAAACTCTGTCACAATAATGTATTTTTTTTTAATCTAACGTAAATTTTTTATTTAAATTGTAACCAAAAATGATCATTCCATTAATTTTATATTAAATTATTATTATTTATTTATTTTAAAGGTTTTGATTTGAAAATAAATGTATCCTATCGAAATGTAATGTAGATAACAAAATATAATATATAAAAATAGATGTATCTTTTGGAATAAAAAAACAAACTTATCAATAACTAACTACAAAAAAGCAATAAGATAAATAAAATGTATTATGTAAAATTAAACAAGCGATTCTCTACTTTTCAACTGGGTTATTTTTTTTCTTTCTTTTTCTTTTAATGAAGTGATAGAAATAATTATAATATACATAGATATTATATTATAAATATTATGAAGCAAATAAATAGATAAAAGTGCAAAATATTAATATATCAAAAAAATTACATATAAGCAAAAAATATATTAGTATTATAATAGAGCTATAAGTATCTATATTGACCCATAAAAAATAATTTATTTGGATTTCTCAAATTGATTATAATATAATTCATTATCTTTATTGTGTACATACATAATAACTGTTGGTTCTAAAACTATGATTTATCCCTTCAAACTTCTATTAATTATTGCTTTCTGAAAATATGACAGTAATATAATATAAAAACTCCTGTGTAAAAAAAAATATTGTACGATTATGATCGCCGAACATAAAAAGCCAATAAAAGGCCGCTGATCTATTTTGTTTTCTCGGCGGCTTAAATCCTTGGCTCTTAATAGCACCCGTTTACTTCAAAATATGACTTTTTTCATAATTTGTGTTATAAAAGAAATATATTCAGTCAAATTTGATTTTAAATAAGAAGTGTTGCTAAAAATATTCCTGGCAATAATATTTCTAGAAAAGCTGTTTTTGCATTGCTTGCTTTCAAAACGTATGCTATTATTTGATTTTTACTTTCAACCGCAACAGACCAATCATACTTTTATATAAACGACAAAAGCTTTTTTATGATTTTTCGCTAAGAATTTTTCAAACATCATTATTTCATTTCAAAACTTTGTGATATGTCATTTTAAATTTTTGTCACATAATGTCAGTGTTTTCTCTTTTCATTTTTTATTCACATAAATATGTTTTATTTTCATCAGCATTCTCTTGTTTTTTACCAAGGCCTCCCCCCTGAATTTTGCGCCAGCCGCATCCATCCACCCTGGCAAGTGTTCTCACGTGATCAGACCAAACTGTCAATACTTCTTAGCCTAGCTCTCGTTCGCCAATCAAACACTTTTTTGGTCCTTCTGGTATCGGCTACTCTGGTCACATGACCAGTGCAACAACTTAAGTTTGGGGACCTGTTTAACCACACTCTTGACTCCTCTTTCAATCAATCAAAAATATCTTTGTAATGACTACTTAAATGCTAAAAGGAATGCTACAGCGGCTATTGACTGTGCGCGTGCAAGTTAAATTACTTCGTCTCACACCATTTCCAAAACACATTTTTCAAGTTTGTCCTTGAAATTCTGTTGAGAGGAAGAACTGTGAATAACAGTGCAGTACCGACAACTAACTGTCATTCGGCTACAATCTCGTACCCATCTTCTACAATATTATGTTCGAAAAGTCGTCTGACTCTCGTTTTTAATTCGGCGGTACCATATCAAGCGTACCTTTCTTCTAAAGCACAATTAAATATTAAAGTATAAACATTATTTTTAAATTATAAAAAAAAAAATTATATAGACGGAGCGCAGCGTCCGCTAGTACAGACTGTCATCATAAAACGAAAACACAGTAAGCCCGCGGTTTTACGTAACCTCAGCAGTCCGTATTAATATTGGTATTTCGGTTAACGCAACTGTAATCCCACCAAATCCCCCTTTATCTATATCTGTGGCCAAGCAATAATTAAATTTAATATCATCACTGTGTGCTGTGACATTGAACCCAAATTGTTTCTGTTGTGTAGTGAGTTTCGAGCTGTAATGATGATTATTGTCGCGCGTTCGAAATTTAAAATATATTCTGTGTACTGCAAAATTGAAACCAACTTTTTACTGGTGTGTCAAGTTATGATATATTACGTCACGCGTTCGAAATTCAAAATTTTATCACTGTAATGTGACATTGAAACTTAATTATTTCATTTATGTGCAGTGGGTTTCGAATAATATTTATAATACATTATTACAGTCGCGCGTTCGAAATTCAAAATATTATCTGTGTACTGCGAAATTGAAACCGATTTTTTTTCTAATGGGTTTTGAGTGAATTTTTCATTTTTTGCGCGTTTTAACCAAATAAAAATATTTCAAGACCAAATAATGGATCAAATCGTACGAGTTCACGGGATTCATTCATTCTCACTTTATGAACCCACTTAGAATAGTAGGGATGCAACAAGACCCGTCTTTTGCACTCATTCTTGCGCAATGTCAATGGCCTGTTTCCACACCGTATCCAAATCTTAAACCCTCATCCCTCCTTCGATGGATTCGCAATCACAATGATTTTTTATTTTAAAAATGGCCCGTGTCAATAAAATATTTGTTTTTTTTTTCAGATAGAATGAATCAGAATTTGTATTTGCTATTTCCCAAATATTATGCACATTTCGTTTTTAATGAGTTACCACAATATAATTATTTATATCAAAATTTTATAATTTAGGAGCATAAGTTATAGATTAATGTGTGTACCTACATACATAATTATTGTATAATGATAAAACCAAAAAACTCTGTCTAGTGATAAAATATACTATTGTGTCTAATTTAAGGGATAAAGATATTGTAATATTTCGTCATATTTCGTAATAATTATTTATTATCATAATTTTATAAACCAAAAATTATGTGTCGTTATTTTATAAACATAATAATGTAATAGGTATTGTTTTTTTTCGTGATTTATGGTTTACAAAATTACAAAAATATTGCATGTTGTTTCATTAATTTCAGTCTCAGAAGGTCAATTAATTAAAGAATGTATTTATTTATTTATTTATTAACTAAATAGCGGATTTTTTTGTTAAAGAAATCAATGTTGGTATTTATTATTTTGAATATCATGAAAATAAAATATAATATGAGTATTGTAAATATTTATCAATTTATTATTTTGAGCATTGTAAATAAATTTTATTATAAAGGAAATAAAATTACTGCATAAGATATAAATCTATTGTTTTCTTTACTTATACTTTTTTATTTAAAATAAATTTATGGGAATCATCGTTGAAAGAAGTGGCCGGCTTTCGTATCGGAGGTCGTGGGTTCGATCCAAGTGCAGACCATCTTCCTCTTTCACGACACAAGCTTTAAGCAGCTTACTGTGAAAGAGTCAAAGAGTGTTCACTTTGAGTGAGCACAGATTCATTTTTCAAAAAAAAAAAAAAAAAAAAACAATATCGCTACTAGGTATTATGTGAGTGGTACGTGTACTGTGTACCTATCTACGCTACACATCTTTCATTTCGTATGGAAGATCAAGATATTTTGTTATGTTCCGTTCCTACGATCAACCAATACAATGTCCCGGTGAGTTATTCGTTCATTCAGTTTGTATTGGTACATTCCAATATCACTTAATATTATTACTATTTTGCATATCCGAAATTGGGTGAACTTATAATAAGGCACTTCAAGAGCAAGCAAACCATATTATTTCAATTCAAGGTTTTGTTGAACTTTTTTCGCAACATAGTTACGTCTGTGCAGATACACAGAACGATAAACAATGTGAAGCATAATATAGCTATTCGTACTCAACATTTTTTTGTATTTAAAAATCTCACCTTATCCTGTTTATAATAGAAATATTGAAATAGAAGATTTCTACTGCCCAAATTTTACATGAAAAGTATTATGAACATTCTCGTCATTCCATAATAAAGATAATCGTGCCGCTTTACCTGAAATTATCTCATCATCTTTGTTGTACGGAGCTTCTTATTCGTGATGGTAATAATAATAATTATTGTGTAAATTTGTTATTCCGTACATAACTCACCGTCTATTGTCGCTAGTTGTATGCTGTGTCTTGGTATGGATATGTTTTTCCCGCTGAGATCTCCGTTAACCCTAGACTGCCGGTACAAAAACAAAATACCTAACTACTGAAAATAAGTTTACAATTTTTTCAAATGCTCATGAACATTTTTTTATTAATTTTTTAATTTAATATACATTACAAAATTATTACATCAAAATATGACACATAAACCAATAAAAAATGTTATATAAATCATCCTAACACAATATACAACCCAAAAATTATTTATATAATATAATATAATTATATTATTACCTTAGGAAATTTGTATCGCGTTTACCTGGGGAGTACATCTATGAATTTATATAAAAAATATATTATTAAATCCAATAAATGTAGACACTGAGTTTAAGCCTAGCGGTTGCCACGCTAGCTTCCATACAGTTACGCACTGGAGGTCGTGAGTTCGATCTCAGGTGCCGACCATCTTCCTCTTTCACGACACAATCTTTAAGTAGCTTACTGTGAAAGAGTCCTAGAGTGTATTTTTATTCACTTTGAATGAGTATAATATTCACTTAAAAAAAACACGCATATCGAGCAATATTGTTTAATGGTTCAGTGCAAAGGTAGTTAAAAAAAATATCAATAAAAATATGTACATAATATGTACCTACCTATATTAATTCTTAGTTAAAAATATCTTACTGAAACTAGCCACATGTATTCCTTTTTTTAATACAATTTCTACTTATTAAAATTAATAAATATCGAATTAAGAAAGGATTCTACAAAATATGTATAGGTATTATACAATGACAAAATAACATCATTATCATTATTTTATTAAATACCTAATGTACAATAAAAAATTGTCAATTTTTAATGTTTATATTATAATAAACACTTAAAGATATTTAAAAAAAAATTAAGCTATTTTTTAATAAATTCAGCTTTGAGAATAAAATATTGCCTTTTAATCGATTTCTGAAATATTCTACATTTTATAGCTATCTGAAAATTTCAATTTGTAAAGAAACATTATTTTGTAAGAGTTCTACATGACAAACACAACAATAAACAAGCAAACAATAAAAAATAAGAAGGTATAATAATTTCAGAACAAATGATAGTTTAGTGACCTTTTAAAATTTAATAAAAAAAAATATAATATAGTGCGGTCGTTCTAGGGTTAAGTATTTCTTAAGCGCTAAGGTGGGTGGATGATTGTAATCTGTCGCAGTGGGTACACTGTACCGGTATAGGCCACCTAATGGATGTGATGAATGCTAATCACGTCTCACCTACTATTGTTTATAAGGAGCATAATTCCGTGCCGACACTCCGTGACAATGGCCTCTTAATGAAGTTGTTAAGACGATGATAATGGCGGAGATGATGTCGCTAACTACGTACGTAGGTGGAGGGTCTACTGTAGAATGCTGAGCTGTTGTACTTAGTGAGATGTGTCGTCACCAAACAGCGTGGAGGTTTCTAATTAGCCTAATGGCTATTGAAAGACTTATGTATCTCTGTTCTTAGCTCACTCATATTCGCACTCAAGGTGTTTGTCCATTTTTCGTCATGGAGAGAAATGCTGGACTATGTGAGCGTGAGACCGAGATGCCTCCAAGATGTGGTGCTGATGGAGGCGAAATTTAAAATAAATAGTGCAGCAATGAGATCACACGTCTCGATACTCCTAGAATAAACCATCACAGTCAGACTGTCGTCCGTTTGTTTCCAGCGTATTCTCGATCACGTAGCTCGCAGGGGAGAGGAAAGCTTAAAACAGCTGATTTGGTAAGACCTATGTAGAGACAGATCGAAAATTTGTTCGTCCCACGAAAGAAAGCAGAAGATCGCTCCAATAGACAGACAGTCCAAGAGAACACTGGTCCAGGACAGAGTCCACCAAGATGACCACGACCCCCAAGAGTAAGAACGACGACTTGTAAGGTAAGTTAAGAAATATTTATACTTCCTTTAAGACCCCACTTAGGGGCATAGAGAGCCTCCTCCCACGCCAAATCTCACAGCTATGCTTTGAAAGAACGGAACATGGTGTGAGAGAGTCATTCGGCATCCTTAACGCACATCCCAGCCAACTCCATCTCCTCTTCACAATGGTAGAAGTGTTGAACCCGATTGATTGAACGGAATCAATTGAGTAGAAAACATTTATAATGCCACAAGTTCAACGGGCTTGACACCTTTCATTAAAAACTGTTTTTTTTTCAATTTTATTTTATTTTACACTTTTCTACACAATGGTGTCAGTAAAGTTGGCGGAACTTATTGCCTGAGATAATCTCTTTCAGTCAACCGGTCCCGTCCTTTCTGAGACAAGCCAACCGCGGGTAGAAATTTCAAGTGAAAAAAACACATTGAATAACCCTGACGCAACTGGGAATCGAACCCGGGACCTCTTGATCTGAAGTCGTCTCTACCACAAGAAGTTCTTTCTTTCAATCTTTCACTTTAGATGATGTGTTAAAAGAAAACATTTAAGTATGTATGTATATTAGAAATCCTTGAAATAAAATTCATTCAGCTTTCCTCAGTACTAATAATTAGTCAACTTAAAACAAAGTGATAGTGATATCTTTAGCGTCGTTAAACTAAATTTTATACGGAGCACTTAAAAACAATTTAGTCGACGTAAGTTCGGTATTAAGTGGTATAATCCCCCCTATTAGCATCCCGCTCTTGTAGACAGAGACGGCTATAATATTGTGAGGATACTTATATTATTTTTATGGCTAATTCCTCTTAATGAACCCGTGAAGTTAATGTCTAAATTACCGGCTACACTTTATTGTTATATCAAGTGCTCGGCATCACTACCGACTACGCATCGTCTCGTCTCTACTTCAAAGGAATTTCGTGAAGCTTTTATTATTCGTTCGTACCTCATAAGGTTGTTATCCAATTTTCGATGAAGACATTTTTATCGAGTATTCGGTATAAAATAAAAACTGATTCTAAACAGAGCACAATTAATATTATTCATTCACAATTTTCTTTTTCAAAACTTGTTGATTGTATGGGACCGATTGACTGGAAAAAAAAACCTCAGGCAATAAGTTCCAACGGCTATACTGTCATTTTTGTATGTAGATTAGTGTACATAATCAAACAGTAATTTATTGCCGTTAATATTTATATTTCAATCTCAATTTCAAATTGAACACTCAATCTTACTGGTTTTTCTATCTTCGAAGCAGAGCCGAAAGATTCCTCAAATCGATTAACTTGCATGCACGTTCTTAAGCTGTATAAACAACTGATTGTATCCAAAGTAAAAGCTTTGTAGCGGCTATGTTCCGTATGACGACATCATCCACCAATAGCGTTTCTCCATAATGACGTCACCCGGTATGTACTTTATATATTTTATTTTATTACATTCCACGCAACTACATATGTTGTTTTTAAAATTTACCAATAGCCCACACACACAACAAACGCACCACTCATCATTAGCTGTATATGTACACACGTAACGATTTATCTTTAGGTACGATTTGAATGATAATCGCTCATTTTTCAATTGTTTTCTTCGCTAATAATAATTGAAAAAGGAGCGATTCGATAATCAACCGATGTCAAATCGTGACGTGTGTGTCCAAGCTATTCACGCTACACCACGCGCATTTACACTAACACACATTGTCAAAATATCGTTCTCAAAGCTTTCACGAGCGTTTGAGAGACGTGGACGACTTCACTAATTATTGCTACTTCCATTATCAAAATGATCTGGGTATCATTCCAGGACGTTATCTGAGAGCTACTCGCATCCATGTTCTAACGACACACATAAAATTTTAATCAACCTACCGCCTTTAAATAATTTTCATAATAATACGTCTAATGTGTGCCGGATTGTAACCACATTCAAGAGATGTCGTTGGTGTGCGTAGTGCGTACATAAATTAAACACGCATGTGAAATTAATCCATGCGAGTATTTAATTATAACATCACTTTGCTTTAGCTATATGTGGTTTATCATTATTATAACAAACACAATAC
Source organism: Mystacides longicornis (assembly GCA_963576905.1). NCBI lineage: Eukaryota > Metazoa > Arthropoda > Insecta > Trichoptera > Leptoceridae > Mystacides > Mystacides longicornis. The sequence goes on from OY756432.1 coordinate 3,610,551, forward strand.
TGTACTTGATGGCATTACCCGTCAACGTGTGATATCGCCGCCTGTTTATATGGTTGCACAATGATAATTAACAATTAATCGTTAGTGAGTAATTCACATTATTGATAAGTCTTCTTCTTCTAGATCTTGCGATCTGTTTTGTTGAGTTAATCCTTCCGCGGACACCGACTGCCAGCTGTCTTGCCACGTCTTGGACGGTCTGTCTTGTGGGATTCCGTCAGCCACCACTTTGGCTATGCGGTCGTTTCCCATCCTACCGACATGATCCCTCCAGTGTCTTCGCCTGCTTCTTCCCCATCTCACTATTGATAAGTAAATCTATAAAAATATGCTAAGCAAAAACTTTATACCTACCTATATATTTTTTATGAAAATTGCGAGAACGGAGGGGAATGGGCCGATCTTTCATTCGACCATTAAACAGCCCAATAAGTTTTAATAGAGGATTAACTCACTAATGCCCCGTTAGAGAATTAACGGATCTTTCAACTGTCAAATAGCGGCTATTGGGTCATTAAACCCCTTAATGAACGATTAAAGTTAGTGGGCCGTTCCACGTCATAATGGTGGTGTCATTTTGTCAATTTGTCTGTTTTGATACCATTTTTTGGAAATGTTGATGATTTTTTATGAGAGAGCCCATTTTTTTCGACCAATTTATAAATCGGTTTACGATGCTTTCTATAAAACATCAAAATTGGAACTATGCCATACAAAAATATCGACTATCTATTTATAAAAATATCTCACATTGGTAGTACCTAATGCTAGGTGAAATGGCATGAAATGTTAAAATCACACCATGATGCACGTAGTATAAAATATTATTATAAAGCAATGAGAATAACCTCGAAATACTCATTTTAAATAGAGAGAAAAATATGGGAGAATTATTTGATATATTTGTTTGGATTCCCTTTTTAAAATACCGATTGTATTAAAAAAAAAAAAAAAAACGTTATTTTGACTTGACAGTTGGTAGCACAAACAAATGCGACCTTGACTGTCATCTCTTTCTACAAACAGTGTCTGTGAAGCATCTCTTTCTCAGGGTTTGACTTTCAAAGTGTTACCAACTTTACGCTGCTGTAGCAACCAAACAGACGTCATAACGTTAGTCGGTCATTGTTCTTGACAACTATAATATACATATAATTCTTAATTATTTTCTTTAAACTCATCATTTTCTTTTGTACGAGTCCGGATTTTTAGTAAACAAGGGTTATTTTATTGTGTATTCTTTCAATCATAATCTAGTCGTAATTTAAGGAATGTAGGGGTGAGGAAACTCCCGGGTGACCCAATCATCAACGTAACCTGCACGTGGTTCCCCTTGATAGAAAACTAACGAGGTTCTGATAGCCATGCCTCTTTTATGGGACTTAACTTCTCAATGAGTAACAGAAATAAGAAAAACGTATAGCAAACCCATACCAAACCGTCAAGACAGGGTGGTTAATACCGTGATTCTTCAATAAAAAATATATAGGTACGTTCTTCAATTTATTGACATTTGTATCGTTAGAAGGGAGCTAGACCTTAAATCAACTTAAATTACTAAATACAATAATACGTTTTTCTAGTAAAAACTCATAACTCTTTGATGCGCAACACAAAAGTGGTTGTGGTTGGATGTTAGAGACTGCTACGGCTATAATCCCGCCATTGCCACTTGTCTATACACTATTTTTTGTACACTATTTTTAATATGCATAAAGTATAAAATAAATAAATAAATAAATAAATAAAAGTCTTTATTCCAGAAGAATTAAAAAAAAATACTGAGATAGCAATTAACAAATACGTTCTACGTTTTGAATTATCCAATAGTGCTGTGCAATTTAAAACAATGGGACGTGTTGGAAGAGTACTTAGCATCCTTCCACCAATGAGAGCGCTGAGCAAAATCAACACGTCATTGTTTCGTATTATTTAATAACAACTTGTCTCAAGTGCATCTTTTGTTTCTTTCAATTTAGCTTTGTTTTCTTCCTTTGTGTGTTTTTTTTCTGCTTATAAATCTCCGGATAAACTCCCTTAAGCTTTTTTCGGCAATGCTGGGTTGATTCTTCTTAAGTAGTATTATTTTTAATCTTAGGTCTATTTTTTTTTAATTCCTTGACATGACGTTCTTTAAGACCAGCATGATAATGTGTCTGCTTGGTCAAGGGCCTATGTCAGATCAAACATAATGGCTGCCACCGTCAAAATCCGTCAAGGCTTCGATGACATCTCCTTAGTGATGGAGTGAACTGCGCAATGTTTTGCTAAATTCCGAGTTTAAAAGAATTTAACAAATCCCCTGGTCAGAAAGGAAATAAGCAGGATGTACTATAGAAGTGAAGAGAATTTTTCTAAGAACAAGGTTTCTAAGTTTCAGAACTAAGTTTCTTTGCCTATTCTTTCCGGGATACGGCGCGATAGAAAAAATAATCAAAAATAAAACATTGGTATATAACAATCTTAGTATTCCGTATGGTAATGTATGAAAAAAAATCTTTACTTGTATAATTTTAAGTTTATTAACATATTCCATTAATTAAGGGTAGTTTTAATTAACAAAATTATTTTAAGGATAATCAGATTCAACTCTTAGTTTAATTCCCAAATTATATAATAGAAGGATGTTGAATTAATTAATTAATAAATTCTTAAATTTAATAAAGTGAGTCGGTTCACCGCGAATAGCGCGACTGTAGGTTGTGCGAACATATGAATTCCATTTAAATAATCAAAACCACAAGTCGCCCAATAAATCTTTTAGTGAAATGAAATGTGTCCTCGTGGAAGGATGTTAGTGTGCGACTATTGTGTAAGCGTAGAATGTGAGATAGCAATAATAGTTTCGTTTCAATTACGATTTGTTGTTTGTGAAAAAAGTGCATAATATAGAAAATGTGCTCACACCGCGGCTGTCATAATTATACACGAGGTTTGCAGATTGTTTCATAAAAAATGTACCATTAGTTATTAATTTCGAAGTGGTTGGTGACCCAGCGGTTACAACGCCGGCTTTCGTACTGCGGACGTCGTGGTTCGATCCCTGGTGCCGACCATCTTCCTCTTTCACGACACAAGCTTTCAGTAGCTTAGTGTGAAAGAGTCAAGGAGTGTATTTGTGTTCACTTTGAGTGAGCACAGATTCATTAAAAAAAAAAATTCTCAGCTAGTGTATTTTGTAAAAGCAATACTTATATTTATTAGATACCTAGCTACCTACCCATTTAAAGATACGTGTAATATGTGTTGGAGGGTTTGAGTCATCCAGGGGCATGCAATTATGAATTGATGAATATATTGTCGATAATTCCCATGCTTTAAAAACTTGGGGATTTCAATTATCTGAGCACCTTCTTAAATTTCAAACGTAGAGTTTCAATATCAGGTGTCGACTATCTTCCTCTTTCACGACACAAGCTTTAAGTGGCTAACTGTGAAAGAGTCCAAATGTGTATTTGTGTTCACTTTGATGGGCACAGATTAATTTTTTTTTAAATAAAAAACAGTGATCACATTAAGCAAGTCTTCGAAACAGCAGTAGAAGACGGTCGTAAGTCCGTAATGGTTCAACTCGTAAAAATACCTCTACTAATTGAAGAAAAAATCGACTTAATGATTGCATTTATATAGGAAGTTGGTTTTACATGGTATGTTTATGTATAATATCTTGGCGGAACTCCGAAAGATTATAAATTGGGTACACTTTAATTTAATTTGTTACATTTTAACCATAGTGTTTATCAGATAAATTTTTGTTTATCAGAATTATTGTATTAGTCAGAAATATTTCTTACCATAAAAATGGTTTGTTTAAATTTTTGCGCTTGATTCTTTACGAATCTCTTTATCTCTTGTGATCATAATATAAACGAAGTATTCATTATTACGTTACATTTTTTTCCTTGATTTACCATTTCCACAATCAAATATTAAGAATTAGCATATTGTGAAAGCAGCATAAGATTTTCTTTTCAGCTGTTATCAGTTGTTAGTCCTTTTCCCCATTTCCTGTGAGAGCGGGGACGCCTGTGAACGAAATTGTAAATTTAGGGAGAGATCCCGCAAAACCACTCTTGTCTTATTGTTGAAACACTTTGTTAATAAGATGTCACTGAGGATTTATTAGAACACAGAATCTAACACAGGAGGGGGACTTTCTCAGTTATATCGGAGCCACATACATACGTTATTTTAGTAGTAAGAAAGTGTCTGCTTTCTGCAACAGATACGAAGAACGCTTGTGAGAACTGTAAATAGGTTGAATCCTATCCACCTCGTAACATTGCAAATTGCTCCTAATGGGTTAATCTCAATGTTTGACAGAAAAGCCTTACCAATAAGAAGTGTAGGAAGGACTGAGTAGGTAGGTAGTATCACACTTAAATTTCACCTACTATCCAGAAAGACGAAAGTAAGCCACGCTCTATAAGACTCTGACTAGGCCAGTGCTGACATATGCCTCAGAGACCTGGACATTGACCAAGCAGAGTTATAAAAGACTGGACGCCTTCGAAAGTAAGAACAAAGGAACAAATGAACTGGAAGGTGGCAGCCGGTGACAGGGAGGTTTTGAGACGTTTCTTGAAGGCAGTTTACACCCAACAAGGGTTGGGACCCTGAGGATGTATGTATGTTTTTTTTTTGTTTAACTGTTTTTTGTTTGTTTGTTCGTTCGTTTTTATGTACCTTTAATTGCGGGAAAACTATAGTCAGCTATTCATCATCATAATACACCCAATATTCTGGAATAAAGTATCAGCTCAGCAAGGGTTTTTATCGAATGGGGTGAAAAATATTTTTTTGCATTTTCATCAGGCAAATACATTAATTTATCTCTAGGTACATTTATGTAATAGCCTACATAAAACTGATGGAAATAAAAAAAATAATACGCAACCGTAAAAGAAAATATTTGTTTATGAGATACTTATCAAAATAACGCCAATTTCGTTAACCAAGCTTAAAATAGTTAACTTTTCAATTTAACTTTACGACCATCTTTGGCTGCTGTTCCAAAGGCTGGCTTTCTCTGATTTCATAATAAAATGGTGAATTATGTCCATGAAATGTTGTTTTTTTTTTACTGTTTACTTTGCGTCGATTATAATACGGCAGCAGTATTTTCGAAGTGTTTTTCTACTTGAAATTTTTACCTATTAACTGGTTAGCATATCTCAGACTGGGTGAGATCGGCTAGCTAGAAGAAATTGCTTCAGGCAATAAATTTCCAAGATCTTTGGGGTCATTCATAAAAGTATAGGAACGTCCATGTCAACCAATTAACCCACTCTCATATAACTCAGCAAATAACCTCTATATGCAACGAAGACTATCTTACTAGTAGATAAATACATCTCGATTTATTTCACATTTAAGTATTTCCCGTTTGTTCTTTTTTTTGAAATTATGTTCAAATTCCATTTTCAAATCGTTCCATCTTCCGAAGCGAGAATACGAAATATATCAGAACCAAACAAATTATATTGTTCGTTTATAAATATCGTGAGGTAGGTACCCGGGTGAGAAAGCTGTATTGTCAGAAATAGAAAAATTTGCATCCTGCCAAGATGATTTATGACCGTAGGTAGCTCGTCATATAACTTCGCCAGCCTTCGATAACTTAGCATAATATATCACATTTTTTATAGAACATTGCAGAAAGAAAGTTTGTTTCCCTCTCAATCAATATTAATAATAATAAAATATTTATTTATCTCTTTGTTATTTACTGACAAAACTTGCGTTTTTTTAATTGTATAAAATTAAACACCCAAGAAATACTGTTTGATATACAACATGGGTAGGCACTGGGTACGTATATCGAATTTAGTTTACGAATATTATGGCGTTTTCAAAATTGTTCTATGCGTACTGAGTGCAACAAAAGCTTTCGCCTTTATCACTTCCTTTTCTCTTTTCGGATTCACCTAACGCTCGCATAAACGTCAAACTAACAACAAATTTCGGAATACACATCACAATCAAAATAACGGACAACGGTCGGCGCGCGGCGATCCTGGCTCATTACTGGAACCAGGAATAAAGGTGAGTCCCATTTACAGTCCACTTCTTCTTCGTTCGTCTACGTACTCTCTGCTTAAGCAGCTTTGAAGCTGGGAGACGTAGCGGTTGGTTACTAGCTTTCCCGACAGACGTTGTCCTGTAGTCCTTACTATGAATATTGTATTCGAATTTGTAATTTATCAAAAAATACGTTTGAAATATGTTTGAATGTTAAAAAAATATTTATGAAAGCTTAAAGCACTCACTCTGGAGGTGGGGGAAACGAGAAAGTCCAAACTGTGAGTGTGGAGCAACGCAGACAGTGAAACATTTGGTGACGGAGTGCCGAACAAAAAGGTTCGAAGGAAGCCTCCATGACATCCACGAGGCAAGTCCGGAGGCAGTGACCTGGCTTGCAGCGCTGAACCCAAGACTCTAAAGGTGCTTAAGATAACATTGACGCAGCCTGGACTGGCGGAGTAATAACACCAAAGCCACACGAAAAGTAAAGTAAGTAAAGCTTAAAAAAATATCTATCATAAATCTGCGAACAAATGTTTTGAAACTCAATGGTTACTCATGTGTTAAGTTGTTTTGCAATTTTTCACAGATGGCGTTGTTGTCATTCATTCATTCTGCCCATTCCATACTTACTTTAATATTATATTTTATATTGCTATTCATTTTTCAAATTTTATAAATTATTCTGTTGCCCAGAGCGGAAAAAATCCAATAAACCAAGTATCATAAAAATCTGTTGAGCCGAAATTGAGTTATTAGGAAGTGTTTGCACTATCCCGACTTTCTTTTATATTATAGATGAGAAACAACAGTGTCTCACTACAAGCCAAATGTATAGCTAGTACCTATTCTTTTTCAGAACATAATTCTTTTACCATCAATGATCTTTTTCTGTAAAACGTGGACATGGAAAAAAAGCTGCTAACCTAGGGTAGCCCAGAACTCATAGTATATTTGCCTTTTCGTGTAAAACATATCTTTGCATAAAAATTCATAATTTTACGATTAAAATGAATTTATCCTTGGAATTATTATAGAAACTTTAAAATGATATCGACTATTGGAGCTTTTTATTATCTGCTTTAGAACTACATATTCAATATTAATCGGTACTTTAAGGGGGACCCATTGAAGTAACGGACCTCATTTCGGACAAATTTTATGAAAATCGAAGAATTTTTTTTTCTTTTTCAGCCCTATTTCTAGAACAAGTGAAATTTTCTTTGGATACTTTAAGAGGGTTCTCCTGAAGGTACAGATCTGAACATTTTACTGACTCATCTACATCGAGGGGCTAACCGTTCTACCAAATTTCAATCAAATCGGATAAGAATTACTATGAGTTATGGGTGCGCACACATTTTTGGCGTACGCGTACGGGTACGCGGAAATTTAAAAAAAAAAAGTATTTTTTTTTTGCTTTTTTGGAATCTACACCCTCGAAAACGTCGAGAAAATTAATTTCAGCGAAATCTATTTTTTTTTTGAAATCCGATCACAAGACTCATGTATACCTATTCCATATACTATGAGTAAAACGAGAAATCCAATGGATTATACATAAGCTCATGTCAAATATTTTACGGGTGGACTCTCTGGGGTATGGAAAGGATCATTCCTTACTTTCTCGTAAAATTCAGTAAGGAATGTAATGAAAAGGAAATAAACGGGTTAAAAAGACAGTGCTGACCAAACAAGTTGTTAAAGTCAGAGTACCGGGGACCAGCAGACCAAGGACGACTTGGAAAACCCAACAGAAGGCTCCACAGGAACAAGGGGAAAGTGTGGACACTAGACGACAGAATATTAACTCGTCTTATGGTAAGGAATAATCTCCAAAAAAAATTATTTCAGCGATATCCTGAACATTGGAATCAATCTACATACTAAATCTTTTATAGAACGCTTATTGAAGATGGCCAATGATAGACATGCCGCTCTAGAAGATGCCATCAGGCTCTACGCTTTCTATGGAGATTGTGACGACTTAGACAGATGGATTAAAGACAAGGAAAAACTATTACGAGCTGATGATCCAATCAAACTCTTCCGTCCACGCAATTTTCGTTAAAATGGTCACCATTTTTTGCTTAATATATAGATTATGGTGTTTTTTTTTTGGTATCTTTACATCTAGGCGTGAGTTTAATAAATGAACATTTTATTGACTGCCCATGTTTTCTAACTCTATGTATTTGTTAGTATTTTTATTGTGATAACTTTGAACTTGTGTTGTATTGATTTGCCCCTTTCTTTAAATCTTCTCGTAAATTGTAAAAATTGATCGTCTTGCCATAATGACTATTAAATAATGGATCTATCGTGGTAAACAACAAAAAACCATCACTAACGAGTCGAATCGTAGTAATTATAATTGCGTCACTCTGTGACGGGTGACCACTACTGAGATGATATTTTGTACAGTTGGCATTATGAGATACTTTTGTAGAAGAGAATATTTTTCAACGTCAGCATGTGGAGTGGCGCACTGTACCTAAGGCGCAGGGTCGTGCTAAGAAACAGATAAGGAAATACCTTATAAAAGCTGGCACCCGAGAGCGGCCCTGATGATAAATGGTTTTGTGAAATCTTTTTAGAATGAATGTGGATAAACTCAGAAGGATATTATGTTACTCTAGGTAAATGTTACAGTGTGGCTCTATATTGTTATTCTGCGACTGTTCTTCTATCTCTTAACTATTGAAAATTTGCCCTGTTCATTGGCCCTTTCCAGTTTGATACAATCAAGAATAGAATTTCAAGACAAAAAAAATATAAAACAAAAAAAGGATTGGTTGGTAGTCCAGTGGTATCAATCGATAAGTGAAGTGAAAGATGTCAAAAAGGGTATTTGTGTTCACTTCGAGTGAGCATAGATTCATTTTTATAAAAAAAAAAAAAAACCAAAAGATCGTATTTTTATCCTACCCGAAAATAGAATAAGCAATATTTTCATAGTTACTCAAATAACTACCTACTGTAAAAATTGACTAAATTAAAAAATAAGTCCAAACTAAATCTAAATCGAATCGAAATCTACAGATCTTCGACAATTTATTGTTCATTTTTAAATAGGTACCTACTTTATAACTTTCTTGAGAATGACGAAGAATAACACAGAATATTTTATAAGGCTGAAAGAAGAGGTGTAAGAAATACATGGTCGACCGACAATGGCGTGGATTGAACAAATCGTTTCCGTCCTGAAGTCAGAAGCTAAAGAAAGAGAAGAAGTTGTATAAGAACTGGGTTAACAGTGGTAGAAACGAAATACGTGGTTTGGATAGAAAAGAGTGGAGGTGTGTTCTCTTTACCTACCCCTTAAGGGACACGGTATGATGGGTAAACATATTTTTTTACCCATCACGCCGTATCCCGTAAGGGGTTTGCAGAGAGAACGGACCTCCACTCTTTTCTATCCAGACATACTTCTTTCGCTTCGACCACCGACATAAAATTTCTCATACAACCTCTCCTATTCCTCGTTCTTCTTACCTGGCCTTCTTCGAGGACGGGTAAAAAATAGGTACCTACTCTCTTTTTTTAACCAATCAAATAAAAACTGAAGTCACTGTATTTTATAATTTTATAATTTCGTCTCTGAATTTTATAATTTCGTCACTGTATTTTATAATTTCGGATGAGACATCAATTTTAATCGAAAAATTAATTTAAAACTTTTAATATAATCTGGAAAAATCCCATTTTATTTTACCTCCAACTTTTGTGCCAACCGTCCGTTGAACTCTCTGAGCTATTGTAGTTGCATATAATTCAGGAGTAGGTATTTGATGTTGACAAAATCGAACAATCAAAGTTTTAAACTTATCGTATTATTATGGACACTTGTTTTCTACCAAAACGTTTATTAAATAATAAAAAATATCCATGTCAAAATTTCGTTTTGTATAATATGTAGCAATATTTTGGGGGTGATGACGTTGTGTTAAATTTGATGCAAATAACCCAATATCAGCGGAAAGGTATTTTATTATCGTTGTCATACCAACTTAAAATGCTTTTATTTTAATTAAAATATTATCAACATTAATTATCAAACATTATGAGGTTCATTTTCGGATTTGTTGTTTAATGAATTTTCATAATGTCGATAGGCAGCCTACGTCATAAACTCTTTTTGTTAACATATTGGAATTTTGTATACCTACGTGATAGGCATAGCATTGACGAACATTGTAAGCAACATGATATTATTATGTTAACAAAATGAAGCCATTCAAAAAAATTATGATAATTTATTATTAGTTGTTTGAATTAATCGTAAATTTCACTAAGTACATAATTCAACTTAAAGCAGTTGAGTAATGTGAAAAAAAAAGTAATTTAAAAAAGAAATCTATAATATAAAAGAAAGTCGGGTTACTGCGAATACTCGAGATCGGCTGAACAGATACATCCGATGTTTGATTTATTGGATTCATATCCGCTCAGGATAACAGAATAACTATTGAAAATGCATATTAAGAAACAATATAAAATATTGTAATCAAGTTAGTATGGGACGGATTTACTGATTACAACGCCATCTGTGAGAAATTCCATAACACAATTTTTATATACCTACCTACTTGAAAACCATTGACTTTCAAAACACTGGTATGCAGATTTTTGCTAGAATTTCTTTCGAATAATGTTTTAACATTCAGACATATTTTAAACGTTTTCAAATAAGATTTGTATGTTGTTTGTTGAATCTTTTCATAATATTCTTCTTTTTTGTCGTTCCCATAAAACTGAGTATCGGAATTGTTAATATAAACATCATATTATTATGTTTTAGTTTAGTAGTTTTATTTTTTTTTTATCCGCCTCGGCACAGGCTTTGCCTAGTGAGGCGAATGTTCAGGGTTTGCTCGGTCTGGAAATACTAAAGCACGAGATGAACATGTATTCTGTATAGCATGATAATATATGTATATGTAATTACCTGATGTATTTATGTATTCTTGTTTATTATGTAAGAACAAACTCTGAAAATAAAAAAAATATTATTATTATTATTATTTCAAATGGTAAGTTCGTTCGTAACTCGCCATTTTTGTGAAACACTCTAAGGCCACGCTAAATATTATTCATACATAATATTATGACAAAAACTTGTCTGTTTTCTGCTCGGATATACCTTAATCAACATAACCTTAAAAACTATAAATATCCACAAAAGGATAAACGTAGAAATAAAACATTGCATTAGAAATAGTGGAAAAGTGTTAACATGAAGAAATAAAGATGAATGTGGTAGTTAATTAATGTTGTAGAGAAGAAAATGCAACAGTTAATATGTGGAAAAACTCTGTTCAAAATGTTGCAGTTTTGTGTTTGTAAGTTAACTAACGATTAACTTCACATCGGATTAACTACAATGTGTTAAATTTAACCCAGAGCCGTAGTAAGGTACAACAGAATGCACTTGACCCGTTGAGCCCGATTAAGAGGTTGCAAAAAAAAACATAAAAAGATAGTTTTGCAAGAAAGAATGGCCAAGAAGGAATTGATTACTTTTAATTCCGTTCGTGGAATATTTCTCTGTGAAACCACCCCTATTTTCTCCCACAGAAAGAAAAAAAACTATATTTGGTAAAGTTTTTTTTTTCAATTTATAGTTCCGACTTAAAAGAGTTTCTTTTTTGAACTCTTAAAATTTGTCAGAAGGTAAGCTTTTCAATGCAAATGTGTCAGTGGAACTCATTGCATCAGGCATTTCGGCAACGACAAAGAGTTCAGAAAAATGAGAAGATGGACTTGCAATCAAAAAAATTGCAAAGAGATATACTTTTTTTATTTATTTATTAACTCTAATCTCTAGGTTCCTTTCGAGCACTTGGTCTTCAAAGTATATGAATATTATGATGTCAGTACTGAAATTTAAACTTGGAACTTGAACTTGTATATAGGGAGTTAGAGAGAATGGCTTAGGTTGTTCGATAAACTTAATGAAATAATGGAGTGGCGCTTACCATATAAATTTAAGATTATTAATATACCTAAGTATATTTTGAATACCTGGCGAGTCACGGTTTGTCTCTGAGGTCCAACAACCAGCGCATCCTTTCAATTCCGGTACACGGATCAACATTCATCTCGAACTCTTTTGCAGTTCAGGATGCTAGTTACTGGAAAAATCTCCCATCGAACCTTAGACTGACCCTAAGTCTGACGTCGTTCAAGCGAGCAGTTAGAGAGATGAAGCGACCTCCTCAAATACTGCCTCTGTGTCCTAAAACCCCATCTATTCTTCCATTTTTCCCACCCCATCCACCTCCCTTTCATTTTTCTTTTTTGTTTGAGTTTTTTTTTATTTATTGTACTCTTTGCTCTGTTATTGTTGTATTTTTTTTTCTTTATATTTGGGTTAGTTGTCTACCTACTTCGTTGTGGTAAGCTAACTTTATGTAGGTACGTTGATTCTGTGATGTATCTTTTTATGTCAAATTATATGTGTTGTTTCTTATACCTACTTATCAATACCTATTCAGTAAAATAGCAATCGGACAAGCAAGAAATTTGACCATGCTCATTACCCTTTTATCGCTTTACGATAAAAATAAAATAAAATGATTTGGCGCAAACTTTCCTAGCTTTGTTCCTGATTTAACCTTCTTTTAACTAATATAAATGATACCAATGCCGTCGTAGAAATATAACACTACAACTAACAACGCCCCGGGGTGTGAATATTTTTGTGCGTGTAAAGCAATCCTGTTCCCGGCTCATTGACACGTCAAATGACAATAACAATATCGTTTATTGGCGGAAACGGAAAATCCATTTTCAAAATGTTTTATTTGTCAAATAAAACGGGGACAAATAATAAACATTAAAACAACACAGAAAAAAAAATCTCGTAAAAAATAACGAATGAAGGTTTCCGTTCGAACTAGTGTGTTGTTTTTTTCGGACCGGGTTTATTTTTTGTCGTTGGGGTATGAAAAAGTTGAACAACCTTGAGAAATTTATTTCATCCAACACTGATATCTATATCTAATCTATAAAATAAGTAGGTATATGAAAGAAAGTCGGGTTACTGCGAACACTTATAACTCGAGGTCGACCGAACAGATTTTTATGATGCTTGGTTAATTGGATTCTTCTCCGTTCCGGATAACAGTAAAATAAAAAAAAAATGAAAAATTGATAGCAAATAATATAAAATATAATATTTAAGTTAGTATGGAACGGATAAACTGACAACAACGCCATATGTGAAAAAAATCCATAAAAAGGCACATGTGAGCCGGTTTTCGGAGTCTCTCGTCTCTTTTAAGAAGTCTTTAATACTTATATAAGAATGAAGACGCCAGTCTCCGTAAACCGTGATAAGCACGCTCGAGGTCTATGGGAGGAATTAGCCACTGAAAGAGGGCCTTCCATGCCAAACGAACCTTCTTGCCAAAATTCAGGCAAAAAAACTCTGAAGGTCCGAGACTGGCCCCGATTCGGTGCGACCTCACGCCTCGAGCAGGTACCAAAAAGGGGCCAAAATTCAGATATAGTGTATATAGACAAATGCAAAAGGTTCCTGATGGTGTACAGACTCTCTCGGGGAACAGACCGATGTACTTTTACAAATGAAAATTCTATACTAAGCTTACTAGAAGGTTCTAAATATGAAATTCCTAACCAGTTTCAAAAATAAACATTAAAGATAGGTCACACCACTGGTATCAGAAAATGGGGTAACCCGCGAATGACATATAGCAATTCGCGACGTGTACTTGACATGTGACGTGTGAAAACAATACAGGGAGGTACATGCTGCAATACAATAAGCCCAATGGCACACAGAGATCACAAATATTCAAAACAATGCCGTAACGCATCGGCCATATATCTCTCAGCTAAAACCACATCGAGCAACTTGCTCATAAGCATGCTTGGCGGGACAACCAAGCAACAAACAAAATACAACATAAAAATATATCTCTGTGCCCATACACATTCTAATATCTTAAGATTATGGTAACTCACCCGAAATTCAGCATACCTTCAAAATAAAAGCACAAAAGAAAATAAAAGCACGACACATATGAGAAATGGTATGCCACTTGTTCCCGCTCCAAACCGCTTTCCACGCCTCCCCCCTGATTGGGAATCTTCAATTTATAATAAACCATAATTAAACGAAAGGTTTAATCAACAAACGCGAGACTCTAAACAAAACAACTCTAAATATGTGACACACCATAACTCAATCGTCAAACACTTCCAAATTACTACAGGCCACAGACTCAAACCATTTCCATATTTAAATATAACACTTCGTAAAAAAACGCGACTTGACAAACTACAACACGCGACGGATATAAAAAATTAATTAACTAGGCAACAAAATTGCTATAAACTATAGATGGAGAGAACTGTGACCTTCTCCAGCAAATTCCTAAAAGAAACTAAACGTGAAAGACTAAAACCAAATACACTATCTCAAGACAATCCCTTTAAAGTTTAAACAACATATTTTTTCTACTGTTTTCCTAGTACTGAATGTCTATGTGTAAAAATACCGAACTTTCTAATCCGCCATAAACAAACAAGCAACTGTTTTTCAAACTATTTACCATCGCGTTCCCAAACTTTCAAATAATGAATTAACAATATTTTGAATAACAAGATATTAATAAATCCCTCACATCAACCGGTTCATGTTTGAGCAATTTATTTTGAAAACTATTTCATTTTTATTTTTCAATTGAATATCACCTACCTAAACAAACTTAAAAATGCATTATCATAACAATTTTAGTAACTTAATTTAACTTTTTCAACCTTCTGTTCAAAACATCGAAGATATCTTATCAATAATTACTCAATTTATTCTTCATTTTCTGAAAACCCCAATCTCATTCCGTGATTCTCTGTGAGATTCTAGATTTTCCAGGATAATCTTTAACGCCCTGTTCTCTCCAACACTAATACATTGTAGGAGAGAATATTATCCCTCACAGAAAAATTAAACTGTCTTTCTTTCTAAACTGTTTCTCTTTTTCAATTTTTTGATCATATAATAAAAATATTGCTTACCCATTTACAATGTCTAATTACCTAATGAGAAATTGATGTCTGCAGTCTGTAGTCGACGGGTGCTGAGTTTCTTTGGTCACATTGCCAGACGAGAGCCAGATAACCTGGAAAAAATTATAATCACCGGAAGTGTTCCAGGCAGAAGAAGCAGAGGCAGATCACCTGCAAGGTGGTGTGACCAGATAAAAAAGGCAACAAGGGGAGACTTGTACTCGGCGATGCGGGCAGCGGAGGACAGAGAGGATTGGAGTCGTTTGGTGCTCACAACAGGCACCCAGTAGTTCCATGGGTCACGACCCTCAGTAATGAGGAAACGAAGAAGAGAGAGAGAAATTGATGCATAAATTTATTTTGATGATTAAAATGATAACACAGTTGCACTTTCACAATTTTTTTATGAATCTCGAGCGCTTTCGTCCGACTCTCGCAGACATTGTCAAGAGACTAAACTAAAATAATTATAAACTCAAAGAAAAGTATGGTACAATGATGGTGGGAAAGGAACCTTACTACCTTACAAAAAGTATAAATTTATTTGTGTAAAAAGAGAGAATTGAGAAGATTGGAATAGTACTTCTTTCAGGTCCTGGTGAATTTGAGAGTTAATAAAAATGCGTGTGTACTGTCGGACTTTGCTTTAATGACTGAATTATAAAATGTAACAATTATTGACATACAGTAAAAAAATAATGTTGTAATAACAAAAAAATATTATTTTTAATTTAATGTTTCCAACAATTTGTTTATTGATTATAACAGGGAAGTTCTGTAGCTATAAAGGTAATGAACGAAAAATTCTACTTTAATTCACTATAATTTGTTAAAAACTAAAGCGCATTGTTGAAATTTAATCCAACTGTCGATTTGTTGAAGAGAAATTATTTCTCGAGACAGATCGGCAGTATCAAGCCAAGATACGTGAGATTTGTATGGCCAGGTCTAGATTTTAAAGGGTTTTTCAAACTTTGACGACAAAAAACACCAACTCAGAGGCTTCGCAGCATATATGTTCTGTAAATGGATTTACTCAGAATTCAGAGGAGAACATTTAGTGTGTCAGGGTGTGTGAGGGTGTGTCTGTGTGTGTGAGGGTGTGTCTGTGTGTGTGTCTGTTGTGTGTGTGTCTGTTGTGTGTCTGTGTGTCCGTCCCCCCCTTATAACTTTTGATTCGCTTGATGCACAGATCCTAAAATTTCAGAAAATATTGAATACTTTAAGCCTACAAAACTTGTATACTCAGAATTTTGATATTTTCTTTCAGTCAGGGGTAATCAACCTTTGAATTTTTACTAATTTTTTTTCATATATCTCGAAAACTATAAAAGCTAGAACCCTTAAATTTTGTATGTATATAGAAAAATATAATATCTCAAATTAAATTTAATGAAAAAGTTCCAGAATTTCTCAAACTTTTTTTAAAAAGATAAATATTTTTTTTATGACAAATTTATGAGTTTCAATGCCTATATTTCAGAATTTTATAAAAATATCGAAAACGTCGAAACCCATCAACTAGATAATTTAATTTTCTATAAAAAATGTTTACATTATAGCAGTATATATCAAAGTTTTCTTAACAATTTTTGTAAAAATTTAATTTATTGACGACATCGTTTCATACAATAAACATACCGACTCAGGCCATCGACAGTTGGATCTCATTTTTACATGCAACTAGTATTTATTCCATTGCAACAAAGATAAATTTTAACAATATTCCCATTTTTTTTTCAAAATATCAAACGTACAAACGAAATACCCGGAATGGGTCATAAAAAAATATAAAATCAAAAATGTTGGAACTGAGATGTGGGAGTTATATGTATGAAAAAAAAAACTAGTATTCGAAATAATAAATAATAGGGAACATGTTCCGTCAGAAATAGCAGGAAAGGTAGACACGAGTCCTGGATCAATGTTTTGAATAATATATTAATAAAATTGTACGATACATTCTCTAGTTAAATCGCTGGGTTATTGCATCAATGTGCGAATGTTACTTTTCACCCATTATAGGAAAGGATGGCGGAATCCAAGTCAAAGAGAATTCGCACCGCACTTGGTGAATAGGCAAAACAGAGTTGACCATTCATTTCGTCCATTACTTGGTTGCTTCATATCTGCGAAGTGTTGGAAGAGCTATGCCGATAAAGATTGGTAACCCTTGCAGCGGTGTAGATTTCATTGTAAATGATAACTGATATCAAGTAATTACAATACCAGATCAGAGTGGTGCCTGTGGTTTATATCAGAGAGCAAGATGCAACCCAGACATAAATGGTGTAGATTTTATTGAATAAAATATAAGGCAACACCCCTTCCATGGCGCTACAACCCATTGTGGGTCTAAGACTCTAAGCCTCCTCAAGTATTCGTCGCTACTCCGCCCTGCGACGCCTTTTTCTTATTTCCAGAGATTCCAGATCTCTGCTCACGCAATCGAACCATCTAAACATTGGTCTGCCAATATTCTTTCTTCCAGTCAGGCTGTCAGTGCGGAGTTTCTTTAATGTAGAGTGTTCGTCCATTCGTCCGTTCGTCCCAGCCAGCGGAGACGGCATAAATAGGAATGGATGGACTCACCACCATACGCATGTGGGATGACACAAACAATCGATCATCCGATATGCGAGTGCCTTATGTAAGCATTCAAAGAAGGACTTGCGCGCACTGACGGGTGATGTAATGCAATGGATTCAGTCTCAATGGAGGTCAAATTGTGAACGACCATATAATTAACAATAAGATAAATCAAGAACTGGACAGTGGACATGGAATAAAATGGTCCTCCCTTCTACAGATGGGGCAAGTGTGACCAACCGTATATCCCGAATAATGTTGGGGTGAACAAGATGAACAAAAGTCGCAGACATAGTTGACCGTGTGGCAAGACAGAAATGGCAATGGGTAGGACATGTGGCGAGACAGGGGAATGAAAGATGGACACCCAGAATTACAAAATGGCGGCTCTATGAAAATAAAAGACCAATTGGGAGACCGCAAAAGAGATGGGTCGATGATGTGGTTTCTGTCGCGGGGAAAAACTGGTTGAAAACTGCGCAGGACAGAAAGAGGTGGAAAACTTTGGAAGAGGCCTACATCCAGCAGTGGAGGGACGGCTGACAAAGAAGAAGAACAAGATGAAAATTCACAACTTGTCTCCTGAAGCGATTTAATACATGAGCTCTCACGACAACTTGACCATGGATTGCTAAATTTTTGCTGTCTTGGGATATTTCCCAATAGAATGGGGTGTTTGCGAATATGTTTGGTTTTTGCCTAGTAGGTAATTTGACCAAAGAAAATCCATCACCAAATTTTATTTATCTCTACGAACCAGATTTATTTTAGTAGTTAACAATAATATTCTCAACAAACATGCGATGGTAAACCATATTTTGACATTTCAAAACCATCAATTTTGTTTTAATCTCTAATTCATAAAATTAATATTTTCTTTTTTTGTGTTTTTGAGATACTTCTTCTTGGTCTCTAGACAACATTTTGTAGAGTGTGTATAGGTGATATCCATTGTGATATGTTGCCGAAATTTGAATGAAGTATTACCTACATGCCAAGGGAGATCGAAATATTGCGATGTGTGCCTGTTTGAAAATCCCGACACTGTTTTAATAATAATATGTATTATTTTACCTACATATGTACGTATTGAACATACCTTTATCCTCATTCTATTACAGTAAGTTATTGAAGAACCTCTGGTTTTGAGACAGCTATGATGAACTGTAGGTTTCTACATACTAATGTACACAAATTACCACGTTTCTATCAGTCGTGTTCTTATTTTGTTTGTCCTGTACAATTCTAACAATAACTAAGTACATATTATTATTAGGTTGTTAGCGTAATTTTAACTAACTAACTTACCTTCTAGCTAGACAATTGAAACTTTAAGAAATGCTTTGAACGCTTTTGCATGGAAGTCAAGTGAATTGATTGTTGGCAAATCTATAATATAAAAGAAAGTCGACTTAGTGCGGACACTTATAACTCGAGAACGGCTCAACAGATTTTTATCGTGCTTAGTTTATTCTAATATTCTCTGCTCCGGATAACAGAATAACAAACTATTAAAAAATCGAAAAATGCATGGAAAATAGTATGAAATAATATAATATTAATAGGTATAATAATACAATATTAATGTGAGGATGGAACGGGCTTCCTAAAAATAACAACGCCATCTGTGAAAATCCCATAACAACACAACTTTTATTTACCTGACTGAACTGCTGATTATTTATAAAATTTCTTACAAGCTTTCAGAAATATTTTTTTGACTTTCAAACATATTTTAAGCATTATTTTGTATTTTTAAACCAATGATGGAATATTTTTCTGGTGTTTTAGTTGTGCGATTTTTTATACGTCAGACTTTTTTATAAGTCAGATGATGAAGATTCAATATAGACATATAATATAGAAATGGGTGAGTTTTGGTGCTTTTGAAATAACTGATTCAAAATATTATAACCACATAACATAATTTATTCACAATGAGTTGTCATGTATGTTAGCTATGCTATGTTACCCAGCAATATTTTATTGACTTTAAGGCGGGACGAAGTTCGATGGGTCAGCTAGTCTATAATAAAAAAGAGTGTCGGATTAGTGCGAACACTTATAACTCGAGATCGGCTGAATAGATTCAAAAGAAATAATATAAAATATGATATTAATATTAGTATCGAACGGGTTTCCTGCGACTCCAACGTCATCTGTGAAAATTCTATAACAACACAATTTTTATTTACTTGACAGCCACTGAGTTTCAAGCTTTCAGGAATAATTTTTTAACATTCAAACATATAATACGTATTTTTGTAATAAATTACAAATTCGAAATCCATATTCATAATACCTACCTAAGAATTACTACAGGACACCGTCTTCTAATAACTTGTTTCCCCGACAGACGTTGTCTTGTAGTGTACTTAGTCCTTACTACGAGTACTTATTGATTTCAAATTTTTAATCTATACAAAAATACGTTTAAAATATAGGTACATTATTTGAACGTTAAAAAACTATTTCTGAAAGCTCGAAAAATATATAGATACATACTTAATATAAGTACGAGTAAGTAGAAAAAATCGCAATCGAAAAAAATTGCTTCAAAATTCTGCGTAAAATGTCTTCTTTTTCTTTGCAACGCGGCAATCCACTCTCGGGAGAGTGATCAATGATCAATATTTTTAATGTCAATAGTTAACAATAATTTTGACGCTTTAAACATTTTCATAGATGACGTTGACATCGCAGGAAATCCGTTCCATACCTACGTTAATATTATATTTTATATTATTTCTTTTGCATTTTTCGATGTTTTATTAGTTATTCCGTTATCCGGAGCGGAGAATAATCCAATCTCGAGTTCTAAGTGTTCGCACTAACCCGACTTTCCTTCATATGATACATAGATTATGGGTAGTTTTTTTCCTTGACGGAAAATAAATATCCTAGATAAAATACAATGCTTGCACTATGAGCATGTTATTGGTGAATTCATATAAAAATGAAATTATTTCATATGCATTTCCATTTTGACAGCCGTGAACAGTAGTTATTGTATGCACATATTATAAAGATGACTTCCAAAAATACAAAAATAAATATTAATCTATTCCCAGAAACTTCAAGTATCTTGCTGCTTCGTCTAGCCTTATCTACATGGGTCTTTAAATGCTACTCCTCTCTGGGATTCTCTCACGAAAAATCTCTTTAAGCGTTGCTCAGCCAGCGGAATCAGGTAAGATTGAAGAATTTGGTGGCATTGATGATACCATTATTTATTTATTTATTCACGGCTATGTGCCATTAACAATATAAAACATGTACAAAAGAAAAGTGATAAAAAACAACAAAAACCTCACAAAAACAATAATCAAAGAAACATACAATTTCATACAACAGAAAATAAAAGATAGGGTTAAACAGTAACGCTACATAATTAGGTACACTTATTCAAAGCAGAAAAGGAAATATACCATATGTAGTTTGATCAACAACAATTGCAAAAAAAGAAAAAAGAATGAAATCCCATGCAAACAAAAAAATATATAAAAGATGAAAGAATAGACCCATCGGCCATCATGCTAATTTTACTTTGAGTAGTTCTCTGAACCGCTGATAGATGGATGATTTATACCTTGTTTATTCTTATAAAGTCGCAGTATAATGGATTATTGATATTGATCTCTGCTGGGACATAATAACTTCGTAGTTAGGTTTAAAGTGGAGCCTAAGTTTAGTAAGATTTAAAAAAATTGCTGCCACCGTCAACAAATGTAAAACTTTTGATAGAATCTCCATGCTTTTGAATTGTTCAATGGTGTTTCTTATTATTATTTCGAGATGTGAATTTTACAGTTGTTAATCATGGAGACAGAGAAAATGACACAAAAATAATAATTTGATATAAAAGCAAAAAAAACATCGAAACATTTATTATCTAGAATTTTCAAAACAACTGTATGAATAATATATGTAAATAACAGATAGTATTCGAACCAATGCATTTCCGATTTATGGAAGATATTCATACGCTTCGGTTGCAGGATGTAATAAAATAATATGAAATAGCGTAGAAGAATATTTTTAGAAAACTTTAGCAACGATGATCGGAGTATAATATATCAATGATACCTCGAGAGCTTATTAAAATCATTCAACATTCGAGTATTAAAAAATATCCTATGGTATAAAATTTGTTTGCCCTACGGGGTTTCAATGATTCGTAATGGAAATCTATATTATTGAACTCTGCAAACTATACCTATAGAGAATTATTTGTGGCATAGACATCAAAAATGGTAAAAAAATCATTGGCAGAAGAAAAAAACAATGTAGCAATATTGTGAGTTGACTTACTTTGACTGAATGGATTTTGACATTGATTTATTTATTTACATAATATAAAAATACATTTCAAACAATAATACCTACTTATATCATAAAAAATAAAAAAAAGAGATATTAATCTTTCCAATCGCGACATATAAACAAATTTAACGCCAATAATTATAAGCTGATACAGTCCATTTATATTATAATTCAAATAACAATACTGGAAGTCGAAATTAAAAGTTTAAAACCCACAACACTGTCTTAAAAAAGACATAAACATTAGGTTATCCAACTGTCGATTTGTTGAAGAGAAATTATTTCTCGAGACAGATCGGCAGTATCAAGCCAAGATACGTGAGATTTGTATGGCGAGGTCTAGATTTTAAACGGTTTTTCAAACTTTGACGACAAAAAACACCAACTTAGAGGCTTTGCAGCATATATGTTCTGTACATGGATTTATTCAGAATTCGGAGGAGAACATTTAGTGTGTCTGTGTGTGTGTGTGTGTGTGTCTGTGTGTGAGGGTGTGTCTGTGTGTGTGTGTGTCCGCCCCCCCCCCTTATAACTTTTGATTCGCTTGATGCACAGATCCTAAAATTTCAGAAAATATTTAATACTTTAAGTCTACAAAACTTGTATACTCAGAATTTTTAAATTTTCTTTCAGTCAGGGGTAATCAACCTTTGAATTTTTACTTAATTTTTCCATATATCTCGAAAACTATAAAAGCTAGAACCCTAAAAATGTGTATGTACCTATATAGAAAAATACAATATCTCAAATTGAATTTAATGAAAAAGTTCCAGGTTTTCTCAAACTTTTTTTATATAGAAAAATATTTTTTTTATGACAAATTTACGAGTTTCAATTCCTATATTTCAGAATTTTAAAAAAATATCGAAAAACGCCGAAACATATCAACTAGATAATTTAATTTTCTATAAAAAATATAGACAATATATCAGTACATCTAAAACTTTTCTTAACAATTTTTGTAAAATTTTTGTTTATTGACGACATCGTTTCATACAATGAACATACCGACTCAGGCCATCGACAGTTGGATCTCATGTATACACTATACATGCAACTAGTGTTATAGTATCCTCGGAATGAACTGGCAACCGGGCCATAAAAAATAGGGATCCTAATCCCTTTTCAATGGATGTAAATACCTAATACCAGTATTGGTTTAATTATCCCGACCGCCAATTTGTCTTAGACAAGTGTTTTAGGTCTAAAAGTGAAACTGCTCAAGCTCTTTGTTGAGACGTCTAGCTCCAGAAATATTGATCAGTGTAAATGGTGTTTCAGTCACTCTTACTAGAACACTGGAGAAGTGTAGGTATACCTACGGGTGCTGCGTACCTATCATCTTCTTCCTGTACCGTATCAGGTCACTTCTTTCCCTGTCTTGCACTATCCGGAATAACTCCTCCGGACGCGTTCTTAATCTGGTTTAATCTCAAACATTTCGCACCCAAGATATTTACCTTCTCCCAACACCTCTGCTCCCCTCTTTTTTCGCCTTCATCATAAATAATTGGAGACCAAGAGCCTAGGAAGACTGTCATTGTGATAGAGAGACGACTTTGTGAAGCACGTTGATTAATACTGGGTCGAGCGGGCCCAAGACAGAGCGGCTGGGAAAGGGTTGTTGGAGACTTTCGCCCAGAAGTGGGCGGAAATAGGCCGAGAAGAAGTAAAATCTTTGATTTTTTTCTTAACTGATTTGCATCAACAAATTTTATCAAAAAAAGAGCAGAATCATTACAGAAGCTAAGAAAATATACGAACAACTTTATTGCAATAAACAATTTTAACATATTATTATGATTATATTTTGCATGCTTTTTTCCATTGCGCTCATTAATGGTCTGAAAGTATGCAAATTCAAGTGAGTAATAATTTTAATAAGAAAATATTGCGGAGTTTTAATAAAAATGAATAACTCTACGGTCAACACTTGTGCAGGTGCATAAGTGCGTGTACCTCTAGTACGAGTCGCGCGCTTATTTCCACTTTTTTATATAAAATGAATCTGTGCTCACTCAAAGTGAACACAAATACACTCCTCGACTCTTTCACAGAAAGCTACTTAAAGCTTGTGTCGTGAAAGAGGAAGATGGTCGGCACCCGTGTTTGAACAGTACGAAAGCCGGCGTTGTAACCGCCAGTCTACCAACCACTTCGAATACATTAGGTAAATAGGAATCTAATAAAATGTGTAATTTCTATGATAATCTTATGATGCAAATTAATCACTATTTACCTTAGTCATGGCATCATACGTGAAAGGTTGGACTTCCCCGACCAGACACAAGACTTTTTTGTTTTCACTGGTCGGGTATCCCAAATGTTCATTCTAAGTTAATGTATTTCTGTATTTTTGTAATTTTCTTGTATTTTTTTCTTATTTTAATGATTTAATAAATAAAAAAAAAAAAAAAAAATTCTCTAATTCTTTTTTTTGTTATTGTAAGTGTTTTTAAGAAAGAAAAATACACTTTTTGACTCTTTGACAGTAAGATATTTAAAGCTTGTGTCGTGAATGAGGAGGATGTTCTGCACCTGGGATCGAACCCACGACCTCCAGAACGAAACGGTTGGAAAACCAGTGTCATAACCGCCAGGCTATCAGCCATTTCTTCTTCTTCTTTCGGGTTTCAATCCAAAGATTGGTCTGTCCCAAGCATTTTGATTCCCTCTCTCCCCTCATCTCTGTCACACGCCATCCTCTTCTTATCCCGATAGCCACTATACTTCGCATGTCGCCGATCTGTAGCTGTGTTCTGTGTAGCTCTTCCTAGGGCGACCTCTGTCTTCTCTGGCGCCTTCCATCATGCCCTCGACGATGGTAATGAACATGCCCGGGTGCCTGATGTGGCCTATCTACTTAATTGGATCTTATTATCCAAACTAACTATTCTTACGAATTTATAAAGAAGTTTGAAGAATAACTTTTCAAATGTACTTAACCTTTAAGTGCTTTTAACAATAAACATGAATTATCTTTTATTATTAATAAAATATTATTATTAATATAGATACTAAGAAGGTGTAGATTTTTGGTGTCTAAAATGCCTGTGTGCATTTAATATATCTGGCATACTTAATATATGCACATTATGTTTTATTTATTGGATACTGCCTTTATGAAGGGAATTTTTTTGTTTGTATTTTTTTCTCTTTGTTTTTCATGTACTTAATTAATAATAAATTGTTTTCGCTTACTATTTTTTTTACCTACTTAATTTTTTTTCTGTTATAAATCTATAGAGCTCACTCTCTCGACACAAGACTTGTTCTTTTGAGAGAGTAAACGATTGCTATTTTTTATTTTGTACGTTTGTGTATACAATCTGGGTTGGCTGGAAGAGATCCTGCGGGATAAGTCCGCCCTTTGACTCAATCAATGTTTCTATGAATAATTGTTTTTTATTTCACAATAAAGTTATATTTATTATTATTATTATATATACATATATATTTTTGTAAATCTAAATAATCTATGTGATAAGTTTTTTTGTGTTCAAATAAATAAAAAAATAAAAAATATCACAATAATAAACCAAATATTTTTTAATTTTTCATAGATATTAATTATGAATAAAGTTTACATCTACATCTCTCAAAAAAAAATTTTTTTTAGAACAGACTTTCGGCTTTAACAGAAACTCTCTCTCCCCAAGAAATCCACATGGAGATTGGCTTTATTAATCTAGTGATTCAGCCATATTTATCTTTTTTCGCACAATCCGATTGCATCGTATCCATTTCCGTCAAACTTTAGAAGAGAAACTCGTCCTTGTCCGTAAATAATTATAATGCCCTAGTATGGGGTCTGAAAGAAAACTAATACTATATCAAGTTACCGTATATTATGGTTAAATTGTGTTATGTACGCCCCTTTCAGTATACTATGTACATTGCCATTATTTACAAAAGCTCACTCTCCAAAGGTGAATGGATCGAATGGGTGGTTAAAATGCAAGTCGTTTAGTAACAGTCACAATTGAAACAACTTACAAAGTATTTATTTGGTTTTTTTGCGATGTTCTTAAATGTTTTGAAGTTGTTGGTAGACAAGCGGTGGATTCGATACCTGTGTGGGGCTAATACGATTTCAATAAGAGCTCATTGTCCGCTTGTAAGCGCTTGCCAATTGTGTTCTAACATCGAACATTCGAATCGTTCGGTTATTTTGTTCGATGATCGTTTCGATATTCGATCATCAAAAAGTTGTACTAGGGGTACTGATGCTGATAATCCTTCTCTTTCACTACACATAAGTTTTGCTCTCTATATTATATTAAAAAAAAAACATTCATTTTTGTGATGTTTGAACCCAAAAGGTGATATTACAAAACCTGTTTGAAGTTAAAGATAAATTTCATAAATACATACATACAAAATTGATGTAAGTAATAGGTTTATATTTGCAGCGGATTTGAATGGAATAATATCTCCCATGTGATTGTTTAAGTTTTGATTTTATTGTTAACTTTTTTTAATGAATATAATATTATGCTCACACTCAAAGTAAACACAAATACACAAGTGATCACAACTAACCCAGCCATCGATGATAAAAGTCGCAAGCCCTAATGGTGCAATTAACATTAAAATAGTAGGTACTTACTCGTGTAAATTTTGATGTCTACTACATTATATTTTATTTTTAACAAAACATACGGCACAACGTGCCTTTGACAACAATAGAATATAACAAAAAGCAGAAACAAGAATAATTAAATAACAATAATAACATACAGAATACAAACACAGTTTGAGGCAGATAGAATTAAACTATAGGCAAATAGAGTAGGTACATAATATCAAAAAATAATAAGGAATTATTCATACAAGACTATTTAAAGCATAACAAAATTGCAGTGTTATATTGACAGTGTTGAGTATCATGTAAGTATGTAAATATCTGAACGCGTTCTTTGAATCGAGTCCACAATATCGCTGCTCCAGAAGAATACTGTAAGATCTCAAAATTTATAGTTTTGAGATAATCGAGTTTAAAGATTTTGTTGAAATTAAAATTGGGATAACTATCTTGGATCATCTACTTAGAATTTTTTGATAACTTTTTTGAAAAACTCATTTATTCCTTTAATGGATTTCATTTATTTTTTTCTAAATTGCATAAATTTTTATACTATTTTTACAGAAAACTGACAGTAGTTAGAGATCTTACAGTATTCATATGAGTATTTTCAAAGTAAAATTTAGATATATTACTGTTTTTTGAGATGTTACTGTATTCATCTCATAGATGCGAGCACTTTATAATGAATTGTTGGGGAAATAAAATAATATTTTGGAATGTTTCAGTATTCTTCTGAGCGCCGTAAAAAAGATATGTAACATTCCAAAATGTTATAGTGTTTTTCTGAAAAAATTCACTCAGTTTGAGTAAGAAATATAATATATTCAAATGTTACGCTATTATCCTCATATATTTTTCTATTTTGAGATCTATTTTTTTGTTTTTTTTGCTATAGCGGCGTCATTTTCTGTTGTATCTTAAGTCAGTAGGTCTCATTAGATGCTATGGAACGAGACGCTTTCAACGATACCAATATCTCAAATTTCGTATATTTTGAGATCTTACAGTATTCTTCTGGAGCAGCGATATGTGGTCTAAAGTTGATAACATATGTATGCTGCTAAAAGTTTGTGTCATGAAAGAGGAACATTGTTGGCACCTGGAATCTAACCCACGACCTCCGTACGAAACAGTGCGAAAGTCGGCGCAAGACGTAAGCGCTGGTGCCATTTTGTGTTTGAATTTAGAACTAGGTACCTGCCATATTAATATTCTACTCACAACAACTATGATACGTCGAATTATCGAACAGCTACTTTATGGCTTTTAAAAAAAATGCGATTGAAAATAATAGTTGCTCCTGTTAAGCCAATTGTTTACTTTTTGTTTAGCTTGCTCTCTTGGTGAAACACCTTGAAAGACGAGAAGCTGAAAGAATGCCACGCTACTTTTTTTAAAGGATAAAAATAAATGAACCGTTAAATTGATATAAATATTCAAATAAAAATCAATAATTTCTACACACAATTTATTTTACCCTAACGTACATGTATTTACATAATAAAAGTTGCAAGATCTGAATTAAGTGAAGAGAAAGATGTTCCTTCAAGGCTAGGTTTTGTTTCCTAGCGTTTGATTTAGTACTGTTCGTGGAGTAATAAGATGGATAAATTTTAGACAATTTCTTTTTAAATAAATCTGTGGTTACTTAAAGTGAACACAAATACACTATTTGACCCTCTCACAGTAAGCTACTTAAAGCTTGTGTCGTGAAAGAGGAAGATGGTCGGCATCTTGGATCGAACCCGCGACCTCCAATACGAAACAGTACGGAAGTCGGCGTCGTAATCGCTAGGCTACCAACCACTTTAAAGGCAGGCAGACAGAACGGAACTTCACACATTTTTATAATGACATATTTTATTCTACATAATTTTTCTAGCATTTACCTTCATAAGGTTCTGACCTAGCCTTCGTTGAGGATGTAATCCAAGTTTTTCGATCAACGTCGAAATAGGCGAAGACTGACGGGATAAATTCCTTTGCTTTAAGCAATGCACAAAATATAAAAAAAAAACAGATGTTTTTAAAACAATGAAATCAAAACAAAATAATGAAAAAATACGCATCATCTTCTTCGCTTTCACGAACACAGTGACATACAAAAAAAACAATATATAAACAGTGATGTCCTTGTTGTTTTTAATTGTTGCCTGCCTATGTCCCTAATGGGGTCAAAAAGAATTATGATTGTCCCTGTTTCACTATCAGAACTATGTTAACACGTAGAATAAAAAATACTTGGTTGTGCTATTTAATACTTTTAAAGAAAATATTAAATAGAGATAACTCTAAATCCTTCTTTTTATTTAATAATCTTAGTAATACACTAGGTGGGTGGCTACTTAAGATCTTGCTAAGATCACTCATTCCGGTAGCACCAACCATCTAAATCTTAAATCATAATTGGTAAAGACCGCCGATTCTGAATATTTTATCATTTAAATACTATTTTGGATTTAATCAATTATTTATGTAAAATAAATTGTTTAACCCTTCACTAACAGGAACGTTTATTTATGAACTTATTTTGTCTTCTGCCGTTAGCAACCCCTCCTGCTTATAGCACAAAATAGTCAGGCGCTGCGATGATCATTACATTTTTTTCGTGGCTTGTCTTCTCAAAAATTTAATTCGGTATTCGCGCAATATATTTTTTTAAAGTTAAATTGGTAAAAGAAAAATTAAATAACACAAAACATGTTTTTTTTTAAAAAAAAAGTTTTGTCCAATACTGACCCTTACGCAATTGCTATGAGTCAGCACCCGATAGCTTTTATTCGAATTTTTTTTTTTCAAGAATTTTTTTCCAAGCGAAAATTTTCTAAAATCTTTCAAAGGCTCTAGACAAAAATATTCACTGAACATTTTTTTCTACAAACTATTTTAAAAACTTCTACTATTTATCTAGAATCATCCGTACAAATTTCATTTGGCTGGTTTAAGGAGATCATGTCATTGTACAACAGCTCACTTAAACTGAACAAGTGTCAAAATTCAACGTTTACTCTTTACGACAGGCTTGTAATATGGGTGGGTAAGATTGTTTTTTAATTGCTTATGGCACCTTACCGAATCAGGGAGGAAGAGGAACTCAATGCCTATCGATTTGACTCCCATGTAAGTTCAGCGATATTGGGTGGTTCAAAAGTTATTTACCTTTTTGTGAAATTTGAATAAAAACCGGATTTCTGACTAAACTACGTAATAAAAAGGTACGTCATAAAAAAGTAAATAACTTTTGAACCACCCAATATCGCTGAACATACATGGGGTCAAATCGATAGGTATTGAGGTCTTCTACCTCCATGCTTCGGTTTATCCACTACCAAATTAACACCGTGTATATGCGGGGTTCACAAATCTGCGCCTAATTCTTCAATAAAAATGGAGCTATCGACTTATTATGCATTCGGGGTAAGTATGAACCCAACATAAAAAAATGTGTGTTCGGGGTAAGTAAGAACCCAGCATGTACTTAAAGGGTTAAACCTATCTATTCAGTACAGGAAAGCAAGGCATAGGTAGGAATTTCTTTAATTAATTAATACCACTGAATATTCACGAGTTGAAATTATAATAAGAATAATGTAAAATAATTGAAACCACAGTTTACAAATTCAAGTTTTCGTAAACTTGTCATTAGCATTCTAGTAGCGCACCTAGATTCAACAAACTTGCATGAATTTTAATGGAATAACTTACTCGATTAGAAATATTAAAGATTCTTTCTTGCGGTTCCAGTCCTATCAGTTATTGGCGACAAACAGTTTTTTGTATTTCCTACAACCATCATACTCATACTCCCTATGTGACCCCACGTAGGGGATAGAGAGGCAACAAGGGCCCTCTCTGGACCTGGCGCAGTTTTAATGAACTCCTCCCATACCATGTCCAAATCTCTCAACTCTGCCTTGAAGGAGAGGAATATGGTCTTAGAGGGTCTTCCTCATCTTCGGGACCCGCTGCCAGCTAACATTCGTCATCCTAAACAGATGTCTCCACCCAGTCCAGTCTCTTCTCTACCTACGACCTACGTTGGTACCATAATTATACCCGAATTTCTCCTGAGGCACTTCATTTCAAACGCGGAGACTTTTTGCGCCTTGGCTTTGGTCTGGTGCCAGGACTCACACCCATACAGGAGAATGGGTAACATACACGCATCAAACAGTTTACATTTCGTCTCGACACTAAACGCCGACGCATTCCATATTTTGCTGAAAGGTATTTAGAACCAGAACAGTTTAAAGGGATCTTCTGTTATAAGATCAAATAATATATGCAGAGAGCCTTCTCCCAGCGACAGATCACCGTCTGGTATTGTTGAGGTTAAACTCAACAGAAATGGGAAATTATATATTACTAGCTTATACCCGTCTTACTTTATGTTTTTGATTCCGATTGTCAGGCTTGATCGGTAGGTAATTAAACAGGTTGTCTAGCTTCCCATTGCTTAACAGACCTCTATAACTGACATAAGCGCAGAAAAAGAAGGATGACACTTTCACAATAATTGATAAAAAGAGAGAAGAATGACACTTTTAATGTTTATTAAGAAGAAAAATTATAAATTGCCACACACATGAAAAAAAACTGCATGTATCTATGGTTTTAATCTTAGCTACATCCCTCTATGTGTGGAAGGGTACAAATTTTAGGTGATTGACTAATGATGAAGGCAGCTGTTACCGAGCTCAAATAATATTGTACGAACCTACTTACATAATTTGCAAGTTTTACTCTCTCTATGGTTTGAATCTTAGCTACATTCCCTACACCCTCAATGTGTGATAAAGGCAGCTGTTTTATCGACCTCAAATGTCACTAAAATATGTCAAACTTCAAAATTGAGGAATTATTTTGCAAATTTTTTCATTAAATGTTTATTTTTTTATTGAGAATAATAAGATTTGAATAACATTTATATGTATAACAAATCAATCTCCAATTATTTTATTACATTTTCATACCGTAATACCAAGATTCCATTCAACCTTTACATGAGAAATTTTGTTTCCAAAAGATGGCTTACTGTCTTTTTTGAAAAATTTGTATGAAGATCCTAAAAAATAGAGTTTTTTAAATAGCTCTAAATATATTAAAGTTAATGCAGCAAATTGTATTTAAGAACCTTCTCCGGCATTTCGCACGGCTCTGCGCAGATTCATATCTGACGTAGCATTTGTATTTTGAGCGTGATGCTCCGACATACGATAAAAAGCAAATATACAAACATTTCTGAATTATTATGTAGATTTCATATCAAATACCTAGCTTGAATTTTATACTAGATCTATCCAATATTTCAGTAAAAATAACAGTAAGTAACCGAAACAGAAAAAATAGGAGCAGAGGAAATATTCTAGCAAAACACTACAAGTAGAAGAATAAAGTTAATCTTTACATGTATTTCTAAGATTACATTCTTAATGATTACCTAAGAACCAGACTGCAAAGGTCAATGTAAGAAGAACCGTTTAACAAGACTGCTTTATTTAAATTGAAAATATAAAAAAAAAACATTATTTTTAAAGAAAGTCATTAAAAAAGCTGGGGCAGGGATAATAAAAGCCAAACAGAAAACACGTGTGTCCTTTTGACGTGAGTTATGAGATCCTCCCGCGATATAATTTGTAGTGAGGTATATTATTACTTAATTTTCCTAGGAACATTAATTTCTTTAATTACTCTCCCGTCAGACCTTAATGAGGTTTCATCTTTCAGGATTATCAACACGGTTCTTCTCTTCATTCCTCCCCATCTGATGATAATTATTATTATTTTAATTTTCTGAGAAAGACAAGAGTCCTGGTGGATGTGGTCCTTTGCAACGAGTCGTTTATCTTTCTTTTTTTTTTGATTTATCGAGTTTGACGACGTGAACTTTCAACTTCAGAAAGAAATGGAGTCGTCTCTCTCTCTCTCTTTCTCTTGGAGTAATTAAGATTTATCATCGGAATAAAATAGAAACCGCCCACCTCTTGACATTTTAAGGATGCCATGATGTAGTGTACCGGCCAGTGCTCTTCCTTGTTCTCACGTTTTTTGCACGGAAATTTAGATTTCCTATAATTGTTTAGTTTAGTTAGTTAATATATATTATTATATTTACTAGCTTTCCCGACAGACGTTGTCCTGTAGGCCTTACTATGAATATTGATTTCAAATTTGTAATTAATACACGAATACTTTCAAAGGTATTTTCAGTATTAATATTATAAGCCGTCCTCGACCTAACCGACCTCGGTAGCCTAGTTGTACTAGCGTTGACTTCAGGTCCTGGGTTCGATTCCCGGTCGGGTCAGAGTTTTTCTAAGTGTTTTTTCACTTGAAATTTCTATCCGGGTTTGGCCTGTTGACGGACGGTTGATTGGACGGGACCGGTTGACTGGAAAAAATTACCTCAGGCAATAAGTTCCGCCGGCTATACTGACACCTTTGTATAGAAAAGTGTTATATTATATTATTATTATATTTACTGTTGGAAAATGAGTTAGTTGGTCATTTAATTATTATGTCAGTGTTTTGAGCTACTTACTCTAATAAATAAAAGTTTTATAGGTACCTATGTATAGATTTTTGAGAACCCTGCTCACAGAAGCGGCAAAATAACAAAAGACGAACCACGTTCGAATTTCAAAATTCATGTTTGAATTCACGAGTGTTCTATGACTACCACCAATATTTAATGCATTTTCTTTCAAACTTTAAGCAATGTCGATTCCAATTTCAAATATTCAAATTAGACAGTGTTGCCATTTTGAAAATACATTTTTGTTCTTTATGGAATAGTATTGTTCAAACCTATAATTTAGGTATTTCATGGTCGAATTTCGACCACTGGTCGACCACAAGTTCATTTGAATACACTTTCAATACAATGTCACAGATATCATTATTCTTATATGAGTACTATTTTTAACGTTAATTGTACCATTAGGTCCTGCAACCTTCATTATTGACGACAAGATTGTTTTATTTATCACTTCACCGCATACAAAACTCACCATTAGGTACATAGATTCATTATTCCCCAACTGTCTTGCTGAGGATTTGAACCTCGGACCCCTAAATGAAGTGCGTTGACACTACTGCTCAACTACGAACGGTCCATAAAAATAAAAAAAGATTATTCAGTAGGTAATCTCATTAAGGTTTTGAATTATTATAAATCACTGTAAAGTATAATTTATTGCGTTTCAGAAGCTCAGGGGAGTCTATTATGGATAATCCATTGTGTTAATCGTCTTAGAATTTCTACTTCTATTATTATTATTATTACTTTCTTACTTATATATAATGAAAAGCTAAAACTATGTAAGCGCAAAACACAGCTTAAGTTCCAAAGTTTTAGCTTAAAACTAATGTATTGTTGTCAAGGTCTATAGAGTTTGACATCAACCTCTGAAGTAAATAAACAACCGTTCCTATGTAAGTAAGTAAGTAGTGTTAAATCTTTCAGCAGGGCACCTACCTTTCGAAGTGGATGTTTTGCATAACATCATTGAATGATGGAAAATTTTATGTTGTACCATATTTTGAGGTTAAACATTGTTTGTTGGCAAGTTGGTATCAGTAGCCCTAGTATAAGTTTTCGATGATCAAATATCGAAACCATCATCGAAAGAACTTCGAAAATTTTCATACTAAAATTATCGAATGATTCGATCGTTTGATTTAAGAAGACTAATTGCACGCTAATAAGCGCTTATTAGCGTGCAATTAGCTTTCGATAAAACTCGTACTAGCCACACAGATATACCCATTATTGTTTTTTTTTATCTGCTAGGTATACTATTCAGCTATTCTAGAAAAAAATATGCGTGTACTGCCGTGTACCTCAAAAATCAGTTTCTCTGTAACCATTTTATATCCTGCAAGTCCGGGTTTGACAAAAAAAGTACAAATTAACTTGAAAATTATAAAAAATCGAAGTTGTTCCATGTCTGGATTTTCGTTTAGCCGTACTTTCTGGGACACCCTGCATTTTATAGCGTTAACACAGAGGAATTATTGTATGTTTTATCATAAAATTAGTTAAAGCAAGTACCTATGGGTTTTATTGTGTTGTCTTGTGTATGTGGATGAAGGTAAAATAAATAATTAATTATTGATAATTTATCTTCAGTCACGTGACTGTTGAATGAAGAAACCAATTTTCGGTTCTGCGCATCCTATAAAAAGTTCTCTAACACTAATCTATATAATATTTGTCTTGAACACTGACTCACTGACTGACTGACTGACTGCCTGACTGACTGACTGACTGATGTCATTAACGCCGCTAGATGACGCGCCACTCGCAACTAAAGACAAATAATAATATTGTTCTTCTAATACAATATGGCTGACAGCAGTGACAACTGACAGTAACATAATGATATTATTATGCCTGGTGGCTGAACACTTTTTTTAAAGGTCTTGACGTAGAGAAAAACAATTTTTTGGGTTATTAAAAAACTCACATGCGAAGTCAGCTATGATAAGAAAGCAAAGTGTACCAAATTAGGAAACTTTTACGCACAGCGGGACTTCATAGTGAAGAAAAGCCGTACTAATGCCATGAGTGCAATAAAAAGTTTGCGGTTTCAAGTAATTTAAAGAGTGACATGCGAACTCATAGCGGAGAAAAGCCATACGAATGCAATAATTGCAATAAAAAGTTCAATCAATCAAATGATTTAAACAACCAATGACATGCTAAAAGCTATTTGAATGGTAAGTTTGCAATAAAAAGTTTAATTTCTTTTTTAAGTTTGCATAAATAGTTCAATCAACCGTATGCTGTAAAGTATCACTTGCGAATTCAGCCGGACTTCGCTTTACTAATGCAATGTGTGCAATAAAAAGTTTGTGAACCCATAGCGGAGAAAAGCCATACGAATGCAACCATTGCGATAAAAAGTTTTATCAATCAAATGATAAAATCATGATAAAAGCCATTTAAATGCATACTTTGTTAGAAAAAGTTCAAAATTTGTTTAAAGTCTAAAGTTTGTATGAAAAAGTTTACCAAATCACGAATCTTTAATCCACACACACGAGATCATAGCGGAGAAAAACCATACGAATGCCATGTTTTCAATAAAAAGTTTACACACCTAGAGTAATTTTTTAAAGATTTTCATGTGAATTCATAACGTTGAAAAGCCAAACATATGTAAAGTTTGTTATAAAAAGTTCACGTTATTTTTGAGTTTTCATGAAGAATTCAATTAATCAAGTGTTTTAAAGTCTCATATAAGAATTCGGCAATACGAATGCAAATTTTAATGAAAAAGTTTAATCAATCAAATCGGTAAATACCCACATGCCAAAAGCTATTTGAATGTACAGTTTGTAATTAAAAGTTTAAGTTGTAGGTATTTGAGTTTTCATAAAGAGTTGAATCAACCAAGTATTTTGAAGTCTCACATGTGAATGCTCACAGCTATGCTATGAGAAAGTAAAGTTTGGATAAAAAGCCCATAAGTGGGCGCCACGGGTGCCTTTAAAAAACTAGTAACTAATAACTGTATTCAATGCACTCAGCCTGTTCTTGATATTGTTTTCATCCGAGTTTGACCTTTATTTAAAAAAAAAAGTGCGAAAGAACAGGAAGATACTTATTGGTCAAATCCTTTGACTGTTTCATTTAAATTGTTAGATATTTCCGTTCAATACGTTGTATGTATGAGGTTAAGTCTTGTTATTATCAAAGTGTGTTCTGGGTGTCCACAACAGAGATATATATTGTGTATCAAAAATGTTACAAGAAATCTTACCACTAGCTTATTTCTTCCCGCAAAGTACACACCAGTGGCGTGCGTTTGTTATAGTGTATCAGAGTAAGTTACTTCTACTTCTACCACCGCGTGAGGTAGAAGGGTTGGCGGTGCACTTAGACCTGTAATGAGAAATAAGAACGTATCTCGTAAATCCAAACAGCTGATGCACAATGCAATCCTCATCCCATCCATGATATGGGAGTCAAACTTGGAAACATGGACGAAAAATCTAGAAGTTGGAATAAATGCTGTGGAAATGAAATTACTTCGTAAGATATGCGGAAAGACACTGATTGATAACGTGAGGAATGATAAAATTTGAAAGGAATGTGGAATGGATGTTAACATTAGTGACTAGAATGAAAGTGGAAAACCTTTTTACGTTTTGTAAAAAAATAAGATGGTCTTTGACATCTAATGCATAGTAAAATGCAGTTTTCAATCTATAATATAAAAGAAAGTCGGGGTAGTGCGAACTTTTATAACTCGAGATCGGCTGAACAGATTTTTATGATGCTGATGGTTTGGTGGATTCTTCTTCGCTCCGGATAACAGAATACATAACTAATAAAACATCAATTGGTATAAAATACAATATTAATGTTACTATGGAACTAATTTCGATACAACAACGCCATAATATGTGAAAAATTCTATGCAAACAACAAACATAGCAGGTGTGAATGTTGCCCATTCTCCTGTATGGGTGTGAGTCCTGGCACCTGACCAAAGACAGGCACAAAAAGTCTCAGCTTTCGAAATGAAAGTGCCTCAGGAGAATTCTGGGCGTAAGATGGTACCACCGCATCACGAACGACGCTATACGCCGGATCAACCAGCGTTAGCCCATCACCTCTACCATTGTGGGGAAGAGATGGACTTGGCTGGGACATGTGTTAAGGATGCCGAATGCAGGTGTCCATCAAGAAGAGAACTGTTTTTTCTCCCACCAGGGTCCCGAAGACGAGGAAGACCCTCTCATACTGTATTCCGCTCCTTCGAAGCAGAGCTGAGGAATTTGGACATGGTGTGGGAGGATGTCGTAAACATTGCGCAATATCGAGCGCAATGGAGAGCTATTGTTGCCTCCCTATTCCCCTAAGTGGGGCGTAAAGGGAGTTTGGATTTGGATTGGATACGTATAAAAACGAATTTGAAATAATATTTTTT
Source organism: Mystacides longicornis (assembly GCA_963576905.1). Classification (NCBI taxonomy): domain Eukaryota; kingdom Metazoa; phylum Arthropoda; class Insecta; order Trichoptera; family Leptoceridae; genus Mystacides; species Mystacides longicornis. Next base: position 3,648,048 of record OY756432.1, read on the forward strand.
GGTTTAGGTAGGTACCTTCGAAAGTTTTTAACCGATTTTTTTTTGTCGTATTTAATCTCATTCATTACTAAGATGTTATAAAGACCATCAACATTAGGTGTAAAAAAATAAATGAAAAAATGTGGTTATTTTCTCCTAAAATCCCAGCGTTTAAACTGTTGGCTTGTATGGGTTGCACGCCACTGAAAGTTACATATACGAAGTAACATACTTGGTTCAGTTCCATTATACAAAGGTTTCTATCTTCTATATTGCCTTGTACAATACATCCTACATAAGATACACCCTTAGGAGTACTTTGTTAAAACCCATAATAGTGTGTGTACTCGACGGAATATTATAGATGTCAACCTTTTTAAGTGATGCCCAATTTAGATTATGTTGAAAATCATCGAATAAACTACCACAAAAAAATCAGGTGTAATGCATCTTTAAAGTAATAATTACGTGGATCGGATTTACGCATCAGGTTTAAAAAAATGACTAATAGAGTACGGTTATGAGTTCTGAAGAATTAAGAACGCAATGTTGTGTGGAAGTGAATTATGAGAACTTGAAACAAGTGGATGAGTATGTCTATTTAGCGGAGATGGATGGTGTGAAAGAAGGAAACTGGCTGGTAGAAGGGATGGCGGAGCAGTTAGACCTCTAATGAGAAAAGGGAACGTATCTTAAATCCAAACAATGCAATCCTGATACCATCCATGATGTATGGGAGCGAAACTTGGACATGGACGAAAAATCTGAAAGTTGGAATAAATGCTGTGGAAATAAGATATATTAGAAAGGAATGTGGAGTAGATGTTAGCGTAGTGAATAGAATGGAGGTGAATGAATTAAGGTGGTTTGAGCATGTAGAGAAAATGAACGAAGAGAGAATGACTAAATAATAATAAGTTCTTTATTCATTGGAAAAAAAATCACATTAGATACATTTTCATATCTCCCTCCACTAGGCATAGCCTGTCTTAGAGAGGAGATGTCACATAAGCATACATACTATATTATTAGTCGACATAGATAAAAATAAGGTAAAAAGACTATGATACACAATATTATGTTTGCACATAGTGTAAAAAAATAAAAAACATTGAGTAAAAATAAAACAAAGATTATAGTAATACCTAATAATAAAAAAACAATAATAATGTCAGAATATAATTTAAAAAATATAAAATGATGAAAGAATGAACATATGTAAATCATTAGTTATTTCACAAGCACATATTATCTTTATAAAAAAAAAGAAAATATATTTATATAATATAATAATAAATAAATAAAAATTGAAATAAATTAATTAATTAAATACACATATCTACATATAACATGCACACAACACACATAAAATATATAATATAACAAAAATAAATATAATGACACTCAACAAGCCCCACAAACAATCATGCAACATCATGGCCTCAGCCTAACAGCGACCCATAGTAATCTCTGCCGAGACCTAGGACAAACTTTGTTACCTTTCTCTTAAATTTTACTACGGCAGTTACACGCTTAAAATGATAGAGGAAAAAAGACATATGAACAGGGACTCAAACGAATATATAACCCTAAACAAAATCATTAAAAGGGAAGTCAGAAAGGACGTACGAAAATACAACACGATTCTTATTACAAACACAATAGAGTCAAATAGAAACATGAAGATTCTTAAATCAAATAATAATAATATGGGCAAATCGAATATAATTAAGATCAAGAACAGAGATGGACAAGTTCAAAATGATAAAGATAAGATAGTAAAAACGGTTCAAAAATTTTACACAGATCTATATAAGCCTGTGACTCCTCAGAAAGAAAACAACTATGCAACAATATTGAACATCGGCTCAGAGGAAATGCCGGAAATAGAATGCAACGAAGTACAAAACGCCCTTAAATACATGAAAAAAAACAAAAGTCCCGGAGAGGACCAACTGACGAGCGACATGATGAAACTAGGGGGAGAAGAACTCATCCAGGCAGTACAATTACTCCTAAATAAATGTCTAGAACAACAAATTATACCTGAAAAATGGAAAAATGCAGAAGTCATATTATTATACAAGAAAGGAGACCCCGAAAACCTTGAAAACTACAGACCAATAAGTCTACCATCCCATCTATACAAACTACTTACGAAAATCCTGACAAATAGATTAACACCTAAGCTAGATTTCTACCAACCAGCGGAACAAGCAGGTTTTAGAAAAGGTTTCGGAACAACCGACCACTTACAAGCATTGCGTCTACTCATTGAAAAGAGCACAGAATACAACATTGATATCCACTTAGCTTTTATTGATTATAAAAAAGCATTCGACTCAATAGCTCAATGGGAAATAATAAATGCACTTAACGATGCTAGAATAGACTCAAGATATTCAAAATTAATAAAATATATATATGACCATGCTACTCTGGACGTAAGAATAGATGAAGACACAAAAACAAACAAAATAAGAGTGGAAAGAGGGGTCAGACAGGGTGACACGATATCACCCAAGTTGTTCACACTTGTACTGGAAAACGTATTTAAAACATTAAACTGGGAACAGAAAGGAGTAAAAATCAATGGAATTTACCTAAATAACCTGCGCTTCGCCGACGACATAGTATTGTTCAGCGAAGACTTAGAAGAACTTATCTCTATGATAAAAGAACTCCATGACGCTTCCCTAAAGATCGGTCTAGAGATGAACATCAGTAAGACTAAAATCATGAGCCCATCCAACAGCAACATCATCATGGATAATAAAACAATAGAAGCTGTTGAGGAATATATTTATCTCGGACATAAAATCAAATTAGGGAAAGAAAACCAAATTGCAGAAATCCCCAGGAGAATAGGACTAGGATGGGCAGCCTTCGGAAAAATGAAAGATATATTAAAAAATAAAGATATACCAATGAATCTGAAAAGAAGGGTATATGAACAATGCATCCTCCCCGTAATCACCTATGGCCTGGAAACCATTACGCTCACTGCCAATACTGTACATAAATTAAAATGCACACAAAGGTCCATGGAAAGACAGATGTTAGGCGTGAGTCTAAAAGACAAAATAAGAAACGAAGAAATAAGACGCAGAACTAAAGTCATGGACATCATGGACCTTGTTGCTAAACAGAAATGGCAGTGGGCGGGACATGTCGCCAGACAGGGAACGGAGCGATGGGCACCCAGAATCCTGAAATGGAGACCATGGGATAAAAGAAGAGGAGTGGGCCGACCCCAAAAAAGATGGGCCGATGATATTATCCCAGTCGCGGGCAGAGGGTGGATAAGAAAAGCCCAGGATAGAGGAGAGTGGAAAGGAATGGAAGAGGCCTATATCCAGCAGTGGAGAGATGGCTGAGGAAGAAGAAGAAGAAGTTACACCCTTCAAATCCTCACTCATTTCATTATATATTTTAGGCCCAATGAAAATCATATGTCTCTGTCCAGCTGCAGTCCTCATGAATGGAATCTCCATATTGACTCTCAAGGCCGATCTAGTCGATACTATTGACACTTTCTCATTAAAAAAATACTTTTTGCTATGAATAACTATTAAAATGGACTTGATATATAACTGCCTACAATCCAAAACTTGAAATTGACTGAATATCTCATCTGTTGAGTATCTTCGAGGCTTTTTTTAGTATAGTTTTCAATATGTATCTCTGAACCACATTTAACATTTCAATTATCGACTCAGTACAACCACCCCAAGCAGGAATCCCGTACAGCAAGAGAGACTGGGTCATAGAGTAGTAGACAACTCTCAATGTTTTTATATCCAATATGCGTCTAAGCTCTCTATAGATATAGATAGATTTTCTCAATCTGTTCGATAAATGCAATATGTGTTCCTCCCATCTAAGTCTGTAATATATTATTATTCCTAAATATTTTACCGAGCTCACTCTAGTAATAAAATCACACCTGCATTCAGCACATACTCCTCTACACTGATGCACTCTCATGCCATTCCCATCAGTGGGCTGACCTCTACTATTCAGACTAAAAGTCAAAAAATGTGTTTTCTTAGTGTTCAAGGTAAGCAAACTGTCATTCAACCAATCTTTCACTCGCCTTAATCCCCTCTCGGAGACATCCCAAACCTCAGACCAAGTACTTCCCTCAAAGATCAGAGCCGTGTCATCTGCGAAGGTTATGACGTCTCCATCCAAGCCAATGCTACAAAGTTGGTTTATATAGATTATGAACAAAATTGGCCCCAACACGCTCCCCTGTGGCACTCCAAATGACACACAAGCTTCATCACTACAGACATCACCAATTTTTGTATATTGCACTCTATCCCGGAGGTAACTTTTGAACCAATCATGAGAGGGACCAGTAATCCCCACATCAGTGAGCCTATCAAGTAACAAAGTATGAGACACGGTATCAAAAGCCTTCGCTTTCCATATATTTTATTATTTAAATGGATATAAATAATTATGTAAATCTGAAAGAATGAATGTACGTAGACGAGATTGACCTCGAATGACATGTGCCGTCTTCAGGAGGGCCGAGTCAGGAGCAAAAGGGATAGAAGAGCATGTGTGCGTTTGGAGGAAGCGAAAGAGATTTGTTTGCAGATAGGAAGGATGGAAGTCCGTTCTATCTGCCTACCCCCTGCGGGAAAGAGCGTGATGAAAAAAAAATCTGTTCATGATATTCTATTCTTCCTTTAAACCCAATACTCGGAGGCAACAAGAGCTCTCCATTGCACTGATTCTTGACCAATTTTATGACCTCCTCACTCAACATGTCCAAATTCCTCAGCTATGTCTCGAAAGAACGGACCATGGGAGGGTCTTTCTCGTCTTCATGACAATGATGAGAGGAAGAACAGCGCTCTCTTCGAACAACTAACTGTCATTTTACATTCTTAGTACCATAATATGTCCCAGCCATCTCAAACTCCTCTCCGCATGCAATCGTGAGAATGACTTTTTTATTGGACGAAAGAACAAAGACTTTCCATATATTTTATTATTTAAATTCAATAAAATTAAACTATTTTTGATAATGCCACGAGACTCGATCAATAAAAGAAGAAAAAACGAGAAACGAACTATTTGGCACAATCTGGTCTCGTTCCTTCGAAACGAAGCTCTATGCATGGGGATAGTTAGAGAGGAGAACTTTGATTTAGATATTGTGTGTAGTGGAGGCTCTGTTAATCTCCCCATATATTTATGAGGGATGGCAGATTCATTAAAATAATCATAATAAGGGTTTTCATTTGACCACCGACTTGTGGATTTTTGTAAACGTTAAGTAATAATATAAGAATAATAATATTCAATCTTATGTTGTTGACACCTCTATTTCCGGTCAAATAGAGTTCGTTTACTTATGTACAAAGTTTCCGTGAGGTTGTATGTTTGGGTGATTCTCCAAGGGTATGCACGGGACGCCTATAATATTAAGGTTCCTTATTGTAAAGGAACTACTTTATCTCTTAAGGATTGTTTAAAATTATCAGCGCAATCATATAATTATTATTGTAATAATATGCTGAGAGGTCTTCGAAATACAAGAGACAAGGATTTTTAAATGAATGATATTCTTATCACAACGTTTAAATTTATATCCTTTCTAGTCTTTTCCAGGACTAGATCTTAACAAGTGTAAACATAAAAAAACACTTCTCATTGTGTACTACAAAATTTATTCAATAGCATAAACTATAGGGAGGAATCACTCACTTAAGGCCTCAGATGGATAAATAAATAACATATTATTAAAGATTGTTGAAAAATTGTGAAGTGGTTGGTAGACTAGCGGTTACAACGCCGGCTTTCGTACTGTTTCGTGTGGAGGTCATGGGTTCGATCCCAGGTGCCGACCATCTTCCTCTTTCACGAGACAAGCTTTGAGTGGCTTACTATGAAAGAGTCAAAGTAAGAGTGTATTTGTGTTCACTTTGAGTGACCACAGAATCATTTTTAGAAAAAAATATATTAGGTATAACTTTATGTTGGATGCAACAAAATGTTTTACATATGTATGCCTACCTCTGTAAATATGTTTTGATAGTGTTTGTGTATTTGTGATTTAATATATGTTATTGTAAGAAAAGGCTCTTAAGCCGTATATTGAATAAAATAAAATAAAATAAAAAAATAAGTGGGAAATTCAATTGTAAGTCAAAGATAGGATATTCAATAAAAAAACTTTTCTAAACCCACAAGGAATCGAATCCAGGATATGTTAATAACGAACCTCGCGCACAAGGCAAAAAGGCTACCTATTTCGGTTAGAATTAATTTTTGCACATTAGTTTCTATTAGTAAACAATTTTCTTGATCTCTCTTGCTGTCCAAGCACAAAAAAATGCTTAATCATGGTGAGTCTTGCTTTCACTTTATCGGTTGATTCTCTCACTTTTTATTCATAGAAAATCAAGAAAAAATATAAACTTTTAAGCCCCATGTGCTACCGCGATCAAATTGTGTTGGTCTATTGTGACATAATATTTCAATTTATTCTTGGAGCGCTGTTTCTGTTTGTGCCTCATCTCCACAGGTCTCTTGCAGAGTATCTGGTCCTCTTCTTGGCAAGAAGTCTCCTTAATCGTATTTTTGATGCTCCCGAAAGATAGGTCCTAATTGGATTGGTACACAACGTTCTAAGTTTGTCTAGATTCCATTTTTTCAGGCTGGCTTAGTGTGATCACTTTACGTAAACAACATTCGCCATTAGGTGGTGATGTTCAAATTCCCGAACATTATGAGAAATTGTCTGGTATCAGAGAGAGAGAACACCCTTAGATAATATTTATTAGAATTCTTGGTATTAATTATTGTTTCCTTAAGATAAGAGATCAAACATATCTATTAATAAACATATCCTACCACATTCAATCGATATGATGTATATATTGTACGTAGGTGATGTTAATTACAGTGTTATCTAATGATACATACAACGGTATCAGATTATTTGCTTGTGGTAACAGGGGTGTTCTGTGAAGATTTAGAAGGGCTTGAATACCTACACATATATTATGTAGGCAGATAAATATTTTGTATAGATAACTATTAGATACAAACATTACACTTATTTAAAGTTCAATTTTTTAACCAAGAACTAACTGCCAACTCTTCAATACGTGCATTCTGCCAGTGTTATTATATGGTTGTGAATCCTGACATCTGGCAAATACTCAATAGAAGATGATCCTTAGTGTCAAGCACAGATTTTGGGGATTAGGTGGTACGACTGTGTCTCAAATGAGACAATACGCGCCAGAGCAGCATAACAATAATCCAGAATCGCAGAATGAGTTGGCTTGGACAGAGTCTTGAATACGCAAGCCTTTTGTACAATCCGGATAAGACAAAAATGCCAGGCAAGCTAATATTATTAACAATCAAGCGGGCATTCACTGCGGTTTTACAAGATGATGGACTAAGCTGGGATGAAGCTGTGCAACTGGCGCAAGATAGAGAAGCTTGGAGGAACTTTGTGGCGTCCACATGCTCCACACTGGGAGCGAACGTGGATTAAGTACCTAAGCGGGTAAGCAATTCCGATACATTCCTTTGGTAACATTCTAAATAACATCCTGAGGTCGTGGGTTCGATCCCAGGCCTTCACGACACAAGCTTTAAGTAGCTTACTGTGAAAGAGTCAAAGAGTATTTATTTGTGTTCACTTTGACATTTATTTACAAATAATTAGATATGTAAAAGTAGAAAGCTACTTAGGTATCAATACGGGTTCCTACTCTCTTCCAGGTGAAGTTATATTATTTTAAACTATTTAGGTCTATATACCTTTGTTATATTTTAAACAAGGGCATTTTGACGCATGTCCACGTCAGAAGTCCCGGCGTTTATTAACATTTTGAGTCGGGTCATTCGGAAGGGTATTTTGGGAAATCACAACTCACCACCGCTCTTAGCAGATGAATAGTATTCCAAGGGCTCATTACTATATTATTTTTTCAACTACTGATTTTATAATTATATTTTCTTTAACAAACGTTTAATAATTAATAACTCTCTTATATACATAGTACATAGGTGTCAGTGTAGCTTGCGGAGCTTTATGCTTGAAGCATTCTCTACCAGTTAACCGGCTCCATCCAATTCGAGAGAGGATTCCAACCCCGAGTAGAAATTTCAAGTGAAAAAACACATTGAAAATTTCTGACCCGACCGGGAATTGAATCTACGACCTCGCTGTGCGCATGAAAGCCGGCGATTTATACCACTGGACTACCAACCACAGGATTGGTTGGCAGAAATTTTTCACCCTCTTTCACTCCACATAGTGTCAGTCCATTCACTCCACATAGTGTCAGTCCATTCACTCCACATAGTGTCAGTCCATTCACTCCACATAGTGTCAGTCCATTCACCCCCCAAGTTGAACATAATATGTTCAATTATTATGAAGTGGTCGTTCCGGGAGTTTTTCGGTTTTCCCCTCGATTATGGTATTTAGAAGACTTTCATTCGGTATTTCGCTTCATATCCATTTTGCACGCCCTTCAGACGGCGTTTTGAAGAAAGTGTCTTCCTCCTACGGTTCTTTGTAAAACCTCTCCATTCGTGATGTGGTCCCTCCAGAATATAAAACCTTGAAGTCTTACACAGTACCAGCTCTTAAAAACTTCCAGTATCCGAACATCTCTGTCGGGTAGGAACCAAGTCTCACATCAACACCACCTATATTATTAAGGCCTTAGCGCTGGGAATGTGACGTCACATTGTAAGGCCCAGTATGTACTTGCCTATATCTGTATGTACCTACTTACCACTTTATGATATCTGTCATACAGCGCCGGCGGCCTGGGCCCATAGATTTTTATATATGGACCTAGATGGAGTACTCCTATATATTTTCATAGTAAAAAAGTGAAGCCGCATTGGCAGGCAATTTTGACAGCATGGTAGTCAAAACGGAATGTAAAAAAATATGTTAACATTTATAAAACAAACTTGAAAATTATCAAATCGTACTTATTTCAAAGTAAAAATACCTACGATTTGTTGTAAAAAAAAACAGGGGAAAAAAACGAATAAATACATATATGCCGTACCACGTACTTTTGGGAACCAAACTGTCAAAAGTTGCAATATTTGGGCTTCACTTTTGAACGCGATTCGGGATTCTAGGTTGTATAGAATTCCGTGCCTGGGCCTCGAGTGTGACGTTAGAGGCAAAATGGCCGCCAGCGCTTAGGCCTTCTTTTAATATAGGTGGTGTTGTCTCACATACTGCTATAATGGCTAAAAATATCGAAGACAGTGGATGACAAAAATATGTTTTTATTCAAAATAAATACCTATTTTTATACAACCTTAAAAATGATCAAACCCATATAATATTGCCGTAGTATGGGGATAGCTCTTCATTCAGTGGCATGAAAAAGATTTGGAGGTCCAACAATTTCTCCACCAAAACCAAATGTCGTCTATTGAACGCGTGTATTATGCCAATTCTGTTATACGGCTGTGAGTCCTGGCATTTGACAAAGGCCCAGCAAAAGAAACTTCTCAGCGTTGAAAACAGATTCCTGCGACAAATACTGGGAATTAGGTGGTATGATTTTGTGACCAATGACTCTGTCCGAGAAAGAACACTACAGCCCTTCGTTACTTCAGTCATCCTAAATCGCAGACTGAGTTGGCTCGGGCACGTCCTCCGTATGTCTCCCGACAGCGTTGGCCAAGCCAGCCTATTTTACAATCCGGGCGGAACAAGAAGAAGAGGAAGACCGTGCCTCACTATTGCGCGAGCCTACAGCGCCGACCTGCAGAATATCGGACTGACCTGGGAGGAATCGGAGCGGCTGGCGCAAGACAGAAGTGCATGGAGGGACCTAGTGGCGACCACATGCTCCACCTTGGGAGCGAACGTGGATAGGTAAGGTATGGGGATAAATTACAACAACTACAAAACTTTTGTTTGTAATACAAAACAAGCTATAATACGACAATATACAATAGGTATCGTGATATTATTAAAGTGAAATTAAGTTATAATATAAGTAAAGGTTTTACAATGCCGATTTAATTAATTCTGAGTGATTTTAAATCTCCGTGGTTTTATTATTTAACTCGGTTTTAATTGGATTTCGTCTCGTAACGAGATAAAACGATTCATTCAAAAAATATTCGACAGCTTCATCCATTCTTGTTCCGAATAACAACAAAGTGATATTAATTCGTATTATTGTCTTGGCATTTCAAAGAAAGCAACACAAAAACGTCTTGCTTTCTTCTCTTCTTTGAGTGGTGTTTTCAGGTTTCCAGTTTTGTGTTTTTTGTACGATATTCGCTCGGCGAAAAATAATGCATGGTCACAGGTGACAATTGAACCGATGCAGGATCTTTGGTAATAATATGTGGGATAAAAAATTTGCTCTTGTACTAAAATTACTTTAAATAATTCCACTAAGAATGCATTTTCAACTCGTTGATTTTATTTAAAAGGTCACAAAACTGATATCATGTGGATGGGGGAAAGGAAACCATAAATGAATGAATTTTGAGGTAAATAAAAACTCTGTTATGGAGAGGGAGATCTGACATAGGATGGTCTCATGATCCATGCATTTGTCTTCAAGTCTGGTCTCACGCGAATTCTCTCTTTCACAGTCTTTCAAGAGCTTAATTATTCACTGAACATTCTTCATTAGACTGATGTCACAAGAATAATTCGAATTTAAAGGCTCGCCGTAAATCTTCAAGGTGTTCTCAGCTTTCCGAAATTCATTTGTGCCAGCGAAAAATAATGTTCCACACAGGTCTCTTTTACTTTCAAATGTTGCATTTCCCAATTCTCCAAGCTTATCACAACATTTAATGGCATCATGGCGTTGCCCTTATTTTCACGGTGCCATTTTTTTGTCTGTAGGTCGATCCTCTCCTTAACTGCTTTCCTCCAAATCCCCGCCCTCCATCCTTCTATTTGTGATTTCCGGATTACTTCACCAACAGTCACCCCTGCTTCCGCATTGATCTGATGGCCTAACTCATCGTACCGGGGCTCTCATTCGGTATCCGTTTTCCTCGTCACGTCCTATCATGAAGGTCTTTTACAGCGAGTTTTCTTAACGCCTTGCGACCTGGCCGAAAAATTGGACAATAGCTTTTGTGGCTGAAATTCTGTGCTTCACACCCTAAGTATTTACACAATGGTATGGCTAGCTATGCACGATATTCCCACCATATCTAGAAGGCATCCATACGCTGTTTGTCCCTCGAACTTCATTGTCCAGCTATCAGCAGTCTCAGCACTGTGAAAAAATCTTTGAAAGACTAGATTTCTGACTAGTGAAACGTTTATCCTACTCGATACCTTAGAAAGCTTCTTTATTTCACAAATCAAATCACAAAGTTTTAACACTTTTTTAAACGTAGAGTAGTGAAATTCTGCTTGAGGTGTATTTCTTTATATATCTTGATAAATATTTCCCAACAAATCCTTTTCAATATTCGATCGCAAAATATCATACAAAAAATTATATTTTTGGGATATTTTTTTTTTACAATTTGAGAGGTCATGACAATACATATAAATCAATAACTTAGAAACATATTTATTTATTTATCGTATGGCTTTTTTACAACACATCTTAAAATCTAGACATAAAACAGTAATAAAAGCACAGATATGTATCTGATTGTCAAAGGTTAAGGTCAATATTTAAAATGTATTCAGTTGCTGAGTCACTCATCAAGAGGAAATCCCTGAAATTCCCCGCGTATGATCTGAGGTCGCATTCGGTCAAATTATGGACCAGCGAAGACCCCAACATTACTTGCAATATATAGAACATCTCTAATAAATTCATAACATCAGAATAGTAAATAGTTAAAAATTCAAATTACATACCTATAAATACAACATTATTGGATAGTTTATTGGATAGTTTTTGTGAAAATTCAGAAGCGTGATAAACAACCTCACGGTCCCGATCTGATTTTTCGATTTCCTGCCGGGATGCTCGAAAAACCAGAAAAAAACAGAGCTGATGTGCCATTCTTAGCCGGCAACCGTACCCCACGGTCTACTTCATAAATATGTTGAATAATTAAAAAAATGCGATAATCACGTCATACTGCGTGTGACCTAAACGATATTTATTTTCTGAAAACGTGTTAAGTGGTGAAGGTATATAAAATAACACTAAAAAAGGTTATCCACTTTAACAGCACTATTTTCCATTATCGTGAGTAATCAGCTCGATGTTAATGTTTTTATTGAAACTCCGCAGAGATTGGCGTAATTGAGGTTGGCGGAAAATCATTTTGGCGATTCGCTTTCCGTTAATATCAACGAAATGTAATTAAAATTTAATTTGTCAAATCATTTTTATTAACATCAGTCAACAGGGGAACGAAAATACCTTTTTAATTTGATATTTGAAACTTCTTTTTCATACTAACTAACAAAAGTGCGCCTTTATTGAATACGAGTTACATAAAAATTTACAGTGTTACGAATAATGTAGGTATGTACCTACTTAATTACATTTTTTTTTGTAGGAGTTCTTTTAATTTTAGATTTACAAGGTAACATTTTTTATTATTATTTTTTTATTATTTTATTTTTTTTTTAGATTTTTATTTGGATTTAAGCTTTATAAAACGAGTACATAATATTATTATGTCTTACTTTTTAACACGAATAACCTTTTGGTCTACTTTTGGAATAGTGTGTAAAAATTACTTCCAACTCATAAAGACGTAGCACATTGATTCTATTCTCGTAATCAATCGCTTTTAAAAATCACTTAACGATAAGATTAAGACACGATCGCAAGCAGTCGTATTCACAAAACTATCGGAATCTAATCTTAATCCTATCTTGAACTAGATCATTTTCATACTGATATTTCAAACATAACGATTTTTTAAGATAGATATCTTGTTTTGTGAATACCAATCCGCCATTTTATGATTGTCAATCAAGATAAGAGCGTATTAAGACCGCTACGAGAATAAGGGCACAGTTTTGGGATCCAATGTGAATATTGTAAGAAAGTGAGAAAAACATAAGATTAGTATCACATTTATTTACATTATAGGTATACTTATGTTCATAATCTATACTTATAGGGCTTCGTTTAGTTAACAATTTTACCTCAAGCTAAAATAAAACTTTTGTAGGTATAGATAGGCAGTAGAAAAACGATGAAGGTCACATTTTTATAAAGGTTTAAAGATCTAGACTAGTGGGAACAGATTTTAACATCTCTAATATTAATGAAAGTCGGGTTAGTGCGAACACTTATAACTCGAGATCGGCTGAACAGATTCTTTCAATGTTTGATTTATTGGATTCTTCTCCGTTCCGGATACCAAAATAACTAATAAAAAGTGGAAAAAAATAGGTAAGAAATGATATAAAATAATAATATTATGTTGAACGTTAGTGTTGAACGGATCACCTGCGAAGCGCCAACGCCATCGCGGGTAGTTCCCTCTCATTCTCGCATACGTGATTGCCGCTCTTACAGTAGCCCACCCCACTTACTCCACCGCAAAGTCAACAAAATTATCGGGCACATTCTTTCTGATACCTACTTCATAAGTGAAGAAGAATGTGTGCGCGCGCGCGCATATTATATTCTCACGTTGTTCCCACCTTAGCTTTGAATACGAATGAAATATGGATGTTGTAGAAATATTTTAACATTATTATTTTAGTAGTAACTTAATCGGATTAACAGGACAACGTCTGTCGGGAAAGCTAGTATCAAATATAATAAAGGGGTTAAGTCCGTCCATTGCTGGTTTTTCTTTCTCGTTAAAATTCACTTTTTACACGTAATATTTTTCATACTTTTATTATTCAAAATTAAATAAGTACCTAGGTACCTACTACAAATCCAAATGGGAAAGTTGCTATGATAATTAATAATAACAAGAAGTATCCGCTGGAAATATTACATTTTATAAATATTCATTGATACCTACATAAAATTGGAAAAAATATAAAAGTGTTCGCAGTTTTTTTAACGCGGTAAAGTAAAATTGGGAGGCTCAAAGAGACAATATAAATAAATTAATAAATAATTATCGGGGATTTGAACATAAACCACCTAATGGCGAAAGTTGTTAACGTAAAGTGATCACACCAATCCAGCCTTCGAAATTACTGTAGAAGACGGTCGCAAGCCTGTAGTGGTTTGTTCACACCGTTTAAAAATCGAACAGTATTAGTCAGCCATCAGTCGTTGATATATTCGTTAAATGAATAATGCTTTTTTGTGAAAATAAAATACGTTTTTAATACAACCATTCAAAAAAGTCAAAGGGTGGACTTATCCCGAAGGATCTCTTCAAGCCAACCCAATATATGTAACAGCTGATTTATAGGAAAATCAAACAATAAATTACCCTTTTCTATGCCTATCATCCTAAAGCTTTTGCTGCAAGGTATTTTGAAAATCTCCTGGATTTAAATATGTAAGGTTTCTTTAAATTTGACAAACTCAAGTTATTAAGCCGGATCATTGATCATGACGTGGTCATTCGAGCCGTATAATTATTCTTGAATGATTTCTTTTCTTTTTAAATGAGAGGACGATGTGGTCCTCTCAGTTGAATCACTGATCGTTTGGTCCTTCGTGCCGGATCAATGATAATGTGGTCCTTCGACCTTCATTATTCTTGAATAAACTTCTAACGTTTCATTAAAATAAAATATAAATAAAGTTATAAGTTTTCTTCTTTATAAAGTTCTTATCAGACTTATAGCTTATTTTGGTTACTTATAGACTTATAACAGTAGAATCCCAGCTATTTACATTAATTTTCATGTAGAATTTCAATACACGAGGAATGAAATAAATTAAAATATCCCTTAATATTTCTTAAATCTGAAACGATTGATGAGAATTCAATTAATTTACGAAATGAACTTGCGATTTTCAACATCAGTGACAGCCTGTTAATATCGACACATCAATAGGCTTTCAATTTAAAATGAATTATTTGACAATATTATTATTTTGATTTCTGATGGGATCTATGAATTAGTTGTACTGGATGAATGTATCAAACAAAATTATTATTTTTGATTATTTGAATATTAATTTTATTATGAGTACATAAATATGAATTAAATTAAACCACATAGAACTTTAATTATCACACAATATAATGTTAATAATACTTCTGATTGTTTTTCAAATTCATATTTAATACAACTATCTATCTAAAGGCTGTCCTAAAATTAACGAAAGATTGTGCGATGAAGCATATTTTCACCTCGACGATATTTGTTTATAAACGTGGTATACCACGTATCGTATATAATAATTATAATATCAACATTACGCAAGATCGAGCGCAATGGAGAGCTCTTGTTGCCTCCCTATGCCCCTAAGTAGGGCGTAAAGGGAGATTGGAGTTGGATTACCTATTATTTGCCAATAAAAAATGCACTCACAATGTACCTACCACTTTTCGCAGCGGGTTTTGTGCAAAAGGCATCGTTGGACCTTTATTTGAAAAACTGACTCTGCTTGTCTCTGAGAACGTAGAAAATAATTAGAGTATAAGGAAGGATTTGGTGTGTTGTTACAAAGACGAATGTTTATAAATTGAGATGATTTGGGGATGTTGATAGAATGGATGAATTAAGAATTACAAAAAAATAAAATAAATCGTTTCCGTACTCAATGAAGATCAATGAATGTCTGATGTGATGATTAAACATATTATTATGTTTAGATACATCAATGCAAATCACTTGATAAAAAGATTCTGTGGTTCCTATTTTTGGCAAAGCAAATTCTTTTTCAAAATCCCTTATAGATTAATAACAGCCCCTGTGTTGAATTTTAAAATTCGCATTATATTTTTTAATACTAACAAATATATTAAGTACGAGCCCAATTTGAAAATAACCCGAACGCCTAAAAATTGAATTTAAATAATGTAATCACAAAAGGGATCAAAATTGCGAGCACACGACATCTAATTGAATATTTCACAATGCGTAGATTCATCCCGCGAGGGTCGACATTTTGGACTTTTGACATCAGAAACAATAATAATTAAATATTCTTCCCTTTAAATACGTACGCACAACTCTGACACCGGTAAAATTTCCCAAAGGGTGTGTTTTAAACTCATTTAAAATGTTATCGACTCAAATAATTGAACTGGGACATGTGTGGTGACATCTCTAAAAGAGACCGCTTCTTTAAGACCAAGTACTTCTTCCTTATATTAAACAATGATCTCATCTTCACATTCTTCCCCATCAGCTTTGTTTAGTCTACTGCTTGTTTTTTTTTATTACAATTCCACTAACGAAATGAATGATTTTTGGTAAGCTTTCTTCCAAATTGTATAAGTTCTATCCAACTTACCATGTTAAATGGTAAGTTGGATATGAGTATTGTAGTCCAATTCTGCTTTTGTTTCCCCATGCTCTTCAAGGATTTTGGGATCTGTACTATGGGTGATCTTACTTCTTCTTTTATATTATTACTAGCTGACCCATCGAACTTTGTCCCGCCCTGATGTCAATAAAATATTGTTGGGTTACATTACATAATAATATAATATCAAACATAGCTGCATGACAATTCGTTGTGAAAAAATCAAAAGGAATGTGGTTATATGTAATATACAATTAAAATGTCGGTAACATTACCGCCATCTGTGGATACATAGGGAAAACATTGATCTATAGAATCTTTCTATCTAAATATCAATCTACCCGACATCATTTCCCCAACAGATGGCGGTCACAGTACCGGTTAGAAAATCCGATCCATACTAACTTTAATATTATCAATCAATCAATCAATTCTCCCTTTTACACCCCACTCAGGGGCATAGGGAGGCAACAAGAGCTCTCCATTGCGCTCGATCTTGCGCAATGTTTATGACCTCCTCCCACACCATGTCCATGTCCCTCAGCTCTGCTTCGAAGGAGCGGAACACAGTGTGAGAGGGTCTTCCTCGTCTTCGGGACCCTGATAGGAGGAAGAACAGCGCTCTCCTCGGCCAACTGTCATTCGGCATCCTTAACACATGTCCCAGCCAAGTCCATCTCCTCCCCACAATGGTAGAGGTGATGGGCTCACGCTGGGTGCGCCGGCGTATAGCGTCGTTCGTGATGCGGTGGTACCATCTTACACCCAGAATTCTCCTTAGGCACTTCATTTCAAAAGCTGAGACTTTTTGTGCCTGGGCTTTGGTCAGGTGCCAGGACTCACACCCATAGAGGAGAATGGGCAACACACACGCATCAAACAGTTTACATTTCGTCTCGACACTAAACGCCGACGCTTTCCAAATCTTGGTCATGTTGTTAAAGGCGCCACTTGCTATACCGATACGTATCGGGAGCTCAGCCCCGAGGTCACCAGAGGTGGTAATGGTTGCTCGCAGGTATTTAAATTTATCCACCCGGGAGACCTGTGGGGCTAGTACGGGTTTTATCGAAAGCTAATTGCATGCAAATAAACGCTTATTAGCGTACAATTAGTGTTCTTAAATCAAACGATCGAATCATTCGATCATTTTAGTATGAAAATTTTTCGAAACTCTTTCGATGATCGTTTCGATATTCGATGACCGAAAACTTATACTAGGGCTACTGGTGACCGTCGATGGTTATCGGTAGCTGTTTATCGGGGCAGGCATTACTCGCCATGAGCTCCGTCTTACTGGCATTGACTCGAAGGCCAAGGCGTGCCGTTTCGTCGCAGAGTCTTGAAACACTGCGCTGTAATTCCTCCACTGTCGTACTGAACAACGCTAGGTCGTCCGCGTACTCCAGATCGCACAGTTCGCCCATTAGACCATCTCTCTGTGTTATCGGTATACCTCTTGCTCCTTGCATGGACTTTCTCAAGAGGAAGTCCATGACAATAATAAATATAAATGGAGCCAGTACGCAGCCCTGTCTGACTCCCGTAGTGATCCTGAAAGCTTCAGTAGGACCACCTGGCGTTTTGACGCTACACTCGGAGTCTTCATACAGGGACTGCACCATTTTTACTATCTTCGGAGTTATACCGTACAGAGCTAAAATTTTCCATATCGATGGTCTATGTGGGCTGTCGAAGGCCTTTTCAAAATCTATGAAGCAACAAGCGACTGGAGAGTTAAACTCTTTGCACTGCTGAAAGATGCACCTGGCACAGAAAATTGGGTCCGTGCAGGACTTGCCAGGTACAAAGCCGCATTGTTGCTCTCTCAGGACAGCCATGATAGGCCCCCGAATGCGGTGTAGTAACATCTGAGATAATACCTTACCGGGAACACTCAGTAGAGTAATTCCACGGTAGTTTCCGCATTCAAGGGGGTCCCCCTTTTTAAATATTGCGACGATGGATCCATTCCGCCAATCTTTTGGGCACCTCTCCTCTTCCCACGCCATTTTAAATATATCAAGAAGTGGTTGGCCAAGGGTGTCTATGCCTTGTTTGAGGAGCTCTGCGTGGATTCCATCGTCTCCTGGCGCTTTGTTGTTTTTCAATCTCATCACGGCCAGCACCATCTCGCTGTGGGTCGGCGGATCTTCACATATCCCAGTCGCCTGAGGTATATTCAGACCCGCCAACTCCTCCTCAAAGTTGTAAGGTGAGGAGGGTTCGGGGCGGTTCAATATTGACTCAAAGTACTCCCTCCATCTCCCTTTAATCAGTTCGGGGGCAGTGACAGTGGCTCCACGAGAGTCTCGTATTGCCGTCACGGGTCTTTTTTGACCCCTGCCCCCGACCTCCCGGGTGATTTCGAAGAGTGTCCTCGAGTCATTACCGAGTGCAGCAGACTGTGCTCGCCGTATCTGAGAGTCCAGGTGTCTTCTTTTATCTGTTCGTACAGAGTGCTTCACCTTGCGGCTCAGCTCCCTGTACTCAGACACCAAAGCGGCCAGTTTTTGAGGGTCTTTTTCGCTGTCTCTGAGGGTCTTAGCCTTCTGGCGATCTTCGATGAGACTCCAGGACCCATCGGACATCCATATTGGCCTCTTTTTATTCTTGTAGCCAACAGAAGAACGTGCGGATTCCATAACCGCGTCACGAAAGCTAGTCCAGGCTGACTCAATTGGGGCAGCTCCGGGTGAATCCTGCAAGGGGGCAAACCTTGTGCGTAACTCAGTCTCGTACGTGTGGCGACACTGAGCACTCTCCAACCTGCGTATGTCCAGCGGGCGAGGAGCAGACGATCTTGGCTGGAAATGGTGAAATTTGAATCTGAACGAACCCACAAGGAGTTCGTGATCCGTGTCCATGTCTGCTCCCCGGCAGGTGCGGACATCCCGCAGGTCAGTTCGGCTGCTAGCCCTTACCAGGAGATGGTCTATCTGGTTTTTCGTTCTTCTGTCGGGCGAGGTCCAGGTGTATTTATGGATATCCTTGTGGGGGAAGAGAGTTCCCCCTATTAAGAGTCCATGGAGCGTGGCGAAACCAATGAGACGGCTTCCGTTATCATTCATCACTCCTAAGCCATGCTTACCCATGACGCCTGGTCCATTCTGGGGGTCGTTGCCAACCTTGGCATTAAAGTCCCCCAGAACTATTAGGCGATGGCGCCTCGGAACATGGGACACAACTGCATCCAGACTGTCATAGAAACAGTCCTTAGCAGCCGCGTCCCCATCCTCAGTGGGAGCATAGCACAGAAGGACCGTCAGTGTTTCGCCACTCATCTTAAAGGACGCACTCATCAGGCGGTCAGAAACAGGTTCCCAACCAAGAAGGCGAGAGAAGGCATATTTACTTAAAAGTAGAGCGACGCCACGCATCCGTGCAGTCCGGTGGCCAGAGTGAAGCATGACATAATTGCCAGCGTCACTCTGCCCCGAGCCTGGGATGCGTGCCTCACTCAGCCCCAGGATATCTAGTCCATAATCTCCCGCCAACTTGGCAGCAACAAGCTCCCCGCCCGCCCTCAGAGTGCGGACATTCAGAGTCCCGATTTTTAAGCTCTTGTTCCTTAATCGAGCCGTGGTCAATACAGGGGGGACACCAGCTGCCTGAACCCCCCCCTGATGGGGTCCAGGCGTCCGAGGCTTAATTCTGTTGCCTTTTCTGACCGATTGTTTTAAGAACGTGAGGTGGTCAACCCCACGGTCCCGATCTGATTTTTCGATTTCCTGCCTCTTACAGGATGCTCGAAAAACCAGCAAAAAGAGCAGAGGTGCTATTCTAAGCCGGCAACCTCACGGCAAATAATATTATATTTTATATAATTTCTTATCCATTTATTCAACTTTTTATTAGTTATTTTGTTATCCGAAGCGGAGAAGAATCCAATAAATCAAACATTGGTAGAATCTGTTCAGCCGATCTCGAGTTATAAGTGTTCGCACTAACCCGACTTTCATTTATATAAGAGATATCGGAGGTACAGCTCCGCGTCAATATTTTTCAAAAAAAAATATTTTGTCCTAGTCATCACACTATTGATCTTTATTATCCGTCAACTTTTTTAATCGGTTAGCTCGGAACTATATACAGTCTCAATTTGGCCGCATTTACAAAAGGGATCCTCCCCACTTGTGTAAAATGTGTCAGAATCTACAGGATCCTATTTTAGGGTTTTACATTTCAATTGGATTTTATGCTGTTCGATCCATTATGGCAATTAATTTGGAAGACTCCGTGAATCATTACTTCTCCATGAATCTTCACGAAATATATTGTTCTTCCTCTGCAAATCTGTTGTCCATATTGTGGTGTCCTTTGAATTTCGGTAGATCTCTTGTTTTCTTAAGTGCAATCTGTTTTCTTTAGTGCAAGATATGGTGATCATATTGATTCTCATTGGGTTTTTTTTTTCATTTTCATTAACTTCTTAAAGAAATTAGGCAAATGTGGTCTATCTCTTCCTTTCGACAAACTAGGTTATGCAAATCTAACTGATACAAAACTTCAAAAAAAATAAGAAACATTTTATGATTCGAAAACAAACATTCTTATGTAATCTTTGATCCCTAATATCGTGTTACAAAACATTGAAATAACCCAAAAAATTGAACAAGGTTGAGGAGCGAAAGAGGAAACTAATCGATATTTTACAAAACTATAAAATCTAGGTCGAAGCCCTTTACCATTCTGATTTTTACCATGCCTATTTTTTTTTTCTCGTGGAACAGAAATTTATTTTACAATCGTAATAAAATGGGAGATGACGGCTTTCTCCTTCGCTTCGTATCGAGCATCATTCTCCTCGCTATCTACTTTCTACGCTTTTTTTCTTCTCAAGTAGTCACATTCTCATTACGTTCTGTTGTTAGCTTCCCTATTATTATTATTATTAATCCTAAGATTTAGATTACAATTTAAGTCTCACTGTCTTTCTTGCCACCCTCTCCCCTCCCAGTAACGGTGGATAGGTGGGTATTATATCATTATAGCTTAAAATCTTAAACGGGGGAGAATGGGACAACTTGTAGGCGGGGTTTTCAAAACTTTACTTGTTCTGTGTATTAGCGTATCGTTTTGGCAGGTAAAATAATAATTGGTTTATAAAACATTTTAGGCCTTTAATAAGGTATTTACTGCCTGTTATTATTATTATTTTTTACTCATTATTTGGAGTTAAGTTCTAAATTTTGGGTCGCACGCGGTATAAATTAGCTATTAATGTTAATATTAGAGAGCCCACATTTTGATGCAAACAGACAATTTCGGACCACAGTCAAAAGACGTATCTTCAAATCTTCTTCTTTTACGTTACTGGAAATAGATCTCATTGGCTGAATTGGTTGAGACACTTCCAAAGATATCCATGAAAGAGAATCACCAGAGGGGTAAAAACCATCGGAGAGACCACCAAGCGATTGGATGAAAGCTGGTAATCGGCATCCCAAGAACCAGACCAATTCCTGAAAAAGAACCTTAGCTATACCGAAGTCACCATTCTCCACCTTCGTTAATTGACATAGAGCTTAGAAGTCTGTAAAAGTATCACTGGAATATATAGGAGATATGCGTCACTGGAGAAATCACGTTGGCTGAATTCGTTTAGGGAGACTTCCAAAGATAGTAACGAGAGAACTACCAGAGGCACGTAGACCACCGGGGAGACCACAAAAGAGATAGAGAGAAAGATAGTCAACGGAATCCCAAAAACCTGCCTTAATTTTTGGAAAAGTTAAGCCAGGTTTTTGGGATGCCGTTGACTCCGTCTTCGTAAAAGGGTCCATAGATTCCAAGTCAGATTTTCCTTTCAAACACATCTAGCCTTCACCATATCTTTTTCTCAACATTTCAAGTAATTTTCTTCCAATTCCAATTATTGTAGACAATTTCCCCAAGCGCCCCTTTATCTCAGTCGTTTTCTATCCCGTAAATGAGACGATCTCGTGGAGATTAAGGTAGTAACTGGAGGAGGCCCAGACACACGGACCTTGTGATGGATTACAGGTTTTATATTCTCTTCACTGTATTTTTCTGACACGACATTTTGTTATCATTACGTCTTAGCGGGAGGAGGGCGGCTTCGAGTGGAAAGGAAAGAAACACAGACATTATATTGCCTTCTATTATTACATTCTTGGATCGTAGAATATAACCTGTATCATTTATCTAAGCACCGTAACTAACCATTCAGGATTGAGCTGACCCGTGGCGTATAATTTACTATTATGTTTATTCTTGGAATCATAATATTGTGTTCCAGGTCCAGACTGCTCTTATTAGCATACAGCACGACTTGGTAATCAGGCAGTCTTTTGCTATTATTCAATTCAAAAGAGCAACACATGTACCTTGGTGAAATGATAATGACAAAAATTAACCAAGTTTTAAACAATGACAATCAACAGTTTTGACTATAATAATATGGACCACGTCCACTCGAGTTTCCCAATTGACGATATACTTGGAGTGATGGACGAATGGCTTGACGCGATTAAATTTTGGAGTAATGGATTATCGACTCACCGTATCACTCCACATCATCCATTTATTTTTCCCCCACTCACGGTAATTTTTTGGAGTGACATCGCTCCATTTGAACGGATGGAGTGATCGCGAATTGCGGACTTAAGAAGCGCAACAATAATATTATCAAGCTACAACAAATTTAACCTCTTTTTAACCCAAAATGCTTTTTTGTTACTTAGATCGTTTTACCAATAAAAAATAATATTGATACAAAAAAATCAGGCCTATATTATATGGACGAAACATCCCTAGAGAAGCATAAAATAAATGAAAAAGAATTCAAGTGTTGTTCTTTTATTATTTTGTAAGAAAACGTTTATTTTTATCATACCAACTTTCACACTTTTTTTACAGCTTTAAAAAATATATTTTTGGTAGGTACCTTAGACCATTTTTTAAATTATCATGAGTTTTGGCAGAGAATTACAAGTTTATCTTGTTAGTTTATTTTTTATCATACCTACACATTATTATAATCATTTTTATAATAAACAATAATAAATATGTAAAACTGGTAACGCAAAAGTTGGTAGATTTTAGTAAGATACGTAACGGTTGTAGTCAAATAACAGAGGGGGTTCAAAAAAGATTGTCAATAGGTTGGTGATTTTGAGAAAAAATAATACTAGAGAAATAATGTGCTTCTGCGCATGGTCCCAACAAGTACCACGTGACTTCTGTTAAACTCATACAAACTGACAATTATTAGTGTGACGTTTGCCGGAGGGGATGTGTGACATTACGATTTTTATGTTTAATATTTTAGCGTTAACACAGAGGAATTTTATGTTTTAATCAATCAGGAATTGCCTATGGGGTTTGTTATATTATCTTGTGCTAGTGGATGAAAGTAAAATGAATTATTTCGATTTATTGATAATTTATCTTCAGTCACGTGACTGTTGGATAATGTAACCAATTTTCGCTTCTGAGCATCCAAAAAAGTTCTTTAATAATATTTGTACTCAGCGGGTGGATAACACGGCAAAACCGGAAGTTTGTTGACAGATTTCGTTTACTTATTCTAACATTGTGATCTATTGAGAAATTGACAGATTTACAGAAATTCCTCGAAAATATTAGTAAACAACCTTTGTTTTCCATAGATTTCCATGTACGACATAAAACTTCCAACTACCTACTATAACTTTCAAATATTTATTTTTGACATTTCAAACTTTAGCTAAAGTAAGCGGGAATATTTATTTTATGAAACGGGTCAACTTAAAGGAGACTTTAAAAGTTCCTTCAGGTAAAGAGTTTATAAGTAGCTTTTTTGAAACCGGCTGGGAGATAATTTTTGTTGTCCATAACGTAGGCACTTACTTGATGTTTTGTTTTTAATAGTATTATGTTATCTACTAGTAAAGAGAGAAACACCATAAGAATATGGCGAATGTAAAAACCATTTTATTTCTTACAATAAAATAAAGAAGATCTTTGAGAAAGCTCAATACAACAAAAGCGACGTACGATAATAACTTTGTTTATGATCCAGTTATTTTATTTCAAGCGATTTGCTTTCATATTTATCTGTTTGTCTTATAATTACTATTGTCATCTTGAAAGTAGAATTAAATAATAATAATAAAAGTTATGAGACAATATATTTCTACTTTCCTATATACTTATATAATCTCTCAATTATATACAGGGTGAAAGAGAGAGAAAATAAAACCTTTTATAATACGTACCTAATATTTTGCAAGATTCTTTTCAAATGTATGCATTATATTTTTATGAAAAGACACGCTAAAGTCCTTTGAGTTAATTATAGGCACATATAAAATATGAAGTCTCTCTATGAATCACGTCGGGGGAGGGAGTGGAAAGGGGTTCTGAAAAAAAAAACATGAAATAATTATCACGGGGTGGAGGAGAGAAGAGTGTAGTTAGTAGGTATATCACGTGTATTTATTCATCTATTTGATAACCTTAAGACAATCTTACTGGCAGCGAAAAACTGTGCACGAATACCTATTGGTTTTGAAAATGGTAACATAATATAGAAGGTGTTAAAGCAAACCTCGGTATAGCGCGAGGTTTGCTTTAACACTCACCACCAAATGGAGGCGTATGAAATTACTTTGTTAGGGCTACGATCAAAGTGTGTTTTTACACTCAATCCATCTATTTTGAGTTTTAAAGATGAAATCAACAATAAAAGGAAAATATGCAATTTGTATGGCGAGGTTTATTTTAACAATCATCGATTCAAATATAGTCGATATTTTATATACTTCCACCTTTTGCTGATTCTTATATAAAATACCTACGTTACAATGGCGAAAAGTGAAAATTTTGGGTGGAAAAGCAATGACGAAAAATTGAGCAAGTTTTACTTTAAGTTACAAAGTATTTTATCATTATCCGTGATACCTACATACATAAATACACTGTTTCTGAAAATATAATATAAACTAGCTATCCCAACAGACGTTATCCTGTAGCCCTTACTATGAATATTGATTTCACATTTGTAATTTATACAAAAATACGTTTAAAATTCAATAATTCATTGCTAAAAATATAATTACTGAAAGCTCGAAAAAAAATCTATCGATAAAAATTGTGTTGTTATGGAATTTTCACAATGGCGTTGTGGTTTCCGTACCTATGTACTAACTTTAATATTATTTCTTATCCATTTTTTTTCACCTTTTTAATAGTCATTTTGTTATCCGGATCGTTTTCTCTTAGAAATATGTTATTTCTGTTGAATAATTCATTGTACTTCATGTAATACAGTCCACATTGTAAGAGAAACATCCTGTAACAAAAGAATACCGAGTACCTACTTCTGAAAGATAACATTGTTTTAAGAAGTAAACAATTTTAGCAAGAGAATAATAGAAGACTGTCGCAAGCGTAAGAAAAATGCCATTGTGAGCGTCAAAACGTCGAATCGAGATATTTATCTGTATGATTCATTTTCACGGCGCTCGTTAAAAATTCCTTCAAGATGGGGGGGTTTTTTGAGATTAGCAGACGGTTTTTAATGTTGATTTTAATAACTTCAATAAAATCTACGTTTTTATAAAATTGTTATTGTCACCACATCTACACAAGTCTCATGGAATACGACTCAGAAAACACGGATTTTTTTCATCAAACCAATAAAAAAAATATTCGTTGCAATTTGTTTTGAGCAGTTCTGTCGCATAAATTGAGCAGTATGTTCTGTATTTTGAATTCAGCAGTATTTTATTTAATTGTAATTGAGCAGTGTTGTTCTGTTGTTTGAATGTTTTCTCACTTGTATAAATTAAGTCATACCTACTGCTTAATTTATATGACAGAACTGTTCAAATTTGAAAACTGCGATTACAACGGATAAATATTTCTATGACAGAGCTGCAGCCCGATTCACGGAAAAGTTTAAGTCTAAGTTTAGTTCGAAGTTCGAACGAAGTTCGATTCAAACCCTCCGTGAATAGGTACATAGACTGTAGATAGTCGCCGCCTACAATTATTATTACCAGCAGCCCTATTCACGGAAAAGTTTGAATCGAACTTCGTTCGAACTTCGAACTAAACTTAGACTTAAACTTTTCCGTGAATCGGGCTGCTGTTCAAATTAGACGACTGCGATTGCAACGGATAACTTTTTATTCACTTTGTAATGTGATTCATTTTTTAAATTGAACAATGTTCGAATGTTGTCTGTATGTAGATTAAATTGAGCAGTGTGTACCAACGTACAAACTGAGCAGTACCTACTCAGGTTTATCTTTTTAAGCAATGTTTATCGGTGTTCGGATGCAGTATATTGTGATACATCTTTTTAATTTATTTGAGCGGTGTTAACTGTAGTTTGAATAATTGAGTAGAGTGGGCTAAGGACTATTTATAAGTAATAACTTTTTTGAAACAGTCTTACTTAACTATTTTATACGAGACTGTACCTTAGAATATTATTTAAAAAAACTTAAATATGCAAAATATATTAATAAGTAAATAAATATCTCAAAGAGAGATAATAATAATGAAATTAATTATTATTATTTAAATAAAACAATTAATAATTATTAATATTTATTAATTATTGAGATAAATTATAAACGGACACGCCCACTTACGGCAGAAACAATCTACACATCCACGCTTCCTTCGGAATCTCACATTGATAAAATGAGGTTAGTTTGTTTTTTGTAATATTGTGTGATTTTTCGTAATTCTATTCAAGGTAAGCCAGACTAGAAGTAAAAAAATCAATATTTTTAAGATACTCTACCCTACTGATTTCTTCAAGTTATGCCTAGATTCAATGGAAAAGCTTAGAACATTGTGTACCTAATGAAGAGCGCAGAGATGCGATTGCTAAGCTGGTCAGCGGGAGTATCATTGAGAGACCGGATTAGAAGTACCCGTATAGGAAGTAGCATGGGAGTCACCGACATTAATAGTAAATTGAAAGAGAGGCAACTGAGATCGTACGGGCATATTATACGGAGACCGCGAGAATGCACGGTTAACAAGTGCGATGACTACAAATTTCTCTCGATCTTCATCAACAGGGGAGAACCAAAAATACATAGATGCAACAGAGCGACAAGATCCTGTAAAGAAACGGCCTAGACGAGAGTGTCATAAGGAATAGAAGAGTATAACCTGAGAACGAGAAGAGCCGACCCTCCAGCCTCCAGAGCCAGTAAGCTAGGACAAGTGCCAGGAATAAGAAGAAGATCAGAAGAATGTTCTAATAGTCTGAATCTGGGCACATTCACAAAAGGTATGATCCCTTTTATCCCACATGTGTAAAAGGTGTTCACATCTACCGTGAGCAGTCCAAATCCTATTTAGGGTTGATCATTACATGCGGGGGAGTTCGAACCCGGGTTTTCTGACTGTATAGATGTTGAACAGGGTCCAGGATAAGCTGTCCATCGTCGTAATTTTGGGCGTACCACTTATCTCGTCATACCTTCAACATTATAACCCCGCTCAATGAGGTTTCTACGAAGTTGTACATACATAAATATTTCACCAATAACACTACATAATTATTGCTTTAAAGACTATAGAGTCCATGGAGTGATTTCCAGGCAATGTTTCAGACATTACAGGTTTTAGAAAAAAGTGGGTGCATTGTTGGGATTTTTTTTAAAGAAATCTCTTACCTCTAATCATGTGAATTACCCAAGATAACGAAAGGAGAATTTCCGATTTTTTCAACATCATTTGCTAGCAACTAATAGAAGGCAACCTTTTTACTCAAACCTTGTAAGGGAAGGCGATGTGAAACCACTATATGTGTAGACGCTGAACCATTGTGTCAGAAAGACAAATTACAGAACCGGCTGGTCTGACACCATACGTACATCAGGTAAGTCACACTTACATATACCCCTCTTCTCACAGTCCAACCCATCTCCTTATTCTGAGGGTCTACCCGCGTTTACAATATGAGTAACATTTTCTCCAGAAAATCACCATGACGAAGAAAACAAGCATGGTAATAAATGTTATGAAGACATTGGAAGGTATGCCTTTTTTCATGCATGGGAGGAGAAAAAATCCTTAACTAAAAATTGGTTCTAGAATAATAGAGGACCTTTCCTACTGGCCTTCTCCAATTTTCGGCGCTATGTATAAATCAAAATAGTCATCGATATATCAACAACTGACGACCTACTAATACTGTTCAATTTTAAATGGTATGAAAAAACCACTACAGGCTTTCGATCGTCTTTTACTGTTCGAAGGCTGGCTTAGTGTGATCACTTTACGTTAATAATGTTCGCCATTAGGTGGTAATGTTCAAATTTCCGTATATTATGAGAAATTTCAACATGTTCAACATGCGGAAAATAGTCACCTTCGTACAAAGTTAGGGGCGTACACCTAGTATCACTAAATACATCACAGGTCTAGAGGCCCCTTGCGATAATTGGAATAAATTTGAGGACTGGCATTCGTACTAGATACCTATAGGTGTGTATGTAGATGCTCGAGAGTACAGCCCCACTGTGTCGGTGTATGTGCTGGGAGTAGCTACCTATGTAGGTCCTCGATTAACCCGGCCAAGGGAGGCGTGAAGCGGAGTAAATTAATATTTAATTGTTAATAAATTACAAGAGAGAGTTTTCTACAGGTCCATATTGTTAGTAGGTATTATTAATTTATTTCCAAGATTTATCCTTATGTAAATTATTTAATTTAATGAATGTTAGTATGTATTTATTTTATTGTCTAGACTAAAAATATCTAAAACTGTTTGAAGCGTGCGTGTTCTTCATTTTAGTTATTGGTACGAGTCCTGGCACCTGAGCAGTCTCGACCTTTGAAAGAAAGTGACAAAAATAATATTGGGCATAAAGTGGTACCATCGCATCACGAACGATGCTAAACGTCGTCGCACCCAGCGCAGGCCCATCACTTCCATCATTGTGGAGAGGTGATGGACATGGCTGGGACTTTTTTTTATAAAATAAAATAGAAACAAATAACAGTTTATTAAGTTTCAATTGCCTGAATTAATAAATGTATTATATTGATTTAAATTGAAACTCCTGATCATGAGAATTCACGACATGTTCAACATGTCAAAAAATCCCATGTATACAACAAGTAGATACTTTTATTTAATTAGGTAAAGAGAGAAAAGTTGGAAGTTATTGAGAACAAAAGAGCAACCGAATTTAAAGACTGCGACTGCTGTCATGTATTTGGCTCCAGGATATAAACATATCCATTTTTGGTAATGTGTCATCTTTATTGCCTATTGGCTTTGTTGGTGCACAACGTTCCATTATGTCTAGATTCTTGTGAACTTTTCTCAGGACTAGATCTTAACGAATATGTAACAACTAATAACTCTTAGATTTAAACAACTCGCATCTCGAACTATCCCCAGCATAGGTCCATGGCCTCTACCATTCTGAGAGAAGTTGCACATGGACTAAAGATGGACAATAACAGAGTCAAGTAGACATCCATTTTGCGCTACAGTAATTAGATGACCGTTTCGTCTGTCATGGTAATAGTGGCGATAGAGCAGATTACAGACGTTCATGGCTCATTCACATCTCCACTAAAGTGTGCAGTTATCGATCCGGCTCGAAGGACCAATTTGTAATGCACAGGGTTTATCATTAGGGACGGCAAATTTGTATTCTAAGCGATCAATAATTAATCTATAATCTATATATCCAAATATCACTAAGCAAATCAAGATTGGCAGAGAGCTATAAAAACGTGTCTAAAGAATGAGAGAGTACGACATGATCTGTTATTAGGGTAAATTCTGGTGCAGATAAAGACCCATTCGGGTATTAGAGTCTCGAATGGATGGATGAATTATTGCTACCTATCAAAAGTCATAAGGAGGAGATCATATTATTAAGCATTGTGCAAGATCGAGCGCAATCGAGAGCTCTTGTTACCTCCGTATGTCCCTGATTGGGGTTCAAAGGGCGATTGGTTGATTTATTGATTGATGAAAAGTTAAATTACGTTAAACTTGAATCTTTAGTTTTTTCAGCTTCTTTGTCTTTAACATTCTCAGATATATACTTACCTACTCCAAAATTTTAGAGATTTTTAATACTTTTTAACATAATAATAATAATATGTGTGTGGAATAAAGGGAAGGTTGTCGTAAAATCCGAAACAAAAATGAAGTTACCCCTGTATTTTGGGAATGTACTATGTAGAATAGTTTAAGAAATATGGAGGCTTTTTAGCTGAGAAATTTCAACCCTTTATATGCGAAATATTACACTCTGGTAGTCGCTTTAACACAGTCGTATCTTGCTTAAGGGAAGAACGATCATTCACTTTAGAAATAATAGGTATGTATGTGTATTATTAACTGCCTTAAAATGTTCATATTTTTAATGGTGAATTTTATCACAACAAGCTAACGACTGATTTCTACTGCTGAATAAGGTCCAGTTTTATTAAAGACAGACCAAATACGTTAATTAAAAGACAAGTGTTATTTTTTGTTGTTTACTAAAGCTACAGAATTGTGACAATTGATTTTTATTATATCACGCCGCACTATGGAGTAAAAGATCCAAAAATAGGTCAAAACTATTTTACAAGTAGGTACCAATTTTCGTAATTTTTCCCGCATAAACATTCTATAATGCACTGTCAGCATTTTGTCATCTTTCGACTTAGGTATAATTAACTGATAGTTAAGCGGGTGGTAAGTTTGTTACTGAAGTGGATACTTATAATATCGTGCCTATCTATCGTGCTCATGGTGATGGTTAACAAATTAATACATAGTAATTTATTTATTACTTTGGCACAACAAACAGACAATACATATGTGTTGAAATATAATACAGAGATGTATAAGGCAGAGATTAGTTAATATTAGACAAAATGTTATGCCCCACTTATGTATTTTATTTACTCTGTAGATCGTAGATTAAAGATAATATACATAATGTAAAACATACAGGAAAAGATTATAACGTTTTCAAGAACAGGTTCCCAAAAATTAACTAGTAGGTATATCAGTTAAATTTTTATTTAGATTTACTCCGCTATCTGAAAAAAAGCAGTTGCTTTTGAAAAGCTGTTAATAAGACAACAGTACTAAATTACGAATATCAACTCGTTTTTTATAGTTAAGTAGTACTTAATATGAAAATGAGATTGTATAAAAAAATTCCTTTTAAAACATCATAAGAAGATTTTAGTATGTAGGTATACAAATATTCCAATAAGTAGTTGATAAAGTGTTAATTTTCATTTGAGAGCGTTTTAGTAAGAATCCGCTAACCGAGTATTATTGCATATAGAGGATGGCGTGTATTTCGTCGTAAGATTTTTATTATTATTTCATATAAACCTCTCATCCTGTATCATAATATTTTTCACGTTTTGTCTCCCACATTATCTAGCCAAAAATACTGTTATGGCTCACTTTATTTACAAGCAATTCACCCTCCTTGAATACCGTCTTTCTTCAAAGGGCTGTTCTAATAATAATCTAGGCACAATGTGTCTTTGACAAGCTGAGCGGGATTTTACAGAATTGATTTTTGGAATCTATGGATGTAAAAATGTAGCCCCATTACATACCCTTGGTCACGGCATGACGCGTGAACGGCTGGACTTCTTTTGTGTGTTCTTTTTATTAACAAAAAAAAAGATTTGAATGACCTAACATCAACATTCAAGTACAATTAAAATTTGTTGAAGACACTTTGTCTGGAGTGTGCTGCTGTATGGCTGCAAAACTTGTATAATCATCCAGAGCGATTTGGGACATCTAATGGCGATTAAGATGTGGTGCTACTGACAGGCGCATGGCGCGGATTCACTGGACATATCATATCAGAAATGACGAGGTATTGGACAGGGTCGGAGAAACAAGACAGCTGCTAACTTGGATTGCCCAACAATGAGCCAATTGGTCGAGGGCATGATAGAAGGCGCCAACCACAGAGGTCGCCCTAGGAAGAGCTACATAGAACACGTGACAGGCGACATGCGATGTAGCGGCTATCAGGATATGCAGAGGATGGCGTGTAACAGAGATGAGTGGAGAGAGGGAATTAAAATGCTTGGGACATACCAATCTTTGGATTGAAACGAAGAAGAAGAAGCTATTATCAGGAGAAGGTTCTTATGAAATAAAATCTTAACATAATAATTCAGAAAAATTGGTTTAAATTGGTCAATTCTTTCGATGTATCTATACAATAGACAAACATACATCACATGTTATGTACTTCCTACTACACCGCCATCTATTGAATTTTTTAAAAAGTAAAGCAATTATAGAGGAATTGTTTTGATTTCAAGCTTATGTCATAATTCAATAAATTATTAGCTAAAATTAATTAAGTTTTTACATCGTAAATTGCATTTTATCTACAAAATAATTCAGACATGTTTTTTTATTTGCTTTTTACCGTATGTCATAGCATCACGCCTAAACGGCTGAACCGATTTCACTAATTCTTTTTTTGTCGTGTTGGCTTTTATCAGTAGAAGGTTCTTATGAGAGAAAAAATTAAGAAAGTTGCGTGGAAAATCTACATAATAATTCAGAAATGTTTTTTATTTGCTTTTTACCGTATGTCATCGCATCACGCCTAAACCGCTGAACCGATTTCACTAATTCTTTTTTTGTCGTGTTGGCTTTTATCAGGAGAAGGTTCTTATGAAAGAAAAAATTAAGAAAGTTGCGTGGTAAATTGGGAAATTAAATAAAACTCGCATTAGCCCCTCCTTCTCTATCTATATAATAATTTAGAAATGTTTTTTTTATTTGTTTTTTACCGTATGTCATAGCATCACGCTCAAAATACAAATGCTACGTCAGATATGAATCTGCACAGAGCCGTGCAAAATGCTGGAGAAGGTTCTTTAATACAATTTGCTGCATTAACTTTAATATATTTAGAGCTATTTAAAAAACTCTATTTTTTAGGATCTTCATACAAAATTTTAATAAACATTAAAAGTGTCATTCTTCTCTCTTTTTATGAATTGTGAAAGTTTCATTCTTCTTTTTCTGTGCTTATGTCAGTTATAGAGGTCTGCAAAGCAATGGGAAGCTAGACTAGAACCTGTTTAATTACCTACCGATCAAGCCTGACATTCGGAATAAAAAACGTAAAGCAAAACGGGTATAAGCTAGTATGTAATGTTTTAGCGAAATTTTATATACATTAAGAAAACTTAACAGCTTAACACGCATTCTGGTGACCTTAAATCTTGCCTTGTTGATGATTTATCTTGATTTATATTTGATCTGTTCACTGTCCATTCACAAATAATTATTTTGTACCTACTATTCGTGGATTTACCTACGGAATCAATATTCAATAACATGAATTTTGACAAATGCAGTAGCGTTTTCACGATTTTTAGTAGACATTATCAAGAGACTCCTCATTGGAGTTGGACGAAAGCGCTCGAGTCTCAATAAAAAATCTTGAAAGCGCAACTGTGTTTGTCTAAATTCATAAGTTTTGTTAAGAACAATGAAAAAATAAGTAGTGGTGAAATTGCATTATATCGCACTTATCATTCTTTGAAGCTGAATATTTTCCTAGAAGACATTTAGGGGTTAAGGTTTCGTGGTTTTGTAGGAGATCCAAGAACTAACCACCGCGTGGTATATGGAGAGAATAGAATATTAATGTTCAGTGGATTAAGGGCGAGGGTGATAGCATAGCGCAAAGCCGAATTAAGCTTTCGGAAAGGATCAAGAGATGTGTGGCTCAAAATAATTATCCACAGAGGATCAAGTCATACATATACATAATATTGCATAACTCCAAATAATTATAATTTGTATGAAATAACCAGAATCTGTACCTAATTGTTTTGAATTCAGGCTCAGTAGATAAGTAGATACTCTCCTGTTTCTCTTACTTCTTACCTGGCCTTCCTTGAGGACGGAATCGATGTGTTCGATCCACATCATTCTCGGTCGGCCACGCTTTCTTAAACTTTTCCTTTCATATTTACATATAATCCGTGTAATGTGTGCGACTGATGATATAGCCAGATGGACCAGACAGCAAAAGAGGGCCTTGTAACTGGTGTAGTCATATTCAGAAATGGATACTCACTTATCTATATCGCTCTGCACAATCAGTACTACTGTCTTGGCCTTTGAGCAAGAACTCATAAAAGAAGGAGAGACAGCTAGGATTCCACCTTTCAGAAGCAGCTGCAACAGAATAATAAACCATGGGCCTCATAAAAGAAGAAGAAGAAGAAGTATACTTTAAAAGCAAGCAACCCGAAAAAGAAGGATAAATACAGCTCAGTGTCACAGAAAACTTTTATGCGAAGAACCAGATCTAGATATGGATTTATTTGTTTCAAAACCCTTTCATACCGTATTCCGTTCCTTCGAAGCAGAGCTGAGGGATTTCTGTGGGTGGAGATCATCGAAGCTGCGTAAGATCGACTGCAAAGGAGAGCTCTTGTTGCTTCCCTTTGTCCCTAAGTGGGGTGTATTAAGGGAGATTTGATTTTGATTGATACCTACCTACGCACGCACCTTTTTTGCACTATATGTCAGTAGGTAACTTACCTATACACGATACACCTGATAGGTTGAAACCTATGTATTCGAATAACAATGTAGCCCCATCAAAATCGGTTTGCAAGCTAATATAATATACGAGTACATTTAGATAAAAGCACTACAGTAGGCACTCGCTTATTGCACCCTTCAATCATTTTATTAAATTTGTATGAGTTTATATTATTTTGTTTTCCTAATATTTTTTGGCGGCAAATGGTCTCAATTTCACAACAACGTTGATATGTGACTTAACTTGTGTTAAGTGTTAAGTTAAGTAACTTAACCAACACTTAACCATGTGACATGTCTCTAAGCCATGATGAGAACTGCGGATAATTTGAAAGTTCTTTCCCTAAAAACAGTTTGTATTTAGGAACAATATTACCCCGTAGGTAGGTACATCTATTATTACTAGTGGTCGACCAGTGCTCGAAATTCGACCACAAATAATTTAGATTATAAGTGTGAACATTATTAAGTATGAAGGTTCCATTGTCAAAGACTGAGCGAGTGCTATTTCACAATTTTCTTTCAAAAACAATTACAATATGGATACGTCAAATTTAAAATGTTGACATGTTCAAAGTTTTTTCAATGGTTATTTAATACTTATCTTGCTTTAAATAAATTCTTAGTCAAATAATTCAATTTAGTCAAATAATTGAAAATTGTCCTTTTTATACCATACATTTACAACATCTGTCTATCTGTGTGTGTAGGTACCAATAATAATTGTATTCGTTTTAAGATTTAGTTACCTGTGACCATGCAGCCTGTGCCTGCGAAACTAGTCAGGTTATGTAGTTTGTGGAATAACAAATAATTGAAAGTGGAAATTGTCGGCATCGGGAATCGAACCCACGACCTTCAAAACAAACAATAGACATTTACTGTCTCACCGTTAAATTCGAAGCTACTAAGAGGGACAGTGGCTTAAAGAAGGGGTAAGGGTGCTAATAACCAAAGTGTGCTTATAACCAAAGTATGTGCTAATAGTCAAAGTGGTTGGTAGCCTAGCGGTTACAGTCGGCGACTTTCAATCCGGAGGTCGTGGTCGATTCGAACCTCGGTGCCGACCATTTTCTTCTTTCACAACACAAGCATTTGCTATCTGTGAAAGATGTCAAAAGTGTATTTGTGTTGAGCACAGATTCATTAAAAAAAAACCAAAAACAAATTGACTCCCAGTCTGTGAGACCGCACGTTTAAGGTCGAGGACAAGTTTTTGCTCTATCTCGTTAAATTTATACTCTTGAGAGGGCTTGAGCCCTTCTTCGATAATTATCAAGAGATCTTTAATAATGTGAACTCATTGATCCACGGTACAAAATACAGCTGCAATAGGTATTTGTTTAAAAAATGCTCAAATGGGGCTTCTGTGATGATGAAATCCAGCTTTCTCTCCATCTCTTTGAGGGACGTCCTGGTGACCGGCGTCCATCTGGGATCCCTTGCATCATGTCCTTGGCAATTCTGTTGTCTTCCATTCTTTCGACATGGTCCCTCCAGAACCTTCTTCTCAGTCTACTCCATCTTACGATGTAGGGGACATTGCAGGTTCTTCGTATCTCAAAATTGGGGACTCTGTCTCTCAGGGATCTCCCTGCTACGGGTCGCAACGTCAATTTCCTGATACGGATAAAAAGAAGTCCCGTGTAGTCGCCAAAACATTACCCATTATTGCAGGTATAAAACTGATCCGGATAACGCCTATTGAGTTGTGTTCCAGCTTTGTTTCTATCCATATTAATCCCACCCAAATAACGTCTAATACAAATAAGATATCGATTCAGTCTCACATCCTCCAGTTACCTACGCAATTGCTTCAATATATTATCTCCAGCACACCTTTTCTTATTAGTATATAGTCAGTTTGAATATTTCAAGATTCTAATTAAACTCGGTTCTCAGCAATCACTCTGCTGCATACATCATTATTTTTGATCTGAACTTTTGCTCTTTCAATTATCTTATCGACCCATACTTTTTGTCATCTATAGTCCCTAGTTTCTTTTACCATCTATCGACTCTTTTGATAGCCGCAACTTCTCGTCCATCTCCTTTATCTGCGGCTTTAACTTCTCATTTATTGTCGAGCCATCGACTCTTTCGATAGCAGCGACTTCTTCATTTTTCTTCTCCACTCCTTTTGAGTAGGTACTATGGTTTTAGTTTTGTTTTCTATCAACCTTTCTAATAAACGCGACTTCTTGTCCCTCTTTTTCCTATGGTGAAACCATTTATGTTATCTAGGGGCCTATTTTCATATCGCACGATAATTTATTGCATGCGATATTTCTATGGATTATCTATCACATTCTTTGGAATGTCACTATCTACGACTTTTTGCGTCGAAAAGCGTATTTTGGTATTTGTCGTCGATAATTATCTATTAATATTTGTAGTAGATAACAGAGAAAAGTGATAGATATATTGTTGTTGTTTGACTGATGTACGGTTTTCGTTGTTGTTTCTTACCGAATACGTGATTATTACAAAAGTTTACTTGATGCAGAAATCAGGAGCATCCTAAAATGAATTAAACTTGCATTTATTGATAAAAATACAAGTGCATAAAAATAATAGGAAATGGAGGGATTATAGCCGAAGCAATATCTAGCTTCCAACCACAAGTATTCGAAAAAGATAAAAAACACAAGGGTATTACAGAATAGTAAATGCCAAAATCCTCTTATTTGGTTAATTCTATAGATATTTTTTTACAGCCCTTCATCTTTCCAGGGTCAGATCAGTCCGATGCCAAGTCACCCTTTTGTTATCCATGACTTTTGGTCTATCTCCTTCATCTACCGCCCTTAATTTCTCATTACTTGTCTACTGAATCTCGAAATCCGTTGCTTTTTGTGGTCTATAGTATATTATTTTCTTATATCATGGTCTCAATTTTGGGAAGTCGAAGATTTATTTAGCATCATGGCATCTTGCCAAATGTGGTTTTTGGGTGTCTGGGTCCTACCGAATTTCCTTGAAGAGCAATTGCGTGGACTTAAATGTCCTCCTACATTCTGTTTCCGTATACCTTCGGATTGGCTTAGTGGGGGGGGGGGGGGGGGATCCGCGGCGGACTTGATTTGTGTGTGGCCGGCATTTTGGTCTGATTGTTTCAATCGAGCTAGGGGGTCGGTTTCGTGCGGGTCGGGTTTGCTGCGGATTGGTCTTCTCCGGGCTGGATTGTGGTGTGCGGGGGTCCCTAAAAGGGAGAATGTATGTATTACCTTCGCGCCTAGGAAAATCGAGCCCGAGACTTTTTTATCATACGTCATTGCCTAGACAGTAGACACCTCATAGTCCATTGAGGTATGTAATCCTTTTTGATAGCTATAATATATAATATCCGTCAATAGCTAAAATGCTATTATTATTCACAGCTCCTGCCTGTTCTTATAACATTATGAACGCGGGTATCCGATATATTCGGCTGAAATACTATTAATATTCAACAATACCGTAACGTATTGTAATCTGATGATAATAATCTTGAAATGTTATTGTTCCCCTAGAGGTGATAACAACAAAACAAAAGCATCGAAGCGGGAGAAACAACCCCATCTATCGAAGAATAGCGTTATTATGGCCTATGAGTTAGTGAAATAATTATATTGTTTTGCACTTGCCTTTGTTTAGCGAGTACTGTGTACGTTCCCCTAACACATTTTATCCATAACTTAATAATATAATAATAATAATATAACACTTTTCTATACAAAGGTGTCAGTATAGCCGGCGGAACTTATTGCCTGAGGCAATTTTTTCCAGTCAACCGGTCCCGTTCAATAAGAGACAGGCCAACCCCGGGTAGAAATTTCAAGTAAAAAAACACTTAGAAAAACTCTGACCCGACCGGGAATCGAACCCGGGACCTCGGATCTGAAGTCCACGCTTGTACAACTAGGCTACCGAGGTCGGTCATATACTAACGGTAACTATTGCGTTTTATACCAACCATGGTTTTTTTTAGAGATAAGAGTTAACCAGTTCAATCAACAAGCAAATTATCTCGAAGTGATGTGATTGTATAATTGCATCCTTTCAAAATGAAGAAATGATTTAAAGACATCATTAAATTTTGTTCCATACCTTTGTGTTAATAATAATGGAGAGAGGAGCTAGGGTAGTCGGGAACGGCCCCATGGATGGAGCCGCTTAAGGGAGGGTCTAACGACAAGGTGATCTCTGTCGTCGCACGATGGAGTGGCAGAGTATAAATCCGGGCTCGAAAAGTAAGTTGAGTAAGAATAACAATATTGTGAAATGTTGATGCTCCTGATCATAATATTTCAACAGTTTAGTTCTCTAGTAGGACTCGATTTAATTAGTTTTTTTTTGCTTTTGTAACACGACTTTTATCATAGAGAACGATCTTTCATTCTTTCCTATCGAAGCACACTTCTTTCGCTTCTTCATTATGCGAATACATAATGATTATTTCCTGAGCAATCGAGAAAAGGATGTTGAATATTTCACTTAGGGATCGAAAAACGAATGTTTGGATAAAGGGAAAGACCAAGGTGACCCAAAGCAGAAGTGGAGCTGGTCAGGTCATGTGGCGCGTATGTCTAGGTGGACGAAGAAAGTGCTGGACTGGAGGCCTAGAGCAGGATGCAGAAGCGCGGGTAGGCTCCAGACAAGATGGTCCGACGACGTTAAAAGAGTAGCGGGTCTGCACTGGAAGAGGGTGGCGCCCGACAGAGATGTATGGAAGTCCAAGAAGGAGGCCTTTGTTCATTACTGGACACAAGAAGAAGGCTGAAAGGTAAGGTGATAATTTCCTGACGTTAGAGGCGTTCAGGATAATTAATTCAGTATTGTTGACGATAGTTGACCAGAAAAAGCTAATCTTTAAGTTGACTTTTATTACTCTGAACTTGATAATCATTTTATAACTGCATATTATGTTTCTGAAAATTTTATAATAAACTGATAGCTGATTCGCTCCAATTGTTTTTGACAGGTGTTAACATAGAACCGTCCACAAATAAAAAGGTATTCATAAAGGCACACCTAACACACTGCGGTCTGTGTTGGCGGAAAGTAGATTGATAATAATGGTTTTGTGTTAAATTCTTATTGAAGGAATTAATTAATCAACAATAGGTATAAGCGATCATTTGAGTGTGTCATATTATTATAGGCAATCTGTAAATAATAGGTACATCAATTGTTGGTTCTACTAAAGTAAAACTTGCAACAAAGTGTTTTTTTTTTTCACAGTGAAAGCAATAAGACGAAAAGAGTTGTGAAATCGTTCGAATAAACATAGCTCCGTTTTACTTTATTCTCGAAAAAGGTCCCTTGCTTACATTGCAGTGATTGACACGTCACGTCGGCGTCGGCGTCGCATGGAAAAACTTTGAATATACATCGTTATACAGTAGAGTGTAATATTATTCTTTTTGGTAGCCGTTCTGATCCACTGCTGGATGATGATATTCCTGGTTGTTACCAAGTGGGATGGGGAGAACGTCCTTCCAGAGGGTCAGTATTATCTCACCCTTTCTCCCCCAGTAATTTTGACCAATACCTATGACGTATTTTTTTTTTAGATTTTTGTACAAGTGAACAGTAGGTAAATATAATTCGATGATTAAACAATCAATAATTACGTAATTTAAAGTAAGAAACATTGAAAGAGAAAAAAAACCTTTAGGTAAAGTATATTAGATAAAAATATCTGTGGACCAACTCAACAAAAATATTCTTTCACGTTAACCTACCTAATATTTTGTACATTTCTGTCACGTCTTTGCTTGTCTAACACGCCTAGCCATAATATCTATTTTCTATGGTGTCGACACCCTGAACCTACATAGACATAGAATTATTTAGTACCTACCTACCTACCCCATAGAAACTGGACACGCTACTCATCCAGTCCTGGAATCCTATTATACGTGTACCTATACAACACTGTAAGGGGAATTTTTTCTTCTATTCCCTCCCGAATATTAACATAATTAGAGAATTCTTCGTGCGAGAATTTCTTTTTGTTTCAAAACTACTCATAACACCATGAAATTCGGTAATGTCTGAACACGAACTATGTAAATGTACTTTCCTTGAAAAAAACTACATTAAAAATTTGTATAAGAAGTTTAGAACCGTATGGCTAACTTACCGTATTAGCCCGAATATAACGCAATATTTTTCGACCATTTAGTATCCGTTAAAAACGGTATATTCGGGGTTTAGCCCCAACGATACTGTAGTAAGGCTGGGTATCTGTTTCAACATGCAATGTCTGAACATACAAAGTAGGTACTTTCCCTAAAATACATTGAAAAACTGTATAAGTTTAGAAAGGT
Source organism: Mystacides longicornis (assembly GCA_963576905.1). Taxonomy (NCBI): domain Eukaryota; kingdom Metazoa; phylum Arthropoda; class Insecta; order Trichoptera; family Leptoceridae; genus Mystacides; species Mystacides longicornis. The sequence goes on from OY756432.1 coordinate 3,689,264, forward strand.
CTGGCTTACTAACCGTATTAGCCCGAATATAACTCAATGTTTTTCGACCATTCAGTATCCCAGTAGGGGTTTATGCACCAGAAAACACTCCAGAAAGGTTAGGTACTAATGTTTCAAAATGTCAACATCTCTTGCGCTGTTTGTTTTGTTTCATGATGCGAGACGTTTATATTGATATGAATATAAAATATTGTGTTTTCTTTATATTATGTAATTACCTAAATGAAGGCTTATCTGATGGATTTTACATTCTTTGAATATTTTTTTTTCTTATACGGTTATATTATTTTCGGTACTTAGCTACCTAATTATTTTCTCTTATACTTAACACTAAAAAAATCATGTTTATGTAAATGAGATATAATCCAATTATTATATTGATTCATCTTTTTCTGCATCTTACGTTTCTATAAAATTGAATTTTTTGAGTAGGTAAAACTTAAAAATTTGAGAATCTTTTCAGAAAAAATAAAATAACTCAAAAAAATTCCTTAACTTCATAGCTAAAAACTGTTTAATTGAAATTAATTCTACAACAAAACATAAATTCAGTTGATTCAGTGTGTTTGGGACTCGAAGAAACAAAATGTAAACGTTAAAAAAACTTGTATTTAGGTGCAAAGCAAGGCATGTTTTCTCAAATAGCTGACTTATTCTAAAGTTAAACATTTTCGTAAATATCTCTGCAGATTCTATTAGGTAGGTACCTATATTTAAAATCAAGATACGAAATAGTCACTTGGTTTTGTTATCCCCACAATTGTATTGAGCCTACTAAAGGCTGAGTGCAGGATTTAGTAGTCTCAAGAGAGATTTACGGAAACGACTAGAGAAAAACTCCATAAAAAACTAGTAAGTGATGTATTTTTCTCAGGGGTATAGTCGTCAAACTTAGTCAGCAATCACATTTTTGTGGTAGTTTTCAGTCATTATAATACTAGCTGACCAGCCCGTCGACCTTCGACCTAACCCTAAAAAACAAAATGTTGACTTATTACATGCATTTATTGCAGTATGTACTCGTATTAGCTATCATTGATTCGGATGCGGTATGAAGTTCGATGGGTCAAAAAATCCAAGAGATGGCGGTGTAGTAGAAAATTAATCACACGTGAAGCCTGTTAACGTATTGTATACATAGTTTAAAACAAATTTTACTGAATTATTAAGATCTTTTGATCTTACCATAATAATAATTCACAGAAAAAAATATCTTTCTTTTGTTGTTTACCGTTTGCTCGTTTGTATGTCGTCTACTTGCACAAAAACAAGAGTCAATTACTTAGCAAACTCCGGACTAGAGAAACACAGTACAAAATTTACAAGTGTTCAGAGATTAAATAAAAAAAAAAGGCATGAAAGTTTGAGAACCCCTGTCTAGCCTAACCTGGGATTCACACAGCCGTTGACCCCTAACCCCCCCCCCTTCCCCTGATGTATGCAGTCATTATTTTACCATATAGCCCCACTTTATAGCCACTGCCCATCCTTATACAGTATTCGTCCCGCTCCACGCTCAATCTACATTCAATTGTGGCGATTAGGTCTTATTACCGCTTCCACATACATACTAAACAAGTGTGACCTTTTCTTTGTTTTAGACATTCTCTTGTTTCTACGTCATCTATTAGTCATTCCGTCATCGCTCACGTGGACAGCAGTTGTAGAATTGAATTTTATGTTGGTTTAAAAGCGAATTTGAATACGACGTAGACTATTTCGATATGCAGGGAAGTGACTGTTAGCAAGGTGAGCGATGTACTAATGGGTAGTTTCCAATTTGTTGAGTAGCATGTCAAAGTTACAGGTGCGATTTGCGGGTTAAATTTGCAGGTGTGTGTCCATCACTTCTGTAAAAGGCTAGTTGTTCGTCCCTTCCTTTTTTAAATCTATTATTTACTAGCTTATACCCGTCTTGCTTTACGTTTTTGATTCCGATTGTCAGGCTTGATCGGTAGGTAATTAAACAGGTTCTAGTCTAGCTTCCCATTGCTTAACAGACCTCTATAACTGACATAAGCACAGAAAAAGAAGAATGACACTTTTACAATTTTTGTTTTACCGACCTCATAATATTATACGAACCTACCGACATAATTTGCAAGTTTTCATAGAGAGCTCTGTGGTTTGAATCTTAGCTACATTCCCTACTTTGATAATTAATTAGGCATTCCACCCATAGAGGGTGATTGGTACCTGTCAAACTTCAAAATCAAACTGCAAATTTTTTCATTAAATCTTTATTTTTGAGAATAATAAGATTTGAATAACATTTATATGTATAACAAATCAATCTACAATTATTTTATTACATTTTCATACCGTAATACCAAGATTCCATTCAACGTTTACATGAGTAATTTTGTTTCCAAAAGATGACTTACTGTCTTTTTGAGAAATTTGTATGAAGATCCTAAAAAAATAGAGTTTTTTAAATAGCTCTAAATATATTAAAGTTAATGCAGCAAATTGTATTTATGAACCTTCTCCAGCATTTTGTACGGCTCTGGGCATATTAATATCTGACGTAGCATTTGTATTTTGAGCGTGATGTTCACATATAAGGTTAAAGTATTGTCAAAGGCAAATAAAAAAACAAACATTTCTGAATTATTATGTAGATTCGCTTTTTCGCCACTGAGAGCATGTTTGTTTAAAATAACAAGACACTCGCGCCGTTAAGTGAAAAATACAATGATTATTGTATTGTCGTGAACACTGAATGGTTTTTATTTGTTAATCTGTCGTCCTATAACTCGAGATCGCCTAAACAGATTTTTATGATGCTTGGATTATTGAATTCTGATCCGCTCCGGATAACAGAATAATTATAAAAAAAAAATCGATAAAATGGATAGCAAAATAATATTATAAAATTTAATATTTTAATATTAAAGTTAATATTGAACAGATTTATTGAAAACCACGCCACCTGTGAAAAAATCCATAACTCAATTTTTATTTACCTACTTGATAACCATTGAGGTTCAAAACATTGGTACGCAGATTTTTTATAGAAATTCTTTCAAGCTTTCAGAAATATTTTTTTTATATTCAAACATATTTTAAACGTATTTTCGTATAAAGTTTGTATTAATTATTACAAATTCGAAATCAATGTTCATAAGGAGAACAGGGTAACGTCTGCCGGGAAGGTTAGTATTAATTTAAAAAAATATGTTAGCGTGGGTGACATGAAACTAGTAGGTACAATAATGCATTCTTATTATTTTGTAGGGCTTGCTTTATTGAAAAATGAGGCGTGGGCTGAGAGGGAGGGAATGTGACGAATCTTATATATAAAAATATTTTCCATAAGTATGACGTATTTTATAACTGCCATATTTTATATTTGATTTCAGTAAATTGTTGACTTTTCAGTTTGAAATTGTGAAATAAAAACGTTGTGTTGCCCTCGTCACACCACCTTACATTTACGAGATTTTCTTAAACCTCGTGCGAAATTCCTTCCTTAAGGGACAGGGAGAGAGAACACACCTCCAACGATTTCATTTTAAGACACATTTTTTGCTTTGACGTTTCTGATGCAACCTGTTATATTTTACTCTACTTCTAACCTGTCTTTTCGATGTGTTCGATCCACGTCATTCTCGGTCAACACAAATCTTTTTCAACCTTATGAATAATAATAATTATTTTTTTCTCTATTTTCCAAATTCCTTCTTGTTAAAACACCAACTTCCATACCAATTTTTTCCTAGTATTCTGAATCCTTTTCACGTACCTACGCACCCATCTAAATACCTATAGTCTTTCCTTTATGATTTTTCTAAATACTGCATTTTTACTAAGAACATTAGGTACCTACTTTTTTATCCATATATCCACATTTTACATCCATCATTCATGGTTACAGCTACTTTAAAATAAACCAGCGTTTTAGGTTGTAGAACTCTTGCAAGATTATATTATTTTCAAATTTTATTATATTTCCTATATTTCTTTGGTGGCAGCAATACGCAGGATATCAGCTAGTTATATAAACATTTTATATCTTACATATTATATATTTTATATTTATTCGTGCGCAACTGAGAGAAGTCATAGGAATATCAATGAAATTACATTCAGTATATAACTGTTCTTTATATGAAAATATTTCAAATCGTGCATATATTGTCACTTTAGATTTTATATTCGCATTTCTTTTGACAATATAGTTAAGTACTGTAAATAAAAAATAGGTAGATAGGTATATACTTAGACGCGTCACTCGCGCCTTTAAAAAAAAAACATTTTGTATTTTTACCAAACTGCAAATTGCATACGTAACCTCAAAATCATAGTTACGACATAAAAATTTGTCATATAAGTAGGCAACTTACTTCGCTAAGTATATTTTTTTGACGAAATTTGATATTACCTAAGTACCTACTTAAAAATGAAAGCATTGAAATCGTTCGATCAATCCCTTCATACAAAATTTACTGAAAATGAATTCAATAATTCTTCTTAAAGATTACAACAACATTGAAATTGGTTAGTAAATGGCGAAAAAATCGCGTATTTTGGTGGAATTAAGTAGGTATCTATATATTTAAAACGCACATAAAATTTAACATTTTAGGAGTCCATTCAAATAATACACACGTACATAGGTACACAATAATTTATAGTATAAATATTAATAATACCGAATAGTAATAGTCAATTATGATCAATTGACATTTTGAATTTCGAACGTATTCCTAGAACGTTAATTTGAATATTTGCATCTGATTAAATGATTATGAATAATAATTTTTCTTAGTATGAATCCTTTCTAAATGATTATACCAATCATAGCTGTGACCGTGAATATGTTTACTGCTTAGGTACCTACTCCATATAGACGAGCTATAAACTATAACTGAATGATTGTCTATAGACACTGAGGTCACCATTGTTGGTGAGGTCATAATGGCATAAGAACAAAATTTGCGCTTTCGCTTCATTCTAGAGCACAACGTTTTAAATACATTATCTCCTATTCCTTTTACTCCTGACCTGACCCTCCTTTAAGACGGCACCAATACCTATGTCAATCTAGGTCTGACATGTCTCCATGTACTCTTTTTCAGATTTGTATATATCCTTTGTGTCGTTCTTTTTTCTTCATTCGTTCTTTCAACATGTCTGAACTACATCAATTACTTCACTTTCATTATAGTCGCTACGCAAACATTCACTCCACATTTTCTTCCAATAGCATAATTGAAGTTGTTGGTAGATTAGCGGTTACGACGCCGGCTTTCGTACTGTTTTGTGCGAAGGTCGTGAGTTCGATCCCAGGTGCCGATCATCTTCCTCTTTTACTTACACCACAGCTTACTGTGAAAGAGTCAAAGAGTGTATTTATTTTCACTTTGAGTGAACTCATTTCAGTTAAATAAAAAACTCCACACTTTATCAATATCACTCTTTTTCCACATATTATCCTGCATAAGAATCTCATTTCTACGAGATTTTTATACCAAACTAACAGACTTTTTGTCAATGTCCAAATTTCACTCCTATACATTAAGAATGGTATCAGGATTGCATTGTGATCCAACTGTTTGAAAACTCTGACTCGGCCGGAAATCGACCCGGGACTTTTTGATCAGAAGTTCACGCCTATATTACTAGGATTCCGAGGTCAGTGGGCTATAAGTAGGTAGATGTCCTTTATAAAAAGTTCTTTCATTTCATTTAGATTTGTGCTACATAAGTACATACATACAACTCCCTACTTGATACAAAAATCCACACGTATTTAAGTAAATCTTAAGGTACCTACCTAAATGCTTACATTACTTATTGAATTGTTGTACACGTATAATAGTGAGTACCTACAATAATACAGTGGTGTACCAAATAAATCAATATAAATAAAGGAGTCCGTTCGTATATATGTATGTATGTATGTATGTAACGTCCTTTATAGACGGCTAAACTAGGGATACCAGAAGTAAAGTAATACCCTCTATAGCGAGTCATAATACCAGTGGACGTTTAAGGCTATGAATATTTGGAAAATGTTATTTATCGATAAAAATATTAGATTTTTTCATAAATCTCCCATACAAATTAAGATTTTCATCCTGCCATTTTGTCAGAATCAGGTATCTTGAAACTGTATTTAAATCTCATTTAGTTGCACCGTCGCTACTCATGTATGGTTTTGTTTTAATCTACAATGCTTAAACTTTCTATTTATTTCAAAAAAATTTCCACTATAGAAGTAAAAACATTGAAACAAAGTAAAACAATTTAGCTTATTTTACTTATGAAATGTCATCATATACCTCCATATTGTGAAAATTTAGGGTTGCCGTTTTAAAAAAAACCTGTGGAATGTAATAATAAGGTCTGCATGAATATGTAGGTAGGTATTAATATTGAAATGCATTGAAGTAGTTAACTACAAAGAGTATGATTGAGTAGTTTCAGCGTGATGTAGTAACGCATGAAAATAACAACAACATTTCATATTTATAATAATTAGAAGATAATATATAAGTAATAAATCAATTCTTCCTAAGCAGGAATAGCTTTATCATTCTGTTGATAAGTAGAATAATTCTCAGAAGATCAACGCTTTAATGGTAGAATGATCTCTGTGGGCTCCGTTGAAACCAGAATGAAAATGTCAAAGTTTGGACGATAATGGCTTGGAGAATATTCTTTTAGGTGGCATTTTGTGGTCTTCATAATTCAACCTAAAATAAATAAATAACATCAGAATACAATTTTTATAATGATTATGTATGCATGTTTAAGGGGGGAATATTATTTACTTTAATGGAAATTTATCATTTCATTAAAGACCACAGTTAATATACACATGTGTAAGTGAAATGAATGATTCATTTAAATTACTATAATAATTATTATTATAAGTATTTAACCTCATATTAAACATTTTTCCTGAAGGTATACTGTATAATGTTTGCAATAAGTATATTGTTATAAAATAAGTCTTTGTTACAAAATATAAGTACATTTAAGCAAAAAGAAAGTTGTGCAATTAGTTAAGTACCTACCTAATAAAAATAAAAGGAAACAGAATGCATTAATTGAATTTTGAAAAAGGAATTGTGGAAATGTATTTTGACAGATTTTGACGTCTATAAAAAGTTTGACGTTTGGCGATGGCAACCACAGACAATAGAACAACAATGAGAGAGGACAGCAAAAAAAAAACGCAAACGTAATGATCCTGTTTTTTTAATCCTATTTTTACATTTCGTGTACAGAATGTAATACAAATAAACAAACACCTAATTTTTTAATGATCTTTCGGATTATTTTAATATATTCCAAATATATCAAAAAGTTTTGAAAAAACATTATTTATTAATTGAACATTTGAGTTTATGGCAGGGTGATATGCCAAAAAGAAGAAAAAGAAGAAGCTACTGACGTCTACGCGCCTAATAGCACATCATCACACATGTCAAATAAAATATACAGTACGAGTTATTACAATCATAAGAATAAATAATGGATTATAATGTTTAAAAGAAAAATCCACACGAACTGGTAAGTAAAATTACATGGGATAATAAATTATTATATAAATTGTGTTTTCAAAACTAATGTTTTATTATCATCGTTTACAGAATCGTGAGTGTTTACCAATTATGAAAAATCAAGGATATTTTGCACTGCAAATTATGAATGGAAAATACCTATCCTAAAGATTTAAAGGTAATTTTATTTTATACAAGCATGTTATGGTGTGATTTGATAATACTTGAAGCATTTTATCAACCAATTTTTTAAATAAAAATCAAATATAAACGTTGCATATTTTCTTATACAATCTCTTGATTCTGAATTTGGTGTTTTTGTTTAAAAAATGAAGATATTGCTGGCCATTGTCATTTGGTTATTCTATTTGGATAAATTAAAGGATTTGATAACATCTTCGAATAATAATACTACAATTTCAATAGGTTAATTTAAGATTGGAACATAGTTTTTAGGGAGGTTTCTGGACACCTCCTCTGGACACTTTGTTAGGTTAAAACATATTCATTTAGGAGGTTTTTTGTCAAATATCAAAAGAAGACCGCAAACTTAATAATAATTACCATTTTTTGTTTTCATACACAAAATTTAACAAATATTAATTTAAAAAGTGAGAATTCTGTCACTGTCTTCTTTATAATTCCACTATTTCATTAAATATTTACCAGTCTTCAAAACCCAACAAAAAATATGTGTTGCTCATGGATTCTGTGTTTATTTTAATTGAATAATATTTTTTTACAGTGCATCGGGATCAATATGAGTCCTTCAACTGTTGCCGATGAAAATGTTGGATGGTCAAAGTGGTCCCGTTCGAAGACAAATATCTTAGATGCCCAACATGAGAGATTGGACTGGACCCTGAACAGCGGGGGTGTTGAAGTAGTGGTTGCCAATGTCGTGAGACTCGATACGACACAAACAGAAGACAGGCCAGCAGCTCTTCTTTCAATAGGATAGACAATATAATAATTAGATAGAATATAAACAGCACACACTGTACGCTAAATATTTTATTCGTTAAATCTTTTCAATATGTGTAATTGCATATAATTAGCTATAGTATTTCACAATCCTATATGTTACATTGTAAATATGTTCAAAGAACAATGCTTTATTTTTATAGATATAATAATATAGTCTATCACACCTTACATCTATTCAACTTATAGGAACCTTTTTTTTCATTACTTTTATGGATACAAACCTGAGACTTCATAATTTAGTTTAGTTTAATATTGCGATGATGAGGTTATGTAACTAGGACCACAATGTATCCTTAAATATTATATGTTCAATTTTCTTTACACGCCTGTTATCTTATTGTATTTTGTTTGTGTCTTTGATTTTTAGCTAAGAAATAGGACTAAATAAGTGCACTCTTTCTAATGATTTGGAATATTATTACTTCAACTTACCTACTACATATATTTTTTTGTATTTTATGCATAGTCACTATTGAAGTATGAAAAATTCAAATACAGGTCAAATTTTTTTATTGCGAATACCGAAGTACCTAATGAAATTTCCAGTATAACGAATCGTCAATTTGTCCCTGAAAAACTTCCATATAAGATGTGCTGAACCAAAATTTGTTGTAACGAAGTCGATCTCAGTATAGCGAACTTTTTTGTTTAAAAGTTTTAAAATCAATTGGCAATAAAATTTCTTCAGTTTGTCCTTGGCATTGGTGAGTTTGAAAGTGTTTGCCGAACATATTATTTCCTTTACGTGATTAATGAATCCTTCAAATTTGTTTTTGTTCTCACCTAATAATAGCAATTATATTTTATTTGACATCAGTAGGTATAATATGGCGACACAAAAAATTAAATTTTATAAGTGAAATTAAGAGTTTCATTTAAAAACCAACCAACCAAATAAAAACAAGCAACAATATGCCTTGCCCAATTTAGCATATTCATAGATCCTGGGAGCTTTGTAAACATTGTAATGCTCATGGTAAAACCATACTCTCTAGGATTCTCTATCGTTCGTGGGCTCCAAAATCTTACGAAGCATTCTTCTCTCAAATGTGTCCAGCATTTCCATGGATTTTGCAGTCATTTCTCATGCTTCCTATACATATGTCATAACTGTTCTTATAATAGTTTTGCATAGAGTGATCTTTGTTTTTCTATGGACACTTCTTGACTAGAGTACAGGCAGTAGAGTAGAGAAGAATGCTTTGTTTTCTGTTGCTATCCTTCGCTTGATTTCTATAATATGTCCCAATTCCTTTGCTGTTATTTCCAAGGAGTCAAAGACTTCTCTTATGGCTATCAGGAATCGTCCTACTATGTTGAGGTCATAAGCATATCTGATGATTTGGCTACTTTGGAAATAAGTATTAGGATTTGTACTGTTGTGGTATGTATGTGAGGTCCAGTCAGTCACCTTGCTTGAGACCCTGGCCATCTAGGAGCTCATCTGTGAGTTCTTCGCCGTTTTTGCATTTGGTTGCCCTAATCAAACATAACTTCACAGGTATAAATTGAAGTATCATGGTCATAATGCACTATTCCTGGGCAACGCACGGGTACTTAAGCTAGTATAATATAAATTGGGTATTGTGTGTGTGTGTGAGAGGGTGTGTGTGTGTGTGAGTTGGCTCTCTTAAAAAAAATTCCGGGAATTAGCCTAATGGCAAATGACAGCAAGATAACGAATCAAGATTGTTGTCGAGTCCCTAAATTTAATTATTTACGTAGGTTGGACCAGACATGAGCCTGGATACTACGTGGAGGGCACCTTAAGTGTCTTCATTCTTGTCGTACATATAGACAAATATGAGTTACAGTAATCAAACTCTGCAGCTTAGTAGTAACAAAAGACACTGACGTTCAACACGTTCGGAGTTCGGTTTTAAAATAATAATAAAAAATTATCATGAAAAATCATTGAATTGAATAATATACTTGATATGTGATCGATAAAAGATCGATATTTTCAAATGTACTCTCTATGAAATACATACTCCCTTTAAGGCCCCCCGCACAACGCAAGCCAGCCCGGAGGAGACCAATCCGCAGCAAACCCGATCCACCCGAAACCGACCCCTCAGCTCGATCGAAGTAATCAAACCGAAAAGCCGGCCCCACACAAACCAAGTCCGCCGCGGATCCCCGAAATTATGAAATACACACATTTAAATAGAAAATAATTGCAATAAAATATGGTCCCGCCTTATTATATTCGCTCTGAAGGGGCACTTAGTAATTATTACTGAAGAGGTGATGATTTTTTGACGATGTCACATTTCCCTTCACCTCCGTAGATCGTGAATAAAAAGAGGAACATAATATTGAAACATTTCATTCGGAAATCGTGGGTTCGATCCCGGGTGCCGACCATCTTACACTTTCACGACAAAAGCTTTAAGTAGCTTACTGTGAAAGAGTTAAAGAGTGTAATTGTGTTCACTTTGAGTGGGCATAGATTCATTTTTATAAAAATAATAAAAACGTTCTGAATGTCACATCTATAAAAGCAAATAGGTAGGTAGTATTTAAATATAAATTTATGTTATGAAACGAACCATTTAATGCAAACATTTTACTTTGACCATTTTTCTGTATAGGTACCAAGTCGTCTCTAAAAGAAATGCTAGTCACTGGTCCACTTTTTAATAACATACATCATCCCAGGGCTGATATCCTGTCTTGTATTTGATGGAACCTGTTGACTGATAGAAACTTTTTCAGCCATTAGGTACTGCAAATTATTTGACATCTTTGTAAAGAACATGTTGATTTGCGGACAACATTTTTATAATATCACATCAAAATCCCTTCTTAAATGTACTTTATAACAAAGGGATGCATTCTCAAAAGTAGGTGTCGACTTCAGGTCGACCCAATAAGGATACCAAAACAGGTAATGTGTACGATATGTAGTCAATCCTAATCAGAAAAAGTGTGCTCAAACCGATTAGGACACACTTCACATAAATTTCATTCCTCGTAAATAAAACGCTCCATTATATTCAATTATTGTCGTGGTTGACTTTACCTAAGTATGCGTCCATAAAATTACCAAGGATTATGATTATAGGACAAAGGATATTAAATGCTGCCATCTTTTATTTGACATGTCATTTGTTTCAATTCTATTTTTACCCGCCTTTTTTATTAATATAATTTATAAACCGCATTGTCCGGGTTCCTGATTAAGAACTTGATAATTAAATTTGAGATGTTTTCCCCCTAATTACGATTCAAATAATTATTCACCAATCTTAAGAGTCACAGTACCTTATCTTAAAAGTTATATAACCTTATCTTAAATGTCACAGAACCATCCAGAATAATATTTCTATGAAATTGGTTTGTGAAACTTATTTTCGAAAAATTTACCAACATAATGGAGAAAGCCTGCACGTAAAATTAATTAAACCAAACCTGTCATTAAAACAGCAAAAGACAAAGGTCGTAAGTCAGTGTTTACGAACATTTTACATGTAATATTTGAACTGAAAAGTTGATAGTATTGTGATAGATAGGTACCTATACCCATTATATGGAACCAACTTGTTTGATGTTACTTTGAATTTTCTGATAATTGGCGCGATTTTCTTAAGTATTTCTTTCATAAGAACCCTCTCCTGGCAAAAGCAAACACGGCAAAAAAGAATCAGCGAAATTCGTCCAGCCGTTTAAGCGTGATACGATGACCACGGAAAATAGCTCTCCACTAGAGAACGAATATGTAACAACTAAAAACTCTAAGAATTCATTAGGTACTGATGTTCGATTTTTAAATGGAACAAACCACTACGGGCTTACGATCGTCTTCTACTGTTGTTTCGAAGGCTGGCTTAGTGTGATCACTTTACGTTAACAAAGTTCGCCATTAGGTGGTAATGTTTAAGTCTCCGAAACTCCTAATCATGAGAATTCTCAACATGTCGAAAAATCTCACGTATGCAACAAGTAGACATTTTTAATAATTATTAACCTTTCCCTTACTGTGCTAAAAAACTTCCGCGCGTTACGGTGCTGTGTAGTCACTACACATTTTTTAAATTAGCTATTTTAGTCCCAAAAAAAAAAGGCAATCATTTTCAAACCATGATAATTATATTCTTACATCTTTTAATGAAGCCTCAAAATAAAAATATTTTATCTATACTTAATTGCTTTAAATATTAAAAATCTGAAAAAAACAAACATAGGTATTGTAACGGATTCCCTCTCCTGTCTCCTTCTACCATCCTTCTCCTCTCCAAGTGATACCCTTCGACAATGTCGTCTATACGGATCCCTCAATAGTTCTTATAGTTTGAATCTCTTACCCTTTTATCGAAGTGAGTAGATGTCACATACCTCCTCTTAGGTCCTGATCGATATGAAGAACAGATGGTGCAACCCTTGAGACCAAAAGGTTGATGTTACAATTGCCTCAGCTATTAGTAGAGCAAGCTCTCATCATCAGGGCGATGTGAAGTTCGAGATTTGAAGGATCATCTTTATTTAAATCAAAGTCCAGAAGCACGTTTCACCATTTATTTTTTTAAGTCTCAAAGCATTCCAATTAGTCACATAGTTCGGTATATAAACAATTTAAATTTACATTTAATTATGAGTTCGTTCAGGGTTTACACTTATCACTCTTTTCAGTTTGTTATTTTTAATTACACTCAAATTTCTAAGTCTATTTCTTTATTGGTTCTTTTATGACTGTTGTAAGGACTCTACACTAAATCTTGCTGAGATGGGGAAACAAGTCACCCACTCTGCAGACGCATATGATATAATCACAATACACAGTTAACAAAAATACACCAATGTAAACGTTATAATTTCTATCTTTAAACTATTCTTAAATGTCTGTGTTAATTACGGAAATTTCTCCCTCAGCACACCAAGGTGCGCCGAGGGAAGAGAAACTACGCACTCAGTAAGAAGGCCGTCTATCGAATAATCATGTAGAAACGCCGCGCACCTGTGTGGAGGCCAGCGGAGCAGAAGAAAGAAAGGGGTTAAGAGTGGGGAATATCCTGCATCAACAAAAGCGTGGCCTTGTGCACACTTATTTAGGAATAATATCATATCGCGAAACTTTCTGTCCTAACTTTAAGCGGCTATCCTGCGATAACTTTTGAACTAGTTTTATTTGGACGGAGTTATCAAGACCCTAAATCCAATGAATTAATTCTTACTTTTTATACATACGACAATATCCTCTTTCAAAAAAAGCAAAAAAAAAAAATAATAAAAAAAAATTCTTTAAGTACTGATAAAAGGTTGGCGACCCCAGAACGAACGAAGAAGTATTATGGTAAGATACAAAACAAAAAAAAATTTATAAATAAAACTTTACATGAGAATGAAAGGATTCGCAAAAAGGTTTGCGACCCCAGAATGTATCAGTTATACAAGGCAAGTTATGATATTAATATACTTAAGAAAAATATTAAATTACTGAGACGAAGATTACATCAAAAAAAGGTTGGTGACTCCTATACGGCAAGGTATACAATACTAAGTTTCAACAAAAGCAAGCAAAAACAAAAAAAATTATCCTTATACGAAGAAGTAAGTGATGTTTTCTGTGAGCAAGTACATAGAACAATTATTTTATAGCCGGTCATGAAGTAAATCGAGGTTCTCTTGTGATACTAACATACCATTACATACATAATCAACATAATCACATACTTCACATTCGCTCCTCACAATTATACAGTTACTTGGATCCAAGACTTTCATACATCACAAAAAAAAATTATTTATAGTAAGTTCACCTCGAGACCCAGGCACAATTTCACAGAAAACATATATGACATACCAGAAGTAATTCAAGAATGATAAGTAATCGTATCAAGAACAATACTTAGAAGATATTACCTATAAGGAAGGTAATTAAAAAAAAATTACAACATATAATTATACAGGATTCAAAATTTACTAAGGCTCTATACAGAAACAACTTTACAATTTCTAGAAGAATTAGGTGTCACCAAAATTTCAATTAATCATTCTAATTCTTTACTCAATTATGTTAAACCAAATGGCAGCTTGTTTTAAAAATTTAACTTTAACTAATTTTATCCTTAGGAAGGTGGTAATGATAATTCTATGGCGTCCCATTGAAACATACACCATTTCCTACAGATAGACTAAAACTAATGTACATATAACAACAATGTTCTAGGCATTCTACGGATAACCACCGTAAAAAAAAAACTCTAGACATCAAATACAGATACTTTATCAACAATATCCTACTTTAAGCCGGAATCGCTCTGGTGACTGTGTTTTAACACCTTCACATTTTGTAGCTATCAATTCATACTGCCCATACATTCGTTTACACAGAACAATAATTACAATTATGAATTGATGCTTTTACAAACCTTGACATAATTGACATAGGTTGTACCATTTGAATCATTCGCCCGGAACCATTCTACGGCAACGAATAACTCACAAAACATTATTACAAAACAAAATACTATCACCGACTTATTTCTCAGCCAAGCCAGGCTATAGTGTTTATACATATTCGTCCAGAACACATCAATGGCAACGAACGGAATACACATTTCAATAATATAACTTTCTCCCATGAGATACCAAAACTTTGTTGGAACTCTATTTACATATCAGTTATATAATATTAACTTATCATTTATACAATAACACTTATAACTACAGTATCAAGTAAGGATCCCTAATGCTGTGTATCATAATTATTTTTAGATGTTTTAAGTTGAATTTATAAAAGGCCATAGGTTCAGTCCAAAAAAAACACTGGTCGAACCTTTCACTTGTCACACTAAACACTGTTCATTATTTGTTGGTACTTTTTATCACAGCTCTACAGAGTCAATGCTCGATTGGTTTTAGAGATACGACATAATTTTACAATGTTGACAATTTATTAATAGCTGTTTACACAATCTGGTCACTTGCCAATTCGGAACTTCATACTTGCATACTGTATTTAAATAAAAAAAAATTCTAATTACTCTAAGTTCTTGCTGCCCAATTAATGCAAGAATAAATTTGAGTGATGGTCTCTCATGCTAGCCGACATATTTGATGTTAATTCTGTCTAAATTTTATAGGCGCCATCATATCTCAATTTCTATGATCAACTGAGCAAATACTGAGACATGAAAAGGTATTGCTCATTACATAACGTATCACTATCTTATTTATATATTAAAAAAAATTCATAAGTACTAATGTCTTATTACAGCTGACCAGCTATCGCGGATCCAAATACAACTGTCTATTATAAGTGAAACCCTTGACACATAACAATAACCAAAAAAAATATCCAGCCAGAAAGGAGCACTACATACATATGGTAATTCGCAATAATTCTAGACGATCTTAAGGATCTCAAAAAAAAAATGCTACATTCATGACACTCTAGACATTTCCGTATCCCATAATTATTCGAACACAACTTTCATATTATTCTGTCAAATCGCTACGATGCGGTTTGAAACTGATAATCCGTTCTACTAACTATACATGACTATGTTCATGATCCTATGTTTAAACAATGCGAACCTGACAAAAACACCAAAAAAAAAAATTAAACTGTAAATAAAAATTTAAAACGTGGAAGTTTGCTTCTATCCAGTAACTCAAAAAAAAATACGGCTCATTCCATCATTATAATCCCAGAAGCAACAAGACTGAATCATAAAGTGGGCCGCTAAACAGCAATTTTCCGAAGAATATCATCATCACTGGCTCAATAAACTCTAAAAGATAGTCACGTAAGGTGACGTCACCGAGTACTTATAAAAATTCAAAAAAAAAATTATCCCTTGAAGGTAGGGCAAGTGTCTTACGACTCATCGCAAGGCTGTACTATGTCTATCTATGCACAACGCCAATCCCTAAGGAATGGTTTCTGGTCATTCTAAAACTAATCATTAACTTGCTCATTTGAAATTCTCAAGTAGCCGCAAAAGGTGAAACAATCTGATTGAATCAAACAGGGGAGCCTGCAGTCAACGAAGAAGAAGAAAAGGCTATGTCGAACAACAATCTCAAACAAAACAAAAACTATATTTATAAATGCAACATAACTGATAATCAGTGATTTATCTACTTTAATTATTGTACTCTGAACCCTATTGTATTTTAGGACTACCAGTCTGGTATAGAATCGTACGTACCTATGCAAAAAAAAAAAAAAAAAAACTTTCTTCAATCATTATTTAAATGTTACTTGGCTTGGAATTTTACACACACAAGAGACAAGAGCATGCTAAGATTTACTTTAATTAACATTAACAAACCCAGAATTTAATACGTATTCTATTAAGTCTGCAAAAAAAAAAACTCTATTTTTTTTTTTTATTTAATGCATGCGGTCATAATGTATCGTACCCCAAAAGTAATATAACTGTATTCGTTCAAGGATATTCTGCACCAGTCCTGGCAAGTCACACGTGTTTCTATACTGACAAAAAAAACTTAGCCTTGGACGGAACGGGCGAGTCTATTCCCGAGCAGGATATGCATAAGTACAAACATAACAATAATAATAATTTCCAACTGCCGGTTTTACGAAGTTTATTGGGGAATTTCAGTGAATCTAAAACTGTTTCCAAATTTAACAAAACAACTTTCGATGTGTAAATTTTTTCTTTCAAAATTTTACGACTGTGCGAACTAATTTCCTCATACCAACCATACTAATTATAGAATCTACTAATTTATTCATTATTTAAGGTTTTCAATTTATGTACCAAATATGACTTTGCCTAAGACATTTTTTTATTCAAAATTTACTATCTACTAATTTCCGTGTTATACTCAACGTAATTTCCTTTTTTAATTTTACTTATGAAAAATTTACAATTCTATTTCCCTCAATCTTTTCACAGCACCAGTTAAATGACTCCTTTTTCTTTATCTGACAGGCAAGTAGTTACACTAAGAATGGAATGAAACGATGATTCCATTACACGACTATTATCCAACAATAGAGTAGTTACTCTAACAATGAAATGAAATGATGATTCTATTATACGGCCATTATCCGACAATCGAGTAGTTACCAACAATGAAATGAAACGATGATTTTATTACGCGACTATTAACCGACACTTTCTACAATCCAACAATATGCAACTAAAAAAGAACTTTATTTGAAATTAAAGTTGGGGAATTTTGCTTTAAAAATATCGGTAACCTAGCAACGGACTCACCAATACATCTATCGTTCGCGCGCGTGAGCTATTTCTATAGGTACCCACTCATACACATACCACTATACACAATCAGAATACAGGTGGATGCAAGTATCTTTTCCCGCTAGAAAATATTAACACGTGATTATGACGCGGCTCTTTTCCAAGATTCTACCATAAACAGGCACATACAAAAATTTAATTTTGAAATATCAATTACGTTGTACAGTTTACTGATTCTAAATTTATGAAACGCTACTCTAATCAAATTTCCGTGGCATTCTTTCCTCCCTAAAATGTTCACTCTCCCTCGTCCTCATCAAACAGATTCATTAAGCAAGATTGACCAATTATGTACACAAATGAAACAATACAAAACTACAATACAGTAAGATAAGTTAATACGTACTTTTCTTCGTATTTCAAGCTGAATTTATTTATTATTAAGACTTCCCGCCTGTGGTCCGGTTCCTGACTCAAGCTGAAAATTGGCTTCCTTCACGAAGATGTCCTCAAATCAAAGCCACGCGTTGGCAGCGCTATTTGTAACGGATTCCCTCTCCTGTCTCCTTCTACCATCCTTCTCCTCTCCAAGTGATACCCTTCGACAATGTCGTCTATACGGATCCCTCAATAGTTCTTATAGTTTGAATCTCTTACCCTTTTATCGAAGTGAGTAGATGTCACATACCTCCTCTTAGGTCCTGATCGATATGAAGAACAGATGGTGCAACCCTTGAGACCAAAAGGTTGATGTTACAATTGCCTCAGCTATTAGTAGAGCAAGCTCTCATCATCAGGGCGATGTGAAGTTCGAGATTTGAAGGATCATCTTTATTTAAATCAAAGTCCAGAAGCACGTTTCACCATTTATTTTTTTAAGTCTCAAAGCATTCCAATTAGTCACATAGTTCGGTATATAAACAATTTAAATTTACATTTAATTATGAGTTCGTTCAGGGTTTACACTTATCACTCTTTTCAGTTTGTTATTTTTAATTACACTCAAATTTCTAAGTCTATTTCTTTATTGGTTCTTTTATGACTGTTGTAAGGACTCTACACTAAATCTTGCTGAGATGGGGAAACAAGTCACCCACTCTGCAGACGCATATGATATAATCACAATACACAGTTAACAAAAATACACCAATGTAAACGTTATAATTTCTATCTTTAAACTATTCTTAAATGTCTGTGTTAATTACGGAAATTTCTCCCTCAGCACACCAAGGTGCGCCGAGGGAAGAGAAACTACGCACTCAGTAAGAAGGCCGTCTATCGAATAATCATGTAGAAACGCCGCGCACCTGTGTGGAGGCCAGCGGAGCAGAAGAAAGAAAGGGGTTAAGAGTGGGGAATATCCTGCATCAACAAAAGCGTGGCCTTGTGCACACTTATTTAGGAATAATATCATATCGCGAAACTTTCTGTCCTAACTTTAAGCGGCTATCCTGCGATAACTTTTGAACTAGTTTTATTTGGACGGAGTTATCAAGACCCTAAATCCAATGAATTAATTCTTACTTTTTATACATACGACAGTATTCTCCCATACATTTGGCGGCTTGTCTATACAAGTTACACAGCACACACGTACGGAAGTCCAGGAGCGACTGGGTTGTGTTTGTGTGAGTGCAGTTGGCGAACACAGAGAATGACAGTGGTTTAAAACTATTATATTATTTTTTTACCTAAATTTATTTATTTATTATTGTTTTTTTATCTTTATTTGTCATTGAATTGAAAAATTTATTTATTTATTATTTGTTATTTACAGTGTAACAATTACCATAAAGTAAAACAAAATTGTTAAAAATAAACCAACTTCAATAAATACATATTTTAGGAGTAGGGATAAAAGGTTAAAAATTTAATGCTGCAAATTTGTTTTCTTGTTTTATTGGCGGCTTGTACCCCACACATTTTGTCGATAAAATCCTGTGTATTAATTTTTGACCGTATGAATGTAATGGAAATAGTCTGCAGTATTATTATTACTCACTTTCTCTTCATCTGTCAACCATTTTCCCCAAAGACATACACAGAGCTTTCTACAAAATCTTAGTAACAATTAGTTATATAAAAGTATATATTTCTAAGTTGATTTTTTTTTATAACACAGTAATAGTAATACGGTAGGTGTAAAAGATTCACAACGTAATTACATATGAATAAAGCACTTCTATAAATAAATACACAATTACATACAAATAATATATTTATATTATAAAAAGAGATAAAAATACTAAAATAATAATTTTATTATAGATCGTAAATAATCAGTTATGCGCCACTGAAGGTAGAAGTGTTTTTTCATCGGCACTCTAGGAGAAGTGAGTGCGCGCGAGTGAGACGTCATGCTATTGATCACGTGATTTCTAAATGTTCGCGCATGTAGCTACTAACATAGTTCCCGTGGATGTAGGTAGGTACCTACCCAACATTGACTGTAGTGGAGTACACCTTTGATGGTGTTAGTAAATTCGCTGCCGATGCTTACAAAATCCTATGGATGCACCCCATAAGTAATGATTATTCTCAGTATTATTTTCTGATTCGATAGGTAAATGTATGATGGAGGAATACCCAAAGCCTCAGCCCCGTATAAATTATATTTATAAAGATATTGAAGGTTAAAAGGAGCAATGCGTAGTGCCTACACAACACAGGGAAGGAAAGGTTTTAAAGAAATATAGAGATAAAAGTTGGAAATTAGATTAAGCAACCAAATATAATAAGCAAATGCTTTCGATCGATAGATGGCGCTAGCATAGGAACTATATCCTTTTATTGACTTAAGGCTGTTCTCTATTTTATATTTATACCCAGTATACTGTTTGCTGTTCTATAAAATTATTGCAATGATATATGCGCAATAGAACACCAACATTGCCCCCTTACATTACCGACGGACCGCCTGTAAACGTGCGTACGTCAGTTTGTTGGAGCAATCTAGTATTATTTCCTTCTTGGGTTACGTTAGGTTGGCATTCTTCCACGTTTCTAAGACTTCTTTTGCTTCACACAAAAGCAAAAATACTCTGACATTAGTCGCGTAGAGATTCAAACAACATCCAAAAACCATCCAAGAATTTATTTTTATTTTTCTGTCTTATTTGAGTTCTGCCTCAGGAGAAATTTGGGTATAAGATGGTACCACCGCATCAAGAATGAAGCTATCGATGGCCCAACAATTTGGAGACTATTACGGAAATGGACATGGCTGGGTGATGTGTAAAGGATTCCGAATGACAGTTGACCGAGAAGAGCGCTGTTCTTCCGCTGTATCGAAGACGTGGAAGACACTCTCATACCGTGTACCGTTCCTTCTAGGCCAATCTGAGGGAGTTGAGCATGGTATGGGAGGAGGTCACGAGCATTGCGCAAGCCCCTGAGTGGGGTTCAATGGGAGATTGTGTGTTGTGTGTGTAGTTGAGTTCCATTATAGGTAGATATTTATGTCACAAATGATTCTATTACGACTTTTGTGTGTCAATATAACACCAATCGTGTTCGATTTTTAAAGGTTTGGATCCATTATATGATAACCGAGGCGATACAAATACTTTACGTTAACAACGTTTGCCGTTTTGGTGGTCGAATATACTTAAATCCCAAAATTTTTCATTATCTTCAACATGTCGAAAAATCCCATGCCCCGATTTAAAGTTATGTAGGTAGGTTATTATTTTATTATTTATGCAAAGGTGAGGCATCTGTTGGAGTTTTTTAAAAACATTTCATCTATGCGCCGATTGATGTCATATCAGATGATATAAATAAATACTTTATTTACAAAAATAACATTTGAAATAATGTGTCTACTATTATTAATAAAATTGTATTTTTCATCTTATTCTTCATGATCTTTCCCATCATTTTTTGTCCTGGCCTTTGCATTCCTAATAGTGTATGTCCAACCCTCTTGGCTTGAACCAATGCCACCGCTTCACCTATCGTCGAAAGGGGATACCTACTGGGGCTGTCTCCTGACAACGTCATATCCACCATGCTGCCACTAAAGGAGAACTGGAAGCTTGTGCAGCAATTCTTCAAAAATATCATGGAGCAGACGAAAGACAGCAAAGGAGAGCACTATATGGCCAAGTCACATCCTTGGATAGGCCGAAAGGCAGGAACTGGGATGTGACAGGAGGAGGGATTTAAGCCTGCTTAAAGTCTGGCAATACCCAATCTTGACTGACTGGGCGTCCATGATGATTTTCCCATCAATTAAAAAAAAATCTATCGTCGAAGCCAGCAGCGTTGATTTGCTCCATACATCACATTGGGTTCCTTCCCATCTTTATCATCTCTTAATAAAATCACTACAACATCATCGATGAAATTTTTGTAAGTACGAGCAAAGTATCTAGTATAAAATATCGAATCGATGCCTACTTCATCGTAGAAATCGTTTTCTTCCCTATTGTTGGTTAATATCGTTTCCAGCTGCTTACACACCTAACGATACGTAAATACTTTGTTTATTTCTGTATTGTTTTATATTTTTCTTATTTTCACCTACTCGAAATGTATATCTATTCACACATAAACAAACATAAAATATATTATAAGACTAACAACTTCTTCTTGTAAGATTTCCTCAACCACACAATTTATAATATAAGAACTACTGAAGTAAAAATATATAAATTCACTTTATTTTTTCCATTTTATTATGCGTATCATTTTGAATATCTTACAGAATTTTTTACTAGCACACACCCGGCGAATGCTTTCACGCTAAAAAAAAGATCCTCATGATCAATGTAGAAACCAATAATGATAAAACTTTCTAATGAGACAGAACAATTACTTTTTTGTGATAATCGTTTTAGAAGCAGCATCTAAAGCAAGCAAGCCATTATAGGCACACTTGCACGTATGCATTGGTTATATTGGTTATTGGGGAAGTGGTGCAGCAGAGGAGAGTTTACAGCCTGAGGACGAGGAGAGCTGACCCTAGCAGTCTTCATAAACGTTAAGCTGGGAGCAAGCCAGGCAGAGAGAGGTTATAACGGTAGGTATGTGTTCGATAAAAGATCTATGCATCTTCAAATACACTTTTTGGGGTGTTGTTACCCATTGTACCTTTTTCAAAAGCCTCTTTAAAAGAAAAATTCTGAAATTTGTCTTTCCATTTTCATCATAATTTAAAGCAAGAAGATGGAAAGATACAACAACGCTTTTGCATAAACATAGCTCTGCCTGATAATACGAAAAAAGTTTACTAGCATAGAAGTGCATATTGTCATTACTATTTAGACCTTCCTCTCAACGTTCTTCCACCTACGTAGCTCAATAATAAAGAATGGGATACAAAATTTTGAGATTATGCCGCTTCTATAAAGTTCATTAGTATTACGATTTTGATATAATTCAAGGGTTTTTGTTTATTAGCCAGTATTATGCGCCAAATTCACACCAATTCGAATTCGAAAATTCTCATGGTTAGGAGTTTCGAAGACTCAAACATTACCACCTAATGGCGAACGTTGTTAACGTAAAGTGATCACACTAAGCCAGCCTTCGAAACAACATTAGAAGACGGTCGTAAGCCCGTGGTGGTTTCTTCCATTTTAAAAATCGAACATCAGTAATGAATTATTAGAGTCATTAGTTGTTACATATTCGTTGAGATCTAGTCCTGAAAAAAGGTTACAAGAATCTAGACATAATTAGAACGCTGTGCACCAACAAAGCCAATAGGCAATAAAGATGAGACATTAACAAAAATGGATATATTCATATCCTGGCGCCAAATACATGACAGCAGTCGCAGTCTTTAAATTTGGTTGCCCTCCTCTTCTCAATAATTTCCAACTTTTCTCTCTTTATTTCATTTATTATTATTAAATATCTATTTCTTGTACTTATACATGGGATTTTATGAGATCTTGGACATGTCGAAAAATTTCATGATTAGGAGTTTCGGAGACTTAAATATTACCACCTAATGGCGAACTTGTTAACATTAAGTTATTACACTAAGCCAGCCTTCGAAATAACAGTAGAAGACGGTCGTAAGCCCGTATTGGTTTGTTCCATTTTAAAAATCAAACATCAGTAATGAATTATTAGAGTCATTAGTTGTTATATTATATTCGTTAAGAAATAAATATGATAATAAATAAATTATAGGTTCAATTCTGTGTTCTGACCCGAATAAACTCTTCCATAAAAAAAAAAAAAATAAATAAATAATATTGCTAAAGAAATAATATAACAATCGTTGAGTGCTTAAGTTTTGTCCCTAACCATAAAGTTGACAAAAACATTTTACTCAAATAACTACATATCATTAAGTTTATTTTTGACTTACGTCAATAAACACAAAATGGTACAAGGTGCGTTGATGGTGCATTGCCGCGTGATTCAGTAGAATTGTTGTTACTTTATGTTTATGAATGAACCACTTATTCAATAAAAACATAACGGCCGAAACCACCATGATGGGAACGTGCATTAGTGTATTAAAACATTGTACACGACACAAGGATAATGCATGTTTATTTTTGTACAACTCAATTATAAAAACTCGTAACTCCAAAAAATTTTAAATCCGGCTTGAAGGACCAAAATATTTTTTTCGCTCTTCTAAATGGAAGGTCAATTAAATCGTTTGATATTAAACATACTTCTCAGCGTTTCTTTTTTTTTCTACATTTTACCACTATGCTTGTTTCAATAATCCAAATAATAATAATAGTTTATTTTTCGACAATAATAATATACAAAATATACATTAACTTAACACTTAAATAAATCGAAAAATCCCACAAGGCAAAGCCTGTGTGTGGGTGTAAAAATTGAGACAACAATATTTTTATACAACAAATACCTACGGCTCAATATCAAAACAATAAGCAAAAGCAAATTCCTCATAGCTCAATATCAAAACAATAAGTAAAACAATAAATTTGAACCAGAAAAAGAAGTTCACATTAAAAAAATAAAGAAAACAAAATATTAAAAATAAAAAAAATGTACATATTAGAAAAAAAAAACACAAAATAACAACTACAATAGCCAAAGCAAATTCCAGCTCAAAAGTGAAGCAAAAAATAAATAAGAAAGAAGTTTCAATAAAACAATAAGGAAAAAAAAATATTAAAAACAAAGTAAACAAAACATACATACCAACAAATTAATTTAACGCAATAACTAAGCCCAGCAAGGTAACTGACTTATTCCCTCAGGAATTTTCAAATCTTTCAGCTCTGTTTTCAATAAGACACATTACTCAATATGACAAGGTTTTTTCGTTCTTGAAACTTTTTATCTCTACTGCCAAATGTTTCAGACATCATAATTTCCTCTCTATCATGGTACAGGTAATGAAATAATGTAGCTAGTGATGCGTTGTATTAATTGTATTCTATAAATGTCCAAAAATAGGATTTTTACATTGGAAATTGTTTTAAAATCAGAAACATGTACCTGGGCCTCTTTGAGTGATGCCAAGTCCCATGCCCATACAAAAAAATGAAAACATAAAACACATTAAAATTGTGTTCTATTGTGAATTAAATTTGTTCTATTTGTGCAGAATATTAAAGATATAAAGCTTCTGCATAAGTTCAAGGCAGCACTGCGTAGATTTATCGGAGCTCAGACAAATCTACTGCCGTGATTTCATACCAAACGTAACGGTGACATAAAGTTGTGTGTATGTGATGTGATTTGCAAAATGTTTTAATTTTTACATGGGACATGACTTACTTTGCTATAGATTCTGTATTCTGTTATATCTTTATCTTAAATTTTATTTTAAATAGTTAGTTTATTTTATCTCTTTATTGTTTCCATTAAATTTTTGTCTCATAATTTTATATTCTATTTCTTTTTTGTTTTTATTGTATTATAAGTTTAGTTATAAGTTGTTTTTCATTTTATTTCTTCTTTGTTTTACTTTCTGTTTATTTTTATTTTTAGTTTGAATTAAGAGTAAAGGAAAGAACCAGCAAACAATCGGTGAGTCCCTTTCCAATTACAGTACACTTCTTCTTCGTTCGTCTACGTACTTCTTGCTTAAAGCTGGGAGACGTAGCGGACATATTTTGACATAAAGTATTAAGCTATTTTAAATTACTATTTATTTAAAGACGAACTGAGCCTTACCCCTCTCAGCGAAACTGTGTTTCTTTGGGGTAGCAATAAAGTAAATAAATAAATAAAGTAAAAAAATAAAAAAATATCTATTTTAGCAATAAAGATTAATAATAATAATAAAAAAATAGAAAACGCATTAAAAATAATGTAGTTATGAGGTTAGTTAACTGATGCTCAACGCCTAGCGACGCAGTGGACACCATATCATTGCACCTCTCCTCTAATAACAATAATTACTACATTGTATGTGGGTACATAGGGTCGTTATTCGGGTACACACAGCTCCCCTCTACTATACACTGTGTGCGCGCCATTGACGCCCTTCTGGACGCATCAACATGCAACGACGGACGTCATCAAGGAACTTGATTAATGGTAACAATAACAATTTCCTCAGTGGTCGGGGACACGCAAGGGGATCCCCCGAAAGTCCGCACCTTAAATTCATTTTCTTTATCCTCCCAACAATATATTTTTCATAATTACTGTTTTTATACTGTGAATTTATTTCGGTACTAAACCCTCCCTCAACTTAGCGTACAGCTGGAATAATAAAATATAAGTGTCGCCATATCAGTAGTTTTTGTTGGCATTGCATTCCAAAAAAGGATGATACAGCCAGACTCTTGTCAAATTACCTAAGTCAAAACAAAAGCAAATACAGTAGTTAGGCTTGTCGCAAATCGACGTTTTTTTTTTTTTTTTTGAAAATATCATCATCAAAATAAAAATTATAATTGATTAGGTTCCCAAATCACTCGACAACGAGTGCAAGGGGTTTAAAAAAATGATTAGGTTTACAAAGAATAACACTATGTATTTTGAAAAAGGTAATAATAAATTCAAAAGTAGTTAATTTTGTATTTACTTAAGGCAAGTTAGTGGTGGATTTCGTCGTGGCTTACACTACAAACTTTTGGCTGGATGAGAAAGGTGCATATCAGAGAGAGAGAGAGAGGTGTGGCCAATAATTATTGTTAAAAAATGGATACAGTTATGTGGGTTGAAGTATATACACAATATGTACATCATGTGGAATTAAATGCCCTAAAACAGCCAATTGATAAACGTATTTGGCGCCCGTGGTATAAAGAATTTGTAAGACAAGACACAAATGATGTATATACCTACATAGACATTCAATATTTTGATTATCCAGTTATAATGTAGGTACCTACCTATAATAATATTCTTGTTTGTCAATAATATTTTCTTATCCGCATGTCAAATTGTTTGGTGTGTCAACAGGTATGCTTATAAACATAAAATTATGCGATTGATATTTTGAGATTACGTCAGTTACTATAAATTGCTTATTGATAAAAAAAAATACTTCCAATATTTACGAATATCAAACGATGTTTCAACAGTCAGTCGCTATCTTGACTTCACTTCATGAAAATGTTACAACATGTGCGAATGTCAATAATTGTTTTAAAGATTTCGGTTTATATGTGCGTTGCTGTTAATTTTCAAAATGTGGCACCCATGGATGTGAACCTCAATGAAGACCAGTTTACAACGGATAAGCTACCAACTGACAACCGCTACATGTGCTCAGTTGGAAATGGACATTTAGCCACGGATGTGTTTTCGGACACTGTTTTCATGAATGGTTTATATAATGGAGAGAGTGGTGAAAGTCATAGGGCAAGAATTCCAGCATTTTGCCATCTGAGGATAGTTTCTCAACCTGTAGACAGTTGGTTTAACTACACTCTCAACACTAAAGATGGGGTATTTATTATGGAATATGAAGACAAAGAAAAATACCTCAAACAAAGAGTTTTCGCCCACAAGTTTTACACCAGGGCTATTGTTAATCAATTCATAGTGCAATCTAAAACAGACAAATTGGTCATTGCGAACCTTCGTCAAGTTCCCGGAGCAGCTACTGATGATATTGATTTTGATGTAGCGACGACTCAAACGATTCAAAATAATGTTGTCCGAAAGTTTTGCGGTAAAACTCAAACAGTAGAAAACCCCAAGTATCAAAAAGACAAATCTTCTGTGTGCATTTATCTAAACGAAATTCCAGAAAATCTTACGGTTGGGCCCGAAAAAAAGCTCTACACCTTCGTAATGACTGCTGATTTCGAAGATGAAGTGGCATTAAAAGAAATGGTAGATGTCTTATCTCTGGATTCTGAAGTACTTTTCTCCAGTCACACCAAAGAATGGAATGAATATAAAACAACAGAAAAAATCAAGGTTGAAGGAGATTTGGATTTGTCTAAAATCATCAATGGAATGTGGTACTATTTGAGCAGTTCCTTACCATCTATCAGGTCGAATCAACCGCAAAATAGGTTTTATGGTTTGAGTCCCGGTGGGCTATCGAGAGGAGCGCTGTTGAAAGATTATCAAGGTCACAGTTTTTGGGATACAGAAACGTGGATGTTTCCTCCTATTCTAGCATTCTATCCAGAAATAGCAGAAAAAGTTCTTGATTATAGAATTTATAACTACATTCCTGCCAAGGATATTGCTAATGATTTTGGAAATGGTGGCATCAGATTCCCATGGGAGAGTGCGTATACTGGATCAGAAGTGACCCCTGACTGTTGTCCTGAGGTTGTTGAATTTGAACAGCATATAACGGGATGTATTGCCTTTGCAATGAGTCAATACTACGCCGTGACTGGTGATAAAACATGGTTAAAAGAGAAGGCATGTGTGCCGGCAAGGAGTATTGCTGATTTTTGGGCATCGAGAGCGGAATGGAATCCAACTACCAGAAGTTATGACATCAATAATGTAATGGGACCAGATGAAGATCATCCTAACGTGACGAACTCTGTTTTTACTAACATTGTTGCTGGTAAAGCTCTCGATTTCGCTCAGTACGCTTCATGTTTGTGCCAAGACAATATTCCGCCCGAATGGAACCGCGTTGCTCGTCAACTTAGTTTACCCTACGACAAACTATTGAATTACAATCCTCAGTTCGAAAACTATACACGAGGTACATTCATAAAACAAGCCGATGTGGTTCTTTTAGAGTATCCGTTGCTTTACAAGCAGAATATATCGACCGTTGCAAACAATTTAGAGTATTATGAGTCTGTCACGAGAGAAAATGGTCCAGCCATGACGTGGAGTATGCACACAATTGGTCATTTGAGATTAGGAAACATCAACCAAGCATCCAGACTTTACACTAGAAGCTATAAGCCGTACGTTAGAGAACCGTTTAAAATTTGGACAGAAGCTATTGAGCCTGAAATAGGTGCTGTAAATTTTATAACCGGTATGGGAGGGTTTTTGCAGACTTTGATCTTTGGCTACGGGGGGATAAACATTCATTCGGATGCATTGGAAGTTTTTAACCCGCGTCTTCCTCCAAATACTGTTTCGTTCAAAATAGCTGATTTCCATTATATGGGCAATTCAATATCTTTGAGTATATCATCCAATAATTCAACGTGGCTCTTGATCACTGGAGATGTGCCGATGCTAGTTGAACAAGAAAATAGCAGCAACGTTATGAGGTCTGATACTACAGTTACGGCTGTATTGATTTTGCCTGATGTTAGATACAAAATACGACCGTTGAAAAATCCAGAGGGATGTTCCTTTCCCAATTGAGTAAAAGGCGAAAATTCTGCCCATTCGTCAGATTTATAGCCATCTTTATTAAGTGTGTTGGTATATTGAATGTTAGATCTGATTATGTTTTTCAAGCGCAAATAAAAATATTTTACCAAGTCATGTTAATAATTTCAATATTTTTTGTACGTCGTTTTCTTTCATAATGGAAAATTAGATTACCCTACTACGAAGACCTCAGGTTATATGAAAAAGTGGGTACTTACTTGGACAGTCTTAAAATACATTCCATATTTTAAATTGTTGAAACGTAATGGATTCAAAGGTAGGTAAGTATCTCATCGTCGTTGAAAATTTGTTAATTAATGTGCAGTAAAAGTTTGGCTTAAAAGTGCAAACACAAACAAAATTGAGTGTGAGTTATCAAAATATTGATCAGAATAAAATTCTATACTGTGATATTCAAATATTATTACATAGGTATACTTGATTTATTTTTTCTGTTACAATGTTAGGTATACCATAAAGGTAAAAAAAATCTATATATTCACTTAGATCGATATACAAACCATAGCAACTAAAAAAATGTTCTCCTTAGTTTTATTATGGCCTCAACTCGCGTGCCTTATTCAGATCTACAGTTTAAGATACACTTATACATAGATTTGAATGAGTGGAAGGTTCCCAAAATAAAGGCATCTAAGGATGCCAAGGAAAAATGATGGATCGTTAAAATCAGGCAAAGATATTTCGAAATGATTATAAACGGCGTATCGCGTGTGCACAAAGTATTGAAAAAATGATTTTCCCCGAATTCAAGACCATTTTATTATCATTTTATTCTTTATTATTATCTACTTACTTTATTGTTATATACTTTTACTAGCAGCAAACCCCGTCGTACGACAGGGATTGTAAATGGACTTCAATAATTGTTTGATTGTAAATCAGTTATAAAATCATCCCTCAAACCTTTAAAGGGTGTTAATAGGCAATCTGACTGAGAACAAACAGCGACCAACATGCCAGATGGAGGAAGTCTTTGCAGCATGTCAGGGAACCAAGATATGTAACAAGAAGGGGAGGTCCAGAGGAGGCAGCGGAATACCCGTGCTTGGAATGCGACACAATCTGTCTTTCGAGAATAGTCCTCTACAAGTCTACAGTCACTGCGGACAATAACATTATTATAAGCAAAAAAAAGTATGCAGGAAGGAACCTTTGATAAACTATCACATCTCTTCGAAGTTATATTATTTCCCGAGTAAACCAATTACTCGGAGAGATGGTCTAATGGGCGAACTGTGCGATCTGGAGTAGGCGGACGACCTAGCGTTGTTCAGTACGACAGTGGAGGAACTACACCGCAGTGTTTCAAGACTCTGCGATGAAACAGTACGCCTTGGCCTTCGAGTCATTGCCAGTCGGCGTTTAGTGTCGAGACGAAATGTAAATTGTTTGATGCGTGTGTATTGCCCATTCTCCTGTATGGGTGTGAGTCCTGGCACCTGACCAAAGCCTAGGCACAAAAAGTATCTGCATTCGAAACTGCCTCAGGAGAATTTTGGGTATAACATGGTACCACCGCATCACGAACGACGCTATACGTCGGCGCACCCAGCGTGAGCCCATCACTTCTACCATTATGTGGAGGAGATGGACATGGCTGGGACATGTGTTAAGGATGCCGAATGACAGTTGGCCGAGGAGAGCGCTGTTCTTCCTCCCATCAGGGTCCCGAAGACGAGGAAGACCCTCTCATACTGTGTTCCGCTCCTTCAAAGCAGAGCTGAGGAATCTGGACATGGTGTGGGAGCAGGTCATAAACGTTGCGCAAGATCGAGCGCAATGGAGAGGTCTTGTTGCCTCCCTATGCCCCTAAGTGGGGCCTTAAGGGAGTTTGGATTGAATGTAATTATTTTCAATGTGTGAAAAGGAGATTGAATGAAGGAAACTGGCTGGTAGAAGGCTTGACAGTGTTCTTCGACATCTAATGAAAAATAAGAAAGTATATTTTAAATCCATGACCTCTCTTAAATCAAACAGTTGATGCACAATTCTGATACCATCCATGATGTATGGGAGTGAAACTTGGGCATGGAATAAATCCTGTGGAAATGAGATCACTGCGTAGGATATGCGGAAAGATACTGATTGATTTGGTGAGGAATGAGAATATTAGAAAGAAATGTGGAGTGGATGTTAGTGTAGTGACTAGAATGAAAGTGAATAAATTAAGGTGGTTTGGGCATGTAGCGATAATGAACGAGGAGGGAATGACTAAAAGGATATATTATAAATCTGACAGAATGAGTGCACGCAGACGAGGCCGTCCTCGAATGACATGGTCGGACCATATCCGTGCCGTCTTAGAGGAGGGCCAAGTCAGGCGCAAAAGAAATAGAAGAGCATGTATGCGGAATGTTATACGTTTGGATGAAGCGAAAGGAAAGAGGTTTGTTTGGATAGGAATAAATGGAAATGTAAAAAAAATATTTTCCTATTATAAAATAAAACTTCGACTTAAAGATGAATCATATACTTACGTATGAAAAATATTTCCCGTAGGTGGATTAGTTTATATTTTGCTATGGGTAAATGTTTCAACGAAGATACAGAGTAACGGATGAACTTACAGGATTATTATATTAGATTCTGATTTTGCCCGTTCTATTGTTATGATTATTTTCATCAGTCCATTATATTTGAGTGTTTCGTCGATTACTCTACATACATACATTTTATGGTATAGGTAAGTTTTTAGCTACTTTTTATAATTTTTTGCTCTTACATTATTGAATAGTACCTACTTTATGTGCTGACTTATACCTGAATGCACAGTTATTATATTGACAAGCTCACGTGAGTCATTTTCGAAATAATTTTCACTATGAAGGCTTTTTTCATTGGAAGTTTATTGTAATTTAAGAAACACAAGTTCTGAGCGTAGTAGGTTGAAAAAATATGCATAGCTACGAGAAAATGAGTACTTACAATATTCCAATGTAGGTAATTTAGTATTCAGTTTTTTTACCATTCAAACCGTATCCCTAAACGTGTAGGAAGAGAGAAAGGACGTCAACTCTTTTCTTTTATTTCTTCAACTCAGCCTCTGAAAATTGCATAGTTTTTTTATTATCTCACTACTTTTGATGAAGCTCTTAGTCCTACGCGAAATATATTTATTTCATACATACGACAAAAATAATTCAACACAAATAATTATTATACTTGCTTTTGTTATTCTTCTGTTGGTCGATATTCATTGCTACGACAGTAATAGCTTCCGCGGAAAATAATATGGAATTATGCGATATTTGATACAAAGGACGTGACAGACACCTGTTATTGGAGCATTGAGGATATTATGTATGTTATCTTATATGCGTAGGTACTCAATGTTCTGTTGGTGTCTTTTTCGGATAAATAAATGAATACATATTTGATCAAATGTTCCGATTTTCACAATAATAATTGTTGCTACAGGAAGAAAAGTCAAATTGTCCGCTGTCCCTAACATGGTAAAGTAAAATTGGGAACCTTTATGGCCCAACGCATCAATATGTTGATAAAAGTTCTTGGTAGCCATCTATAAGATAAAGTTATGTAGTGGATAAAGTGATGGAAAGAATCTGACAGCAGCATCAATTGAAAACTATCCAATAGATATCTAGAAGATAACAGTGTTGCTGTGCTGAAATCTATTGATCTCTATGGAAGTTTCTATGGATTCCATGGAAATTTATATGGATTTGCTTTTTCGCGCCAGATTTGATGTCAGACGAAGTCTTGTTTTGACAATTAATGCGTATTGAATCAATTCTAATGTTGTTTTCGTTTCGCACATAATAATTTTGTAATAGGCATTATTTCTAAAACTTGTTATTTTACAAGAATTTAATAGAAAGTTTGAGAATATAACAACATTTCGATCACAATAATTTAGATTTTTTATTCCAGATCGTTTGTTTGAAAACCGGCAAATTGGTAGGGAAGAGGGGGCAGAACCGGGTATCGGGGTAGAACCGGGTACTACTATTATCTTGAATATTACGCGAATAGCGACCGAGGTGGTACAACTCGAATACTCTTCAAGATGGCGGCAGTCAGTCTCCAAAGTCATACGGGAGTGGTAGTTTTCGTTATCGCGGAATAATATTTTTTAAATATTTTCGCCGTTTCTCGAACTTTTTATTTGTGACACCAATATAGAGCTCACCTTCAGTTTGTGTAAGTATAAATTTTCATATTTTTTATCACTCGTCATCTTAAAATAGTTGTTTTTCTTTAATATTACTATGGTTTGATAACTGTTTTAAAGCACACGAGAAAAATGCACGCTTTATTTTTTAAACGTGCTGGCGGGGCATAATCGGGTACCCAAACAAGGGGCAGAATCGGGTATACCCGGTTTTGCCCCTACCTTTTTAGTTACTATATATTGTTGTAGAATATTAATAAATTCATGTCAATAATAATAAAAATATAGGTATGCACATTATTATTACCTTCGTTTACGTTGTAGGTGAGAGTTTTAAGAATGATACAAATATTGATTCTTTTAGATTATAGAAACAAAATGGTCAGAACATATGTAAAGAAAACCAATAGACAAGCATGGGATGCCACCGCAATGAGAAATGCTATTCAAGAAATTTGGGATGGAAAAATGGGATACAAAAAAGCAGCCACGATTTATAATGTACCACAGTCCACCCTTGAAGATAGAGTAAGGAAAGCGAGAAGTATTAATTGTACAGAGGAGGCATCAAAGAAAGGTAAAATAACATTTTCTCCCACCTTCTTTATCAATTTAAAACAAAATGATTATTATAATTAGATATTTTTTTGGATTTGTGCTACCGCCAACTCATTAGGTACTGTTTAAATACATATTATTATAATACCTACTATTCTATTTGAAAATAATTAAGAAAAAACATCTACTGGGGATTATATTTTTTGATAGAAACCATCCATAAGTCATTGATTCCTAAATTTTTTAGCTCAGTGTAAACATAAATCTGCATCCTTAAGAAGTCCCAATAGTCAAACCTTTGATATTTTCTTTTTCTTCTTGTCGTGACCGATACTTAAAACTCCCCATAAACTTGGGCTTGTCTGATTTATGAGTTTTGCTGCATCTGGTTTTCCAAACCACTGCCGAAGATTCCTGAGACAGGATGCTTTTTTACATACCATACTCCGTCTACCTCCCATAATTTATTTCTTCTGTTATTTTAATTATATCTAAATGTATGTATATGACGGAAATGATTAGGTATGTTAATATGAAAAAAAACATAAAACTATCATTGTTGCAGGTATGGGGCGGTACAAAAAGGTTTTCTCCACAGAACAGAAAGAAGAACTAGTTAAATATATTCAGGATATGGAAGGTCGACTTTTCGGTTTGACTACAAAGGATTTGAGAAGACTGGCTTTCCAATTAGCTCAGAAAAATAACATTACCAATAATTTTAATAGTAGCACGGAAATGGCTGGTCTTGATTGGGTTAAAGGTTTTTTAAAAAGGCACAAAGATCTTTCCATCAGACGTCCAGAGGCGACATCAGTTGCTCGTGCGATGGGTTTTAATCAAGTTGTAGTATCCAAGTTCTTCGAAATATTAGGAAAAGAAATGGATAAATATAATTTTACAGCCATGAGAATATTCAATGTCGACGAAACAGGAATAACAACCGTTCCCAAGACCCAGAGTAAAATTATTGCTCTAAAAGGAAGACGACAGGTAGGAAGCATAGCCTCAGCAGAAAGGGGCCAACTTATAACAGCGGAAATTTGTGTGTCCGCTGGAGGAACTTGGGTACCACCGTTTTTGATTTTCCCTCGACAACGTATGAAGCAAGAACTCATGAATGGTGCTCCACCAGGTACTTTGGCTACATGTCACAAAAGTGGGTGGATGCAGTCAAAAATATTTGAAGAATGGCTTCAACACTTCATAGATTTCGTCAAACCTTCAAAACAAAATCCTGTCTTGTTGTTGTTGGATGGTCACGCAACGCACACGAAAAACTTGCCCGTAATCGACAAAGCAAGAGAACACGGCGTAGTTTTACTTTGCTTCCCTCCACATTGCACCCACAGACTTCAGCCATTGGATGTGGCAGTGTTTGGGTCTTTGAATAAGCACTACTCCAATGAGGTGAGGAATTGGCTGCGAAATCATCCAGGACGAGTTGTGACACAATACCAAGTGGCTGAAGTTTTTGGAAAAGCCTACATTCAATCAGCCACAATGCAATATCCGCATTTAGAAAAACCGGCATTTTCCCCTATAACCCCACAGTTTTCTCAGAATCGGATTTTGTTCCATCAGAAACAACAAATACACCAATGCCGTCCTGCGAACCTGTCCTTCAAAATTCAAATCCAATATTTCCTCTAGCTCCCGCAAGTCTCCCAACCTCTTCTTCATCAATCAACACAGTTTCTCAACATATCCCACCTCCAATAAACGAAACTCCTCCATCAACATCAACAGCGACCGATTTTTCAATTTCTAATGACGTTATGATTCTAGATTCATCATTCACAATATCACCAAATGAAATTTTGCCCATACCAACTGTTCATCGAAAAAAAGCACACACAAACGTGGGAAAACGGCAGTATTAACAAGTTCTCCTTACAAAAATGAATTGGAATCGGCAATAACCCTTGCAAACATAAAAAAAGAAAAAGTAAGGAAGAGGCCAATAAATCCCAAAAGCAAAGAAATCATGAAAAAGAAATCTCGTCCTATGAGTGATGGGGAAATAGAAAACGCATTGCTGTTGTCAGATTCCGAATAAAAAACTTAATAATTTGATTCCCTATAAGTTTAAGGGTATACCCGGTTTTGCCCCCCAGCTCTACCCGGTTATGCCCCAACCTACGGGGCAAAACCGTATTTTCATATATATTTTGTTTTAACTTATAATTCAATTATTTTATAAATTATTGTATTTTAATATGTGTATGTGCAAAAAACACATAACTGTTCTTCATATCAAATGTATATTTTGTGAATAAATTTTTTAAGAATTGTTAGACGGCCGTTCTTTCTTACATACCCGGTTCTGCCCCCTCTTCCCCGTTTTATCGATCGAAATTGAAGAAAAATATGATGTGTCCCAAGCTTCAAAATGATAATTCATTACACCGTTTATATTTTCTCGATATTATGTTTAGTCGAGATATATAAAAATATTATTTTGGTTTATGGAAAAACAAAACGAAAGTTCTTCACATTCACGGCGTCACGGGAGTGCATAAACGTCAGTAAGGCTATTTTGACAGCCATCCTAGAGATAAATCGTTATCCCACAGAAGGAACCTCTAATTAAAATGGCATCGGGTATCTTAAAGATAAGCGATATCTACACATTGACGCGGCAAATATCTCAAAGAAAGGCTTTTCTGTAAGATATATTTATCTATCCACTGATTGATGCGTTGGGCCTAAGGCCAAAATATAACTGATTTATAAGACAATCTTAAACAATTAATGACACTGCATGTAATCCAACAGGTTTTGCTGCTGGTTTCCAAATATTCGACTTAAAATACCTATATTTTATCACTATAATAATAATCATAATAATTTTATACAGTTTAATTAAAACCCCCCGACGTTTGCTGTTTGCAACAAACAGTTGGTACATTGGTACCTACCTATATTTTGATATTATAAATACCATTTCTAAATACTGTACCATTATTGCTATTAAATATTTTGGGGATGACAATATCCATATTGGAACATTGTTCCGTTATATGAGAATACAATATAGTGGGAAGTATAATAATTGTGATTATAGCTGTAATAACAGTAACAGTTTATATTATTATAAGAGCAGTAACAGCGATTAAATACCACAGTAGTACATGTCTATTAAAACGATATCAGTTAGGTACCTTCTCTTTACTTAAAGCAGATAGAAAGTACTAGCTTATACCCGTCTTGCTTTACGTTTTTGATTCCGAATGTCATGCTTGATCGGTAGGTAATTAAACAGGTTCTAGTCTAGCTTCCCATTGCTTTGCAGACCTCTATAACTGACATAAGCACAGAAAAAGAAGAATGAAACTTTCACAATTCATAAAAAGAGAGAAGAATGACACTTTTAATGTTTATTAAAATTTTGTATGAAGATCATAAAAAATAGAGTTTTTTAAATTGCTCTAAATATATTAAAGTTAATGCAGCAAATTGTATTAAAGGACCTTCTCCGGCATTTTGCACGGCCCTGTGCAGATTCATATCTGACGTAGCATTTGTATTTTGAGCGTGATGCTATGACATACGGTAAAAAGCAAATAAAAAAACATTTCTGAATTATTATGTAGATAGAGAAGGAGGGGCTAATGCGAGTTTTATTTAATTTCCCAATTTACCACGCAACTTTCTCAATTTTTTCTTTCATAAGAACCTTCTACTGATAAAAGCCAATACGAGAAAAAAAGAATCAGTGAAATCGGTTGAGCCGTTTAAGCGTGATGCGATGACATACGGTAAAAAGCAAATAAAAAAACATTTCTGAATTATTATGTAGATAATAAAATGTGCCTTTTCTATG
The DNA here is from genome assembly GCA_963576905.1 of Mystacides longicornis. Classification (NCBI taxonomy): domain Eukaryota; kingdom Metazoa; phylum Arthropoda; class Insecta; order Trichoptera; family Leptoceridae; genus Mystacides; species Mystacides longicornis. The sequence goes on from OY756432.1 coordinate 3,727,196, forward strand.
TACTGTAAATAAACATATATATATATATAACTTGCTTATATGTAGGTGTTTCTAAGGGTCTGTACACATCTGAACACGGGCGGTAATGTAAGCAATGTCACTTTGCATTCAACGTATCAAATAGTTAAGTTAAATTTGGCGTCAGATCATCTACTTTCCTCGAGATGGACTCTTAAGGATGTTTATACTGACTCAATTCCTATTTTTTTTTTTAAGAAAAGCTGTTTATCTCTTGAAAAAAAAAATAAGATTATCAAAACAGAATGCAACTTAAGCATATATTTTAACTCTAGTAGGAACGCATTCTCGAAAACAAATATATGCACAACAACAACAACAAAAAAAAAACGAAAAATATTTTCCAGTAAAACGTCGTATCTTGTCTCTGCAAAATTTTCGTCAAGTGGCTGTGTCAACACTGTGGAATTCAGCCGCCAGCATGGTGCATGCTCTCCAACTTTTTCCATGCATGCATGTTGAGTTTTATCAACATGCTCTTTAGTTTTGTTGTTGTCTGTAAACAAGCATGCTGCGAGGATTATTATGAGAAGAGTTCCATTGTCATTCGTTTTTGTTTTCAGCTTCTGACAAGAAACACGGTATGTACATTCATTACCAAGTTTCCCAACGATGCAGTCTTTGGTTGCAGTATAATAATTGTTGGGTGTAACATGGCTAAGTTAAAGATTTTATACCTGGAAGCCTTTCTTTAGAAGGAAGACTTTTCGAAGAATTTCAAAATAAAAAAGGGCTATATAAATAAATCAATCTAGAATCTACAATCTACATCATTATCCCTATAAACTGCAATTAGGGGCATATGGAGGCAACAAGAGCTCTCTATTGCGCTCGATCTTACACGGCTTCAACGACCTTCACCATCCATCTCCTTAGGAACAAAACAGGGTACGAGAGGGGCTTCTTCGACTTCGAGACCGTGATGGGAGGAAGAACAGCGTTCTTCTTGGCCAGTTTGCATTCGGCATCCTTGATATTATATGTCCCAGCCATGTCCATCTCCTCTCCGCAATGGTGAAAGTGATGGGCTTGCGCTGAGTACGTCGGCGTATAGTGTCGTTCATGATTCGATGGTACCATATTATTCCCAAGAATCCCCTGACTTCGTTTCAAATGCACATACTTTTTGTGACTGGGCTTTGATCAGATGCCAGTACTAACATCCCTATAGCGGAATGGGAAACACATCAAACAGCTTACATTTTTTCTGGATATATAAATCATAATTATTTTTAATCATTTATTGACCGTAAAGGTTTTTATTTCCGAAGGTACCTACTTATTATTTATTGTTCAGTGAGGTTTTTAAAGTATTTTAAAGTTTTGTATGAGAAAATACTAAAGACTTGAACATGTCTCACCCTATGAAAAGCCTTTTTGTAATCAAATTCACACCTATGATGATCACAACATTTTGAATATGGCGTTCATCGCAATGAGTGCTTCACGAGTGTCAAAGTAATTTCTAAAACCAAATTTCATCGTCCAAAGCTTGCAAGTATATTTTTTATTTCAGTCTTTCACACGTACTAAATGCTATACACTTTAGGGTGGTTTTTCTTTAGTGGTGTGACATATTTATACATAATATACAACCACTGAGAGCCAACAATTCTTAAGATGTCGTCCCTTCAACGTAACAAGGATTACTGTAGTCCTAGATATAGGACGCCAGCACAATAATTGTTTTTACAATTTATTGTCATATCGAGCGACATGACCTGTCCAGTGCCCATTGCCATTTTAACACTGCAACTCGCTCGCTAATGTCCGACACTCCTGCATGCGTATTCACGAAAAAGTTAAGTTAAGAAAAAAAAAACTATTCTTTTGCTTAAGGGTCCTAAACGTAAATATAAATATTTTTAGGTAAATATAAGAAAAAAAAATTTTAGGATCTTTACATTTTTCCGCATACGTTTCTATAAGTATTAATTTTTGAGTGCTTACAAACAAGCAACGCACCGTAAGTCTCAAATATTTGACTAGGTAGTTCTAAACTTAAAATTTTTCGGGAATTACCCTGCTGGTAAGCTCTTATTATGGTGTATAATAAGAGGTCATAATATTGATTGAATTTAAGAAAACATTGATTTAAACTGATTCTCAAACTTTAACGCAAATTTGAAACGGTATAATTTAACACGTCTTGAAAATAAAAAAATTATCAACAGGATTTCAAAATATTATTATCATTATTATATAGGTACCTACTTCAAAGTGAAATGACAGGGTGTGTTGGAGTTTTGAAAGTTTAACAACCCTTGTATGTGTTACAACAAGAACATATTCAGCAGTACACAGACCCATATAATATTAAGATAAGGAAATAGGCGTCTTCATAATACACACATGATCCACAAGGGTACGTGCTTTGTATTGAAGAACATCCAATGTTTTTACCCCCCAAAATATATGTCAAATGCCTCTGTCAGTTGAATGAAGCAGCTGTATTCGGAGATGGCGGGCTAAAAGTACCTACCAATCCTTGAAAAAATTTACTAAAAAGTAACAATCCTTGAACAAATTTACTAAAAAGTAGCAATCCTTGAACAAATTTACCTAAAATTAGCAATCCTTGAACAAATAATTTACTTAAAAGAAGCAATCCTTAAGCAAAGTTACTTAAAACTGGCAACGAAACCTGTTGTAGATAGGCTAAGAAAAAAGTCATTAATTATTGTTTGATTGTCCTACAAATCAGCTTTAAGGTTTCCAATTATTTTACTTTATCATCTTGAGACTGTGGACACTTAGATAATACTTCCCACAGCAACCGTACAAATGAAACAATATATTCTGTCACATCGAGGCTTTTTTAAATGTTTGGATCACTTCAATTTATACTATAGAAACACCGGATAGATGCTCATAAAATTCTTGGTAAAACTTTAGAGATAGAATTCCCAATTAGGTTGTAAGGTAACAATAATAATAATACTTACCTAGATAACTTAAACTAAAAGCGCCGTTTTGTGGCCTAGAAGTCAGCTCAAGGGCGTTAGAGGTAAAAGGTAGAAGACGTTGTAAAATGGGCTAGGGATCGAAGGCTGTTCTGAAGGGATCAGAGTGGGTCCTGAAAGACTGCCGAACATTCAGATAATCCACCGGGAACACCTCCTAAAAGGGATCGCTGAACATCTACATCCCAAGAATAAGACCGATGTATTTAAAAAGGAAGTAGAAAAGGAAACATTCTTGATTAATGACAGTCAAAGGACCGTCGAAAATCTGTATTCTGCCATGATGTGCTCTTTGTTTGTCTTCTTTTTGCTCTTGTTTTTTTTATATTTTCTTCTGAGACTTGAGGTCAGGATCTCAAACCAAGACTGTTGATTCATCGTCCAAATTTCTGCATTGCCAATAACATCGCAGTGATTCTGTGTCGAAAATCCCTACTGTCTATTATTAGCGATACAAAGTTTTAATCATGACTCTTTATAAAACTAATCAAATATTCTCGACGCTACGCTGATTTGATGGGCAAACGTTACTGATGCCGCTCTTAGGCACTTACTCCACTTATTACTGTTACTATTATTATTACTTTTACTGTCTCTCTTACCGTTACCAAAGGGTTATTGTTTAATTAGCCTCATTCCACCACCTATAAAACAAAACTCTCATACTCACTTTCTGAAAGTAACAAAGCCTTGAGTAGACTTTATCGTTGTATGGATAACGAAAATTCTTAGGAAATTACTCCAAGATGAAGAAACTAGCAATTTAAGAGTTGCATCAGGTAGTTTATTTAGTGGAGATTGAAGGTGTGAAAGGGAAATTGAAAGATGGAAACTAGCTGGTAGAAAGGTTGGCTGTGAATGAGAAATAAGACCATAACATCTCTAAAATTGCAATGTTAATAGGGAGTGAAACTTGGACATTGACGAAAATTTGATATACCGAAATGCTCTAGAAATGAGATTTTTACACAGGATATGCGGAAAAAGAGTGATTGATAAGGTGAGGAATGATAATATGGAGAGAATGTTAGCGTTGTGACGAAGGAGGCTTTGTTACGTTGAGAGATTGGCAAAAAGGTATTATAAATCTGAAAGAATGGAACGTAGCTAACATAGAAAGAAGTGGAACGATCCAATCGATGCCGTCTTAAAGGAGAAAAAAAGAGAATAGAAAAAGTCAAAAACGCCGGTAGAATATTATGTGAAGGTTAATAATATGCTTTGGATGAAGATTTTATTATACTACTGTAATATTTCCGAGACGCATAGGTGGAAAAATGAACATGGGTTATCAAATAAGTTGACAACCGCGGAGTATGTAGAGATTCTAACAATGATATACCTATTATATTTATATATTTTTTTCATTTATTTTTATATCAGTGTTAAAGACATAGAGGGGATGGAACATCTTTCTCTCTGCCTTGTCAACTATGGTAGAAGAAACGATCAACAACTCGATTTGGTATTATTGTGTAAGTTATAAATAATTTTGCTTCAAATCTCTATTATTGCCAAGTTTATAAATAAATACTACTTTGGTAGATTGTATCGGCGAGAGAAAATCATAAACAGGAATAGTTATGTTCATGAGGCAGAAGAATTTGTGGCTGTGAGAGATAAGAGGGACAACCGGAAGGAAATTGATATTATTATAAGGATGATGGTGGCCAGTCTGAATGGCGGCACCAAGGCCATACCTCAGTGCGCCAAGTACGAGTCGAAACAATGCTCGATTAGGAGAAGGAAAACTCGAACAAATGGAGAATCTCATAGTTAAATATATTTACAAGCATCGAATAAAACTTACGAAATCTCGAAACTACTCCTATTGGTCTCACTTGCCATACCGATACGTATCAGAATCAGGGTTGCCAGGTGTTCGGTATTTTTGCACCATGTTCGGTATCAAAAAATTTGTTTGTCATATTTTTTTTTAGATAAAATCTTTTAAGTTTTCGGGTAGGAAAGTTTGAGAATGACTTTTTTGTTTTTTGTTGGGGAACTTTCGGGGAGCGGATTCGAAAGTGAATAGAAAGCGGTTACAATAAGTGGCAAACAATCTCGTACTTCAGTATTTTCTGTCCAAATTTATTATACACTAACTATCGTTATGGTGGTGTCTTTGTGGTCTCTCGTAAAAATATTTTCATCACGTCAAACATTATCGAGTTTTTATTATGCACACAACGTTGTTACTTGTTATCTTAAATAAATATAGGTAATAATTTTGAAACAAAATTTTGTAGCATACCGCACGGTTGATGGAATGGATTTTCTGTTAATACTGTAATTTACTTAACTGTTAATACTGGAGCACGGGGTATCGAAATGGTTGACAACCGCGGAGTGTGTAGGTCAGTCAGGAGAGACTGGTTATTTACTTTTGGAACTTGAGGAAGGGAATAGTCGCTCCCGAAAACTAGTTAATTGTCATAAATAAACACGTGGTAGCCCAAATTTAGAGCGCCTTTTTATTTTTACATTTAATAAATAAATAAATAACACTATTCTATACATAGGTGTCAGTATAGCCGGCGAAAAATATAATGCTTGTAGCATTCTCTACCAGTCAACCGGTCCCGTCCAATCTGAGACAGGATTCCAACGCCGAGAGTAAATTTCAAGTGAAAACAAATTGAAAAGTTTTAACCTGACCGGGATTCGAACCCGTGACCTCTTGATCTGAAGTCGGAGCGTTTGCCACTAGACTACCAAACGGGCGACATCTATTTAAATATTTATCACTGATTTCTATGCATTTATAATCTTTCAATATTTTTATATCAATCCCAAAATCAAGAATAAAAAAACATAAAAAAAAATCATGAGCGAGAATAAAAAAACTACAAAACTATAATATAACTTACTTAGTAGGTACTTTGAAATAGAAGGTAGGTTAACCATCAAAGCTTACATAGGGTTATTTAGTGAACGAACCTAAAAAGATAATAACACAAAACACCCAACCAACACTTCACCCCAAATAGCTTGATGAACATTTTAAACAATAAATCCTTAACCCGTTCGCAGCCACAATCCGTTTGTTCAGCCAATGATGGTCGAGTGCCATCAATATTGGTTTTGTTCTTGTGTATCGACAACCACTCTGTTTTGTTTATTCGCAAAAACAAAATAGACGTTCGAATTTCGATACAAGGTCACGTTCAAGCGAACAACAAGGCACTTGAACGAACGATTTCGAAATATTTTCGAGTATTATTTTTTCAGTTCTCAAAACAAAGTACCTAAGTACCATTAAAGTAGCAACTTGATTTGAAAAGAGTTTTATAAGAAAACAAAATTTAACTTTGTTTTTGTTTTATTCATTGTAGGGCAACCAGGGAGAACTAATACTTTGTGTACTAGTACCACAGTTTGTTTAGTTTTTCTTCATTTTCGTCATCCTTGTTCATCTACTATAGCAGTTTTTGGCTTGGAAGAAGGAATAAATGGGAGGAGAGATAACTACAATGTGCCACCGCTACTTAATAGGGCGCTACTTCTTTTAGGCCCTGTCCGCACTGCGATTTTTCACCGCACGAATATATTTCTTGCGGAATATATTCCGTGATCGAAATTTATAATCGCTTTCAATTTGCAACAAATCACAGAATTTATTTCCGAACGATTATTTACCGCAAGTGCGAACACTCCCATAAGATTCAATGCGTTACAGAATTAAGCCTTAGGCCACGCCCGCACAGCGATATTTCACCGCACGGATTTTTTTTTTGCAATTCTGTAAATAAATGTAAATTTTGCAATGCGGTAAATAATCGTGCGGAAAAAAGATCTGGAGTTTGTTGCAAATTGAACGCGATTATTAATTTCGATCACGGAATATATTCCGCAAGAAATAATATATTCGTGCGGTGAAAAATCGCAGTGCGGACAGGGCTTTAATGGAGACCTAAATCGACGATCAGTAGAACTGAATAAAAATCGATAAATGTAAATCTTCATGTAAATTCCATTGAATCCTCATACATATTATGATAAAAATTTGGAACCAAACGCTATGATAAACGAAATGGTTATTGGGCATAACAACGCCATGTTGCCAAATGGATTGGTAAGAACTTTTTTACACATTGATCCATGATCCATCCAGCAACAGTATCTTTTGCTTCGTAGACAGTAAAATTTTACTTCAAATAATTTTCTTGTAACGACGTTCTTGAATACCTTGTTTTCTTACTCAACAAACTAGCAACTAACGTCAATGTGCATCGTCCGAAAAGTTCCTCCACGAGATTAAAGAAAAACCTTTCCCGATCAATTGAATGGGTAAATGATGGATAAGAAAACGGAGAAGAGAAGCAAGTACCATAAAAGAGAACATTGCAGCAAAGCAATGCCGTAAGGGGGGATTTTGTGTTGGAAAATTTGAGTAAAGCGGATGTTTGTAAGAACGCCCATGTATGAAGATGTTCCATCCTCTACGAGAAAAAGGAAAACGTTTTAATTGCCGCTACGAAACTAGGCAATTAGTGACGCGATCAAAACAAGAACTCTCACGGTCCTTGATATTAAATGAAAGTTCACTTAAACATGCAGTTTCACTTGTTCTCAATAATTCCCAACTTCTATCTCTATATCTCATTAATTCTTAAATATCTACTTGATGTTTATACAATTCCCAACTTCTATCTCTATATCTCATTAATTCTTAAATATCACACTGTGTTCCGCTCCTTCGAAGCAGAGCTGAGGGAGATGGACATGGTGTGGGAGGAGGTCATAAACATTGCGCAAGATCGAGCGCAATGGAGAGCTCTTGTTGCCCCCTATGCCCCTGAGTGGGGTGTAAAAGGGAGTGTGTATGTGTGTGTGTATACATGAGATTTTTCGACATGTTGAACATGTCGAGAATCCTCATGATTAGGAGTTTCGGAGACTTAAAAATTACCACCTAATGGCGAACGTTGTTAACGTAAAGTGATCACACTTAGCCAGCCTTCTATATAACAGTAGAAGACGGTCGTAAGCCCTTAGTGGTTTGTTCCATTTAAAAATCGAACATCAGTAATGAATTGGGTGGCCCTGTACCAACTTGTGATGTAGTAAACCTGTATGGTGCGAATGCGTTAAATATCCAGATTGGTAATGAGATATCTATATTGGCTGTATACCGGTCTCCTTCAAATAGAGACTTGGAAGAATTCCTCTTGTCGTTAAATGACGTATTAGTTAATATTCCAAATTATAAACACAATATTATAACAGGCGACTTTAACATTAATATACTAGAAAAAGATACAAATTCACAAAAGTATTTAAGTTTACTAGCAGAACATGGCTATCAATCAGTCATCAATAAACCTACTAGGGTAACATCAACGACAGCCACGTGCATAGATCATATTTTTGTAAAGACTGGATCACAGATGGAGAGTGCTATAGTGCAGACTTGCTTCACTGACCACTATGCAACCGTGGTCTTTATCGAAGCCAATACTAAACAGAGTAAAAAAGATAGGTTAAAAATTATTAAAATGGTCAACTATGAACAAATATTAGTAAGTATTAAAAAACAAAACTGGAAATGTATAACTGAGGAATTAGATGTAAATATAGCATTAAATAAATTTATTACGATTGTGAATGAGCATATTGAAAATAATACTACATTAAAAAATATAACTCATTCCAAACGCAAGTTGAAACCATGGATTACAGAAGCACTTGTTAAATCATTACATAAACGAGACAAACTGCATATGCAAACTAAAAAATTTCCATTAAATGAAAAGTTGGTACAATATTACAGCACATACAAAAAGATATGTCACAAAACAATTAAATTTGTCAAAAAGCAATATTATCAGGATAAACTAATGCGTGAAAATTATAATACAAAAACAATATGGAATGTAGCAAAAGAAAACTTGAACAAGTCACAAAAAAGAACGTGTATAGAAAAACTTGAAACTGATGGATATATGTACAATAATCCTAGTGATATAGCAGAGAAACTTAACACACATTTTGCAACAATAGGTAATAAGTTAGCGGATAATATTTTAAAATCATCACATGCAACACTTAGATCCAGACATGACCTTTTAGATGCATCATATCACGACGAGAGACGAACGATAAAACCTACATTCTCAATTGTTTGCGTCACTGAGGATGATGTTGTCAAAATATTAAAATCTCTAAGAACTGACTGTGCTCTTGGCCCGGACGGAATATCATCAAAATTTCTAAAACTTGCTTGTATTGAAATTACTAAACCTCTCACACATATTATAAATCTCAGTATTTCACAGGGAATATTTCTAGATCACCTTAAAAAAGCAATTATTGTTCCAATATATAAAGATGGTTTTCACCACGACCCGAAGAATTACCGACCAATAGCACTTTTGAATACCATATCCAAAGTGGTGGAAAAGGTAATCAATCAACAATTGTTAAATTACCTAGAAAAACATAATATATTGACATCTAGACAATTTGGTTTTAGACGGGATAGAGGAGTCAATGACGCCTTACATTTTGTGACTGATTATATTGCCAAAGCCATTGATAACAAAAATGCATGCCTGGGGGTCTTCTTGGACCTGGCCAAGGCCTTTGACTCGGTCCCTCACAGCAAATTGATTAATAAATTAAGAGATATTGGATTGGATGATCTGTCGATGGCGTGGTTCAGGTCCTATCTCTGCGATAGGGAACAAGCGGTCAAACTTGGGGATATAATCAGCTCATTTGCTCCTGTGACATATGGTGTCCCTCAGGGTAGCGTATTGGGACCAACCTTGTTTTTAATTTATATTAATGACCTAAATAGACTCAATGTGGGTGGTACTATTGTCTCCTTCGCGGATGATGCAGTATTATTGTTTAAGTCGGATGATTGGCAAAACGTGCATCAAATTGCAGAACATGGCGTTAATATAGTAAAGCATTGGCTTGACAACAACTTACTTACATTGAATGTAAGTAAGACAAAATATATTACATTTAGTATAGATGACAGACGTCAGCCAAACGATCTTGAAACAAGAATAGTTATACATAATTGCATAAGCACTGATGCGTGTTCTTGTCCGAAATTAGTAAGAGTAACCAACTATAAATACCTAGGTGTTACCATAGACAATCACTTGCGATGGACGGACCATATTGAGATCATCACTAAAAGAATAAGACAGCTAACTTATATATTTCGAAATTTAAGAGACATATTTGACATCAAGATATTGAAAACAATATATTATGCCCTGGGCCAATCAGTGTTGTCATATGGGATAATTAGTTGGGGAGGGCTTGCCAAGACAAATCTGTACCCTCTGAAAATAGTACAAAAATCTCTGTTGAGGGTAATGTGTAGGAAGCCATATAGATATTCATCTGAGCAACTTTTTAAAGAGATCGAAGTTCTTGATGTCAGGCAACTGTATATCAGAACAATTGCCCAGCACTTACACAAAAATCCTGCCCCATACATTCCACAGTACATACTCAAAGCAGACACGCGAAATAGACTTATACTCCAACCCCCAAAATTAAGAACCACATTTGCACAGAGACAATATATGTTCCTGGCTCCTCGAATCTATAACAGGATAATTCCAGATATTATTCCAAGTTCCAACGAACAAAACCCTATCCCGAAGTATATTGGACGTCTTGTTACTAGATGGCTCTTACAAAAGGGCAGAGAGGTGTCAGAGAACGAACTAATCTTTGTGTTAAGATAAAACGCTCAAACCCACTTATTCATCGTCTACCTCACCTCACAGCCTGCATCCACCTAGTTAAACAATAGCCTATGTCATGTCCTATTTAACATATTATATTCCGCGAAGCGCATGAGACAGAATAAAATTAATTATAGTATTGCCTCAGAACAGACCTGCGTCTAGTGAGGCAATAAATTCCATTATGTATTGTGTTGATTTGTAATTGAAATGTATATTATGTTGTTGGAATAATAAAAATAAAAAAAAATAAAAAAAAAAAAAGAATTATTGTTAGAGTCATTAGTTGTTACATATTCTTCATTTATTTGTAACCGTATCTTTTCTTTACATATTATATTCTACTCCAGGATCCGTCTTGTACTCTTGTAGCTACATTATATTTTTTATTATTATTATAACAACACTCGCCAGACGCACCACCTTAACGTTCCCTGTGATTCTTTTTAAGGTATTTAACCCCCTATTTCAGGCCGTTGAAAATATGACGGTCAGGCGTGACATTCATTGGATGGCCATCAAAATACCTTAACAAAGTGTTTGGTTAAAAGATCCTATTTCGAGATAAGGGTTAATATTTCAATTCTCAAAGACGGAAATGAAAAAAATCCCCTCGCTTGTTCTATAAATTGATAACAAACAAAAAAAATCTAAGCGAATTTCCGTTTTATTTTTTAACGATCCCGAGAAAAATATTTTTTTAGATGTATGAATGTGTTTTTTTTTTTTTATTAGAATATTATTATTTTTTTAATAGAGCCTGATTTCGCAGGTAAGCAAAAATAACCGACCATCCGTGCCGGCGGTAGATATTTTATTGATTTTCGATAAAAGGTGTCGTGAAATATTAGAGGTATGTTTTATCGAGATGGCAGTATTTTCAGTTTTGTATTAAAAATTGGGGGCTTGTTTGTGTAATTTATTTCTGAACCGATTTGTCACGGTTATTAATTAACTAGTATTTTTGGGTCCAGACACTCAAATAAATAGTGAAAGATTTTTTTTCGTGGTGAAATTTTTGGTGAAAATTGTAGGATGAAAATAAATAGTCGTCCGTTTCGGAGCTGTTTGCTGCTGATCAGACAATCTGAATCTGAAAAACTCTGCATTTCCGAGGTAACCTGGAAAAAAGTTTCAACTGTGGAGTGATGCCAGGTTCAAAGAAAGGAATGCCTGGAAGGATAAAAAATGAAGGTTATACCTACCAAGCAGCAAATCTATAATATTAAAGAAAGTCAGGATTGTGCGAACACTTTCAAACACACTATTTGTAACATTGTAATAGGTACTTAGTCGTTATACCCATTTATAAAGGAAACAACCTTTTCAGAATTACTACATTGATTATATAGTACAAAGTTGATTTCCTTTATCAATTGGTATTTAATTACATGTAAACATATTATTTTTAACGTATTTTTGTATATTTTTATTTATTTTATTTATTTATTCAAACATAATAATACAATGATAATGGATAACAAACAAATTTAACTGCTGCCCAAATAGGCCAAGCCTGTACTAGGGCAAACATTATATACAGTTCACAAAAAAAGAATATTAAAAGGAACATTCAAACACGAACAACAGCACAACCACCAACTCAAATACGTACAGTCCACAAACAAAGCCTAACCCAACAGTCACAACACTCTTTGGTCCAACAAACATCAATCAAATCAACATATATATATAACAAATATGAAATCAATCTTTATAGTAAGGAAAACGTCTGTCAGGAGAGCTAGTATTTGTATAAATTGCATTTTCAATCAAGAAATTTCCCTTTAGAATTTAGATACAATATAAATAAAAATTGCACTAGTTTTGATTTTTTATAAATAAAAATCATATTATCGAGAACTCGAATCAACGATCCAAAGCTCTAATCTTGCCTAGTGCATAGGCTTTTTTTTAGAATTTATTTAATCATTGGTTGTTTAGTAGGTAGGTACATGAAATATTCGGATTCCATGAAAATTCTTTGAAAAATCAATTCTTCGAAAAAGCAATTGTTCAAAAGCGAATTATTCGAATGAATATTTTTACGAATATCTTTTTTAATATTTGCATTACTTTAAATTAATCTAATTTTTCTTATGAACTGATAAAAAATGGTGCTATATTATATTATAACATATCCATTTTTTTGGCTTGATGGAATAGAGCATTTTCAAATTTTTTTTTTTTTGTGTTTTTTCTTGTTTTTTTTAGGCGAACATATAGTAATATGTTCGCCTAAAAAAGTAGCAGCCGAATCACTCGATAACGAATGCAGTGCTAAGGACAACATTACAGCAACTGCATTATATATTTATATGCACCAAAAGTGGCGCCTTAAATCATGAAATAACCAAAGTTAGTACTATATCAACCTTTGTCATAATAAAAAAATCGAGAATATTATTAAAATTGAAAAGTTTTAAAGCTATGTTACCTACTTAAGAAAATCTTTCCATGGATACCGATAGAAACACTTGAAACCAACATAGATGTGGGAATAATGCCAGAAACAAGTTAGAAGAACGAGCAGGGTGCAGTCCATCAAATAATAAGTGATTTTTCACCCCCTCTTCTTCCCCCATCCATGGCTCTTGTGTTGGTTCAAACAATACTCATAAAATAGGTTTAATTGCCCATAAAATTTATTTTATTTATAACCATACACGGAAATATACTCGGTACACTGTTAGACTCAGTCGCATCTTACGAGAATTTCAAAAATGCTCCTGGTAGATTATCATGAGATTTTTTGTTGAATAGATTTACTCAAAATGTATATATTTTTTTAAATTGTATGTTCAAAATTGAACAAGGCAGGTAAAAAGTACTGTAGACCGTTTTGTTTAATACCTACGTATACATCGGTTGATACACGCATCGTAATTTTTGCTTTTTATCAAAAATATTTATACCATTTTTTTTATTGAATGAGAATATTAGAAAGGAATGTGGAGTCGATGTTAGTGTAGTGACTAGAATGAAAGTTAATAAATTAAGGTGGTTTGGGCATGCAGAGAGAATGAACGAGGAAAGAATGACAAAAAGGATATATAAATCTGAAAGAATGGGTGCACGCAGACGAGATCGTTCTCGAATGACATGGTCCGATCATATCGGTTCAGTCTAAGAGGAGGGCCAAGTCAGGTGCAAAAGAAATAGGAGAGCATGTATGCGGAATGTTATGCGTTTGGAAGAAGCGAAAGAGGTTTGTTTGGATAGGAAAGAATGGAAATCCGTACTCTATGCCTACCCCCTTCGGGAAACGGCGTGATGGGTAAAAAAAAATTTTTTTTATTCATAGTGAACACAAATTCACTATTTTTTGACTCTTTCACAGTAAGCTACATAAAGCTTGTGTCTTGAAAGAGGAAGATGGTCAGAGCCTGAGATTGAATCCACAACCTCCAGTACGAAACAGTTTTTTGTTGCTGAAACAATCCTTCACCCTCTTTTTCAATTTTTTTTTTCATTTTTCCCATTACGCCGTGTCCCGTAAGGGCTATGCAGAGAGAACGGATCTCCACTCCTTTCTATCCGAGCACATTTCTTCCGTTTCTTCCACCGACATACCATATTTTCCAATATTTTTAAACAATATAAGTTTATAGCAATAGCGCATGAAATCGCAAGCCAGGATTTAAAAAAATAAATGAAAAATTTAAAAACCCGTACTTTTTTTTTTCATACAGATAACAAAACCAAACAACTATGAGAAATATTGTTCATTCTTAGGCCAGGCATTGGCACTCACTTTATCCGCGAAAACAAGCGGGTGCAACTATATTGTCAAAAGGTCAAGTGCGAATGTGGTTCGTAAATCGAACGCGAGCGTAATGCGTACTTCCTTTTTGTAATTTTAACGCAAAGGCTCGTACTTCCGGCTCAAGGGAGTACGTTGTTTCTATGACAAAAATATAATTTCTTTTAATAAAAATGAATCTGAGCTCACCTAAAGTGAACACAAATACACTTTCGACATCTTTCACATATGTAAAGCAAAGTTAATGTTGTGAAAGTGGAAATGGTCGGCACCGGGATTCGAACGTGGCAAAGTAAAAGGTAACTAACTCATTTTTATGAAAATCACACAATAAGTGAACCATAGGCCATTAAAATATGTATACAAAACATGTACAATTCACATCTATGTCATGTCAAATGTGTACGGAAGAAACACAACGAGGCACGCCGACACACCATCGCATAATTCACACATACCTACCACTGTAAGGTAAGGAGATTGGGTAGGCACCCGCTCAGTAATTATTTTTTTTTATTTATATAGGTACTAATCCGATAGGTTTTGCTGCTAGTCAATAAAAAATAATTCACAACTTTTTTTCAACACTTCCGAAACTGGTGAAAATTAAAAGGAAAATTAATGTATGAATTAAAAACATGTAACAACCCCTTTGAACACTCTGTACAAAAGTTCGCTCACTTCTTTTGAGCATGTAATGACCCCGAAATGCATCTGGCCTCTTAGCTGTGTCCGTCTACCTCCTCCCTCTCCCTTTCTCCCTCCTGTCCATAGTACGTATCTACAACACTATTCTTCACAATAACTAGATTGCCCATAGCAAATAAAATACAATAAACATTAATTTGATTTATGGACAGTTTACAGTCCCGCGGCTAAATGCCCTAAAGCATTGACAGATGTAATAGATATTTAATATTGGTTCCACCCTCAAATTGTGTGATGATCACCAAAGTAAAAGATCATAATATTAAATTCTTAAGAATGATAAAAAGCATATTAATACCTCTCAAAATAAGTCATAGAGCACTATTTTTTTTTAATAAAAAATGAATCTGTGCTCACTCGAAGTGAACACAAATACACTATTTGAATGTTTCACAGTAATCTACTTAAAGCTTGTGTCGTGAAAGAGGAAGATGGTCGGCACCTAGGATCGAACCCACGACCTCCGTACGAAACCGCCAGTCTACCAACCACTTCACCAATTAGATCAGTGGAATTCACGAAAAGATCTAAATACAATCTAATTGTGATAATTTTAAAGTTCCTACCCTAACTATCAGACGTCATTTAATTTTAACATTTTAAGTATGTATTTTTTTTTTGAGTATTTGGTTTGGCTAATTTTTAAGCGTGGCATAAAATTCAGACATAACATAAAAAACAAAAGTCTTTGTCCAACCTGTCTTCTTAATTAAGTATCTACTTATTGTAATCATAGTACTCTAAATTTTGTTTAAATAAGCCCTTCCACCACAGAATTGAAAAAAAAAGTGTACTGTGGTTTTCGAATCAACATAATGCGATCAGAATGCAATAATAATAACACTATTTTGTTGGAGATTACTGTCCATTATCCTTTGCTGGTAGAAAATAATTTAATGTTGCGAAAATATTGACCGGTGCACACGAACGTCAGTCTGGGTCAACACAATTTACAGCTCTATTAGTGACGGGTATTTAATCACACAAATTAATGATGAGAGTCCAGTGTGAACTCGTCTTTATGACGATTTAAGGCCGGTGTTACACTTGACGATTTGCACGTTTGAAAGTATAATCAGCATAATAATAACCAATCAGCAACATTCTAAATTGATATTTACTTAATCTATGTTGACGAATACCTATGTAACAATCCATTACTAATGTTCGATTTTTTAAATGGAACAAACCACTATGGGCTTACGACCATCCTCTACTGTTATTTTGAAGACTGAGTGCTCAGTGTAATCACTTTACGTTAACAACGTTCGCCATTAGGTAATGTTTCAGTCTCCGAAACTACTAATCATGAGAATTCTCGACATGTTTAACATGTCGAAAAATCTCATGTATAGCTACAACAAGTAGATATTTAAAAATTATTAATGAAATATAGAGATAAAAGTTTGAAATTATTGAGAACAAGAAAGTAACCAAATTTAAAGACATCCACTGCTTTCATGTATTCGGCGCCAAGATATGAATATTTTCTATGTTGGTTCCCTAAGGGTGGGATCGTTAGTAATAGCAAAGCGTTAGCGATAGCAAAGTAATAGCAATATTTTAGTCATTAAAAAATGACATTTTATCATTATTTTGTTTGATAAAAATATGTTTTCGATAGTTATTTACTTTGATATTCCTTACGATCGAGTAACACCTGATAGTAAAGTATTGTCCTAATACTTTACTATTACTCGCGGCGTCGAAAAACCCACCCTAAGTGATCCCTATAATCTATGTTGGTTCCCTTAGTGGTCCCAATAATCTATGTTGGTTCCCTAAGTGGAGCATTTGGTAGTCACAAATCACAAAGTCTCTCCAACTCATTTTTCTACTTCCATAGCATATTATTTTTTAGTCCCCACCATGTCGTATATCGGCAGCAATGTCCTAAGTATTAATTTTAACAATGGTTTCCACGTCTTCTTGATACTTCAATTACCTACAGGCAAAACAGATTATTGATGAATCAAGAGTCATATGGTTTCCAAAGAATGTCTCATCTTCTTGGCTGTCTCAAATGGTTGAAACATCATTACATTACCATGAGATCTTCGATATTTCAAGCAGAAGGCTTGGTGATGGTCCATTTTAATCAAAATTATCACAAACTTTCAAAATATTAAGTAGTTATATCAAAACAAAATACACCAAACGAACTTAGAGGCGGAGTTAGAAGAGTATACCGTCTTTTATTTTTCATCATGGAAATAACACGAGATAGAACCGATTAATGGGCGATGACAGAGTGCTGTTTTTTTCTTATTGTCGTTGTCTTGGTGACCGATTAACAATCAAGAAAATTCACTATATTTTCCAGCTCTGGATCTATATTTGTTTGGTATAAACGCACCCTTATGTTGTTTTGGATAACAAGGGACGTGAGTTTGAATCGTCATTTTCTTAGGGTCGGAAATTTCCACTGAGTACAAATATTATTAGAGAACTTTTTTGGATGCTCAGAAGCGAAAATTGGTTACATCATTCAACAGTCACGTGACTGAAGATAAATGATCAATAATTCACAATAATTCATTTTACTTTCATCCACTAGCACAAGATAACACAACAAAGCCAATAGGTATCTACTTCCTAAATAATAGAACTAATAATATGTTAAAAACATAACATTCCTCTGTGTTAACGCTAAAATATTAAAAATAAAAAATCGAATGTCACACAGCGCTACCGACAGACGTCATAGTTTACTGTATGAGTTTAACAACAGTCACGTGGTAAGTACTTGTTGGAACCTTGCGCAGTAGCACATTATTTCTCTAGAATTATTCCTTCTCGAAAGAAATTTCGTATTAATTTAACCACCCATTATGATGAATAATATTCTTAAGTCATAACATTTCATTTGAAAAAATGTTGTTTGGAATCATATTATTCAAATGAAACGATTTCAAAAATGTCAGTCAAAGTCACCTACATGTTTTATCATTTTTTTTTATCGATGGTTAAAAAAATCGGTGCAACCAAACGGGTTTGTGGTGATTTCAAAATAACCGGCTTTGGGTTTTATTTGCGAACTGTCAATTAATTAACGTTCATTCATTTGTCTATCGAATTAAATTATCCAAAAACAAAATTTATCGAGTTGATTCATAATAATGTTGTTATTGTTTTAGTGCACATTTTTATTATTATTGTTATATAAGCTGAGGTGACATTTTTTTTTTTATAAACCTTTTAATCTATAAAATATATTATTGGGATACAATTACATTGTATAACCTTGGGTAGTCTAGATTATTGAGGAAAAGAATGTGAAATCCTACAACATCAGAAAGTTCTGCAACACAGAGGACATTGTGGAATGGGGCAGGACGAATGGAGGCTTCTGGTGCGACCAAATGGCTAGGATGGATAACACCATCATCCCCAACGTGGTGGCAAATAATATTCGCCAACCTGAAAGACTTTCAAAATGATTAGAAAGATAGCTGGAGCTCGGAATTCTAGGGAAGTTCTATGGGAAAAAAACATTAGGGGGTCTTACTTTGCATTTACATCGTGATTCCGATCCAATTCCGACCTTAACAACTTGACAGTTTATAATATAGATTGATGAATTGTTCGCGATGAATAATTGTTTTATGGTCCCCTGGTCTTAGGGTCTTTTTCAAAAGTAAGAAGAAAAAGATGGCTTGCTAGATGAGAGAAATTTCTTCCAACTAAAGAGCCGATGGAAGTAAGATGAAAGTATCTAAGTGCTGAATTGTCCTACATCTTATAGAAGCATGATCTGCTAAGAAGGTTCCCAAATATTATGTGTGTAATATTTTTACAACGCGCAGGCTCTACGCAGATACACGTTATTAAATTCGCACTCACAAGGGTGTGACCACCTTAATTTCCTCCATAGAGACATTTAGAGAAAACAATATCACATTGTGTGTAGGTAGGCAAGTAGTGTTACCAACAGAATTTTGCACACCCTAACCGGTGTTTGATTGCCTGGAAGAAATTGCCTTTCAAAAACCATTATTAAGTGAAATAGTGCAACTGACGATGTTAATAGTTAGTAATTTTCATCAAATTCTTAATGCAAAGTTGCGATCGATTTCAATAGATGCCGCTATTGTTTTAATTTGGAATAACTAGCACGTCATCAATTTCATAAAAAAAAATACATATTTTCGATATAAAAGTACCAATGAAGTTTTGAAGAATTACTTATTATATTATTGCAGAATCATTAGGGTGCGTTTATAGCAAACGAACATAGAGCCAGATCTGGAAAATAGAATAATATTTATCTTGATTGTTGATAAAATGGTCACCAAGGAAATAACAACGAGATAGATTAGAGTTAATTCTACAATAAAACATATATTTCGGTTTCGTATGAAAAGGAATTGCATAATCATTAAGTATAGGTAATCGATTAAGAAAAAGTGCCAAAAACGGCTAATTTGATAGAATGAGCCCGTAATTTTCAAATATTAGACTAGTTCTAAACTTAAACATTTTCGTGAATCACCCTGCTGGTTTTATATTATTTTCACCGCAACTTTAGCATCAAGACTTTTTAGTCTACGCCCAATTTTTAGGTTAGATTAGACTTGAAATGTCCCACTGGTAACCGGAAAAAGGAATTTTATAAAATGACAGCTTCATGTTCTTGCCTATAACCGAATCTATTAATTGAATTTGTCCCTATTTCACCCTCGCTCTAAGGGCAATGTGGCCTGGCTAGTGTTCTACTTTAACTCAATTTAAGACAAAAGTTTCCTCGATTCAACAATTCAAATGCATTTATATGGCGTATATTAAACCTTGTTACAGTCTACTAAAGTAGCTCTTATGTAAGAATGTACTTTGCCAGTCACAGTAACAACTTAACAGATTCTTAGAAACAAACTTACCTAGTTACAACTTATTCATCATGAGCTCGACACAAACTTACCCAGTTACAAAACTCATTCATCAACCTTTAGAAGGCCTGACTTAATCTAAGAGTAAGTATCCTCCATTCTTCATTGCTCGTTGCTCTAGTTCTCGAGCTTCTAATATTTGCTGTGACTGCCTCCATATAAACGCTGTCCATCCATCTTATCCTTTGTCTTCCTGGTCTGCGTCGACCCTGTGCCACAGAGAACGTAAGACGTTTTGTGTATCACCCAAGTTTCCGAGGCATGTGTGTGAGGACTGGCTTTATTTTATGTTAGATCTTTTGCGTTTTTCCTGACTAGCTAAGAACCTTACCGCTTTTGCAGAGTATAGTAGCATCATTCAGTAACAATATTCTTATGAATGCCCTGTAGATTTTAACAATACTCTGAACAGACTTGGGTAATATCAAAGATGCTGAAGGTTCAAGGCGACCTGGAGCAGACAGGAATTGGGTTAAAGGTTCGGAAGATTTCATACTAGGTTCATAAAGTGCGGGGGAGAAAAACCACATCTCACATCTAATATTTGAGGGCAAAATTGAGTGACGCCGAAAACCTGACCGGAGAGTAACTTTATTTTACGTAAGAGACTAGAACGGCATCCGAAATGCAGAGGAGCTGTTCAGAGCGGTGCAGGATGGAGAGAGATTCGCCGAAAAGATCGCCAACGTTGGAGAAACTCTATAGGGTACCTACTTGAAGAAGATTCTCAAGAAAATCTCATATAGAAAAGATAATAGGTGTATCAGATATTAAAAATCCTAACTTTTTTTTTTACGAAATACCACGAACCTCAATATTTTATTTTAATAAAATGAATCTGCTCACTCAAAGTGAACACAAATACACTCTTTGACTCTTTCACAGTAAGCTACTTAAAGCTTGTATCGCGAAAGAGGATGATGGAAAGCACCTGGGATCGAACCCACGACCTCCGAACGAAACAGTACGAATGTCGGCGTCGTAACCGCTAGTGTACCAACCATTTCAAAAAATCAAAAACTTTGAGCATAATAATAGAAAGGTTTTTTTTCACGTATCCGTCAAATTTATAGATTTCTCGCTAAACCAAGGGTAAGAAATAATAATAATATTATCGAATTAATATCACCTGGGACGAGTACAAAAAAAAAGTACCTACAAATCTTCTCTCACCTTTTTACGACAAACAAAAAAAAATAATACCGATAAATTCCAGTCACACTTTTATTAATTTTCAATAAGATATTTAATTAAAAAAGTTTCTCGTCATAGTATTCTAGATTTGTACGTGCGTCGAATAAGATGCTCGATGTACGGTTGTATTGGAAATAGAAAAGGTAAAATTCCGGAAATGTAGAATTCGGTCGACAAAAGATTTCGACCACCAATGGGGTGAATTCCAATAATAAAATGTTGTGATGTTTTTTTGTAACAAACAAAAGGAACAAATTTTAGGGACATTGAAAAGATTTGTAATGAATGAAAAAAAAAACACACAAATCTTTATTTGCTTAATGTTCAAATTCAAATAGATTTCTCAGTTACTGATATCTTTAAATAGTCTCTTTCTCCCTTTCAAATTTCTCTTATAGAAAAGACCTCATCTTTTTTTTTAATTGGGTCTACATATATAACTTTCTCATTTTTACCGACCTCGGTAGCCTAGTTGTACTAGCATGGACTTCAGATCTGAGGTCCCGGGTTCGATTCCCGATCGGGTCAGAGTTTTTCTAAGTGTTTTTTCACTTGAAATTTCTACCCGGGGTTGGCCTGTCTCAGATTGGACGGGATCGGTTTACTGGAAAAAATTGCCTCAGGCAATAAGTTCCGCCGGCTGTACTGACACCTTTGTATAGAAAAGTGTTATATTATTTTTTAAGGCATTCCATTGGGCCAATTCTGTGAGGCTGATAAAACTTTCAACAGTTTTCTACATTAAGACCCATCTATTGAAGAATTCTTACTACTGAATTTTTGGAAACATGCAACAATATTGGTAAAACTGGGAAATCTATAACAAGCCATCTGTACCTATGTAGAAATTTCAATTGAAAAACACAGAAAAAATTCTGTATGTAATAAATGGGAACCCCATATTATTATGTGTAAGAATGAGGTGTCTTAAAAAAACTCATACATAACCTCATTACAAAGAAGGTGTTCTGCATTTTAACTCTAGGTACTGAACGAGTCTCTCTTGGATGGTGCGCAATACTGATGTGGATGATAACCGGATAATGTCGTATCGAACTAACCGTATCGAAAGCTTTTGTGAGATCCATAAATGCTTTTTGCCTTATGTTCAACTACTTTAATCATTTGAGAAGTCGTGGAGGAATAGAATAACCGTGTTACAAGTTCTGTCTTTCGAAAATAGAGTTCTATAGCCTTAGTAGATAAATTACGAATATTTGCTTGGCAGTACATACTAAAAATAATATATTATATTGCCATTTTAATGGCGAAAGTTAATAATGTAATATTAAGCCAGCATTCGAAAAATCAGAAGATGACAGTCGTAAGCCAAATTTGTAAACTTAATTCAATCGAACATTAATAATAATTGAATTATTGATAGCATCATCAAATAGTTAGTTAATTAATCAATAATAATAATTAATTAATCAATAATCTAACACTAAAATATCAAATGACTGAAAGTTCAACTCCATACTACCAATACAAACTGACAAACGTATTAGATAATGCAAACACAAAACTTTACTGGAACCGTACTCTATCTGTAACAGACCAGACATTACCCTCACTATTAAGTAAGGTTACAAAAACCACCTATCTAATAGACTTATCCATTCCCAATCCTAAGAAAACCTACAGAAAAAAACACAACGAAAAGATTCAAACATAATAATATATCCTTCTTGCTGTCGAAATTAAGGAAATGTGGCACCCAAACCAAGTAACAATAATAGTCCCAATAATAATACCGTCAACCGGAATAATACCAAAAGTCAAAAGACACCTCACTTCAACTCCTCAATATAAATAAAAATACATATATAACACCAATCTCCAAAAATTATACACAATGACATGCTCAATGCTCATTAGTCAGGCGGTTTCTGAACAATAATACAACAGAACTTCAATAAACGATCAAAATGCTTGGCAATAGCCCGCATATTGATTGAACCAACAACTTCCAAAGCTGAGATTACCCGATGATAATCAAAAATCATAAAATCAATTAATGATATTAATAATAAATAGTAGAAGCTATATAGCAAGTCAAATCATAAAAAAAATATATAAATAGTTAAGAGAATGAAGTAGACTGAAACCTTAACAACGCAAGGAGCCAAGAAGTAAACATCAATTTGGTTAGTAAAATATAATCAACATTGAGCCTTAAAATTTTCTCGTTGGATGTAAGTATCTTCATAACCCCACGATGTTAAACATTAGGTATGAATTTCATAAATTATTATTCTAGGATGTTTGTGTAGGTGATGTGTTGCTCGAAGCAGAGACGTGGAGTGTTTTGGGCACATACCTAGCCACCACAGGCAACACTCGGAGCTAATGACCTGTGTGACAGACAGACGGAATAAATGTAAGATATGCATGAGCTTGTGTTGGTGTAGGCAGGGGTAGTTCGGACCCCTCTAGAAGCCTGCAACCGCACACCCCAAACGTTCAAAGATATTGTGTTTAATTTATTACAAATTTAACTACTCGTGCATTTTGGTTCGTATATTTACTCCATTTTTA
Organism: Mystacides longicornis; assembly: GCA_963576905.1. Lineage (NCBI taxonomy): Eukaryota > Metazoa > Arthropoda > Insecta > Trichoptera > Leptoceridae > Mystacides > Mystacides longicornis. The sequence continues at coordinate 3,750,981 of OY756432.1, forward strand.
CAACAAAATAACCCACTGCTTATTTTTGTTTTACCCATCACCCCGTCTCCTATCCAAGCAAACCTATTTCGCTTCCTTCAAACGCATAACATTTCCCGTATATGCTAGCTCTTCTATTCCTTTTGCCCTGATTTGGCCCTCCTGTAACACGGCACCCCATTCTTTCAGATTTATATATATCCTCTTAGTCATTCTCTCCTCGTTCATTCTCTCTACAATCAATCAATCAATCAATTCTCCCTTTTACACCCCACTCAGGGGCATAGGGAGGCAACAAGAGCTCTCCATTGCGCTCGATCTTGCGCAATGTTTATGACCTCCTCCCACACCATGTCCATGTCCCTCAGCTCTGCTTCGAAGGAGCGGAACACAGTGTGAGAGGGTCTTCCTCGTCTTCGGGACCCTGATGGGAGGAAGAACAGCGCTCTCCTCGGCCAACTGTCATTCGGCATCCTTAACACATGTCCCAGCCAAGTCCATCTCCTCCCCACAATGGTAGAGGTGATGGGCTCACGCTGGGTGCGCCGGCGTATAGCGTCGTTCGTGATGCGGTGGTACCATCTTACACCCAGAATTCTCCTTAGGCACTTCATTTTGCTCGCCATGAGCTCCGTCTTACTGGCATTGACTCGAAGGCCAAGGCGTACTGTTTCGTCGCAGAGTCTTGAAACACTGCGCTGTAATTCCTCCACTGTCGTACTGAACAACGCTAGGTCGTCCGCGTACTCCAGATCGCACAGTTCGCCCATTAGACCATCTCTCTGTGTTATCGGTATACCTCTTGCTCCTTGCATGGATTTTCTCAAGAGGAAGTCCATGACAATAATAAATATAAATGGAGCCAGTACGCAGCCCTGTCTGACTCCCGTGGTGATCCTGAAAGCTTCAGTAGGACCACCTGGCGTTTTGACGCTACACTCGGAGTCTTCATACAGGGACTGCACCATTTTTACTATCTTCGGAGGTATACCGTACAGAGCTAAAATTTTCCATATCGATGGTCTATGTGGGCTGTCGAAGGCCTTTTCAAAATCTATGAAGCAACAAGCGACTGGAGAGTTAAACTCTTTGCACTGCTGAAAGATGCACCTGGCACAGAAAATTGGGTCCGTGCAGGACTTGCCAGGTACAAAGCCGCATTGTTGCTCTCTCAGGACAGCCATGATAGGCCCCCGAATGCGGTGTAGTAATATCTGAGATAATACCTTAACGGGAACACTCAGTAGAGTAATTCCACGGTAGTTTCCGCATTCAAGGGGGTCCCCCTTTTTAAATATTGCGACGATGGATCCATTCCGCCAATCTTTTGGGCACCTCTCCTCTTCCCACGCCATTTTAAATATATCAAGAAGTGGTTGGCCAAGGGTGTCTATGCCTTGTTTGAGGAGCTCTGCGTGGATTCCATCGTCTCCTGGCGCTTTGTTGTTTTTCAATCTCATCACGGCCAGCACCATCTCGCTGTGGGTCGGCGGATCTTCACATATCCCAGTCGCCTGAGGTATATTCAGACCCGCCAACTCCTCCTCAAAGTTGTAAGGTGATCTCTCTACATTCTCTACATTCACCTTAATTTATTCACATTCATTCTAGTCACTACGCTAACATCCACTCCACATTCCTTTCTAATATTATCATTCCTCACCATATCAACCATTGCTTAATTGAAATACTTTTTTATTAAAGTTAGAATTTGGTTAAAATTCCCTTAAAAAGGAGCCCAATTTATCATTCTTGAATAATATTGTGATTAAGTACTAAATTTCTCTCAGTCCCCTTTCAAACATTCAATATGGATGTAAGCAATCATTTCTTATGCTTTTACAATCATTTCCTATGCTTTTACAATCATTTCCTATGCTTTTACAATAATTTCCTATGCTTTTACAATCATTTCCTATGCTTTTACAATCAATTCCAATGCTTTTACAATAATTTCCTATGCTTTTACAATCATTTCCTATGCTTTTACAATCAATTCCAATGCTTTTACAATAATTTCCTATGCTTTTACAATAATTTCTATGATTTTACAATAATTTCCTATGCTTTTACCTATCATGCCTTGTACCTAAAAGGGTTGGCAGAGAGAATGGACCTGCACTCTTTTCTATCCAAACTGTACCTTATTTAGCTAGCTTCTGACTTAGCCTTTCTTGAGGATGGAATCCATGTGCCACGGCATTTTTTATCGAACATACCTTATCACACCCTGTTTTGCGTCTTTTTTATATTCTTTCTTTATTTGTGTACATTTCTGTAATCTCATTTGCATATTGTTTCAACTTACTAACATTCATCATTGTGGTATCACTAAAATCCACATTTCCACATATCCCACACGAACTTCTATTTGCTCCAAGAAACATAGTCGCCGGAAACTGCCGAACCAACCCGAAGTGTAACGAAGACGACTGTATGGTTGTATTAGTGAGAATGATAATTTGATGTTATTTGTATTACTTTTACATTAATTCGGGGGTAATCCTGAAGAGGTATGAGGGGCTATAATTATGACCTAACCTAACTCATTCATGTAAACAGTAGAAAGCTTGCTAACGCTAACGTAAAATAAAATTGAACACTAATACAATCATACAGTGGTCCTCGTTACACTTCGGGTTGGTTCGGCAGATTCCGGCTACCATATCCATTGGAGTAAATAGCAGTTCGTCATATTATGTATACCACAATACCAGAGTCTTCCCACACATTCTTCGCAGAGTTATCATCTCTACTGCATATTATGTATAAACTTAACATGTACATTCCTTTTTTTCACATTTAAGCTTCTGATAAATGCGTGTTATTTATACACCCAATGAACCTTGAGAATTTCGTATGGCTTGATGTTTCTAACAAGTGAATAACAGTTTTTTGGTTAAAAATCTATGACATAAAAGAAAGTCGGGTTAGTGCGAACACTTTTTACTATACATCGGCTGAACAGATATTTCCGATGTTTCATTTATTGGATTCATCTCCGACACGGATAACAAAAAGTTGAAAAATGCATAAATAATAATATATTTTTTTTTTTTATAATTAATTAGGCATAAACTAAGTATGAAACCCGACAGATGTTGTCCTGTAAGGACTAGGTACTTACAGGACAACATCTGTCGGGAAAGCTAGTACTAAAAATAAATATGAATAAACTAGAATAAACAAAAATTAATTAAGTATTATGTCATAAAATTTAAGAAAGTTTTTAAGGATGTAAGTTAATCTAAGTAGCATTTATGAATAATTAAAAAAAAATGTTAGAGTGTTATATCATCAAATGAAGGGCCGATATGAAGGCGCCCTCTACAAATCATAAACAATAGGTCTAATCTGCCAATTGGGAAGCACTTAAACATAAGTATAATATTATTTTGGAACAAAAAAAAGGTAGCCAGTCATATTTTGAATTATGCTCAAATCAAAACTCATGGGATTTTGGATCAAACGAAACGATGAAATATGGAATAGGATCTTTTGAGAGCTTTCGAGGACGTCCGTGTAAAACAGTGATTTAAATAACTACATCGTTACATCGAAAATCAAAAGAAATTTGTTTTAACGCTATGCAGTGTTAAAATATGCAAATATGTAAACGATTTGTGATCCTGCAATGCTTGATATAATATCGAATTTATATTTCTTTAATTTTTGTCATCTGACTAAGAGGACAAAATGCCTTTACCAGTCCCACAGTATCTTTCCTCATGACATTTTTTATCTCTTAAAAGAATTCTCATAAACATTTATACGGATAGCGATTTTCAAAACAATTATATGATTTTAATCGCCTACATTTACTTTGATAGCTTAAGAAAACTATTTAAGAAATAGTATGTACGTATGTAAGAAGATAAAATTTCAGGAAAAAAGAAGATAGAAAATAAATCAAAATTCGTAAAAAAAAAATGTTTTCGAAATTCAAGCATCTTCAAAAATATTTTTTCCATTTCAACGCCATTTTATTTGTTTGTTTAAGAAAAAGAGCTTCTTATTTGTTTATTTCATTTATTTATTTAATTACCTAATCTGTGCCCACGACTTATACAATCTTTTATTTGAACTTTATTTTTTTTTATTTTTTATTATTATTATTATCATATGGCATCGAAAATCAGCTACCAATCAGCAGCGTCATCAAAGGATAAAAATGTTAAAAACAATAAATTAAAGTCAAGATATAAAAAGGATAAAAAAGTTAAAAAAAGGTTCACATTACTGCTCCAGGAGGTCACAAAATAATATCCAAATCGTTGAGCCATTGCAGAGCCTGTGGGGTAGCATTGTGAATGTTCATAAATGAGCCATTAAAAGCTCTTCGAGGGCACTCCTCCACAATATGTGCGATAGTCTGCATTGGCTCTCCACAGTCGCATGCGGGAGACTCACAAATTTGCCATCTATAAAGCATTTGGGCACAGCGTCCATGACCGGTTCGAATACGGTTAAGCTGAACCCACTGACTTCTCGGCAGGTTGAAACCGGGCATCTGAGAACCCACCTCTTGTACCAAACCCCGAGAATCTCCACCAAAACCACTCCACTCCTCCTCCCACTGAGAGAAGCCACTGAAACCAGTCTCCGCCAGGTGGAAGGCCGTAGCGTGAACTGGTTTTCTGGAGTGGAGTCGAGGATTAAAGGGTGTAGGTACGTCCTGATGCAGAGGGAGTGAAAAATTTACTCTGTATTTCTCCCATTCTCTTTTGGTTGCCTCGAGGCGTCGAATGGGTGGTGGCATTATATTACTTAGTACAGGCAGCCATTCAGTCGGGGTAGATTTAACTGTTCCAGTAATCATCCGCATCGTATTGTTGAGCTCTGCATCCAGCTTATATGTATGAGAGCTATTCACCCAGACAGGAGCGGCATACTCCGCTGCGGAGTAGACAAGGGCCAGTGCAGAAGTTCTCAGTGTGGACGCTGATGCCCCCCAAGTAGACCCGGTCAATTTATGAATAATATTATTGCGGGTTTTGACTTTTGCTTTGATATTTTCTATATGTTTCCGATAAGTCAATTGCGTATCGAGGGTCACTTCTAGATATTTAGGTGTTTGTTCAACATTCAGAACTCGCCCATCGAATTCCACATGAGGCTGGTGGTTGAAAAGTCTGTTACTTAGGTGGAAACAAGTGACAGTGGTCTTTTGGGCGTTTGGTTTAAGTCTCCACCGTCGGAAGTAGGTAGTGATGTTCTTTAGATCCTCTGTTAGGGTATTCTCAGCCACACGGAAATCGGTGCTCTGGGTGGCCATTGCGATATCATCCGCGTAGACAAATTTACGACATGAAGCATCAGGAAGATCGCTGGTGTATAAATTAAAGAGCAAAGGTGACAGCACCGAGCCCTGGGGGAGACCATTATGCAATTGTCGCTGTGAGCTACGAGAGTCATTGAGGTGGACAGTAAAGAAACGGTTGCTCAGCATTTCATTCATTAGGTGGGTTAAGGTCTTGCATGGTACTACTTCCACAAACTTTGATAGCAGGCCCTCTCGCCAGACGGTGTCATACGCAGCTGAGAGGTCGATGAAGGCCGTAACAGTCTTCATTTTCCTCTGGAAGCCGTTCTCAATATATGTCGTCAGGGCTGTCACCTGATCCACACAATTCCTCCCAGGACGAAAACCTGCCTGCTCCACCGGTGTTATCTCCTCTATTAAGGAAGCGATTCGTTCATAGATAAGTCTTTCCAGAAGTTTGAAGCATACGCATAACAGCGATATAGGTCTGTAACTTTCAGGTTTATCATCTGGTTTCCCAGGCTTAAGAATAGCGATTATTTTTGATTTTTTAAATATATTTGGGATCTTTCCAGTTTCCAATATGCAATTGAACATTTTGCATAGCCACTCCCTTGTGTGGCCTCCGCTATGTTTTATAAACTCTGGAAATATTCCGTCCACCCCTGCCGCCTTTCCAGTTTTTATCTTAGATATTGCCACATTCAACTCAGTTATTGTGAAGGGGGCAGCATGTGGGCTGCGGTCAGCCGCTCCTCTCTTTGCAAGTCGGTACTTCGTCGGTAATTCTTGATCAGCCTGCTGAAGATTTTGTCTGCTGGAGCTCTAGATGTTTCGACAATACAATTTGCTATGGCATTAGGGCTTATGTTGTGCCTACGGTCAGAGGGCTGTCCGTCACTCCCCAGGCGGCGTAGGAGTCCCCAAGCTTCCCGACTTGAGTGTTGGAAATTTGTATTTTCAACCAATTCTGCCCATTTCTCTTTTCTAGCTTTATCCAGCAAGTTTAGTAGGTGGTCCGCTGTATCTTGGCTACGGGATTGCTGGTAGCTTGCATAGAGCTCCTCGCATTCATCAGTCCATCCTGGTATGTATATTTTACGATGTCCTCTAGGGATATTTTTCTTGGCAGCTCCAATCATAAGCCCAACAAAGCGATCATAGTTTTCAGGGGAAGCTGGAATCCATCGTACAGAGTCGTCCACTACTTTTGAGAAGCCGGCCCAATTTGCCTTGCTGAAATTCCACCTATCTTTCGGAATTGATTTGATTTTATGTATATGTAGTCCAATAGAAAAGAGGACTGGTCGATGTTGACTGTGGGGGAAATTTCCGAGCACTCTTCTTATGGCTGGGACAGGTTTTCCTTCTCCATTCCTCGTAACAAAGCATAGATCAGGGTTGTAATCCCTGCTCCAGCGTGCTGAATGGAAAGTTCCCTTCTGCTTGGCATCGTGTACCAGATATAGGTTATTAAGTTCAGCCCATTGAATCAGATCTTCTCCATTTTTATCAGCCACATTATATCCCCATGATGTATGGTGGCTGTTGAAGTCACCCATTACAAGTGCTGGGTGGGTCACATTTGGTAGTGGAGGTTCAGGCCAGGCAGCATTTGGTGGTTTGTAGATATTGGATACCATTATATCCTCAACCAATATTTGAACGCTGAAAACATTTCCCTCATCAACAATTGACTGTTGTATCCACCTGATATCATCTTTGACATATGTTGCCAGGCCATACTTATCATGATATGTCGCTCCTGCAAGTGAGTATCCAGGTAATTGGCATCGCCTATTAAGTTGGTCTGCGCTGCCTGCATGAGTCTCCTGGAGCAGTAACACGTCAACATGTTCATCATTTAGTACTCGGGAGAGTACCTCGGCCTTGGCTAAGCTAATTCCTTCGATATTAAGTTGTAAGAATCGGGTATCATCCCTCGTCAAAAAGTCCTGAGAAGGACTGTTTTTGGATTTGTTACTGAGCATTTTCTTCAATTCTTTTCTTTTCCTTTCTTATAATATTATCCTTTGATTCTTTTCTTGTGCGAGAGATGCAAATTTTAAAGCACAGTTCGCCAGCCGGAAGTTGTGTACTTCAGCCGTCATATGACGTTGCCCGGGATGCACTACTAGGAGGCGTACACATTTAAAGATAATATCATAATATATAAACATTTGCACCATCGTGTCACGCCAAGTCTCGACGGAAGACTTGTCAGCGTGTTCACTTTTATATACCTACATTGAATTGAATTGAATTGAATTTATTTAATACATATATAATATTTACACACACAGAGATATTAGTACATTTATATATTTTATTCATACAGAATAATAGTGATAATAGATAACAAATGTAAATGCTGCCCAAATAGGCCAAGCCTGTACTAGGGCAAACATCTTTACAGTTCATAAAAAAAGAATATTAAAAGGAACATACAAACACGAACAACAGCACAAACACCAACTCAAATACGTACAGTCCACAAACAAAGCATAACCCCACAGTCACAACACCCTTTGGCCCAACAAACATCAATCAACAGTATAAAGAAACATTCAAACATGTCCCAATCAGATTTTTTTTTTGCTAGAAGGTTCAAGCTGTATGCATACTTATAAAGTCTATATAACAATAATGAAACATTCTAAAAAATTTGCTTTATGAATATCTATTTACTTATTTTGCTGTATTAAATTTAAAACAGCAACAATTGTACCTACCTGGATGGAAGGACTATGACAAAAAAATGTGAAAAATTTGGACCGCGTTTTTATTACTGACAATCTAGTGATAATTTGGACCACGTTCACTGGAGTTTCCACATTGACGATCCGCTTGGAGTGATGAAACAATGGCTTGACACGAATGAGTTTAAGACTGATGGATATCCGACTCACCCTATCACTCCAAATGATCCATTTGGTTTTCCCCATCCACTGATGTCAATATTGGTCCATTTGGACGGATGGAATGGGGGGATTAAACCACATAAAGCTACACATTATTGTATCGATGTCATTTTGATGAGACTGAACTCACTACAGGCGACGACTAGAGTATGAGAAAAAAAAGGGTTTGTATATTTCCAAGTTAATAAATAATACCCGAGGTATGTGTTTGCCCCTTTCTCCGCCTGACCGTTTTCGCCTGGCATTATATTTTTTGAAAAATTATTATTGTATTTCACCCGGTACATTCTGAGCTATGATTTATAATATAATATGCGGAAATTTTTATTTTAACATTCGATAAATAAAATATCAAGTTTCTCATTTTTGTTTATTGTGTATAATATAGGAGACCTTTCAATACTTAATAATAAATAGTAACTTTTGACAGAGTCGTTTCAGTTTTATTAAGAGAAAACAAAAATAATAAATTGTTGTATTTGAATACCTAAGCGTCGGCGTTTAGTGTTGACATGAAATGTTAACTAACTATTTGATGCGTGTGTGTTGCGCATTCTCCTGTAGGTATGGATGTGAGTCCTGGAAAAAAAGCATATGCATATGAAACGAAGTACCTCATGAGAATCTTCGCTGTAAGACCACCGCATCACGAACGACGTTATATTCGGCGCACCCAGCGCTGACTTATCCTTTCACCATTGTGAAGAGTATATGGACACGGCTGGGACATATTGTGTTGCATGCCGAATGACGCTGAAAGCGCTATCCTTCCGAAGACCCTCTCATACCGTGTTCCATTCCCACGAGGCAGAGCTGAGGGGTCCGGATATGATGTGGGAGGAGGTCATCGGAGCTACGCGAGATTGAACGCGGTGGAGAGGTCTGTCTCCGTGCCCCAAAGTGGGGTCAAAATACACATCCATGTAGTGGTGCGTTTTTCTGTAGTTTGAAGCGGGTGAATACACACAATATCTGAATTACTAAAAGGTGTTTCACAACATATTTTCCTTTGTATAGGTATATCTGATATATAATTGAACCCTATTTGTTTCATAAAATAGATTAAGGTTGAATTTCCATTACAATATTCGCGATCATTGTTTCGGTATTTGCCTATAATGCTCTTTATAACTTTCAAGGAAGAAGCAACGTTATTTGAAAATCAGATTAAATCACCTAAATAGCTCTCGACGAGCGATGCGTGAAAAAGGACGACTTTGACGATATTGTCTTCACCCATTTCTACGGCGCTACTTCCGACATTCCCATACAAAATCAATCGAGTTTTATGCGTCCAGAGGGTATTTTGTGATCGGCTGGCTTTATTATGTGGAAAATATTACGATTGAAGCGGTTGTATTTTACCAAAGTGTTTCGATCTGTTTGTAATTTCTTTGAATTAGAAACAAAGGTGATTCAAGGAAGAAGGGAGAAATTTACTTACATTTGACTCAATCCACGTTCGCTCCCAGTGTGGAGCATGTGGACGACACGAAGTTCCTCCAAGCCTTTCTCTATCTTGCGCCAGTTGTACAGCTTCATCCCAGCTTAGTCCAGCATCTTGTAGAATCGCAGTGACTGCCCACTTGATTGTTAATTTCGGACCCATCCGGATTGTAGAAAAGACTTGCATATTCAAGACTCTCGGGGGGAATACGGAGAACATGGCCAAGCCAGCTCAATCTGCGATTCTGGATTACTGAGGTGATTGGCTGTTGTGCTGTTCTCGCGCGTACTGTCTCATTTGAGACATAGTGGTACCACCTTATACCCAAAATCTGTCGCAGAAATCTATTCTCAACACTAAGAATCTTCTTCTGTTGAGCCTTTGTCAGATGCCAGAATTCACAAATCACAACCATATAATAACACTGGCCTAATGCTTGCATTAAAGAGAGGACACTTAGTCTTGGTGGATTTCTACATTTTCCTCGTGTTGTTAAAGACAGCGAAATGAGAGAAGAAAATTGTCAACATATGACGGACTTCGTCTATCATTTTTACGTTGTTTTTCAACTGTTCATCACGAAAGTGATTACTGACTGTGGGTACTTACCTAAAGTTCTTGTAAGTAAACTCTTCTTTTAATTTCCTTATAGTTTCACATTTCTACCACCAGGGCGTGAGTTTTATAAATCATACATTGTTATAAAATTCTCTCGTTGCCAGGGTGGCTGGCAGCAACTAATGACTGTTGATACCTATCCTATGTAGAAGCCTCACTATCCTCAGTTGCCCTGAATAAATCTCCCATGCACAGTTCTCAGTCCGGTACACTGAAGGAAGACTGTAACGGAGACAGAAAATTTGCTTCCTTCCGTCTCGTCTACGGTCCTTTAGTTTCTCCTTTATGAAGAGCTGCATCAGTAGCTTGTATTTTTCACCTCTCATTATCTGACCAAAATACGAGTCTTACGAATCTTAGTTGAGGTGAATGATTATTGTCTGGTCGTGTTCGGTCTTCGTGATACTTCTATGTTGGTGATCCAGGCTGTTTTAGTGTTTTAAGCATTTTGCGATTGCTCTTTGACACACACATTTTGTATCCGTAAGTCCGTCCTTTGACTCTAGTGAATGGATCGTATCAGGACTGCATTTTTTGTAACATTAAATTTATTTATTATTATTTATTATTGTTAGATCAGATATGTTCGGGAGCACATATATACTGCATTGAATCGATTTTTCCCCCCATGGTAATAATTTATTAGGTAACCGATAGTATTGTAATTTCTCTGTAGGTACCTACCTCCCACGTCTGTTTTAAACGCGAAGTTAATAAAGAACAATTATTCTACAAAAGAGAAGCCTTGGGCGGTTTTCTTTGATGTTCTCAAAATATTATACCTAATACCTACCACAATATAGTGTTGTAGTTATATGTATCTGTTCTAATATGTACTGAGTAATATTAAAATAATTTTCATGCTTCAATGGTAATATTATAGTCTTGCAAACGTACGGGACATTTTATTCTTAGAATTGAAGTAACAATACATATTATCGATATTATAATTCAAGTATCTTTAACGGACATTGGATATCGTACTTAACGGATATAAAATACAATCAAATTTGTCCGGTATAAAATCACATCAACGCAGGCCTAACACCATTGTGGAAACGAGGTGTACATGACTGGGATATGTGTTAAGGTTGTAGAATGACAGTTACAGTTATTTATACCTACTTATTGATTGAAATATATATAAATTGTGATGAAATGGCCATACGCTAAATAAATGACAGTTGGCCGAGGAGAGCGCTTTTCTTCCTCCCACAAGGGTCTCGAAGACGAGGAAGACTCTCTTATACCGTGTTCTGTTCTTTCGAGGCTGAGCTGAGGAATCGGGATGTGTGTGGGAGGAGGTCATAAACATTGCGCAAAATCGATCTTGTTGCCTCCCTATGACTCTAAATGGAATTGAAAATCAACCTCTAAATTTGAGAAATATGATAAAAGGGTAAAAAATTAAGTTCACTTACCTACATACCTATCTATACAATAATATTGGGATTTATTAGAAAGGTTACAACCGATCTTGTGTCCTTTTCCGGTATTCTGAACTTTATATGCCTATTTGTTTAACTTATAATACATAATATCTACCAGGTTCGATGTTTGAATAGTGTCACGCAGTAATGTTGTTGTTATGGGCACCTATGTAGAAAAGAAATTCAAAATACTAGCTGCAATACCACGCCATACCAGCCTTCATTCCAGAATGATATGTATTAAAGCTCAATGTAATTATGACATAGATAAAGATTTGGGAATCACAGTACCTACTATTCCATTACGTTTAATAACGTTCGATGACAGCAAGGCGACAGACTATCAGGTCAATATAAACCAACTCATACACACTAGTATCTATACTTTTACAACTACACACTAAGTGTTATTAATAATTGTTTAGTCTTAACAAAATAACGGCAAAGGCATTTGACAATGTACCGTGTCTATGGAATAAGTACTTCGTTTTACTGTCAAAGCCTTAATGCACTGTGTATTTGAGGTGAAAACCAGTATTTAAAAAAATCTGGACTTGATTGTATACCTACACTAATAGCTTTCCCGACAGGCGTTGTCCCGTAGTCATTACGTTTTTTTTTTTGTTTACCCATCACGCCGTTTCCCGAAGGGGGTAGGCAGAGAGTACGGATTTCCATTCTGTCCTATCCAAACACACCTCTTTCGCTTCTTCCAAACGCATAACATTCCGCATACATGTTTTTCTATTCCTTTTGCTCCTGACTTGGCCCTCCTCTAAGACTGAACCGATATGATCGGACCATGTCATTCGAGGTCGACCTCGTCTGCGTGTACCCATTCTTTCAGATTTATATATCCTTTTAGTCATTCGCTCCTCGTTCATTCTCTCTACATGCCCAAACCACCTTAATTTATTCACTTTCATTCTCGTCACCACGATAGCATCCACTCCACATTCCTTTCTAATATTATCATTCCTCACCTTATCAATTAGTCGCTTTCCGCATATCCTACGCAATGATCTCATTTCCACAGCATTTATTCCAACTTCAAGATTTTTCGTCCATGTCCAAGTTTCACTACCATACATCATGGATGGAATCAGGATTGCATTGTGCATCATTTGGTATCATTACTATGAATGTATAACAACTAATGATATCACAAAGTGTAATGAATGATTATTGATTACTCTCGCAAACACACAAACAATGATTTTTATATGTAAGATTGTAATGCCTAGTGAAGGTGGTTACATAAACTTACGCAACTAGTACACATGTTTACGTAAATAGTTCACGCATAAATAGTTGGCAAATGTTATTCTAGGTTCATTATTATTTAGTTGTTTGTTTGCTAAGAGTTTAATTAAACAGCTTGCAAAATCCGAAGGGCATTACTTGGCCCGAATGTTTCCTTAGCTCATACTTAAGGGCAAAGTTATGTCTGCGTATATTATTATGTTAAACACAACATTTAATATCATCTGATATGTAAAATAAATTAGAAACAGAATATAATAATATAAACTTTAGACTCTTGTATTTCCTTTATAAGTTGTAGGTATATTTTAACAATTATTTATTAATCTCTGTGTGCTACAGCCCATATCGAGCCTTATGGCCTCCCTCAGCATTCGCTCCAACAAGTCATGTCATCTGCCGCCGTCTTCCAACTGCCCATCTATGTAAATAATCTGCGTTGCATCTTTTCCGACTATATCTTGCCATCTTAGCCAAGATCTAAAGACTCATATCCGTCCCCCTGAATGTCCACATAAGATTCTTTTAGAGGCACGTGAATCGGGCATTACGTGTAGATCTATACGTGTCCAGCCAATCTCAAACTGAGCAGTTTTATAATAACTAGTGGTGGACCAGTGCTCGAAATAATTCGACCATACTAAACATTATTGAATATTAGACAGAGCGAGTGCTATTTTACAATTTTCTTTCCAAAACAATCACATGAATACGTCATATTTTAAATGTTCATAGAATATATTATAAAATTATTTCTATTATTATTATAAAAAAAAAACAATAGGTATTAATCTTTTCTCAATTTGACGCAATGAATATCCCGCTATTTTCAGCTCCACCTTCCATTTAAATTTACCACCAACAAAAAAGTTTTCTGCGCCCATTGTGAGGCGCTTTACATTTTAAATTTTTATTTATGAAGTTGATCTTCCTTATAAATAGTTTGTGGGAGTGTGTGTAAGTATAGAATAGATAACAATACAGTAGTGTTTGTAATGTTTTTTTTTAATGATTTAATCTATTTTTATGCATAATGCCACCCCTCCTCTATACCTATAAACTATAAGTGTGCGAAATTTCATACTCCTCCGTCCACGCGTTTTCCGTCAAAAATAGTCACAAAGTTTTTCCTTCACGGATTAATATATAGATATCCATCTAGCTAGATGTTTCGTCCATTTCGTAAAATCCAAATTTTCTGAGTAATCTGACCGTATTCGAAAGTTTAAAAAAAGAAAGAAATTTGATTAAAGGGTAGGTACCAACAACCATTGCTTCCTTCTCAGCCTGTATCAGTCCACTCCTGGCCTCCTCCAGACTCTTTCACGTCCCCGAATCTTGTGCATTTGTGCAACCTGCATCCACTGCGAACCAACGATTCTTTCGATTTCGTCCCTCCATAGACGATGTGGACGGCCAGATTTTCTAATTGTAGTCCTAGGGCGCCAGCACTGGAGGCAATTTTCCATTTATCCTCCAATTGAGCGACATGACCGGCCCTATTTAGACCGGCATTTGTGTTCACTCAAAGTACACTCTTTCACAGTAAGCTTGTGTAGTGAAAGAGGAAGATGGTCCGATGGTCGGCAACTGTGTTTGTTTTTTACACATCACGCGGATTCCGGAAGGGGATAGGCAGAGAGTATGGACTTTCATTCTTTCATATCCAAACAAACCTCTTTCACTTCTTCCAAACGCATAACATTGCGCATACCTACATCCTTTTTATTTATTTAGCCGGGATTCGAACCTACGACCTGCAATACGCTTTGCGCATGAAAGCCTACGATTGATACCACTGGACTACCAACCACATCAATGCACTTGCTTTGCTCTTCTATTCGTTTTGATCCTGTTTTGGCCGTCCTGTAAGACGGCGCCGATATGGTTGAACCATATCATTCGAGGTCAACCTTGTCTGCGTGCATCCATTTACCTGGGATCGGACCCTATGGAACTACATATGCTATTTAAGTTGGCAATTTGCGTGCCATTAATTATTTACCCTCCAATAGCACACCTTATCCAAGAATTCAATGATAACTTGAACGTAAGATGAATGAAACATAACAAAAGCATTCCAAAATTATTGCTCTTCCATTTAATTGAAAATCGGCTGAAATTTCCAAATAATTACAAAATGACCTTCTAACAGAAACATTGATTAATTTCGTCATGAATATTGAAATTTTCTTGTCGAACAGAAAAAATCCATCAGCCTTCATTCCATTCTCACGATATTGGATATTTTCTCACGGCCGGCATCCCTCTCCATGCAAGTAGCTTTCTGTTATAGAAACCATACACGACCAACCCTGTCGCATGCCTGCAACGGATTTGAAGCGGTGTCAGTACTCGACGGTGTTTGGCTATAAAATTGTATATATATATAATTGTATAACTATACCTAAATAGTGAAAAAAGTTAGTATGGAACACAATATTTATTGAGTAGTACGCAAATTTTTCATAGAAAATTCTTTCACGCATTCAGAAATAATTTTTCATAACATATTTTTAACAAATTTAATTATAGAAAATTGTTATTTATAGTAAAGACTATATACAGGACAACGTCTGTCGGGAAAACTAGTAGCTTATACATATATACTGAAGGAGTGGCGATTACTTATATATTTTTTAAAGTAGGTAGGCTTGATTTATGTGGGGCCGGCTTTCTGGTTTGATTGCTTCGATCGAACTAGGGGGTTGGTTTCGTGCAGGTCGGGTTTGTTGCGGATTTGTCTCCTCCGGGCTGGCATGCGGTGTGCGGGGGGCCTTGATGGGAGAATGTATGTAGGAATAAAAATACATTTATTTCAACAACAACAATTTACGGCATTATGCAAATACATTAATTAAATCATAAAAAAAAATACAAACACTATTGTAATATTTTATTTATTCGATACTCACATAAATTTCGATGTATTTCACATTGACACTGACTCATATATTCTTTGGTTTATCTGTGGTCGAATTGACAAATTATTAATACCTTTTGTTCGTCTTTAATAATGATAGAAAAAACTTTTGTTGTTTTGTTTTTGAAAGAAATTTGTCAAACAGTGCTCTCTCCGTCTTTGACAATAGAAAAATAATAATGTTCAAACTTATAATTAAAATTAGCTGTGGTCGAATTTCGACCACTGGGCCGATACCTAATGGTCACAAAGTTTTTGCTTCACGTATTAATATATAGATTAGCAATCAAATGGGCTTATTATGTCAATTTATAGCCAAATACCGTCGAGTACTGACACCGCTTCAAATCCATTATTGCAGGCGAGACGATAGGGTCGGTCGTGTGTGGCCGGTGTAAGTCTTCCTTTGCGTTCCAGTCTGAAGCAGCTGTTAAGCTTTTCAGGACGGCGTTTTATATAATAATTAATCCAGGAATCTTTAGTGAATCAATGAGCAAAAAAACTCAAAGAAAGAATTATTCATTATCGGTGACCTTACAGCTTAACTTCCGATTTATATTGGTACGATAGTAGGTCAATTTTTTTAAAGCTTTGTTCGTCCTCATAACAGGAAGTCCAAAAATAATGACAACCTCTTAAACTATATTCCGTTAAATGGTTGGTATAGTATAGTGGTATCGGTTGACGGCTTTCGTACGCACAGCGTACTGAGGGTCCTGGGTTCGAATCCTGGTTTCGAAAATTCCCATATTCACGAAACAACCATTTGGTTAGTGTGAATGATCACTTGAGTGACTATATATTCATTTTTATAAAAAAAAAGTATCTCAAACTACGTATTTAAGTTAGGTACTCACTTATAAAGCCTATTTAGAAAATTCTTAGAACAAAGAAAATGAAGATACTGATGCCTTCTAAAAAGCGATAAAAATCTCAAACTCGTACAAATAAGTGCCTTTATCGAATTTGGGGGAGAGAAAGAGAGAGAGAATAAAACGGTAGGTAAACACATTTTTTGCTTAAATTGTGTTTCCAAAAAGAACAAACAAATATTTATTAAACGTATGAATGTGTGTACGGAACAAATATAAATATACTGTCTACTCTCCATAATACAGAGCCAGTCACGACAAAAAGGAAAAATAAAGTATTTATATAACGTGAACAAAAAACTTTTTGACTGTTTTTACTTAGTATGAAATTTCGCACACTAACTGCTTTTTAAAAACTGTGATCAGTGGAACATAAGAGTTCAGCGGTGGAATATATTTTGCGATCAAGCCATCGTCGAGGTAGTTTAACCCATATCGATTGATTGCGAGCTGATCTCTGTAGATTTCAGCCCGCCATGTTGGATTTTATGTCAACTGACAATGGTTTCGAATGTACAACAACGCTTTCTGTAATAAATATACTGTGTTTAAGTTTTTTTCCCTTCCAATTAGGTCCACCCTTCATATGTTGGTCCATTTTGTTTTGGTTTATTATTTTGATAATATAAATTTTAAACAAATAAAGCAAATATTGCATTCCCGTAATCATCGAGGTCTTACAACCATGATGCACCAACTAAATTTATAAGAAAAATAATGATGTTTTGAAGAATATACTCAAAGAATACTTTTTTAGTAGGTACAAATATTAAAATTGAAGTGATCAAAAATGAATTGTTGGTTTATTTTGGTTGAAACATAAACGTTTCGTGTGATTTAATAAGGACTTAACTATTTTTGGCGAAATCATTTTGAAGGCGGTAGATACCTATATTTTGGAAGGTGGAGCTGGAAGTAACGGGATATTCAAACTCATTGCGTCAAATTGAGAATAGATTACTTTTGTTTTTTTTTTAATAATAATAGAAAAAACTTTATACATAATACCTATCAACTTTTAAAATTTGATGTATCCCTGTCATTGGGGGTTGGATGGCAGAGATCCTTCTTGATAAGTCCGTTTTTTCTACTGTCCGAATTTTTTTTCGCCATATTATATTGTATCTACTAATTATTAGTAACAAAGTTTTATTTATTTATGTTTGGAAATTCAGAAATTTCTAACAACTTGACAACTTAAATAGAGAACGTTGTTAACATAAAATCACACTAAGAAATAATTCAAATTTATAAATAATTTACCTCTTCAAACACTTCAATTAAAGTTGAAGATTCCCCACATCATCAAATATATGGTACGTCCTAGAAAATGACGTAATCATAAATATTTGAAACGGTCTGTAGTTCTAGGTTTTTTTTTCAACCAAACATCATAAAAATCGGTTCAGCCGTTCTACAATAATTATTATTGGTGTAACAAACCTCACTTTTTTATATAAGTATGTACTTATTTAATTAAGATTCAGTGACCCTTAAAATCACTCCTGGCAGTGCACAACAGACATACCTATATAGGATGGCTTAAGGGCATGCCCAGATGCTCCGTTATCGGACGATTTTGGGAAAGAGGAGTAAGAACACAGGAAATCGTACGGGGTATGTTGGTTGATGTGTCTTCTTGCTAAGCTTCAATACCACGCGATAAATTTCGCATTCCTAATCCGTGGAATTCAAGGGTTTTTTCATTGCTTTTTATTTTTTAGAGAGAAATATCTACTTATTCGAAACAAAATAAGACGAGTCTAAGATGTACCTATAATAACTATTATTATAATATGTATAAGTTGATTACCGGTCGAATAAAATAATAATTAATGGACAATTATTGTTAAAGAGATATTGTAAAGTATTACACGCAGTTATTGTGAACCTAGGGTGCATTGCTCAACATGATGTATCTATGAATCACCTCAATTGAATTATTATATAGCTCAGTTGGAATAAAATTTCTTCGCTAAAGAATTATTTTATTTATCATTCTTAATATTATCTAGTAATTCTAAATCTTATTTTTGACTCCCGTTCTCAATTTTTGTTCAATACTTTCGCCCAAGCAGTAGTTATTCCAGTACCTACCCCCTAAGCCCCCATTATAAATATTTTTAACAAACGTATTTTTGATGGCTTGATTTTTTTCCGCTACTTGATTACTTTTATGTGAGGTGTCCCGAAATAGCGTCATTGAACGTCCGAAAAGAAAACGTTGCGACCGATAGCATGGAGATCCCTAAGAGACAGAGTCCCCAATTATGAGATACGAAGAAACTGCAATGTCGACGACATCGTAAGATGGAGTAGACAGGTGGAAGACAACTGAATTGCCAAGGTCTTGATGCGAGGGATCCCAGATGGATGCCGGTCACCCGGACGTCCTCCAAAAAGATGGAGAGAACGCTGGACTTCATCATTTCAGGAGCCCGATTTGAGCACTTTTTTAAACATACATACATACATACTCCCTTAAAGGCTCTCCGCACACCGCAAGCCAGCCCGGAGGAGACAAATCCGCGGCAAACCAGACCCGCACGAAACCGGCCAAAAGCCGGCTCCACACAAATCAAGCCCGCCGCAGATCCCCCCCAAACCAACTCGCAATACGGGTGGCTAAGCCCCACTGAGGGGCCTAGGGAGGCACCAAGAGTTCTTAAACATACCATAGCTCTAAACATAGATGAAAAGAAGAAGTCCCTAAATAAATGGGCACTAATACCATTTAAAATGTTCATGGGCTCATCCAACGAAGAAATTTTACAGAAAACACAGATAGGTGGTTACATATTTTACTAGATTAAAGAATCTTTTCATAATGATAATCTAGTAAAAACACAGATAGGTGGTTACATCTTTTACTAGATTGAAGAATCTTTTCATAATGATAATCTAGTAAAAACACAGATAGGTGGTTACATCTTTTACTAGATTGAAGAATCTTTTCATAATGATAATCTAGTAAAAACACATATAGGTGGTTACATCTTTTACTAGATTGAAGAATCTTTTCATAATGATAATCTAGTAAAAACGGGAAATTTGAAGAATATGAACGGTAGAAAAGTTCACGAAATTGAATAATTTGGTCCGCGCACCCATCCTTATAGACAGCCGCTGTTTCAAGTTTTCCTTGAGTAGGTATACCTAATTCGGCGAATGTTTGACCAAGGGAACGAGTCTTCTTTATACTGTTGATAAAGTCCCTTCATTCCTTTCCTCAACCACCCCCCGAAAGATGACATTATTATTATTATTATTATCCGTCCCTTTTTTATCAAAAGGTTTCATTTCGTACTTATGTTACATCATTTTCTCTGCTTATTCGTCTTGGATCCTTTTTTTGTTTGAGTTTATTTTGTTTCTTCCCTATACAACTTTTATCTATATCTGTCCTGAAGTTCAATTTGTAATATCTGTTGGTCCCTTTTCTCTTTTCAATTCACCCGCTTCTATATTCTTCTATCCTTCTTCTATATTATATTGTTCCTCTTATTCTTCCAAAGATAACATTTTGGAGTTGATTGAATAGTTCTTTTCGCCGAGTTAAAATTCCTGTCTTGACCCGCCCTTTGTAAGCTCCGTATACCGAAATAGTTTAGGTCTTACTCCATCGGTTAATTTAATAAATTTGATTTCATACAAATCATTGAATTTCTGCTTGATTCACTGAATTGAGTAGCAGGCAATGGTTATTTTAGATATTTATATTTTGTAAGGTATCTGTATTTACGTAGTGAAAGTTTATTTATGATTAATAAAAAAAACACAGTTCACATTCCCATATAAGTTTTCCTTATAAGTCACATTGCTCATATCAGAATTCTTAATTTAATGAAGACGCCTGCTTAAGCAAACAAACTTATAGGTAGGTATTCATTATTTTTATATGACTTTTGTATAAAGTCATATTACATAATATAGGTGAAAATATCCCGTGAAAATTTTGTATTTATTTATCCAGCGACAGAGGCGTCTGTTTGTAAAACAATTCTTGCCACTGTTTGGCTGACATGTTTCGTTTCAACTTTATTAAAAGAATCCAACACCCGTTCAAATTGTCGCTTTAAATAAATATTTTCCGAGGTTTTAAGAAACTGTCATGTTTCTAGCTAGTTGGCAAAATGGTTCAAATTCAAGTGCAAAAATTAAGCTGGGCAACTTCTCCCGTGGCGTTGGCAATGCAGGAAAATCTGGTCGAGTGTATTCTTCTTATGTGTGCATATCGTGCATGTTGCGAGGGATTTACCCAGATGAACAGTATTCAAAATTCTTTAAGTATTCATTTCAAATGATACTTAAGGCTTTCACCTTAAGAATCGTAAAACAATTAAGATAAATCTTAAAAACTTATAAATCAATGATAAGTTTAAAATAATGAAGATACAGTAGTATCAGTGGCAAAAACTAAGCATGGTGTTTTTACGGTCACCGATTAACTGCATCATAATATCTGTTGATGGTCTCTTCCTGGAACAGGTGGCAAAATTTAGGTATCTCGGTGTCGATTTATGTGGACAAACGGATCTTCCATCTGAAATAGTGGGCCACATAAACAAGGCTGCTGCCATTTGGGATTGTTTAAGAAACTCTATATGGGAAAACCCCGACATGAAAATCAGCAGCAAGATGAAAATGTATAAAACTTGTATGCGACCCATTATGACGTACGGCATCTGTAGTGGATCCATACCACCATAGTAAAAAAAGCGCCAAGAGTCTAAGAAATGAAGACTCGTAGAAGCGTTGCTGAGAAGACCCTCAGAAATAGAATTAAGAATACGAGGGTACGCGAAATATACGAGGTTGAAGATATAGTAAGAGGGGGAGGCAAAAAAGAAGACATTGGTAATTAGTATGCACATGTGAGGAGAATGCGCTCATCCAGACTCTCTCACATTGATTGATGACCAACCCCATGGAAGACGACCAAAGAGTTGGATAGACCAGCTGGGAGTAGACCTCGCAAGAGGCAAACTCCACCTCTTAATAACAGGTTTTCAAGCCTAGAATAAGAAGAAGATACAGTAGAAAAAGAATGATTAAAAAAAATAAAATTAATAATATATAATAAACCAGTAGGAATAATTAATTTGAAAAAAGTTAAAATTAGCCTGGTTAACAATAATTATAAATAAAAGGTAAATGTGCTAATCATTAAGAGTTACGCCATTCCATACCCCTGGATGTTTCAGGAACTAAAGTTCTCATTTCATGCAGACTTATAAACCAAAAAAAGAAAAGTTTTAAAAAGTAGACAAAAAGTGCAAGTTAAATGTGCTAAATTTAGATGAAAGGCGCCGACTGATGCCACTGGAATACCAACTACCTCAGGGTACGTTACTGAAGGATATAAGATACATTTATACGAGAGGAGTTATCTTTGAGTATCCTATACATAATAATATATTATATAGGTAGGTACATGTTATTATTTATATTATTGTTTGTTTTCAGCGAAATATTTTACCCTCGACGAAATATCTAAATATATTATTTTACGTGTAAATAAAATGTCAGAAAGTTTGAGAAAGTTTCATATGTTATAAGTTGAAACAGGGGTCTTCCTACTCATTTTGTCTCCATTCAGGGTTTGCTATTTACGTACTTTCTGTGTTTTATAGAAACTCACAAAGTATATTTTGTTCATTCAATTTTGATCCTTTCAATGTTGAATTTAGCTAAAAAAAAATGTCCATATACCTACTGGGCATACAAAAAAATTATTTTGTAAATAATTAACAGCTGATCTCTGAAATCCCTGATTGCTTGTCCCCGTATTTTAAACTCGTGGTCTGTGATTCGATTCCTGTTCAATTTAAAAAAAATCGGACCTCCAAAGAACAAGCTTAGTATTGTAGCGGCCGTGTTTCGCATGACGACATCATCCACCAATGGCGTTTCTCCATGATGTCGACACGATTATGATGATACCAGCCTGCCGCATTATACAAAGCTGCACAACAACTATCAGTCACTATCAAGTCTTCATAGACTCATTACACAACACGCACCATCCGTTTCGCGACTTGCGTTAGTATTTTCATCATACTTTATAATATGTAATATGTTATTTCTACAATAAAACCGTTCTTACCTCCAATACATGTAAATTCTATATCTGCAAACCACTAAAAATCCAAAGTATAGTTAAATAAATACCCAATTTATGACAACAACTAATGAGGCTAAAAAGCAACCCTCATCAGTTGTCATAAATTTAAAAAAAATCAAACCAATAACATAAAAATAGTTTAAAAGCTTGAAAATTATAATAACCTTTTGTTTTGTCAAATTTATGAAACTAAAATATCTCGATCCTATGTTAAAGAACACAGCCTCTATAGAACCTTCGCTAACGATGTTGTAGTTAACCCATGAATCGGCTTTTTACCCCTAACATTGTCCTATTCCATCGCTTCGAAAATCAAACTATTTTCCAAGTAACAGTAACAATCGATCACTTTACACTATGTTAAAAAAAATATTTAGAAAATAAGTGGCAGTTACTTATACCCACCCTGAGAAATGATCCATTAAATACCAGCTTATTCCTTAAGTTTGTTTCAAAGCTGAGAGAGTATTCAAGATGACTGGTTGGTGAAGATAAAGAAAGAATCCATAATGAGCTACTAATTTCATTTTTTGTTATATGTATTGTACAAAAATTGAACTCGTTCCATGAGAATGTGCCGTGTTCGGTTCGTAAATATGTACAATACTATAATGATGGGTCAGTTGTAGCAACATCGTTGCAGTAAGCTCGCTTTCTGTAGACAATAAAAAGTATAAATAAAAATAATAACACTTCTCATCAACGCTATTTCTGCATATAGACCAGTATTCCGCAAAGTGTGTGCCGCGGCACACTGGTGTTCCGTGGTCATCAGCTGGTGTGCCGCGAAAAATGAGACCGAAGTGTTCTCATGGTTCAGATTTGGCTTGTGTGTTCAAAAGAAAAGAATGCGAAGTAAAACTTGTTTATCTGCGGGACATATTCGATTGTCTAAATGATCTCTGATCTCAATAGAAAAACGCAAGGCAGCAATTCTAATATTTTAACGTCTCTAGACAAAATTGACAGCTTTGGCGCTAAGTTAGGGTATATCAGGCACACTGTCAATGGTAGTTAGTAGGTTCCTTATGAAATGTTTTCACACGTCATGCCTGCCGATTCAGAAAAAAGTGCAAGCATTGATAATAAAACACTTGGAGCTTTTTTCAGAAAAAAATGAAGTGTTACGTTACGGCACGTTTTATAGAAAAGAAATTTCTTGTTTTGGTAGGTGTACACAAAAAGCTTGCGAAACACTGCTATAGACGACCTTATAGTCCGGGAGAGTAAATTTACACTGTACAGAGTTCCTCCTTCCGAAACCATTATTCGGTTACGCAGCACACGTCTTTGCCTTTTTCCTGTTCCTGGAAAGAGAGGTTCTTCTCTCTCAGGCATTGTACATTTTGATAAGCTTTAGAAATTCCAAAAAGTACATAACTAAGGGAGCTGCGAACAAACATGAAGAAAGCCATATTATGTGATTTCTTATTTATAACAGTGGCAAAGTTTTCGTCCCATGCCTAAATTCATTCTCTAGAAATTCTTTTACCGTAAAGATTAGCAAGTACATATATTTTTTCAACCCTTTTGTCACCGCAACCGGTTATCTCAAAACAGCCTTCGCCCTTTGAGTTAATGGGGTGATTTATCTGCAACAAATAACCCGGTTTACGGAGGGAATGATTTATCAAACAAAAACAACATTGTCATTTTTTCGCCATAGGTATTGAGATATCTACATGGAAACTTTCTTCAAGAACATTTTAAATATAGGTGCCTAGCGATGATACTAGAAGTGATCACCCATCTCAGTGTGACAGCTTCATCGCCCCTTTTTTTTAATTGCCAACATGATACGCCGTTTCCCGTAGGGGGGTAGGCAAAGAGTACGGATTACTATCAAGAGAAACCTATTTCGCTTCGTTCAACAGCATACATTCCGCATACATTGTCCTTCAGATTTCTAAACTAGTCCTCTTTTAAGACGTCACTGATTTAACCGGTACGCGTCATTCCAGGTCAGCTACGTCTCCTTGCACCCATTCTTTCACATTCATTATTGTAACTAAGCTTACTCCACGTTCTTTTCTAATATCGTCATTATTCGCCTTATCAATCAGTTTTCAAAATCTCTTGATTTCATCATGATACATGAGTATTCAATTCAAAACCTATGATAGAAATATTGTCACTGTATTGCCACAGCAACAAAACATATTAAACGACAGACATAGGAAATGGTCATTAACTGTTTGATCTTCCTTTAAATCAGTTATATCGACCAATAAAGAGTCTCAACTTTACATTAACAAGTTTACATAAGCAACGGACAATTCCTCATTTCAATTCAACAGTTTTATGTAGGAACCTCTGATCAAGCATCACATTTTTTTTTCGATAAAATAGGTAATAAAGAATAAATGTAAAAACTAATGACTCCAACAATTCATTACTGATTTTTAAATGGAACAAACCACTACGGGCTTACGACCGTCTTCTACTGTTATTTCGAAGGCTGGCTTAGAGTTATCACTTTACGTTAACAAAGTTCGCCATTATTTGGTAATGTTGAAATCTACGAAACTCCTAAGCATGAAAATTCTTGACATGTTCAACATGTCGAAAAATCTCATGTATGCAACAAGTAGATATTTAATAATTAATGAAATATGGAGATAAAAGTTGGACAATATTGATGTGCTAGAGGTTTTCTAAATAAAACAACGCTTAGATCTGTGTACTATGCGATTAGATCAGGGTACGAAGTCATTTGTATCGACTTACAGTGGGGTGTTCAAGCGGGTTTGTGACGAAGCCAAGAAGATATACAATAGAAATAAAATTGAAACATCAAATAATGTAATAAAAACAACTTGGAAAATAATAAAGACTGAAACTGGAAAATCTTGTACTGATAATGATGTTAGTTTAGGTGATGATGATGTCGAACGTAAGATACAAGTGGATAAATTTAACAGCTACTTTGCAAATATTGCAGAACTTCTTACGAAAAATCTCAACGCGTGTGAGGAAAGTGCTGAAAAGCACTTGATCCTAACGAAACGGAATGAGGGTTTGTTTGAATTTGAGCCAATAAACTCGGATGATATCATCAAAGTATGTAAGGATATTAAACAAAAAGATTCGATTGACCTGTGGCATATGTCAACCAAATTTCTAAATCTTATTATAGCTGATATAGCGATGCCATTATCAATAATTATAAATAAATGTTTAAAAGAAGGAGTTTTTCCTAGTGCATTGAAAAAAGCAAAAATTATACCTATCTTCAAGAAAGGAGATAAATGTGATCCTGGTAATTACAGGCCCATTTCGATTCTCCCCGTATTGAGTAAGATATTGGAAAAGATTGTTGCAGAACAGTTGACGCACTTTTTAGATAAATTTAAGATACTACATCCACAACAGTTTGGCTTCCAGAAACAAAAAAGTACGACCAATGCGATCGCTCATATGATTGAAAGTGTACTGATGGCCTTCGAGGATAAAAGTGATACCTACGGAATCTTTTGTGACCTTTCGAAGGCGTTTGACTGCGTCAATCATAATATTCTGTTGAAAAAGCTCCATCATTATGGTATCAGAAATGTCCCACTGAAATTTTTTATGTCCTATTTAAGCAACCGGCAGCAGATTGTAGACATTAATGGCATTAAATCATCGACAGCACTCGTTAAGTTCGGTGTCCCCCAGGGCTCCATCCTGGGTCCATTGCTCTTCTTAGTTTATGTTAACGATTTGCCGTTTTCCTTAAACCGGAATGACACAATTGTAATGTTCGCCGATGATACTTCTTTATTGGTAAAATATTCTAAAGATAAACTCACCACAAAGAACAAAATTTTAGAGTCACTGGTTGGGGTGAGTCAATGGTTTGACGACAATAATCTTTTATTAAATTTGACGAAAACCAGCGCGATGCACTTCTCTCTGAAACGATCGCGGGAATCAGATGTGATAGTCGATACCCTTGCCGAGCAAGGCATCGACACAAACGCTACTTATAAATTTTTAGGGATAACTATAGACAGAACCCTGCAGTGGAGTTCCCACATAGAAAGTATCTCGCCTAAGCTTTGTTCAGCGGTATACGCAATAAAAAAAATTAGAGATATATGTGGAACAAGTACAGCAAGATCTGTGTATTTTGCGTACTTTCAAAGTATTTTAGCATATGGCATACTATTCTGGGGCAGAAGCGCGGAGATAAATCGTGTATTTGTTATACAGAAACGAGCTATAAGAGCCTTAGACGGACTAAAGCCTCGTGACTCATGTAGGGACGCGTTTAGAAAGCACGGTATTCTCACGTTGAGCGGACTCTTTATATATGAGTGCCTTCTTTACGCTCACAAGAATATTCAAAACACTCCTTTGAACCAAGACTTCCACAACTATAACACCAGAAAGAAAAATGACATCAGACCAATCAATCATAGACTGGCTAAGGTGGACAAAAGTTTTGTCTGTCTCAGTGTCAGATTGTTTAATAAACTGAATGACAAATTAAAGTCTGATGACTTGGGGGTTTTTCGGAGAGGGGTGAAATCGTGTCTGGTCGATAAATCCTACTACACGGTTGACGAGATGCTAAGCGAGAATGACTCCTCGATAGCATCGTAACAACAGTGTAAACATGTATTGTATTTGACGTAATACCAGGGGAACCCTTTACATTCTCCTGGTATTGAAAAATATCTTTCATTGTGATTTTCTTGGATTCTTTGTAACTGTTGCCTGTTTTTTTTTTTTTTTTTTTTTTTTTTTGTTACCTGATTTCATGTTTATTGTAAAGAAATTAATGAACCCAAGTGTCTCGCAAGAGACCTAAGGGGGATGAAGTAAATAAATAAATAAATAAATAAATAAATTATTCAATCTCTGCTATGTTATGGCATTGTAGGTTGGGGAGCGTGCTACAGAAGTACTCTCAGGGTCTTACACATCTCACATAAATGGGTTATAAAGATAATGTTCAGGTTGCATGGACGTTTTCCGACCTCTCAACTGTTCAATGATTTGAAACTTTTGTCTGTGAGACATTTGTACATAAGGAGGGTGTTGCTACAATTCTATAAGATTAAGCGGGATTGGAGGAGGTCGCAACAGGGTACAGTCACTAGACAAATGTTATCTTTGAATTATGATGTTCCTTTTAAGAACACAATATTTGGCCAGCGACAGTTCGTATACACTGCGCCTAAACTTTTTAATAAAATGCCTGCAGAGATTAAGTAAATCTTGTGCTTCTCTAAATATAAACGTGCCTGCTCTGGTTGGGTCTCATCTATTCAGTTGGAGGTTTTGCAGGGTATCTTGGGTTTTGTCCCGTAAAGTATTTTGTTTAGTTTTTGTTTTTTTTTTGTTTTTCTCTCTTCTTTGTATACTGTTGATTGATGTTTGTTGGACCAAAGGGTGTTGTGACTGTTGGGTTAGGCTTTGTTTGTGGACTGTACGTTGGTGGTTGTGCTGTTGTTCGTGTTTGTATGTTCCGTTTAATATTCTTTTTTTTTATGAACTGTATATAATGTTTGCCCTAGTACAGGCTTGGCCTATTTGGGCAGCAGTTAAATTTGTTATACATTATCATTGTATTATTATGTATGAATAAATAAATAAATAAATTGATATAGGTAATATTGAGATAGGTAATGAAAATAGTTAATATTTCCCGAGGAAACCTGTTATTATTAATAATTGTCATGTAGCAAATAATTATCGACTTAAGGGCGAATAAAAAAAAGGATGAAAAATATTTCTCGAAGATGGATTATTTTGAAAACCAATTTATCAAAAAAAAAAAAAAGTGAAGAAATTTCAAAATAGTATCACATAGAAAATAACTTTGACATTTTTTACCGCGTGAAAATTCAATCAAAAGGTTCTACGCGATATTAAATAAATAATAAATTATTATTAGTACGAATCAAAGAAACCTATTGACTGGGCATAAATAAAATAAAAGAAAACCTCCGGGCGGAATTAGACGGAACAAATCGTTTGACAAGACTGACGACCGAAGTGGAGATAATCAAATTTGGATTCGACAGATTGACCCAAGTCCCATAACGTTAATGTCCTTCCCGGTACCGTACTAAGAACCTTTACCGCCCACTCCAATTTATAATTTTTATAAAGTGAATCGTGATCTGCAAAAGCACACAACATGTCATATTATTACATTTGCAATAGGTAAATAACAACGCTCAAGGGCGTCGCCAGCCCGAGGCCTAGGGGGGGGGGGGGGGGGGCAATTGAACCCAGTAATAGGCTATTTTCCGTATATCCTATATTATGAGGATGAGAAATACGAAATACTCGTATATGAATTTTAAGTATAGTCAAGAGTATGAAGATTTTTTAGGATTTAACGGCAAATCACGGTCTTAGAACTTTGGTTGCTCTGCAGTTGCCTACATTTTTAATCTCTAGGGGCCTAATCCTTTGCCCCCCCCCCCCCCCTTGGCGACGCCCTTGACAACGCTTACAGAACCAGCGAATGCTCTAAGCTTGCGTGTATTGTTTATACAGACCACACTTAAAAAAGTTCCCTAACTAAACATAATCTGGAACAGACATGCTTGGGGTTTTTTTTTCAGATTATCATAGAAATAATATTAGAAATCAAAGTAAATTTTTTTTATATAAAAACATGATGAATAAGCACGCGTGAATTTATAAAAAAGTATGCGTTTTATTTTAGTCAAACTAAAGATGCAGTAAGTAACAATTATTTACTTTCGGATGAAGAAAGGGGGTGCGTAAGCTGATTTTTTTTTTTTTTTTTTTTTAAATGAATCTATGCTCATTCAAAGTGAACACAAATACACTCCTTGACTCTTTCACAGTAAGCTACTTAAAGCTTGTGTCGTGAAAGAGGATTTGCTCCATTTTTTTTTTCTTAAAAAATCCAAAATGATTTTGGCTTCAAGCTGTAGTGATACCTACTAATAATATTTTTATTTTATTTTATAGTATCTATAATTCAATAAAAAGGGAGCACATAAGTAAATTGATTTTTTGTATTTGAGTATTTAAGAAAATTTTCTCCAAATATGAACGTTTTCTCCCTTGACTTTAATGACAAAGAAATATGTATTCAAAATCATACAAATTCATTAACGGCAATTCATTAACAATTTCAGTGGGTTTCGGGATCCTTCGGAAGATTTCTCCATCTCTTTCCATCCTTCGCCAGTCACCTATCTTTCGTAGGTTCCTCACAGCTCCGTCCAACCACCTCAGCTTCAGCCTTAGTTTATTTTTTTCAAATCACGATATGTATAGTGTTAACGGTTTAAACTTTAAATTGAAACGTGGCGCCCGGTGCGGAGCGCACTCACCACACCTTCCTAGGTACGCCACTGTTTCTTCCGTTTCTATAATGTATCTTCACGTGTGAGTAAGTACCTTCATATGTACCAACGTACCTCCAGCTAAATACGTAACTCACACAATATGTCTCCCGCACACGAAAATTTCTTTTGATCAATTTATTTTTTGAAAGAACATTCCGCATGATTTCATTTTCTTTCGACGTTCTTTGTTTTTGAATCCGAATAAGTCTAGATGAAATTCGACAAGATTATGCTTTTGTTTCTTTTTTTTTTCAAAATATCATTTTAGTTGTTTTACAGGTATAGATTTATTGATGGAATAAAACTACATAATATTATAATTCAGTATAACGAGTAAAATGTCATTTTTTGTTTATTTGAGAAAAAAGAACACTGAATAACACAAACAAAAATAACGAAACAAAAATAGAATCTCCAGTGCTCCTAAAACAATTCTCCGCGAGGCTATATTATTATTAGTGTCCATATAAAAGATCAAGAAAATATTATATCTACTCTACTTCCTGTTTTGGCTCTGTGTTCTTTTGGTTTTAATGCACCCTTTCAGATGGATCTTAGACTTCGAGGAAGCGCTTACAAGATTTACTAAAAATAGTACAGAGAATTTGATGAATAACTCCATCTGGTGGCAAAAGTTCCCAGTTATACACCACATACTAACAAAATGTGGGAATAAGAGTCATCCTCAGTAGATATAAGTCGTATAACTCCTACCATCGCGTTATTGACTTAGGATGTCAAGGCTTGCTAAGAGAAATTACCTGCGTAATGTTTACTCTGTCAACTGTTTCATGTGTAAATATAAAAATGTCTACAGGAATTAATTATGTGAAATGTTCGGAAAAGTCAAGAGAATTTATGTATTTCAGCGGGAATATTAAAAGTTTTATTTGTATTTAATAAGTAAAAATACGATTCCAAAAATGGTCATTCAATTAAAAATGTTGGTTTAAACAAGCGTTTTTAAACATTGTTTTATATTATTAACTAACAAGTGGTTGGTGGATGAAAGATGTTTCATTAATATTCAAACTGACATACCAGAAAAATATGGTATGAGCGGTTCAGTCCGGTCCAATTCAGTTCATTAATTTCTGAGTTTTTTTTTTTACTTTCTGAAAATCAATGTTCTAAAATTGATAATTGCACGCATTTCAAGCAACTTTCTCAGTTACTTTCTGAAAATCAGAAATCTCAGAGAGTGACATTAGGTTATAATATTAGGTTTCTGATGTTAAGTAGTGGTGGTAGCCTACGGTGTTGTCATGTGTAGTCGTAAAAATTATGAAAATAAGTTAAAAAAGAAAAATGCATGCAACGACTTTATGAAAATGGAAAGGGGTTGGTAGACTAGCGGTTACGACTCCTACTTTCGTTTTGTTTAGTGTGGAGGTAGTGGGTTCGACCCAGGTGCCGACCACCTCCTTCTTTCATGGCACAAACTTACTGTGAAAGAGCAGAGTGTATTATTTTAATGTGTTCACTTTGAGAGAGAACAGATTAATTTTATAAAAAAATCCTCGCCAAGCATTAGCTCTATCCTACGCTAGATCCAGGGCGTCGTTTCAGTCCAAGCCGGTATCCTGCAGGTCTCCATCGTACGCTCTGTTGATGGTTAGTTTTGGTCTGCTATGTCTTCTTGTACCATCCGGTGTGTAAAATACCCGGACATACGTAAGACATGATTGAGCCAACTCAACCTACCATCCAGGTTTACCATTGTCACTTACATTGGATCGTTTGTGATCGGACGGTTTCATTTGTCACAAAGCCAAAACACCTTTCCTCTAAGATATTTGTTTGAATGATGATAATGAGGGTAGCAACAAATTATTTAAAAGCCTGAAATGTTGTTTGAAAAGTCTCTGACTTTCCAATGGCTTTTGACGGTATCTGTCGCAATTTAACTAGTATAGATTAATACTTAAAACTTATTTAAATTAATAATATCTAGATAGTACAT
The DNA here is from genome assembly GCA_963576905.1 of Mystacides longicornis. Classification (NCBI taxonomy): domain Eukaryota; kingdom Metazoa; phylum Arthropoda; class Insecta; order Trichoptera; family Leptoceridae; genus Mystacides; species Mystacides longicornis. The sequence goes on from OY756432.1 coordinate 3,783,106, forward strand.
AGATTGGTATATAAATCTGCGTCAACATTATTTCGACATAGAAAAAATAAAATTATTATTCTAAGGTTCGTCCAAGTGACAGTTGGCACACAAAGAAATCCTAAAGACTAATCACTAGAGGTCGCCTGTTTAAAAAGTTCTTTTGTTTTTCTGGAAAATGTAACCATATCACGTGCCTGTCCTGATTCATGAATCATTTTTATTATCCTTTCTGTCCCATGTCCTCAAATGTGTCCTTTTCTTATCTGTGAGCCATCTCCTTTACCTATTCATTCCATTTTTTTCTTTCTCATTGTGTCCCATACCTGTCCCTAACGTATATATTATTACAATCACATCTCCAAAGAGCTTGCGGCTGGATTTGACATACCCAGAGTATCGATATATTTTTGAAAATCATTTGATCTGGGGCCAAATTTGCGGGGCAGGAAATAATAGTGGCATAGTTTGCAAATGTTGTAATTTTGTTTCCCGGGGTATGCAACCATCCATCTATTGAGTTTCTTAGACAGTTAGTATAGACAAAGATCGTGTCTTTCATATTTTACCAAAAAATTCAATAGATGTCACGGAGAACGTCATAAAATAATATACAGATTTTATATCGCAGTTTCTCAGGCAGTATCGACGTCCAATATTGCGGAGGCTAAGGTTCCCATAGCGATAGGTACACTGCATTTATTTTAGGGAGGAAGCGGAGTGAGAAATTTTTATTCAATGTACATACCTAATTATTTGGAGTTTTGAATACGTAAAAGTGATCACAACTAAACAGCCATCAATAATTGGAATGATTGTAAGCTCTAATGAAACAATAATTATTATTAACACTTGGTCACACCCAGGCCACAGTAATTTTATTTAATTATCCAGATTAATATTTGAAGTATCTACCCTGTATTTCAAAATATCCCTCACAATAATCAGTTACAACCTATTTTAGCAATAAATGAGATTTTTGGGCAAAATTGGAAAGTTTTTATGACAATTTCTTATCCCCGCGGGAGTTCCAGATACCTTGAACCGTGTCACTATGGCACACAAAACAGAGCAGAAGCCTGATGATTTGTTACACAGATGGGGTTTTTATATCATTAAAACTACGGTAAACTTTTTGATATGTACACTTAACTGTTGAAGTAGACACTTTAAACTGCAAATTGGTATAAAATACTTGTATCCTGTCTTAGGCTAAGAACACCTAGAAAGCCGATTCCGATACGCGCAAATAATGTTACTATGCATTTGAATGGGGATACCCACAGAAAAAGCAGGAACCCGCTTTCCGGCATGCCCATTTAAATGCATTGAAACCATAGACAACAATCTATGAGCCAGTCGGCGCGGGTCGGAATCCGCTTTCTACGTGTTCTTACCCTTAGATTAGACGGGACCGGTTGACTGGTAGAGAATGATTCAAGCATTAAGTTCCACTGGCTATATTGACACCTATGTATAGGAGAATGTTTGATGAATGAAGAATCTTTAAAACAAAAATGTTCAATAAAAGCAATAATAAAAGATTCGAAGATTCAAAGACCCTGACGGTCGGTTTCATAAAAAGCTTCAAAATAACACTTTAGTTAAAGTTTCTTTTAAAATTATTTAAAAACTCCTTTAAGCTAACGCGTTTCATAAAAAATATTCCAGCTAAAATTTGAAATGTCAAAAGAATTTTTAAAGTTGGTAGCAGTTGGTAGTGTTAGCATGGAAGTCTATGGAAAACATAGGTTGTTTACTAATATTTTTTTTATTATAGACCTCCACCCGGACTCGAGTGATTTTTGAATATTTTCGCGGAATTTCATTTTTCAATAGAGCATCAAAGTGCCGTTTTTTGAGTTAATTTATTATTATGGTTTATGAATTAGTAAACGAAATCTGTAAACAATAATATTCTTCCCGTTTTGCTATATTTTCCGCCCTATTTTAGTCATTTTTGTCCACAGTGTCACCGCATACAAAATGTTTATCTTTGTGACAGAGAAAGCGCCACGAAATTTTCTATGAACTCCGGTGGTAAAAAATTTAACTTCCTAAAGTCGACTTTAACTAAAAATAATAATCAATAACGGTACTTTGGCTAAAAGTCGGTTTTAAATGTCGTTTTGTTGTTATGAAACCCGTTATTTTTTCAAAGGGAGTTTAAAGTCTCCTTTGTTTTTTATGAAACCGGCCGTGAGTGTGACCACATAAAAATTATAGTCTCCTATGTTTGTAATATAAGTTGAACCTGTAGGTATGTTTTTTTTTTAATTTGTATTTACCTAAGTATATTTTTTTTATAATAGGTTCATACTTCCCTAAATATACCTACCAAATAATGAGAAATATAAAAGGTTTAACCGCTATTGGCTTTGTTATATTTTCGAGATAAAAGATAAACAAAGATTCAGGGTAAAGGGGAAAAATCCACAATAGAATCATAATGACATCGTAATAAAACCTACAACTTATACGTGAGATAAAGCCTCATGACGTGCCTACCTACACATATTATAAGACTGCAGTTAAAACGTATCTCAGTTATTACGTCTATAATAGGGCTTCATGTTTCTTTAATAAATGGTTTTATAAAAGTAGACACACGTAGAAATATAAAATAATAATAAAAGGGTTAAAACAAAACACGAGCAATGCGCTTTTATCTTATCATAATAATTCGGTAAAATATGGTTCAAATGGAGTCTACTCATCCAACAACATTATACAATAATGTAACACGCTTCACATGTGACTTATTTCCTTCCTACACCGCCATCTCTTGGTTTTTTTTTTAAAGTAACGCGAACTATAGAGGAATTGATTTTAATACAAACTTATGGCCCGTCGATAAATTACAAGCTAAATTTAATTCAGTTTTTACGTCATACCTAAACTTTATTTCATTCACGTAATAAATCGAAAAAAAATTATGGATTAGGTCGAAGGTTGACGGGTGGGTCAGCTAGTAATTATATTGTCGTTATTTTCGAAATATTTAGTAGGTACCTACCTCCTATTGCTGTTTCATTCGCACATTCTGACAGTCGCCTTTTCACTTTAAAACGATGTGCCCTAGTTTCGTATCAACCAATCAATCAATACTCCCTTTGAGACCCCACTTGCGTTCATAGGGAGGCAAAAAAGCTCCCCTCTGCTCTATCTTGCACAGCTGCGATGTGCTCTTCCCACACAATTTCCAATTAATCTCTCAGCTCTGCTTCGAAGCAACGGAATACGGTGTGAGAGGATATGCCTCGTCTTTGGGTCCCTGATGGGAGGAAGAACAGCGCTCTTATCTGCAAACTGCCCAATCCATATCCTTCTCGTCTCCATAATTGATTGATTGTCCCTACCTGATTAAAAACAATAGCTATGCGGGAGATACCTGTTATTGGAACACTGGAGATTATATGTTTTTTGTTTCATGATTTATTTACAATAAATAAATAATGGAAGAAATGATGGGTCTGCACCGGATGTGCCAGTTTCCTGATGCGGTGGTACAATCTATCCGAAATTCCAAGAGGTATGCACTTTATTTCAATCGCGGAGACTTAATGTGCCTGGGCTTTGATCACCTATTAAAGTACCAAGACTTACAGCCAATAATTGTTTGACTAATATTGCATTGTAAAGGTAATATCTGAGATGGAAATAAATTACATTTGATCGAAATAATACCAAGAATTTTCTCCCTTACGCGTATATGTATGTATATTATAAAGAGAGGGAAGATTTTCTTTTACGAGTTAATTGAAAATGTTACATCGAAGGAGTTACTACTACTAACTCGTTCTTGAAGAAATTCGAAACAAACAAAAAGGAAATTACAGCAATTTCCGGCTTAGAAAATATTTGAATTTAAATTTGGTAACCTTTCCACGGATAATTATTTCGAAAATTTATTGGATACTTGACTCGAAAGACTTCGCCAAGAGAACGAAAACCAGAAACATGTTCGCCCTAATTTATTTCTAGAAAATAAGTAAAAAAAATAATACAATACTGGCATTGGACCCATTCTACTGATGTCTAACGAACCAAATCAAAATACATAACAACTTTATTTATGGCTGTTTTCGTATAAGTAAGACGTACCTATAGATAATTGTTCTATTAAAAACGTATTTTTTTACATTTCTTTGTTTACCAAAAACCGTAATGTTTTTCCTTATCTTTAATAATATACTGATCCAGGTCATTGGATCTGTCACGTTATCGCAAACATAATATTACTTTGTCGAAAAAGTCTTTTGGCATTTAGTACCTATCTATAAACTTAACGATAAAATTTCTTTGGCTGCACTAGTTGAATCTTACTGCTTTTGATGACATATAAAAGGGTGCAATTAAGAAAAAAAACTCATATTTTTTAATAGGAATTTCTTCCAGGCATTTTTCATTTATATTCCTTTTCTATATAAGAAATTCGATACTTAAATTTTAAAATTTTGTTTAAAAATGGAACAAATCTATGTGATGGAATTTACCAGCCCACTAACAATAATAATATTATATCACTTCTCTATACAAAGGTGTCAGTAAGTATAGCCGGCGGTAGTTGTTATTGCCTGAGGCAATTTTTTCCAGTCAACCGGTCCCGTCCTGAGACAGGCCAACCCCGGATAGAAATTTCAAGTGAAAAAAACACTTAGAAAACGCTGACCCGACCGGAAATCGAACCCGATACCTCGGATCTGAAGTCCACGCTAGTACAACTAGGCTACCGAGATCGGTAAAAATCTTTAGGCCTAGGGATTTTTTCGGGGCATCAGTACTACCTATCATGTTTTATGTCCTCTTTTTATGTAGACAATTGAAAGGTTTTCGTATGAAAAATACCAAAACACTTAACTTCTTATTTCCATTTAAGGAAAAATTTATGCTTTTTTATTGACTAATGATATGAAGCTACATATATTAGGTATAAGGTTTTTAAAATGAGAAAAACTAATATTTAAGTTTTTTTTTTTTTTTGACATGTGAGCATGTAGAAGGAGTGGATGCAAACAGAATGACAAAGAAATTTTATAAGGCTGAAAGAAAAGGTGTAACAAAGCGTGGCCGATCGAGAATGCCGTGGATCGAACACATCGATTCCGTCCTCAAGAAAGGCCAGGTAAGAAATAAGAGACGTTGTAGTATGAAAAATGGTATGTTGGTGGAAGAAGCGAAAGAAGTGTGCATGGATAGAAAATGGTGGTGGTCATTTCTCTCTGACACGCCGTGATGGGTAAAAAAAATGCAAATAAAATATGTAACAACTAATGACTCTAACAATTCATTACTGATGTTCGATTTTTAAATGGAACAAAACACTACGGGCTTACGACCGTCTTTTACTGTGATTTGGAAGCCTGGCTTAGTGTGATCACTTTGCGTTAACAACGTTCGCCATTAGGTGGAAATGTTTAAGTCTCCGAAACTCCTAATCATGAGAATTATCGACATGTTCAACATTTCGAAAAATCTCATGTAGGTATAATACAACAAGTAGATGTTCAATAATTAATGAGATTTGGTAAATATTGGAAATTATTGAGAACATGAGAGCAACCAAATTTAAATATTGCGACTGCTGTCTTGTATTGGCGCCAGGATATTGGAAATAAAATATTCATAGCGTCAACGAATTTTGAAATTAAGACTACCAGACTTGTTGAACAATTAATTATTGAATTGTTACAATTTTCACTAAAGAGCGGCCTTGGTATGAATATTGAATATCTTGTCTGACTTGATTGCACGGATATTTCAAAATAATGAAACGTTATATTTCGACGAACCGTAGCTAGGTACTGCTTTAGTATAACCATAAATGAAAGACAGCGAATTCCCTGATGTAAATAAGACAAGCCATGATTGAACTTGAGTATCAATCATCCCAGCCCAGGATAAGACAGAACCAAGGATATTATTATTCGGGAATATTATTTAATTAAAAACACCACCTCTTCTTCATCTTCGTCCTGATTATTATTCTAATTATTATTATTATTATTCCCTTCTGATTTATGAATTAGGATAAATGAAGAATCCCAGAGATGGAGCCCACTTCTTGTAGGTACATTACTCGCGGCACAGATAAAACAATCACTAATTTTAATTAAGTTATTATTAATCGGTTCACCACCTTCCTTCCAGTTTTATTATACAGATATATTTTCATTTTTAATAGTAAATTACTAAACTAATGGTAAGGATGGTTAAGATTCTGACTACAAGAAAGATATCGTGGAATTGCCGCGAACATACATTTTCAAGAAACAAGATTCGAGTAAACACACCACGCTGTCCTAAACAAGGACAATACCCCCTATTCGGATTTTAGAACGTTCTTATTAAGAACGTTCCAAATGATTTAGAATTAAGTTCACTCGAACTAAAATTCGTATTCCGAATTATGCCGTGTTCTAAAAATCAACATTGGTTCACCATAAATATTTTTTTGAATTATAATTGTCTATGGATCGAGCATGCGCCTTATTGGTTGATGCTGACAAGCGGACAGCCAATCGGAGAAGACAAATTCAAACGAGCTCCATGTTCCAAGTAACATGGTCGCCGGAAACTGCCGAACCAACCCGAAGTGTAACCAAGACGACTGTATGATTGCATTGGTGTTCAATGACAATAATTTTTTATTCTATTATTTGTATTAATTATAATAAATTCGGGGTAAATGGTTAATATTTTTAATAAAAATAAACTTGTTTTATAATTATTTGGTTAAAAAAAACGTTTATCTAAAAAATATCACCAGATATCTTTTTAGACGCATAGGTGTGAACCAAGATTAGGAACGTTTTGACAGATAAACGCACTAAAATTGACTTAAATACGAAATCCGAATACCAAAATGAACTAATTTCAAACATAAGTCTAATTAGGAACAAATAGGAACGTTCTAAAATTTCTCGAATACCAATCCGGCTAACTAAAATAGGAACGTTCTTATTTTAGTTTAGTGCGCACTTAATTTGAATTGGAATAGGGGGTACTGTTATTAATAATCTTGGTACATATAACGTTATACAATGGTTTATACCATGGTCTAAGAAAAATATCCACAGATCTATGGTATAAACCAAAGAATAAGCATACAACATCCTAGTTGTACCACGGTTTTAGAGATTTAGTAATTCTATGGTTTATACGTACCAGTAATAAGGTGTTTTTATTACTAACACTGGGAGAGTTAATCATCTACATAATAATTCAGAAATGTTTTTTTATTTGCCTTTTACCGTATGTTGGAGCATCACGCTCAAAATACAAATGCTACGTCAGATATGAATCTGCGCAGAGCCGTGCAAAATGCCGGAGAAGGTTCTTAAATACAATTTGCTGCATTAACTTTAATATATTTAGAGCTATTTAAAAAACTCTATTTTTTAGGATCTTCATACAAATTTTTCAAAAAAGACTGTAAGCCATCTTTTGGAAACAAAATTACTCATGTAAACGTTGAATGGTATCTTGGTATTACGGTATGAAAATGTAATAAAATAATTGTAGATTGATTTGTTAATGTTATTCAAATCTTATTATTCTCAATAAATAAAGATTTAATGAAAAAAATTGCAAAATAATTCCTCCATTTTGAAGTTTGACATATTTTAGTGACATATAAAGGTCGATAAAACAGTTGCCTTTATCACACATAGCACAAAAAATAACCTTCTATGGGTGGAATGCCTAATTAATTATCACACATAGAGGGTGTAGGGAATGTAGCTAAGATTCAAACCATAGAGAGAGTAAAACTTGCAAATTATGTAGGTAGGTTCATATAATATTATTATTAAAGTATTTTTTTACCCTTCGATTGAACAGTGAAATTGAATCAAGTGTGAGATGTAACATATTAACATGGAGTTTTTTTTCCATGTGGGTAGCAGACTATAATTTTTCTTCTTTCTATTTTATAAACATTAAAAGTATCATTCTTCTCTCTTTTTATGAATTGTGTGTAAAAGTGTCATTCTTCTTTTTCTGTGCTTATGTCAGTTATAGAGGTCTGTTAAGCAATGGGAAGCTAGACTAGAACCTGTTTAATTACCTACCGATCAAGCCTGACAATCGGAATCAAAAACGTAAAGCAAGACGGGTATAAGCTAGTTATGTATAAGATAACAAATCACAACTTAACCTTAGTAATACTTCAATGTATGTGAACATTTGAACAACAATATATAATACCTATACATTTTACAATATCTTGTTCTCAATATTTTTTGAGTGAACACAAATACTTATTATTAAAGCTTATGCTATTAAAGCTTTCGTTACTATATTATTCGCAGGTCGTGGGTTCGATCCCAGCTGCCGACCATCTTCCTCATTTGTGACACAAGCATTAAGTAGCTTAGGTACTGTGAAAGAGTCACAATAGTTTATTTATGTTTACTTCGATTGAGCACAGATTTATTTATAGTCGGCCTGTGTCCGAAATTCGACCATAACTAATTAATAAATTATACGTTTGAATTGAACATTAATTAGATTCCTTTGTCAAAGACTGACCGAGCGCTAACCACAATATTCTTTTAAAAAATCATGGATACGTCAAATGTTGATATGTTCAATTTTTTTCTATGATAATTTAATACAAAAGATATTATTTATCTATTCTAAATTCGACCACAGATAAAACAAAATATCTGTGTTAAATAATCTCAAATACATCGAAATGTGTGTAAGTTTGAAATACACATCTTTACAGTAGTGTGCGTAATGTTTTTTTTTTTTAATCTATTTTTATGCATTATTTTAAGAAAATATTAACATTCGCCACCTCTCCTCTGTATAAACTGATGTGCGAAATTTCATACTCCTCTTTCCGCGCATTTTCCGTAAAAATAGTCACCAATTTTTTACTTCCCTTATAAGTTTTCTGTTGGTGTTTCCAAAATTTTAAATAAATAAATATCTTTAGGAGCACACGACCACTAAGCTAGTCTATATATAAAATACCATATTGTTTTTTTTTCACAATTTGAAACAAAATACATACTTTATTTTCTGAAAACATTTTTCAACCACTAGCAATACGGCTATTCATATAAACGTAGGTACTTACGCAACTCCCTTACTTAGTTATATGTAAATGTAAACTTTTTAATCCTTTTCATCGCCATTGTCTGGATTTTTTCTCTCCTTTTTTCGGACTTCCTTTCGCGAGTTTTACCATCATTGTGGTGTTAATTTATTGCTGACAAGGTTGCACGAAGACCAAAGGGGTGGAATGGAAAGGGGATGTTAGAAAAAAAAGGCCTTAAATCGTTTTCTGATGAAAAAATATAATCCTAAAGAAGATTTATTCATATACATGGTGATTATATTCCGTACAGATTGCATGTTGTAAAAATGTTTCTCATTTGGTGTAATTTTTTTTCTTTTTCCATATTACGCCCTTATAAACTACTCATTTAACGCGTTGACAACAAACAATTTTGGAAAAAAAAAACACATTAAATCCAGTCAATTTTCAAATTTGACCACTGTGGGCTTACCAACCTTTTCTACTATGTAGGTACCTACTGATTGCTATGGGTCTATAGGTCAACGGCTGGGCCACGTCTTGAGGAAGCCTACGAATGACATCACGACCCCTCCAAACAATCATCAGGAATCAGTACTGGAATCGACTGGGATGAGACGGCGAGGACCGCATGGAACAGGGCTGCGTGGTTAGGACTGGACATGGTCGAAGAAGAAGAAGAATATGTCAAGAATTGGGGTTGAATTTCAGTAAGTTTTGAACGGTACGATGAGGAGTGGGAGGAGGTAGCGTTAAGGACTCGTTACACCCAGCGATTGCCCGAGCGATTGGGTTGCTTCGGATAAAAGAGAAATTTCCGCCTTCTTGTAATACATATAATGATGAAACAAAATTTCACAAAATTACTAGGTATGATTGATATTTTTTCTACGTATTAAATGAACATCACAATTCAAGAGATATTGAAAGTATGAACGACTCACTTGTTATAGGAAAAAGAAACATAATAATTAATGTCCGTACAAATAAACCTATTATATTAAAGAGAAAACATAACATTCCATCTTTAATATGGGCTCTGCAGGTATAAGAATTTTTTTGAAGAAGGCATTTTGAAGGCACTTGACTGTTTAGCAGTCTATTTTTAAAGAACAAAATAATTATCCATAGCTTTGTCTGAGGTAGTCTTAAATACTTTAAAAATCGAAACAACCCTGGTAACACCAACAGAATCGAACCCGGGACCCCGGATCTGAAGTCCACGCTAGTACAACTAGGCTACCGAGGTCGGTCACTTTAATAGAGCACAGTATTAAAAAAAGTCGCCATGCCCGAATGAGATTTGTTCGAAATGTTTAAAAAAAAAACAGGAAATGTAAAAAAAAACACCCTTACATAAGAATTAAAGTAGGAACGGTAAATTAAGTACTTCGAATCCAACATTGTTAAAAAAATCAATTTATTTTTCATACAATTCTACTTTAATTAAAAACTTTTTTTCGGCAAAGTTAAACGAAAGTGCATCGATTAAAGAATGCAAACGATAAATTCAAATTTGAAAATATTACGTAGAACAAAAAACTTTAATCAGAAACCTTCCGGTGTAGATATTTCTTAGCGGGGAACTTTATAAAGTGCGACTCTAGGTACCTACCTACTTTGAAATCTTTCAAATTAAATCCGAAAAATTTATAAGTCCACGTCTTAAATATAGGTAGGCAGATACTTATTGGGACTTTGTTTTTCCATTTGAGTAGGTAACAACGTACCTGTCTATTTGAAGCCGATGGAAAATTATTTATCTTTTGAGAAAAATTTAAAAGTTATCGAACATGCATTTACTTCCGGAACATGGAAACTTTTCCTTGGCATAGGTATTTCGTAGATAGGTACTTGCACTCCCCCCCCCCCCCCAGTCGTCGTCCTCATTGCTGAGGGTCGTGGCCATCGTGAAAATATTCTTTCTCGCACCATTGCTCTCCAGCATTCTCCTCCAGCACCACATCTCGAAAGCGTCTATTCTGTCTTTGTCCCTAGCCCGACCGACGCCACTCCATCAAAGAAAATGGGAAAGGATCTCGGTTTCGCATTCACTTTGGTTGGTAATAGTGGACCCCAGTGGGGATAGTACAAATTTTATCGAAAGCTATAATTGAACGGTTATAAGGGTGCAAATAGTGTTCTAAAATAATTAAACGATCTAATCATTCGATCATTTTTGTATGGAAATTTTTCGAAACTCTTTCGATGATCGTTTCGATATTCGATCGTCGAAAACTTATACTAGGGGTACAGATAAACAAACTTATCAACCATTCCCAAGTCAAATTTCCATTTCAACAACTTAAATATGTATATAAAGCCATTTCTTCAACTCCCAAAAAATCTTTGCCAACGTTTAGGACATACATGCCTAGTAATTTAAGTCGTCAAATTCATTAACAAAACGTCCTATGTTCAATTCCCGGTCTGCCAAAATCTGTCTGAGAAAGGTCTGTCAGCTTTTTTCAAAGAAAGCTGAAAAGTGAAGTGTTATACAGAAATTAATTTATTAGGTATAAATCAATTATTTCTTCTATATTTTGCTGGTTTACGATAGAACATGTTAATGCTAGAAAAAAAAAAAACACTACAAACATAAAACTTTAGTATTTTTCCTAACATTGAAATGTTTATAACTTTTTAATACAATAAGTCTACTTTAAAAATAACTAAAAATCGGTACATAGGTACTATAATTATTGTTATCTAACTTAAAAAAAAAACCAGAATTGCTTGACTAGTTCGTGAAATATATTACCTCTTGACGAGAGTACTGGGTGGATAATAAAATATGTGTAAGGAGAGAATGTCTTAATTCATGTAATATTTCAAAATTAAATTTATATTAGATAAAAAGAGATAGCTGAAAGCATCAGGGTTACCACTTTTAATCTGAATATTTTTTTTTTTTGTTTTAATATTCAAAGCTCAGCATGATAATATATTTAGTAATCTAAAAAAAACTTATAACTGCATATTTGAAACGTGGAATAAGCCAAACAAAGGATCAGTTTTAATATGTTATATGCAGTTGAGATGAAAACTCTACGTACCTAGTATGTGGAATTACCCTGCGGAAAATTGATATGAAATGAGATTGTATCAAAAATCATCATGTATGCACAATGCAATCCTGATACCATCCATGGTGTATGGGAGTGAAACTTGGACATGGAAAAATCTGGAAGTTGGAATAAATGCTTCGAAAATGAGATCACTGCGTAGGATATGCGGAAAGAGACTGATTGATAAGATGAGGAATGATAATATTAGAAAGGAATGTGGAGTGGATGTTATCGTACTATCTAGAATGAAAGTGAAAAAATTAAGGTGATTTTGGCATGTAGAGAGAATGAACGAAGAGAGAATGACTAAAAGGATATATAAATCTGAAAGAATGGGTGCACGCAGACGAGGCCGACCTCGAATGACATGGTCCGACCATATCGGTTCCGTTTTACAGGAGGGTCAAGTCAGGAGAAAAAGGAATATAAGAGCTTGTTTGCGTAATGTTATGTGTTTGGAAAAAGCAAAAGAGGTTGGTTTGGATAGGAAAGAATGGAAGTCCGTGCTCTCTGCCTACCCCCTTCAGGAAACCGCGTGATGGGTAAAAAAAATGTATCTAAAATTAAAGTATTCAAGCTGAGATGGTTTGGATGTGTTAAAATAATGGCATTACAAAAAGATAATGACTGAAAGGAAATATTAGAAAAGGAGAATTATGTGAATTGGACACATCGATTTCATCCCCAAGGAAGACCGGGTATTCGGCATTTCAATCTTAATAACGGTGTCATTATCACCGTCTATACTTTAAATTAATACTTAAAGTAGGTACTTTACTTACCTTATAAACCTTATCTGTACCATTTTTTTCGTAAGCAAAATAACGGTTTCAAAAAAGACTTACATACGTGGAATTATTTTATGCTCAACAACCAAAATCTTAATTTCATAATGGAATCGTTATTTAGATTGTAATTGGATCGGAATCGAGATCTTCATACAAATTATAGGCCCCATGTCAGAAGTAAATAAATTCAAAGAAGTTGTATGAGTAATATTTTTTCGATGCAGAATTAAATTATGTATTTATTTATGTTGTTATAGAAATATGTGGAGGCCTACTTCTTGAAGGACATTGTGAAAAAAAAGTACATTTTGTGTTAACAGAATCTGGGAACACGCAAATACATTTTTCACATCTTACAAACAAAAAAAAATAGGAAAGCTTGTGTCGTGAAAGAAGGAGATGGATTGCTTCGAGATCAAGCCTACAACCTTCATATTAAAGTCCGTAGCTGAAACGGAAGTCTACCAACCACTTCACATTTGATTGGTCATAATGTTGATTTTGTCTAATTATAGAATAATAAATTCTTAATTTTTGGCAACCCTGTAAATGAAACAAATCTCTTTCAGCCGTGGAATGAAGGGGAAGATTTCTCATAATCAAACACCGTTTCTTTCAGGCGCACGCCATCTCTTTCTCTCATTCGCAATTACACAATAACGCCGTCCTACTTATCTAGATTCATTGGTCTACTGCAATAGAACCGTCACTGAGATATTTTACAATAGAAGTCAATATAGAGGTAGTAATGTTTTGTAGAAAACATCGGACACGTTTTCAACAACGTGTCAGGTGGGGAAAACTTTTCTCGCTAGAGTGCATTGGTAGTGGGTAGGTTCTCGAAGTACAAAGTGCGATAAGAAACTTCTACGTACCGATTCAAAACACGCACTGAGGTACCAATCCTTTCTTTTACCCATCACCCTTGTGTCCCTTAAGGGGTAGGTAGGCAGAGAGAACTGACCTCCACTAATTTCTATTCAAACACACTTCTTTCGCTTCCTCCACCGACATACCATTTCTCATACAACCTCTACTATTTCTCGTACCTGGCCTTTCTTGAGGACGAAATCGATGTGTTCAATCCACGTATAGGAAAAATAGAATGGTCCCTTACTATCATGAGAGAAAGAGACCATCATAACTGACGCGCATTTACTCGGTGGAAGCACTATAGTTAAGGTATATACACTACAACAACTACGATTAATTGAAAAAAAAAACATTATTTCTCAAATAACAACAAATCAGATAGAAATAAGAAAGTAAAAAACAAACAAACAGGAATCAATAATGCTCATTATATGATTAACGAACAGTGTAGAAGATTGACGTGTTCGTGTTGTGTAATTCGAAGTCAGTTTCCAACTTTTCTTACTCCGAAGTAATATTTCCTACATTCGTTAAAATGCTATAAATCATACAATTAAGTCGTCATGTTTTGCTTTGGAAACGAGAAAGTTAAAAATACAACAGAGTAAGTTGGTAGGTAGCCGTGTTGTTATGTTATCAAAAATGAATGATTGATGAAAATAATATAAAAATGGTGGGTTTATTAGCCAGATGGGACTTGGTGGGGTGGTTCAAATTCTAACGCTATTTTTTTTATCTTATAATTAATAATAATATTATAACACTTATTGGGTAGAAATAAACATAATAATTAACCAAAATTGACGGGCTTATTATTGCCTAGGGCAATTTCTTCCAACCAACCTATTATACAATACCTATAACATTTAAACTGTTGCATGTTATATAAAAAATACATACACACATATAAACAAACACATACATAATACATTCAAATAAATACATAAATAGGTATATATTTTCTTGAAATAAATTTTATTATGACAAATTAAAAACTTTTGAATACCTAATAATTGGGTACTTGTATAATTTATTTGATGTGAATAGTATACAGGAATTTGAATAATACCTACATAAAGAATATATTTCAACTAATGACTCGTACTTTTCACTTTTGATGTTCGATTTTATGAACAAACCATTATGGGCTGACGAACGTCTTCTACTGTTAAACAATATTAATTAAGTTAGCTTTCTCCACAAATGCAGCTTTCTCAAACACTATCGGTGCTTCAGAAACTTCTCAGTTTTATGTTTTCATGTAAATAATAATCTTATGTAAATATTTGCATCAAATATTATCTCAAGCCCGATTCAACCTTATCACGCATACAATACCGTAAATATACGAGGAGTCCTTTATGAACAGAAGAAACAGTTCTGTTATATTTTAAATATGCCCCGATGGGAGGATAGGGTTGGTAAAGATGCGGAAGAATCGCTGCATGTAGCCAGTTGAAAGGCAACAGAAGAGGACGGTTTTATTTAATGTGTTGGATGCGGTCCAACACCACCTATATAAGAAGGCCTTAGCGCTGAGACTATGACGTCACATTGTAAGCCCAGTATGTACCTGCCTGTATATACTCTATGATATCTGTCACACAGCGCCGGCGGCCTGGGCCCACTGGGCCTCGGATGTGAGGTTAAAGGCAAAATGGCCGTCAGCGCTTAGGCCGATTTTGGGCTTTAGCGCCATTGAAGAAGATGTAGAAACATGAGACAAATCTGAATTTATAAAACGAGATGCAACGGATATTTTTTTTTACATTTGGAAAAGCTTTTTATACATACATATTCAAATATTTTTATAATGAATAAAAAAAAACTAACTTTGAAATTGAACATCCCTTTTCCAGTCCTAACACTTCTTCAGATAAAACCAAGACAAGCCTAACTGGGAAGATGAAGATATAAGAGGGAAATATCTCTTTCTACCTTTCCTAACATTCTTTTAATTGTGATGTAATTAATCCTTCAGTCGGTATAACTAAATACAATACATCCGACTCCAATTAATCAATTTTGGCTTCGATAATAAATTGCCTGACCTCACCGAAGATTAGTGTGTCTTGGGGTTGTTTTATTTATTACCACAACCTGATTTTCACTCAAAATGATCAATTTAGAAACAATTAATTGTATCGGTTTTCTTTTGGGACCAAGTGTGGTGTGTAAATATAGAATATGAATCCTAACATTTTTTTTAATATTAGGTCACACACGCGAGTAGAAAATACAGTGGTGAATCCTCGTATATTTTGTTAGATATCGCTTCAACTAAACATTTTTGTTTTACAGCATGCTAGTATTTTATATCTCTAAATGTAGGTATACTTTAAAATAAGACTTACAACTTAGTTTAATTATCTTCTTAGTACTACCCCAGAACAGACGTCGTCTAGTGGGGCAGTAGATTCCAATAACAATAATATGTACATAGGTATATTAACTAATTAGACACTACTTGTATAGATTATGGAAAAAAAAAAATCTTTAATTCATCGATATTGCACGGGCATAATAAATTATTAATATCTATTATCAAAAAAAAAAAACTATTAAAAGTTTCCTAAAATCTTTAATTTTTGCTGTTAATATAATAGTATGTGGTGATAAATAATAATTATTGTTGTGAAGGATATCATGAAATGTGGAGGATATCATGATATGTTATGAAGGATATCATGAAATGTGGGGTAGATACTTCAAATAATATTCGTCGTGACTAGTGGTCGACTAGTGTTCGAAATTCGACCATAAGTTAGTTATTTAAATTGTTATAAGTAGAGACCGGATTATACGCAACTTAAATTTAAATAAATACCACAAAATAAAGTTTTTGTAATCTATTGTTACACAAAGTCATCCGCTCGTTTACGAGTATTATTTAAAAAAAAAAAACAGCCTTCTTTATTTACTACATTTTCAACTAGATGCTATCATTGTTCTAGAAAACGTTAACAATCAAGTAGTGTTCCAAATGTTCAGTAGTAAGGTTATATCTTCTATCACTTAATATATATTTTTATAATTCGAAAAAGATCTTTCTACATCCACTGAGGTCACTGGACAGTATTTGAATTTCGGTGTTATATTAGTAGGTATTAAATCTGGTAAAGTTGAACGCGATCTGTAAATAAAATTGTTGATTTGAAAAAAAAAATTGATAACCAGGATTGTAAAATGTTTTCAAACTTTTCTCTCAGTTTTATTGGATATGTTCCTGGCAAGTCGGAGTTGATTTGGCGTACTTTATCTTCACTTCAATAGATTTATCCAAGGGAAAACCTTGGGTTTCAAGCTTTTTGACCGACCACTACCAAGCCTATGATAAGATGTGATGTAAGCCTCGCAATGACGGACGACGGTGCTCGTTCAGCAACACGTCGCACTTTTACTCTCGGTTTACGAAAAAAGCCGACTGTCTTCGGGAATCTTCGTTTACTCGTATGTGTACTCGATACCTATACCGAAGATTCATTAAAATTTTAGAAGAAAGTATACCCTAATATGCGAGATCATTAAATTTTAGTCGAAAAGTCCTGAAAAATAGCCAAAATATGCAAATGCATATAATCCGGTCTCTAGTTATAAGCTTTCACAAATCACCCTCTATGGGTGGAATGCCCAATTAATTATTAAAAAAAAAAACATTATAAGTTTGAACATTATTAATGATCCATTGTCAAACTGAGCGAGCGCTATTTCACAATTTTCTTTCCAAAATAATGACACGGTATACGTCAAAATTGAAATGTTGATAGGTACCTACTTATGTAGAAAGTTTATTTCCATTTTTATTAAAGATAAACAATATTAATTATATTCTCAATTTGACACAGATAAACAAATGAATATATGTGTCTGTGTCAATGTCAAATAAATCGGAGTGTGTGCGTTTCTAATACATAAGTGTTATTTTTTTTTTATTGATTAAATCTATTTATTATGCATAATTTAAAAAAAAAAGCTTTCGTCACTCCTTATAATCTATATAAACTACCTATAAGTGTGCGAAATTTCATACTCCTCCGTTCGCGCGATTTTCGTAAAAATGGTTACAAGTTTTTCCTTCGCGTATTAAAAAAATGTACCTCAAGCAAATTTTCTACGCTCTGCGTATGACCAAGTGTTAGTTTCCTACGTTTTATTTGTCTTGAAGTCAAATTCGTCTCTGATAATAAGATCACCCAGATCGTCTACGTGCACCATACTTTCACTTTCTATCAGTGTTTCTACATGATTCATTACATTTTATGTATTAAGTGTCTCTAAACTCTCTAAGCACTATGTGCTCCATTTTTACAACATTCCTCTTTTCTATGAATATGGAAAAGTTATGAATATGGAAAATTCATCAAATGTAATATATAACACTCTTTTATTATACATAGGTGTAAGTATAGCCGGCGGAACTTAATGCTTGAAGCATTCTCTGCCAGTCAACCGGTCCCGTCTAATCTGACTAATCTGAGACAGGATTCCAACCCCGAGTAGAAATTTGATGATTTTTTTAGGAAGATAATAAAAAATGTGCAAGGTTTCAGATAAAAGTCTGAGGGACTTCATCTGACGCGACACAAAAAAGAGAAAGCATAATTAATTATTTAATATAAAATTCAAAGATAATCTTCAATCCCAATTGACAAGGAGAAAAAAACGTGAGTTGTGTATATTTGGATTTACTCTGACTTTAAACAACCGTTAATGATTATTCCTAATCTATAGTTTGTTAACTATGCCACCACCGAGTTGTGATTTTTCATAACAATAAACACACAACTCTCCAAAAAAAAATACTTTACAATATTACTTACAAAAATTATTAAAGTAACACCACCTATAAGTTACGTACGAGTACGTACTAAGTTAAAAAAAAGGGAGAAAAATAATAGGTAGGTATACAACAAAACATTGATTTCAAATAATCAGTGTGCACTATTGCAATACTACGAGACTGTCGCATCCCTAAAAGGTCATCGTGCAACGTAAAAATAAAAAACAAGGAAGTTTCCGTCAATTAATAATGACAGGCAACCCCTTACGTTGTTGTTTATTTTAAACATTAGTATATTATGTAAAAGATACTGATATGGTAATTCTAAGAAAGTTCTTCAATCTAGAGTGGGATCAGAATATGATACGTGGCATATTTTGTGAGTAGACATCAATTTTGCTGCCTTCTTAGAATTCAATTTGTTTATACAACCCACACATACTCAATGAAGTCCTGAAAAATTGAAAAAAAAAAAGTATAATTACTCACAAAGAAAATTATTCGATGTTTTGGATATGAATACTTACTTAGAAATAGAAAAAAAATTTAAAGTAATAGCTTAGGAACAGTAGATATGTATTTTGAGAACCCGATATAAGAGCTTGTTCCCACATGTCGGGTAAGAATATTTTCATATCTATAAAAGACGAAATATGTTTCTAATTAGGGTAAGGTTGCGTTAGTCGTACCACGGCCTAAGTCGTACTCCCTCAATATCTTTCCTAATAGTTATAAAATTCACCATCTAATGACGTCAATCTGAACTATTTAGTTGAGTGAGCGAACGTAAACTGCTGGACAGCCGGCTGTCATCGTGAAGCAAAAATATTAAAAAAGTAAGTTTTTTGTACAGTCTTCATTAAATTTCTTGACTCATTCGTAGTCTTTTTATGGCAGGAATGTGATCCCTACCTATATTCTTTGTTAAAGTCTATTTGTAAGACTTATCTGGCAATAGTTTACGCATATTCAAAGGGTAGAACATTTTTAGGTTATGTCAGTGGTTTTAGTTTTAAACATAGAACACCCCGCTGCTTAAGTCGTACCTGTGCAAAATTCCTTACTCGTACCGGTACGACTTAAGTATTAAGAAAATTGTTCAATAATTTACCTAACTTTTTATCAGGTAGGTAATAAGTACAATAATTGGAAGCAGGAGGATATAAACGAAGCTTTGTAGAAACATCGGAATGGAGAAAATGGATTTAATGAAGGCTGTAGAAAATTTAATATAGGTAACGAAGCCTACACTACGATGAAATTTGTAAATTTTTGATAAATAAATAAATCAAATTAGGAAGACTTAATGATATGTTACCAGATATGGAAGAGATATTACCACAATATTTGTTGAATTCTCTTTTTTTTAAATTCTATTTTCTAAATTTTATTTACTTAGTAATTAGGTTTGTCCACAAAAAAAATGTTTTAAGTTGATCTCAGACCGAATTTAGTTTAGTGTTTTTTAAGTTATTCATTTGATTTCTGGTTATTAATTACTTTTCTATAGTTTATTATGTTTTCAATAAATTATATTTTCTAAGTAGGTACGACTTAGGCTATAGGTGGTACGAATTAGGCGACTAGGCGCCTTAATCGTACCGAAGGTATATTTTTGAAAAACGTTAAAATACCTATTTTGATAAACGAATTTCAAGTTTCTATGATTGTTTATTCAAAGGCAACAAAATAAAGGTTTAATAGATGCAGATGATTTTGTTTTATTTTAATTGTACTGAATATTACAGTATTATTTTCTTAGGGGGTACGACATAAGCAACCTTACCCTACGTTTTAAATTTTGAAAACATCAAAACAATGAACACTCGGGACGATGTTATAATTGGATTTTCTGATACATAAATATTTTTTACCCATCCCGCCGTGTCTCGTAAGGCGTAGGCAGAGAGAACGGATATCCACACTTGTCACAAATTCTTGCAAATGAGCCATAAGCACTACCTAAATCATCTGCGAACATACCTTCATTCCATTCAATTCAACCCAAATATTTATATTTTTACAATCCACGAAGCAATAATAAAACATCCCATAATTTTACCCTCATCTGCCCTATCATAATATTATGTCTTTTCCAAATCTACGAATGTACGGAATAGCTTCTAATAATTCTGGTGATACTCAGAAACTTCTCCGTACTTCGTTTACGGAGAAATCACATCTGATATAAGTCCCTTTGCTTCCACTTCAAGTCCTTGAAGTCCGTTGATAATCAAAATCCAATTTAATTGGCCCAGAATCTGTAGGTAAGTTTTCTTTTTTATCTTACAATTCTTTCAACTAACAGAACTGCTTTGAGGGGGTGAACGGGGGATGATATCATCAGGGATTGCTTTCATCCCAAATACTCCACACCTCCTCTACATTGCGCAAGCTACCAATTATTGTGCGTAGTGTTGACCCACGGGCCAATATAGAAGGAAGTTTTTGCCAATCCTTTGCATATATTATTATAACGGTCGTTTAGACATGTTTGGACGTGAATGTGGCCTTCTTCCAGGAGTTGATGGTTAAAAGAAGAAAGACTGCAAGACAATATCGGGAAAATATTCACGTTTTAGATAAGTATGCGGATATTTCAAACTTTATCGCTATGTCTACCTATAAATATCGTAAATTGTCCATGCCCGTACCAAGGTACGTATACGTCATAGTATCATGGTGCATGCATCCATTGTAACGGGTTCCATGTTACGCCCTTATGCCAATATACGTGAGAAGAATAAAATGGAAATCGATTTTTAATACGTAGCCAGGACCGAAGTTTCTCACGTGCGTCTACGTGAATATTTAAATAAATGCATTCAACGGCATCTTATAAATTTTCGTGTAAAATTATGACATTTTGAACAAATTGTTATTTAAATTAAGTAAATAATTTGTTGATATTTTTTTAGTTAAGAATGTGGCCCGGCTTTGACTTCCATGGGTCACCTTCCGCACAGAGCATGGTTGATGTGCCCAGACACTCCTCGTGTGGCACATGCGAGATTCTACAGCCTGTAATTGCGAAGAGCTGATGCAATCTATGAAACATATTGTTAAATACTGTCCTCTGAAAGCATTTCCTGGACTCACGTGGCATTGCACGGCCAACCCTATGGAAGATGGCTTTCAGCCAGAGGGATGGATAAAACAATAAGGATTCGACCTCTCAACCTCCTCTGAAATGACAGAAGAAGAAGAAGAAAATGTTTACATTTTCTAAATAAATCTGTGCTCACCCAAAGTAAAGCAAAGCTTGTGTTCTGAAAGTTGAAATGGTCGGCAACGGGATTCGAGCCCACGACTAATGATTTCAATTTATTCTGTCTTACTACTTATGAAGTGAGAATACTAATCTGCAATTAATAAAAAAACTTAAAAAAGGATAAATAATATGCTTTTATTTTACCAACGCGAATCTGCACAATTGTTTTGGTTAAAAGTGTTTATTTTACCAACGCGAATCTGCACAATGCTTCATGTAGGTACCTGAGGGTTAAAGATCAATTTAACAGGGTCGGACAAAGATTTATTGCCAGTTTATTTTTATTTTTTTTTGTTATTCTACCACCTTTAAATTTCTTTACACAAAAAATAAAACAATACAGCTCCGTGTCACAAGGCAAACTCTTGCAGTCTGATGGAAAGTTCACTCCATTCTATGTGTATTTTAGTTTTTGTTTATTGTAAAATAGTTGAAAGTGCCGTGAAATTTATGACTTCAATTCCAGCCAAAATGAACAGATGTGATGGGCATGGCGAGCTGCTTAGCGAAAACAAGCTCGCTCATAATGAAGAGAAACTTTAAAAATTGTAGCGGTGTTTATGGAATATTTTTGAGAAATTTTTCAATAACTTTATGAACTCTTTAAACACAACAAATAAAAGTAATTTATGCTTACTACATCTATATCGGATAATCCTCAAAAAATTTCCTCATTAAATTCTTTATAATATTAGGAAACTAGTTATTTATGATTGTAATAATTATTGTCAATTGGAATTAAACATAATGTACATTTTTTCTCCCGACAGATTGGTAAAGCTTACAACCTGCAAGACCTTATCCTGGTGAAAGACATGATAAAAAAAGCTGCTAACCTAGGGAAGCCCAGAACTCATAGTATATTATAACAGCCTTTTCGTGTAAAACATATCTTTGCATAAAAATTCATAATTTTACGATTAAAATGAATTTATCCTTGGAACTATTATAGAAACTTTAAAATGATATCGACTATTGGAGCTTTTTATTATCTGCTTTAGAACTACATATTCAATATTAATCGGTACTTTAAGGGGGACCCACTGAAGTTACGGACCTAAAATTTTACGTGCTTGTGTAGGAGCATAAGACCAACCCGTATACCTTAAATTTTATGAAAATCGTAGATTTTTTTTTCTTTTTTAGCCCTTTTTCTAGAACAAGTGAAATTTTCTTTGGATACTTTAAGAGGGTTCCCGTGAAGGTACAGATCTCAACATTTTACTGACTCATCTACATCGAGGGGCTAACCGTTCTACCAAATTTCAATCAAATCGGATAAGAATTACTATGAGTTATGGGTGCGCACACATTTTTGGCGTACGCGTACGGGTACGGGTACGCGGAAATTTAAAAAAAAAAAAAACTTGCATTTTTGGAATCTACACCCTCGAAAACGTCTTGAAAATTAATTTCAGCGAAATCCATTTTTTTTTGAAATCCGATCACAAGAATCATGTATATATTCCATATATTATGAGTAAAATAAGTAAGCAACTTACTAATGGAATAGTTGATTTTGTATAAGCATAATTTCTACGTTTAATATGGAAAAGTGTCTTTAATTTTTGGGAATGTATCTGGCATGTATTTATCATATAACTTGACGTACTTTTAAATGTAACTAGCAGCAAAAACTGTTGGATGGCAGGCATTTAAAAGGGTCATTAATTGTTTGAGTGTCCTAAAAATCAGTCATATGTCACAATACCGTGTTAGGCACTTAATATTTCTTCCCGTAGCAATCGAAACACTGCTCAAGTATCACATATTTCTTGATACCTACAGTATTTCCGGTTGGCATCTGTTATAATCAATAGTCATAACAACTATCGACTTATACCTACCAATGAAAATTTCGTATAAGTATGAAAATAGTTGTGTTTTATCATTTGTTTGAAAAATATTTCACATGGTTTTAGTGTTTTGACTATTTATAAATCCCCCTAATATAATAAAATTGGGTTCGAACTTAACTTTTTCGTGAATACCCCTGCTGGGCATATAATAAGGAATAATAAGGATACTCCTGGATGAAGATCTACATCTTAACTTAACTGAAAGTCAGACAATTCAGTTACAGTTACAGCGCCAGCTTTCGTACTGTTTCGTTCGGAGATCGTGTGTTCGATCCCAGTTGCCGACCATCTTCCTCTTTCAAGACACAACTTTAAGCAGTTTACTGTGGGTGTACTTGTGTTCACTCTGAGTGAGTACAGATTCATTTTAAAAAATCTATAACAAAAGTTATAATAAGGCTTAATATAATATTCTTTGTTAACCCGAAAGTAGTGCGTAGCTCCATTTGTTATTGAAGGTATCTTAAAATACCCCACAAACTTTCCCTAACGATACTAATGTTCTTTAATAGTTTCACTTTCCCCACTTCTCGAATACTTACTTCCACCACAACCCCCAACTTAAGAACGCACCCGAACTAATGCTTCATGTTTTTCAAACAACCCTCCACATCTCCCTTAATGAGATTACTTAAATTCCATCAATGAACTTATGAACGACTCGAGAAATTTTGGGCGCACGTGCATAGAAATATTGGACACAGAGATTTGCACGTTGTCAAAAGCACGTGATTTAAAAAAAGTGGCAGCAGAATCTTTGTTTGCCAATCACGGTGCCATGATTCTCTAAAGGAATAGATAAAAAAAAACGAGTAAGCATGACGATCGAGTTATAGAAGAGTTCCTGGCAAACAATCAAAGAGATCGACAGCTGTGAAATCTGGGAGAAGGACCAAGTTCTCCTTTTAAAAATAGGTTTTTAGGCCTTAAATTAAAAAGAAAAAGATGGGTTTTACTCCTAGAATATTTTACATTGAGAAAAATACGCTGATTTTTTTTTTAATAAATCTTACAGGTACTCTACTGACTGTATCATTCTACAATACTATCAACAACAAATCAAGTAATAAATAAATAATTATAAACCAGCAAAGTTCCTTCAATTACTTACTAAAATATCCTACAATACAGTGAAAAAAAAAACATAAATTAATTTAAAATATATAAATACATAAATATATAAATTTAAGACTTACAGAAATATAAAATCAAGGTAAAACACAAAATAAGACATAAATTTTTAAAAACAGAGAAAAAAGTCACATTCAGCATACATAGATATAAAGTATTGTATAAGTAGGTATAGGTTGTCACTTTGGTAAAACAACAAAAAACGTAAATAATTGATTATTATAAGAACATTAAGTTGTCCTTTGCACCAGAATGTGCGCTTAGGACATTTTTACATATAAAATTTCCACTGATGTACTTTCTCTTGCGGTTTGTATTGTGTATATTACAATGATATCATTATAACCTTCATAGTTTTTTTAACATATTCACTATTTTGTGAATTTCAAGGCTATAAAATTAACAAAAAGCAAGAATTAATACTATGCATTAGGCTGGGCCGTTCTAGTATGGAAGTTTAAAAAGTGCTTCTAATCTTAATGTAATAGTGATAATTTGTTGCCTTATGATGTATTATAACTATCTACAAAATTTCATGACAAAAAAATAAGATCTTCTGTCTCCGAATCGACCTTGAAGTTTTGTATGGGACGAAAATATTCCATACTAACTGATATTTTTATAATAATCATGTAAAATGATTCTGGTCTTGTTTTTTTATTCACTTTTTTTATTATACCACAGATAATTCAAGAACATACTTCTATTTATTTAATAACACAAAAATAATAAATAAAACTTTTAATTTTTTTATGTAAAGCAAGTATATGAAATTATTTTATTTTGCGGTGATTGTTTTTGATAAATTGGGTTTGATATCTTTTTTACTCGTTGCTTTCTAAGCTTTTACATAATATTTTATTGATAAATTTCTCCGTAAAGTTCGTGAGGCTTCTTTGAAAATTTCACAGATCGTCAAACTCCTTGGATATGACAAGAAAAATTCAGGAAACTGTATTTATTCATCTTCGCCATTGTATGTAATGAATGCCGTAAGATCTTCGTTGGATACTTGTCGATTGGTGTTTCTGTTACATTTTGCTGTCTGTCTATTACGTAGTTCTTGTAAAAGATGCTTCAAAATTTACTTTCGGTACTCCAAGGATCAAAGGTGCGTGTTTTCGGGTAATTCGAGCTTTCACTATCCGGCGAGCGGTTCATTCTCTTACTACATCTGTATTTTGAGCGAAATAGCTTTTTATTTTAGTAATTACAGTTTATATAACAGATTTGATAATCTGATAAATATATGGATAAGAAATTAAACTTCCATAGGTAACTGGATCAGTTGCGAGATAAGTTGGTGCACAAACATTAACAATAAAGATAAGTTAAAGTCATCAAACTTTCTGAAAGAAATGCAGTCGCAGAATCTTATGAGCTTAGTTTAGCGATTATTACATGGATTATTTTTCCTGGAGCTCAGTTGCCTAAATCATTAGAAAATGTTCCTGTTGGTATGACTATGCCAATTTGGAATAAATATGATTGATCTTTTCGTAGATCTTGAAATTATAAAATAGTAGTTTCTCTTGTAATCACCTGGAACATATCAATTGTTTTTTATTTTATTTTTCCAGTTGTTTTCCAAATTAGTCAGAATACGTATAATGATTTGAGAAAGCACTATCAACATATTATACAAAAACCTAAATAATTGTTACTTGTAGTTTTTTTCTAGATTACCGGTGACTCGTTCAATTGGGATAACTTATGGTTTGCAATAAGCAAAAAAATCATTCTAATGGTTTTATTATCTAGTCTTTTCTCCTGCAAAATAATTACTCAATCATGTTTTCCGGTATTAACCTACACTTTTTTCATCACATCAGACGACAAGTAAAAGATCAAATGAAATATTGCTTTTTGAAAAGAAATATGTAATCGATCTCTCTATCGGTTTCGGTTTTCCAAATTTTACATCAATTTAGAATCAGTTTCCTTTAACACTCTGTTAATTATTGTTCATCTTTATTTTTGACCACTTTTTCTAATCACCAGCCTAAAACTTTGGGTTAACGGCCATCAAAATACAATACTGGTATTTTTAACACTTTTCTCATTTCATAAGATTTTCTCTGGTTTTCCGCTGCGCTTTATATACATACTTTGTTGCTATCTTAAATTGTATTTTTATGCTTTATATTATACAGAACTGATTATTCCGACATTTTTATGACATACAATCTTTAAGAATATTAAGTTAAATATATTTTTAATTAATTTATACCTGCTTCAAAATACGATAAATTTAACAATTTTTTGAAACTTTGAGCTCAATTCGGAGACAGAAGATATCCTTCAAATTGAAAAATATTTTGCATACCTATTTTAAACAGCATTTAGCACTAAAATATAACTATTACGTTAGCAATATTGGAAGAAATGCAAATCGACCCGCCCTACTAAGCATACGAAAAGTTCCTAAATTTGTTCAATAATCTACCTGAATTGTCTGGTGTCACCTGGAGGTGACATTAACACTTCAAATAGGTATAAATCGAATATTTTAATGAATTCGTGAAAAAAAAAATTGTGTAAATATTGATCCTTTATAAATTTGCTTTAGAAAGAATATTTTATTGATCCTTTATAAATTTGCTTTAGAAAGAATATTTCAAAATACTTACTATTATTTATACATTTTTTATTAATGTATACCTATTTCGTTACGTACCAATAACACTAAAATTCCTGCCAAGAGCTGACAATAACTGTTATAATATGCAAGATTAGTATTGCCAATCGTAAAAATTATACACAATGGGATTGTAATACCATTGTACAACAATGTTATATGAATACACAATTCTGCATAATATATTATTTATTAAAATAAGTAGTTTTTTAAAAGCGCCCGTGGCGCCCACCTATGGCCTTTTCGTGCAAACTCTACTTTCTCATAGCTGAAT
The DNA here is from genome assembly GCA_963576905.1 of Mystacides longicornis. Lineage (NCBI taxonomy): Eukaryota > Metazoa > Arthropoda > Insecta > Trichoptera > Leptoceridae > Mystacides > Mystacides longicornis. The sequence goes on from OY756432.1 coordinate 3,810,816, forward strand.
TCACATGTGGACTTAAAATACTTGGTTGATTCAACTCTTTATAAAAACTCAAAAACATCTTAAACGTTTAATTACAAACTTTGCATTCAAATAGCTTTTAGCATGTGGGTATTTAACTATTTGATTGATTATTAAATGGATTGTAAAAGCAACATTGTTGCGTAGAATTATAATAAATATAAATAAATATTAAACATTTTCATGCAAACTTTGCATTAGCATAGGAGACTTTAAGCTTCATTTATTGAATTCTTCTTGCAAAACTCAAAAAACTTTTTTTTTTTTTTTTTACCCATCACGCCGTGTCCCGTAAGGGGTAAGCAGAGAGAACGGACCTCCACTCTTTTCTATCCAAGCATACTTCTTTCGCTTCCTCCACCGACATACCATTTCTCATACAGCTTCTCCTATTTCTCTTACTTCTTACCTGGCCTTCCTTGAGGACGGAATCGATGTGTTCGATCCACGTCATTCTCGGTCGCCCACGCTTTCTTACACCATTCCTTTCAGCCTTATGAATTTTCTTTGTCATTCTGTTTGCATCCATTCTTTCCACATGCCCAAACCATCTCAATTTATTAACTTTCATCTTTGTCACAACACTTACTTCCATACCACATTCTTTCCTAATATTTTCATTCCTTTCCATATCCCATAAAGTTTTTCCACATATTCTTCGTAGAGATTTCATCTCTACTGCATTTATACTACATTCTTCTTTTTTCGTCCATATCCACGTTTCACAACCATACATCATCGATGGTAGCAGGATTGCGTTATGCACTAGTTTCTTTGCTTGTAGTGAGACGTTGTTGTTTCTCATTATAGGTCTTAATGCACCGCCCACCCTGCGACCAGCAACATTCCTACGTTCGATTTCTTTTTCACACTTTCCATCACGACTAAACATGCTTCCTAAATACACATACTCATTCACTTGCTCAAGACATTCATTTTCTACGGTTACTTTGCAATTCGTTCTTGCTTCATCCCTTTCAAATACCAACACCTTTGTTTTGCTTACATTCATTTTTAGACCATTTTTTGCACAATTTTCAAACACACTTGACACAAGTTCTTGCAAATCATTTTCACACTCAGCCATAAGTACTAAATCATCTGCATACATAAGCGCACATACCTTTATTCCATTTAGTTCAACCCCTATATTTATATCTTTTAACCCACTTGTTATGATCGGTTGATGCGTTCAAAATCTGTTCTGAGAAATCATGAAAGTAGGGGATGTGTGCAGATCCCATTGTGGGTTCCGAGCGATAAGAAAACAATAACACGGCGACAGTTCGTCGCTAACATAGTCTTTTGTTTAATTTTATAGGATTCACAATATTCTAGTGAAACGGGTTTTTTTTGGATGCTTCGAAGTAGGGTAGATAACCTCTTTAGTGCATGGTATTGTTTTGGCGGATTAGAATAATGAAAAAAACCCTTGTAATAAAATATGTTTGTTATGATACATAGAATTGTTTAGAGGGTATTATGGTTATTATCAAACTAGGTATGTAGTTGTAACTGTAAACGAACATAAGTAGGTATGTTGTTGTTCTATAATAGACTATGGTTTAAACAAGACTTAAATACTGAATAAATAATGTGTAGAGATTATAATGTTGTTTTGAAATGATAAATTATAACACATATGCTTAAGGAGTAATATAAGATATTATAAGACTATTAGATTAATTATTGATTAAGGCACGTTAGTTTAATTACTGATAAGCATCTTAATTAAGATGGAATATACCTATGTGTAGGTTAAGAATTACCTAAGATAGAATTGATTAATGGCCAAAATTTGTAATAAGATTAATAATAATTAATATTAAGAGAATTATTAAACATGTCTAGTATATAAGATTTCCCTATATTCATAAGGTTGTAATTAATTTTAAGAATTAAGCTTTCAAAAGATTATTATTAAGAAATGTATTAAATTAAGGTTTATGAAAAACGTAGATCATAATACTAACCTATCAGTTAAGATGAAAAATCATGTATAAAGAAAAGATTTATTGATTACTAGGTATGAAGATTCATACGGAAAGATATGTTATAATTATATTATTTTATTATATGTTTCACGCGCGTAGACATTTTGTAGTGGTCACAAAAACAATTACCCTGTCTCCCTCGCACACTACATCACAGGCGCCTCCACCAATAAGATCAGCCTTTGACTCCATTTTTTTTCCCCCTTCCTTGTCCTGACTCCGCCTCTCGGAAGCTTTCTTAAAAATAGCTGTATGGCAAGGCGAGCCCTCATAACACGCTTATACGTAGCTGCACGCATTTAGACTTACACTGCTAACGCTTGCCTGTGTTGTTTTAGAGTTTGACGTAGTATTTTGATTCGACAGTATACGTAGCCATAATTGTAAAATAATTAGTGATTGGTGAAAGTGTAATTTCGGTTTATGTTTAGAAATAAGCGTAGAGAGGTGTCGGGTATACTGTAATCGCGTAGTGACGGATTAAAATAAACAAGTAGAGATTAATAGTTACATCTAGTGATTGAGTTTATTTGGTAGTAGTGTTTAAATAAATAATAGTTGTTGTGTAGTGATACCTAATTGGATTAATTGGCTGGTTGCAGTAGAGGTTTGAGAGTATCTAGTTTACTAACCATAGTATTTGTTCATACCCAAGTTCGTATTGTATGAGGATTTAAATTTTACTTGTTTTGTGTTGCAAGTTACACAGTCGTGTAACCATTAAATTAAACTCATTAGAAGAGCCTCTGAAAGGATTACTCAGAGGGGTCAGGGAGGGCATTCCTCACACAATACCTCCCACGGGTTTTAGTATACTAACCGAAGTAGTTTGAAATTTTTCTGTTTGTTTCGCTTATAGGTATTGCATAATATTTTCATGTTTTTTTGTCTCCCGAGCCCTATAGGCGTAACACACTGACGCAAAAATCAAAGAACAAATTGAACAACCAGGGTGACATGACGCACCCTTGCTTCACACCTTTCGTAAGATAGAACTCCGGTGAAAGGTGACTGTTCACCTTCACACACGCAGTACTTTCCGAATATAGCGAAGCAATGGCACGAATCAACCGGTTATTCACTCCATAAATTGATAGAACTTCCCATAATTTACCCCTGTCTACCCTATCATATGCCTTTTCCAAATCTACGAATGCACAGAAAAGCTTCTGATGTTTACTCAAAAGCTTCTCCGTAATCATCCGCAGAGCGAAGATCTGATCAGCACACCCCCTCCCATTCATAAAAGCCCCTTGTGCATCCCAAACTTTATTTTCAGTTATTGTTCTAACCCTGTCTACTAAAATTCTACTGTATAATTTACCCACGTTGCTCAACAAGCTGATTGCACGATAGTTGCCACAGTCCAACCGGGAGCCCTTCCCCTTGTACAGAGGGCAGATAATGGCTTTCTTCCAGTCACCTGGGGTACGGCCTTCCGTCCAGCACAAGTTGAAAAGCTCCAGGCACCACTGCAGCGTCACTCGGCCGCCATACCTGATAAGCTCCGTTGCTACCCTATCGCAACCTGACGCTTTCCCATTTTTTGCTTTTTTAAGCGCATTCATAAGTTCATTCATACTAATTTGCTGACTCTCATCACCCTGTCCATTTATACTTACTTGGCACAAACTGCCGCATCCATCCTTGGTTTCAAACAACTCCTCAAAATACTCTTTCCATCTCAGACCTATATCCTTTTCCTGTGTCAGCATACATCCATTTTTATCTTTCAAACAATTTACTTTCTCATCCTTCCCAGACCTTTTCCTTTTCACTTCCTTCCAAAAGAGCTTTAAATTGCCATTCACATTCGCACTTAATTTTTTACATTCATTATCCTCTAATTTTTTCTTTTTCAAGCTCACAAGTTTCTTAACAGCATTCTTCTCTTTCTTATAAATATCATACATAACTGTTTTGTCGGAGTCATTCTTCGCACAAACTACATTCTTCCACGCATTCTGTTTTTTATCCACAGCCGCTTTCACTTCTTTGTCCCACCATGCATCACCTTTTTTCCTACCCGTTTTAGATTCCCCACATACTTTAATCGCACTATTTACTAAAGATTGTTTTATAATTTCCCATTGTTCCTCTAAGCTATAATTGATTGATTCTAAGTTGTTCAACGTGCTTTCAATTAATCTTACATATTCATCCTTACAATTATCCTCATTTAACTTTTCGATTCGTATCCTTTTGGAGCTTTCTACTTCTCTCGGTCTCGATCGCCAACCACGGAACAGATCAATTCTTGCAACTACAAGGAAATGGTCCGTCCCTAGTTCAGCACCTCGAAAAACCCGAGTATCCGTGGTCAAACCCCTCAGTCTAGAATCCACGCACACTAAATCAATCATACTTTTTTCATCCTTTCTTTGCCACGTGTATCTGTGGATCTTTTTGTGTGCAAAAAAGGTGTTTGCAACAAAGAGATCCATTTCTAAACATAAATCCAGTATCCTATTTCCATTGTCGTTAACCCGTTCATCCCCATATGCACCCAGAACCCTTTCATAACCCTGTCTTCTAACACCAACCCACCCATTTAAATCACCCGCTAAAATTAATCTTTCGTTATCCCCTCGGTTTTCTGCAATATCACTAACGTTTTCCCAAAACTCATCCTTTTCAGCATTAGAGACGCCATCACAAGGAGCATATCCTATTACTAAGAAAATCCTCGTAATGCCTATTCTGAAACGGATCCAAATAAGCCTGGGACTAACAAATTTAAAATCTTTCATACATTCACTCATTCTTTTTGATAAAATAGCCCCCACACCTTGTTTCGCATGCTCCGACTCAGGCACACCAGACCACATAACATTCAACCCATTTTTATCAATCATACCACAGCCTTTCTTCTTTGTTTCATTCAGACATACAATATCCAGACCTTTATCATTCATAACATCAATAACTTCATTAATTTTAGCATCCATGCATCCCCTGATATTCCACACACCAAACCTACACTCGTCCGCTCTCCTCTTTGCGCCTCCCCTATTTGACACGACATGATGGGTGGCGAGCCTCACCGATGAAGCCATACCAATACCAATACCTCACCGATGAAGCCACACCGATGAGCCATACCAATGAATTTTTTATAACAAATTTTGCATTCAAATGGCTTTAGGATGCGAGTGTTTTAGTATACGATTGATATTTTTTTTTATTTCAAACATTGCATTCGTAAGGCTTTTTCTCTATGAAATTGCGTGTGTACGTTAGTTTTCTGATTTGGTAAACTTTTTCATGCAAACTTTGCTTATGTATGGCTTTTCTAAGCTATGAATTCATATGAGAATCTTTAAAAAAATACTTTGAAAACCATTTTGAAATGCCGGTAAACTATCTCAGTGGCAGCTATCGATGCAGAAATTATAGGAACACGAAATGGATTCACAAGTGTTGCTAGTAATTTCATTCGACATGTCATTTTCGAACGAAATAAAAGTCGTATGATTTCAAGAATACCGATTTCGACAACCCATGCGAAACTTCCAGTACGCGACTATGTCATGCGACATTCAAGAATCGGGTCCCGGGGCAGTGTTCCTCCTGTAGCATTCATTATACCTAGCTATTTTCCTCCGAGCTGTCATAGGTATCTAAGTACTATCTAATTGAAATTTTGATTTTAAATAAAACACTATTTTTTTTTCACTTAATTCGTTTTAGTTGGCAGAGGCCCTTCTTTTATCTACTATGACATACGGTTCTTTTATTTTAGTTTATGTATTTGTGACACTGAAGATAGTCGTGTGACCGAAAGGCCTCTGCCAATAAAAACGAATAAATGAAATAAAATAGTGTTTAATCAAAATTAAAAATCAAATTAACTTCACCAAGGGATTTCACAATGTTACCGCCGAACAAATCAATAATTTACTATATATTCTATGTAATCTCTATCTATATACCTATGATTATTTTTCTGTAAAAGCCCTACTGGCTATGAAATAAATATATACATAATTTCTAAATAAAATAACACTTCTCGACTTGACAAAAAAGATCTACTACCTACTATTACCCGTATTCTGAACCAGTCTCACTAACGCGAACGAATTTTACGCGAAAAAAAATGTATGGAATACGTGTATAGCGCCGCCACAAGGATATTTCTATAAACAAATGTGATTCTGAGAGCATTTATACATTGTCACTTACGCAACGTAGACCATTTCCATAGAAAACGTTTGTTACTCCGATTCCGATAGAATTTACGTCGCGTTTATCTGTCAAAATCATTCACCGGGTGTTTTGGCCGTGTGAAAGCCATTTACGTAGAATTCAACAAGTGCGTTTTGAAAAAATAATTGTGTAAGAGTGTGTTTAGTTGCATATAAGGTAATATATTATTATTATTTAGTTTTTTTATTTTATTTTCGTAATTTTTTCGATGGTCTATGTGGGTTTTTTTGCAAAGAGCGTAATTACGTCATATTATTTACATTGAAATAAAATAAATAGAATCTCGCTATTACAACTCTATTTACGATTAATTTCATTTTATTTCTTAAAGTTTCTTTGCCATAAAACTTTCTCATTATATTTAAATAATCAAAAATCTACATATTCAATTTCAGCCTCTTCCTTTTAGATAATATGAATTTTTTCCCGATAAGATCCAATTATGCAGTAGAAGAGGATCTGGAAGCTGAACGACGACTCCGTCACAATAGGTTCCTTGCCAATCTTCGCCAGATTTTTGATCCTCTCGCAGAGTTATCGGACGTAGAGTTCACCAAAAGATATAGGTTAACCAAAGAAGGGTTCAATATTCTGTGCGAAGATTTACGGCAATTAACTGGGCTGCAGGCTACAAAGAGAGTTTCTTTGGAAACAAAAGTAAGTTTGGAGGTCAACTTCGCTCCCTTGGTTCTCAACCGTCAACCAAATTGACTAAGTACTCCTAATTATATGCTTTCTAAGCAGTTTTAATAATAATAACAATATGTGATTTCAGGTTTACTCTGCTCTATTCTTTTTTGCCTGTGGCTCATACCAAAGACCTGTTGGTGTGGCGGGATACATATCTCAAGCATCATGCAGCCGATATATTGATGAAGTGGCGAAAGCCTTAACGCACCAAAATATGTTGAATAAATATATCCCATTTCCGAGCACGCCTATGGAGAGACAAAGAGTTGCTCAAAAGTGTGTTATGTATATGAAACAATTACAATACTTTTTACAAAATATATACATAATCAAAAACATTGGATTGACTTCAACAAGACCGAGTAAAAATGAAAACGTTTCATATTTTCAGATTTTTCAATAAATATAGAATTCCGGGTGTGATTGGGTGCGTTGATGGAAGCCACTTTAAAATTGTTAAACCTCACCACAGGCAGGAACACATGTACTATTGTAGGAAGCATTATCATTCGATAAATGTGCAAATGGTAAATTTTCCTCTACATACATACCTAATTATATTTGTAATTTATTCCAATGATGATACATGTACATAAATATTTGAAGGTATGCGATAGTGAATATAGGATACTAAGTATCAATCAGAGCTGTTCCGAGTACAGGAAAAAAATACTCGAGTACTGAGTACAAGTACTGCACACAAATATACTCGGAGTACAAGTACAAGTACTCAGATCGAAGTACTCGAGTACAAAATACCGAGTACAAGTACCGAGTACATGAGTGATTAATTAAACGCAAATCTTTTATAAACCTCTAACAACTTTGAGCATGTTTCAAAACATAATGTAATCGCGAGCAATTGAATCGATCATTACAACAAACTGCATGAAATAAAATTTTTACAAAAAAAAGTGTATAACTATAATATTATTACATTAAAAAAATGGGTAAAATAACGCCTCCACGTGGTGCACCCCCGGGCAACGTTATAACGGCAAAATTTTATCAATAAGGAAGAGAGAAAGCAGATAAACCAAAGAGGATTGAATTAAAAACAAGAAAATAGAACATGGTATGGTAAATGATACAAATCGCAAAAACCTTAAACAAGGCCTTATTTATTATTATTATTTTTTATTTGGTTCAACGGCCAACCGGCCTTTTACAATTTATATTTTAATATAGAGTTGTAGTGCACATTAGTACAAGGATAAATAAAAAAAAAACTCACAATTAACATAATAATAATATAACGCTTTTCTATACAAAGGTGTCAGTATTGCCGGCGGAACTTATTACTTGAGGTAATTTTTTCCAGTCAACCGGTACCGTCCAATTTGAGACAGGCCAACCCCAGGTAGAATTTTCAAGTGAAAAAACACTTACGAAAACTCTGACCCGGATGACTTCGGATCTGAAGTCCACGCCAGTACAACTAGGCTACCGAGGACAATTATTAAAATAATAATGACTAATATAATAAGAATACACTGCGAATATCCTTGCCGCGGGCCACCAGCCGAAAGAATTTAAAACATCTAAAGTGCTGGTCTTGTAAAAGCCTGAAAAATTTCCGCAAGACCGTCTGCTACAAGTTGCTTGAACATCTCATTCTCAACGTCTTCTTTTTGTTGTGTCTAAATACTACAAATTATGGGATTTAGCAGTATCGAAGTTCTGATTTTTTTATTTTATTTTTTTTATATATATATATTTTTACTATTCTATTCTATTCAACAGATTAGAGCCCATCATAAATCACAATTTTTTCATATAAATAATATACTTACTTCAGTTTTTACGTAAAGGAGCAATAGCAGAGCAGGATTTCAGACTATACTCTATAACTATAAGACTTATTTAGTTTTTGAAATAACCAATTCAATCATAATACACGGGTTTTAAAAACAACAATTTCGTCACCAACACTCTCGAATTAAAAACGAGAACCATACTAATTAACATTCACACTTTACCACTACCAATAACCACGACACCTAACAAGTCTCTACTTGCAATATAAATACAAATTACGTATCATAGTAGGTTTAACGTATTCCAATAAATCCAAAGATGTACTCGAGAACTTGAAATGTACTCGAGTACCTTTAATGTACTCGAGTACCATTGATGTACTCGAGTACTTTGAATGTACTCGAGTACATTCAAAAGTACTCGAGTACATTCAAAGTACTCGAGTACATTTTAGGCTCAAAAACGTACCGAATACAAGTAAAAGTACAGGTTTTAGAAATGTACTCGTGGACTGAGTACTGAGTACACCAAAAGTACTCAGAGTACAATCTACGAGTACTTGTACTCGAGTACCGCCCAGCTCTGGTATCAATCCTAAATTTGGAGGTGCTACCCACGATTCGTTTGTGTGGAACAGTAGTTATCTTAATACACATATGCAAAATTTGTTCCAGCAAGGTGAAAGAGTGTGGCTGCTTGGTATGTGACATTATTGTCATCAATCTTTTAATCTTGCCCAATTATATAATATACTACCTATAAATATTTTGAATATTTTGTGTTTAATTAGTTATTATTATATTTAGTGTAAACATTTAATTACACCGACCTCGGTAGCCTTGTGGCAAAGATGCTGAATTCTGATCAAGAGGTTCTGGGTTCAATTCCCGGTCTGGTTAGCTTTAGAAGTGTTTTTTCACTTGAAATTTCTACTCGGGGTTGGATTCCTGTCTCAGATTAGACGGGACCGGTTGACTGGTAGAGAATGCTTTAAACTACTGACACCTATATATAGAAGAGAGTTTTTATGATTGTTTCAGGGGATTCTGGATACCCACAAAGGCCTTGGCTTATGACGCCTGTAAGAAACCCTATTGCTGAATCACTGGATGCGGTATATAACCGAATTCATATCTCTGCCCGGGTCACAATAGAGAATACCTTCGGAAGATTAAAAAATAGGTGGAGATGTCTGTCTAAGGACAGAGTATTACATTATACACCTGAAAAATCTGTCTGCATTATTTTGGCTTGTTGTGTTTTGTACAATATGTCAATTGGTCTTACACAATATGATGATCAAGACGAAGGTAAAAAAGCATGACTTTATTCAACAAATAAATATAATATGTAGGTAATTTGTAAAAGGTGACATGGATAAGTCCAAGGGAGCTATACCAAAAAGTGTAAAATACACATATAACCGAGGTTGGTAGCCTAGTTGTACTAGCGTGGACTTAAGATCCGGGGTCCCGGGTTCGATTCCCGGTCAGGTCAGAGTTTTTCTAAGTGTTTCACTTGAAATTTCTACCGGGGGTTGGCCTGTCTCAGATTGGACGGGACCGGTTGACTGGAAAAAAATGCCTCAGGCAATAAGTTCTGCTGGCTATACTGACACCTTTGTATAGAAAAGTGTTAATTATTTGTCAGAACATATCAACAATGCTCTTTCATAGGATAAAACCTTTGTTTCAAACTCTGATAAAACTTCTTTAAAAATTCAAAGTGCTTTTTAGGTGCCCACTGTTGTCACTGAATAGTGTCTCATAAATTGTCCTCATTTTTATGTTATTGAAATTTTTTAATATATAACAGTCGAGTTTCAATTAAGAAGATATTTAATTTTTTTCAGATTTTCTGCATGAGAACGAACAACCAGAAACAATTAATTTAGCTTACTCTTGTTATGTATTTTGCAGTTAATCAAGAGACTCGATGAGATGATCATAATATTTTATTTGATGCAACAAATGCAGTAATAAGCAGCTTCAATAGAACATGACAATGGCGTATTTACGCCTGAGTATACGCAAACTATATAACAAATCTGTTCTTAAAATAATGAATAACTTGGAGTATGCACTGCTAATAGCCAATAGGTTCTAATGTACTCGATGAGTCAGCATATTCTCTATATATATATCATATCAAGAGACACTCACGGCGGCCTCCATGGAGGCTGCAGGCTAGTATTCAAATAATAATAAGAGACACTCGATGAGATGATCATAATATTTTATTTGATGCAACGTTAAGAGTGTTAAACATGCATAGTTTCACAATTATATGACCCGTTACAGCAGCAACACACAACCAATAAAACACAGACTTGCAAAGATGTCCAAAAGTTTACTGTGCATCAGCATTAAGCTATTCAATAAACTGCCCCTCGATGTTAGAAATGTAAGTGACGACAAGTTTAGTGGAAAGGTGAAGAAGTAATGTTGATAATGAATTCTATTCTGTTGACGAGTTGTTAAATGAAGCTGAATGCAACAATTATTTAAATTTGATTCATCTTCTTTAAAAAACTTCAGAAATAAACTCATAATTTATTTAAACAAATAAAATACAGAACTTCCAAAGTTGATGTTTTACGTATGATATATCAAACGCTGGGATATAATAGGTTAAGTCACACTCACCCACCAATCTCCGACTGATCCTCCACTCATCTGTGCAACCAAATCCAATAAATGCAGTTTTTGATATCCTATCCAGAAATTCTTATATTTGTTATAAATTATCCAAACTCGGAAAGTCCAGTCCAGCCTTTGCCTTATTCCACAAAAAAAAACAATAAGGATCCTAAGAAGATCTTTGACTGGACATATGTCCAAAATTGGACTATCATTATAATAATGAAACACATTGTTTTTTCAATTTTCATTTATTTAACATTAACATTAAACGTAAGAAGCAAATACATCTATATAAACATGAACAAAATTAACTAAAAATGTTCACTAAGATTTTAAGACACATAAAATATAAAAGTTTATAACTTTGAATTATTTTTTTATCAATTTAAGCACTAATAAAAAATTATTTATAACTAATCTTTTTTTTTCGATAGCATCAATGAGCTTTTTCATTAAATCTATAAATAAGTCTTGGAACCTCCTTCTTTCGAGATTTCTTTGCCTCCTATCATCCATTTCTTCTTTATGCTGCCTCAACTGCTGCTTATAGGAATTAAAATCATCAGCTGTTTTGAGTACCCCTTCTTTTTTTTTTTTGAAGTAATTATGTTTGTTTGTATGCTTGGGTTTTGGTGTAAGCGTGGTTTGTAAGCTGTTTAAACAAAAATTTGTATAAAAAATCATATATATGAAAAAAAAATCAATTTTCAAGATAGAAAGTAGAAACAAAATGATAATGCATGGCCCTCTTATAGGAAAAAAGCTATGACGGTATGTTACAAAAACCAAAAAATCAAATTTTCATTTATGGGTACTGTTTTTAGAGTTTCAGTGGTATACCACAAAGCTGGTTCACCATCTATAAGTTTTTTTTTATAATTAATTAGGCATTCCACCCATGGAGGGTGATTTGTGAACCATCTATAAGTAATGGAGAAAAATATGCACAACAATAATTAGCTTATCCTATTTTTAACAAAAAGGAAGAAAGTTTTAAAAAGATCATAAAAAAATAGCAAGGTGAGATAAACAAGCTACAACTGTTTGAATGACAGGGGTATCGAGTTATACAAATCTCACTTACGGGCATTGGGCTGAGCCGTAGGTTTTTTTGAAGGGGACCATAGAGCTCGTACCAGTGACGGTTCACCATCTATAATTAATTAATGGAAAGAAATATGATTAACAATTAGGATCTTTAATAAAAAAAAGGGTTCAATAGCAAAGCGAGATAAACAAGCTACAATAATTTGTATCGCAGGGATACAAAGTTATCAAGTGATGAACATCACACTTACAGGAATTGGGCCCAACCACAGATTCACTCGGAGTCCACGATGTCACTGTCGATGCTGGTTCAACATCTATAAGTAATTGAAAGAAATATGATTAACAAGGCTTGAATTATTTGTATAGCAGGGATACAAAGTTATCAAGTGATACACATCACACTTACGGGTATTGAGGTGACCCCTTTGATGTTTGGTGGGAGTCCACAATGCCGGAGGCACTTCAACATCTATAAGTATTTGAAAGAAATATGATTAACAATTAGGATCTTTAATAAAAAAAAGGGTTCAATAGCAAAGCGAGATAAACAAGCTACAATAATTTGTATCGCAGGGATACAAAGTTATCAAGTGATGCACATCACACTTACAGGAATTGGGCCCAACCACAGATTCACTCGGAGTCCACGATGTCACTGTCGATGCTGGTTCAACATCTATAAGTAATTGAAAGAAATATGATTAAAAAGCTAGAATTATTTGTATTGCAAGGATACTAAGTTATTAAGTTACATCACACTTATGGGTATCGAACTGACACCTTTGATGTTTAGTGGGGGTCCACAATGTTGGAGGCAGTTCAACATCTATTACTAATAAAATGCAATTAAATTTACAATGTGATCAACAAAATATTCTCTACAGCAACCATAGTGCAAACCCAATATTTGAATTGCAGTTACATTGCTCTTGCCCAGCGCAAAGGGTAATGCTGAGAAATGATTTTTTTGATTGTGTAAAAATAAATTAATAAAGACGGTATATACCTAAATCATACTTACACGTTCTCGTCCTCGATGTTTGAGGCAGTGAATTGGCCGGATTTGAGAGTGGGCCTAAAAGAATTATTATTCACTTAGTTTTTCAATATTAAACTTAAATTTATTGATATTTTTTTATACATCAATTATTAAAAGAAATCACCTGTAGAACTTCAGGGACATTGGATATGCCAACAGCCATTTCTTCCCCCATAATGGTCAATACCCGTTCTTCTAGGTCATTTAACTTTAAAATGGTTCCGGGCCCACCACCTGTTGCATTATATGACCTATGAATCCTACTTGCCTTTTTTTTTGGTGTTTGCTTTAAAATCCGTCCACACCTTAAAGAAAATGATTAAACTTCATTCATAGTAACAATACATAGCAATACAATAATTTTGCTAATAGCACCTTAATCTTACCCTTCGCCATTTCGAAGGATCTTTGGTGTCTCCTCCTCCTAAACTATTTAGAATATTGGACAAACTTGTCCAATGTTCCCCTTGAACATTTCGCCCACTGGGCTCCCTCCGAGGTTTGGTAAGGTCTCCATGTCTTATAATATAAAAATAAATAATACTAATTAATATTTCTTTGAATTTCAAACGCAACTCATCAAAGTTTTACAAATATCTTATAATATAATGGTGGTTGTAGAAAGATGTTAATGATTATGTTAGGGTCTACAAATACAATTTATGTTTTTTAATGTATATGTATTTGTTGAGACTATTGGACATTTAAAAAATTGTATAAATAAAATAAAACATTAAGAAAATAACCTCTCCATGTAGTCAATCATCGTTTCATACTGCGTGCGCGATGTCTTCATATGTCTTTAACCACTATAAATAATAAAGAAATAAATGTCAAACACCAATATAAAATAAGATGAGCCAAGGTTTTTTTTATAATTTAAACAATTAGTTAATTTAAGAACACTAACCTTATTCCCACACAAAAATTGTAGTAAACATTCAACAATAATATTTGGAAGTCTGACGCATCGGCGTAAACAATGAAATGTTGCTATACGTTAAAATGAAACTAGAAACCATTAACGATATAAAAAATGAATTTGTTTATTTTCGGGTCAAATAACCAAATTAGTCATTTTAAATTATTTGAATAATGTTTTTATATTTTTACTATCACAAATATATTTATATTTTTAAAACTAATCACATATTACTAAGTTTATTCTACGGTTATACTTATACGGCGATAATAATTCTGTATGCTTGCAACACTGATTTACGTTCATGGCGGTGAGTTTACGTTTGGGTTCTGAATCAAAGTATTACGTTATCACTACGCAGAAAGTCATCTCACTTGGGTTTGTGACAACTATTTTATATTATTCCGAATCGGGGTACGGTCAAATTTTAAATAAGCCGATAAAATAAATAGTGATTTAAAATGTGAAGACATCTATGGAAGAACTTTTTAACAATAAGCAGCAGATTTTTATAACATTGATAATAAACGTCCCATAACTGTCTGGTTTAGGGATGAGCAAATCAATAAAACATATCTATCGATATATCGTTTCGATAGTTTTAAAAAGTATCGATGTATGAAGAGGAAAAAATAATATCGATATTTCGATATATCGATATTTTTAGCCCAAAGAATAACTATCTCTATTCATCGTACCTATACCATCAAAACATTTAAAAATGAAAAGAAAAACAACACATATTTGGTAGGCACGTAGTTTTATTGGATTTATTATTCGTATATAAAAAAAGAAAATAATTACAGATGCAGGCAAACTTCTGGGGACAAACGTAAACTGCAAAAAAATTGTAATCAAACCGTTAATTTAGAAAAACAAAATAAAATATTAAAATATGACTAAAGCAAGAAATTAAATTAAGCATGTACCTACACATTTATCTTAGCTGGCAATGAACCTCGGAAAATCGATTTTTTGTCTCGCTTAATAATTATTGTGCCAAGAAGATCTTATAAGGCGAAACGCACCCACAGGTCGACGATATTCAAATTTTGTGCAGTTTTTTTTTTTACAAATTTCAGCTCCATCTACCTTTATTGCTAAAAGTGAAATTTAAAAACGGCAATATATAGGTATTTTGCTAAGACTCATTTCAACTAAAAATACATAAATCTGTTCTGTCAAACGTGTGATTATGACCTAATAAGATTACTTAATTGAAAAAAAAACTGTGTGGAACACGTGTATTTCAAGTTGAAATGATTATTATTTTTGGGCTTGATTTCCACTATTGGAAGATCGTGCTGAAATAGTGAAAATTTGCAGAAATTTTGAAAATATCGCTAAGAAAATGTTCTAAATCGTTACAAAATATTTTGTTATGCGGTGTTCAGACGAGGCGAATATCGCCAGGACACTAAAATATCGCCAGCCAATTGAACCGTGTGAACAGATTGTCGATAAATCTGAAGCGATAAAAATGGTTGAAAGCGATATCGCCTCAAGTTGAACGCCTTTCAACTTTGTATCTGGTGGAACGATTCACGCATGCGCAGACATGCGCGGCGTCCGTATGTTCTGTTTCTTGACAGTTGACAGGACTGTTCTAAATGTATTTCTCCTTAGAATCCAATTCCGCACCCAATATCTGCCTTTTTTTCATTTTTCCTCAATTAGAAGTCTCCTTATATCGTCTAAAACAATATTTTCAACTAACCCTAATTACTCCGCGACTTCTACCTCGACGTCCGCCATTTTTAAAACTATCAGCGCACCTGACAGATTGAATGTATGTCGGTGGACTCGTGTGAACACATCAGACGATCAATGGGCGACGGAGCGATATTTTTTTTTATGCAAGCGAAATCGTCTGGCCTTATATCGCCCCGTGTGAACACCGCATTAGCTGAATAAATACCTGTTTTATTGTCGTATTTTCATACGTTTTGAAAATGCCAGACAGGGCCGTAGAAAAAAAGTTTTTGGACGAGTTCATAATTTATATAAATATTTGATATTTTATATAAAATTTATTAAAGCGCTTAAAAAAATATCGATTCCGATATTCAGAAATAAAAAAAAATATCGATATTTCCAGATTTAAAAAAACGACGAAAAATATCGATTATTTTCTAAAAAAATATCGATATTTTTGTCCATCCCTAGTCGGTTCACCCGACTAAAATTTGGTTTGGCAACACTGCGTTAATGCTGTCATTATTGATCCAGCTATAAGTTAAGAATTATTGAGCTTTATGCCTTACATACTTGTAAAATCTGTGTAAAAGAATCATTTTTAAATATCTTAAAACAATGGATACTAAATCCAAAAATGATAATGACTTATATAAGAGTGATATTGTAATCTTCATTTACAAATTGGACGAAAATGAAATAGAAAACTTTTTACTAAAATATGTCTCTTTAAAGTCACAAGATAATAATGATGTCAAAGGAAATGATATTAGGAATTTGAGAAAACAAAAAACGCGAATTCAGAGTGGAGAAAAACCATGCGACGAATATAAATGCCGCAAAAAAGTCACTGAAACGAGAAATTTAAAGAGACATAATATGCGAATACATGGTGGTAAAAAATCATACGAGTGTAATATATGCCGCAAAAAGTACAATCAATCTGGACATTTAAAGATGCACATGCGAACACATAGTGGTGAAAAACCATACGAGTGTAATATATGCCGCAAAAAGTACAATCAATCTGGACATTTAAAGATGCACATGCGAACACATAGTGGTGAAAAACCATACGAGTGTAATATATGCCGTAAAAAGTTCAGTTATTCAGGAACCTTAAAGATACATATGCGAACGCATAGTGGTGAAAAACCATACGAGTGTAATATATGCCGCAAAAAGTACAATCAATCTGGACATTTAAAGATGCACATGCGAACACATAGTGGTGAAAAACCATACGAGTGTAATATATGCCGCAAAAAGTACAATCAATCTGGACATTTAAAGATGCACATGCGAACACATAGTGGTGAAAAACCATACGAGTGTAATATATGCCGTAAAAAATTCAGTTATTCAGGAACCTTAAAGATACATATGCGAACGCATAGTGGTGAAAAACCATACGAGTGTAATATATGCCGCAAGAAGTTCAATGAATCAGGTGAAAAAAAGAGACATATGCGAACACATAGTGGTGAAAAACCATACGAGTGTAATATATGCCACAAAAAGTTCAATGAATCAGGACATTTAAAGATGCATATACGAACACATAGTGGTGAAAAACCATACGAGTGTAATACATGCCGCAAAAAGTTCAATAGATCAGAACATTTAAAGATGCATATACGAACACATAGTGGTGAAAAACCATACGAGTGTGATATATGCCGCAAAAAGTACAATCAATCTGGACATTTAAAGATACATATTATGCGAACACATAGTGGTGAGAAACCATACGAGTGTAATACATGTCGCAAAAAGTTCAATTATTCGGGACATTTAATGAGACACATACGAACACATAGTGGTGAAAAACCATATGAATGTAATATATGCCGCAAAAAGTTAACTCGATCAGGTGATTTAAAGAGACATATTATGCGAACGCATAGTGGTGAAAAACCATACGAGTGTAATATATGCCGTAAAAAGTTCAGTTATTCAGGAGCCTTAAAGATACATATGCGAACGCATACTGGTGAAAAACCATACGAATGTAATATATGCCGCAAAAAGTTCAATGAATCAGGACATTTAAAGATGCATATGCGAACACATAGTGGTGAAAAACCATATGAGTGTAATATATGCCGCAAAAAGTACAGTCAATCTGGACATTTAAAGATGCACATGCGAACACATAGTGGTGAAAAACCATACGAGTGTAATATATGCCGTAAAATGTTCAATAGACCAGCTTATTTAAATATACATATGCGAATACATAGTGGAGAAAAACCATACGAGTGTAATATATGCCGCAAAAAGTTCAGTGAATCAGGACATTTAAAGATGCATATGCGAACGCATAGTGGTGAAAAACCATACGAGTGTAATATATGCCGAAAGAAGTTCAAAGAATCAGGTGAATTAAAGAGACATATGCGAACACATAGTGGTGAAAAACCATACGAGTGTAATATATGCCGCAAAAAGTTCAGTTATTCAGGAACCTTAAAGATACATATGCGAACGCATAGTGGTGAAAAACCATACGAGTGTAATATGCCGCAAGAAGTTCAATGAATCAGCTGAATTAAAGAGACATATGTGAACACATAGTGGTGAAAAACCATACGACTGTAATATATGCCGTAAAAAGTTCAATAGACCAGGGTAGTGAGTACGTAAGGGCTATAGCACGACTAACTACTTCCTAGTGTAGTTAGCGCGAGTACGTAACGTTACAAATGTAGTTAGTTGTGCGTTTCAGCGTGGTTATTATGTAGTTAAGCCGTGGTTATGAGTAGTTAGATTGATGTGTGGTTAGTCGTGCTATAGCAAAAGTTACGTACTCACTACCCAGGACATTTTGTTAAGGTTTTTATTAAAATAAAAGCTTAAAACTGTTTTTTAATTTTTGGTTTTATTAATCTCAACTCAACGTGATTTTAATAAGAGCACATTAGTGTAACAATTTTTATAGCAATCAATTCATAGACATATAATGTACGGTTCTTATTGGTCTAAAAACAAAGATGGCCGACCAATAGAATTTCTCAATTTAAATACAAGCTCCCTCCAATATTCAAATTCAAATTTACTCACAACATTCCCCCTTAAATTTGAATCAGTATTAAAACCATTCAATTAAATTAACGACACTATTATATTTACAAATTATGTAAATATTGCAAGTATGAATGATAGGAATATTAGTGCGTGTGAATGTATGTGTGAGCAATATAGTGATGGATTGTTTTTATTATTTGTGTGGGTGGGTACTGCAGTATTACGTTTGTATTGTTGTGTGCATCACTTCTGTGTTGCATATTGTTTGCTTTTACTGCATGACGACTCATTCTAATGTTAAGATTGCTCCTTTTATTTCTTTTCCTTATCCCTCATTCTCAATAGTATTTCATTTTATGCAATGTTAATGATTGATTTTAATGTTTTATCTTGTTTCACAAACAGTGCTATAATATATTATTATCTTATCTTTTTTATCATGTTTGGAGTATGTACTTATTTTTATTTTGATTATGGTTGTGTTGAGTATAATTGATTTTAATGTTTTATTTTGTTTCACAAACAGTGCAATGATATATTATTATCTTATCTTTTTTATCATGTTTTAAAGTATTTGTTTTATGGTTTTATTGAGTCATTTTAATTATTTGATGTTTTTTTTTATGTGATTTGTTTGTATTGCTTGTGACACATTTAATCTTGTATTTTGTTATTCTTAGTAATATCAATGGATAAATTTGTATATACCTAATATGTTTTGTAAAAGCAACATTGTTGTTGCGTGGAATTTATTAAATAAAAATAAATAAAAATAAAATAATAAATAAAAAATAATATAATAGTGTCGTCATTCAAATCTTTAAATTTTAATATTACAAAAATTAAACAATCTAATGTTTTGTTAGGTACGTTATTTTAAGTTTTTAAATCAATCAATCTTAGAATCTTACATGTCTCTGTTATATATATATATATATATTTTTTTTAAGAAAATATTCATAAAATTTAAAAAAAAATATACAACTAAAATTTCAATTCAAAACAGAATGATATTGTTTCATAATTCAGTTTTACATATTAAAGTGCAAATATTTATTTCTTAATTTTATCAGTTTAACAACAAAATTGTTTTGTTTATTTTTTTTTAACAGTAAATTTTATTCTTAACCCCTATCTTCCCAGTGTTCCATTATTGGAACGGTAGGTATAGTTAATATTTTTTATTATTTTTTTGGAAAAGCGCAACTCGTTTATTTTTTTCTGCTTAAAATCTTCGATTTATAGGCTTTAGTTGGAGATATTGTTGCAATATATTCGCGTCTGCTTTTTTCTGTTATGAAGCATTCTTTATAGCAGATTTTGTGGAAAAACATTGCTCGTTGTAAAATGTCCGTACATTTTTTTGTTTGTTATAATTAACATTCAAATAATACGTTACCAGTTCTATTGCAGTCTCTTTTGTCATTATAAAAAATAATAAAAATAAAGATGACTATAAGTAGTTATTTTCATGTCCTTTTTCCTAACCGTTCCATTTTTTGAACACTGGGATAATATGCCAATGTAACATTTTTGTACTATTTTCATGCAATAAATATATTTATTATTGACTATTTATTTTTTTTGTCGTAGTACGTAAAGTGTACTAAATATTTTAACATCTAGAAACGAAAAAAGTATTTTATGTGAAGAAAATATGCGCACACAGCTGGTAGAACTGAACCTTATACAGTAAGAAAACGTTGTTTGTATGGTTACTTTGAAGGTGAATATTGTTGATTTTCAAAAAGGATCTGCAAAATCATCTTAACCATCGGATTCCACCTAAGATCTGCTACGCTCGAAAACAGAAAAAAATTAATTCATTGGACTTGATGAGTGACAATACCACCAGGATGTGGTGATAATTTTTTTCGTCAAAAACGCTATGAATAACGTTAAAACAGGTGTTATATCTCCAAAACAGGAGAAAATCCTGCATCAGCAAGCTATTGAAGTGCTTTGCTTTACAGTCAATAGAGAAGGTACCTGCTTGCCTGATAAGTAAGGTCATAGGTTGATAAAGCTGCCGCAGAAGCAGTCTGCTTGAAAGATGTTATTACATGGAAAAACAAGGATATGAGGACAAACAGAAAGGTTCGTCTAAAAGACACATGGCATTTTATCCAGGGCAGACACTGTCAAAACAAAAAGCATGCTAAGAACATTTAAAATGAAAACACTCCATGGTTAATCTCTGCGTAATCGCATTAGAAACACAGTAATTTGAGAGATCTTATAAGTCGAACAATGTGGTCAGGTGGGTACGTCATACGTTTTTATAATATACTTATTTTATTGGCACCAACATGAATTGAGAAATTAAACAAAAGCACTACTATAAATACTTTATCTAGCCCTGCATGAGGGTATCGAATGGGCTGCGCCGATCAAAAATACTCGTCAAGCAATGGTAGGAAACCTGGAATAATGCAAATAAAGATGATAACCATGATAAAACACAGTTCCGCGTCTACAAAAAAGAAGAAGAAGAAGATTTTTTGTTTTACTATTTTATACAAGGTTTATAATTTATAAATTGTGGATAAAAGTTTTGAAAAATCTTCATAAAGTACTTTACTACGCTCTATATCGTTTTAGATTTCCCATACAAAAGCCCAAATGTTACATGTATGTATCTTCCCAGTGTTCCATTATTGGAACGGTTCTATAACTAAAAATCCAAATTTTTTTTGACACTTATTTATCAATACATAGACCGTAAATAGTCTCTGGTATGATTTTCATGAAAATCTAACGGCTATTTCTATGTCTGGGAAGATATGGGTTAAATTTATACTTTTTTCGAAATAACCATCTGTTTTTTCGAAATAACCATCTAGTGTGTAGTCCACAAATCACCCTCTATGGGTGGAATGCCTAATTAATTATAACCATCTAGTGTCTAGTGCTTATACATTTCTTATCTTTAATGTCTTTGGCAGGTATAATCCAACTGTCGATTTGTTGAAGAGAAATTATTTCTCGAGACAGATCGGCAGTATCAAGCCAAGATACGTGAGATTTGTATGGACAGGTCTACATTTTAAACGGTTTTTCAAACTTTGACGACAAAAAACACCAACTTAGAGGCTTCGCAGCATATACATATGTTCCATATATGGATTTACTCAGAATTCGGAGGAGAACATTTAGTGTGTCTGTGTGTGTGTGTGTGTCCGTCCCCCCCTTATAACTTTTGATTCGCTTGATGTACAGATCCTAAAATTTCAGAAAATATTTAATACTTTAAGCCTACAAAACTTGTATACTCAGAATTTTTAAATTTTCTTTCAGTCAGGGGTAATCAACCTTTGAATGTTTACTTAATTTTTGCAAATATCTCGAAAGCTATAAAAGCTAGAACCCTAAAAATTTGTATGTATATAGAAAAATACAATTTCTCAAATATAATTTAATGAAAAAGTTCCAGAGTTTCTCAAACTTTTTTTTATAAAGAAAAATATATTTTTATGACAAATTTACGAGTTTCCATGCCTATTTTTCAGAATTTTAAAAAAAATATAGAAAAACGCCGAAACACATCAACTAGATAATTTAATTTTCTATAAAACATACATACATTATATCAGTACATCTCAATCTTTTCTTAACATTTTTTGTAAAAATTTAATTTATTGTCGACATCGTTTCATACAATGAACATACCGACTCAGGCCATCGACAGTTGGATCTCATGTATACATGCAACTAGTTTTAAAAACATCATTTTTATGGAGTGAGGATTTTTCAATGTTGATGGCCTTCTTCCATTCAGTTGAATCTGGGTAGTGAGTACGTAACTTTTGCTATAGCACGACTAACCACACATCAATCTAACTACTCATAACCACGACTTAACTACATTAGTAGTTAGCGCGAGTACGTAACGCGATAACGCAATGTAGTTAAGTTTTAAGCCGGAAATAGTAAGGTTTGCCAACATCTAACAAAAAAAAATGTTTTTTTCATTGTATTTTTCAATGAAAAAAATTTTTTTATTTGTTCACCGCGATTTGCCGATAATTTGTAACATCGCCCGGAAGATAAAGTAGTGCACGGATACTTATTTTGAAGTTGCGCGGAGAGAGAAAAAACTTGTGGCGGCCATCATTATTTGACATTTTTCATCAAATATATAAAAACAGTTATGATTTGTGGAATTTTAATAATTTTAAGAAGTAAATACACTTGATGTTTTCTGATACTCTTTGAATACTCTTTTATTTTCCCTATAGATTTTTTATCTTAATTATTATTTGTATGTCTTAATTGTTTGTAAAATATTTGCTTGCGAGAAATAAAGAAAGATTTTATTTTTATTTATTTATTTTTTAATAATTTCCATACAAATGTTCAAAATCATGTATTGTTTTCCCTTTCGTCTGCTAATTTTTCTACAAACTTGAGTTGTTCCAATCGGCTGACATAAAAAAAATATCTTGTCGATAAGAAATCCCAAATAAAAAAATATTAACCTAGTTTTATATGTATTACGGTATTACTATTTTATTATAAAATATTTAATTTGGGAAATAAAATAAAATTAATAAAAGTAGTAATGCATTCTTATTTCCAATAAATTAATTATTTAAAACAAACGATGCAAAAATAATAACAAAGCGCGCAACTTTGACAGCTCTAAACCACATATAAACTGCTAACTACACTGGAACGCGACCCGACAGATGCTGTTATAATAACCACGCTGAAACACACATCTAACTACATTTGTAGTTAAGTCGGACGTTACGTACTCGCGCTAACTACACTAGGAAGTAGTTAGTCGTGCTATAGCCCTTACGTACTCACTACCCTGGACCTTCTACAGCTTCTTGGTATGTGAGCAGAACATAATCTTGGAGATATTGGGGAGGTTGTCTGTTACGTCGTTGTCCTCTACGTCGAAATTGCTGTTCCTCCTCTTCTTCTTCAGATACATTTTCATGACCAGTCTCATTCAAGTTATTTTCACTTATTGAGGATTCGTTTCCAGTCTCATCTTCTGTATTAACGAGGTTATCTAATTCTTCTGTGTTATTCTGAGTAGATAATTCTGTATTTTCTTCCCTAGATTCTTCGGGCGTCTCTTCTATCTGCAGAGAAATGGTAACGTCCTCATAGTTGCTGTCATTATTTGAGATCTCTGAAACAGTTATTCAGTAAATGTTTTTATTTTACATGTAAAAGCTTTCAGCCGTATATTCTATAAATAAATAAATAAATAAACTTTCAAGTTCAATGAATCAGGACATTAGGCACAATATGTGCGAACACATAGTGGTGAAAAACCATACGAGTGTAATACATGCCGCAAAAAGTTCAATCATTCGGGACATTTAATGAGACATGCGAACACATAGTGGTGAAAACCCATATGAATGCAATATATGCCGCAAAAATATAATAGTTTAAAGATACATCGCCTGATTGCGAGAAGACTGTGATAGCTCAAAAAATGTAATTTTACAAGAAGCCACTTTTAAACTTTTGAAATGAAATAAAAACCAAACATTTAGATTTTTTACTGTGGAACAAAAATTATTAATTAAATTTAACTATTAAGCTTTACAAAAAACGCAATTGTTTGATAATTTAAAAGTTTATGGCATAAATTTATGTCACGTTTTTACTGAAAATATGTAGAAAAAATCTTGTAACAATCTAATTTCTCACATTGTAAATGATAATTTTTATTTGGAAAGTACAGCGTTATTTTACAAAAACTCGTTGTTAATAAATTCATTTATTCCAACTGAAAACAATTTCTAATAATTTTTCTAGTAAATGATAGATAAAATTTTAGTTGGTTTATTTTCTACCAAGGCAAAATGAGACCCACAAAATATTTATCTCAAAGAGCGTTTTTATCATAAGTAGGTATTATTTGAATAAAAATAATAAAGAAAAGTGAATTCATTTATAAAAAAAATAAAGAACTTTCTTAGAACTATGTAAACTTCTCTTGGTTACCCCTTAAGGTGTACCCGACCTCCCTTTCTCTCCAATAAGCAGGGAAGATCAGTAGCCCTAGTATAAGTTTTCGATGATCGAATATCGAAACGATCATCGAAAGAGTTTCGAAAATTTCCCATTCAAAAACGATTCGATCGTTTGACTTTAGAACACTATTTGCACGCCTGTAAGCGCTTATTAGCGTGCAATAAGTTTTCGATAAAACTCGTTCTAGCTCCACAGATTTTTCTAGCACTAGAAAGACAACGCTTTAAGTTTTAAATAAATCGTTCACCTATGCCACAGCTATAAAGACTCTACTGGGCACAGACTACTTCTACTGGATGTGGGCTTTAGTGACTAGCGCATTGTCCTGATGGAAAGGATGGGAATCTTTATAATATATAAAGTCAAATGATAACTATTTAATTAACTAACTTAATTAAATTAAGAAAAGGTTACTCAGCTGAGATTAAGTCCTTTCAGTCCCTCTCGCTTTATATCTTTCCTTATCGCCTCATGGGGAAACCTATTGAGCACCAAGTGGTCCCTCCACTTCAGACCCACCCACAGGTCCTCTGGTCTTCACATATACTTTTAATCCAACTGTCGATTTGTTGAAGAGAAATTATTTCTCAAGACAGATCGGCAGTATCGAGCTAAGATACGTGAGATTTGTATGGCCAGGTCTAGATTTTAAACGTTGTGCACCAACAAAGCCAAAAGGCAATAAATATGAGACATTTACAAACATGGATATAGTCATATCCTGGCGCCAAATACATGACAGCAGTCGCAGCCTTTAAATTTGTTTGCTCTCTTGTTCTCAATAATTTCCAACTTTTGTCTCTATTTTCCATTAATTATTATTAAATATCTACTTGTTGCATACGTGAGATTTTTCGACATGTTGAGAATTCTCATGATTAGGAGTTTCGGAGACTTAAACATTACCACCTAATGGTGAAAGTTGTTAACGTAAAGTGATCACACTAAGCCAGCCTTCGAAATAACAGTAGAAGACGGTCGTAAGCCCGTAGTGGTTTGTTCCATTTAAAAATCGAACATCAGTTATGAATCGTTAGTCATTAGTTGTTAAAATATTCCTTTAGATTTTAAAGGGTTTTTTCAAACTTTGACGACAAAAAACACCAACTTAGAGGCTTCGCAGCATATACACGTATTTTAAAAAAGCGTTCGATAAGGTCGATCACACTACTGCTGCATAAGATGGCCTTTCATAGTATCCATGGCGACCTCCTAAGACTGATTGAATCCTACTTGACTAATCGCCTAATGACGGTAGCATTAAACGGGTATAATTCTGATTGTGTGACGGTAACATTAGGACTCAGGAGTACCGCAGAGATCCATTCTTGGTCCACTGTTGTTCGCCGTGTTATAAATGACATAAACTAAACAGTTGCTTTCTTAACTCTAAATTCTTACTTTTTGCTGACAACTTAAAAGTTTTCCGTCGTATAAATAGTGAGATTGATGCGGTCAAACTTAACGAAGACCTGACAAGACTACGATTACTGTAATAAAAACAAACTAGAACTTAATTTGGCTAAATTTAACTATATTACATTCACCAAAAATAAAAACATCATTAAACATACATACATTATAAACGGCTACAAACTGACACACCTGTCCCAGATATGTGACCTGGGGGTGATTTTCGACAGCAAATTACATTTTGACGCACATAGGGAATCCAATCCCGCATCAAATTCGCGATCCCGCAAGCCTGCGGGATTGGTGACCTCAATCCCGCGAAATCAGCGGGATTGACATTTCTTTGTTTGAAGTAGTTTATTATTATTAAGAAAACGATGAAATAAAAATAAGTATGCATTTTTTTAATTATTAGAAGTGTTAGCAATTGAAAATAATGATATTTTAGAGGTAGGTGTAAAAAAATCCGCTTCTTTTAAGGAAAGATTTAATACAACATTTGAACGCTTAAGCATTTAGCATTATGATTCGTATTGACGAATGAATTATTGATTTAAGAGGCACAAAAACTAGTTAGTTTTTTTCTGATAATACTTCCGAAGAAACCATAAAGTGTCTAAACGTTGTAGACGAAATTGAGTTTACATAATTGTAAGCAGTTTCCAAGTAGAGGTGAGCGTTATAACGAAAGCTGATAAAAATATTCGATAAATAAAAATAAGTTATTCTCGTTATTCGTATTAAACGATATTTGTAAATATATCAGAGTTATGTCTTTACTGAATGACTTTTTAGCGAAATTATACATTAACGCCAACGGAGATCAAATTTTCGAAATGATTTTTTTTTGTAGGAAAGTCTTTCCGGATACTACTGAAATAAATAAGCTTTAAGCCTTTAAAAATAACGTTATTTAAAATTTATGAAACGGCTATAAAGTTTATGAATTTAAGCCGTTATTCCCACCTCTACAACATCCAAGTGCTTTCCCTTATTCCCTCCACATCAGATCAAGAGAATTATCTCGAGTGGGTACGGATACAGGCACAACAAGTCTAGACTCAGCTATTCATTTGGTACGGAGACTATGTTCTCATTCATTTTCTAGTGTAAGCGAAGGATCATCATTTAACAGATACGTTAAAGTTATGCCTTTTTTAACGTCGTTAATGTCGTTGTCATCAACTTGCTGGTGTTCAGTTTCTTGTTGGACCTGAGCGTCTGACAGCATTCTCTCTATTCAACACACACATTTCAATTTTTACTTTGCTCAGATAAATGGATCGTCCACCACATTTGTAGATCCTGAATCTTTTTCTAGATATTTTACGGCAGTCATTCATGTACTTACTTAATCCACGATCGCTCCCCGTGTGGAGCATATGGACCCCACGAAGTTCCTCCAAGCCTCTCTATCTTGCGCCAGTTGCACAGCTTCATCCCAGCTCAGTCCAGCATCTCGTAGAACCGCAGTGAATGCCCGCATCATTGTTAATTTCGGCCTGCCTCGCCTTCTTGTCCCATTCGGATTGTAGTAAAGACTTGCATATTCAAGACTCTCGGGGGACATGCGGAGAACATGGCCAAGCCAGCTCAATTTGCGATTCTGGATCACTGAGGTGATTCGCTGTTGTGACATAGTGGTACCATCTAATCCCCAAAATCTGTCGCAGAAATCTATTCTTAACACTAAGCCTCTTGAAACGGAGAACCTCTTGTACGGATGGTATCCTCGCGTACGATTGAAGAATGGATTACCTCCTTAAGAAACGATTACCTTCTCCTCCTTTGTGGCTGCGAAGACTTCTCAGGGATGTTTTAGGGCGCCTTTTAACTAT
Source organism: Mystacides longicornis (assembly GCA_963576905.1). Classification (NCBI taxonomy): domain Eukaryota; kingdom Metazoa; phylum Arthropoda; class Insecta; order Trichoptera; family Leptoceridae; genus Mystacides; species Mystacides longicornis. Next base: position 3,839,111 of record OY756432.1, read on the forward strand.
TTTACTCACTGGTTCGGAGAAGAACTGGCACTCGCTCGAAGGAAATGATGCGCCGGCTATTCAGTCGAAGGGCACTACTCAATAATATCTCAGAGTCAGTTGGATTCAGACGAAATCGCTGATCCAGACATATTTCCAATATTACACTTGAAAGGCACAGGTATGGATGATTATTTAAGAAAACGTAATCACTTTTTACTGTTTTTATTGCTATGAAATCAATGAATAAAATGAAATTGTTACACGTGTTCACAGGTATCACATTTCTTATTTCACAAACAATTCTTATCATTCTATATCTAATTTCTTATGAATGTTACACCACTTATTGTCTTTTCTTTTTTACTATGATCAGTGGTACACAAATACCGTTTTTTAAATAATTTTGCTTTTTAAAATTTTAATCGAATATGGCGGACGGAAGCGTCCCCCACGGAACACAATGCTACGTGTTCGCCGTGGCTAGCGAGATTCTAGAATGAGTTGGCGGTTTCGCGCGTACGTAAAACCGATGCACAGAGAATTATGAAATTTTGCTAACACATCGTGTCGCGCTCTGATTGGTTGAATATTTATTTTTTAACAACTGGTTTGATCTGTTATTATGGCCACCCCTCACAAAAGGTGAATGACGCAATGAATCGTCATTAAATCGAGGGATCCCCTTGATTTAAAAAAAAATAAATTTTTCCAAATTGAAACGTTACACCCCACTCCAGGTTAGTGGGAAGAAAAAAAAGAAAACGGATAAAAGAAAAAAAAGAAGAATCAAGCCAGTGTGGCAAACAGAAAACAGCTACCAGTGGTAAGCCGGACAACATAGCTAGTTATGGTGAACAAAGATTTATGCACAAGGCCAAACATACAGGAGGCCAACTCTCTTTAGTACACATATAACATCAATACAGTATTTCAATATATACTATACAATTTCAAAATTTATTATCCTAAGATGTTTTTTTTGCAAAACTCACAACTAAGGTGAGTGACAACAGTCAAAGCAATACTACTCACAATTTGAGTACCAGATTGTATACACTATACAATCTCAATAGGATACCTATAACTAGGTGAACAATGGTCTTTCCTTTTCCCTTCCCTTTCCCTTTAGGTATTCAACAATTCTTTAGTTGACCTTTGAAACATTAATCCGTCATCTCTAAATTTCTCAACAAGAAAACAGGGAACATAATGACCATTATTAACAGGTGATTGTAAATTGAAAATTTTACAATTAAATTATGTAAAGCTATTGGTTACTATCTTAACATACATTCTAGATTATTTTAGATGCTATCAATTAAGGATCGGTCTGCACTGGTCAAACTCAGCAAAGGGAGTAGCTCCAAAATCGCACTTAGAGAGAAAAAATAGGAGAACACTAGTTTACATCCGCATACATTCTTCATACACATCTTGCATTCTTCCGCACGTTCTACATTTCCTTCATTCATACAAAAGATTAAGTGGATCCAAAAAAAATAAAACATGCTTACTTCACCCATAATTCTCCAAAGGCGCTGACCAAGAACGAATCCAAAGTATCCGATCAGTATCTTAAGAATAATACATGTAAATTTTATACAAAAACAAACATAAAATACAATTAGTGGGTCAATGTGAACCCAAGGATCAACACATATAAAATAGTACAAGGATAACAAGTTTTTAAAATTCCTGCAATACAATTGGTGGGTCAATCTGAACCCAAGGATACACACATATAAAAATAGTACTTCTATAACAGGTATAAAATTTTGATAATACTATACAACTCCCTATCTGTGTAGTTATTGAATATTATTAATTTTTGATGTTAAATTGGCGTACCACAGATTCCAAATGAACTGAGGCCATCACTTATTTCTCACTGTATGTATTCACTTTGTTTTATTATACACAGCCTACTTGAGCGATGGTAGCTCCAAAGTATTAGAGAGATCTATTTAAAGATTTGCCAAGGGTGACTTTCAGCATTCAACAACATGCACAGAGTTTACAATTAATATTACATAGATTATCTAAATATAATTCTGTATTGCCCAAGTATTTACAGAGGTATTCGAAGGTCTTGTTATCGAAGGCTAGCAATGTTCTGATAGAAAATACAGAGCTGAACTCGGAAAAGAAGGCGCCATTCTGTCTTTACTAAAGGGAACAGAAAAACCCAGAATAGAAAATTAACTATCCTTAAAGATATCTAAGAAAACAAACAATATGGTTCCATGAATAAGAGGCGTCCCACTTATCATGAACCTAATATATCTTTATAACGAGACCAACTACATTGGCAAAAAAATTGATTTACTTACGCTAGCCGAAGAATTATTCTAGTAAATATTAAATCTAAGCCGAGGATCTGCGAGTTAAGAGATAATTTCTCGAAACAATTTCACAAACCTGGCAAAATAAAAAAAGGAAATTTGACATTTGCGTATTCTAAGCCCGCATCGCTCTAATGTGGAGCCTATTGGTTCTTTTCCAGAAGACACCAATCTGCTCAAAACATGACACAAACTTTCTGATTCATGTCCTCGCATGATCAAGTCACTCAACAACTTGTGTCATTTACTCACACATGCTCATCCTACAGTGAGCCGTGCAACAAATTCGAATGCTCTCGAATTTCCATATATGACTGCGTATGTTCATGACACCTTGTCTTTACATTGACGTTGTGCACACACGGCTTGTGGAATATTACCGCAAGACTAAAAAAAATGTTAAACTAAAATTTACAGTTTCATAGAGTAGTAAGGTCTATGCTAGTTTCCAAACATGTGAAGACTAGGATTGAATACTAGGCCATACTAAAACTAGAATATTAAGAAGCTTAGACACTTCCCTTGTGGTTGTTGATACGATCCACAACTCAAGCAACCAAGGATAAATATATACAATTCGAGTGCATTGGCCTCATTTATAACATTAGGAAACTCATCTGAATCAAGAACAGGAGGAGACTCGTCCATGGTTCCTGTGCCTGAACTAATAATGTTGTTATACTGTCTACACTGGTCTCGCATGGCTTCTATGGTGGTTTGGGGAATAATTTTTCGAGACGTTAGCGCTTTTGCCAGGGTTCTACGTGTGGCATAGTCTACACGTGGTGTAAGGCAATCCGTGATTCCAGACATAATGTCCAGTCACGAAAAAAATTCTCAAACGAAGAAGAAGAAGCGTACTCTAGCAATCGCAAAGGAAAAGAAGAGAAAAAAAAATCCCTAAAAGAAATTAAAAAAAAAGTTCAGTATTGACGGGTATCGAAATGTCTCTTTGTTTCTGTATGCGCTTTATTATTGTTAAACCTTAGTGGTAAACAAAATTTTTAAAAGAAGAAGAACGCAACAGTCACCAAATGGTTTAACCATTACTCAATCTCATCAGTAGGAATCTAAGAAGTTATTGGAACAAAAGCCAACAATTCTAATCCACAACCGAAAGAAAAGAACAAAATTTTTAATTTATTCAGTGACTAGAAGATTCGCAAAGTGACGGATCCCCTTCAGATTGTTTGTAGCAATAAAACAAGTCATCACCAATGATTGGTGAGAACAACATTAAAAGATTATTGATTCACTATACAACTTGAACTAAGTTTCTCTTGGTGCTGTAACAATTGACAGGACGTGAGAGAAGAGGAAGATGAATAGTATAGATTACCACGATATCATTAAACGAAATGATGTAACAGAAATTCCAAAATTCCATAACATTTGTATTAAATTTGACCTATTTTCCATAAGTGTGTGCTCCGAAAAGAAGAAGAAGAGAAGATACAAGATAGTACACAAGCACACAACAATGTAAGCAATCAATATTGATTATAAAAAGGAAAATTTTTGTGGTCTAGGAAATTCACCATATGACCAGATTTTTTTTTACAACTCGAATTAAAGTTTCTCTTGGTGCTGCAACAATTGACAGGACATGAGAGAAGAGGAAGATGAATCGTAAAGATCACCTATGATATCATTAAACGAAATGACGAAACAAAATTTTCAAAATCCCCAAACATTTGTATCAAATTTGACCCTATTCAATATGTGTGTGCTCCGAGAAGAAGAAGAAGAGAAGATTCAAAGCAGTAGACTAGCACACAACAATGCAAGCAATCAATCATTGATTGTGAAAAAAAAATTTTGTCGCCCAGGAAATTCACCATATGACCAGTAAAAAATTTTACAACTTAAATTAAAGTTTCTCTTGATGCTGTAACAATTGACAGGACATGAGAGAAGAGGAAGATGAATCGTATAGATCACCTACGATATCATTAAACGAGATGATATAACAAAACTTCCAAAATTCCAAAACATTTGTATTAAATTTGACCCCTCTCAATATGTATGTGCTCCGAGAAGAAGAAGAAGAGAAGATTCAAAATAGTAGACAAGCACACAACAATGCAAGCAATCAATCATTGATTGTGAAAAAAGATATTTTTTGTCACCTAGAAAATTCACCATACGACCAGAATTTTTCACTTGTCTAGAACATTTTTATCAATGGGGTAATTTGTCTATTCTCCGATAGATGTCTCCAGAGATTTATGACGATTTAAAACGGAGTGAATATCGTTCAGGTGAGAAAACTGTTTTACCGACAGGTATATTTTAACACAGCGCTCTACCACACATTATTCAATGCAAAAATCGATAGATGGCGATGGGGTTATTAAATTCTATTTTCTATCTTGAATATTTTGAAACGCAAAATGACCGTTTCAAACTACGCAGTACAAATTTATCTAACATCTAAACAATTACAAGAAGAAAATGCCTCACTCCAATAACCAATGAATGAAATACAGGGAGCAAGAAGCTTATGAACACTTATGAACTCTGGGCAGTTTAACTTATGCAATTGTCCAGCTTTCTCCAGTAATTTCTAAATTATAGCTGGCATTTAACAAGGGTCACAAATGATTGTTTAAAACTGTAAATCACAAATCACTTATACTTGGCAAATCGATTAGCAAGAGATTGATTTAAATATTCTTTTAAAGCGAACGAACCTGTAAATCCTTCAAGGGCAGGGTTTTCTGGAAACTTCTGTCAAGATCAGCAAATTCGGGCCCACACGTATTGGGCGGCAATGAAACGGAGATCCCTCTTAGTCAGATGGTGTTCTCACGAACGATTGAAGAATGGATTACCTCCTTAAGAAACGATTACCTTCTCCTCCTTTGTGGCTGCGAAGACTTCTCAGGGATGTTTTAGGGCGCCTTTTAACTATTTTACTCACTGGTTCGGAGAAGAACTGGCACTCGCTCGAAGGAAATGATGCGCCGGCTATTCAGTCGAAGGGCACTACTCAATAATATCTCAGAGTCAGTTGGATTCAGACGAAATCGCTGATCCAGACATATTTCCAATATTACACTTGAAAGGCACAGGTATGGATGATTATTTAAGAAAACGTAATCACTTTTTACTGTTTTTATTGCTATGAAATCAATGAATAAAATGAAATTGTTACACGTGTTCACAGGTATCACATTTCTTATTTCACAAACAATTCTTATCATTCTATATCTAATTTCTTATGAATGTTACACCACTTATTGTCTTTTCTTTTTTACTATGATCAGTGGTACACAAATACCGTTTTTTTAAATAATTTTGCTTTTTAAAATTTTAATCGAATATGGCGGACGGAAGCGTCCCCCACGGAACACAATGCTACGTGTTCGCCGTGGCTAGCGAGATTCTAGAATGAGTTGGCGGTTTCGCGCGTACGTAAAACCGATGCACAGAGAATTATGAAATTTTGCGAACACATCGTGTCGCGCTCTGATTGGTTGAATATTTATTTTTTAACAACTGGTTTGAGCTGTTATTATGGCCACCCCTCACAACAGGTGAATGACGCAATGAATCGTCATTAAATCGAGGGATCCCCTTGATTTTAAAATAAATAAATTTTTCCAAATTGAAACGTTACACTCTTCTTTTGTTGAGGCTTCATCAGATGCCAGGATTCACAACCATATAACGGCCATTGATGTACGGCGTTCTTTTATCCGATGAGATAGCGACACTATAAGTTCCTGGCTTATCCTGGTATTTTGTCGATCAATTTGGTTTCTGCATTAACTAACAATGCATCACGCAGTTACCTTCTTTGACAATTTACTACGCTCGATACTGAATCTCCTACCGTGGGAGAATCCCTAGCCATAATTCAAATGACATTGATTTTGTTCCGTTCCGATACAGGATTCTCACAACACAAAATATAAATTCAAAACTTACTTAGTTGTACCTAACATAAAAACTGAAAGTATAGTTATTTTCCATGTGAATTTCAAATAAAAGTCCCGTTTTTCCAGCTAAAGTTGACAAATCTTTCATTAATGAGATTGTACAGGATGTAATAAATAATCAGAACTTCATCTGAGCCCATTCTTATTGTTTATTATTTTTTCCTTTTCAGTCCCGCAAACGTGCGCATTTGCGGGATCCGCGGTTTGCGGGATTGGATTCCCTAGACGCACATATTGAAGAAATGATTAAAAGATGTAACATGACATTAGGATTTATCCTTATAGTATCTTCTGACTTCAAAAATAACCAATCATTAGTGCAGCTATTTACTACACTTATCCGATCCAAACTAGAATACTGTTCACCAATTTGGAATCCATTTTATGACAGATATATATAGATTGAAAAATTTCAGCGTAAGTTCGTTCGTATTGGCGAACGTAAATTTCGCGGCTTTGTATCGACAGGTTTGATGAGCCCCTATAAGAGACGTGAACTCATCGATGCGTGTATGCTGCATAAGATTTGTACATCTGTTGTAGACGAGCCCACATTGTTGGCCGATGTCGATCTGTGCGTGCCGTCACAGAGACGGTATTTTAGACCGTTCCAAATAAACCGACCAGGTTGTAGCAATCCACTGCATAGAATGAAGCACAACTACAATGAAAAGTACTCTGACATTGACATATTTGCACCACATAGTTTTAAGAATTCTGTTCTCAGTTTACTACTCCATAATGAGTGATCTGTTTAACAACTTTACAATTTTAATGTCAATTAACTGTCACCCTTTTCCCTTCCTCTCCCATTCCTTTCCTCTATCCCTTCTTTGTGATTGATGCTTTGTTTATTTCTTTGATTTGAACCCTTTATTTTTTAATTGTTTTTTTTTACTTGTAGGTTAAGTTATTATTAATTATATTGAGAAATTTTATTTTAGACTTTGATTATTACTATTATTATTTTTTTAATATTTTTTTACCTTTGAAGCATTTATGGATCAATCATTGTTATTAATATATGCACACATTTAAGTTGGGCATTACATTTATTTGTCTTTTTATAGCCCAGATGTATATGTTTTGTCTGTTTGTTGTGCCATGGGAAATAAATAAATAAATATGTTCCATACTACAAAACTCGTATACTCAGATTTTTGAAATTTTCTTTCAGTCGGGGGTAATCAACCTTTGAATTTTTTCTTAATTTTTTCATACATCTCGAAAACTACGTAGCAACTAGCATCTATACACCACGTCACATGAAGACTCAACTATCTACATGTCTTAGAGAAGTAACAACACGTACGAGCAAGAAAGGACATTAGTAAGAAACATGACTTAGTTGTCTCTAACATGCTGTGAGTTATTCAAAGAAGTCTTCAATGAACTTCTCATTATTCGCCATGATATTTATTTTTTCATCATATCAAGCTTTCTCAATGTTCAAACCGTCACACAGACAACAACAAATAAGCATCCTCGCATCACCGCTGCAAAGGACTGCTTGCCAACGCCAGAAAACACACTATTGTTATTCTTCCTACGCTGGAACTTCAAATAACCATCGCTACTCACGATCCCCATCAGCAAATGCCACTTTGAGCATGACATGATTGATAAAAAAATATATTGGCATTTCGAGTACACACGCATTCATATGGCAGCACCCATAATTCGACATGAATATTGACTAGCAATATATAGTCAGCAACAGCAACCAGGATCAGTACTTCTTCATTGGCACAAACTCAAAATCCGTTCTCATTCTCATCAAACATTTATCTGTTACAAAAGCATATTCTTTATCAAGTTTAAGACAATTTACCTTGACTCATCTATGTATCGCAGTGAATTGTTTACATCAGACATTCTTATATCTTATAATAATAAGCAGTGCAATATGATTCTCTGAACGCAACAATAACAAAATTAATATTATCCAGAAATACTTTGATGACTAGCGGTGGTAATTTGATAATGCGAACGTGATTTTAACAGACTTAATTTAAACGATAAGATCTCAGTACGAGACGCATTGTTCGTACCAATCTTTTTCTTCACGCATTGGACAGCAGAGAGGACCTTATCATGGATATCTTCATGAACATGATAGCTTCCACGCTGAACCTCGTGACTCCGTCACTGGAAAGGGGGGCCTGTAGCAGCCATGTTTCGCATGACGACATCATCAACCAATAGTGTTTCTCCATGATGTCGACATCCAGTAGCAGCCTGCCACATCGTACAAAGCCGCACAACTATCAGTCACCAGTCTGCATACAGAGAACACGCACCCGGCACCACCGTCCGTCTCGAGAAGCGCATCGCGGTGCGTTAATATTTTTTTTATTTGGGATTTATTATCGCACGAGATATTGCCAATATATTTTTTTCAAGTCAGCCGATTGTAACAACTCAAGTTTGTAAAAAAGGATCAGACGAAAGGGAAAACAATACATGATTTTGAACATTTGTATAGAAATTATTAAAAAATAAATAAATAAAATCTTTCTTTATTTCTCGCACGCAAATATTTTACGAACAATAAAGACATACAAATAATAATTACGATAAAAAAAATCTAAAGGGAAAATAAAAGAGTATTCACAGAGCATCAGAAATTATCGAGTGTATTTACTGCTTAAAATGATTAAAATTCCACAAATCATAATTGTTTTTTTTTATATATTTGATGAAAAAATAAATGTCAAAAAATAATGGCCGCTACAAGCTTTTTTCTATCTCCGCGCGACTTTAAAATAATATTCGGCAGTGTCCGTCCACTACTCTTTCTTCCGAGCGATGTTCCAAATTAACGGCAAATCGCGGTGATCTTTCAAAAATACAATGAAAACAACATTTATTTGTGTTGGCAAACCTTACTATTTCCGGCGTAAAAATTAACTACATTGCGTTATCGCGTTACGTACTCGCGCTAACTACAAATATAGTTAAGCCGTGGTTATGTGTAGTTAGATCGATGTGTGGTTAGTCGTGCTATAGCAAAAGTTACGAACTCACTACCCGACTACCCTGGTTCACCCGACTAAAATTTGGTTTGGCAACACTGCTCACTACGTCAATGCTGTCATTCTTGCTCCAGCTATTTGAGTTAAGAATTGAGCTTTATGCCTACATACTTATTAAATCTGTGTAAAAGAATCATTTTAAATATCTTAGAACAATGGATACTAAATCCAAAAATGATAATGACTTTTATGAGAGTGGTGTAATCTTCATTTACAAATTGGACGAAAATGAAATAGAAAACTTTTTACTAAAATATGACTCTTTAAAGTCACAAGATAATGTCAAAGGAAATGTTATTGGTAATTTGAGAAAACAAAAAATGCGAATTCAGAGTGGAGAAAAACCATACGACGAAAATAAATGCCGCATAAAAGACAGTGAAACGGGAAATTTAAAGGGACATATGCGAATAAATAGTGGTAAAAAATCATACGAGTGTAGTATATGCCGCAAAAAGTACAATCAATCTGGATATTTAAAGATACATATGCGAACGCATAGTGGTGAAAAACCATACGAGTGTAATATATGCCGCAAAAAGTTCAATTATTCGGGACATTTAAAGATACATATGCGAACGCATAGTGGTGAAAAACCATACGAGTGTAATATATGCCGCAAAAAGTTCAATTATTCGGGACATTTAATGAGACATATACGAACACATAGTGGTGAAAACCCATATGAATGTAATATATGCCGTAAGAAGTTCAATAGACTAGACAATTTAAATATACATATGCGAATACATAGTGGAGAAAAACCATATGAATGCAATATATGCAGCAAAAATTTCAGTAATTCAGGACCCTTAAAGATACATATGCGAACGCATAGTGGTGAAAAGCCATACGAGTGTAATATATGCCGCAAGAAGTTCTATGAATCAAGTGAATTAAAGAGACATATGCGAACGCATAGTGGTGAAAAACCATATGAATGCAAAATATGCCGCAAAAAATACAATCAATCTGGATATTTAAAGATACATATGCGAACACATAGTGGAGAAAAACCATACGAGTGTAATATATGCCGCAAAAAGTTCAGTATTTCAGGAACCTTAAAGACACATATGCGAACGCACAGTGGAGAAAAAACATATGAATGCAATATATGCCCCAAAAAATACAATCAATCTGGATATTTAAAGAAACATATGCGAACACATAGTGGAGAAAAACCATACGAGTGTAATACATGCCGCAAAAAGTTCAATTATTCGGGACATTTAATGAGACATATGCGAACACATAGTGGTGAAAACCCATATGTTCCCAAAGTTCAATAGATCAGGTGAATTAAAGAGACAATGACATATGCGAACGCATAGTGGTGATAAACCATATGAATGTAATATATGCCGCAAGAAGTTCAATGAATCAGGTGAATTAAAGAGACATATGCGAACGCATAGTGGTGAAAAACCATATGAATGTAATATATGCCGTAAAAAGTTCAATAGACCAGATAATTTAAATATACATATGCGAACACATAGTGGAGAAAACCCATACGAGTGTAGTATATGCCGCAAAAAGTACAATCAATCTGGACATTTAAAGATACATATGCGAACGCATAGTGGTAAAAAAACATACGAGTGTAATATATGCCGCAAAAACTTCAGTAATTCAGCAACCTTAAAGACACATACGCGAACGCATAGTGGTGAAAAACCATATGAATGCAAAATATGCCGCAAAAAATACAATCAATCTGGACATTTAAAGAGACATATGCGAACGCATAGTGGTGAAAAACCATATGAATGTAATATATGCCGTAAAAAGTTCAATAGACCAGATAATTTAAATATACATATGCGAACACATAGTGGTGAAAAACCATACGAGTGTTATATATGCCGCAAAAACTTCAGTAATTCAGGAACCTTAAAGACACATATGCGAACGCATAGTGGTGAAAAACCATATGAATGCAATATATGCCGCAAAAAATACAATCAATCTGGATATTTAAAGATACATATGCGAACACATAGTGGAGAAAAAAACCATACGAGTGTATACATGCCGCAAAAAGTTCAATTATTCGGGACATTTAATGAGACATGTGCTAACACATGGTGGTGAAAACCCATATGAATGTAATATAATAATATGTCGCAAAAATTACAATCAATATGGACATTTAAAGATACATATGCGAACGCATAGTGGTGAAAAACCATACGAGTGTAATATATGCCGCAAAAAGTTCAATGAATCAGGTGAATTAAGATACATATATTATTATAATAATAATACAACTTTATTAAAACAAAATATGACGAACAAATTGCTGTACGTTAGACAAATTTATCTCCAGAGACTGACACTATACTATGCTCGAAGGGTTACCGAGATGCCTACCGCTACTCCGGCTCATGGGCGCGTTACTCGTCAGATGGACAGAAGGCTTACTCCAAGACCGCATACGACGTTTTTCCAAAGGTTTTCTAAACTTGGGACCGAAGGTTTTCAACGACACGTGAGTGAAGCCCTGAGACGGGGAGGTGGTGGATCGGGGTTCTAGATGAATCGCGGAGCCATTCGAAGCTTTTTGGTGAAATGTTTAAAAAAGAAAATATAAAGAGCTGCTTCTCGAAACTGCTCGAAAACGAGTCGAATTTTACTCATCTTGTTTGTTGTCATCTCTCTCTTCTAAGTTCTGGATCTTCCACAGGTTATGGTTGAATACATGTCGAATTATGCTTTTGACTTGCTTGAATGGGCAGGGTAGAAGGGTCCCTGGACACAACCTGTTGCTCACACATCTCTTGTCCGGCTAGCTTGGCTGAGCAGTTGCTCTCATTATCAAGGAATTGTGAAAGTTCGATGAAGTTTCTCAAAATAGATAAATTAAAGTCCGATTTACATTGTATACGATTTTTATTTATTGGACGAATATTGTGTTGTTCAATTTAACAATTTAAAGTCTTATATCATTTAAGAACTGGAGACAACCTTTACATATAGGTTTTCGAATATTGTTTATTATGAATTTAATTGTACATAACTTCTATTAACACTGTCTCTCATTATTGTTTGAGAGGCGGCGCGATCAATCCAATTAACAAGAAAAACACTGGACGCCGTCTTTTACTATAATTTTATGACAGGGTTGAGTCTATTAATATTTTCTTTGAATTTACATTAAAAATGAGTTTATCACACTATTCACATTATTCTTGTTGAAGGCTTCAGTCAGTTAACTTAACTCTGAAATCACTGTACACAACGAAAGGTTATGGTTATAAAAGTTCTGTAGGTTTTCATTTATTTATAATCTACATCACTGTACTTTTAAACTGTTTGTTTTTTACGGCAAATATACTATTAAAAGGTTTGGCGGGAAATTAGCTTGGCGAGGCCCGAAGGACCCCTCGCCTGTCCGTGGGCAGAACCACGTGCTTTCGTCAGAAGCCCGCTCAATTGAATGTGATCGCGCTGTTGTGTAAATAGTTCGCACAGCGAGAGTGAGGAAGATGGAATGAGTGTCCGGTGGTGGGGAAAGTACCCTGTCAATTCTATTTATAGACTTGATACACGGTAAACTTTGATATTATGGCGTGATGGGTGGTTAATAAATTTCCTATCCAACTGTATACTTTCACGAACATGTGAGGGCCCTTTTCTGCATATTATTACCCTATTTTAAAATACCCATTACATTGGTCGATATTGGCATCTATGAATCCGAAAATATGCTCATATAAGCCCTCTCATTTATATTTATATATTTTTTTTTCTCCTTCCCCTAATTATTATCTTTTCTACTATTGTCTTCAATAATCATAATATGTGTAATCGTTCAATTCCTGTTATCTGTTATTCAGTTTGTGCTTTCATGTAGGTATTTTAAATATTATTAATTTTTTAGTATTATATTTTCTGTAATTTTATATAACGTTCTTATTTATCTTTTGTGTTTTTCTATGGATTTGCTGTTTTTATGCTTTTAAAATTGAAATATTTTGTGTATTTTTATTAATTTTTATTTTTTGCATTTAGTCGTATGTTTTGGATCTTATTTTGTAATTATTATAATATAACTTGTAATTTTATTTTATAATCTAATTAAAATTTTACTATTTTATTAACTGACTTGTTTTAACTGACTAATTTTACGACTTCCGGTACTTTCATTTATGTTTTTTCGGTAGCATTTTATTACATGCAATAAGATTTTACTCTTTACTGAGTCATGTTTAAAATTTTTTTTTTTTGTTTTTATTTATTTATTTATTTAAACAATAAATTTATGCATATAAAATAATCTCTTAAAATAATTTACATTCAATTTAATATTTACGTTGTTATTCTCCCACTAAAGCTATAAGCTTGTGTGTAGGAGAAGGCTTCAATTATACCTACGACAATGCAAGAGAAAAAAAAACATTTTTATTTATTTTGTATTTTTTGTATTCTGTCCTGACGTGCTTTTACTTAACTTGAGCATGTATTGTATTTTTTTTTTTGCGGCTTTTCAAGAGGAAGGGTATTGCTTCGGACACCACTCGACACAGGCTATGCCTATTGCCGAGGTTGCACTTGAATGTATTCATTTAACTTGAATGTTTTAATTGCGTTTGTACTGTTTTTACATGTCTTATTTTGTTGTAATAAAGTTGTATTATTATTATATATGTATCTTAATTCACCTGATTCATTGAACTTTTTTGAACATTGAACAAAATATAGGTATTATATCAAGAATTTTGGTAAAAAACTGAGAAATTTGTAAAAAGCAATGCCGGATTTAAAATGACCTATGTAGATTTTTTTAATGTAGATAAGTATTATTAAACTCTCAACAGCAAAAATGAAAAGTGAAAATAATTAAAATAAGGTTAAGTCAAAACATAAAAGAAAATAAAAACTCCTAGACAGCACATATGCTGGTATGAATGAGCACAGACAACAGTTATCAACACTACAAGAAATAAAATTAAAAACATAAAGAAAATCACAATACGCACAATAATGTGCCTACATGGTAGATGTCCAGTCTTCGCCTACACTTCTCCTCTCCCGCACATATTTTTTTTCAATTTTTTTGTGAATAGTTGTTTATTATTAATATTTTTTATGCTTTCAGGCAAATCATTACAGAGCTTGGATAAAGAATATAAGAATCCAAATTTTGTTATATTTGTTCTTGGCGTAATTAACCTTAGGTCACCCCTTATTCTTGTATTATATCTGTGGGTTTTGTGATTTCTCGTATAAGATTGGTTGGTCTTTATCAATGTGTTCGTAATACTGAACATCATCTTGTTCTTCTCAATAAATACAATCTCTTCTAATGTACTTGCCTCTGTGATTTCATATACATTTTTTGTTCTGGTATACTTGTTGAGCCCATGTGTAATCTTGAGGGATTTGTTCATAAGTCTTTTAATTTCGTCTCTAAGTCGTTGATTACACTGGGCCCACACAACCAATCCATATGGGATTTGCGGCAAAATGAATGCACTGTATATAGCCTTCTTTGTGATATGATAAGTATGGCGATGTCAATGTTTGTGTTTACACGTTTTATTTCGCTCTTGAAGTTTAATTGTTTTTGTGAGTGAATAGTTGTGTATTCATCTTCTGTTGTATATCTTTTTACTGTTTTTTCTTTGGCTTTCAAACTGTGTAAAAACTTTTTCAATTTAATTGCATATATAACATTTATTAGTGATTATACACATTTTCATACCAAATAGTGTTTTTTTTTATTTTTTTAGATAATATAGTGTATAAATCAAAAAAGTGGATATACCATTGTGTTCCTCTCTGAGAGGCGCGAATTAAACCTCGCGGTGACATATACCTAACTTTACTCAATTCACTGAAAAACTGTTTTTTCATGAATCGTGAAAATCTGAAAACTGTTAGAAAATTCTTGTGATATATCATTTGGATTCTGTTTTTTGTGCTCATTTCAGATCTGTGACTTTTATTTGATTGTTGCGTTTGGTTTTTGAGTTATACTTAAATATCAATATTTTTACTCATATTTTGTGAGGGAAGTGTTGCGCTGCTTTTATGAACTATCGTGTACTTTAAAGACCATGATCATTGGAAAGTGCTCTTAAAATAGTACAAAAAAAAATCGCTATAGCATTAGCCTAGCTAAAAGTTTGAAGAAGATATTTCAGTGTATAACAATTTTTCAATACATCTACCCACTCCATATTGGGTTTCGTTTGCAATTTCACCTGGCGTCGAACTCTCAAGAATTATATTCTTGTAGTTGCTGAGAATTTCACTTCTTCTTTATGTAAGATGGATCTTAATACATCATCTGAGGGATTTTCAGGACCGAGCGGTCTTCTGCCAAGCATTATGACGGACTCACCTCACGCATTCATAAGGAATGCTCAGACTCAGGTGCAAATTATCTCTTCCACTATGTTGGCTGAGAATAGCCGTTTGAATAACGAGTTGAGGAGGCAAGTAGCCGATGCAGTCAACAATATACTGGCAGATGTTGGCCATCTTTCGGTGATCATTGCTTCACTGCAAACAGAAAATTCCCACCTAAAGGTTGCACTTATAGAGGAGAAAGACCGTAATAATAGAATAACTATGCCGCAGGTACAGCCTACATTATATTCCAAATCAGATGTATCCAACACGGAGAATGAGTCTGATTCGTATGCGCGTCGTGCTGGTGCGCCCGATGGACATGTTGCCGCTGCTGTTTTCAGTTCTGACAGACCCGATAACTTGATAAATAACCGAGTGACCACAGGAGGTAGACCTGCCAGATTGCGTCAAACTCGAACAATAATTCGTGGAGTCGGAGGTGCAGACGAAGAATTAATTGCAGCAAGTAAAGAAAGGCATATCCATGCATTTTATTTTAGGGCAGGTACAACTAATAATCAAGTTCAAAATTACATGCTGTAGAAACTTCCTGAATGTACGTCTATCAAAATCGAGAACGTCATTACGAAAAGTGAGAACTACGCTTCATTTAGGATTACAGTCCCTGAAGATTTTTATGAACGTTGGATGAAGCCTGACATGTGGCCTCCGAATATAGCTATAAACCAGTGGTTCTTTCGGAGATCGAGAGGTCGACGGTCGGAAACAAAGGAAACCAACGCCATATTTCGGAGAGAATCTCAGGCGGCGACAACAGCAACTATCCCAGAGCAATCGCAATAATAGTGTGAATATTAATTTACTCTATTCAAATGTCAGGGGGCTCAACACGAAGACACGTGAATTTGTTTGTAGTCTTCTTGCACAAAGTATGAACATTATCGCCTTGACAGAGACGTGGCTTCATCCTGGAGTGTTTGATGCGGAATTATTCGATGACAGGTATACTGTGTTTCGTAGAGACAGACAATCACGAGGTGGAGGTGTAGCTTTGGCTGTTTACTCTAAACATTTACAAGCAGTACAGAGAATGAATATCATGGAAACGGACGGCGAGGACATGTGGATAAGACTTGCATTTAAACGAGTGACTATTTTTGTTTGTGTTGTGTATTTCCCCCCTAATTCAGACCGAGATTCCTTCTCAAATTTCTTTGAAAAGCTGGAAATGTCAAGAAATATTTTAAATGACAAATACATCCTAATATTGGGAGATTTTAACTTGCATTCTTGTAACTATTCTAGTGACGAATTGTCTTTTTTGGAATCTTTCAATTTGAAACAACTAAATCACATTAAAAATTTTAATAATCGTATTTCGGATTGTGTATATACAAATATTAATGACAATTTAGTGGTAGTTAATAGGCACGATTTTCCATTAGTTGCCGAGGATGCACATCATCCGACGCTCAGAGTGAACATCGCATTGCCATCCCATAATATAAAATATTTTAATACTCATAGCAATAATATCAGATTAAGATGGAAGTTCCATGAACACGGCATTGCGTCTCTTAAAGAAAAAATAGCGGAGCACACTTGGGCTGAGGTTTACAGTGCAACGAACATTGACGACGCTGTTGAGGGTTTTTACTCGATTATAAATAGTATTTTTGACGATTGTTTTGGTTCTTATGCGAACAATTATTGTAATGATTATCCTCGATGGTTTTCCCGAAACTTGATTAAAAATATAAAGAAAAAACACTTTTTCCACAAGCTATGGAAGAAGACAAAATCTTCTCTGGCATACTCTAGATATTCGGAATATTCGTTTTTTTTTTTTTTATTGTTTATATCTAGACCTACTTAAGGTACTATTTTTGTATTGTATGTTATGACATGTATGTAATGTTCTCTCCCACTGCTCACCGAAAAGGTCAAACACTGTAATGGTGAGCAGTGTTCATCTTTAAAATGAATAAAATAAATGTCCAAATATTTCAGCTCTTCTCATTATACCAACAATAGGACCCACTTTTTTCTTTATACAATCTATGCGTTTATTCCACGCCAGCTGTGACTTCTTCCAGTTGTGCACTGTTTGCCACGATGCTTAGATTTATTGCTTCTTTGTTCCTCTGTTTAATGATCATATATTTGGTTTTTTGAATGTTAATTGTAAGATGATTGTAACAAAGCCATGAAGTGTATTTTTCAAGGTCACAATTCGTCATATCCCTAGAATAACGTGGCATCTCGAAAAATAGCCAAAATGACATTTTAATGCCATTTAGTAGAGCATGAAAAGATCTTTCGATTGGTGTATAAATAGTGTAATTTTACCCATTAATTTCTGAAATATTTTTTTGATAAAACGAAGTATCTACTTTTATTGCGTAGAATACCGCAGCATCAGCAAATAACGTCACTTTATCATGAACATTTACAGCGGCACAGCTCGTGGAGGTCGCGACGCATCAAGAGACCCGTCGTTGTTCTACGGAATTCCATCGCGCGCGATTCACGATTGTAACATTATCCTTCTCAAAGAGTACTTTTATATTGTTGTAATCAATCTTTTCACTCTTTTTATATATATTCAACTTATTTTATAGTAATTATTATCGTTTTAAATATATTTTTTTTATAAAATGCTTAAAAAATACAAAATTAATGCTGGATTTAGCCAAAAAGTATTTACAATAGACAACATCTTAAAACGGCGATGTGCAAAAACAAAGTAAAGAAACGTTTCAAAACTTCTTTGGAGATTCAACATACGGTAAGTCACTATATACTACATCCATTAATTTTTATTTCATAAGTAAAATCTTGATTTTTACGATTAGTGTTAATGTATTTTTAACCATGTTAACGATTAAAAATGTCATGTTCATACTTATGACATTATTCTTTGGACAATAAGAAAACTCTTTCACTATTTATAAAAGAAAACAAAAATATATTATTATGATATTATTTTGGCAAATATGCTGTTGAATTTAGAGTTATTACGTGTTCCAAAAAATATGTCGGATAAATGATTACTTCAGTATTCTTGAGAGAACCAAAAATTGCCAGAGACTGTATATCTATAAGCGACGTTGTTCTTCGGAAATCGGTTAAGTTTCTTTAGTCGGTTCTATTCATATGGCATTATTTTACGGACTCAATTTTACACACGACGTTATTCAATTGAAAATTTTAATAATTATCCATAATTTTACTGTTTATTAAACTTAAACTTGTTATGTCCATTATTTTATTATAAAATATCGATAAATTTTTCAATTTTTTTTATAACCACATTAAATTTTCAATTAATTATATTGTATATAGCCTATACCTACATACCTTCTTGTTACCTCTTAAAATTACTAAGAAGTATTTTTTATGGAAATTTACGTATACTCAACTACTTTTTACTATTTTAATGATTATTTATTTATAGAATGGGTTCATTCACCATTACCACAAGAAGTTTTTAAAGTTATAGAAGAGATGATGACAGTTTTAGGTGAAAAAGTAGTTTTCGCAGTGAGGACGAGCGAAGACAAATACATTTAAAAAAACTGGTTCTACTTCTTTACTTAAATACCAAAAAGGTATGTAATAAAATATACAAAAAATCTATATTTTAATGAACATTCGAAAAATATTAATTCATCTAATGCAACAATTTAACAATGTTTAATTACAGTGTATCACCCAAAAATTATTGCAATATACCAGGATGAAGTTATTGTAATCCTTCAAATACAATCGAAGATGCTCCTTTATTGCCGTCGGCGGTTAAGCTAGAAGATGCGGAGTCGTTGCCTGCACCAAAAAACATTTATATTACCCCAGTTCCTTTATCCAGTCATAATCAAAATGAATGTCGCGATCCATTTAGTGTTTAACACGATACAGATGGCACAGTATTTTTTATTCGAAGATTTAAAAAAATAAACGAAAAATTAAGTAAGTATGGTCATTGGAAGGACGTTGTTAGAAAAAGGCTAAAATGATCAAGGAAACGATATTATATTAAAAAGGAGAAATTGGTTGAAGAAAAAAAATACAACCGCTATGCTCATACAAATTTAAATGCTCAACTAAAGATATCAGAAGATAAAGATGTTTTTAATTTTAAGGAATTATTGAACACACGGTGAATGAAAAAGTGGCATGAAATAATAGAAAAGAAATTTGTGTTACGTTGAACGCACCGAAAAATAAAATGATCTATAAGTAAGTATGATAAAGAACGAAGATAACCAAATAATTTTAGCAACAAAAGAAACAAGAACTATTATATCAACGAATGCTTATTCATCACAATATGTCACAGGTTACAAAAAATACAAAGATCTTGTTGATCTATGTGTAAAAACTATTATACCTGTGAAATATCATGATTTTAAAGCCATTAACACACCAAGGTGAAATAATGTCTTCTAATGAAGAAGATTCTTCTGAAGATTCATTCGTATTATTATTTTTTTTTTTTTATTCCCAAAAAATCCAAAAAAAACATAAGCATTTTACAATGTGTGTATATACATATATATAATTTGTATAAAAGGTTTATTACCTCACTAGACGAGAGTCTGTGCTGAGGCAATACTACTTAATGTAAAAAGAAAAAGAAACCGTGCACCCATCAACCATATATGAAGTTTTCAACCTGCATTAGAAAATCGCAAATACAGAATAGGCACGCACACAAAATAGAACACACATACATTCATTAAGTCCTTTCAGCACATTTCACAAGCATCATCTATCACCAATTAAACCATTCGTAGCTGCAAAAAACAAAAATAATAACTACTCCGCAACACGTCGTCCAACTCAGAAGTCCCTATCTTAAAATTTGCATTAGCGCACTCTCCGATTCGTCAATTCCAACCCGCATCAGCCATTGGTTAACTAGCCTCTTTTATGCTTCTACATATTATTAAATGTATTTATAAAAATATATTTTATAATTTTTTATGTTATATTGTATATTACCCCCCTGCTTATTGATTTTAGACTACCTAATAACAAAAAGTACCTACTTACCTAGTAGGTACACACATTTTTCATTATTAATCTTTCTATTATAGAATATGTATATAATATGTGGAAGACCCTCTCATACCGTGTTCCGTTCCTTCTGAGCAGAGCTTCGAGGGAGTTGGACATGGTTTGGGAGGTCATAAGCATTGCACATGATTGAGCACAATGGAGAGCTCTTGTTGCCTCCTTATGCTCCTGAGTGGAGCTCAAAGGAAGTATTGATATATTTAGTGATATAATATGTTACTAGATATTATTTTTTTATTAACAATTTGAAATTTATTTCAATAATTTTAAAACTTATAAATTATAGTAATTTTGTAAAAATTTATATAAGTTTGTGAATTACAACCTACAACCACATCCTTTTACTAAAAAATCATCATACCTATGAAATAAACAGGTTGAGCATCCTTCAGAATAATAAACATAACTATAGAAAATAAAAATGTTTTAAGAAATCAGATACTACATCAGAATAGTCCAAAGAAAAATGACGCATTACTGAATGCGTCGCTTACCAAAGAAGTTTCCTCCATAGAAGAATGCAGTATGTCCATGTATTACAGTTGTAAGAAAAATAATGTCCCGAGAATAACGTAGTTTCTGACTCTTTCGCTATTTTTCCAGAAGATATAAATAATTTATTTAATTCTAAATTATCATATGGTTAAATAATTATTAGTCAACATATAAGCCAAATTTGAAGACAATTTGTTAATAAATAGTAAAGATATTTGAAAAAAATCACACCAAAAACTTTAAACGGCTCTCCTGTAAAGTTGCTAAAATCCAGATACGTCGTTATTCTAGGGATATGACGAATTACTTGTCATTTCTAATTCTCTTGGGCTATCACCACTATAAACTATGCAAGTATCATCCGCAAATGTGAAGTATCTTCCCGTGAGTTCAGCAAATCACAAATTATCAGTATAGAGTAAGAAGAACAATGAACCCAGAATCGATCCCTGAGGGACCCCAGTGCCAACCACACATTCACCACTAACAACCCCATCGTTGACCGTAACAGCAGTTCTTTCACTTAGGTAACTTTCAAGTTCAATGAATCAGGACATTTAAAGGCACATGTGCGAACACATAGTGGTGAAAAACCATACGAGTGTAATACATGCCGCAAAAAGTTCAATTATTCGGGACATTTATTGAGACATGCGAACACATAGTGGTGAAAACCCATATGAATGCAATATATGCCGCAAAAATACAATCAATCTGGAAGTTTAAAGATACATCGCCTGATTGCGAGAAGACTGTGATATCTCAAAAAATCTAATTTTACAAGAAGCCACTTTTAAACTTTTGAAATGAAATAAAAACCAAACATTTAGATTTTTTTATTGTAGAACTAAAACTATTAATTAAGCTTTACAAAAAACGGAATTGTTTAATAATTTAAATGTTTATGGCATAAATTTATGTCACGTTTTTACTGAAAATACCTATGTAGAAAAAATCTTGTAACAATCTAATTTATCACATTGTAAATGATTATTTTTTATTTGGAAAGTATAGCGTTATTTTACAAAAACTCCTTGTTAATAAATTCATTTATTCCAATTGAAAACAATTTCTAATAATTTTTCTAGTAAATGAAAGATAAAATTTTAGTTGGTTTATTTTCTACCAAGGCAAAATGAGACCCACAAAATATTTATCTCAAAGAGCGTTTTTATCAAAAGTAGGTATTATGTGAATAAAAATAATAAAGAAAAGTGAATTCATTTATAAAAAAAATAAAGAACTTTCTTAGAACTATGTAAACTTCTCTTGGTTACCCCTTAAGGTGTACCCGACCTCCCTTTCTCTCCAATAAGCAGGGAAGATCAGTAGCCCTAGTATAAGTTTTCGATTATCGAATATCGAAACGATCATCGAAAGAGTTTCGAAAATTTCCCATTCAAAAACGATTCGATCGTTTGACTTTAGAACACTATTTGCACGCCTGTAAGCGCTTATTAGCGTGCAATAAGTTTTCGATAAAACTCGTACTAGCTCCACAGATTTTTCTAGCACTAGAAAGACAACGCTTTAAGTTTTAAATAAATCGTTCACCTATGCCACAGCTATAAAGACTACTGGGCACAGACTACTTCTACTGGGTGTGGGCTGTAGTGACTAGCGCATTGTCCTGATGGAAAGGATGGGAATCTTTATATATAAAGTCAAATGATGATTATTTAATTAACTAACTTAATTAAATTAAGAAAAGGTTACTCAGCTGAGATTAAGTCCTTTCAGTCATAATACCCCCTGTCCCTCTCGCTTTATATCTTTCCTTATCGCCTCATGGGGAAACCTATTGAGCACCAAGTGGTCCCTCCACTTCAGACCCACCCACAGGTCCTCTGGTCTTCACATATACTTTTAATCCAACTGTCGATTTGTTGAAGAGAAATTATTTCTCAAGACAGATCGGCAGTATCGAGCGATACGTGAGATTTGTATGGCCAGGTCTAAATTTTAAACGTTGTGCACCAACAAACCAAAGACAATAAGTATGAGACATTTACAAACATGGATATAGTCATATCCTGGCGCCAGCAGTCGCAGCCTTTAAATTTGTTTGCTCTCTTGTTCTCAATAATTTCCAACTTTTGTCTCTATTTTCCATTAATTATTATTAAATATCTACTTGTTGCATACGTGAGATTTTTCGACATGTTGAGAATTCTCATGATTAGGAGTTTCGGAGACTTAAACATTACCACCTAATGGCGAAAGTTGTTAACGTAAAGTGATCACACTAAGCCAGCCTTCGAAATAACAGTAGAAGACGGTCGTAAGCCCGTAGTGGTTTGTTCCATTTAAAAATCGAACATCAGTTATGAATCGTTAGTCAAAATATTTAAATATTTATAGTTAAAATATTCGTTTAGATTTTAAAGGGTTTTTTCAAACTTTGACGACAAAAAACACCAACTTAGAGGCTTCGCAGCATATACACGGATTTTAAAAAAGCGTTCGATAAGGTCGATCACACTACTGCTGCATAAGATGGCCTTTCATAGTATCCATGGCGACCTCCTAAGACTGATTGAATCCTACTTGACTAATCGCCTAATGACGGTAGCATTAAACGGGTATAATTCTGATTGTGTGACGGTAACATTAGGACTCAGGAGTACCGCAGAGATCCATTCTTGGTCCACTGTTGTTCGCCGTGTTATAAATGACATAAACTAAACAGTTGCTTTCTTAACTCTAAATTCTTACTTTTTGCTGACAACTTAAAAGTTTTCCGTCGTATAAATAGTGAGATTGATGCGGTCAAACTTAACGAAGACCTGACAAGACTACGATTACTGTAATAAAAACAAACTAGAACTTAATTTGGCTAAATTTAACTATATTACATTCACCAAAAATAAAAACATCATTAAACATACATACATTATAAACGGCTACAAACTGACACACCTGTCCCAGATATGTGACCTGGGGGTGATTTTCGACAGCAAATTACATTTTGACGCACATAGGGAATCCAATCCCGCATCAAATTCGCGATCCCGCAAGCCTGCGGGATTGGTGACCTCAATCCCGCGAAATCAGCGGGATTGACATTTCTTTGTTTGAAGTAGTTTATTATTATTAAGAAAACGATGAAATAAAAATAAGTATGCATTTTTTTAATTATTAGAAGTGTTAGCAATTGAAAATAATGATATTTTAGAGGTAGGTGTAAAAAAATCTGCTTCTTTTAAGGAAAGATTTAATACAACATTTGAACGCTTAAGCATTTAGCATTATGATTCGTATTGACGAATGAATTATTGATTTAAGAGGCACAAAAACTAGTTAGTTTTTTTCTGATAATACTTCCGAAGAAACCATAAAGTGTCTAAACGTTGTAGACGAAATTGAGTTTACATAATTGTAAGCAGTTTCCAAGTAGAGAGGTGAGCGTTATAACGAAAGCTGATAAAAATATTCGATAAATAAAAATAAGTTATTCTCGTTATTCGTATTAAACGATTTGTAAATATATCAGAGTTATGTCTTTACTGAATGACTTTTTAGCGAAATTATACATTAACGCCAACGGAGATCAAATTTTCGAAATGATTTTTTTTGTAGGAAAGTCTTTCCGGATACTACTGAAATAAATAAGCTTTAAGCCTTTAAAAATAACGTTATTTAAAATTTATGAAACGGCTATAAAGTTTATGAATTTAAGCCGTAATTCCCACCTCTACAACATCCAAGTGCTTTCCCTTATTCCCTCCACATCAGATCAAGAGAATTATCTCGAGTGGGTACGGATACAGGCACAACAGGTCTAGACTCAGCTATCCATTTGGTACGGAGACTACGTTCTCATTCATTTTCTAGTGTAAGCGAAGGATCATCATTTAACAGATACGTTAAAGTTATGCCTTTTTTAACGTCGTTAATGTCGTTGTCATCAACTTGCTGGTGTTCAGTTTCTTGTTGGACCTGCGCGTCTGACAGCATTCTCTCTATTCAACACACACATTTCAATTTTTACTTTGCTCAGATAAATGGATCGTCCACCACATTTGTAGATCCTGAATCTTTTTCTAGATATTTTACGGTAGTCATTGATGTACTTACTTAATCCACGATCGCTCCCCGTGTGGAGCATATGGACCCCACGAAGTTCCTCCAAGCCTCTCTATCTTGCGCCAGTTGCACAGCTTCATCCCAGCTCAGTCCAGCATCTCGTAGAACCGCAGTGAATGCCCGCATCATTGTTAATTTCGGCCTGCCTCGCCTTCTTGTCCCATTCGGATTGTAGTAAAGACTTGCATATTCAAGACTCTCGGGGGACATGCGGAGAACATGGCCAAGCCAGCTCAATTTGCGATTCTGGATCACTGAGGTGATTCGCTGTTGTGACATAGTGGTACCATCTAATCCCCAAAATCTGTCGCAGAAATCTATTCTTAACACTAAGCCTCTTCTTTTGTTGAGGCTTCATCAGATGCCAGGATTCACAACCATATAACGGCCATTGATGTACGGCGTTCTTTTATCCGATGAGATAGCGACACTATAAGTTCCTGGCTTATCCTGGTATTTTGTCGATCAATTTGGTTTCTGCATTAACTAACAATGCATCACGCAGTTACCTTCTTTGACAATTTACTACGCTCGATACTGAATCTCCTACCGTGGGAGAATCCCTAGCCATAATTCAAATGACATTGATTTTGTTCCGTTCCGATACAGGATTCTCACAACACAAAATATAAATTCAAAACTTACTTAGTTGTACCTAACATAAAAACTGAAAGTATAGTTATTTTCCATGTGAATTTCAAAGAAAAGTCCCGTTTTTCCAGCTAAAGTTGACAAATCTTTCATTAATGAGATTGTACAGGATGTAATAAATAATCAGAACTTCATCTGAGCCCATTCTTATTGTTTATTATTTTTTCCTTTTCAGTCCCGCAAACGTGCGCATTTGCGGGATCCGCGGTTTGCGGGATTGGATTCCCTAGACGCACATATTGAAGAAATGATTAAAAGATGTAACATGACATTAGGATTTATCCTTAGAGCATCTTCTGACTTCAAAAATAACCAATCATTAGTGCAGCTGTTTACTACACTTATCCGATCCAAACTAGAATACTGTTCACCAATTTGGAATCCATTTTATGACAGATTTAAATAGATTGAAAAATTTCAGCGTAAGTTCGTTCGTATTGGCGAACGTAAATTTCGCGGCTTTGTATCGACAGGTTTGATGAGCCCCTATAAGAGACGTGAACTCATCGATGCGTGTATGCTGCATAAGATTTGTACATCTGTTGTAGACGAGCCCACATTGTTGGCCGATGTCGATCTGTGCGTGCCGTCACAGAGACGGTATTTTAGACCGTTCCAAATAAACCAACACTTAACTAATGCAGATTGTAGCAATCCACTGCATAGAATGAAGCACAACTACAATGAAAAGTACTCTGACATTGACATATTTGCACCACATAGTTTTAAGAATTCTGTTCTCAGTTTACTACTCCATAATGAGTGATCTGTTTAACAACTTTACAATTTTAATGTCAATTAACTGTCACCCTTTTCCCTTCCTCTCCCATTCCTTTCCTCTATCCCTTCTTTGTGATTGATGCTTTGTTTATTTCTTTGATTTGAACCTTTTATTTTTTAATTGTTTTTTTTTTACTTGTAGGTTAAGTTATTATTAATTATATTGAGAAATTTTATTTTAGACTTTGATTATTACTATTATTATTTTTTTAATATTTTTTGACCTTTGAAGCATTTATGGATCAATCATTGTTATTAATATATGCACACATTTAAGTTGGGCATTACATTTAACTTTTCATTTGTTTGTCTTTTTATAGCCCAGATGTATATGTTTTGTCTGTTTGTTGTGCCATGGGAAATAAATAAATAAATATGTTCCATACTACAAAACTCGTATACTCAGATTTATGAAATTTTCTTTCAGTCGGGGGTAATCAACCTTTGATTTTTTTCTTAATTTTTTCATACATCTCGAAAACTACGTAGCAACTAGCATCTATACACCACGTCACATGAAGTCTCAACTATCTACATGTCTTAGAGAAGTAACAACACGTACGAGCAAGAAAGGACATTAGTAAGAAACATTACTTAGTTGTCTCTAACATGCTGTGAGTTATTCAAAGAAGTCTTCAATGAACTTCTCATTATTCGCCATGATATTTATTTTTTCATCATATCAAGCTTTCTCAATGTTCAAACCGTCACACAGACAACAACAAATAAGCATCCTCGCATCACCGCTGCAAAGGACTGCTTGCCAACGCCAGAAAACACACTATTGTTATTCTTCCTACGCTGGAACTTCAAATAACCATCGCTACTCACGATCCCCATCAGCAAATGCCACTTTGAGCATGACATGATTGATAAAAAAATATATTGGCATTTCGAGTACACACGCATTCATATGGCAGCACCCATAATTCGACATGAAAATTGACTAGCAATATATAGTCAGCAACAGCAACCAGGATCAGTACTTCTTCATTGGCACAAACTCAAAATCCGTTCTCATTCTCATCAAACATTTATCTGTTACAAAAGCATATTCTTTATCAAGTTTAAGACAATTTACCTTGACTCATCTATGTATCGCAGTGAATTGTTTACATCAGACATTCTTATATCTTATAATAATAAGCAGTGCAATATGATTCTCTGAACGCAACAATAACAAAATTAATAT
The DNA here is from genome assembly GCA_963576905.1 of Mystacides longicornis. Classification (NCBI taxonomy): domain Eukaryota; kingdom Metazoa; phylum Arthropoda; class Insecta; order Trichoptera; family Leptoceridae; genus Mystacides; species Mystacides longicornis. The sequence goes on from OY756432.1 coordinate 3,867,021, forward strand.
TATCCAGAAATACTTTGATGACTAGCGGTGGTAATTTGATAATGCGAACGTGATTTTAACAGACTTAATTTAAACGATAAGATCTCAGTACGAGACGCATTGTTCGTACCAATCTTTTTCTTCGCGCATTGGACAGCAGAGAGGACCTTATCATGGATATCTTCATGAACATGATAGCTTCCACGCTGAACCTCGTGACTCCGTCACTGGAAAGGGGGGCCTGTAGCAGCCATGTTTCGCATGACGACATCATCAACCAATAGTGTTTCTCCATGATGTCGACATCCAGTAGCAGCCTGCCACATCGTACAAAGCCGCACAACTATCAGTCACCAGTCTGCATACAGAGAACACGCACCCGGCACCACCGTCCGTCTCGAGAAGCGCATCGCGGTGCGTTAATATTTTTTTTATTTGGGATTTATTATCGCACGAGATATTGCCAAGATATTTGAAGACTTTTGAAGTCAGCCGATTGGAACAACTCAAGTTTGTAAAAAAGGATCAGACGAAAGAGAAAACAATACATGATTTTGAACATTTGTATAGAAATTATTAAAAAATAAATAAATAAAATCTTTCTTTATTTCTCGCACGCAAATATTTTACGAACAATAAAGACATACAAATAATAATTACGATAAAAAAAATCTAAAGGGAAAATAAAAGAGTATTCACAGAGCACCAGAAATTATCGAGTGTATTTACTGCTTAAAATGATTAAAATTCCACAAATCATAATTGTTTTTTTTATATATTTGATGAAAAAATAAATGTCAAAAAATAATGGCCGCTACAAGCTTTTTTCTATCTCCGCGCGACTTTAAAATAATATTCGGCAGTGTCCGTCCACTACTCTTTCTTCCGAGCGATGTTCCAAATTAACGGCAAATCGAGGTGATCTTTCAAAAATACAATGAAAACAATATTTATTTGTGTTGGCAAACCTTACTATTTCCGGCGTAAAAATTAACTACATTGCGTTATCGCGTTACGTACTCGCGCTAACTACAAATATAGTTAAGCCGTGGTTATGTGTAGTTAGATCGATGTGTGGTTAGTCGTGCTATAGCAAAAGTTACGAACTCACTACCCGACTACCCTGGTTCACCCGACTAAAATTTGGTTTGGCAACACTGCTCACTACGTCAATGCTGTCATTCTTGCTCCAGCTATTTGAGTTAAGAATTGAGCTTTATGCCTACATACTTGTTAAATCTGTGTAAAAGAATCATTTTAAATATCTTAGAACAATGGATACTAAATCCAAAAATGATAATGACTTTTATGAGAGTGGTGTAATCTTCATTTACAAATTGGACGAAAATGAAATAGAAAACTTTTTACTAAAATATGTCTCTTTAAAGTCACAAGATAATAATAATGTCAAAGGAAATGTTATTGGTAATTTGAGAAAACAAAAAATGCGAATTCAGAGTGGAGAAAAACCATACGACGAAAATAAATGCCGCATAAAAGACAGTGAAACGGGAAATTTAAAGGGACATATGCGAATAAATAGTGGTAAAAAATCATACGAGTGTAATATATGCCGTAAAAAGTTCAATAGACCAGATAATTTAAATATACATATGCGAACACATAGTGGAGAAAAACAATACGAGTGTAATATATGCCGCAAAAAGTTCAATTATTCGGGACATTTAATGAGACATATACGAACACATAGTGGTGAAAACCCATATGAATGTAATATATGCCGTAAGAAGTTCAATAGACTAGATAATTTAAATATACATATGCGAATACATAGTGGAGAAAAACCATATGAATGCAACATATGCCGCAAAAATTTCAGTAATTCAGGAACCTTCAAGATACATATGCGAACGCATAGTGGTGAAAAACCATACGAGTGTAATATATGCCGCAAAAAGTTCAATTATTCGGGACATTTAATGAGACATATACGAACACATAGTGGTGAAAACCCATATGAATGTAATATATGCCGTAAGAAGTTCAATAGACTAGATAATTTAAATATACATATGCGAACGCATAGTGGTGAAAAACCATATGAATGTAATATATGCCGTAAAAAGTTCAATAGACCAGGTAATTTAAATATACATATGCGAACACATAGTGGTGAAAAACCATACGAGTGTAATATATGCCGCAATAACTTCAGTAATTCAGGAACCTTAAAGACACATATGCGAACGCATAGTGGTGAAAAACCATATGAATGTAATATATGCCGTAAAAAGTTCAATATACCAGATAATTTAAATATACATATGCGAACACATAGTGGAGAAAAACCATACGAGTGTAGTATATGCCACAAAAAGTACAATCAATCTGGACATTTAAAGATACATATGCGAACGCATAGTGGAGAAAAACCATACGAGTGTAGTATATGCCGCAAAAAGTACAATCAATCTGGACATTTAAAGATACATATGCGAACGCATAGTGGTGAAAAACCATACGAGTGTAGTATATGCCGTAAAAAGTTCAATATACCAGATAATTTAAATATACATATGCGAACACATAGTGGAGAAAAACCATACGAGTGTAGTATATGCCACAAAAAGTACAATCAATCTGGACATTTAAAGATACATATGCGAACGCATAGTGGAGAAAAACCATACGAGTGTAGTATATGCCGCAAAAAGTACAATCAATCTGGACATTTAAAGATACATATGCGAACGCATAGTGGTGAAAAACCATATGAATGCAAAATATGCCGCAAAAAATACAATGAATCTGGATATTTAAAGATACATATGCGAACACATAGTGGAGAAAAACCATACGAGTGTAATATATGCCGCAAAAAGTTCAGTATTTCAGGAAACTTAAAGACACATATGCGAACGCACAGTGGTGAAAACCCATATGTTCCCAAAGTTCAATAGATAGTGGTGAAAAACCATACGAGTGTAATATATGCCGCAATAACTTCAGTAATTCAGGAACCTTAAAGACACATATGCGAACGCATAGTGGTGAAAAACCATATGAATGTAATATATGCCGTAAAAAGTTCAATAGACCAGGTAATTTAAATATACATATGCGAACACATAGTGGTGAAAAACCATACGAGTGTAATATATGCCGCAATAACTTCAGTAATTCAGGAACCTTAAAGACACATATGCGAACGCATAGTGGTGAAAAACCATATGAATGTAATATGTGCCGTAAAAAGTTCAATAGACCAGATAATTTAAATATACATATGCGAACACATAGTGGAGAAAAACCATACGAGTGTAGTATATGCCGCAAAAAGTACAATCAATCTGGACATTTAAAGATACATATGCGAACGCATAGTGGTGAAAAACCATACGAGTGTAATATATGGCGCGAGAAGTTCAATGAATCAGGTGAATTAAAGGGACATATGCGAACGCATAGTGGTGAAAAACCATATGAATGTAATATATGCCGTAAAAAGTTCAATAGACCAGATAATTTAAATATACATATGCGAACACATAGTGGAGAAAAACCATACGAGTGTAATATATGCCGCAATAACTTCAGTAATTCAGGAACCTTAAAGACACATATGCGAACGCATAGTGGTGAAAAACCATATGAATGTAATATATGCCGTAAAAAGTTCAATAGACCAGATAATTTAAATATACATATGCGAACACATAGTGGAGAAAAACCATACGAGTGTAGTATATGCCGCAAAAAGTACAATCAATCTGGACATTTAAAGATACATATGCGAACGCATAGTGGTGAAAAACCATACGAGTGTAATATATGGCGCGAGAAGTTCAATGAATCAGGTGAATTAAAGGGACATATGCGAACGCATAGTGGTGAAAAACCATATGAATGTAATATATGCCGTAAAAAGTTCAATAGACCAGATAATTTAAATATACATATGCGAACACATAGTGGAGAAAAACCATACGAGTGTAATATATGCCGCAATAACTTCAGTAATTCAGGAACCTTAAAGACATATATGCGAACGCATAGTGGTGAAAAACCATATGAATGTAATATATGCCGTAAAAAGTTCAATAGACCAGATAATTTAAATATACATATGCGAACACATAGTGGTGAAAAACCATACGAGTGTAATATATGCCGTAATAAGTTCAATAGACCAGATAATTTAAATATACATATGCGAACACATAGTGGAGAAAAACCATACGAGTGTAGTATATGCCGCAAAAAGTACAATCAATCTGGACATTTAAAGATACATATGCGAACGCATAGTGGTGAAAAACCATACGAGTGTAATATATGGCGCGAGAAGTTCAATGAATCAGGTGAATTAAAGGGACATATGCGAACGCATAGTGGTGAAAAACCATATGAATGTAATATATGCCGTAAAAAGTTCAATAGACCAGATAATTTAAATATACATATGCGAACACATAGTGGAGAAAAACCATACGAGTGTAATAGGTATATGCCGCAAGAAGTTCAATGAATCAGGTGAATTAAAGAGACATATATGCGAACGCATAGTGGTGAAAAACCATATGAATGTAATATATGCCGTAAAAAGTTCAATAGACCAGATAATTTAAAGATACATATGCGAACGCATAGTGGTAAAAAAACATACGAGTGTATTATATATGCCGCAAAAACTTCAGTAATTCAGCAACCTTAAAGACACATATGCGAACGCATAGTGGTGAAAAACCATATGAATGCAAAATATGCCGCAAAAAATACAATCAATCTGGACATTTAAAGATACATATGCGAACGCATAGTGGTGAAAAACCATATGAATGTAATATATGCCGTAAAAAGTTCAATAGACCAGATAATTTAAATATACATATGCGAACACATAGTGGTGAAAAACCATACGAGTGTTATATATGCCGCAAAAACTTCAGTAATTCAGGAACCTTAAAGACACATATGCGAACGCATAGTGGTGAAAAACCATATGAATGCAATATATGCCGCAAAAAATACAATCAATCTGGATATTTAAATATACATATGCGAACACATAGTGGAGAAAAAACCATACGAGTGTATACATGCCGCAAAAAGTTCAATTATTCGGGACATTTAATGAGACATGTGCGAACACATGGTGGTGAAAACCCATATGAATGTAATATAATAATATGTCGCAAAAAGTACAATCAATATGGACATTTAAAGATACATATGCGAACGCATAGTGGTGAAAAACCATACGAGTGTAATATATGCCGCAAAAAGTTCAATGAATCAGGTGAATTAAGATACATATATTATTATAATAATAATACAACTTTATTACAACAAAATATGACGAACGAATTGCTGAACGTTAGACAAATTTTTCTCCAGAGACTGACACTATACTATGCTCGAAGGGTTACCGAGATGCCTACCGCTACTCCGGCTCATGGGCGCGTCACTCGTCAGATGGACAGAAGGCTTACTCCAAGACCGCATACGACGTTTTTCCAAAGGTTTTCTAAACTTGGGACCGAAGGTTTTCAACGACACGTGAGTGAAGCCCTGAGACGGGGAGATGGTGGATCGGGGTTCTAGATTAATCGCGGAGCCATTCGAAGCTTTTTGGTGAAATGTTTAAAAAAGAAAATATAAAGAGCTGCTTCTCGAAACTGCTCGAAAACGAGTCGAATTTTACTCTTCTTGGTTGTTGTCATCTCTCTCTTCTAAGTTCTGGATCTTCCACAGGTTATGATTGAATACATGTCGAATTATGCTTTTGACTTGCTTGAATGGGCAGGGTAGAAGGGTCCCTGGACACAACCTGTTGCTCACACATCTCTTGTCCGGCTAGCTTGGCTGAGCAGTTGCTCTCATTATCAAGGAATTGTGAAAGTTCGATGAAGTTTCTCAAAATAGATAAATTAAAGTCCGATTTGCATTGTATACGATTTTTATTTATTGGACGAATATTGTGTTGTTCAATTTAACAATTTAAAGTCTTACATCATTTAAGAACTGGAGACAACCTTTACATATAGGTTTTCGAATATTGTTTATTATGAATTTAATTGTACATAACTTCTATTAACACTGTCTCTCATTATTGTTTGGGAGGCGGCGCGATCAATCCAATTAACAAGAAAAACACTGGACGCCGTATTTTACTATAATTTTATGACAGGGTTGAGTCTATTAATATTTTCTTTGAATTTACATTAAAAATGAGTTTATCACACTATTCACATTATTCTTGTTGAAGGCTTCAGTCAGTTAACTTAACTCTGAAATCACTGTACACGACGAAAGGTTATGGTTATAAAAGTTCTGTAGGTTTTCATTTATTTATAATCTACATCACTGTACTTTTAAACTGTTTGTTATTATTTTTTTACGGCAAATATACTATTAAAAGGTTTGGCGGGAAATTAGCTTGGCGAGGCCCGAAGGACCCCTCGCCTGTCCGTGGGCAGAACCACGTGCTTTCGTCAGAAGCCCGCTCAATTGAATGTGATCGCGCTGTTGTGTAAATAGTTCGCACAGCGAGAGTGAGGAAGATGGAATGAGTGTCCGGTGGTGGGGAAAGTACCCTGTCAATTCTATTTATAGACTTGATACACGGTAAACTTTGATATTATGGCGTGATGGGTCGTAAATAAATTTCCTATCCAACTGTATACTTTCACGAACATGTGAGGGCCCTTTTCTGCATATTATTACCCTATTTTAAAATACCCATTACATTGGTCGATATTGGCATCTATGAATCCGAAAATATGCTCATATAAGCCCTCTCATTTATATTTATATATTTTTTTTTCTCCTTCCCCTAATTATTATCTTTTCTACTATTGTCTTCAATAATCATAATATGTGTAATCGTTCAATTCCTGTCATCTGTTATTCAGTTTGTGCTTTCATGTAGGTATTTTAAATATTATTAATTTTTTAGTTTTATATTTTCTGTAATTTTATATAACGTTCTTATTTATCTTTTGTGTTTTTCTATGGATTTGCTGTTTTTATGCTTTTAAAATTGAAATATTTTGTGTATTTTTATTAATTTTAATTTTTTGCATTTAGTCGTATGTTTTGGATCTTATTTTGTAATTATTATATTATAACTTGTAATTTTATTTTATAATCTAATTAAAATTTTACTATTTTATTAACTGACTTGTTTTAACTGACTAATTTTACGACTTCCGGTACTTTCATTTATGTTTTTTCGGTAGCATTTTATTACATGCAATAAGATTTTACTCTTTACTGAGTCATGTTTAACATTTTTATTTATTTTGTATTTTTTGTATTCTGTCCTGACGTGCTTTTACTTAACTTGAGCATGTATTGTATATTTTTTTTGTGGCTTTTCAAGAGGAAGGGTATTGCTTCGGACACCACTCGACACAGGCTATGCCTATTGCCGAGGTTGCACTTGAATGTATTCATTTAACTTGAATGTTTTAATTGCGTTTGTACTGTTTTTACATGTCATATTTTGTTGTAATAAAGTTGTATTATTATTATATATGTATCTTAATTCACCTGATTCATTGAACTTTTTTGAACATTGAACAAAATATAGGTATGATTTCAAGAATTTTGGTAAAAAACTGAGAAATTTGTAAAAAGCAATGCCGGATTTAAAATGACCTATGTGGATTTTTTTAATGTAGATAAGTATTATTAAACTCTCAACAGCAAAAATGAAAAGATAAAATAATTAAAATAGGGTTAAGTCAAAACATAAAAGAAAATAAAAACTCCTAGACAGCATAATATGTATGCTGGTATGAAGGAGCACAGACAACAGTTATCAACACTACAAGAAATAAAATTAAAAACATAAAGAAAATCACAATACGCACAATAATGTGCCTACATGGTAGATGTCCAGTCTTCGCCTACACTTCTCCTCTCCCGCACATATTTTTTCAATTTCTTTGTGAATAGTTGTTTATTATTAATATTTTTTATGCTTTCAGGCAAATCATTACAGAGCTTGGATAAAGAATATAAGAATCCAAATTTTGTTATATTTGTTCTTGGCATAATAAACCTTAGTTCATCCCTTATTCTTGTATTATATCTGTGGGTTTTGTAATTTCTCGTATAAGATTGGTTGGTCTTTATCAATGTGTTCGTAATACTGAACATCATCTTGTTCTTCTCAATAAATACAATCTCTTCTAATGTACTTGCCTCTGTGATTTCATATACATTTTTTGTTCTGGTATAGGTACTTGTTGAGCCCATGTGTAATCTTGAGGGATTTGTTCATAACTCTTTTAATTTCGTCCCTAAGTCGTTGATTACACTGGGCCCACACAACCAATCCATATGGGATTTGCGGCAAAATGAATGCACTGTATATAGCCTTCTTTGTATGATAAGTATGGCGATGTCAATGTTTGTGTTTACACGTTTTATTTCGCTCTTGAAGTTTAATTGTTTTTGTGAGTGAATAGTTGTGTATTCATCTTGTGTTGTATATCATTTTTACTGTTTTTTCTGTGGCTTTCAAACTGTGTAAAAACTTTTTCAATTTAATTGCATATATAACATTTATTAGTGATTATACACATTTTCATACCAAATAGTGTTTTTTTGGATTTTTTTGGATAATATAGTGTATAAATCAAAAAAGTGGATATATCATTGTGTTCCTCTCTGAGAGGCGCGAATTAAACCTCGCGGTGACATATACCTAACTTTACTCAATTCACTGGAAAACTGTTTTTTCATGAATCGTGAAAATCTGAAAACTGTTAGAAAATTCTTGTGATATATCATTTGGATTCTGTTTTTTGTGCTCATTTCAGATCTGTGACTTTTATTTGATTATTGCGTTTGGTTTTTGAGTTATACTTAAATATCAATATTTTTACTCATATTTTGTGAGGGAAGTGTTGCGCTGCCTTTATGAACTATCGTGTGCTTTAAAGACCATGATCATTGGAAAGTGCTCTTAAAATAGTACAAAAAAGTTCGCTATAGCATTAGTCTAGCTAAATGTTTGAAGAAGATATTTCAGTGTATAACAATTTTTCAATACAGACATCTACCCACTCCATATTGGGTTTCGTTTGCAATTTCACCTGGCGTCGAACTCTCAAGAATTAAATTCTTGTAGTTGCTGAGAATTTCACTTCTTCTTTATGTAAGATGGATCTTAATACATCATCTGAGGGATTTTCAGGACCGAGCGGTCTTCTGCCAAGCATTATGACGGACTCACCTCACGCATTCATAAGGAATGCTCAGACTCAGGTGCAAATTATCTCTTCCACTATGTTGGCTGAGAATAGCCGTTTGAATAACGAGTTGAGGAGGCAAGTAGCCGATGCAGTCAACAATATACTGGCAGATGTTGGCCATCTTTCGGTGATCATTGCTTCACTGCAAACAGAAAATTCCCACCTAAAGGTTGCACTTATAGAGGAGATAGACCATAATAATAGAATAACTATGCCGCAGGTACAGCCTACATTATATTCCAAATCAGATGTATCCAACACGGAGAATGAGTCTGATTCGTATGCGCGTCGTGCTAGTGCGCCCGATGGACATGTTGCCGCTGCTGTTTTCAGTTCTGACAGACCCGATAACTTGATAAATAACCGAGTGACCACGGGAGGTAGACCTGCCAGATTGCGTCAAACTCGAACAATAATTCGTGGAGTCGGAGGTGCAGACGAAGAATTAATTGCAGCAAGTAGAGAAAGGCATATCCATGCATTTTATTTTAGGGCAGGTACAACTAATAATCAAGTTCAAAATTATATGCTGAAGAAACTTCCTGAATGTACGTCTATCAAAATCGAGAACGTCATTACGAAAAGTGAGAACTACGCTTCATTTAGGATTACAGTCCCTGAAGATTTTTATGAACGTTGGATGAAGCCTGACATGTGGCCTCCGAATATACATAGCTATAAACCAGTGGTTCTTTCGGAGATCGAGAGGTCGACGGTCGGAAACAAAGGAAACCAACGCCATATTTCGGAGAGAATCTCAGGCGGCGACAACAGCAACTATCCCAGAGCAATCGCAATAATAGTGTGAATATTAATTTACTCTATTCAAATGTCAGGGGGCTCAACACGAAGACACATGAATTTGTTTGTAGTCTTCTTGCACAAAGTATGAACATTATCGCCTTGACAGAGACGTGGCTTCATCCTAGAGTGTTTGATGCGGAATTATTCGATGACAGGTATACTGTGTTTCGTAGAGACAGACAATCACGAGGTGGAGGTGTAGCTTTGGCTGTTTACTCTAAACATTTACAAGCAGTACAGAGAATGAATATCATGGAAACGGACGGCGAGGACATGTGGATAAGACTTACATTTAAACGAGTGACTATTTTTGTTTGTGTTGTGTATTTCCCCCCTAATTCAGACCGAGATTCCTTCTCAAATTTCTTTGAAAAGCTGGAAATGTCAAGAAATATTTTAAATGACAAATACATCCTAATATTGGGAGATTTTAACTTGCATTCTTGTAACTATTCTAGTGACGAATTGTCTTTTTTGGAATCTTTCAATTTGAAACAACTAAATCACATTAAAATTTTTAATAATCGTATTTCGGATTGTGTATATACAAATATTGATGACAATTTAGTGGTAGTTAATAGGCACGATTTTCCATTAGTTGCCGAAGATGCACATCATCCGACGCTCAGAGTGAATGATGTGGCTCTTGCTAGAGTAGGCGAGATTAGGGATTTGGGAATTTTGTACAAGCCTGATATGACGTTCGGTTCACACATACAGCTAACAGTAGAAAGGGCATATAAGATGTTGGGTTTTATACTTAGAAATTCGGTTCAATTCAAAAACCCAAATACCCTTAGAATACTTTATGATTCCCTGGTACGCTCTATATTGGAGTCGGGATCCATGGTTTGGTCTCCTCACGAGGTGACATATATTCTCGCGTTGGAAAAAATCCAAAAAAAAAATTTGTAGACATTTGTACAGAATATCTTACGGATACTACCCGTACTTATTTCCATCTCTTTTCGTGAATGGATGTCTAGGTATATCGACTCTCCAGATGCGGAGAGATGAATATCTTTGCAGACATTTCTTTAAGCTTTTACATGGTATAATTAGCAACCCAAAAATCTTACAGGAAATTAATATTTATGTTCCGGATTCTTACACTAGATCTAGACGTCATAACTTATTTTATCTCCCAAGTGGCAGAACTAACATTTTGATCCATTCTCCTTTATGTAGAGTGGTCAGCATTTTTAATCGGTTGTCTCAGCACATTGACATCTTTCATATATCTTATAACAATTTTAAACAGGAGGTTGGCTATTTGTTGTTTATTACGTGAACCAGATTATCTTCAATTTATTTATATAATGTCATTTGCTCTTTTGTTCATAGTAGCATTATTTTTGTAATTTTTGTTCTGTATAAGAAGTAAGAAAGGTTAAATTGGAACTATGTTCCTATGTTTTTTTTTATTGTTTATATCTAGACCTACTTAAGGTACTATTTTTGTATTGTATGTTATGACATGTATGTAATGTTCTCTCCCACTGCTCACCGAAAAGGTCAAACACTGTAATGGTGAGCAGTGTTCATCTTTAAAATGAATAAAATAAAATAAATAAATAAATGTCCAAATATTTCAGCTCTTCTCATTATACCAACAATAGGACCCACTTTTTTCTTTATACAATCTATGCGTTTATTCCACGCCAGCTGTGACTTCTTCCAGTTGTGCACTGTTTGCCACGATGCTTAGATTTATTGCTTCTTTGTTCCTCTGTTTAATGATCATATATTTGGTTTTTTGAATGTTAATTGTAAGATGATTGTAACAAAGCCATGAAGTGTATTTTTCAAGGTCACAATTAATTGTCATTTCTAATTCTCTTGGGCTATCACCACTATAAAATATGCAAGTATCATCCGCAAATGTGAAGTATCTTCCCGTGAGTTCAGCAAATCACAAATTATCAGTATAGAGTAAGAAGAACAATGAACCCAGAATCGATCCCTGAGGGACCCCAGTGCCAACCACACATTCACCACTAACAACCCCATCGTTGACCGTAACAGCAGTTCTTTCACTTAGGTAACTTTCAAGTTCAATGAATCAGGACATTTAAAGGCACACGTGCGAACACATAGTGGTGAAAAACCATACGAGTGTAATACATGCCGCAAAAAGTTCAATTATTCGGGACATTTATTGAGACATGCGAACACATAGTGGTGAAAACCCATATGAATGCAATATATGCCGCAAAAATACAATCAATCTGGAAGTTTAAAGATACATCGCCTGATTGCGAGAAGACTGTGATATCTCAAAAAATGTAATTTTACAAGAAGCCACTTTTAAACTTTTGAAATGAAATAAAAACCAAACATTTAGATTTTTTTATTGTAGAACTAAAACTATTAATTAAGCTTTACAAAAAACGGAATTGTTTAATAATTTAAATGTTTATGGCATAAATTTATGTCACGTTTTTACTGAAAATACCTATGTAGAAAAAATCTAGTAACAATCTAATTTATCACATTGTAAATGATTATTTTTTATTTGGAAAGTATAGCGTTATTTTACAAAAACTCCTTGTTAATAAATTCATTTATTCCAATTGAAAACAATTTCTAATAATTTTTCTAGTAAATGATAGATAAAATTTTAGTTCGTTTATTTTCTACCAAGGCAAATACCAATATCTTTCCTTATCGCCTCATGGGGAAACCTATTGAGCACCAAGTGGTCCCTCCACTTCAGACCCACCCACAGGTCCTCTGGTCTTCACATATGAAGAATCCCCAAGATTGTCGATCACTGATGATTCATCCAAAGTGAACCGTTTTGATGAAATTAAAGAATCCTTACAATTTCTGTCAGCGGAGTACGACCGACTCAATAAGCAGGTGCAGGTGGAACAAAATCAGAGGGATATGCTGAAGATTCAAACAGATAATGCATGAAAGTAATCAATTATTGGAAAATCGCATCAACCTAGTGGAATTAAGACAGAGGCGTAAGAACATTGAAAAACAACTGATACCGGAGAAGAAGAGCAAACACCTACTGGCAATTACAAAGAAGATTGGTGAGGTGGTTGGGTGTCCCCTGAAATGTGCGCTTAGGACATTTTTGCATATAAAATTTCCACTGATATGTACTTTCTCTTGCGATGTGTAAGATATTACAATGATAGCCATTCACCAAGGAGCTTCCCTATATATTTTACTTCGAACTAGTTTTCTTTGATTGAGGAATCAAAAATCGATCATAGAACACTTAACCACATTTTCTTTCACCCTTATAATAATATTTTGTAAAACGGAACACAATATTGACAATGTATCTGACGTGGTATCCTTGTGGGGATGTGTGTGCATTCACCAGTTTCAAACAACAGTATTCTGGGTTATTTCAATAAAGATAATACCTAGTTCTACTTACTTTATACTTGGTGTACTCGCAATTCGCCACACTAATAAGCAGCTGCAGTCATCTCCACGGCGCCAGGACTTTTAGGTTAATCTCACGAAAGAAGTTTCCACAAATTCTACCTAGAGATCCGATCTCTACTGAATTAAACTTCAAATGAAAGAAATCTAAAAGGTACAAAGAACGCCTAAGGATAAGCAGATCTTTGAAATAACAGGCTGATAGGGCTTACCCACCCAAAAAAGCGGATGAGAATTTAAACAAAGATAAACCACATACCGGCTATGGTCTACCCTCAATTGTCTTGGTGTTTCAAGATTAGATCTTGAAATCGTCAAATTTTGAAAAAACATAGTGAGAAGTCATCTGTTCAGTTGCTAATTAAAAGAAAAAGACTTCAACTACAATACTTAAAGACTTGATTTTGACTTATAGTAAAATTGCGCAGCTTACTGGAGTGATGAAACTCACTCCGGATACAGGATGTAAGAAAGCAATGCACATAACAAAATGTATTTCACTTGTAGGTATAATAAATACAACATTCATCTACCTTGTGTTGATTTATGCTTCGTTGAAATTGTATTCTTGCAATTATGCTCAAGGCAAACGCTGTTTCCGTAGAACAGTTTTGCGCGAAGATTGTCTCCAAATGATGTCTACAGACGTTCATTATATTATAATATATGAAGACAATTTCGTTCTGCAATGAGATTTACCAGCATTATAAACAGAGAAAAGACTGAACGATTTTCTACGAATCTGTGCTGGTTGAGATGGTTTCGAAAAGGTTTTATGTTATAGCCAGCAATTTTTATAGTAATATGACAAAAACATTTTGAAAATCATCAAATACACATATACTTTTTATCCAACTGTCGATTTGTTGAAGAGAAATTATTTCTCGAGACAGATCGGCAGTATCAAGCTGTAAACATGAGATCCAACTGTCGATGGCCTGAGTCGGTATGTTCATTGTATGAAACAATGTCGTGAATAAATTAAACTTTAACAAAAAAAATTAAGAAAAGTTTGAGTATACAAGTTTAGTAGAATTAAAGTACCTATATAATATTTTCTGAAAATTTAAGATCTGTGCATCAAGCGAATCAAAAGTTATAAGGAGGGGACAGACACACACACACACATAGACACCCTCACACACAGACACACTAAATGTTCTCCTCCGAATTCTACTCAGATCCATATGTGGAACATATGCTGCGACCCCTAGAGGCCTAGAGACGAAAAACACCAACTTAGAAGTTGGTGTTTTTCGTCGTCAAAGTTTGGAAAACCGTTTAAAATCTAGACCTGGCCATACAAATCTCACGTATCTTGATTCTTGACTTGATACTGCCGATCTGTCTCGAGAAATAATTTCTCTTTAACAAATCTATTGGGTTTTCTTCTTTAAGTGGAAAGTTTTTAATTAAACACGTGATATTTTTAACACTCTTTATTCAACCTTACTTTTACAACAATGCTTTCTCGGCAAGACCGGAAACTACCTAAGAACAAACGTCACAACAGAAATGGCCAAAGACCCAAGAATGAATGTTGCCATTCCAATAAAATCGACAGTTGGAATATAGTCTTATTACAAAATAGATAAAAAAAAAACACAACATACTCTCTCTCTCTCTCACACACACACATACACAACCACTTCACACCCTTCATTCACTCACATTCACACACAGAACACATAAGTGAAACAAAACTACTTTATAAAAAATTACCACTCAATACACAAATAAGGCAGACACTCAATAAATAGCACAACCATACTCCATGCTTAGATGCTAGACAATTCCTCATGAAAGTAAGATTATGCCAAAAAGATGTAAAATCACATAGCAAAAAAATAGCATTAAGGCGAAAAACCCGTGACAACAACGTAAATTTAGGGCAAAAGTTGGTCCAGAAAATGCACGTGGGCACAACGTGCGACCCCTGTGAAAATATTATGTAATTTGTTTCGCTTTTGTTGGTGAACAACTCGCATAATGAGTCGTTACAATGAGCAACAACTTCTGTTCTGAGGTCGCTGGACGAAACGAATTTTACACGCGATAATTGCATTAGGAAATTCGGGGCCCGTTCGGGAGGAACAAAAATAATGGGGCTGTAACCAAAGTTAGCGGGACGACACTTTCCGTTCTACTGTCATCGCGTAACCCTCTATCACTAGAGCGTGAGGCAGAGACCCTAAACTTTATACATCTCAAAGCTACCCCAGCTATTAATGAAAATTGTCTTTAATTTTGACAAGGTGTGTAAATAATAGATGTTGGTGAGCAGAGGTTTTGAGAGAAGGAAATTGAACATAATCCGCTTGTTGTTGTTTTCAGAGCATTGAAAACCTTTGCTTGGTGGTCAAATATCAAATTCCCCATCCATAGTGAGTGTCTTCAATATCATTAGAATGTTGAAAATCCCATGCCTCGGTGGGATTCGAGCTTGTTGCCCTAGCTTTACCATTATTTTATCTATTTTCATTTAAGTATGTGTGTCATATTATGCATAAGGTTTTATTTTTTATATAATTTCAAATTCATTTGGCTTAATGTCGACATTTTGATGCGCGTTATTTGTAAGTTATCAGTATTTTAAGTGAAGTTAAGCTTCTGAAGTAAACCTCAGCATTGCAAACATTAGAAGGTATAAAGATTTAAATAAAAAAAATTGTATAACTTTTCCACAAAAATTGTTATTATCCTGACTAGTTTTGTAGGCACACGTCCTACATGGTCACGGGAGACTAATTTAGTTTCTTAGTCTCCTGTGACCATGTAGGACGTGTGCCTACGAAACTAGTCAGGATAATAACAATTTTTGTGGAAAAGTTATACAATTTTTTTATTTGATATTTATTTTCAAATAAACTCCACCAAGAAATGCACGTTCATCAGTTAGTGGATTTTATTAGAAGGTATATTTATTTTCATCTCATATCTCCGCTGTTCTTATTTTGTAACTTCACATTAATGCTGATTATTTTTCGTGGAAGCCTCAAGGGCGCCGTTTTCCTTTTAACTGTGTCAAGACATTTTTGGCTGTTTGAGGAATGCTGGATTTGGAGGACGGCTAAAATCCTCTACAAATTATTGTAAATGTCACACGGTTAACGAGGCGATGACTGTAAATTTCACTCGACCTCCATCAAGAGGCAAATCTAAAAATACATGGATGCAACTGTGCGACAAGATCCTGCAGAGAAACGGTCTAGACGAGAGTGTCAAAAGGAATAGAAGAGAATATAACTTGAGAACGAGAAGAACCGACCCTAGCAGCCTTCAGAGGCAGTAAGCTGGGAAAAGTGCCAGGAAGAAGAAGAAGACCACTGCTGGTTTTAAGCCTTTACCAACCTTTAAATGCTACATTGTATTCTCCTTCTAAGTTCACAAATAACGCCATCACTGATTTACCGCATTGTTTTCCTTCTTTAAGATCAAAACATTTATAATTTTTGATAATTAAATTGCTGTCGGGGTAATTATGATACCAGACTACTAGCTTAGGGTTGCTGTTAACTTTTTTCTGCGTTTTAGTATTTTCACACCGGGCGAAAATAATTTGTCAACGTCTCAAAATGGAAGGTTACTTCAAAGGTGCGAGGGGTTCGTTCTTTTTGGGGGGATGAGAAGAGACGGGGGCGGGAAGTGTCAAGTTAGTTTTTTCTACCTCATAATTAATGCCTCCTTTAATTCGAACAAAGCTGAAAGGTGGAATGAACCGGGATGAAATCTTTTGAAGGAAACTTTATAATAAATTATCCCAACGACAAAAAGTTAAATCGTAAGAATGAGAGATCTCTTAATGAATGAGCAAATATAATGCGCTGCCCGAATGTTTTATATTTTATTGCCCTCTCACTTGTGCTCACGAATTTCTCTTTCTAGCATTTTTTGTAAAAAAATTCTAATCAATAAGCTTTTTAAATTAGGAACCTGGGAGTAACAATTACCACCATGCACTGGTGACCTCGAGGACGGAGCTCCCGATACGTATCGGCATGGCAAGTGGCGCCTTTATCAACATGATCAAAATATGGAAAGCGTCGGCGTTTAGTGTCGAGACGAAATGTAAACTGTTTGATGCGTGTGTGTTGCCCGTTCTCCTGTATGGGTGTGAGTCCTGGCACCTGACCAAAGCCCAGGCACGAAAATCTCAGGTTTCGAAATGAAGTGCCTCAAGAGAATTTGGGTGTAAAATGGAACCACCGTATCACGAACAACGCTATACGTCGGGGCACCCAGCGTGAGCCCATCACTTCTACCATTATGGAGGAGATGGACAAGGCTGGGACATATTGTGTTAAGGCCATGACAGTTGGCCGAGGAGAGCCCTGTTCTTCCTCCCATCAGGTACCACCTAATTGCGAACGTTGTCAACGTAAAGTGATCACAATAAGCCAGCCTTCAAAATAACAGTAGAAGACCGTCGTAAGCCCGTAGTGGTTTGTTCAATTTCAAAAATCGAACATCAGTAATGAATTGTTAGAGTTATTAGTTGTTACATATTTTTTAAGATCTAGACTTGAAAAATGGTTACAAGAATCTTGACATTATTAGAACGATGTAAACGAGATCGGTTCACAATAATTACGACAAAAAAAAAATCTCACAGACTCTCCTTACATACATCTTTGTCAGCTGGTCCTTAAAACTTCTCGTAAAAACTACAGCGTGTATCGTCAATCATCTGTTTCCGAGAAAACCTCTGCAGTAAGGTGCCGTCCTCAATAATTCCTTCAACGATGGTGGAAAATTGACCTGACTTCCGGATGTTGTGACCTATGCAAGCTGGTATCTGTTGTGTAATCTGTCTTAGGAACGGTCATGTATTTTTGCACCTTGTCGATTCCACGTATATATATCAAATAATCTTCTCATAAAACAAAAGGTGGTAGCTTTATTAAACTTCCACTATTACCTACTATGTTTTTCGACAAATTTCAACTCTAGGACCGTTTCAGATGACTCTAAATAAATCTGGATATCGAAACTTCAATATCCAATACTGTTTCTAAAACTTTACACCATTATATTATTCGGATACTCAAGTTGTGCAATTCGAAATAATAAACAGTTGGAATTCACTCACGTGAAGTTTAGTCGGTTCATCTGTACCTATCTCGACAGATTTATACGATCTGTTGTATTTTTCTGCTGATATGAATCGATTTCATATAATTTACCTGCTTTGTTATATAATATCGATAGATAGACAGGTAATGAATTTAAAATCTAAATTTTCGTTTGTTTTCCCAACTGTCATTCGGTATCCTTAAAACACATGTTTCAGCCAAGTCCAAGTCCGATCCGCAGAAGTGATGATCCTACCCAATGTGGTCTGGCGTATAGCATTGTTCGTGATGCGGTGATATCATATTACACCCAAAATTCTTCCTCCTGAAGCACTTCGTTTCAAACGCTGAGACTTTTTGTACCTGAGTTTTGTTCAGATGCCAGGCGAGCGCTGTTCTTCTTGTCATCTGGGCCCCAAAGAAGAGGAAAAATCTCTCATACCATAATATGCCATTCCTTGGACATGGTGTGGAAGTTCATACACATTGCGCAATAGAGAGCTCTTGTTCTCCTTGCGCAATGTATATTAGTCCTAGCGGGTTGGAAAGGTAGATTTGATTTGTATTCCCATTCATAAACTTAATATCCTGAAAAGTTTCGTCGCCACACGTCTGAATGGTTACATGATTTGCAATTCTTACAGAAAAACAGTTTCGCTGCAAATAATTAGTTTTAACTTTTAATTAGTATTATAAGAAAACAACACTTTCTAAATTGCGACAGTTTTATCTGCCACATAATAACCGCCCTCTCGAATGATGGTAGAGTAGGTACGCATGTGAGAACAATGAATATAAATCGTTCTAATAGCCACGTCTATCACGAGTATAACTGCTGGATACACTACCGTTCTACTAGTATTATGGAGTTTTATTGTATCAGTGTTTCGATTGGTCCTACGTAGAGTATCGTAAGTTGAAAATGACAACTTTACAGGACGGCCATTCAAAGGTTTGAAGTGATACATTTATCTAGAAATTAACATTAGAGAATTGAATTTTTGAACAGCGCTAAATAAATACCGATATTTTAATTTTGTATGGTCAGTTTTTCATAATTATTAATACTTTTGGTAGAAATGATCTTACGATATTTTACTACGGCTTCTTTTTGCACAAAAATATCGTATCTTACACATAGCATAGTGTACGTTGTAACCAAATCATATTCGAATATCGTATGTCATACTTATCATATTTTACTACGAAATTTTTGAAAAATTTCTTGTCGTATCTAACACTTTTATAAGATTACTCTGTAATTATTGTGAAATAAATTATCGTATCTATTTGTGAAATATGTTGCGATAATTCCAAACGTATTTGTTCCCTTAAAAGTACCTAAATTTATTTTATAGGACTAAGAATAAAAACTTTATTACCGAATGCCGAATGCATTTTTGTAGTAAATCTTAGGAGTGTCACGCTTACTTACCTATGCGTTTAAATAAAAAATAAACTAATTAACACTTTTCAATCAAGGATCTCAGTATCGCCGGAGGAACTTATTGCCTCAGTTATTTTTTTCTAGTCTACCCGTCACGTCCAATCTTACACAGGCCAACCAGGGGTAGACACTTCAAAAAGAATAAACACTTATAAAAACTCTGACCCCACCGGGAATCGAACCCGGAACCTCGTACTCTGAAGTTTACGCCTATACTACAGGCTGCCGAGGTCGGCTCCTAGCGTTTGCTCGTATACAAAAGGATAAAATCCTTTTGAAAATACCGACAAAACACTCTTAACAATGTTCTTAAAGATAATAAGACTTTTTAGATAATCTACACAATTGTGAAGCGATATTTTTTTGTAAATCTAGGGTAAGGTTAACAATGAATGTTTTGAATAAGAGTTGTAAAAGTAGAAAGCAATAATAATAATTGTGTGCATGCCGACAAAAATATTTAAAAACAATACAAAGATTATTTTTATTGCCGTAACACCTTATCGGTATGTCTACACTCTTTGGGCTACAGGTATTAATAATATAATAGCATTGTATATTTTTGCAAACTAAACATTCAACAAAAGTGACTTTTAAACAATGCGAGATAAAATTTTTGTTCTTCAATATTGCTTTATGATTATAACACTTTATGTACTTACTTTTGAAAAAAATATGGGCTCAACCAAAGTGAACACAAATACATTTTGACATCTTTCACATAAAGGAAATCTTTTGTTGCGAAATGAGAAGATAAGTAGTTAGAATTGATTTAGGAATCGAAACCATGCCATTCACAACGAAAGTCGGTGACTAAAGAGCTAGGCATCAACCATTTGACCAACAATGGTACCACCTCTATGGTAATGAAACATTATAAAAGGATAATAATATTCGATTTCAAGATAGATTCTTTAAATTTTATTTTGATTTTTTTTGTGTCATTGATCACGCTGATCTGCCTTTGGGATGGAAATATTTTTATTGTTTAACTAGAATGTTTTTTGCAATAGTACGACTCGACTGACTCCGAAAACTATGCGATCGCATACGCTGACTTATTATTTTAGTTTTGTAATAAATATTTTTCGGAAAATAAGGGATTGAGCATTTAATTCAACGAGATTTTAGGAATATATTATTCCATATTTGAAACTTCGTCAATTTTAATACCTATATTTTTTATCTATTTAATGTCTTTATCTATTTATTGAATACAATAAAACAGTTGTATGCGGAATGTTATGCATTTGGAAGAAGCGAAAGAGGTTCGTTTGGATAGGAAAGAATAGAAGTCTACTCTCTGCATACCAATTTCGGGAAACGGCGTGATGGGTAATAAAAGAGTTTACTTAGATACCTATTACAAATGAGTACGAACTGTGAGTATTTGAACAAAAAGAATAGAAATCCGTACTCTCTGCCTACCAATTTTGGGAAACGGCGTGATGGGTAATATAAGAGTTTACTTAGATACCTATTACAAACTGTAAGAACCTACTTATTTGAACAAAACATTTTTTTTAGCTCTGCACTCGTTTTAGAGTGATTCGGCATGAACAAAACATAATACCTATTTAAGTTTTGTGTGTCCTCTTATAGAGACATCTCTCGTATTCAGGAGGAAGGAATAAATCTTACCCACACATTTTTTTCCACTTATAACACCAATAACTCTCGGTAACTGCAGTTGATTTGTTCGAAATCGGTGTATTTCAGAGAAATCATATTTCAATATGATATTCGATATAGTGCTTTTTTTTTAATAAACAGTTGATTAATACTGCAGTCTGCCGACACTTTCTTCGACGTGTAGATTTACAAACCACGCATTTCTTCCGGAAATGTAAATTACAACAAGGTAGTGAATGTTATAGAACTTACGATACAAAAAAATATCTAGGAAAATATTTAAAAATAAACAAACTTATGGATGTTGCATGCACCTACTCTTCTTTGAGCTTTTGTCATCCTTTTTCTTAAGGAGATCGTCCATCAGAACATTTATTTCACTTGATTCGGTTACAAAAGGCAAAGAAGATTCTAAGAGAGTATAAAAAACCTTAATTTATGCTACTATTCAAAAGTTTTGAAGTGTAAAATGTCTTATGTTGAAAATACTTAATCGCGTATAATGTGGTAAGAATAACATACAACAAAAAATGTCCTAATACTCCGATGTAAATTATGGTAAGATATCATACCATATCGTTTTCAATTCCGCTTTCCGACGTAAATTATTTTAAAGTACACTTACCATATTTTGTTTTAATGCCTAAGCCATGTAAAATATTGTAAGTTCTTCATACAATTATTTACGTCGTTGCATAATTGAAATTACTCAATCAATATATTTAATAATTCGAATTAATTGGGAAATAGATTTGTGTAACACATGAATAATGAACAGATTACCCAAGTTACGAACAAACATATTTTCTGTGAGTTAAATAATATTATATTCCAAACGGCGGCATAAACTTTATTTCAAATTTGATATTTTAATTGATTTTTTTTGGCCAACTCATAAAAATACGCTTAAAGTGAACAAAAGTCTAATTGAAATGTGCGCGTACATACGGCAACTAATTTCTTAATAAATAAAAACAAAATAATAGATGATCCATGGTTTGTTAAGTCGAACGTCGTAAAATATTGTAAAGAGAACTTACAATAGGCGTGCCCAAGTAGTCAGACGGCGTGTATTGTGTCCAGAGACAATACAATGCTACACGTTGGACTATTTTGTCAAAAGTGATGATACCATAATTGACGTGTATCAAAAAACATATTTCTAGTATCGATATCAATTTCCTGTTTTGGGAAGTGATAAAACACATAAAATGAAGCATGTTTCCGTTAAAACATGAAAAACGCAATTTTGTGGGATACCATAACTTACGTAGGACCGATCGGTTTCTAAACAGTCGATACTCGCATTATTTATGGTAAGAATAAATCTATATTTAAAAAAATTAATTATTTACCTACCTATAAGTACCTATGTTTTACCTAATAATTTGTTTTCAAGTATGAGTATTGCTATTTTAAAACCTTATGCCCTATACTAGGTTAACTATAATATTATGCCCCTTATTCTGGTAAAAAAAATAAAAATGTTGGTAATGTAACGTAGATATTATGTATGTTGTATATAATGAATACTAGGTAGGTACACTTGTAAAAAAGATTTCATTATTAAGATAATTAGGATAGATTTTTATTCAGTTTTCGAACATTCATAATCTAGACAGTTTTTTAATGAAACTGTTGTCTGCAAACTTTTGCTTAATTTGTATCATTTTATGAAACATAACAACGAAAACCGAAAGTTGCATCAGGCAATATATTCCGCCAGCCATACTGACACCTTTGTAAAGAAAAGTGTTAATTTATTTATGTATTTAATTTTAAAAATTAATTTTAAGTGTTTTATCTCTAAAACTTTGTATTTAATATTAACTACCTAAGAATTTTGCACGGCTCTACGTATAATAAAATCGAACGTGACGTCTGTCGTTTGGAGTGATGAGGGATATAGCATAAGATTCAAACATCACCGTATAATTATAAATATAGATTCGCTTTCCGCATATCACATCAATCACACAGTCGCTTTCCGCATATCACATCAATCAGTCGATATGCGGAAAGCGACTGATTGATAAGGTGAGGAATGAGAATATTAGAAAGGAATGTGGAGTGGATGTTAGCGTAGTGACTAGAATGAAAGTGAATAAATTAAGGTGGTTTGGGCATGTATAGAGAATGAACGAGCAGAGAATCACTAAAAAGATATATAAATCTGAAAGAATGGGTGCATGCAGACGAGGACGACCTCGAATGACATGGTCCGACCATATCGGTTCAGTCTTAGAGGAGGGACAAGTCAGGAGCAAAAGGAATAGAAGAGCATGTAGGTATGCGGAATAGTATGCGTTTGGAAGAAGCGAAAGAGGTTTATTTGGATAGGAAAGAATGGAAATCCGTACTCTCTGCATACCTCCTTCGGGAAACGGAGTGATGGGTAAAAAAAAAAATATAGATCAGAGGGCCTAGACAAAATACAGTTGGCGATCGACTACAAACGAATTCTTCGACAATGTAGAGCAGGAAGAAAATTCGCTGTCCACTTTTTATATTTTTATATAAGTGTCATTGCTTGGTTTAAATAATTGTCTACGTGTTCCAGTGGACAGATAATTTTTTCGAACTATACATTGGCGAAATCTTCGTTTGTAGTCGAACGCCCGTTTGAAATTGTCTACGGGGGCTGAAGTATGTAATTAAGACGTGCTGGCCCATGGGTCAACATTGAGTCTCACTGGTCGATGTTGAAATTATAGAGCCCTCTGGAGAGGCCTGTAGAGTGTAGAGTGTAGACGGAGTGTTGACACTAGATAGGCACTCGACATTAAATCATGGACAATCAAATCAAATGATGGCATCCTATTGCCCTTAAAATGTCAAAAAATAACCGATTCTGTAGATCTCTGTCGTTGGCTATATGATTCTTTCTAACTTAACTCATCTTCTATTTTAAGTGTATGTTCATTTAAAGCTACAATTTCATTTCTGATTTTATATTCCATGTATTTTTTTTTCTTTTTTTTCGGCTATACCCATATTTCAATCAAGATACCATTTCGGCTATGACTCTACTTGAACGACTCCGAGTATGTAAAACTTAAAGTCTTATTTTGAAGAAAGTTGGCAGGATGGATGCGTTTTAAATATTCATACTTCCGTTCTGAGAAAATAATATTGTAAGACCCTGCGAAACGACCGTCAAATGACAACATACGAAATAAAACAACAAAGTTATAGCGTATTTCAAATCATCGTAATATTTGAAACGGCCGCCACTTCTGTACAGTAAACAATACATATAATATTCTCAGACTTTACGCTCGTATTAAAAAGCAAGGTGGAAGAAAAATAGGGAAAACAGACGAGAATATGCTGAGTTTGTGACCAAGGCAATAGCAGAAGATCCTAAGGTTTTTGCAGAAGCCAACCAAACATAAACAGTAGGTATACATTCTTATTCAGAAATTTATTGCACCTGTTTGTTGCTGTTTAAAAATTTGCCTTTAAAATTTGTGAATTTACCTCATATATTTTGGATCTTTGTTGCATTTAAAGTTTTTCAGACATTAAATTACATAAAAAGAAAGTAACTTCAATTCAATTTTTTTAATTTTTCAAAAACAATTAATTTATTAGAGAAAAAATGCATTAATATGTATCCAATATTAACACAAAAGTTTTTGCACGGCTTTACGCAGAATAATATCTAACGTAACTTCTGGTGGTTGGGTGTGATGAGTGAATAAATGAAAATACAAAGGTACTCTTTAAATAATATGTGCATATTATTATTCTTATTACGAATTTTAGTAGGTATTTAAAGCTTATATCAATATCATTAAGCTTAAAACTTTTCTTAGCAACAACTAATTTTAATAGACAGTTAATATTGATCGGGTCGTTTCGTCTCTCAAAACATCAAACAACTCAAATAGAAAGGTTTAAGAAAAGTCGTTTCACAGCGATATTTTATATCGAATCGCTAGTATTATTATTATTATTCAAACGACTCGCAACAATTTATTTCAAAACTTTTGAGCTTCGGTCTCTTGGCCCGTAGAGGGGGCTGCACATTATATCAAGATAAAACTGTGAAACAATTGCATCCAGATATTGCTCTTAAGAAAGATTGATCGCTTCGGCATAGGTAGATACATACATTTTATGGCCGATTCAAAAATAGATCCAACAGATCAAAGTTCTAAAACCGTTTCAAACTATCATTTTGGCTAGTACAAATAAGTAATAACTAGTTTTGTAAGCTAAACTCTATAGTTTAACTATCAAGAATCTCTCGCTAACAATTTAAATGCCATTTGTGGTTTCATATCTAGAAAATATTTTATTGACATGGATATCAATCAACTAATAAATGCCTATCATGTTTCTTAGTCACACTTGACCATGCTTAATTTTTTTTAACATTCAGAGATACTTTCAACGTATTTTTGTATAAATAACACATTCGAAATGAATATTAATAAGGACTACAGGACGGAGACGGCCCGTTCATATGTGCAGGGCGCGGCGCCCCCAGAAACTAAAATGCTTAATTAATTATATTGAGTAAATACTAATAGAATAATAACAACGCGAGAATATGTGATGCACGCGCAGATATTCTACCTCGCATATGATGTAGGTACTGATGCTGCGTGTGCACATTTTTAAAGTGCCCGATGATTTTGTTGACATTGGGGTCTATTCTGAACATCCGACCCGATCGAATTGCATCGGATATACGATACAATAGCGTGACGGACAAAAATAATAATTTTGTAATACGAATTTAAAATATTCCACTATATTTTTTACCTAAAAAACGCGCCTATTTTAATTAACAATACTAATAAATTGTTATTTCTATCAATGATTATTTTTTCTCATACTTAAGTAATTATTTTTTTACCGCAAAATGTAAGCAATCTTTTACATGATATCTATACTCTTAGATAGAACTTTCTAAACAATTTTCATTAAAATTCTTCCAAATTTTTACCAAATAATTAATTTTAGTGCCATTTTTTACACTTCAATTAAAAAAAAGATGATTAAACACTAGTAGGTAAAGACTTGGTTGGATCGCAAGCGACAGCGAAATGGGCGTTGAGTAGACATCCGATAGTGTTGCGACGAATGCAACCGGTTATCCGATGTTTCATTCCAATGTGACTTGTAAATAGTAAGAGCCTGTACAAAAAGTTGGATCCTACGCGACACTATCGGGATGCACACAACTCGATAGGGTCAAATGTTCAGAATAACCCCCAATGTATGACAATTTTGTAGAACGCTCGAAACGGTGGAGTAAGTGGGGTGGGCTACTGTAAGAGCGGAAATTACGTATGCGAGGGAACTACTATCAGGTGCAGTAAACAATGATTTTGTTTTGTAGATTTTCTATAGATGGCGGTAGCCACTCAGGAAATTTGTTCCATTCTAACTTTAATATTATATTTTACCTATATTATTTCTCATTCATTTTTTTTCAACTTTTTATTAGTTATTCTGTTATCCGGCGCGGAGAAGTAGGTATCCAATAAATCAAACATCGAAAGAATCTGTTCGGCCGATCTCGAGTAATAAGTGTTCGCACTATCCCGGCTTTCATCTACATATATTATAAGATTATAGCAATTATCGACTTACAGGCGAATATTTTTTTTTATTATTTTTTTTTTAGTTTATTTCCAAAAAAATAATACAAATAAATATGAATTACATGAGAATGAGAATAAAATTATTGGAATTTATCACCCCACTAGGCAAGAGCCCGTGCTGAGGTGATACTTGATCTTTTTACTGCGCATTTTTTTCATTTTTTTATATCTGAATAAATTTTATTTACAGTAGTTAGATTGAATCTGATCTAAGTACCTATGTATGAAATAAATTTCGCGTATGGCAGGGGTGCATGTATCAACGAAATACGGAGCTAAAGAAAAACTTATTAATTTATATTAAGTATATACCTACCTAGTATTCATTGAATAATCGGCAGAGATTCTTAGAAGGTTGTTCGAAGAAAAATAAAATACCTACACTTGACAGATATCGAAAGAGAAGTATGAAATTTCGCACACTTATATTATTGGATTCTTCTCCGCTCCGGATAACAGAATAACTAATAAAAAGTTAAAATAAATGGATAAGAAATGATTTAAAATACAATATTTAAGTTTGTATGGAAATGTTACCTGGGACGCACCACGACATCGCGGGTAGTTCCCTCTCATTCTCGCATACGCTCTTACAGTAGCCCATCCCACTTACTCCACCGCACCGTTTCGATAGTTTTAGAAATTTTTCATACAAAGTCAACAATATTATCGGGCAAATTCGTGTTGGTAATAGACGAGGTAGGATGTGTGCGTGAGCGCATTTTTCTCAAGTTGTTCCCGCCAGAGCTTTGAATGCAAATGAAATAAGGATGTTTCAGAAATAGTTTAATGTTATTATTTTATTAGCTTATCTCAATCGAATTAATTTTGTATTGTTTAACGGGGGCGCAGTGCACATTATGTATATATTAACGGGCCACTTCGGGCTAGAACCACAGGACAACGTCTGTCGGGAAAGCTAGTTATGCATAAAAATATATTAAATAAAAAAAAACATTACAAACACTACTGTAATGTTATGTATTTGATATTCACACACACTTCCACAGACTAATTATAAAGAAAATCAACTTCATAGAAAAAATTTAAAATGTAAAGCGCCTCATAATGGGCGAAGAAGGCTTTTTGAGGGCGTTATATTTAAATGGAAGGTGGAGCTGAAAATAGCGGGATATTCAGACTCATTGCGTCAAATTGAGAATATACCAATTATTTTTTTTTGTCTTCAATAATAATAGAAAAAAAACTTTGTAAATATCGATATTTCAAATTTGATGTATCTACGTCAATTTTTTAGAAAGAAAATTATGAAATAGCGCACGCTCACTCTTTGACAACGGAACCTCAATAATTTTCAAACTTAGGTATAATTTAAATAAGCTATGGTCGAATTTCGAACATTGGTCGACCACTAGTTTTATTAAATCTGTGTAGTTACATAATTGTATTTCTTCTTCTTTCTGTGTCGTGTCAGGTCGACCCAACGTTGA
This sequence comes from Mystacides longicornis, assembly GCA_963576905.1. Taxonomy (NCBI): domain Eukaryota; kingdom Metazoa; phylum Arthropoda; class Insecta; order Trichoptera; family Leptoceridae; genus Mystacides; species Mystacides longicornis. The sequence goes on from OY756432.1 coordinate 3,895,659, forward strand.
CTATCACTCTGGAGAATGCGTCCCGGTCCTGTGCGACACGAAACAATTCCTCCACACTCGTGATCCCCGTCCACTCACGAATATTTCGGAGCCAGGATATCTGCCGTCGGCCCACCCCTCGTCTACCCTCTATTTTCCCCTTAATAATTAAGTGCAGCAAATAGTATTTTTCCCCTCTAAGTACATGCCCCAAGTAGGACACCTTCCGGACCTTGATATTAGTCAGCAACTCTCTATTAACCCTAGCCCTTTGCAGGACTCTTGTGTTGCTGACCATGTCTGTCCATTGTATGCGGAGCATTCTCCGGTGTACCCACATCTCAAACGCTTCCAATCGGTTCATTGTAGTAACTTTGAGAGTCCAAGAATCAACTCCGTATAAGAGAACAGACCACACATAGCACTTGACCAGTCTCTGACGGAGTTTCAAATTAAGATTGTCATCACATAATACTGGTCTCATTTTGTTAAATTCCGCACGAGCTGCTTCTATTCTGCACTTAATTTCTGTTTCTGGGTCAAGGTTTTCTGTCAGGATGCTCCCGAGGTAGGTATTTAAACTTCTTCACTCTCTCTATAGCAGCGCCGTTCAGTGTAAGACATGCTCCTTCATGTTCTTCACGTCCAAACACCATGAGCTTTGTTTTGGTGTTATTCATGTTTAGCCCCAGTCTCATTCCAGCCTCATTAACCCAGCCTCATTAATTGTATTTACCTATATTTAATTAATTTTATACTATACAGTCAAAGGTTGGCTTGTTGAAGGTAGGTACATACTACATACATTCCTACATATATCGTTTAGGTATAGATTCTTTGGTTAAATCGGTACTTAATAAATTATTTATCACTAGCCTTTTTACCCGTCCATAAAATTGTTGATAAAGTTTGTTGAGAAAAATGTGAATTACAGAACCTGATTTATGGATTAATAAAATATGGTACCTATAAAGTATGTCCCTAAGAGGGGTCAAAAAATGGAGAATTGATTGACTGATCGAGTTTGTATTACCTGTAAGTCTGAGGATTTGAATTGGTAAATAGGTAGATATAATTAGATAGTATGAGAAATTTGTAGAATTGCTGTGGAGGCAGCAAAGGTGAGTCATAAACATAGCATTTTTATCTATTTTCTATACCTTCCCCTTCAAGTACATTTAGATAGAACACTTGATTTCTGTAAATGCTTTAGTTGTTCTTCTGCAAAAATATAATTATGTACCTACAAAGCTTTATTTATTCTTAATATCAAATTTAACAGGTAGGTACATAATTATTTTAAGTGTTAAGACCTCTACCCGAGCCAGTGATTTTGTACCTGAAAATCATTTGTATGAAAAATTGTCAGTATAGCCAGCAAGAAAATATTGCATAAAAAATTCCTATAAATATTCTGACCCATCTGGGAATTGGAACCAGAAATTTCTTACCAGAAGTGGGTGTTAATTATTTTGAGCATAGTAAAGAATTTTGTGGCCAAGGATTCGAACCTGCACCTCACATCCAGCCTTCGTGTGAATAGAAAAATCAGTGTAGATTGCTTATTAAAAATATAACACAGGAATAGGGTAATAATAAAAATTTCAAGTTGCTATGGCAATTAAACCACCAATTTATTAAATCCCTATGCCCCTAAGTGGGGCGTAAAGGGAGTTTGGATTTCAAAAATTAATTTTACTTACATTAATAAAACAATCCATACAATAATTGGTAAAGAAACACACTTTTATAATAAATAACTAAGGTATTTTGCAGTTGATAAACTTCATTTAACAGGGTAAAACTTTTTAATAAATGATAATTTTGAGTATAAATATTTAGGTACTTCTAGAGAATTAGAACTCTCATCTCTCATAGGTGCTTAATATAAGTCATACCAAGAGTTGACAATTAATAAGAGATATACAAAACATGTAAATGTTATTGTTGTGAGAAAATATCTAGAAAATTTTGACACATTTTAAAATTCTGTAGACACTTTGGCATTGCATTCATTATAAGATATAATCCTAGGAATCTCAGCTCCATAGACGAATTATGGAAGGCATAAATGCAACGGGCCGTTGGCCCGGTGGTTAGCATCTTGGCAGATTGTTGAATTTGTCGATTACTCAAAGATTTCAATTTGACCACCTAAATAAGGAACGTTGTTAACGTGAAGTCATCACACAAAGCCATTCGAAATAGCAAGAGAAGAAAGTCATAATCCAGTTAGTACTGGTCAAATGTTAAAAAAAAATGGCATTTTAAAATTGACCATAAATAACGGTGTAATGTTGAATATATCAGTCTGTAATAATATGAATTTTTTCGATGTTACAGGAAAAGAGGTCTGATTATAGAAACTTCAACTAAATTTCAACAAAAAAAAAAACAGGTTTACAATAATAATAATTCTGAAATTAAAATAATAATATATATAAATTAAAAAAAATTAATAGTTTGGAATTTAGTTAACAATAATTGTCCTCCAATGCAATCACTTGTAAGTTAATGATGTTGCTAGGTTCTTTTAACAAATCTATGAATGCTCTTTTTAGTATTTACTTAATACACATAATCTGCAAATTAAATATACATAGGTAATCTTCATATTCATAAGAATAATATTAAAAATTGTGAAAAATTTATAAGTAAATGACGTTTTAATCGGCCTGGTGTTGGTTATTTTAACATAATATCTATAAATATTTCTTCTTCCGATGGCGCTACAGCCTAATTCAGCCTTGACTTCCAATACTCGACGCCTAGAGTTAACCCTGTCTCTACATCTGTCCTGATTTCGTGGGTCAAAAAGTTGCTCGGCATCCCTCCTGACCTCATTCTCTCATTGCAGCCTAGGTCTTCCAATTCGGCCGGATGTCCACCCATAATTCTCTTTGGTGCTCGCAATGATGGCATTATCTGCTCATGTCTGGCCCAGCGTAGTCTTTATCTATAATAATAAAACCAATATTAGTATGGGACTTTCTAAGGTTAGACAGGTATCTCAAAATTATCTAATGCATAATTTTAAAACAAATAAGAGATTACACTTTTTAAAATAAATAAAGTAATGGATATAACATGAGTTTAATAAAAAGAACATAAACAAACATTGATATTGATAAGTTATTATTGAGAAGATTCAATACTTACTTAGAATTGATTTGTGTTCAAGCAAATTTATATTCATAATTCACCCCTTAGTCAAAATATTATCAGATATTGCTCTGCGGTCTCTGTGATTTGTTGCAATGAAATGACTGGCTCAGATACTACTTATCTGCAACAAAAAAATAATGTGTGTTGACAAATGTTTTAAATTTGCTGCATTTAATGTCTATTTCTTTTTATAATTTACAATAAAACATTGGAAGGAATTTGGAATAATGTTCCACAGGTTGAAAATGTGAAACTTAAGAAGTAAGTGAAGGTGATGTTTGTATCTGTATGATAATTATTTTTAGGTTATAAATTATATGTTTTTTGAAACTATAGGTTACATACCTGAAATCCAATATTAATCAATTTATATCTCAGTCCATCCATCAAACTCTTATCAAACTCTACTGACTTAAATATTTTTCCAAGGAATGAATCAGTTTTGATGTCTATTTTCGACAAACCACTCACATTTCACGCGTAAAAAATTTGACAGCTCGTGCGGAAGTACCATAGATGGAGATAGTGCATACAGTTCAGAAATCATTAATTATAAAATTGATTATATTGAAAATGTTTTTTATTCAAATAAATAATTAAAACATTTTTTATTTAATAATTAATTATGACGTAGCAAAATTACTAATTAATTATAGACGACATTTTATTCCGCTATACATATTTTCTTTTGATAGTGTCTTTAAAACAAACCTTCATAAAAATATAATATGAAGTAGATGTCATTTACACACAAAATATAATATATAAATTGGTTAAACAATATTATTATTTTATTATTCTTAGAAAACCCATCCTGGAAGAATGATTTGTGAAAAATACGCTGCTTTATTTTAATTAGGTAATAGTGCGCTGCCAAATCATAGATTTACTTAGACATAGATCAATAGAATTCATAGTCAATGTCACTTGTCACTCATTGTTGATAAATATTGATATGTCAAAAAACATAAGAGAGTGATATAATGCTTCCAATTTTGAAAATATAAATACATAAATATGAGTTTGCTGCTCTAATAGATTTTTCGGTAGGTACCAAATGTTGTTTATTAATATTATAATAACTTCTTTGTAATTTTTAAGTATTGGCTCAGAAACATAAAAAAATATTGTCATTTTCTGTAACATTCTTTCCATCGCTTAGTATTTTATTTTTTTAGTTTAAGAATGCATGAATCACTTTGAAATGTTAACCAAATTGGAAACAAATGAGCTAAAACTTTCATACTCTTTTTCAAAATATATAAGCAATATGATTTATGCTAAACTATAAGATTTGATTTTAAATTCAACCATTAGTGCAAAGGGGTTAGTAAAGAAAAATAAACGTAAATATTTATTGACTGATGATTAATTTATTCATTTTCAGTGTCACAAACCTTGGTTGCTTTTATCTGTCATCAAATTGTGCTGTGACTGAGATACCTTTTGGTTTTTTTTGCGTCAAAACCTGTCAATCTTCACAGACTACATCCAACGATTGCAGTTTTGGTCTTTGAAGGATTCTTTATTCTACAGGATCATGTTTGAGATGTGTAAAGAGAATATTTTATTGACGGAAGAAACTACTATACTTTTTTAATATAATGCTTCTTGTCGTATTATGAAACATACGTGAAGATTGTTATATTAACGCAATAAAATATTAATATATATTTAACATTGTTTTTAATTTATCTTCATACCTATTAATTAAGAATTTAGATAATTTTGTTATTATAATAGCAAATAAAGTGATCTTCGAATAAAGTGATATTCGATGATTCTATTTTTTACTATAATAAACATGCACACATACCTGACAAATCCATTATGATTTTGATAAACAGGAACGTCATTAGTTCCTGTCAGATTCGCTTTCTTTCAGAGTTCTGTTTTATCGACCAAATCTACTAAAGAATTTTTATACTCATTTCAATTTTCAAAAATCATTTTTACGATTAATATATTTAAATGTATTATGAATTTAATTTTATGTATCTTTATTATTTACCAACATTTAATATGATTTTATCAGGTACTTACTCATCTAATGGCCACGACAGATTTACACAAACTGCGGCCATAAATTTTTTTAAATGTGTCAAATTACAAAATGGAGGAATTATATTTCCAAAATTTTGCATTAAATCTTTATTTAATGAGAATAATAAGATTTGAATAACATTTATATGTATAACGAATCAATCTCCAATTATTTTATTACATTTTCATACCGTAATACCAAGATTCCATTCAACGTTTACATGAGTAATTTTGTTTCCAAACGATGGCTTACTGTCTTTTTTGAAAAATTTGTATGAAGATCCTAAAAAAATAAAGTTTTTTAAATAGCGCTTAATATATTAAAGTTAACGTTGCCAATTGTATCTTAGAACGTTCTCGAGCAAATTTCACCGCTCTGCGCAGATTCATATCTGACGTAGCATTTGTATTTTGAGCGTGATGCTCCGACATAACGGAAAGTATTGTCAAAGGCAAATAAAAAAACATTTCTGAATTATTATGTAGATTGTAGACATTCGAACTCAATATTCGTATTAAGCTAGCATTCCCGACAGACGTTATCCTGTAGTCCTTACTATGAATATTGATTTCAAACTCGTAATTTTTACAAAAATCCGTTTAAAATATGTTCGAATTCATTAAAAATCTGCTTACCTACCAATATTTTCAATGTCAATGGTTGTCTGGGGAACAATAATTTTGTATCTAGCTATGTCTAATTATATTAGCTGGACTTGGCTGGGACATGTGTTAAGGATGCCGAATGACAGTTGGCCGAGGAGAGCGCTGATCTTCCTCCCATCAGGGTCCCAAAGACGAGGGAGACAAGTTTACCGTTACATAGGTACGTTAATTTAACGTAAGTTCAGGTGTAGTAAATACAATGAGAACTATGATGATGTTTATATCCAACTGAAAATATACGTCATCATTATCGCTCAAATTTTATGGATTTCCGAAAGATCAGCGATCGTACGATAATCTTTTGAATTGGAAAGATAAATCGTTCGTCCAGCACACACGTAGGGGAGACCAGCCTAAGTTGGCGAAGTGCCTAAGATGACGAATGCTGTTTTTTTCTGTGAAATGTATGAGTGAGAACACACTATACGATGAAAAGAATCAAGAATAGTATTCTGACTACGGATCAAATCAGCCTGTCTCGTGTCGGCAAAGTGTTTGGACGTGAACTGCGGTTTGCTGTTTTTTGTGTCCTTGATGTAAAAAAACAGTGTTTCAAAACACTGTTTTAAAGAATATCCGTATATTTAAGATAAAAACTGATTACATATTTGATATAAAGGTGTATTTTACTATATCATGTAAATAAATTTAAATCATTAATATTATATTTATGAATTATATTTGTATCTCTTTTTAAAATATCACTCACGGGAAAGATGACGCGGGTAAGTTGACGAATTCGTCAGCTTACCCTACATAATGCAAATTATATTTTTGGTTGTTATCTTTTATTGTGAACTTTTTTATTGTTAAGGTTGATCAATATACATGTTGTAATTGCTCATTAACAGTCATGGAAAACGTTGTAATTCGATGTCCACTATGTATGGAGGTTTATGAAGAACCTCCAGCTGAAGATTGGTTACAGTGCAAGATTTGCAAATCCTGGTGGCACGAAAAGTGCAGTAACTACGAAGGAGAAGGGGAATTTAAGTGTGATTCATGTGAATAAACGTTAAATTTTTATTTTTAAGTTGGTTTTTAATTTTATTGTGTTAATTTCTATTTTATTTTTTTCAGTTATTTCATGTTGATTTTTTTAAATGATTTAGGTACATATGTTTGATATTATGTATCAATTCGTTTTTAAATACAATAAAAATGTTTTATTCCTTTATCTTTTTAATTTAATCTAGAGTTGTAAGACAGAACCCATACTATGATGCAATTCGTCAACTTTCCCTATGCATATAGTCATCTTACCCGGCATACGGGTAAGATGACGAATTTGAGGATGTTTTCTAAATACAATTTTTCTATAAATCCTTATATTTTAGTAAAAAATAATGCTTGTATTATTGTAGGCAAATGTATTATCTATAATATAGCAAAATATTTTATTTAAATAAATATTCCATTAAAGGTGATATCTTACAAATCCCTTAACATCGCCAACTTAGGCTGGTCTCCCCTACCAAATTAACTGAACGATTATTTTGTTATGAGAAATCGCTCAGAAAATATCTTAACGATAATCGTTAATATTTATATTAACGTGTGAATCAATCTTCTCGTGTGTGTTGCACAGCAGATAAATTGTACCAATTTATCGGTGAACGATTTGACCAATTTATCGTTGATCTTTCAGACACCACTAACGTGCCGATTAATCGCTAAGATTTGAGCGATTGAGCGATTATCGGTCAAATCGTAAAGAGAAATCGCTACGTGTGTATGCAGCTATTGTCATAATTAGAACGATGTGCACCAACAAAGCCAATAGGCAATAAATATGAGACATTAATAAAAATGGATATATTCATATTATTATTCTGACGCCAAATACATGACAGCAGTCGCAGTCTTTAAATTTGGCCGCTCTCTTGTTCTCAACAATCTCCAACTTTTTCTCTAATTCTCATTAGTTATCTCGTAAATAGGTATTGACTTGTTGTATACGTGGGATTTTGTGACATATTCAACATGTCGAGAATTCTCATGATTAGGAGTTTCGGAGACTTAAACATTACAACCTAATGGCGAACGTTGTTAACTTAAAGTGATTACACTAAGCTAGCCTTCGAAATAACAGTAGAAGACGATCCTAAGCCCGTAGTGGTTTGTTTCATTAAAAAATCGATTGTTAGAGTCATTAGTTGTTAATAAATTTGTAGTTATAGAATTTTTCATAGAATATGGCGTCTATTTTAATATTATAATTAATTTTTATATTATGTCGTATGCATTTTCAACTTTTTAATAGTTATTCAGTATTTTGTTATAATTATGAAATCCCAGCCTGCGACAAATCGCCATTAGCCATCTATCGGATATTGTAGAAATTATTCGGTAAAAAAAACATACTGTAGCAGAACTACAAAATGCAATTTGCTGACATCACTGTTCAAACAATGCTGTACCAATCACACAACACAATCCAGGCATTTATGTCCAATATTCTGGAGTAATCTGGATTGTGTGCATGACTATGAATAATATTGAATGCCGCTCAGGTGCATGTATAGTGTATACACTGAGAGAAATTTTGTCATGATGAAGGCACGTACAGTAAATGGTTTAATAAAAACCGCAGAATACAAGAAAAAATCATAAACTTTTATGAAAAAAAACATTCTCATTGAAATAATCAATTCACCTTATCTGCTTATTTCCATTCCCAAGAATGGAATTTCCGAAATTCTCGGATCAGGGAATTATTCAAGTAATTCATAGAAAGAAACAAGTTTACTTGTTTTACGTTTTTTTCAGTAAGAATAGAAATAATGTAAATGCTGTATGTCATTGATTAAACTAATGCAACTGGAATAAAACAATGATTCAATTTATAATAATTTAAAATATCCCGTACGAGAATTGTTTTTTTCTATTACGGAGATGGTTTATATGAAAACGCAACATCATTGGTATTTTCAATGATGGAGCATGGAGTTTTTTCCTGGACATCCGTACAATTTCAAAAACCTATGCAAGTCAAATATATTTCTGTTGTAAATTCCATTATTTCTTTGGTTTTGAGTAAAGCCAGTACAAATAATGGGATACTAGGTAAGAGCTGGTAGGTAATGGAAAATAGCTAGTAAACTTGAAAAATCCAATGACAATAATTAATTTCAACAGAAACAAGTAAATACGAGAATTTCGCAAGGACAACGTGAAAAAATCCAGGCCCTTGACTTTCTCCCGTGCGGCACCTGTTAAAACCAAGTTCGTACGGGGTTTTCACAAGTAGGTCCGTGATTTCCAGACGGAGTAGGGATATTTTTTTACCAGACGCAATCGACCTACCTCTTAGATCTACCATTAGGTTGCTTGAGCTCGTAGATGCAAGACTTGTTTACTCATTACTTAAAAGTTTATACTAAAATCATTTTACAAATTATGTACCTAGCTATATTTCTCTATACAATGTGTTATCTGGATAATTATTGATCAAACGAATTGTACGAACAAAAGACAAACATTTTACGTTGAAATTGCAATTGGCACTTTAAATTGAAAAAGATACCTTAATTCAAACTTCGTGTTCATATTTATTTTCTCTTCAGGTTAACGACCTATTTTCTTATAAATAGTAGGTAGGTATACTTAACAGATTTTTTTTTCAATGAATTTGGAAATTATTTTTAGGGAAATATTTTTTTTTCTATTTTATTTTAAAGACCTTCAAATGAGATCAAGTGATTTGAATTTAAAAAAAAATTAATATAATCAATTTATTGCTATAGGTATTTTTTTTTGTTCATAAAACTCGTTTGATCAAGTGTGGACATAAAAAAATCAAGTGCCGTATAAGGATAATAAATAAATATAAAAGACGAAATAAAATATCTATGAAATTGCGATTTTTTTGGGAAATTCTTCTTCTTTTTCTTTTATAAGTGAATTCTTAATAAAGAAGAATATTTAAAAAAAACTTCCGCAAATTCATCGTTAATTTTTTATTCGTGCAATTCGTTTGATCAAGTTTCGTAATTAACACATTGTAGATGATGTAGATTCCTACGGAAGACAACTGAGGGATAGCCTGAGAAGACGGTGTATTCTCCCAGCTGTTTGGCGAGTTTCCTCAATGAGACTATGCGTCACCAACTCATCAGTTTATAATTTAGATGAAACTTCACAAAACGAGCTGAATGTAATCTAGGGAGACGCAAAAATTTCATCAAGTCATCAATACCTCCATAGTGTCTTGTTTTGATCAACTGGGAGAAAACGTATCAAGTACGAAGAAGACAAACTCAATCACCTGGATGTGTGGAATTTTTAGATCTAGGTAGGTATTGAGAGCTTAGATAGCAATGATGTAATAGGTAAGAAAGGGGTTGCTACCTGGTTGAATCAATTACAGCATTGGTTTTTCCTCGTAATGTACTAGAAAATAAAAAGTCTCTTCCTTAGGTATATCAATGAAGTAATGGGTTGTACCAAGCACGGCCTTGGTATTTCCTCGTACTATACTAGAAAATATAAAGGACTTTACTTAGATATATCAATGAAGTAACGGGTCGTACCAAGTACGTCATTGGTTTTTTCTCGTACGCTACTAGAAAATATACAGGCCCTTACTTAGATTTTTCAATGATGTAACGGTTTATACCACGTACGGCATTGATTTTTTCCCGTACGTTAATAGAAAATATGAAGTCTCTTACTTAGATATATTAATGACGGCATTGCTTTTTCCAATGAACTATCATTTAAAAATTCAATGACATTGCATAGATCAATTCCTTTCCAATACCTGCTAATTTCCAGTAAACCGTACGGGAAAATACCTCGTATGAAAATTCAATGACGGAGCATTGAAAAAACCAATGCTTCACTCTGAGTCAAAAAAAACAGTTCTTACGAGAAAAAACTCAAGAAATACGAGCTTTTCCCCCTTACTTTTCTCTCAGTGTACATTTTCAGTCACACTTCACCCTTCGAAAATTCTGCACCATTACGGTAGGTAGGTAGGTAGGTATTCGAAATAATAATGTATATCAGAAATTCGTTAAAATTACTCTGTAACTTAATATTATTAATAGTACCTGGGAGCAACCATTACCACCACTGGTGACCTCGGGGCTGAGCTCCCGATTCGTATTGGTATGGCAAGTGGCGCCTTCAACAACATGACCAAGATATGGAAGGCGTCGGCGTTTAGTGTCGAGGCGAAACGTAAACTGTTTGATGCGTGTGTGTTGCTCATTCTCCTGTATGGGTGTGAGTTCTGGCACCTGACTTTGGCCCAGGCACAAAAAGTACCTATCTGCATTCGAAACGAAGTGCCTCAGGAGAATTTTGGGTATAAGATGGTACCACCGCATCACGAACGACGCTATACGCCGGCGCACCCAGCGTGAGCCCATCACCTCTACTATTATGTGGAGGAGATGGACTTGGCTGGGACATGTGATAAGGATGCCGAATGACAGAGGATAGCGCTGTTCTTCCTCCCATCAGGGTCCCGGGGACGGGAAGACCCTCTCATACTGTGTTCCGCTCCTTCGAAGCAGAGCTGAGGATTCTGCACATGGTGTGGGAGGAGGTCATTAACGTTGCGCAAGATCGAGAGCAATGGAGAGCTCTTGTTGCCTCCCTATGCCCCTAAGTGGGGTCTTAAGGGAGTTTGGATTTGGATTGGAACTTAATATTAGATTAGTAGGTAGGTAGGTACCTAATATTCGCATCGCACCTTTTATAGACTAGCTTTCCCGACAGACGTAGTCCTGTGATCTAACCATGAATATTGAATTATCGAATTTTAAAGAATGATAAAAATGTCTCTCAACCAATGTCATTCTGACCGATGCGTCTGATTTAAAACACGTATTTTCCATCCGAAAACAGACGCATCGGTCGGAATTACATTCGCAAAAGATAATTATTAATCCATCACCATACAAATTGGAATTCTTAAAGAATTATCTAACACCTAATGACTCTAAAAATTCATTACTAATGTTCGATTTTTGAATGGAACAAACCACCACGGGCTTACGACCATCTTCTACTGTTGTTTCGAAGGCTGGCTTAGTGTGATCACTTTACGTTAACAACGTTCGCCATTAGGTGGTAATGTTTGAGTCTCCGAAACTCCTAATCATGAGAATTCTCGACATGTTCAACATGTCGAAAAATCTCATGTATGCAACAAGTAGAAATTTAATAATAATTAATGAAATATAGAGATAAATGTTGGAAATTATTGAGAACAAGAGCTCAACCAAATGCACTGCGACTGCTGTCATATATTTGGCGCCAGGATATGATTATATCTATTTTTGTTAATGTCTCATATTTATTGCCTATTGGCTCTGTTGATACACAACGTTCTAATTATGTCTAGATTCTTGTGACCCTTTTTAAGGACTAGATCTTATTCATTAAATTCGAATTCAATATTCATAGTTAGGAACACAGGACAGCGTCTGTCGGGAAAGCTAGTTTTACCTATGTATATAAATGACGATGGATGTAGAATCGCATTCGACTGGAATACTCATCTGGCAATGCGACTTTACACTCCATTGATAACTATTTTACATTCCGATCTGCCTGTCAAAGCTTTTTTGTTTTATTAATGAATTATATAGGTAATAATTGTATTAAAACATGTAAATGGCTAAAGACGGAAATTGAAATAAATAAATAAAATTAGAAAAAAGCTTGAAAAAATCCATAAAAAATCTGCGTGCCAATAAAAATTGTGATTGTATAGATTTTTTAACAGATTGTATAGATTTTTAACAGATATTGTATCGAAATTCGATCCGTACTAACATTAATATTACATTTATTTTTATATTATTTTCTATCTTATTTTCGATATTGTATCAATTATTCTGTTATCAGGAGCGGAGACGAATTCAATAAACCAACAATGATAAAAATCTGTTGAGCCGATCTCGAGTTAGAAGTGTTCGAACTCACCCGACTTTCTTTTATATATTTAGATACTTTTAGGTTGGATGTAAGAGATTAATTTGACAACACCCAATTTTTCATTTATTTATTAATTAGAGACACAAACAGCATACTTAACAATGCATACAAAACAAATAAATCATGAAACAAAAACACAGAACCTCCAGTGCTCCAATAATATTATCTTTTAATCTGTGCAAAAATGTTTAAAATAAATAAATTCTTTAATATCGACTAAAAAAACAACTTAAATGGGAGCTAAATCATTATTAATTTATTTTGTTTTTTCCTTTTAACCCATTAGCCGTTTCATAAAACATAATTATTATTTAATTATGATTTAATAAGTATAAATTGATGAATTATTATTAAACGCAATATTATGAAAGTATTAAAATTAATTTCAGCGCAATAATTATACCTACTTACATATTAATTTTTTAAATATAAATTCCATTTAGGTAATAATTTTATAATTATGTGAAAAATGTATCCTTTAATAATCCTGTAAACCAACCACATAGTAGATGTAGGTACACTCCTGTTTACTATGTAAGCCAATAGGCAATAAATATGAGACAGTAACAAAAATGGATATAGTCATATTTTGGCGCCAAATACATGACAGCAGTCGCAGTCTTCAAATTTGGTTGCTCTCTTGTTCTCAATAATTTCCAGCTTTTATCTCTATATTTCATTTATTATTATATTCCTACTTGTTGCATACATGAGATTTTTCGACATGTTGAGAATTCTCATGATTAGGAGTTTCGGAGACAAACATTACCACCTAATGGTGAACGTTGTTAACGTAAAGTGATCACGCTAAGCCAGCCTTAGAAATAACAGTAAAAGACGGTCGTAAGCCCGTAATGGTTTATTCCATTTAAAAATGGAACATTAGTAATGAATTGTTAGAGTCATTAGTTGATATTTTTTCTTTATTATGTAACGGCCTGTATACATTTGAACACGCACGATAACGTAGTCACCAAATCAACGTTGCATGCAACGTATCAAATTTCCATATTAATATTTAATTGCGTGCATGCTTTGTATGTTTAATTAATTCTGATCTTTTTGTATTTTACTTGATTTGTTGTACTTATCTATGAAAACATTGTACTTATTTCTCCTTATACCAGCATAAAGCTGTCTGGAGAACATAATAAATAAATAAATATATTATTCTCTACCTATTTGACCACAGATAAACAAAAGATCTGTGTCAAATAATGTCAAATACATCGAAGTGTGTATGAGTATGAAATACATAACATTACAGTCATGTGCGTAGTGTTTTTTTTATTGATTAAATCTATTTTTATGCATAAATAAAAAAAATATATTAGCATTCGCCACCCCTTCTTTATATAAACTATAAGAGTGCGAAATTTCGTACCCTATCCTCCGCGCAATTTTCGTAGAAATAGTCACAAAGTTTTTCCTTCACGTATTAATGTAGGTATTATAGATTCTTCTTTTTTCGTCCATGTCCACGTTTCACAACTATACACCATCGATGGTAACAGATGGAATGATGTCACAATAGATCTAATTTGGTTGCGGTGATACAAGGGGTAGGTATATGGTCCCCTGACCTTTAGAAATAAATGACATAATCCTTCAAATGTGTAGGTAGGTATTCGGTTTCTTTCTCAACAATTGCATGCTGGATCCGGTAGAAGATAAATTATTATTTATAGATAAATAATATATCCCTTTAAATCTCTTCCATAATTTCCCATCCTGAAACAGGGAACCATGAGCTTCCCATGTTATTATAATATCGTTGTTTTATTATCCAGCGAGGATTCCTCTCGAAAGATATTGTTAAAATATTCCGCGCTTGCCAGATTTCAGCCTCAAGGGGCCGATACTTCATCATATCTAAAAAGAAAGTGGGAGCTGCACGAAATTATTCCTGGCCTTTTGACCTTCGTTGTTTTATATATATATCCCACTAGTGGTCGACCAGTTCTCGAAATTCGACCATAAAGAATGTTAGATATTCATAATATCTAATATTTAAGAATGGTAACACAAGAAATATTCAGATCTTCTTGTTTCCTTCCCCCTCCCTTCCCCATCCTGTACTCACCCAAATTGCAACAAAATTCGAACTCTTCTGCTGTGAACTGTCATCGTGTGCATACATGTATCCGTGAAGTTCTACATAAATACAATTAATTACCTACTCAATATTCCATCAAACTCAATTAATAAGTTCATCGTCAGTGTAAAAGCATCTGTGTCATCAAATAATACAACACAAACTACAAATATTTAGTGCCAGAAGAATAAGCAGAGGATTTTGGGGTGAGTACATCAGCGTCCTTTACAGTTCCTTTTTTCAGTAGTAGTACCTATTATATCTTTTTTAAAGAAAATACTCTACAAAGAATTTAGGTACATTATAAGCAGTTTGAACATGATTGAGGTTCCATTGCCAAACGCTGAGCGAGCGCTATTTCAAAATTTTCTTTCAAAAACAATGACATTGATACGTCAAATTTGAAATGTTTGTATGATCAAAGTTTTTCTATTATTATTAAAGACAAACAATATTAATATATTCTCAATTTATCCACAGATAGACAAAACAATATAATGTAGGGTGCTTCTTAAAATTTAAATTTTAAAATGACAACTGGTCACCCTGTCATTCAGTTCTACTATGTAAAAAATGGAACACCGACTTTTTTCAGAATTTTAAAACATAGTTTAGGGGTTGCTACCGGCTGTTGAAAGTTTGTATAGAAAATGTATGGAGACGGAATCTAAATTGGAAAATTTCCTTACAGTTATTGTTATCAATATTTTTTTAATTTTAATATTTTTGTAGGATTTAATTCTTTAATTAAAAAAAAATAAAAATATATATTTATTTTTATTTTTTATATCGACCTATGACATTTTCTTCGAGAGGTAGCGACCCCTAAAAGTTGTTTAAAAATTCTAAAAAAAAATCTGTAGCAATAAATTATAGCATAGAATAAAATACAGGGATGACCCCTAAAAAATTAGAAAGAATATTTTATTCGACCATATAAGAAGCACCCTAATAATGCGTTTCTGTCAATGTCAAATGCATCGGAGAGTGTGTGTGAGTATCAAATAGATAACATTACAGTAGTATGCGTATTGTTTTTTTTTATCTAGCTCAATTTGGGTCATATCTACAACGAGTTTGAATATCCCGTCATTTCCCCCTATTCCTTCCATTTAAATTTACCGACTTCAAAAAGCATTCTGCGCCCATTAGAAGACGCTTTTCATTAGTCTTTTAAGTAGTCGGTGTGAATATCAAATACATAACATTACAGTAGTGTTTGTATTTTTTTTTTATTGATTTGATCTATTTTTATGGATAGTTTAAAAAAAATATAAGCATTCGCCACTCTTCTATAAATATAAACTAAGTGTGCGAAATTTCATACCGACGGCGCAATTGTCGTAAAAACAGTCACATATCTTTTCCTTCACGTATTAATATGTAGATCATAATGCTATAATTATAATATTTTTCTAAGTACATCCGTTACTCGATATTTTGAAAATTATATACCTATGGTATGTCATACGATCGGTAGGTTACCCCATATCAAAACATTGAAATTCATTTTTAACTGTTTTGTTTCAATTTTCAATGGAAATTCTGATATATAAGGATTCCGTCCGACTGGCTGGTAGCTTAGTGGTTCTCGCAATATTCACAAATAAAATTAAAAAAAAAATAAAACAATGTAGTATAAAAACGACCTTGATTGTTTTATTTCCTTGGCTATACATAAAAAGCTCTTGTTGCCTCCCTATGCCCCTAAGTGGGGTCTTAAGGGAGTTTGGATTGGATTGGATACCTACATAAAAATCAACACAAATTTAAGCTAATCGTTTACAAAAATAAACTGTTTTTTTACGAATGAATCATTAATGAAATATAACAACCCCAAAATAAATATTATCTTCTCATTTCATGATGCTTTTTTTACCCTTCACGCCGAATTCCGGAGAGGGTAAACAGAGATTGCGGACTACTCTTCATTCCTATCCAGACAAACCTTTTTCACTTCATATAAAAGCATAACGGCGCATAGGTGAATACTGTAATGCCGGCTGATGAAAATAAATAAATAATAATAACCTTCCGCACAGCCACTGCATTTCAACTCGACACTCACCTACAAGTGGTGGACCCTGTTACGTTGGCCCAGGCTGAAACGGCGGTTACATTCGGTCCCTGTTGAAGCTAGGGTCAACAAGCCGAAGAGAGTACGGGGTGCCTTGCATGGCTGTCCAACATGCAGGGCATTTCCTACACCTGAATCCAATTCTCCTGCCTTCTATGAGCCCTCCCATCCATATTCACCTAGTCCTATCATTCCGGAAGGAGTAAACCTTTCTGCCCAAAAATCCCCAATCCAAGGTGTCATTCGACCCGTGCCGAGGGATGCGTGACTAACGGGTAGGTTAGTAACTAACGGAGGCTCCCTGATACCAGGCAACCTCAGGGTGACCTTTTGCCTTACCCCTACATGCAGGGATCTGTAAGTAGGGGCGGACTTTTATTTCCCTAATTCTGGCTATGGAGGATGTACATGGCACCTTTGTAGAGTCGACATGGTGTGATGGATATAATAGGTACTTCCACATCAGTGGTCAAAGTGGACATAAGTTCACATGCATTTGTTGCAACCGAGAGATGGGAATCCTGTTGGGACCTATCTTTCAAAAATAAGATTAAGGAGACCTTTTGCGGAGGGCAGGAGTCGGGAAGAGGCACTGTCACTCTGCAAGAGGCCTCTGGAGACGTGGCACAATAAGAGGCAGCGCTCCATGAATTCATTGAAGGATGTCACAATAGATCTTATTGGTCGCGGTGACTCAAAGGGCATATGTTCCTTTGACCTACTTTACAAAAAAAAAAAACTTCCGCACACATTGTCTCCTATTTCTTTTACTCGTTTAAGACGGCACCGATATGATAGGCTGACGTCAATCTAGGTCAGCCACGTCTCCGTGCTCCCGTACTTACTATCTGATTTATTTATTTATTTTTATTTTTATTTATTTTCCAACTTTTACATAGGTACCTACATAGATTTTTGGTAAGTATAGTAACATATTTGGAATTTATCACCTCACTAGATAGATCTGTAGATTTGTAGATCTTTTTTGTCTTTCTTTCTTCATTCATTCTCTCTCCACCCCCAAACCTCCTCAATTTATTAAAAAAAATATAAACAATGATAAAACTACAAAATCGAAATAGTATGTCGGTGGAAGAAGCGAAAGAAGTATGCTTGGATAGAAAAGAGTGGAGGTCCGTTCTCTCTGCCTACCCCTTACGGGACACGGCGTGATGGGTAAAAAAAAAATCGAACATTTCAACTTATTAATAAAGCGAATATGTAACAACTAATGACTCTTAACAATTCACTAGGTACCTTCTGATGTTCGATTTTTAAATGGAACAAACCACTACGGGCTTACGAAGGCTGGCTTAGTGTGAACAAGAGAGCAACCAAATTTAAAGTCTGCGACTGCTGTCATGTATTTAGCGCAAGGATATGAATATACTATTTGTTAATATATACTTATTATTGCCAGATTATTTTATATCACTTTTCGTTTCAATAGCTAATCATTTTTGATGACTTATTTTTAGGCGTTCCAAAGTTGTGGTCCAAAGTATGTCAAACAAGTCTAATAGTACCTACGAGTAGATATTATGTAATGTCAACAAAAAATGTCAAACTCTATAATATGTCCTTTTAAATATGAAAATAATAATATATCATCGTATTGTCTGTACAATAGAGAGAAAAAGAAAATATTGCCCCAGTTCAAGTCCCCGAACGTCCATCATCATCATGTTATCTTTGTCCGGACAAACCAATTGACAAAATAAAAATTAAAAAAAAAACAAAAAAAAAAACACAAAGATTTTTCAAAGGCCCGCGTGCTCCGGATAATAAAATGCAATAACAAAGGGAGAAAACAGAGCAGAGAAAAAAAATTAGCGCAATCTCACAAATTCGTCAGTACCATTATTTACACTGTGGGGCACATTTAAAAAATATTTTCTCTTTAATTCCCACAAAACCCTGTCCGCGTCCTCGAGGGATGGCGGATACGCGACCCGGAAAACCGACCGGTACCCGGTAACAAGCTGTTTATCTATTTTCCTTCTTACTTTCCTGCTATAGAGATGAGAGCTCCACATAGAATATGGATATAGATTCTATGAGAATATTGGGACGAAATGCGATTGTGACTGAGTGAAATAATTCAGCGAGTCTTTCATATACGAAACTGAAGTTTACGTTTACTGTAGAATGAACTTAATTAAATATTAGAAGACAACGGACTGAGACTTTTGAGACAGAAAGTTTGACCGTTTGAGACAGAAAGTTTGACCATGCCTAGGATGTCCACAATGATAATGGATGGGGTAACGCTGCCAAATAGTGAGTCCTTTAAGTATCTTGGATCACTCATCCAAAATGACGGAAGCTCTGCGGCAGACGTAACACACAGAATAAATAATGTAGGATGGATGCAGTTTAGATCAGTGTCGGGAGTTCTATGTGATCCAAAAATGCCAATCAAATTGAAATGGAAAGTCTATCAGACAATTATTGTTAGACCGGCACTCCTGTATGGCTCCGAATGTTGGACAATGTTTAAGACCTATAATAGACAGTAATTAGAGACAGCAGAAATGCGTATGTTGAGATGCTCCACTGGCGTGTCCTTAAGAGATAAGATCAAAAGTGCTCACATTCGTGGAAACCTAGGGGTGACAGACATCAATAGTAAACAAGAGGAAAGGTAGTTGAGATGGTAAGGACAGATAGAACGACGACCGCAGGAGCATATCGTCCAACAGGCTATAAACTTGAATGTCCCACGTTATGTGACTAGAGGGAGACCTAATAATTCCAGGGAACGCAAAGGCGCGAGCAGATGCAAAGATGTGGGGTGGGACAAGTGGTGCAGCAGAGAAGAGTTTACAGCCTGAGGACGAGGAGAGCTGACCCTAGCAGTCTTCATAGACGTTAAGCTGGGAGCAAATCAGGGGGAGAGAGAGAGAGAAGTTTAATTTCATAGCTAAGCTAGTTCAGCATGTTTGTTGAGTAATTTTCTATTTTCCTAAACGCCCCTCAAATTTTTCTCGATCCGTAACTCAAAAAGTACAATACTAACTAGATACCTACCTACGTAGCTTGGGAGAAAATGTGAAGTTTAATCTTAGTAATAATTTGTATTTGTCTCATTTTCCCAAAACTTTTTTTTTCATATTTCTTCATTATAATTTATTTTAGTTAGAATTCGATTTTTTCTAGAATACATTTTTCAAAATAACCAATGATTCGTTTAGTCCACCCGAAAAGCGGTTTTTCTCGGAAAACAAAAAAAAACATTTTTTTTATAGACCCATCATCAGACTATTGCCATCTCTGTCATGTACAGTTAACACTTGTCTTGAAAAATAAGCACCATTAGTTTTTAGGCGAGAGAGATAGTGAACGAGTGGGATAAGGGGCGGGGTGGGGAGGCCATATGAGAGGACGGGGGTACAGGGAGGGGACAACAAGGGCCAAACAATATACCCCCCACTCCGGCAAGGTGTGAATGAATGTATTATTAAAGGTAGATTGCCTCCGACTGGCAAACACTTATGTACTTTAAAACAACGTTTGCTTCCGGAACACCTATCCTAAAAAAACAAATGCTACCGATTTGTAACAAATTATGTTCCCACTCCTTTGCACCTACCAACCAAACCCGCTTCATTTGTTTTTAGATTATTACCTCTCGACTTGTTCCGAGATCATTAGTCGAATTAAACAGGATGGAATAGCGTGGTCCTTATCCGAAAAAGGGTAATTGTAAGTAAGATGTCACAGTTTTTTTTAACAAAATATAACGAACAGCTTTCCCGACAGACGTTGTCCTGTGGTCCTAGCTATGAATATTGAATTCGAATTTGTATGGTGATGAATTGTTTAACATTTGACTAATGTAATTCCGACCTATGCGTCTGTTTTAAACCACGTATTACCATCCGCATTCTGT
This sequence comes from Mystacides longicornis, assembly GCA_963576905.1. Lineage (NCBI taxonomy): Eukaryota > Metazoa > Arthropoda > Insecta > Trichoptera > Leptoceridae > Mystacides > Mystacides longicornis. The sequence goes on from OY756432.1 coordinate 3,916,527, forward strand.
CAATCGCACCAACTATCTAACAACTGACAGTTCCTGCCGAAATTTCAATATTGGAATACAAATTATATGGTTGAAACTACTTACTAATAAGGTTGTCTATACTTAGAGTTTTCTCTAATTTTCTAATTTTCCACGCAACTTTCTTAATTTTTTCTTTCATAAGAACCATCTCCTGACAAAAGCAAACACTAGAAAAAAAAGATTTAGCGATATTATTCCAGACGTTCAGGCGTGATGTGATGACAACGCAAAATAGCTCTTCATTTTTATAATATAGAATAGATAGATAGATATAGAAGAAGATAGAGAAATCACATTTATTTTTTACTAGCTTTACCCGTCCCTTTACTACAAATTGGGATGATAAATCGTCAAAAAATAATATAATATCTATAATTTCTAGTCTACTTTTTCTGCTGTAAATGTTTTCGAGCATTTAAAAATAACTGAACCATTATGTAGAAAAAATAAAAAAGACGCATTTTGTTATTCATCCGATTCTTAAGCATAATGACAGGTCCGAAGTTTATTTGTTCAATTCAATGCTACAGGTAATTCGTTTTTATTGGTTAAAATGGATTTACGTGATGTTGCTCTCTAGTTCATAATGTTATAAGACTTAAATAAAATCTAGTAATTTTGAGTAGATTTATTAACACCATATTGTTCTTACAACTTTACTCTCTGGCAATAAAAAGCAATTCCTATTAAATTACACGTATGCCAACATTAGTACGAAACATCAAAATCTATGGTGATCAATGCATCTGTGCACAATAATAATATATTACTTTGACATTTGAACGATTCTACGTTCTGTCACCAACTACGAAATGTTGTTGTTATGCGATGTGGATGTTAATCCACCTTATAATGTTAAGAATTGCTTGGACAGACGTCGTAACAAATACTGAGGTATTACGTAGAACAAATGCTTATAGGTAATTGCTTAACACAATCAAGCTCTGTAAACTATCATATTATTTTGGTCATAAACTCACAGGAGAAACATACACCATTCTTCATATCTTTATGAAAGGGAAGATAGAAGGTCGTAAGGAAGCAACTTTCCTGGTTTCAAAACATTCGGGAATGGACCAGAATCAGAACTGTGGGAGAGTTGTTTCGCACTGTCCAGAACGGAGATGATCAACAGGACATGTAAAGAACTAAACTAAAAAAATGAATATAATTATCGTTTATATATGATGTTTGTATTGATATTGTAAAAAAACACAGCTGGTCTGGGACATCCTGATATTACTCATATTGCATTACTTTACATAATAAATAGAACTTTGTATAATGTACATGGAATTTTAGTAAATACCTTACAAAATTGTTTTGGGTCTACAAAGGAATAAATCTCGGAGAGGAAGAGGGGCTTATTAATATGGAGATCTATTCACAATCTACTCACTCTCCACACTATATGGTAGAAGTCTTTTCATAACCAGGTTTAAAAATAAAACAATTTATTTTTATTACCAACATAATACCTTTAATGTAAATAGTGAGTAAACATGTTATTTTATGCAAACGCAAATTTGGTGAAGTTTCAAGACAAATATACACAGCTCAGTAATAAAAATTGTGTCAAACCAAGTTCTGTGTTTGCCTGTTGGTCCGCGGGAGGTATTTTATTTTCCTCCTACCCTGCATATTATCAGCCGAGCATTCCCCTATCCGCCACCTGGGGACGCGTCCAATGGCGGTTATCAGGCTCCGCGAAGGATCATTCATCTCTTTCATAAATCGTCTCTCAGTAATCATCTCTTAAGAATATAACAAAAATTTAGTTGGTTTACTGAATAATTACATTACAATATTACTTTTATAGCTATGTTACAGAGACATTTTAGCAAACAGAAAAAAAATAAAAAATCGCAATACAAATTCTTAAATAAATTTAAGGAAGTTATTTTTTATTTTTATTCAGTTAAACAGTTTATCCAATTTGTAATAAAGAAGATAGGTACATTTATAGAAAGAAAGTTTTTAAACATTTCTAGCAGTTGTAGTATTTTGTAAAAAGTATTAAAAATTCAAATCCATAATTTTATTGAAGAATGAAATCGAGTGCCAATTATATTCCAAGCAAACATGACACAACCCGAAAAAATCTATTACTTCGTTGTAAAAGCCTTAGAAACAGTTGTAGTATTTTTTGTTTAATATTTTCAAAGGGTTAATAAGAGGAAAACTTATGTTGCATGAATTTATAATATGTATTTGGAAGGATTTTAGTTTGAAACAAATTTCATGATTGAATATTTATATATTCAAATAAAACAGAGAAAAACATGGATTTCTTAAGTCCACTCCGATTTAATATAAGTAATATGTGAATTGTTAATCCAACAGAGAAGATGTAGAATCAATTTCAAAAAGTAATTTATATTCAAATAAAACAGAGAAAAACATGGATTTCTTTTAATATAAGTAATATGTGAATTGTTAATCCAACAGAGAAGATGTAGAATCAATTTCAAAAAGTAAATGTTAGGCAAGGTAAAATTAACCATGTTAAAAGTAAGGAAGAGTCAAGCACAATGGGTGATGACACATACACCTAAGTCATATTAATTATAAGAGTCTATATAAGAATGGTCTCATTTAAAATGATCTATCCGACAATGCAAATACAGTCAATAAGTAGGTAAGATTTGTAATTTAGTGATTACTAACATAAAGGAGCTTGCACAAAAAAAAGAAGTTGAACACATCTTTTAATGCAGTAAATTAAAAAATTGAAATGGATGTTCAAATACCATTATGTAAAATGTTGAAATGAAATAGTGGAAATAATTAATGTTATTAATACAGATTATTTGTGGTAGTTTAATATATTAAAAAATCTGAAAGAATGGGTGCATGGAGACGTGGCCAACATAGAATGACATGAACCGATTATATTGGTGCCGAATCACAGGAGGGCAAGGTTAAGGGTAAAAGGAATAGAAGCACATGTATGTAAAACATTATGCATTTGAAAGAAACTAAAGAGGTTTGTTTGGATAGGAAAGACGGAAGTCTGTACACCTACGGGAAACAGCATGAAATTATTAAAATAAAATAATGATATATTATATTAAATAGGAATATTATTATTCTACAGAGAGTATATTACATACATATCTTATTTCTAAGAATGACACACGCTACGTAGTGCCTCTTGATAAACAATATTTTTGGTACACATTGAATCATTTTCTAACAGAACGTACAAATTTTGATTGCTACTAACTCTAGAGCAGGCTACATATAATTGGCCGTGAGAAAAACATGGATTTCTTAAGTCCACTCCGACTACAGACAGCGTTTGACCCTGGGATTTGTTTATCGTAATAGCGAAACTCAACCGTATAGGGAATTGTAATCGTTTAAACTCGTAGATACTATCCGACGGAATAAGGGGAATTCTAGGAATAAAAACTTTATCCCCTTCAGAACATCCTGTCATAATGATGCCCTCAATAATATTGGGCTTTAATTGCGAAATTTTTAACCTTGTACCGTTGCACAATCGTGGAGGATCAATGTTTCTGAGGAGTATAACAATAGAACCGATTTTAAGTTTCAAAATATGGGGAGGTAATTCCGGAATATCGAGTGAATTTAAAAATTCTATAGGAAAATCTACCGATTGATTCTCATCAATATTCGTATCTATTGATGTATATACAACTTCGTTTGAACTAAAATGTTTCAATATATATTCATTTATATCTCTAACTGCATCATTTCTTGGGGCAAGAATGGCCCGTTCTCTCCACCAAGAAGTAGGTTTGTTATTCAAGTTAAGGAGGTCAGGATAAACGCGTTTGACTAAGTCATCTATGCTATTAACTACAGTGCAAAGGGATTGTGGAATACTAATATTACTATTGCTTGTTATAGGTAACTCACCATTACCTATATCAAGTAATATTTTTGAGAAAGCTTCCGAACCTTCATCTCCGTATAACTGAGCTCGCAAATTGGTCGATAATTTTAAAACCGATACGTGATCCCAAACGTGGGATGATTTTAGGCAGGCATTTATTTCGTCAGCTCTGGAACCTTTGGGTACAACGGGTAAAGTTTGACGGAAATCGCCCGAGAACACGAAAGTTATTGGTCCCATCACTTTTGTAACATCACTATATAAATCTTGCAACGTTCTGCTAACTGCCTCAAGAGCCGTCTTATGAGACATCGTACATTCATCCCAAACTACTAAATTACACTTTAATAAAAGTTTTGCCGTTAAACTATTCCTAGATATATTACATGTGGGAGAATCTGTCGCGGATAAATTAATAGGCAATTTAAAAGTGCTATGAGCGGTGCGACCACCTTGCAATAAAGTAGCAGCAATGCCGGACGACGCTACAGCAATAGCTGTTTTACCCTGACTTCGAATCTTAGCTAAAATCAAATTTATTAAAAATGTTTTACCTGTCCCTCCAGGTGCATCTAGAAAAAATAATTTACCTAAATTATTAGCAGAGCTTTCCATTATCGAATCGTACACTATTTTCTGTTCCGCCGTTAATTTACATTCGTTATCATCTACATATGTCATTAAATTCTCAGCATTATCATCTTTTTCGTTGCAGTGCATTTCGAAATCTACCTCGCGCCGCGGATCAGGTAAATGATATGCACTCAACGACCGTCCCCCCATATTTTTTACAATATCCTCTAATAAACATAAGGTTTTATTAAATATTTCCGAAGTAAATTGTAAATCATGATTGTCTGCAGACATTCTAGCATCGTGCAGTAAATCTTCAGACAAATGTTCCTTATACTTCACCCACAGCTCCTTAGGATCACTCAAACAACATTCATGCAACATTATGGCAAACAAATATCTCAACGATTTAGAAGACTTAAAAAGTGAGGCTTCTTCTAAGGTATCATGCCAAAGTTGGTCATTTTCTAATAAACCTAATGCCATGCACGCTGCTTGGTATGTGGGATGAATTACTCCATTTACAGTACGTAAATAAGCAAAAGATGTTGGTCCCTTTACTTTATGCAATAACATTCTCAAATAATAACATTCACTATTGCTCGGATGAATAGTGTACACTCGCCCCAAAGTGTCACACTTTTTCACTCCAAACTCAGACATAAGTGTACCTTGCTTGCGTCGAACATATCGCTTCTGCTGGTTGAAGGTGTAATAATGAGGAACTTCATGATAGAGTAATGTTTTGGCAAAGCAATCCGTATTGCATAGATCAAAGAAAGCTGTCAAGGTAGTCTTCGGAGGTGAGTCTAGATTTGATAAATAAACTCGTTCACCATTTTCTAGATGAACTTGTAAATGAAAGACTGGGGGATATCTTTCATGAATTGGAAAATCTAAAAGTCTCCAGACCGCTTCTGAAGAACTAACGTACCTCGCATTTTGATAGACCTGAACTTCATCAGTATCGTTAATTGAAAAAGTAGCTTGGTCAGAGCCTTTATTAATATATTTACACACGTATTTAATAGATTTAACCGAGTGACAGGATTCTACATTAATGTGCGCTTGGAACATTCTAGAGAGAACGGGACAATACGGAACAACCCACCTATTATCTATCTGAATTTCGCCCGACCGACTTGTTATAGAAGCTGTGAAACCGCCGTTTTCCACACTACGTCTTTTGTATAAAGGATAACCGTCCCTATCTAATTGAGTGTCATTTACAAACTTTTTTGGGTAATGTTTCGAACACTTACCATTAACCATACACGGAGATTGAATGTTTAAATATCCGCACGGGCCATGAATCATACTACTTTTAACAATGTCGTGTAATAACGGGTCGTCTTCACGATTGGGAATTTCGGCAGATATAATTTTATCAATGTCAGTCAAGCGAATTCTATTTTCTAACCAAAGCAACACATGGATATGTGGAAGACCACGCTTCTGCCATTCTACACTGTACATATAACATTTATGAGCACCGAAAATATGAGCCTTAGTTAGCATTTGCATCAATGCTTTTACTTTAAGTCTGAAGACTCTCGCAACTATATCAGGTCTATCGTGAGGATTTTGTGTAGAATCAATGGCCTGAGTTATCTCTTCCCACTTGGGATTCGTAGTAAAAGTAATAAACAAATCCGGTCTGCCGAAATTACGAACATATGTCATGGCGTCTTGAGTTCTTTCGTGCATATACCTTGGTCCACCTGTAAAGGTAGCAGGTAATATGACTAATTTTCCCATATTTTCTACATTGCCATCTGTACGTATCGCGTCCTGCAGATGAACATAATTCTCAACCCGCAATTTAGTTTGATTTAGTTTAATATAAATAAGGCGTTCGGTCTCTACTTTGACATACATGTCAACCAAAAACTGTTGAAATAAGGCACGGCTATTATGTAAATGACTCTCGGAATCCCTAATTTGTATTAAATATGCATAAAATTGCATACAGCTAACTTTTTTATTAGTGAATTCACCGTTATTAGGGTTGATTTGTTTCCAAGCAAAGTGATATCCGTCTTCCCCGCGACAAAATAAAATTGGATATTGCAGACAGTCGTATGCTCTGTGCGTTTCTGCAATTCGTTGTAATGCGTTGTCTTTAGCTCTCAAAATAATGTCTCTTTTATTTTGAGTCTCACCGACTACCAAAGCAGCTATTTCCGAAGTAGATGGAGCGTTATATCTTCCAGGATGGTCGTCAGCTGGCTTTTTATCTGCGTGAATTACAATTTCAAATTCAATATTATCTACATGAGTTTCAAGGGTATTTTTGAATTTATTGACATAAACGTTATGGGTGTGCAATGTTGTCTGAATTTGGGAAACAATATTTTTATTTAAATCTTTGAAATTGTTGCATCTAATGTCTACTTCATTTCTGTCGTTTCCGACAAAATAAATTTGTAGGAATTTAGGGTCAACACCTGAAACAGGTAAAAGAGATCCAATCTTATGGTAAACCTGGCCTTGGATTTTAAAAGAAGGTGAGAAACCAGATTCTCTTACCTCCTTAGCACCGAATGAAGTCATTTGAAAAGCGGCATTATATTTTCTAATATTTTTCAAAAATTGCTTGGACTCTACCGAACCAGAAAAGAAAAGTGAACAAAGGCTTTCAGGTGGTTTTTCTAATAATGGTAATTTAATTTTGCCAGCTGAACAACACATACCTGGAGTTTCGCCAGAAAATTTTAAGGCTTTGCAATATTTACAAACTAATGATAATGTACCCACACTATTTTTATAATTGATATTAATATTATAACTTAATGCACACAATTTGAAATCGTTGAATTCTAGAGATCTATGTTCAGACATCCGCAAACACATATCTGCCACCCGTATATCTCTACATTCCTCACTTTCGTTCAATCTGGACGTAGTAACCCTATTACGCATATCTGCCACCCGTGTATCTCTGCATTCCTCACTTTCATTCAATCTGGACGTAGTGGCCCTATCTCGCATTTTTTCTAACCTTGCGTTCCTGCTTTTTGGACTTTCGTTTGATAAAGCAGCATTCATTACCTCTCGTGCCTCTTCCAATCTTTTTTTGCTTTGTTCCTCCGTTTCATTTTCTCTTCGACGTTTTTGAGCTTCTGCTGCGTTCGATTTCCTTCCAAGAGATGATTTTTTTCTAGCTGGCATACTGAAAACAGAGTTGAGTAAATAAATTTGGTCAAATATTAAATATTCGATTAAAAATCAGTTAAAAATTCAAAAATTTTCGCAGAGGCAGTAACAGCGTTAAGCGAATATTTTCAAATATGGCGCAATATGGCGTCATCTGTGAAAATTTCAAAGATATTTGACAGGTAAATTTTCATTTCCCTCCATTTTGACTATTGTCATCTATGATTTTTGACCAATCTCATAGTTCCCAAATGCTACCATTATGTAAATTTTAATTAAAATAAGATAATGAAATTTAAAAAAACAAATATTTTTATTTGAATAGTATTAAAGCCAGGTCTATGATTAAAGCAAATTAAATGGAAAAAAAAATTTTCACACAAAAACCACCTTAAATGTGAAAAAATAAATTGTAAAACATTCAATAAATTATAAAAAATTTCTTCATTCTTTTTTTGTTTTCTCGTGAAGCTCAGACTATGAAATAAATATTATAACACAGAATTCTATACAGGTAGTTATATATAAAAATCTATGAATTATAAAGGTGATCTATGGCGATAGATTCTGACAGCTGTGCTGACAGCTCGTACAAATCGAAACAGTCTAACAGTGATTGAATTCGAAATTCAAATACTTTTTAAGTTTTTTAATATATTGAAATATATATTTTTCTAAGTAAGTACCTAAGTTATATTTAATTAATTATTAGTAAGATTAGGCTATTCATTTACCTATCATAAAGATAAAGGGTCATAAAATATGATACTTTTGAATTTGTCCCTGTAACTAAATTTTGACAGATTTTGATGTTTATTTTTTAATAATAATTAATTATTAGTAAGATTAGGCTATTCATTTACCTATCATAAAGATAAAGGGTCATAAAATATGATACTTTTGAATTTGTCCCTGTAACTAAATTTTGACAGATTTTGATGTTTATTTTTTAATAATATTGTATTCTAGGCATGGAGTTGCAGTCTATCTGAAATAATAATACCTGGTACATTATGTAGTCTAAATGGATTTTATGAAGATCTTAAAAAGGTATAAAAGCTACACTTTCAAACAAATAATACTATGAAAGAATCCAAATGAAGGTTTTATGCAGAGCATATTATATCAAATATGTATCGAGCACTTGCTTGTTTTATTCTAATTTGAAGTCCATAAGTAGTTTGATATACTTTCTATGTCCTTAATATTGATTCTAATCAAATTTTCATAATGTGTATTTTTAAAACAAATCCCTGAAAAAGCTAAATTTTTTAATTTTGTCTTATATATTTACAACCATGGCCATGTAATCACTTTATTTTGCTCTCATATATTAATAGTATATTATGTTTTTTTTTTCTAGATCAGAACCTTGCAAGGATTTCGGATATGTCAAGAAACGCTGCCAAACTTTACCGATCTGTTACCTTTGAAGAAGTTTTATGCTTATGTGGATAAATCAAGTGAATTTTATTACCAACATACCTACATATCTGATTCTTTTCCAAAATAAACAGGAAGTTTTGTTTGCTGTCAAATTCATTCTGGTAATGTTTTGAGATAAGGGTAAGTACCTGTTTTACCGTTCAATTTTTGCTATTATGGATGTTCATACAAATTTCAAATTAAATCTTCATTAATATATTTTATTACCTTAGCTTATTATATTTTATTTAATATTGAATATGATTTTATCTGGCATCTACATAATTACTCATCTATCTGGCTACGACAGTTTGAAAAAAAACTGTGGCCATAAATTTGCTAAAATGTGTCAGATTTCAAAATGGAGGATTATTTTGCAAATTTTTTCATTAAATCTTTGTTTATTGAGAATAATAAGATTTGAATAACATTTATATGTATAACAAATCAATCTCCAATTATTTTATTACATTTTCATACCGTAATACCAAGATTCCATTCAACGTTTACATGAGTAATTTTGTTTCCAAAAGATGGCATCTGTCTTTTTTGAAAACGTAGTATGAAGATCCTAAAAAAATAAGAGTTTTTTAAATAGCTTTAAATATATCAAAGCTTATGTAGTTAAATATATTTAAGAACGCTCTCTGGAATTTTGCGCGGCTTTTCGCATATTAATATCTGACCTTTACGTTTGTTTTCTATGATTGATGCTCGTACAAAAATATAAATAAACGGACTAAAATATTATGTAGATACCAGTAAGTAAGTACTATTTTAATGTTTAGTAGTGATTATTTTTACTTCTCCTTGTCGTGTCAAAGTACTGTTTGCTATTTTCTTAAGGGGGTTGAATTAATTCTCGCCGTTTTTTCTATTATAATAAAACAGAAAAAAATTTTTTTTTTTAAATTAAAGTTTTATTCAAAATATTGCCCTTCTTTTTCTATTACTTTTGCCCATCTTTCAGGTAAAAGCCTGATGCCTCGCTGTAAAAAAAAACCTTTTCTTATGAAGCAATCCGATTTGTTACCCATAATTGAACTTCATGGTAACTACGGAAGAGTTCGCCAGATAGACCATGCTGCATAGACCGAAAAAGATGGTAATCTGATGGGGCGACGTCAGAGGAGTAGGGCGGGTGGGGTAAAACTTTCCAACCAAAAGAATTTAGCTGGTCTTTGACCACTTTAGCCTTGCGTTGTCGTGCTGAATAAGAATCGACTCATGTCTGCCTGCATATTCTGTAGAAAAATCACCATTTGAAAATGCTTGAAACCACTCCCGACATGTTCTAGCAGACAAGGCGTGCTCCCCATAAGCCTCCACAAGCATTTGATGAGCAGCAGTTTTCTTGAGGTGGAAACAGAAAAGCAAGGCTTCCCGCAAGTTTTCATGGTGGTTGGTAATCAAGTGGTATCAATCGGCGGCTTTCGTACACACAGTGCATGTATTGGAGGTCGTAGGTTCGAATCCCGGCCGGGCCGACCATTTCCGTTTTAAAAGTATTAAAAAAAACAAGGTAAGTATAGCAACCATAATATGCAAGCCTGCAGATACACATTTTTTTTATTTTTTTGCCCATTATACGGCCAGATCATTTGCTATGACCAGGTCTTGTTGTGTCACCCGATGCCTTAAAAGTAGACACGGTAAAAAATATCCAATTCGGGTATCGCTTGATAGAGCAGAAACTCACAAATAATTCCCACAGTATCGCATTTTTAAAATGGCGGTGGGTAGATCACGTGGTGAGAGACAAGGAAGAGAATCGAAACCTGGAGATTCAGAATGACTAGCAGGAGCGTTGGGTCGCCACCATTACGGTGGTGAAACGATCTCGTGAAGCGCAACATAGATATGAGATGTAGTGAACGGGAATAGCCTGGGAAGAAGAAGAAAGAAGGTTAATGAAAGTGGTCATTCTTGTAAAAACCACCTTTGAAAACAGCTACGAAATATCTTTACACTTTAAATTTAAAATAAGTTCTGACATTACAAACAAATTTCAAAATGTTGTAAAAGAAGAACGTTCCATTGGCTATTTTTTCTTTTTTTTTTTTTCAAAAATCGAACGTAAACTTTTAAAAAATAACGACGTACTTGAAAAACTAAAGAAGGTCTGGATATTCGATAAAATTTAAATTTTTCGGGTGTCGTTAATGACTTTAAATATATTTTAACGATAATTATTAAAAGAACAAAGAGTAAGAAAATTGGTAGTTAAGATGGGTAGAAAGAAGAAAAAAGAAATGGAGAGAAAAAAAAAAAAAGTTTTTCGGTCGTGTCGCGTCCTCGGAGATATATTTTCTGGAAGGCTCTGTCGTTTTAATGGTATTCTCACCATCTGAATTTCTAATTAATTATCATAATATCATCACCGAACAATTCTAAGGTTTAATAATTCCCGTATTTTAAATCTTTTCCCTAACTGATGGCTAGCATTGTTATGATAATTTTGCAATAAAAATATTAATTATTTTAATATTTCATAGACACGGAAACTTAGGTTGAGGACCTCTGGATGATTTTTTTTTTTTTAATTCGATTCATTTTATTTCATTCATTTAAGTCAATGGATATGAACATTATTCAAGATGAGAAATATTTTCTGCAATGATGACCTTAATCTTAAACTTTGTCAGAGGATGGTTAGGTACTATATTATGTCTGGTCAGTGCTTCTGTATGGAGTAGAGTCATGGTCCCTCAAGGTGAGCACTATGAACCGGCTAGAGGCATTTGAAATATGGCTGCATCGGCGAATGCTTTGCATCTCAAGGACGGGCATGGTCAGCAATGAAAATGTGCTCAAGAGAGCAAGAGTTGAAGGACAGTCGCTGACTGAGGTGTGGGCCGAAGACTGATTTCCTGGTTCCGCAACATCCGGGATTGGACTGGAATCAGACGGTCGAGGCGCTTACGGCTGCTTAGGACAGGGCAAGATACTCTCGAGTGATAGCCGACGTTGGGTGACCCAGCATGACACGTGAAGAAGGATATGAACATGAAATCTCCATGAATATTTTGGTACATAGAAAACCTACGAAAAACATAATGAAAAAATCAAAAAATAATAATATACATGTAAAGAAAATTATAATTTTCATTGATTTGGAACATATTCAAAATTTTACAAACAAATGACAAATATGACATCGGCTGTCATATTCGTACAATTGTTGTTTATCAATAGTTATTTTATTTCAATTTATTAAATTCATTACTTTTAATGTCGTTTCTTTTCAGGTTTGTTTTGTTATTTTATTATTTGTAAACATTATATTAGTAGAACAATTAATTATATCAATAAATATTTATTCTCTTTTCAGAGAAAGAAACAATAAACTGTATTGAATTTATTAACAAAATATCTTATAAAACGACATTATCTGTCATAAAATGGAGAAACTAAAATTTAGATTTCAAGTCAAAGAATCTTTAGAATGTGCAAAGTCGAACTTCATTGCAGTAACGACAATAACCACGCAAGATAACAAAGTGTTTCTTATTCCTGAAGAGTATCAAGCAGTATCGCTTCACAAGCATGTTGAAAAATCTAAAGCTTATGAGACTGTAAAAAAAACATTGAAAAAAAGAGATGAAAATAGGAATATATGGGTACCAACCACCGAGGATATGCTACATACATACTTTGATGAGGATGATAACGCAATTTTTCAAGACCAATTCCTTGAAGAACATACGGAGGAAAAATCTGAGATTTACGATATAATAAATTCAGATGAAAATATTTTGAAAATTTTGGGAAAATTAGTTGAAAGTAAACAAAATAATAAAAAAATAAATATTAAAAAGCTAGCTGAGAGGTTTGTGATTGAAAAATTTAATGGAAAAAATACAAGTCCATGTCAGTGGATGAAAATATTTGAAAATGAATGTGAAAGATTTGAGGTAGTAAATGATGAAGAAAAAATAGAAATATTCAGATTATTTTTAGAGAAGTCAGCAAGTGAGTGGTACTCTTCAATGAATATAAAGCATGGTCTACAGTCTAAGTGGTCCGACTGGAAAGCAAATTTTTTATGTACATACAATAATAAAGGATGGGGCAATACTAAGTATGCATTATCGTACAAATATCAAACAGGTTCATTATTAGATTACGCTATTAGAAAAGAAAAACTATTACTTGAATTAAGGGATACAATAGATCAAGGGACGTTGATAGACATTATAGCTGCTGGTTTACCAGATTTCATAACAGACAGAATTAATAAAGTTAGAAGACATTGTGAGAGATCAAGATGGAAATAAAGTAATACAATGCAGAAAAGAAAAGTTTATAAAAAAAGACAATATTTACTACAAGAAAGTAAATAAAAAAGATAAAATTATACTATCAGAGAAATGCAGTGTAGGACTAATCAAAAATGTGCATACAGAACTATGTCATATAGGAGTCACACAAATGCAAAAAATGATCAGCTCAATATATACTGCAGAAAATTTGACGAAAAATATTAAAAGAATCTGTGAGAATTGCATAGTATGTATAAAGAACAAATCAAGAGGTCAAAATAAATATGGATTGATGTCCCACTTGGGTCCCGCAACAAAACCTTTTGAGATATGTTCTATTGATACCATTGGAGGCTTTGGAGGCTCGAGGTCAACAAAAAGATACCTGCATCTGTTATCAGATCACTTTACTAGATATGCATATATTTTAACTTCAAGTACTCAAAATGCAAACGATTTTATAAAACTGATAAAAAAATGTGATGAGCATGAGGACATTGGCATGATTCTCTCAGATCAATACCCAGGAATCAATTCTATAGAATTTAAACGATTTTTGGATGAAAGAAATATACCAATAGTTTTTACAGCAGTGAACTCGCCCTTCTCAAATGGGTTAAACCAAAGACTGAACCAAACATTGGTGAATAAGATCAGATGTAAAATAAACGAAAAAAATAAAAAAATTGCATGGACAACTATAGCACAAAACTGTGTAAAAAGTTATAATGAAACTGAGCACACTGTCACTGGATTTGCACCAAAGTATTTACTAGATGGAACAGATGTTACGATTTTGCCGAATGAGCTGAAACTTAAGAATACTAAGCCCAATATAGTTAAAAACAGGCAAAAAGCATTTGAAAACACAATCAAATCACATAATTACAACAAGACAATTTACGATAAAAATCGGAAAGATGTGGACTTTGAAGTTGGTGATACTGTTTTTGTGGAGAATGGAAATAAACTAAATAGGAAAAAGCTGGATGAATTAAGAATAGGACCTTTCAAAATCGTGGAAAAAATATCAAACTCTATTTACAAAATAAACACCGGACATAGGAAATCAGAATCAAATTATTTCCATAAATCCAAATTAACTCCATCCCCTGAAATTGAAACTGTAACTGTGTAATAATTGTACTATGTTCTTTCCGAGGGGGGGAGATGTAAAGAAAATTATAATTTTCATTGATTTGGAACATATTCAAAATTTTACAAACAAATGACAAATATGACATCGGCTGTCATATTCGTACAATTGTTGTTTATCAATAGTTATTTTATTTCAATTTATTAAATTCATTACTTTTAATGTCGTTTCTTTTCAGGTTTGTTTTGTTATTTTATTATTTGTAAACATTATATTAGTAGAACAATTAATTATATCAATAAATATTTATTCTCTTTTCAGAGAAAGAAACAATAAACTGTATTGAATTTATTAACAAAATATCTTATATACATATATCCCTCTTGGCGCTGAGATCAAAGAGGCACCAAATAAAGTTGCAATAGAAGATACTATCCTCAATAATTGGAATAATTTAAAAAAATACGCTAAAAAACTCTTAAAGCCATCTCCAAAAATCAGTTGTACTAAACTTGACAGAATACATGTTCAATAGTCAGGCAATTTTTTATCAATAATGCAATAGAACTCCAATAAAAGATTAAAATGCTTGACAATGTTCCGATCTTGATGGAACCATCAGCTTCTAGCTGAGATTACCCAAGAAAAACATAAGAACTGATGGGCCTGCGATGGTTTATTTAAAATTATCCTCCTTAAAAATCAATTGAATGTTTGCCAAAAATGAAAGTCCTTATGAGCGAAATGATGGAAAATGAATTTTGTGGAAAACTGACATAAAACAACATGGAAAATTGAGATTCTCCCAAGAAATTTTAATCTCTTTCCGAATCTTTATATTCCTACATACCTAATGTTATTTCCTACAAACTTTTCACGTAAATTACGTCGAAAACTATAAAGATGAACATCAGATGCTGAAATGTATCGAAAATACATTATCACAATATATGCGTATATATAATATCGCGATAAAATTTAACTGCCAAAATCATTAGAACTACCACAATACTAAATACGTTGTGGAAGATCTTCAGCGTGGACCGGGGCTTACATATATCCGTTTAAATCGCTTACATAAGATCGTATTAAAAAAAAACTCGTATCCCAGAAGTATTCAATTTAGATAAAGATTATGGTGGGCTAAAATCTATAGCAGGGTCTTAAAATGTTCTTAAGGTTTTATTTTTAGGAAGAATTTTGGGGAAATAACCTTAATAAAAGTGGGTTACTGCCTAATAGAATGGATAAGTACAAGACAATGAATGATTTTGTTTATTAAATTGGAGACATTTATTTTGTTGTGATGTCACGAACGTTGTGTATTAGCGTCAGTTTTGGTTTTTATTTCATTTCATTTATTTGTTGCCACCATAGACCCAATCTGGGCACTTAGTGACGTCAAGTTTTCATTTTATTTTGAACTTATGTATCTAAATTTTACAGATCACAAGAGAAATACAAAAATCATCATAATAAGCATAAATTACAAATAAAAAAATCATAAGATTATCACAGTAAATTTAATGTTTCGAGTCATGGCGGGTGTAAAGGGCCCTACCATGCTCTTGTCAGGTCACAATAGATACATACATGGGATTTGGTCTTAAAAGTACAAAGTCAGTTAATATCATATTTTCATTATCAATGCTAAATGGTACAATTCGTCTCATTTAGCATATCGTCAACTGAGTAAAATGACTTATCCACGAGATACGTCTTCACCCTTCTCTCAAACGCTTCCGCCTCCAGCAGTCTCACGTCAGCTGGTAGCTTATTATAAAGATGGACACTGAGGCAAAGAAACTCTTTCGAAACCTTTGATAGCCTTGGTTTTATGGCCCGAAGGTTCTGCCTGTGTCGGGTGTCGTACTGATGGAGATCAGAATTTCTAGGAAGAACGGACAGATTCCTCCTGGCAAGTAGGTATTAAGCATTCCCAGATGTATGCTCTCGCCAATGTAAGTATTCCTAATGATTTAAAAGCATTTCTGCAGGAATCTGTTTGATGCATACCCAGGATTGCCCTCACCGCCCGCTTATTAATTCATTCAATCCTCTGTTCTAGGTCTAAAGACCTGCAGGCATGAACTGTAGAACTAATCAAGTATTTGAGACTTTTAAAGGTGCGTTGTACGATAACATCCATTTTTGTACTTTTACTTAATGATTCCGCGAATTCTTAAAATACGAAACGCGAAATTCTGTTTTATTATAGAATGTTCTTTAATTAAATAGTTCAGCTGGTTTAGGATGTTTTTTGAGTATCTTTTTTTCTGGAACGCCTCTCAAATATTGTTTTCTGGATCCATAAAAAATGACGTTTATAATAATATAATCTTAAGATACGACAAAATCTTAATTATAATAAATTGGATTTTGTCTTATTTAATTAAAAATTATTTCTTTTTAACGTTATAGTGACCCTTATGTAAAATTATAAGTCTAGTTTGAATTAGCTTTTTATCCCTCCCAAGGGGTGGGGGGGGGGGGGGTTGAATACTAACATTCATAACACAATCCGTTGAGTGAACTTTAATATTAGGTACCTACCTTCCCATATATTTTAGATTATTTTCTTTCCATTTATCGATTTATTATTAAACAATAATTTTGTTGCTATAGAATTTTTCATACATGGCGTTGGCGTCGCAGGAAATGCGTTCCATACTAACTTTAATATTATATTTGTTATTATTTCATGTGGATTTTTTAAATGTTTATTTAGGTAGTCTATTTAGCAGAGATGGAAGATGTGAAAAGGAGATTGAAAGAAGGAAACTGGCTGGTAGAAGGGTTGGCGGTGCACTAAGACTTCCAATGAGAAATAAGAACGTACCTATCTCTTAAATCCAAACAGCTGATGCGCAATGCAATCCTGATACCATCCATGATGTATGGGAGTGAAACATGGACATGGTCGAAAAATCTGGAAGTTGGAATGAATGCTGTGGAAATGAGATCACTTCGTAGGATATGCGGAAAGAGACTGATTGATAAGGTGAGGAATGAGAATATTAGAAAGGAATGTGGAGTGGATGTTAGCGTAGTGACTATAGAATGAAAGTGAATAAATTAAGGTGGTTTGGACATGTAGAGAGAACGAACTAGGAGAGCATGACTAAAAGGATATATAAATCTGAAAGAATGGGTGCACGCAGACGAGGCCGACCTCGAATGACATGGTCCGACCATATCCGTGCCGTCGTAGAGGAAGGCCAACTCAGGAGCAAAAGGAATAGAAGAGCATGTATGCGGATGTTATGCGTTTGGAAGAAGCGAAAGAGGTGTGTTTGGATAGGACAAAATGGAAATCCGTACTCTGTCAACCTCCTTCGGGAAACGGCGTGATGGGTAAAAAAAAATCAACTTTTTAATAGTTCTGTTATCCGGAGCGGAGACGAATCCAATAAACCAAGCATCATAAAAATCTGTTCATCCGATCTCGAGATATAAATGTTCGCACTAACCCGACTTTCTTTTGTATCTTTAAGATGAGGCGGGACGATGTGCGATGGTTCATCTTGTTTTATAATATAAAAAGGATGCTATTAAAAAAAATAAACATCCCACTAAATTTAGCACACTGTTAACATCCCGGCAATAAATCCTTATTTATGATTATTTTTAGTCTATAAAACAGTCCCGTTAGTGCGCTCATGAGAGAAGCAATGGATTGGAAGTGATATGTCTCTAAATAATGACCATATATCCATTTTTTATTTATTTATGAAGGTGCGCATATTTTGTATAATTTATTGACTTGTTTACATCGTATTATCAGCTCAGTACAGCTCACAGCTTTGAAGCAAACTCAATGAACGGTAATTTCGTTATAAAAATGTCTTTTGCATCTTTGAACCGAAGTTAAAGGTTAACTAAATAGGGTTAAATGTGTAGCATATTATCCTCAACCTAATTGTAGCAAGATTATTATTATTGATGTGTTTTTGAAAATTTATTTTGTTGTATCTAGGGGCTTATTCACAAAACGGTCTTAAAACGATCTGATAGCAATCTTATGCCAATCTTAACCCTTGCAGACACTATTGAATAAAAAAAAATTTTTTTTTGAGAATCACTTTAACTAAATTTATATTATTCCTTCCCTTCCTTCTCAGCCTGTATGAGTCCACTCCTGGACGTAGACCTCCTCCAGACTCATCCACGTCCCCCGATCTTGTGCAACCTGCATCCGTTGCTAGCCAACGATTCTTATAATGTCGTCCCTCCATCGAAGCTGTAGACGGCCAGGGTTTCTAATGGGGTGTTTTCTAGGGATATTCCCACAATTCCCACCAGATGGCAGCACACCTAATAAGGGTCTAACGTCAAATGTCATTTCATATGTCATTCATTCTTTTCGAAAGCGTATAGTTGGTGTCTTGCTGAATCTTCTCAGTATTGTTGTATAGTACCTATATCCTATATAAATATATTCAAAATGAACAGGAACTATTGCACGTTAAGTTATTACAACAATTCCTACACGCTTTTGTATACAATTGTCTTAGCGTGGTTATAGCCAAACCTAAATTTGACATTTCTATCAGTGTTGCCAACGGCTCTTGGCCTAATATCGCCGATTTTCATACAAAAAGTAGCCCAACTGAAAATTTGGTATCTGGAGAGATGAAATTTGGTATCTGGAAAGATGAAAAGTGAGGTGAAAGTTCACTAAAAAAAAGGTCATTCCGAAAATTTTGGTATCCGGGGAGTCGCCTTTTAGATTTTTTTCGTCTTGGATTGTCATTCCGAGTAGCCCAAATGGCGATAAATCGCCCACGTAGGCAACACTGATTTCTATTAGACCCTGTTTGTCAGTGCTGCCCCCGGTGGCGAAAAGAGTAAAGAAAACAACCCATTATTGTAGTCATAGGGCGCCAGCACAGGAGACGTTTTGTCCATTTATCCTCCAAACGAGCGACATGACCGGCCTGTTGCCATTTTAACGCTGCCACTCGTTTCACAATGTCCGACACTCCTGTTCTAGCTCTTATTATGGTATTTCTAATTCTGTCCCTAAGACTTATACCCAGCATTGCTCGCTAAATTGCTCGTTGAGCTACCCTTAATTTCTCAGCACTTATTTGGGTTAATGTCATAGTTTCGAACCCATAAGTAAGTACTGGTAAGACACAAGCATTATAGACCTTCCGTTTGAGGTTGATGGAGATTGTAGGATCCTTCAATATGTGCCCCACATTTTGGAAAGCAGCCCATTTCAAGCCAGTTCTTCGGTATATTTATTATTTCGGTATTTATTTTATGGTTTTATTGAGTCATTTTAAATATTTGATGTGTTTTTTTTTTCATGTGATTTGTTTGTATTGCTTGTGACACATTCAATCTTGTATTTTGTTATTCTCAGTAATATTGTCAATGGTTAAATTTGTATGTACGTAATATGTTTTGTAAAAGCAACATTGTTGTTGCGTGGAATCAAATAAATAAATAAATATTTCTACGGTTTGATTTGCTCTACCCAGCATCATTTTGTGTCCCAGATAGACGTAAGAATCTACGGTTTCTATACACGTATACGAGTATTGTCTATCATGACATGTATTGGTGTATCAGTTGCGAATTTCTCGACGATTCTGCATATATTAATATAGCAGAGTGCTTAAAAATAATGCATTTTTTAAAACTACTTGTGCAAAACTACTTAATTTATTATTGAGTCAACAAAAAAAAAACATGTCGTTTCGTCTTAATATTATGCCATGCTTGGATAATACCCGGGAGTGATTGACAAAAAATAATAATATTCTTTAACCTATCACGCCGTGTTCCATAAGGGGTAGGAAGAGTGACAGAACCTCCATTTTTTTTTCTATCCAAGCTCACTTCTTTCGCTTCTTCCACCGACATACCATTTCTCATAAAACTTCTCATATTTGTATTACTTCTGACCTGGCTTGCTTTCTCTTATTTGTTATAATTAAAGTATGGGCCCAACTTGGTTGAAAAAAAACTGACTAAAACGGATGATTCGAAAATAGTAGACGGTATTGCAGGAGGTCATCTTAAATTATGGTTAACTCTTTTCATTTACTTCAAACGGAATTATTTTATTTAATGTGACGATTTATCGTTAGGTTAGAAAATAAAAGAAAAAAAATCAAAGTATCGTGGAATGTTGGGAAAATACCTACTTTATTTAAAAAAATACCGCTTTTGTCCGAGTGGCCGACACCCTGACATTATTAAAATAGCGTCGAAAAAACGGGAAAAAAAACTTGAGAGTCCCACTCGAAAACAAAATCGCGTGATCCCTCCGTGTTGGAAAAAAGAGTACTCCAAAATTTCAAGAGTGAGGGAAGGTTAAATTTTGATGAATATTTATATTATAAAAATAATCAAAATACGAATGAGCTCAAGTTTAATTTCAATTTTTTTATACGTCAACCTTTTTTTTTTTTTTTTTTGATCGTGTTAAATACCAGCTTGTGAGTGGAATAAAAGGCTTTAGCCCCAAAATAATATTATAATATTTATTTTTAGAAAAAATGAATCTGTGCTCAATCAAAGTGAACACAAATACACTCATTGACTCTTTCACAGTAAGCTACTTAAAACTTGTGTCGTGAAAGAGGAAAATGGTCGGCACCTGGGATCGAACCCACCAATCTTAAATCTTAAAAATTACCAACCATTCACCAATTTATGCAAATATAGCAACCATAATTTTAAGTTCGAACATGAACCACTGTGGGTTGAACCATCGCTGTTCCAAAAATGCCGGTTCATTTTGGCCACTTTTATACTAAAAACACAACGATCCGAGTAGCCTAGTGGCATAGGCAGTAGGCACTGACTTCAAATCAAGAGGTCCCGGGTTCGATTCCAGGTCAGGCCATAAATGTGTAAATGCGTTTCAATAAAAGAAAATATTCACACTAAAAAAAATATCACAACGTTGTCGAAGAAATGGCGATACAGAGAACACCACCTCTGGATATTGTTCTAGAGAAATATCTCTGGAATAAATACTTCATCTGTCGAATAAAGTGAAGCTAGCATTTCACCACCTGTAAATTTCTTACGGATTGTATTCCGACAGATAGCAGTGGCAACGTTGAAATTTCACGCTTTTCTGTGGTCTCGTCTATGTTTTGTTAACGTAGGTACACATTTTGAAAACTAAATAAATAAATATAACACTTTTCTATGCAAAGGTGTCAGTATAGCCGGCGGAACTTATTGCCTGAGGCAATTTTTTCCAGTCAACCGGTCCCGTTCAAGTGAAAAAACACTTAGAGAAACTCTGACCCGACCGGGAATCGAACCCGGGACCTTGGTTCTGAAGTCCACGCCAGTACAACTAGGTCGGTAGTTATACATATATTAATACTCTCTGACGGCGATTTTGTATCGAATTGTGTAAAAATACGATATCATCGTCGATTTGATCATAAAACATTCATCAATCTCAAAAAATCAAACCCAAATATAAACAAAAAAAAAATACAAACAATTTAAATTGTTATAAATATAAACAATATAAATTTTTGACAGATGACAACACTATCTAAATACTTATCGCGAACATTATTCACCGGATAACTTATCTAGAACTTCAGTCAAATGGAGCTGTCAGAATGTCGTGAAATGCATTTTTCATTTTTATCCGTTAGATTTGTGCTGGATTGTCTATCCGGCACATTATCCAGAGGTGGTCAAACAGCCCCTAAGTGAATTTCTGTTTTTTTTTTCACATAAAATTTCTAGTCGAGGTATTAAGTCCAGTAGGGCTATTCTCGTAATCAATCGCTTTTAAAAATCACTTAACGATAAGATTAAGACACGATCGCAAGCAGTCGTATTCACAAAACTATCGGAATCTAATGTTAATCCTATCTTGAACTGGATCATTTTCATACTGATATTTCAAACATAACGAATTTTTAAGATATCTACTAGATATCTTGTTTTGTGAATACCAATCCGCCATTTTATGATTGTCAATCAAGATAAGAGCGTATTAAGACCGCTACGAGAATAAGGGCACTGTATTAGATTAGACGGGATCGGTTGACTGAGTTACGTCGGCTATACTTACTTATTTTTTTTAGATCTATACTTTGGCAAAAACACAATAATAAATTCGTACTTGATTCATTTATTAAATTAATTTTTATCGTTGGATTTTAAGAGAAAATAAATAGATGTTATTAATAAAACCGATATTAAAAATGGAGAAATGGATATTTGCTTTTCGATTCTCGACATTTTTTAAAATCACCTCTTATCTCGAAAATCACGGATTGTGAAAAAATAACGTTTCGACGAGTTCAAAAAAGGGCGTTGATTCACAAAATATATCCTATATTTTGGGTCCGTTTCATTTATTTATTCATAATATCCATTATTTGAATGAAAAAATAATGTAAATAAATAAACAAAATGATTTTTAAGAATGAAATTAAATTATTCAAAAAAAGTATCACCTAACCTAAAAACTGGGAAATCCTTTGAATTGTATCTGTGCTTATTATATTAATATACAGTCTGTGATCACAACAAAGTCAACACTTACACCCATTTGCAGTATAATTTCTACACTCAAGTGTTGATTGTTGTCATAACAAGATTACGTCACACCAACAGTGGTATTAATAGAAACTGCGTTTTAACACCGTTATGGCGTGAATAGTTATTACGGCATACCTAATATTAAATTGCTTATACCACGCGTTACTAATAATCAACCCTATGCCGTGTCATAACCATACCGCAGAATACTTTGGCAACCTCGCAATTATTAATGAAGCTTGTGCTTCTTCCATACTACGGGGTTGATTCCATCAAATATATTTTAAGTTATATATAAATTTCTAAAATTATAAAATATTCATAGTATACCTACACAAAAGGCCATCTTTTGAAAACAAAATTACTCATTTAAATGTTGCATGGAACCGAAGTTTTATCGAATAAAAATTTATTTAGAAGATTCTTAATAAAAATAAATGTTATTCTAACCAAGATATTTTTAATAAATGAAAATACGATTTGTACTTACATACATTTTCGAAAACTGATGTTTCGAAAGTCGGTAAAACAGCCCCCTTTAACAATTGATTAGGAATTTTACTTAAAATTTGTACAATTCCACACAGAGAGTGTGCTAATGTAGTTAAGCTAAGACTCAAACCATGTGAGAGTAAAATAGTTCACAAAACTTGCATTTTATAATATAGGTAGGTTCTTGTAATAATATTATTGCAGTATTTCCCCTTTGATTGAACTGTGAAAATGAATTATGTAAGTGTAAGATATAACATACACAGACAGTTTTATTTTCATGTGAGCGTTAGACTATAATTTTTCTTCTTTCTTTTTTTATAAACATTACAAGTTACATTCTCTTCTCTTTTTATGAATTGCGAAAATGCGATTCTTCTTTTCTATATATCAGTTACATAGAGATCTGTGAAGCATATAGGAAGCTAGACCAGAACCTGTTCAATTAACTACCGATCAAGTCTGACAATCGGAATCAAAAACGCAAAGCATGACGGGTATAAACTAGTATAATACATTATTTAAGGAAAATTTATAAAATCGCAGTGCCCATCCTGTTGCAATGCCCGTTGATTGTAGTGTAGCAAACATAAAAATACTTTTTGTAAATTGTATTATGTATTTTTAAAAGGGGGATGGATTAACTTTTGAAAATTATATTAAGGGACAAATTTAACGCCAGTACTTGATGACGTATTCGGATTTAAATGACAATCTACATAATAGGTTGTACGTAGGTAATCATTCATTCAAGAGAAATCACAGAGGCAGTTTGCGTTTTCTGAAAACTCGCTATACTTTTATGGTTTTGCGTAGGTATAGGTATAAAGGTGGAAAAGATTCAAGTAAAGTTTTGAATATCTCGGTTAACGCCTAGTGATTTCAACCAAATAACATAGTCCGAAAGATATTCCATAAGAAATTGATCGATGTGAATAAAGCTACAAGTGATTTAAAACAACATTAATTATTGGTAATGTCCAAAATTCTAAATTATCCTACTTGCTTACTTAACGAGTCCGTGCACCCATCCTCTGAACCACTCCACTGCAATATTCAGCAGCTGTAACGGTATTGACAAAACTCACTTTTTGCTGATATTGACATAAAGATATGCTTTTTGTATTAATATAATATATTATATTTGTCAAGCAATTAATTGGTATACCTACCATTTCACCGAATTAGAGTTAACCTAATAAGATGTGATGTAGGCTGTACCGCTTCAAACCTACGTAAATGGGGGTGGATGGACTCACCAACAATCTAACATCTAACAAACGAATGTCCAAAGTACGCATTCAAAGAAGGACTTAAGGGATTGCACATACTAACTGATGACGCGATCCAATGCTCGATCCAGATTCGACCCTGCGTCCCTCGTCGTATCGTGCCGACACGGTAACCACTGGGCTAATTGTCCCGACGCTAACTCCTTCATAATACGTGTATAAATACCAAGTAGCTGATGTTAATGAGATTATAGAGCCATCTGTTGGATTTTTCTGAGAACAACTAGAGCAACCAACTTTTTAAACAGCTACTGCTGTTGGATGCGCCTTTATGTGGCTTGGTGTGAACCTTCCTTAAGTTCCATCAAGTCATTACAACCCACCTGTTTATTGTTCCAATCCTTAATTACCCTTGTGACAATATTGGATCAATGTTCAGTTCGTGTTAATATATCGCCGCATCATCGTCTATTAAATAAAATTTCAGTTCGATTATCAACCTTACCGCATTAAAATAAAATTAAATAAAATAATAATTACATACAAACACGAGCTCGTGCATTAAATAAATAAACAAATTAAACTACTATTACAGGTGAAATTCAAACTAGTGTGTGGAGAAACAAGGGTAAGTCCTTTCTATTTTCTTCCATATATCTTCCCACACCTAAAGTCACAGTAGTGTCTTGCTGGTCAAGTTAGGAGGGAGCAAATACCCACAAAAAATATTCTTCAATCTGTCTCAGTCTAACAGAGATTCCTCAAACCAATGTACAGTCCACTAAAATACAACGAACCAGCGCCAACAGCTGTCATATAGTTAGCGCCAGAACATCACCACCTAATGGCGAACGTTGGTAACGTAAAGTGATCACACTAAGCCAGCCTTTGAAAGAAAAGTTTCCCAGTTGCCGCTGGATAAGCGGGTCATAATTATTTAAGCGAAAGTGTTACCTAGTTAAAATGCATTTTTCACTCAGCTTAAGTGGAACTTTTTCAGAATCGACCCTTTCTATTTAAACCTCAAATGAACAGTAAACACGTAGATATACAACCGAGATATTCCAAAGTATATTTCGATATACCTAATAGGTATGATTGTGACTTTTATAATGAAGAATTGTTCAACTGAGATAAGTTAGGACTGTATAACTGAGAAGGTAGGTAAACATTATGTGATTGGAATATCATGTACTCATGAATTTTTAAATGTTAAGCTCCATCAAGATAAGGCAGCGTTTAGACGTGTCGCGACATGTCGCAAAAAGACAATTAAAATATTCCCAGAAAGTGAAAAGTTTTAATATTATCTTTATGCCGAGAAAGAGAAACAGAAATTCCGGGACAAAAGGATAATTAGAGCATTTCTCTCGAAACTGAGAAGATAACAATATTATTTAAGAAAATGTTGTAATGTATGGAGGGGATGATAAAATAAACTTACCCCAAGATAACAAGGGAACTCGGTGTGAGTTTGAATTCTGAAAAAGATAATTTGGCAAACATTTCGCTCATTTCCTACGTGGTAATCATTTTTTCGGATCCTCCTTTGGAACCTCATTGCCTAAGTTTTTTTTTAGGAACAATGTTTTTCAATGTTTGGAGACCATCCGTTATCCGCGTCAGTTTAACAATTTTACTAGCATCCGGTTGATCGAACTCTTGTCCGAGATTGTTTTAGCAAAGAAGCCTGTTCCTTGATTCCGGTCCAGTCTCGAAAATTGCGTACCCAAGACATCCGCCTTCTCCTAACCCCTCTGCTCCCATCACTTTCCCCCCTTTTAATTTGTTGGAGTAAAGTGTATTTATCACCCCTCAGCACATGACCCAGATATGAGATCTTACGCGTAATGTTTTAACTTGTAATAATTAATCGTGTAGAAAGTTGTTCATTTATCTTTTGGAAGTTTTGATAGTCATTTCCAGAATATTTTATTTTCGTTCATGATTGAAAAATCCTCACTTTTAGGCAGCATGCATGTGATCTTTTCATATTCTTTCCTTCTATATTGCCGATATTCGAAGATAGATCTAGAACAAACAACTGAGTTCTAGAGCTGGAATAAGCAACTGAGTGCAATAATTTTCTTATGCACAGTGAAGAGGTTACATAATATGCATGGGTAGGTAATCCCCGTTGACAGATAGGTATATTGATAGCCTTGCAATATAGATGCAAGTTTCTGATTAAAAGATCCAAGATTTGATTTACGGCCTGCTTTGTTTTTCATTTCAAATTTCTACCCGGATATGACTGCACTAGACTAAATGGGAGCAGTTGGCTCTGAAAAGTAGCCTCAGGCAAAAATTTCCACCTGTTTTGCAGACATTTGATAAAAAATTGTTGATCACTTGTCTATTTATTTATTTCTTGATTCTCAATTCTAAAGTAGGTAAGATTCTTAAAACAGAAAGACTTTTAAATTGAACCATGACAATAATCGAGTTTGTTTTTTCCAAGTAGATTGCTCATTTTGCTGGCTAACTCACAGCGTAACAATAAAAAGGCGGAAAATAAATCAAAAGGTTCCTGTTTTGATAATATACGACTTCATTAAAAATAATAATACTATACAATGGTTGTAAAGAAATTTAAATTAATTTGTACAAATTACATAAGAGGCTTTCTTCTACTGGGGGGTGCGATATATTATTGCGGCTTATGTTTTATTGAGGGTAGCCTCATAATTTTTGGGGTTGGTAACGAGAGACTGGGACCATGGGCGTTGTGTGAGGATGTTATATGGCCTTTGGGAAATCAGCGTGGCATATCTCAGTCATAGCTAGGAACTAAATAGACGCGATATGTTGTTAACCTTTAGCTACGCACGTTACTTTTTTTAAATAGTGCACTTGTACGGTCCCTGGGACCTTCCATAATATTGTAAAAGGTATATAAGTAAAACTAAATCAAAATTGTGACATGCGATTTTATCTAATAAATTGTCAATTTGTGAAAACTAATTAATATGTCAGTGTTTAATGTTTTTTTAAGATTATTTTGTATTTAGTAGATGAATACAAGATCGAGCGCCTTTGAGGTGGAACTTTTTCACAAAACGGCGCTGTATAAGTTATTTATATAGCGCCGTTTGGTTCTTGTTGCCTCCGTATACTCCCTAGTGTGTTCAAAGTATGATGGATTGATTGATTGCAAAGTATATTTTATACTTTATACAAATTTTACAATTTTTATTTAGATAAAAGATGATTTTTAGGTATAAAAGATGGTACCACCGCGTCAAGAATGACGCTATACACCGGCGCACCTAGCGCAGGCTCATCACTTCGACCATTACGACCTCAGTAGCCTAGTTGTACTAGCGTGGACTGCAAATCCGAGGTCCCGGGTTCGATTCCCGGTCGGGCCAGAGTTTTTCTAAGTGTTTTTTCACTTGAAATTTCTACCCGGGGTTGGCCTGTCTCAGATTGGACGGGACCGGTTGACTGGAAAAAATTGCCTCAGGCAATAAGTTCCGCCGGCTATAAGTGACATCTTTGTATAGAAAAGTCCTTCCTCTTTCACGACACAAGCTTTAAGTAGCTTACTGTGAAAGAGTCAAGGAGTGTATTTGTGTTCACTTTGAGTGAGCACAGATAAAAGTGTTATATTATTATTATTACGGAGAGGAGATGGGCATGGCTGGGACATGTGTTGAGGATGCCGAATGACAGTTGGCCGATGAGAGCGCTGTTCTTCCTCCCATCAGGGTCTCGAATACGTGGAAGACCCTCTCACACTGTGTTCCGATCCTTCGAAGCAGAGCTGAGGGAGTTGGACATGGTGGAGGAGGTCATAAGCATAGCGCAAGATAGAGCGCAGTGGACTGCTCTTGTTGCCTCCCTATGCCCCTGAGTGGGGTGTAAAAGGGAGAATTGATTGATTGATTGATTGATCGCATAACTGTACTAGGAACATCACATCTTCAAGATAAAAACAAATATAATTTGTATGTACCTAACAGCAAAAAAAGTAGCACAGTTCATGGGTTATCTGATTGTCAATCATAGGTTTATGATAACCAAAATCAGATAACCAAAAGTCTTTTCAAAAGATAACCATCTTATAGTCGGCCGAAAATGAATTGAAATTTACGAAAATGAATGAACAAAATATGTGATGGAAGTCTATGTTTAAAAGACCACTCACTATATAATTTTTTTTATTAAACACATCTAACTACATGTAGGTACTTGAGGGCCCCTTTGACCGCGCCTATGTAGTTAAAGGTTAAGCTGAAACAACGCTCTATTTGGCTTGCAAAGGGGTGATGTGTGAAGCGAATGTCCGTTTAAGTATGAAAAATCGCAAGTGACCAGGGAACTCGGTTTTTTTAACCCTATTATTTTTTTGCGATGTATCGTTTAGAGTTATACCGAACAATTTCACAGGATTTTTTGAGCCTGGTTCCTTACCAATTGTTTATAATATGATTGTTTTTTTTACATTCTGCAAGTTTAGATACTAAACCCACGATCTACAATAGGCTGTACGTACGAAAGCCGCCGACTTATACCATTGTTCTACCAATCACCTCATTATCAAAGTTCATTATCATACTACATAACTTCTGTACTTACCTACATACTTACTGAAAGTGGCATTCCACAAAAATTAGACTAAAGTCTACACTGGTTACATTCTATTCTTAGTAGGTACCAACATTTTTTTTTATCGGAAGCCTGCATATTCAAAGAACGTGAAATTTAGTACCCAATAAAGTAAGTACCTAATTTTATTAAAAATTTATTCAGTAACAAAAAAGTTTTTTTTTTATTTTCAATTTTGTTTGGTCGGACGGTATCATTAGTAAAGTTTTTCAATATTTCCAATAAATTTCCAAATTCGAATTTGTTTGCACAACGAAAGAATTTATTACGCCAAAAAAAAACAATTTGGTGAATTTAAATTTTCAATTTGTATGTGTTTGACTTTAAACATACCTACCTATTAAACATTACGTGGGTATCCACGTAGTACAATTTTTAATTACTTATACCTACCTTTATTTTCGCTTCTTCCAACTACATGCCATTTCTCACAACAATATCTCCTATTATTTTTCTTTTTTTCTGACCTGGCGTTCCTTAAAAGACGTTATTCTTGGTAAGTACCTAAATCACGCCTTCATATACCAATCAAATAAATTCCTATTTTTTGTTGTTTTGCATCCAGTCATTACTTGTAATATTTACTTTGTAACAACATACATAAATACATACTCCCTTTATGGCCCCCGCACAACGCAAGCCAGCCCGGAGAAGACCAACCCACAGCAAACCCAACCCGCACGAAACCGACCCCCCAGCTCGATCAAAGCAATCAAACTGAAAAGCCGGCCCCACACAAATCAAGCCCGCCGCGGATCCCCCCAAACCAACCCACAATGCGGGAGGCCCAAGCCCCACTCAGGAGCATAGGGAGGCATCAAGAGCTCACCATTGCGCTCGAAGGCGTCCGGGCTCATTGTGCCTTTTCTGACCGGTTGAGGTTTAAGGACGTGAGGTGGTCAACCTCACGATCCCGATCTGATTTTTCGATTTTCTGCCTCTTACAGGATGCTCGAAAAAACCAGCAAAAAGAGCAGAGGTGCTATTCTTAGCCGGCGACCCCGCGGCAAACTTTCATTACACATTCTTTCCTAATATTCTCATTCATTTACATATCCCACAGAGTCTTTTCACACAATCTTCGCAGAGCTCTAATCTCTACTGCATTTATACTACATTTTTGTTTTTTGTCCATGTCCACGTTTCACATCCATTCAGTGAGGGTATCAGGAATATATTATCCCATAGTTTCTTAGCTTGGAGTAAGACGTCGCTTTTTCTCATAATATGTCTCTCGCTTTTTCTCATAATAATCTGCTCTACTACCAGCCACATTCATAATCTCAAAAACTAATAAAAATTCCCTAAAATTTTACTATTTTCATTAATTTTACTGAATGTTGTTATTAAGGGTATTGTGGAAGCTGGAGTACCTTAACATTTATCAAGGTACCAGCTTTCCCAGACAGACGTTGTCCTGGGGCTCTATTCTCCAATCTCGATTGATAAATGTCGCATGCGAGACATTTCGATTGAAAAAGTCGCACGGAAAGTCGATTGTCATCGGTGACCCCATTATGAGATCTAAATCTGTACACATTCGACATCACTCGATATCGGGTGGAAGGCCTCAAAAAAAAAAAAACGGCAACGTCGCACTTTATCTATGTTTTTTGACTATGGTTAAGGGAAAATTACATTTCTCTATGAATTTTTCATACGATTTGTCGTAATCTATGGCTATATTATGTCATTAGTGTCACTATCGCTGTTTGTTTTGTTGTTGAATAACCATTCTGTTTCGTTCGTTGGTTGTTTTCAGTTATTCATAATTAATTTAATAAATATGGCTTACTGTAGTCAAGAACAAAAAAGACTGTTAGTCGAGATTATGGCTAATAATCCGGAATTAATCACTCTGCTCAAAAGAGTCAATTATTTTATAGTGATAACGTCCGCTAGTCGACTATCAAATTCTTCAGTTAAGTAAATGAAGAAGATCATTCAAGCTAGCCATAATCATAGAGAAAAGCCGCTGAAGACAAACTACACTGTAAACACACACAATAAAATGATTCACGGCGACCATTGTGATAAATTTTAGACATTTCGATCGATGCGACATTCATCTCGAATGTAATACACCATCCGACATAATGTCGCAAGATTTCGGTCGGCATTAGTCGATTGCGAGATACAAGAATAGGGATTTTAAGAAATCGATCGAAAGTAATAAAATGTCGCATTCGACATCCATCAATCGAGATTGGAGAATAGGGCCCCTGTGATCTAAATTTATTTTATTTTATTTATTTATTTTTTTCCCAAAAAATACAAAAAACATAAGCATTTTACAATTTGTATAAAGGGTTTATTACCTCACTAGACGAGAGTCTGTGCTGAGGCAATACTACTTAATGTAAAAAGAAAAAGAAACCATGCACCCATCAACCATATATGAAGTTTTCAACTTGCATTAGAAAATAGGTAGATATGAATTTTGAATTCGAATTTAAAAGAATGATAAATATGACTTTTAACCAACGTCATTCGGATCGATGCATCTGTTTTAAACCACGCATGTTCCATCCGAATGCTGTCAATTGCACCAACTATCAAACTACTGACAGTTTGTATCAAACGACAATTTGATTTCAAAATTAGATTTACTCACTTTTCGACTTTTAATTTATAAAAAATATATGCGCTTCAATGTGAACAAAATTCATAAAAAAATCTGCGTGCCAATATTTTCAATGTAAATGGTTGCCAGGTAAATAAAAATTATGTTTCTATATAATTTTTTATAGATGGTGTTGTTGTAACGAAATTCGTTTCATGCTAATTTTAATATTATATTTTAGATTACTTTCTATCCATTTTCGATGTTTTATTAGTTATCCGGGGCGGAGAAGAATCCAATCCATGAAACAAAAATGATTAAAAACCTGTTCTTTCGATCTCGAGATAAGAGTGTTCGAACTAACCCGACTTTCTTTTATATCTTTAGATTTAAACAAATGCACCTCAAAGCAAAGTTTCACCGCTCTACTTGCTTAACCGAATGTTTTGAAGAATTGGCGTATTTTTTCTTGTTTTTAAAGAATCAGAAATTATATTTTTATCTCATTGATTGGAGGTCTAAGGAATTTGAATAAATGCGTTTTACTTACAGACATCATCTTCTCATTATAATAGAAAAAAAAGTTAAATCAAATTTATTCAGTTAATATTATGATATTATACTGCCATACTATTATTGGCAAAAAGTCAAACTGATGGTAGTCACAAAATTATGTTAATTATATCTGAAAAATAGCAAAAACATTATGAATAAATTATACAGCACTTACTAGCTGATTCCCCTCTTGCTTAACGTTGTTGATTCGGGTAGTCAAAATTGAGCAAGATGAAAAAGTTTTGTTAGTTATCTATTACCCTCTATTCTGTTTCGGTTCGAGCTAAAATAAGAACGTTCCAAAATTTTAGAATAAAGTTCACATTAATTAAAATTCCGTATTCTATAAAGTGATGTGTTCTAAAAACTAAAATGACTTAAATTAGTTCACCATAAACAAAAATATGAATTATAATTGTCTATGGAATATATCGCGCATGCGCCATTGGTCAATGTTTGTTTATTACAAATACTACGTGTGTCAAAATTTGACCAAATATTGTTAGAAGCATCTCGAATTTGTGTTTTTATCAGACCAACTCTTATATTTTGAAATAAATAACTATAATTATTTTTAGTGCAAATAATGTCGTGTTGTACCTAATATACGCAAGAGTATTTTATGAAAGAAGTGATTTTGATCTAACCTCCAATTTTCGATTTCAGCATAACGAAACACGCGCAAATAATCAATTTTATGATTTTATTTACCTTAATAAAGATATTTAACACTTTTTTTAAACTTATTAGGTTCAAATAATAATTTTAATATAAAAATATCATCAAATATCTTTTAAGTCGCATACAATTAGGTGTGAACTAAAATTAAGAACATTTTGACATAAGAACGCACTAAAATTGACATAAATAGTGTTGTAGAATACCAAAATGAACTAATTTCAATATTAGTCACATTAAGAACGCTCTTAATTTTTATAGAATACCGATGTGCACTGACTAAAATTGGAACGTTCTTATTTTAGGTAGTGCGCACTTAAATTGAAATAGAATCGGGTGGATTATTTAACTATAATAAACACAGACGAAAGGATTGGCACTTACACAATTCATAAAAAAAGAAAGAAGGAAAAGAATACTGTCACTGTTAATGTTTGTAAAAAAGAAAGAAAAAATATATTCGGTCACTCTTGTAGAAAAAAATACTACTTTTATGTATTTATAGATAAAATTCGAAAAAAATTCTTTGTTATTTTAATTAATTATTATTTTAGAAACCTACCTACTTAAATGTTTTGTTGAAATATTTAATCAAAGCTGACCTGCTAATTATTTCTCATTCATGGTTTCAGTCTTAGCTAATCTACCGTTTTACCGACCACCTTTATTTAAAGAACCAAAAATATACTTATCTACATAATAATTAAGTTATGTATGTTTATATTATGTATTTATTTATTTATTTTCGTATGTTGGCACATGCATCACGCATAAACCGCACACTCTATGTTCGATTTTAACCGTCGTGGATTCTTGAAGGCTTATTTAGGGTAATCATAGATACATTTTTTCCAATTTATTAAATATATTAAATGTTATTTACAAATTTCTAATCATTTAAAATCTTCATACTAAAATTTCAATTAATCATGTTTTAAAATTAAGATAGAACATGTACATTTTGTGTATTATTACTGTGTAAAAATGTATAAAATGGATAGAAGTTTGATTTGGAATACAAAAAATACATAAGTACCTACAAGTCTTATTTTATAAAGATTTTCTGTCTATCCTTTATTTTATTTTATATTTTCTAGCTGTCTGTGATTTATGAAATATCTATAAAAATGGTTAAAATCATTCAACATATTAGTTAGATTGCAATTTACTATACAGATACAAAATATATTATCTAACAACGGTTGGATGTATTGCATAACTTTGCAAAGAAAAAAATGTAACCTTTGGTTTGTATTTTAGGCTGTATTATTCATGACTTACAAAAACACATAACTGAATTATTATGCAGATAAATTCAATGAAGAATCGAGGTTCATTGAGTCTACGTAGGGGTAAAAACCTCCAAGCCTTTTTTATTGTTTCAGTCCCACCCACCCCGTCCAAGCTAGCCATAAACAAACCAAAATAACTCTCCCGAACCAAGGCTTTGAAAGTAGACACCGAGACGGCTCTGTGACATCGAGGCCTGATTTTCCGACGCTCTTTTTAACGACGCCGATGTCTTCCTAAACGGAAGTGAACCTTTTCTCTTTACAGCGCTCGAGGGCGCCTCAAAGACGTTTATAAGACTTTTCTCATGAATTAAACAATATTATATATTTTTATCATTAAACTATATCTACTTTTATATATAATATCCGGCCACTTATTCTATTGCTCCATCTATAATATAAAAGAAAGTCGGGTTAGAGCGAACACTTATAACTGGAGATCGGCTGAACAAATTCTTCCGATGTTTTTAATTTATTGGATTCTTCTCCGCTCCGGATAACAGGATAACGATTAAAAAGTTGAAAAATGCGTAAGAAATAATATAAAATATAATATCAAAGTTAGTATGGAACGGATTTCCAAATAACAACGCCATCTATGAAATTTTTTTACCAATAAAATCATTGTTTACCTGACGACCATTGACATTTAAAATATTGATACACAGATTTTCAATGGAATTTATTTCGAGCTTTCAGAAATAATTTTTAATCATACAAACACATAATTTTAAACGTATTTTTTGTACAAATTACAAATTTGACATCAGTATTCATAGTAAGGATTACAGGACAACATCTGTCGGGAAAGATAGTAGAAAATAAAGACCGAGATGGTTTTTTTCTTCCCTTACTCTCACATGATGGATTCCTTAGAAAACGTCTCCAAGAAAGACTATAGATTGTTAGACCTTTATTAAGAAGAAGAAGAAGAACGAGCTAGAAGAGGGGACCATTATTTGGTATTATTTTCATAATATCTTCTTGTTCATTGTAAATCAATTTTTTTTTTCAACATATTATTTTGTTGATATTTTTCTCCTTTTTTTTATTGATTATGCTGACGATCAAAATGTTTTTATTTGTGATTTTTTTTTTGTCATAAAGAACGTATAATAATTATTATTGGATCGATTGAACTTTAGAGAGTGCTTAAGGCCTCCATTTAGTGAAAATGGTAAAATGTTCGACAAGTTTGGGGCTTTTAAACTCAAAACTTTTGAGGTTTGAACTTTTTGATTTGAAAAATATGAAAACAAATAATATTAATTACCAATACTGGCTTACATCAGTTTTAATAACAAACTTTTTATAAGTTCATAATATACGTTTATAAAAAAAGCATATTTCATAAAATCAAAATTAGGGGCGTGTTTGAGGCTCTTGACACGAAAACCTTTCAACTATATACATTTCTTTTTTATAAAACAATAGTTTTGATAATTTTTTTAAATTTTAGCTTAAAATATTTAGATTTTTTCGTCCATTTTGATCTTTTTTATATTTTATATTATTTCTCTTTTTTGAGACCAAAATACATTATATAAACTGGATTTTATGCTCATAAAAAACTATAAAATCTATACTCTTTATTTTATACGCGATGAGTGAGAAATAGAAAATATACTGAATATTTTTTATCTATAATATAATTGTCCTTGTCACTGCCTCACTCACTGACTGATGTCATTAATGCTTTTAGTTCCTGAGTTCCACAAGATGGCGCCACTTGCAACCAAAGAGAAATTTTGTTCTACTAATGTGGTTGAGCACTCTTTTTAAAGGTCTTGGTGTAGCTGTAGAGAAAAACATTTTTTACATACTCGGGTTATTTAAAGACTCACGTGATAATAATAATTCAAAGTTGAGAAAAGCCAAACAAATTCAATATGTGTAGTAAAAAGTTAAATCAATCAAGCCATTCGAATACTAAGTTTGTAATAAAAAAATTGAGATTTTTCTTTATGTTTGCAATGGTTCAATCAGCCAAGTGCTTTAAAGACTCATATTACCTATGTGAATACAGCCATACGACAGAAAAGTTTGCAAAAAAGCCAGAAGTGGGCGCCACGGGCGCCTTTCTAAAAACTGGTTTGTAGGTATATACCTACTCATATATAAAAAAAAAACCACTCTAAAATATGTCTCGTCACTCTGCATTTCAAGGCCGATTTGTATTATACAGTGATTTGTAGAACAAAGTTTGATCATTTAAAAGCGTTCTTAAAGCTAACAGAATCACACACCAAGGTGAATATAAAAAAAAAAGGTTTTCATGAATCTTCATAAAACCTATGTATATCATTTTTTTAGCATTTAGAATTATTGTAATGTTATAAAATTTAACTTTTAAAATTCTTTCTAACACTTCTATGAATTCGGTGTAATTCTCTCATTACACATTCTTTGTTCCTTTATTATCAGAATTTAATAAACTGTTGAAACGGTTTTTTTTTGTTGTTGTTGTATGAAAGATATTAGTTTACACTGAAATTGTGTATGGGATAAAAATATTCGAAGGTTGCCGCCTACCTGAAAAATTCTCATAGCTACAAGGTGACCCAACAACACGTTGACAAAATTAAGAATTCAAAATTTTGAAAATGGAAGGTAGGTATATAAATTCTCATAACTACAGGGTGACCCAACAACACGTTGACAAAATTAAGAATTCAAAATTTTGAAAATGGGAGGTATAAAAATTCTTATAACTACAAGGAGACCCAACAACACGTTGACAAAATCTCGAAGTCAAAATTTTGAAAATGGAAGGTACTAACGGATTATGAGTTCAATTTTTTTTTTTATATATAACTAGCTTAAGTACCCGTGCGTTGCCCAGGAATAGTGCATTATGACCATGATACTTCAATTTATATCTGTGAAGTTATGTTTGATTAGGGCAACCCAATGCAAAAACGGCGCAGAACTCACAGATGAGCTCCTAGATGGCCAGGGACTCAAGCAAGGTGACTGACTGGCCCTCACATACATACCACAACAGTACAAATCCTAATATTTATTTCCAAAGTAGCCAAATCGTCAGATATGCTTATGATCTCAACATAGTAGGACGATTCCTGATAGCCATAAGAGAAGTCTTTGACTCCTTGGAAATAACAGCAAAGGAATTGGGACATAATATAGAAATCAAGCGAAGGATAGCAACAGAAAACAAAGCATTCTTCTCTACTCTACTGCCTGTGCTCTAGTCAAGAAGTGTCCATAGAAAAACAAAGATCACTCTCTGCAAAACTATTATAAGAACAGTTATGACATATGGATAGGAAGCATGAGCAATGACTGCGAAATCCATGGAAATGCTGGACACATTTGAGAGAAGAATGCTTCGTAAGATTTTGGAGCCCATGAACGATAGAGAATCCTGGAGAGTATGGTTTAACCATGAGCATTACAATGTTTACAAAGCTCCCAGGATCTATGAATATGCTAAATTGTGCAAGGCATATCGTTGCTTGATTTTATTTGGTTGGTTGGTTTTTAAATAAAACTATTAATTTCACTTATAAAATTTAATTTTTTGTGTCGCCATATTATACCTAATGATGTCAAATAAAATATAATTGCTATTATTAGGTGAGAACAAAAACAAATTTGAAGGATTCATCAATCATGTAAAGGAAATATGTTCGGCAAACACTTTCAAACTCACCAATGCCAAGGACAAACTGAAGAAATTTTAATGCCGATATTAGATTGACTTCGTTACAACAAATTTTGGTTCAGTACATCTTTAATGGAAGTTTTTCAGGGACAAATTGACGATTCGTTACTGGAAATTTCGTTAGGTACTTCGGTATTTGCTATAAAAAAATTTGATCTGTATTTGAATTTATCATACTTCAATAGTGACGATGCATAAAATACAAAAAATATATGTAGTAGGTTGAAGTAATAATATTCCAAATCATTAGAAAAAGTGCACTTATTTAGTCCTATTTCTTAGCTTAAAATCAAAGACACAAACAAAATACAATAAGACAGCAGGCGCGTAAAGAAAATAATTGAACATATAATATTTAAGGATACATTGTGGTCCTAGTTACATAACCTCATCATCGCAATATTAAACTAAACTAAATTATGAAGTCTCAGGTTTGTATCCATAAAAGTAATGAAAAAAAAGGTTCCTATAAGTTGAATAGACGTAAGGTGTGATAGACTATATTATTATATCTATAAAAATAAAGCCTTGTTCTTTTAACATATTTACAATGTAACATACAGGATTGTGAAATACTATAGCTAATTATATGCAATTACACATATTG
The DNA here is from genome assembly GCA_963576905.1 of Mystacides longicornis. Lineage (NCBI taxonomy): Eukaryota > Metazoa > Arthropoda > Insecta > Trichoptera > Leptoceridae > Mystacides > Mystacides longicornis. The sequence goes on from OY756432.1 coordinate 3,955,178, forward strand.
AAAAGATTTAACGAATAGAATATTTAGCGTACAGTGTGTGCTGTTTATAGTCTATCTAATTATTATATTGTCTATCCTATTGAAAGAAGAGCTGCTGGCCTGTCTTCTGTTTATGTCGTATCGAGTCTCACGACATTGGCAACCACTACTTCAACACCCCCGCTGTTCAGGGTCCAGTCCAATCTCTCATGTTGGGCATCTAAGATATTTGCCTTCGAACGGGACCACTTTGACCATCCAACATTTTCATCGGCAACAGTTGAAGGACTCATATTGATCCCGATGCACTGTAAAAAAATATTATTCAATTAAAATAATCACAGAATCCATGAGCAACACATATTTTTTGTTGGGTTTTGAAGACTGGTAAATATTTAATGAAATAGTGGAATTATAAAGAAGACAGTGACAGAATTCTCACTTTTTAAATTAATATTTGTTAAATTTCGTTAAAAAATGGTAATTATTATTAAGTTTGCGGGCTTCTTTTGATATTTGACAAAAAACCTCCTAAATGAATATGTTTTAACCTAACAAAGTGTAGTGTTAACACTCGAGGAGGTGTCCAGAAACCCCCCTAAAAACTATGTTCCAACCTTAAATTAACCTATTCAAATTGTAGTGTTATTATTCGAACATGTTATCAAATCCTTTAATTTATCCAAATAGAATAACCAAATGACAATGCCCAGCAATATCTTCATTTTTTAAACAAAAACATCAAATTGAGAATCAAGAGATTGTATGAGAAAATATGCAACGTTTATATTTGATTTTTATTTAAAAAATTGGTTGATAAAATGCTTCAAATGTTATCAAATCACTCCATTACATGCTTGTATAAAATATAACTACCTTTAAATGTTTAGGAGAGGTATTATTTTTCCATTTCACAAATTCATGATTTGCAGTGCAAAATATCCTTGATTTTTGTCATAATTGGTAAACACTCAAGATTCTGTAAACAATGATAATAAAACATTAGTTTTGAAAACACAATTTATATAATAATTTATTATCCCATGTAATTTTACTTACCAGTTCTTGTGGATTTTTCTTTTAAACATTTATTCTTATGATTGTAATACATAACTCGTACTGTATATTTTTTTTGACAGTTGTGATATGCTATTATGTGCGTAGATGTCAGTAGCTTCTTCTTTTTCTTCTTTTTGGCATATCACCCTGCCATAATCTCAAATGTTCAATTAATAAATAATGTTTTTTCAAAACTTTTTGATATATTTGGAATATATTAAAATAATCCGAAAGATCATTAAAAAATTAGGTTTTTGTTTATTTGTATTACATTCTGTACACGAAATGTAAAAATAGGATTAAAAAAAACAGGATCATTACGTTTGCGTTTTTTTTTTGCTGTCCTCTCTTATGGTAGTTCTATTGTCTGTGGTTGCCATCGCCAAACGTCAAACTTTTTATAGACGTCAAAACAAAATATGTACTAAAATCACAATTCTTTTTTCAAAATTCAATTAATGCATTATGTTTCCTTTTATTTTTATTAGGTAGGTACTAAACTAATTGCACAACTTTACTTTTGCTTAAATAATGTACTTATATTTTGTGTTTATGTTTATTAAAGACTTTTTTATAACAATATACTTATTGCAAACATTATACAGTATACCTTCAGGAAAAATGTTTAATATGAGGTTATACTTATAATAATTATTATTATAGTAAGAGAAATGAATCATTCATTTCACTTACACAAACATATTAACTGTGGTGTTTAATCAAATGATAAATTTCCATTAAAGTAAATAATATTCCCCTCTTAAACATGCATACATAAACATTATAAAAATTGTATTCTGATGTTATTTATTTATTTTAGGTTGAATTATGAGGACGACACAATCAAATGCCACCTAAAAGAATATTCTCTAAGCCCAGAAAGATCGTCCAAACTTTGAAGTTTTCATTCTGGTTTCAACGGAGCCCACAGAGATCATTCGACCATTAAAGTGATGATCTTCTGAGTATTGTATTTCTCAACAGAAAGCTATACCTGCTTAGGAAGAATTGATTTATTACATCTTCTAATTATTATAAATATGAAACGTTGTTGTTATATTCATGCGTTATCACATCACGCTGAAACTACTCAATCATACTCTTTGTAGTTACCTTCTTCATTAATGCATTTCAATATTAATGCCTACCTACATATTAATGCAAACATTATTATAATCCAAAAGTTTTTTTTACAACGGCAACTCTAAATCTCCCTAAATTTTCACAATATGGAGGAATATGATGACATTTCATAAGTAAAATAAGCTAAATTGTTTTACTTGGTTGCAATGATTTTACTTCTATAGAGGAAATTTTTTTGAAATAAATAGAAAGTTTATGCATTGTAGATTAAAACAAAACCGTACATGAGTAGCGACGGTGCAACTAAATGAGATTTAAATACAGTTTCAAGATACCTGATTCTGACAAAATGGCAGGATGAAAATCTTAATTTGTATGGGAGATTTATGAAAAAATCTAATATTTTTATCGATAAATAACATTTTCCAAATATTTTTAGCCTTAAACGTCCACAGGAAATTAGACTCGCTATAGAGGGTATTACTTTACTTCTGGTATCCCTAGTTTAGCCGTCTATAAAGGACGTTACATACATACATACATACATATATACGAACGGACTCCTTTATTTATATTGATTTCTGGATCAACTTGTACCTACCTATTATAAATAAGTAGGTAGTACAGGATATTATGTTTTACTCTTTTATAGCCGGATCATAATTTTTTTTATTATCTTTTCAGCAAATAATTGAAAAGGAAAAATATTGAAAGTATTTAGTTGGGACTAAACCGATATTTAAAATATGTTTGAATATTAAAAAAATATTTAGGAAAGCTCGAAAAAAATTCCATCAAAAATCTGCGTACAAATATATTTTTTATGTCAATCGTTGTTAGGTAAACAATAATTTTATGTTATAGATTTTTTCATGGATAGCGTTGGTGTCGCTGGAAATCCGTTCCATACTAACTTTAATACTATATTTGTTGTTATTTCATATGAATTTTTCAAGTTTTTAATAGTTATTCAATCTTATCCGGGGCGGAGAAGAATCCAATAAATCAAACATCGGAAGAATCTAAATAAAATCTATAATATAGTGTTTATCTACATAATATTTTAGAAATGTTTGTTTTTTTATTTGCCTTTGACAATACTTTAACCGTATATGTGAACATCACGCTCAAAATACAAATGCTAAGATAGATATTAATATGCCCAGAGCAATGGTGATATAAAAAAGCGTACCAATGGTGATATAAAAAAGCTTTGGAAAATTATTAATGAAACTATTGGAAAACACAATAGTACTAAAGATAATGGAATTTATGAAATTATCACACCGGATGGTGTTGTGAATGATAAGAAAAGCATTGCGGATGTAATGAATTCATATTTTTGCTCTATTGGTGAGAGATTAGGAGAAAAATTCAAAAACCGAGATGGGTACCAAGACGCACGGGGGGACAGGACGGCTAGCTCACTGAGTAGCATTTTTATTGCTCCAACAGACTCAGTGGAGATCTCATGCATAATCAATGATCTTAAAAATAGTACAGCTTGTGGACAAGACAGAATTACAACTAATGATATCAAAATTCTAAAAGACATACTCTGTGAACCATTATCAATGTTAATAAATCGCTACATAGAAAGGTGTGAATTTCCTACGTGCCTTAAAATTGCCAAGATAATACCAGTGCACAAGTCTGGAAATAAGAATGAACCTGGAAATTACAGACCTATCAGCCTGCTAAGTCCATTTAGCAAAATATTTGAAAAAGTATTACATTCAAGATTTGTTACATTCATTAATAAAAATGGAGGTTTTGACCCATACCAGTATGGTTTCCAAAAAGGGAGCAATACTGCAGCTACTCTAATAGATGCTATGGATCATATAAATAAAGAGATGGATGAGGGGAATTATGTCGTTCCCATATTCATTGACATGTCAAAGGCATTTGACACGGTTAATCACACTACACTGTTGGCAAGGTTGTATAGTATGGGTTTCAGAGGAAACGCATCAAAGTTGATTGAGAGCTACTTGAAGAACAGAATGGCATTTACAGAGAATCTTAAAGTAAAAAGTGAAACAGTACCCTTAAACATCGGAGTCCCACAAGGATCGGTGCTGGGTCCATTACTGTACTTATTGTATATAGATAATCTAAGGTATTTCAATCTAACTGGGAAATATTTTATATATGCCGATGATACCTTGTTAGTCTACAGTGGTAAACGAGAAAGTGAATTGCAGAACAGTATAAATCATGATTTGGGGCGATTTGTCGGATGGCTCGATGGTAACTCACTTACAATGAATACTAGTAAAACTAAGTTTATGATATTTAAACAAAAAAATAAATCTGCTATTAATCTCAATCTTCAAATAAAAAATCAACAAATAGAGAAAACAATGACTGTGAAATACTTAGGCCTGGATATTGACGAAAAACTCGCATGGACAAATCATATAGAGTCAATTAGAAAAAAACTTGGACCAATCGTGGGAGTAATGAGACGAGCTGACTTTTTTGATAATAAAACAAAGAAAAACATTTATAATGCTTTTGTAGTTTCCCGAATTTGTTATGGATTGACTGTATGGTCTCAATGCAGTCAGCAGATGAGAGGAATAATACAGAGAATTATGAACAAGGCTCTAAAGATTACTTTCAATCTTGATAGATATACAAGAACACTTGATGTGTATGCTATAACAAATATGTTCAATCTGGATGAACTTATATATGCTGAGAAAACAAAAATGATGTTCAAGGTTGCAAATAAATTAATTAAAAGCAATATTAAGTTACAGATGAACACTGATATACATTCAAGAAATACAAGGACGGCAAAAAATATCAGACCAGATAATCCTAGAACGAACAGAGAGAGATATAGTTTTTTGTATACAGCTATTGAATTATTCAATTCGCTACCGGATAGCATAAAGCGACTCAAGAACATTGTTCAATTTAAAAAGCATTTGAAAAACCACATACTTGAATGCCGAATAGTGGTAGTTATTTGAAAAAGTGACATTTATTGTTAATATTTGAAATTAAGATAGTGTCTTGGTGATTTTATTTATAATGAAAACGTAAATTAAGTTAAGGCTTTAGAATGACATCCTCCCCTCATACCAGCATCTCATTGCTGTCTGGGAAGGACAAATATTATAATGTGTAGTTAGTTTAAAATTTGGTTTTATAATTGTTTATATGTGTATATATTTATGTGAATAAAAAAAAAAAAAAAAATAAAAAAAAAAAAAAAAATAAAAAAAAAATATAAAATGCTGGAGAAGGTTCTTAAATACAATTTGCTGCATTAACTTTAATATATTTAGAGCTATTTAAAAAAACTGTATTTTTTAGGATTTTCATACAAATTTCTCAAAAAGACTTTTGGAAACAAAATTACTCATGTAAATGTTGAATGGGATCTTGGTATTACGGTATGAAAATGTAATAAAATAATTGTAGATTGATTTGTTATACATATAAATGTTATTAAAAGCTTATTATTCTCAATAAATAAAGATTTAATGAAAAATTTGCCGTTTGAATTTAAGTTTGACAGATACAAATCACCCTCTATGGGTGGGTTGGCCAATTAATATCAAAGCAGGCAATGTATGTAGCTAAGATTCAAACCACAGAGCTCTCTCTATGAAAACTTGCAAAAAACTTGCAAATTATGTCGGTAGGTTCGTATAATATTTTTTTTATTATTATAGACCTCCAAAAAAAATAAAATATTATACGAACCTACCGACATAATCAGTTAATTACCTACCGATCAAGCCTGACAATCGGAATCAAAAACGTGAAGCAATACGGGTATAAGCTAGTATTCTATAATTAACTTTTTCTAGTTGTATAAGGATAAAATCTTAGAATGAAAGTTGGAAATTCGTTTTCAAAAATATTTTTATTTTATACGCACAACCCGAATGATCAATTATTTTGAAAATATCGAAGGGTTTGACTACAATAAATACTTTCTCTCGCCCCAAACATTAGACATGTCTTCTTCGTCGAATAAATTTCCCTTTTTTTCCTGCCTTTCAATTAACCAACACCATTATTTTCAACTCTTTTTTTTTCGTTACATTACAAATTAAGGGTACTTCGGTTTTTAATGGAACCAATATATTTCGTACAAACCTTTTCATTCCCGCGTGGCCCGCCACAAACCTGCTTTTTTCGTTCTGCGGTTAACAGCTTCTGTAAAAAAATACATAATAAATTCAACATTTTTGATGATATATTGCGCGGAATTCCCATATAACTGGAAGTCTTTTTAAAACCCTTGAAATTTGTTTGCTAAATTTTGGTTTCAAAGTGATTTTTATTATTTTTATTGTTACGTGTCTTCTACGGAGTCGGAATCTGCTTCAGCTTCTCTTCTTCTTTTAACCATGAATACTTGCCTCGGCTAGTGTTGGTAGAGCGGACTCCAGAATCTCTGGTCTTTGGAAGTTCGATCCAGGAGGAGATGATGATTTGTTTAATCAAAGATGTTGTTTGATAAATTAAGAAACACTTGTTTATTGCGTGTAACAGGAAATTGGAAAATATACAAAAGTTCAGAATTTTCACGTAATTCACAACAGTAATTGTATCAAATTTACAATCAATTAAAATGTTTGCTTATTCTTTTAAAACAACAATATTAATCACTTTTCGTATCTATGAATATAATTGGTTGGATTCTAAGGAAATCGCGGTAAGAAATGGTTTGAGTTTCTCCAACTATCAGGGAGTACTCTAAAATTTTATACGTCTGATTCCCACAAGGTGAGTTTTAAGAAATTTTTTTTTGAAACAAAGGAAAAAAAAATACTTAACGGTCGTTTTACTTGGGTCAGCAGGCCCGTGATCATGTGACTATGGGTGAGAGAGATGGAAGATATCTGCCTCTCATATTCCCATACTCAGTAGCGAAAGTTTGACAACATAGGAATAGAATCTGCGTCGTAACTAATTATAAAAAAGGGGTGGAGAGAAAGTGAGTGAGTGAAATGCATAGGCATCCATCCCACTTACACCAGTGCAATTATATCCATATTTGGCAACATGACCTGTGGCCTACGTGCAAAATCGCACGATCAACAGAAACCAAATTATAAATAGATGCATACCTGTTAGTATAGGGGTAGGTATGTATAGCAATATTTGAAATTTATAAAGAATATTCCGTACTGAGACGGGTGAAGCTTCACAACAAAAAAAATACATGCTACAAATCGATTTTTAGTTACCAAAAGAAAAAAAAGAAAAAAAAAAGAAGATTTTGAGTACATAAAAATCTCTTAAGGAGTAACTGATCCAATAAGGTAGGATCAAGGAATTTAGAATAATCCTTGAACATTTAACTTCAAGAGTTCCAAAGTTGTAAGGGGTATACCAAAGATAGATACCCTAGTTTAGTAATTAGGTATAACAAAAAAAAAATTTATATTTTCATACATATAGATAAGGAATTTAAACATGGCATGAGAAGAAAATTTGATTGTGGAAGTATGGGACAACCCTCATGAAGAGTACAACCTAGATTGGTAAATTGTTTGTCACACTTTCTTACCTATTCATCCATCCCTAACGGCCTTCATTCATAACCTCTCACTCCTAGATTTATTCATCAATAATTACTATCACACGGTTAGACAAACAACACAAAAAAAAATTTATTAAATAATGGTTCCAAGCAGAGACTGCAATCCAATAATTCCACAAAAAAAATTATTATTTTTAATCAATACAATTAACAATCCAACTGTCAAGAAGTAGAAGGTGACAGAATATTAAACATAAACATAAAAAAAGATATAAATAAAAAAAATATTTCGTACAATATTTCCTCTTCATCAAGGACATCTCTTAAGAATATCTGATAGTGCTCACTTAGATTATTATTAATATTGATTTTAAAATGCCCATAACATTTCTCAAAGTGAGAAATGTCCACTGATTTAGTTCACTGTTCACTGAGTAGTTTAAGAGCACTCCTAAGGTTAGCTTGTAGCTCAAAGGTTTGGAGAGAACTAATTTAAATGTTCTGGTGTTTGTACATAAAAAAAATTATTATATCATTTACAATTGCATAAGAGTATCCTGCAAAGAAAGAAATTCACTTAAAAAAAAATATATAAGAGAAAGGTATCCGTTGCCCAAAGATTACGGATCGACAAGTAAGAAGAGATGTCAAACTTCATGCTAGCTATTGTCCTGTAATTAGGACACAATACTAAGTTTTGAGCGCCACCTAGTTTGGGAAAATACGGGGAATGAACTAGGAAAATTCCAATAATAAACCAAAACAGCAAAAAAAAATATTATCTTACTTCCTGACAAGAGAGAAAGATTTGAGTATGCCAAAGTTGTATAAGATTGATCCGAGCGTCCTCATTTCAATCGAATAGAAAAGTTAAGAATATACTTAAATAGAGAAAACGAGTTGCAACTCAAAAAAAAATTGTCTAAGATTATTAGAGAAGTATTAACTACAAATTGTCAGTAGACTAACGTTATGAGTCGACTAAAATATTAACTAATAATTAAGAAGATTTGTGGCCTTAATTAGGAACACAAAAAAAAAGTTTCATTGAAATTGATGTCTGCTCTACGCCAACAACGCGGTGACGAAAGATGCCATTTTTACATCAGATAGCGTGCTTATCATTGCACAGATTTACAAGCCTGGCATAACCAGAAATGTACCAAAAAAAAATTTTATTCAATACACATTATCATAAGGGTGCATTGCTCATTTACAGCTCTCAAAAAAAAAAATAGGAAGGTTGAGAGTGTACCAAAGTTTATTATTGCGCTTATCATAGCACAGATTTACAAGCCTGGCATAACCAGAAATGTACTAAAAAAAATTTCATTCAACACACATTCTCACAAGTGTGCTTTGCTCATTTACAGCTCTCAAAAAAAAAAATTAATTAGGAAGGTTGAGAGTGTACCAAGTTTATGATTCGCACAATTTTTCTTAACGGGTGCGATTAGATCAAGGAGAAGTGAATTGAGCATTCCAAAAAAAAAAGGAAGTGAATAACTAATATTGACCCTGTGTGTAACAAAACAGTATAGAAGGTATTACTACGATTAGGGTAATATCATGAAGAAAAGAAAAAAAATAGTTCCATGTGGATAAATCGTGACTACAATTAACGTTCAAAAAAAAAAATTAACAATCGCAGAAGCGAAAGACAACAACACAGAATAGTATCCGCGCTCAATACCAAACTAGAAATTATATAGGACACCTAGAATTACACTGACCCAGTAAACAAAACGTATTCGACAAAAAAATTATTAGTGGGGAATTTATGAAAAGAGTCGATATTCTGACGCGCTTCTATGAAACTCGTTAGCCGCGATGCGGGGCGCAGGGAAGTTTTGTGGGCCGGGAGGTGGGTCTAGCGGTGCGCATGGAAGTTTTTACGGGGCGAGCGATGCAATTCGTAAACAACTGTGGAAGTTCACGTAATGTGTAATATGTCTGAACCACTCTCTCACAGGCTCAAAACATGCCATCTCGCTCACTCGCCGACTCTGGGCGGTGCTGTGTGTCGGGGACGCAACACGATTAGTGAGTGAAAAACCAGTTTAATGAAGGAGAGAACACACATTTTGTTAGTGATGTGAAGTTATAATATGAAAAGCGGAGCGGGATAACGTCACAACATTTATTTATTAAGATATTCTGGGAAGTATTTTTATTTACTACAGTCACACAAAAAAAAGGAACTTAGGACGTAATTCTTCTACAAGTTATTTGAGATAATTATAATTATAAAAATTACTCGACAACCTAGAGGGATGTGGGTGGTATAGAAGATATGTTAATGGAATTCACATAATGGAAAGAAGTCTTTCATGACTTAGCCTACATCCTCGGACAAGGAACACGGTAATCTAATGAGAAGGCGTACCGAGTTCAAGTCGTTAGACGAAAAAAAAAAATTAATTAATAAAAAAATGAAGTTACACTTAGTGCAACAAAAAAATAAATAATAAAAATGGAGATCATGCTTCTTACCGGGTAAAACAGTATTTAAACGTGGGTTGTCCCAATATGATAGCCTGAAGCAAGAAGTAAGCTATCATACTGGACCACAAGGAAGAGAGATGCCAAGTAGGATCGTATACTTGGAATTCTCGCCCTGCTCCTCCCAAATGAATAGCCAACAGAAGGTTGGGTTCCAGGAGGCACACTTAGGATCTCTGAATATACTTCGATTAGAATTTTTTTTTTTTTTTAAACAGAATTCACATGTATTGGGGTGAGCCCAATTTGACTTATGATTCTGACTGTACGAGACTAGTCAGGGTGTTAAAAGATAATAAACGTATGGGAACGGGTCCTCAGGAGCCCTTTAACCATAAATCAAGATATGATAAAACCTAAACTACAACTTTATTATATCCTTCGTATGGAACCTACCGATGGATCCACTATCACAATCCTTTAGTTCAAAAATTGTTCTTGATATTTTACGTACAACCTGAGACTTAATGAAGCGAGGAGCTAATTTTTTTGAAAAATATTGCGAAGCATTTGAGAGATAATGAGATCTTCTCCATACCAGCTGACCAATTGACAAGGATATGTCTTTACGACGCAAATTATAACGGTCCTTATTTTTATTAAAAGCTTGTACTAACGTTTGTGAGACTTTATTATATAGATTTTCTAAGGTGGAAATGTCATTCAATCTTTGTTTTAAGGGATCAAATGTTTCAGACGGGGAATCATGATTTATCTGTAGTGGCTTATAAAAAGAGGCGTGGGGAATGTACTCTCTACCGAACATCAAAAAATGTGGAGAATATCCGGTAGCAATGTTAGTCATAGAATTTAAACAAGAACAGATTTTTGGAAGATGTTTACACCAATTGCGTTGGTCCTCCTCTACTAATATTGCCAACAAGGTTACTAGAGACTGATTATATCTTTCGGAGACATTATGTTGGGGATGAAAATATGCGTTATATCTAAGATCATTTATTCCGTGGGAATGTAAGAATTCTTTAAACTGTCGAGAAACAAACTGTTTTCCGTTGTCTAAAACAATCTGTCGAGGGATTCCAAAGACTTTAAAGATTCTTTCTTCTAAGATTTGAATTATACTACTGGTATTTGCGGCTCGGAGAGGAAATGCCCAAGTTATTTTACTAAAATTACAAACTACAGTGAAAATGTAACGGTTTCGCTTATGACTCAGCGGTAAGGGACCTATGAAATCCATAGATATACTTTCCATGGGACGTTCAATTTTTTTAGGGTATTTCATAAGACCATGGGGCATTTGGTTATTATACTTGTAGGCCTTGCATATTTCACACTCATTCACAACCTGTCTAACAAGAGGTAATAATCGTTTACAGAAGTATGTACGGGAAATAAATTCGTAGGTTTTTTCCATTCCAGAATGACAGTTTCCCTTATGGTAGTCCAATATGAGACTTTCTATCTTACACGCAGGGACAACCAATTTCCAAAGGAGAGTGGGAGAGTTAGACAAGGAATCTTTTTTATACCTAGAATAACGATACAAGTGTCCATCATTTATCATAAAATTAGTGAACGATTGGGGTTTTTGAAGATAAGAATTGTACACCTTTTTATACCAGGGGTCTATAATATTTTCAAACGGTTCTGGAACAGATAGACTAGAAACAGGAATACGGCTCAATCCGTCGGCAAGGTTATTTTCGCAGCCACGCTTAAATACAAAAGTGAAATCAAACTGTGAAAGTCGGCAAGCCCATCTGGCTAACCTACCAGAAGGTGAAGAAATTGAGTTTAGGTATTTTAAACATCCGTGATCACTGACTACTGTAAAGTGTACTCCATCTAGATAGCTTTTAAAGTGTTGTATAGAATCTACTATGGCGAGAAGTTCTCTCTCCGTGGTACTATAATTTCGTTCTGGACCGGACAATTTACGTGAATGATAAGCAATTATATATTCTACTCCATTAGAGTCTTTCTGGGACAAGAAGCTGCCCAAGGAAACTCCACTTGCATCACACGTCAATGTATACGGAAGGGAATAGTCTGGTGGTTTAAGGATTGGAGCGGAAATCATTGCTTGTTTCAAGGCTTGGAAGGCAAGTTCAGCTTCATTTGACCATTCGAATTTTTTACCGTTAAATTTATTACTCGTGAGGCGAGTCAAGGGAGAAGCAATCTTAGAAAAGTCCTTAATGAAACGCCTGTAATAAGACATTAATCCCAAAAATGAGCGGATTTCCTTACTGGTGGATGGTCTAGGATAATCTTTCATAGCACTAATCTTATCTGGGTCCGTATGAATTCCCTCCCTGTCAATAATATGACCGAGGTACTTAAGCGATGATTTACAAAACACGGATTTACTGAGCCTAATTGTCAAGTTGGCTTCTTTCAAGCGCTGGAGAACAATTCGTAAGGTGGAAATATGGGAATCAAAATCTGAACTACAAATCAAAACATCATCAAGGAAACTGAATACTCTTTGTCCCAAATCGGAGAAAAGCTTATCCATAATTCTCTGCATTTCGGCGGGCACGTTTTTCAGGCCGAACGGGCAGGTAACAAACTGATACATCCCTTTGGATTCTACATAGAAGGCTGTCTTAGGTCTGCTTTCTGGACTCAAAGGAATTTGCCAGAAGCCGTAGCTCAAGTCTAAGGTGGTTAAGAACTTGGTGTCTCTCAGATTATCCAACATATGGTTGATATTAGGGAGTCTATAAGAGTCTGAGACTGTGACCTCATTCAATCTTCTAGGATCGAGAACGAATCTAGCTGTGCCATCGGATTTTGGTACACAGAAGCAGGAATTTAACCAAGGGGAACGTGAAGGTTCTATTATTTTTAAAGCTATCATTTTATCTACCTCTTGACACATCTGAACTCGTCGTACATGGGAAGCTGGATATAATTTCTGTTTAACGGGCAAACTATCACCTGTATTAATGACATGAGAAACTACATTTGTCCTACCCAAACCCATCTTCTCAAAAGAAATATTCTCGAATTCATTTTTCAGGTCATCCAAAATTTTCCTCTGCGACACTGTCAAATCGTTTATGGAGTTAAGACATTTTGGAGCTGATTCTACATTAGACGACTGTTGATCAGATATGGATGCTACCGTAACATGAGTTTTGGTGGGGAACAACCGAGGAATTATTCCTGACTTTTCCAGAAAGGGTGACCCTAAAATGAATTGGTCAGGAATGGAAGGAACAATAACAAATTTAACCTGCTGAATTTTATTGTTGTAACATAATGGCAAAACTATGGTACCTATAGATCTTATGGAATTATTGTCAACCCCACGAATATTTTGCTGACAATATTCAGGACGGAACCCTATTTCGATAAAAGACCGATATAACTGACCCCCTAGGACATTACAAGCTGATCCGGTATCAAGCAAGGCTCGGAGTTGTATTTGAGAGATAGAAAATAGCAAATAAGGGCGTCGATCTCCCTCGTTTATTACGGAAACTTTATTGACCTGCAATGTTGAAAAGAACAATTTAACACTCTGAATCCACGACAATCTTTCGCGAGCTGAGGTCTCTGGGCTCGGGAAAATTGCAGGATTCATTGTTCGTTTTTTGAATTTCTAAGTGGGGGAGGCGGTTTACTCACGTCAGGTAAGCGTTGGCGTGGCACAGGATTGAAGGGTTTCCTAAACTGAAATGAATGAACATTATTGGCACTGGGTCCTGACTTAGAGTAACAGTTTCGAGCAATGTGACCTATACGTCCGCAGTGAAAACATTTAATCATAGGAGCAGAAGGCTGTTGAGAAGAAATTGATTGAACAGGGTTTTTCCTTACTATCTTAACTTTAGAGGGAGAGCGGGTTGGAACTGTAACCGAAACACACTCCAACTCCGTGCAAACTTCATCTAGCTCAGCAATTGAGTTCGGTCGCCTGGACACTAATACACTGGCGTATCTGCTATCTAATCCTTTTCTGATGGCCTTTAGGATATCTGACATACGCAATGGAGACTGTAAGGACTGATTCAAAAGGGTTATACGTGAAATGTAATCACTAGCACTCTCCAAAGGTTGCTGTGATGCAGTTAAGATTTCCAATCGTCTGTTGCCTTCAGCATCAGGCAAATCGAAGCGCTTGATAAACGATTGTTTAAGCTGTGTCCAAGTTTTAACACTGTTATAAAATGTCCGGTAGAAGGTGAGTGCTTTTCCCTCCAAAAATTCGGGCAAGGCGGGGCCTAGGTTTTCCAGTGGAAAATTTCGAGCTCGGGAGATTTCCTCCAATCTCAAAAAGAAATCCCTAACATCCTCGACACCGGAATAATGTTGAACTGGCCATGAACTAAAATTTACTGAATGTATGATGTGTGATTGGCTAACTGTAGGATTGGGTCTATCTAAATTTCTGCGAACCGGTGTAATAATTAAATCGTTGGAAACATTAGTATTTATCATTGTCACGGCTTGAGTGGGCGGAGAAGAAGGTACAAAACTATCACGAGGTGGATTAATCTCCGAGAGGCTATCAGGGCGTTGGATACCTAACAATCCCGAAGGGTGATTGTCACGCTGACCTACATCAGACAATAAGTTAGAATTGAAAAGTCTGCATTGCCTTCGCAGAGATTCAATACCTACATCAGGCTGGATTCCTCTATTCAACAGTGCTTTAGAGAGAGTCTTGCATGTCGCCCTCTCCACACGCGGAATAACTTGATCGACCAGGGATGACATTATTAAGAAATAAAACTAGCGGAGTGTGACTATCTCAAACTTTGACCACCGTCGGGAGTATTCGATCACAAGAAAGTCAAAAAAAAAAAAAAAAAAAAAAAAAATTATTAAAATTATCGAAGTTTTATCTCAACCTCACTCACTTATCCAACATTCAAGGGAGGAAGACCCTTTCTCAAGGAAAGTTATTGAATTATTGTGGCAGAACAGAGTACCCAAATGCAAAAATAAAAATTTTTAAGAAAAATTGCAACAAAACACAAAAAAAACTTTTCTAGTTGCCGTCGGCTGAATTTATCTGTAGGTATTGCAAAACTTTACGGCTCTTGGCCCACAACAAAATTTTAGCAATTTCAGAATTTAAATTGAGATAATAGAACTTGCTAATACTCAAGAGAGAAGAAAAGGAAAAAAAAAGGCAACTTAATACACCATTATCAAAAAAAACTTTAAACACCAGAACACTGTGTTATTGCATTATTTAGTGATTTTCAAAAGAATTGGATTATTAATTACGTTTCGCTCACCAATTTCCTGTCCGGCATCTATGTGAGTCAAGGGAGGCGCAGACAAGGTTCCTCTGGATGTCTTCGAATCTTGACGCTGCTCGCATTGCCATCAGCTCGTTCTGGATTTGATGCTCACACGTTGGATAGCGCCATAATTGTTACGTGTCTTCTACGGAGTCGGAATCTGCTTCAGCTTCTCTTCTTCTTTTAACCATGAATACTTGCCTCGGCTAGTGTTGGTAGAGCGGACTCCAGAATCTCTGGTCTTTGGAAGTTCGATCCAGGAGGAGATGATGATTTGTTTAATCAAAGATGTTGTTTGATAAATTAAGAAACACTTGTTTATTGCGTGTAACAGGAAATTGGAAAATATACAAAAGTTCAGAATTTTCACGTAATTCACAACAGTAATTGTATCAAATTTACAATCAATTAAAATGTTTGCTTATTCTTTTAAAACAACAATATTAATCACTTTTCGTATCTATGAATATAATTGGTTGGATTCTAAGGAAATCGCGGTAAGAAATGGTTTGAGTTTCTCCAACTATCAGGGAGTACTCTAAAATTTTATACGTCTGATTCCCACAAGGTGAGTTTTAAGAAATTTTTTTTTGAAACAAAGGAAAAAAAAATACTTAACGGTCGTTTTACTTGGGTCAGCAGGCCCGTGATCATGTGACTATGGGTGAGAGAGATGGAAGATATCTGCCTCTCATATTCCCATACTCAGTAGCGAAAGTTTGACAACATAGGAATAGAATCTGCGTCGTAACTAATTATAAAAAAGGGGTGGAGAGAAAGTGAGTGAGTGAAATGCATAGGCATCCATCCCACTTACACCAGTGCAATTATATCCATATTTGGCAACATGACCTGTGGCCTACGTGCAAAATCGCACGATCAACAGAAACCAAATTATAAATAGATGCATACCTGTTAGTATAGGGGTAGGTATGTATAGCAATATTTGAAATTTATAAAGAATATTCCGTACTGAGACGGGTGAAGCTTCACAACAAAAAAAATACATGCTACATTATATTTAAGTATTCCAGATGAGGGCATATGGCTAAAACTGAATAACCGGCCGATAGAGAACGTGCAATATTTCCTTAGTGCCATATTAAAGAGATGATACCTAGCATGAATAATAAGCTCTTCACCAGCTTGTCATTGGCTGGAGCAGCCTGTGGCTTGGAGCGGCCTAAACTTGGGCAAGTCGGGAGGTCGAATGCTTTCAGCACAGGTGGAATTTTAATGAGGCATAAGATTTCTCCTGTAGCTGCCGCATAGACTCAGTGTGACGAACATCTACTCACTTGCCGAGATATGTTATAAAAGACCTAATTGGAGTGATGACGATTCTGTTGCTGCTGCTGAATATTGGAGCGGAGTGGTCTAATGGAGGGTGTTCGGGCTCGTTAAGCAAATAAATAAGCACGAATAAAGGTTCGACTCAAACTCTCCGTGTCCTGCCTGTTCTAGTCCATGGATTTGAATCTTAGCACTCAACGCTCAAAATACACGCAAGATTCAAAAGCAAGATAGCTCCTCCGAAGACTGCTGTGTAAGACAAAGAAGGCGAGGCGAGGCCCTCAAATAATCAGAAAATTGTACGAAGCTGATCTACGGCGTGATGTCGATTGGGTTGAAGCGTTGTAGATTGTATAAGCTCATAAGCTTGTATAGGGACAAATTTGTGTGGAGTAAAAGGAACGCGTCTGGCTACCAAGAAAAGTTACAATGCTTTTACACATTACAATTTCAATGTAAATATAATAAATAAATATAAAATAAATCGTTATTATAAATTACTAGCTTTCCTGACAGACGTTGTCCTGTAGTCCTAACCAGCGGCGGCTCGTTCATATATGTGAACTGCGCCCCCAGAAACAAAAATACATAATAATTAATCCGATTAAGTTACTAATGAAATAATAATGTTAAAATATTGCTAAAAAATCCATATTTCATCCGTATTCAAAGCTCAGGCGGGAACAACGTGAGAATATTATGCGCGCAAACACTCTACATACGAATAGTACCGAATGAATGTGCCCGATAATTTTGTTGACTTTGTATGGAAATTTTCTAAAACGTTTGAAACGGTGCGGTGGAGTAAATGGGATGGGCTACTGTAAGAGCGGCAATCACTTATGTGAGAATGAAAGGGAACTACGTGCGATGGCGCTTGGTAAGTAATCCGTTCCATACTTACTATAATTTTATATTTTATATCATTATTTCCAATTTTTTTTTCAAACTTTTTATTTGTTATTCTGTTATCCGGAGTGGAGAAGAATCCAATAAATCAAACATCGGAAGAATCTGTTGAGCCGATCTCGAGTTATAAGTGTTCGCATTAACCCGACTTTAATTTATATTAGAGATAAAAAATCATTACCACCATCTGTGGAAATATAGTGAAAACATCGATCTAAAGGATCTTTCTATCAGTTTACCAGACATTTACCAATTTCCCCAACAGATGGCATGTAACACAGAAAGAGTGACATGTAGCACAAAATATTATAATGTAGGTGGAAGAAACGAAAGAAGTTTGTTTGGATAGAAAAGACTGGGAGTTTCGGAGTGGATATAATAAAGTGCAATGAAGGTGATAAAATTTAAAATGAATTTCGCAGCCAAGTATCACTTAAGTATAATAATTTGTTTTCTAGCTAAAATGAAAAATTAAATTACCTACGTGTGTTAAAAGTCAAGCTGAGAAAACGTGCTTAATTCTATCATAATGCGATCATCTATCTCCTTGTTATAAGCGTCACAAATTACACCGGGAGTCCCCTCGCCTACAAATAAACAATAATAGGGTTCAGACCCCATAAACCTTATTTACAGCCTCTAAATTCCGGCACACAACAACTCCGGCCAAAGACAAAAACATTATTAAGGGCGCTTCTAAGTACACGCACCATATCTGGGGATGCTTTGAATAGTTAGAGGGGTCCGTTTGAAATCAAAACAATCCCATGTTCTCAAATTATGTCTGTCTGAAAGCGTTTTGTTTTGTGTTAAATGTGTTTTGATTTTTTATAAAAGAACAATTATTATTGGGTACGAATACCCATACAAAAACCAATGATTCTTCTTCTTTTTCTTCTCAGCCTGTATCAGTCCACTCCTGGACATAGGCCTCCTCCAGACTCTTCCACGTCCCCCGATCTTGTGCAACCTGTATCCACTGCGAGCCAATGGTTCTTACAATGTCGTCCCTCCATCGAAGCTGTGAACGGCCAGGGTTTCTAATTGTAGTTCTAAGGCGCCAGCACAGGAGGCGTTTTGTCCATTTATCCTCAAAACGAGCGATATGACCGGCCCATCGCCATTTTAACGTCGCCACTCATTCGACAATGTCCGACACTCCTGTTCTAACTCTTATTCATATTAGCTCGTAATTATCCACTGCAGGACAAAGGCCTCCTCACGCTCACGCCACTCCTCTCTGTCCCTGGTCATCCCCATCCACTCTGTCCCAAGGGCACGCACGATGTCGTCGCTCCACCTCATCGGCTGTCTTCCCACACTCCTTCGGCCAGTCTCTGGTCTCCAGTCCGTCACTCTTCTACTCCACTTTCCGTAGTCCCTGCGGGATACATGACCAGCCCACCTCCATTTGAGCTCTTATTATGGTTTTCCTAATTCTATCCCTAAGACTTATACCCAGCATCGCTCGTTCCATTGCTCTTTGAGTTACCCTTAATTTCTCAGCACTTCTTTGGGTTAGTGTGATGGTTTCGAACCCATAAGTAATTTTTTAATTTTCGAACCCAGACGTCGAGACGTTGTTCTGTAGTCCTTTCTATGAATATTGATTTCAAATTTGTAACTTATACAAAAATACGTTTATAATGTTAAAAAGATTATTTCTGAAAACTCGAAATAAATTCCATCCAAAATCTGCGTACCAATGTTTTTAACGTCATTCGTTTTCAGGTAAACAATAATTTTGTATTTATACATTTATTCATAGATAGCGTTGGCGTCGCAGGAAATCCGTTCCATACTTACTTTATGTTTTATACATCTTATGTTTTATATTATTTCTCATGCATTTTTCAACATTTTAATGATGATTCTGTTATCCGGAGCGGAGAAGAATACAATAAACCAAAAATGATAAAAATCTGTTCAGCCGATCTCTGTTAACCCGACTTTTTTTTATATTATAGATGTTCTATTTTCCGCCATAGCAGTACCAACCTTGATCATTTTTACTTTGAATTAGCGAACGCATGAAATATACTTACCTATAGGCAGAGCTGTTCCGAGTACAGGAAAAAAATACTCGAGTACTGAGTACAAGTACTGCACACAAATATACTCGGAGTACAAGTACAAGTACTCAGGTCGAAGTACTCGAGTACAAAATACCGAGTACAAGTACCGAGTACATGAGTGATTAATTAAACGCAAATCTTTTGTAAACCTCTAACAACTTTGCGCATGTTTCAAAACATAATGTAATCGCAAGCAATTGAATCGATCATTACAACAAACTGCATGAAATATTTTTTTTACAAAAAAGTGTATAACTATAATATTATTACATTAAAAAAATGGGTAAAATAACGCCTCCACGTGGTGCACCCCCGGGCAACGTTATAACGGCAAAATTCTATCAATAAGGAAGAGAGAAAGCAGATAAGCCAAAGAGGATTGAATTAAAAACAAGAAAATAGAATATGGTATGGTAAATGATACAAATCGCAAAAACAGCTCTCCTCTGGGCAATAAGATAATTGTCTTAAGAGACCTTGGAAAAAATAGAAGATAGAAGAAATAAGTATGTAGTTCTAAGACCGAATATCTGACAAAACTGACAAAAGAGCTATGTATTGATGTTATACTGCTACAGGAAACCCACACAGCAAACTTAAACCAACTCACCACCAGAGGTACCTACGGTTCCCGGTTTCAACCTAGCTGGCGCTGTCCACGGTGTGGCCACCAACGTACGCGACGGCCTGATTTGGATTTGGAAAACATTGTTTTAAATCAGGTAATGTGTCCTTGGTCACCAGTCACCATCAAAATAGGACACAAAAGTCGTCAACGTTTACAAACCTGATAGACTCCAGTGGCCACCCACAGTCATTCCTTCACCCCTCCCACATCCATCTGTCATAATGCGAGACTTTAATAATGGGAGCAATCACACCAACTGGGGATTTAGAACCACAGACAATAATGGTGAGGACCTCACGGAATATATGGAGACTGAGAATCTTCACCTCATTTATGATGCCAAAGACAAAGGCACCTTTTATCAGCTAGATGGAACGGCTACACCCAGGACTTGTGCTTGTCCTCGAAGCTCTCGCGATGGAACTTCCAAAATGACAAATGAGACATCTTCGCCGCCCATTTCGATGAGACATTGATGTCTCTCGTACCTACCACTGCCTACTAACTACCATAAATTTATAACATCAGTTTCAGAGGCCGCCAAACAGTCTATACCATTTGGAGAAGAATTTATACAACAGTTAATCCGTAAGGCATGATCCCTACTCCGTAAAATGTGGCAAATTAAACCACCGGACCACACAGCAAAGATTTCAGCGAACCTTGTTGCAAACAAAATAGTAGACAACGGCAGAGCGCCCGGAGACAAAACATTCCAACCTAAAGTTAAGGAACAGCTCCACACAGCACAAATGACTGTCCAAACCGATCTACCCTGGTTGCTCCGTTCACTGAAACAGAGATGACTTCAGCCGTTTAAACGTTAAAACAGCCGGAAAGGCTGCTGGGTCTGATGGCATGTTGCCTGGATTATGCGGTGTTCACACGAGGCGATATAAGCCCAGACGATTTCGCTTGTATAAAAAAATATCGCTCGGTCGCCCATTGATCGTCTGATGTGTTCACACGAGTCCACCGGCATACATTCAATCTGTCAGGTGCGCTCTGATAGTTTTAAAAATGGCGGACTTCGAGGTAGAAGTCCCGCAGTAATTGGGGTTAGTTGATAATATTGTTTTAGACGATATAAGGAGACTCCTAATTGAGGAAAAATCAAAACAACGCAGGTGCGGAATTGGATTCTAAGGAGAAATAAATTTAGAGCAGTGCTGTCAACTGCCAAGAAACAGAACATACGGACGCCGCGCATATCTGCGCATGCGTTCATCGTTCCACCAGATACAAAAGTTGAAGGGCGTTCAACTTGAGGCGATATCGCTTTCAACCATTTTTATCGCTTCAGATTTATCTTGTAAAAGCCTGAAAAATTTCCGCAAGACCGTCTGCTACAAGTTGCTTGAACATCTCATTCTCAACGTCTTCTTTTTGTTGTGTCTAAATCCTACAAATTATGGGATTTAGCAGTATCGAAGTTCTGAATTTTTTGTTTTATTTTTTTTTATATATATATTTTTACTATTCTCTTCTATTCAACAGATTAGAGCCCATCATAAATCACATTTTTTTTCATATAAATAATATACCTACTTCAGTTTTTACGTAAAGGAGCAATAGCAGAGCAGGATTCCAGACTATACTCTATAAAATGACGATTCCGTCTTTTTTTTCAAAGACTTATTTAGTTTTTGAAATAACCAATTCAATAATAATGCACGGATTTTAAAAACAACAATTTCGTCACCAACACTCTCGAATTAAAAACGAGAACCATACATTCACACTTTACCACTACTAATAACCACGACACCTAACAAGTCTCTACTTGCAATATAAATTCAAATTACGTATCATAGTAGGTTTAACGTATTCCAATAAATCCAAAAATGTACTCGAGAACTTGAAATGTACTCGAGTACTGCGAATGTACTCGAGTACTTTAGAATGTACTTGAGTACTGTTTCGTATTCATAGTACCTAATTCCTAACATTGTCCAACCTACCTTTCCTATGGTCGCACCTGCGACAATTTTCTATGTGTTAAGACAATCTATGTGTCAAAAGTCAATCAGTATGCTAGTAGCCCCCGTGGGGACCGCATATATTTTCGTACTGTTGTTGAAACTGACATCAAGTGAATTCAGCGAGTTACGTTTACGTGTGTTTTACGTTTTGTTTATGTGTTATTTGCAAGTACATTACAAGCTCCCGTGGGGTAATTACATCGTCGCTGCAACTGACAGTTTTAGTTCTGCGAGTTTACGTGTGTGTGTTTAAGTATTGTTTATTGCAAGTTAACTGTTTTTTTGGTGAAAAGGACATAAAAGGACAGCCAGTAAAACAAGGTAGGTGCGATCCTTATTCCCATCTACCCCTTTACGAAACATCATTTGGTCCTTCGAGCCGGATCATCCTTTTATTTCCTTAATTCCGAATACGAAATATCAGGATCGTATCTTGGGTATTTTTGTGTCAATTTACATTTATTTTTTATACATATAGCCTGCAAGCAAATTGTCTCATTTATTTCTTATAATTTTTTTGTTATAAGATTTATTATTTTCATAAATTGATTTAATTTGAGTAGGTACGCACAATAACTTTGTTGTAACAAAGTGTATTGTCGCGCGGTGGGTATTCCGTGAAACTTCCGTGAAAGATATAATCTTGTCTCTGGTCTGTGCGTTGTTGGTGCGTTGTCTTCCTTTATCTAGGGCAGGTACCTGCGCGATTTGACGTTTCATTTTTGACATTGACATTGTTTTGTTTACATTTACATTTTTACAATGGCCAAAGTAATCAAACATAATTTGGCGCTTTTGAACATTCAAAGCTTATTTGATTTTGCTAAGGAGGCACAGCAAAACGGCGAAGAGGCATCATTGCTTAAGTTTACGATCCGATTTGCTGACATAGATAAAATAAAAGAAGAATTTGTTGAGTGTCATGTTTCAATCCAGTCTATCTCTCGAGGAGATTTTGACTCTGAGGGGCATGCACTTAAATATAAACAATTTATGGATACATATTATAGTATTAAGGAAATATATAATAAATTGTGTCCAACAGTGGTTACCAAAGTTATCAAAACAGAAAGCCAAGCTTCGACCACGATTGCATTGCCTCAAATTGTGTTGCCAAGTTTCAGTGGTTCCTATGCGGAATACACTAATTTCATTTCTATATTTAATACGTTGGTGCATCAAAATGCAACATTAAACGGTATTCAAAAGTTGCACTATCTTTTCTCTTGTTTATCGGGTGATGCACTACGAGTTATTCGACATCTTGCAATATCAGAAGAAAATTATCAAGTGGCCTATAATTTAATTAATGAAAGATTTTCTAATGTAAGGCTGATTGCTGACAATCATTTGTGCAATTTACTTTCGTTAAAACCGGTAGACAATGCCTCGCACTTGCGACTCTTTGTTGACACCCTTAAGGAGAACACGCAAGCATTAATGTCATTAAAGATAAATATCGACCAGTGGGATTTCATATTGATTCACATTTTTTCTAGAAAATTGTCTCCTGATTTACGTAATCGATTTGAACATCAGTTGTCTAAGAACAAGTTACCCAAATTTTCAGAATTTTTATTATTTTTAGAAAACCAATGCCATGTGTTGGAAGTAACATCTGTGAAATTTACAAAGGAAAAACCTGTAAAAGGGGTTTTTCATTCAACTGTAACATCTACGAATAAATTTTGTTGTCATTTTTGTAAAGAGCAATCACATGCCATTTTTGGATGTGAAAAGTTTAAAAATTTGACAGTTACCGATCGTCGTGAATTCACAAAAAAGAATCGATTGTGTTATTCGTGTTTGAAATCGCATGATATAAAAAATTGCAAGAGTTCAGGTAGATGTAAATTATGCAGTTCTAGCAGACACAATACTTTGTTGCATCTGGAACAGCATCGGGGTCCTCAATCTGAAGCGGAATTACGCGTTCCCCAGACTTTGAGTGAGGTTCATTCTGGTACTGTTTCAGGACTTACGACTGTTTTATTGGCCACTGCGCGGATCCCTATTAGGGATGCCTTTGGCAATTTTCATGTATTAAGGTGTCTTCTCGACAGTGGATCTATGTCATCCTTTATTACGGAAGAGTGTGTCAGACGTCTGTCACTGAAACGGGACAGGATGCACATACCAGTTACATCATTGGGAGGCAACGCTGCCCCTGATATTCGTGGATCCACTCTTATTACGTTGAAGTCACGTTCTGGTGACTTGCTTTCAACTACAGCCTTGATATTGCAACGCCTTACGAATAATCTACCAAGTACCAATGTGCCACAACACATTGTTAATGCGTATAAGAACTTGTCGCTAGCTGATGAGTATTTTTATGAGCCCGCCAAAATAGACATATTGTTGGGTGCGGACTTATATACTAGTCTGCTGGACGGCTCATCTGTACAGTTTTCTGAAGGTATACCAACTGCTTTAGGTACAGTATTCGGTTACGTTATAAGCGGTCCATACGGCAGGGCAGCCCCCGCATTATATAGCAACCTTAGTATTTGTTCTTTTCATAATGACGTGTCGTTAGATAAACTTGTTGAAAAATTTTGGCATTCAGAAAATCTTCCTGAAATACATATTTCAAGTCCGGAAGATGATGAGTGTGAAGAATTTTTTATGCGGACTCTTGAGAGGTTGCAAGGCGGAAGATTTATGGCAAGATTGCCATTTAAGAAAATTCACCCCCCGCTGGGTGATTCATATAACACTGCGTTGAGAAGATTTTTGAATTTGGAAAAACGTTTCTCACAAAATGAAGATCTCAAGCATGAATATCGTAAGTTTATGAGTGAGTACTTGGCACTGGGACACATGACACCTTATACAGGTGTGACCCAGCCAGGTAAACACTTTTATATTCCGCATCATCCTGTATTTAAAACAACAAACCAAGTAAAAAAAATACGAGTCGTCTTTGACGCAAGCGCCAAAACATCTACATCGGTATCTCTTAATGATTGTATTTATTCGGGTCCCAAATTACATAAAGACATTTCGAATATTATTACGAATTTCCGTCTTCATTCGGTTGCATTCACCTGTGACATTAAAATGATGTTTCGCCAGATAGCAATGAATCCTGAAGATCAACCATATCAGTTGATACTTTGGAGAGATTCCCCTGAAGAATCTATTGGTCACTATGCGCTCTGCACAGTTACGTATGGCGTGACGTCATCGCCATATACCTCCATGAGGGTACTGAATGAACTTGCGAGAATCGGTAAAAATCAATTTCCTGAAGCATCTAGGGTTTTAAGCTCTCAAATATTTGTTGATGACATCATCACTACAGCTCCCAGCGTACGGGATGCTATTTTACTAAAGCAAGAACTGATATCGTTGCTTGCTATGGGAGGTTTCGAGCTGCGCAAGTGGTCGTCGAATGATAAGCGGCTACTTGAGGATTTACCAGCTGAGCACTGTGAAATGTCACGTTCATTTGATGCAGCAGATTCAAATATTAAGATATTGGGGGTTCAGTGGAACCCAGTTAATGATTGTTTTAGTTATAGTGTCAGTTTACCTGAGAATACCCTGTGTACCAAAAGGTCAATCCTATCTACCATTGCGCGTATTTTCGATCCATTGGGTTGGATTTCTCCTATTACATTCAAGGCGAAATTAATTATACAAAAGTTATGGTTGCTTCATACTTCTTGGGATGAACAACCTCCTCATGATATTGTCCAAGAATGGCAATGTTTTATGAATGAGTTGAACATTATCGAAAAATTTACAATTCCGAGAAAAATATTTGATGAAAATGTGTCGGAAATTTCTATACACGGTTTTTGCGATGGTTCACTATGCGGATATGCTGCAGTTGTGTATCTTAGAACTGTCGATTTACGAGGTAAAACTGAAATTCATTTATTGGCAGCTAAGTCAAAAGTTGCTCCTGTACGTACTGTATTAACTGTCCCTAAACTTGAATTAAATGGTGCGCTTCTTTTGACCCGTTTAATTGAGTGTTGTGTGTTGTCATTTGGGGACAAACTTAAATTTGATAATGTTACTTGTTGGTCAGACTCAACAATATGTCTTGCGTGGCTTCAAACGTCACCTCATTTATTGCAAATTTACGAAGGGAACCGTGTTTCTCAAATTTTAAATTCTAAGGTTGATATTACCTGGAGGTACGTACCCTCTAAGTTGAATTGTGCTGACATTTCCTCAAGAGGTGCTTTTCCCTCAGATTTGTTAAATTTCGATTTATGGTGGAGTCCACCATGGCTAAAGGAGTCTTCTGATAATTGGCCGTGCCAAAAGAAACATCCTTTAGACTTGAAAAATCTCCCTGGTCTCCGTGATACCAAGGGGACTTCTCTACACATTAAAGTAAATAATTCTTTATGTATTAGGTTTAGTTCTTTAAAACGTTACGATAGTATACCCATCTCAAGGCTAAATCGTTATCAGCTCATTAAGTCTTTTTCGCAGTCTTTCTGGTCAAGGTGGCAACGAGAGTATTTACATACTCTACAACAACGGTCCAAGTGGCTCAAGGCCACAGTTCCTCCAAAAATCGGAGAACTTGTCCTGATACGTGAGGACAGCGTACCAACATTGCAATGGCGACTGGGAAGAATAACAAAACTTCTTCAAAACTTCATCTCGAGATGGAGTCACTCGTGTGGTTGAGCTAAAGACTCCAACTGGTGTCCTGATGAGGCCAGTTTCGAAGCTGTGCCCACTTCCTCATCAGGATGTTTAGATAATATCTATTTTTATAAGATATCTATTTTTTGTTTATTTTATTTTAATTTTTTTAATTTTTATTTTTCTTTGTTTTTTTTCTTTATTTTATTTTTATTGAGACATTTGCTTTGCTTGCTCTATGTGTTTTGGTTTAAGTTTGCAATCCGTTTGGGATTTTTATTTTTTGCTTTGTTAAAGAGTCTTGGTATACATACCAGGCCTCTTCGGGGGGAGGATGTTTCGTATTCATAGTACCTAATTCCTAACATTGTCCAACCTACCTTTCCTATGGTCGCACCTGCGACAATTTTCTATGTGTTAAGACAATCTATGTGTCAAAAGTCAATCAGTATGCTAGTAGCCCCCGTGGGGACCGCATATATTTTCGTACTGTTGTTGAAACTGACATCAAGTGAATTCAGCGAGTTACGTTTACGTGTGTTTTACGTTTTGTTTATGTGTTATTTGCAAGTACATTACAAGCTCCCGTGGGGTAATTACATCGTCGCTGCAACTGACAGTTTTAGTTCTGCGAGTTTACGTGTGTGTGTTTAAGTATTGTTTATTGCAAGTTAACTGTTTTTTTGGTGAAAAGGACATAAAAGGACAGCCAGTAAAACAAGGTAGGTGCGATCCTTATTCCCATCTACCCCTTTACGAAACATCATTTGGTCCTTCGAGCCGGATCATCCTTTTATTTCCTTAATTCCGAATACGAAATATCAGGATCGTATCTTGGGTATTTTTGTGTCAATTTACATTTATTTTTTATACATATAGCCTGCAAGCAAATTGTCTCATTTATTTCTTATAATTTTTTTGTTATAAGATTTATTATTTTCATAAATTGATTTAATTTGAGTAGGTACGCACAATAACTTTGTTGTAACAAAGTGTATTGTCGCGCGGTGGGTATTCCGTGAAACTTCCGTGAAAGATATAATCTTGTCTCTGGTCTGTGCGTTGTTGGTGCGTTGTCTTCCTTTATCTAGGGCAGGTACCTGCGCGATTTGACGTTTCATTTTTGACATTGACATTGTTTTGTTTACATTTACATTTTTACAATGGCCAAAGTAATCAAACATAATTTGGCGCTTTTGAACATTCAAAGCTTATTTGATTTTGCTAAGGAGGCACAGCAAAACGGCGAAGAGGCATCATTGCTTAAGTTTACGATCCGATTTGCTGACATAGATAAAATAAAAGAAGAATTTGTTGAGTGTCATGTTTCAATCCAGTCTATCTCTCGAGGAGATTTTGACTCTGAGGGGCATGCACTTAAATATAAACAATTTATGGATACATATTATAGTATTAAGGAAATATATAATAAATTGTGTCCAACAGTGGTTACCAAAGTTATCAAAACAGAAAGCCAAGCTTCGACCACGATTGCATTGCCTCAAATTGTGTTGCCAAGTTTCAGTGGTTCCTATGCGGAATACACTAATTTCATTTCTATATTTAATACGTTGGTGCATCAAAATGCAACATTAAACGGTATTCAAAAGTTGCACTATCTTTTCTCTTGTTTATCGGGTGATGCACTACGAGTTATTCGACATCTTGCAATATCAGAAGAAAATTATCAAGTGGCCTATAATTTAATTAATGAAAGATTTTCTAATGTAAGGCTGATTGCTGACAATCATTTGTGCAATTTACTTTCGTTAAAACCGGTAGACAAAGTACTCGAGTACACTCGAAGTACTCGAGTACATTTTAGGATCAAAAACGTACCGAATACAAGTACAAGTACAGATTTTAGAAATGTACTCGTGGACTGAGTACCGAGTACACCAAAAGTACTCAGAGTACAATCTACGAGTACTTGTACTCGAGTACCGCCCAGCTCTGCCTATAGGAATGCATTATTAATTTTTTAAAATTATCTGTAAGATTTTGTATGTTTTCTATATGTGACTAAGACAATACGGTTTATGAATTCTGTCTTGAAACGCATTTTAGTTCCATACAGTGACAGTCAAAAAGTTCCTGTCCAAACAATTGCAGTTGTATTGTCCAACTTTATACAAACGATATCGACGTGACCAACTGTATAAGAAGCCACTGAACCTTACAAAACGGAGACGTTTACCTACCCACTTCATTTGTAGTTATAAAAGAGTTTAGTTAAGTTTTACTCATAGTATATGGAATATACATGAGTCTTGTGATCGATTTTTTCTTCGATTTTCATAAAATTTGGTATACGGGTTGGTCGTATGCTCCTACACAATCACGTAAAATTTGAGGTCCGTAACTTCAGTGGGTCCCCCTTAAAGTACCGATTAATATTGAATATGTAGTTCTAAAGCAGATAATAAAAAGCTCCAATAGTCGATTACATTTTAAAGTTTCTATAATAATTCCAAGGATAAATTCATTTTTATCGTAAAATTATGAATTTTTATGCAAAGATATGTTTTACACGAAAAGGATGTTTTACAGCTTTTTGTAACAAGTTAGGTACACAAATTGAATCCAAATGAAGCGCCCTGATAGAATATTGGTAGGACGACAAAATTTATACCGATTTTTCAAAGCGTCAGCTACCTTTGACAGCGATATTCAGTGAGGGATTACACATCACCGTGTGAAGGGCTTTGTTACCCTTTTATACAGTTGCACAATGGTTCTAAACAAAATCACGTTAATAGATATGTAATTAACTTGCATGAAAAGTAAATTTGCATAACTAAAGTTCTTGTTGTAAACATACTGCGATGCAGCAGTTTATGCGAGAGTAAGAAGTTTTGGTAAACACATGGTGGAGGACTTCGCCGTCTTGGATCCCCTCCTAATGCTGGACTTTCTCAAGCGTCTGGGAAGCTCTAATTGAGGAACAGCATGAGAAAATCGGGAAAGCACAATAGATCACTATAGGTTGGAGCGCAATAAATCATCTAAAAAATGGGTGGCCCGGGGAAACGCTTCGGGTAGGAGGCATCAAATCAGTCGATTGGTCAAATGATCAATCCCAAGGCACAAAGATAAAAGCTTGTATAAAAAGTTATGAAAGATTAACATTGCAATATGTGGTCAACAAGAGGTTTACCTATAGTTTTGTGGTCATCTTAAAAAAGTAAAATAGTGAAAAGGTTTGACCGCCATATGTAAAAGTATTTTTGAAGAAACTTAGCGATAAGACTGGAATCATCATGGGGAGGTCTCCTTGCTCGTAAATTCTCTGATTTTGCGAAACAATTATCATAAATAATCACCAACTTGGTTGTATTTTGATGTCAGCTTTCAAATTTCGTCCATAAGGGGCGGAAATGGTACCAAATTTTGCAGTAAAAATAATAGGGTTATATTTGCCAGAAGATCCAATGATAAAGTGAAAAATCAGTAAATACATACAATCATAATAATATGATGTAAACTATGTATGAAAATATTATATTCACTAAGCACCTACCTAGTTACCCCTATTTTTTCACGGAACATACATACTTAATCGTTTAAATATTATTTAGGTACAGGCAAACCCTAGTACCTAATAGGGGTGTTAGGTGAGACTTACGATATCTTTATCAAAAGCGTTAAGTAGTGTGTTTTCGTAATATTTCTTCGCTACGGCCTAACGATTATTATACAGGGAGTGATTGTAGGTACCTACTGCTGAATCAGCGTTCAGATTTTTTTTAAATTTTGATCTTACATGCTTAGATTTATCACTTATGCTTAACTTAAAGTCTCCTTTATGTTTATATATTAAACCGGTTGTTATCCTAACAACGCTCCGAGATCTGATAGATTCAATGTCTTTGGAGACAGTGGTATTCTTATAACATAGTCAATCCTTAGTATATGAAGCACTATTATGAGCACTCGCGAAAGAAAAGCCAAATAGCCTCGACATATTGAAGCGCTTTGCGTACATCAACAATCTTATCGTGAATCAAAAAATCTATTCTCTTGATCATTTCAATCATCTTTTCACCCTGTTCCACCCTTGCTTAAATAAATAATTATTACATAGCTACTTATAATATAATATCTCTCTCTACCCTTATATCATTACACTATATTTCCACATCTGCCTGCACCCCAAGACCAACCCCCTTCGGGTTCCTTTCAGTTCCTTTACAAAAAAGGCTCCACAGCCACCCCCGGCCGATCCGAGAACGTTAACTACACGGCATTAACAGCAAGTCGGTGAGCGTGCATTACTTACCAATAAACGTTAATATAGAAAAGTAAGTCGGCGATAAAGGAGGCATGATCAGTAACTGCTTGGAAAAAATATTTTATTATTATGTAGAGGGTCGCGGTATAAAAAGGGATGCGAAGAAACCGCCACAAAAGTTTCACTTGAAAAAATCTGAGTTTTTTCGTCAAAAATACAACATATTATTGAGGCTTGTATGTATTGTATACTAGGAGTATTGCGAGACGTCGGACCATTGCATTGAACATAACCATGCATTTAGTATGAATAATGTGAAGGTATTATACACTCGGAGGAACACGAGTAACGCAGATTAGGCCTTGAAACCCTCGAAATACATCAAAATCGCGAAACTATTGTAAACATTCAAGTCCCTGCTCCATCTCCTCTATTATCTTAGAAATAATATGTTTACAGCTAAGTTTAATCAATTTAAGTTAACCCTATTATTAGTTAATCAACTTGAAAATTCACAAGACTTCGGTCACACATTTCCAATTAATTATTTTACTTTCTAATGATACCACCCAATAATATGTAGGTATATCTATAATAATAATAATGTTTCTCAACTTTTTGTATCCTCTCCCACAACCGTGATACCAAAAAATTGTCTTCTCTTTAATTTTTGTAATTTTATTTTAGTCTCTCGACAATGTCTGCGTGAGTTGGATGAAACCCTCGATATTTAATATAAATTTTGAGAAAGTGCAACTGTGTGTTATTTAATTCATATAAATTAACTCTTTGATTTCTTACGCAGGCTATTTTCTTATCAGATGATCGATTTGAAGATGGAAGGTTTACTCCTTTACGCTGTGATGAATTCGGCAGAGACTGTGCTACTGCACTTGCATATGGGACGAGGCTGTGTCCATCACCAGAATATGCGATTGGATTCGTCAAAAAGATAGTGTGTTTCGACATTGTGCGCATGTGTCTCATCAGGACCATCTCTCAAAATGGCCTACACATCGTGGAATCCGATGAAAGCGGGGAGTGCCGCATAACATGAATGGAAGTGAAAACCCAAGATTTGTCACGAAATGCATGTGAACAACATGCAACTCGAAAGACAAAAAGGGATAATCAGCTTTTCAAAGGAAACAATATGAAGATGGAAGGTGTCCTCCTTTAACGCTGTGATGAATTCGGCAGAGACTTTGCAAACACAATAATTATTACTTTTACGTTTACCTGCTTTCATGGAGCGGAAAAACCAAAATGCCAACACTGCTCCGAAGACCATAAATACCTTCGAATAACGTGGTTGTGTTTTCGACATTATTCATATGGGAAATATTTTCGGATTTATGATAAAATAGATTAATATTCTTAAGAGGTACCAAAGTTCCCCATCTAAGGTCCAAAAGGGCCAAAACAAAAAAAACGAGGCGTAAAAATCGTAAAAGTGTGCTAAGGACGTCATAAAAATCTCACATTAACTTCTTCTTTGCGAGCTGGAGAGTCAGAAAAATAATATTTTATCTAAAAGGGAAACTCATTAAAAAGTATGTTCACGTATTACTCGGGCACCGGCTGGGAACTTTGGGAGGGGATCCCTTTTTTCTATTTCTTACTCTAAATTTACTACTAGTTTTTTTACATATAACGCCATCTATAATAAAACTATATAAACATTATCTCGATTTGAAAGGGTTTGCATCTCGGCTGATTAGCCTTCGATTTTTAAATGTATTTATCGTTTTATTCAGTCATTAGGTACCTATGTATAATAAATGTAATATGTACATAACATGCACAAATCATTCTTTCAGGATGGGTTGCCTAAGAAGAATAAAATAAATAAAAATGTACATACATACACCATGCATTAATGAAGGTGTAGGTATGCTAAAACTCATCAATACTAACCACTGTTAAGGTCTATACACATCTGAACACGCGCGCTAACGTAACCAATGCAACGTTACATTGGTTACGTTACTAGGCGTGTTTAGATATGTGCAGTGTGCACTCTACAAGCTATTAGTTGTCTTAATAAGTATTCCTAATGACGATTGTAATAAAATATGTAGGATTTTTTTTTTCATATGCTGCTTCTCTCATGAGAAACTTAAAAGGGTTGCTATGGTATGATACATTGGAGATGAAATGTGAAGAATATAATATGTAAATACCAACCAATCATAATAATATGATTGTAACCTGATTAAAATCTGCGTTTTTTTGTTCGGGTTGAAGACTGGATTTTTCCTAGTAACACAGGGAATTAAACCAATCTATTGGGAAACAATCTCAACAGACAATGAGTCTATCAGATCTTGAACACCAGAGCTGCGGGCTTACAACCACCAAGACCAGGTTAAAAGAGCTTTATATTCCTAGGAAACATTCGCTGCTCTCTGTTGCTAATTGTCCTTTTGCTGAAATCTGTATTCATACAGGTAATGGGGAAATATTCCAAATTTTAGTAATTATCGAGGCAAGCGACATCTGCCGGTGGATTTATACAATACTTGGACTGATTCTATATTGTACCTACTGGAGTTCTAGTTTTAAAATTTGGATAGATGTATCACAACGAAAATGGTCCTTTTTGTTGTGAGTTAACCTACTGGAAAAGAAGTGTGATTAACCGAGTAACCGAGTCATCTAGTTTTTAACTTTTAAATATCTACTAGAAATCTGTTTAAATTCAACATTTTCCTCATCAAATACTGTCATTCAACTCATCAAATCAATATGGATGAATACGCCTGTCTTTAGCAAATCAGAATGCTATAGCATATTAATCATATTTGAATATACTAAGTTGATATTATAATCCTCTGTTTATAATTAATAGCCTTCTGTCGACAACAATCAAATACGCTTTGGATCACACCCCAGACAAACCCTTATAAATATTACTTGAATCAACTAGGGGTTGAAATTCAATTAATTACTCATCTAAGTAGGTAATATGAAATTGGAATATGTTATATAATCGCATATAGTGGAAATAAATGAATGTTTTTATGCTGATTGCAAATCGTTTTAAATTTAAATAAAGAACTTAAAAACCTTTTTTTAATTCCTTATTGCTTTTTTCTTCGTTATTGGCTCAAGCGTGATATTTATGAGATAAACTACCTTGAAGATGTCATTGAGAAAATATGATAATGTTCACATCATGGTAAGTCCTTAATGGCGGCTCATGGTCACAACTTTTTCTTCTGTAGAAGAGGGGTTGAGGATGGCTAGTGAGTGTGGCAAAAATGCTGGATGACAGAAAGCCAAAGAGAGCGCTAGACCTCCTGCATATCCTCTTGTAGTTTTCGGATTCTTTAAAGAATAGCTAAGGGATGAAGGAATAAGACTATGGTGATAAAGGAGATATATAATAATATAATAGGTATCAATTATTGTACCTGATAATAAATCGAAGACAAACGTTTAGATTTTCTTTACGTTAATGAATATGGGTGGACGACATCGCGAAGATTGCAGGTCTCACATGGAAGTTCAGGACAGAAATACTTGGGCTCACTCAGGTCAACACAAATACACCTTTGACATCTTTCAAACTAACCAAAGGGTTAAATAAAATGAAATAAAAAATAGCACTCTACGATACGGTGTCAGTATTATAGCCGACGAAACTTAATTCTTGAAGAATTTTTCACCAATCAACCGGTCCCGTCCAATCTGAGACAGGATTCCAACCCCGAATATGAATTTCAATCTGAAAAAACACATTGAACACACATTTTGACCCGACCGTGAATCGAACCCGGAACCTCGTGATCCGAATTCGGACTCTTTGCCACTAGGCTACTGAAGTCGGGTTGTGTCGCGAAAGTGAAAATTGTCGGCACCGGGATTAGAACTCACAACCTTCAATTCGCTGTGCGGACGAATGCCGTCGACTGATACCATTAGGCTGCCAACTACTTCATTTTAAAATGAAACAATGTTTATTTAGTAGTAGGTAGTATAGTGCATCTTAGAAAGTTATTGAAGTCTTTTTCGACTTTCGAATACAATAAAAAACAACATGCCGTTATAGTCGCGCCAAAAAACAAGTGCCAGTATATGTACGTTTAACCGAATAATGCATAATATTATAATGGTTGTACTACATAAATATATTTGGATGGCGAATCTCTTTAGCAATGGATATCTCCCATGCTCAACCACAAGCGGTGAAACTTTCGCCATAAACTCGACCGCACGGACTATTGTTTTCTATTTTAATGGCTGCACCACTATCCAAATAACACAACAAGGTATGGGTAATTAATATTGTTACCTGGTTAATTGTATTGTGTACTGGTGTAATGGAATATATTGTACATGTACACTTCTAGTGGAATAATTCTTCCATTGATTTTAGTATAGTAATAATAATTATCTACCTATGTTAAATAATACTAATCCGTAACATTGAGGTCTATATAGAAACGTCATACATAATAATATAAGAGCTACTGAATTTCAACTCTACTCGTGGTGGACCATGTTGGCATTGTTGGCCCAGGCTGAAAACGTGGTACAAATAATGGCCCAAGAGGATGCTAGAGTTGACAAGCAAACTAGAGTAAAGGGAGCCTTGCATTTCCTACACCTTTATCTACGCTTCTTCCTTTCATTGTCACTTAATACTATCGTTACGGAAGGAGAAGTCTTTCTGTCCAAAAATCGTCAATCCAATACGTCTCCCAGCTTTACGTAGAAGAACGAATAAGAAGAGGACTGTAATAAAAAAGTTATAATAACTCACTTACGATTGTTTGCTTTTTTTCTTTCACTCCTGTTCCTGTAATGTAGGTATTATTCCTGCTGTGCACAACACTTTTACGTAGAAGGCCACCGATCGTAGTTTAATAGGATTTATCATTTACCAAGCGTATTTTTTCGAATTTAAACATTTGTAATATAATAATATAATACGCAAGTGAGTCAGAAAGAAGAAAATGGCACTGAAAATGCGATTGCTTTTTTGCACTCAGTAGGTACCTACGCATAGAATAATTTTGAAAACGACTTAATATTAGTAAACTCAATTCGATATACGTACCCAGTGCCTACCCACGTTGTAGGTATATCGAACACAATGAGTCATTTGACCCATTATTAATGTGGTAAAAAAACTTATTTAGTATTTTGTAATACCCTGTCTTTCTTTAATATTGCGCATTTCATGTCTATAATTAATACAATTAATAAATCTACATAAACAATTCAGTACCACTAGTATAATCTTTCGATGATCGAATATCGAAACGATCATCGAAAGAGTTTCGAAAAATTTCCATACAAAAATGATCGAATGATTCGATCGTTTGATTATCGAAAACAACTTGCACGCTAATTTATAAGCGCTTATTAGCATGCCCTTAGCTTTCGATCAAACTCGTTCTAGCCCCACAGTTATTAAATTATTTTTTTACCCTTCGGTTGAACGGTGAAATTGAATCGAAGTGTGAGATGTAACATAATACGAGATTATGATAGGTACATGCAGTTTTTTTTAATAAACATTAAAAGTGTCATTCTTCTCTCTTTTTGTGGATTGTGAAAGTGTCATTCTTCTTTTTCTGTGCTTATGTCAGTTATAGAGGTCTGTTAAGCAATGGGAAGCTAGACTAGAACCTGTTTAATTACCTACCGATCAAGCCTGACAATCGGAATCAAAAACGTAAAGCAAGACGGGTATAAGCTAGTATTAAAAATATGTTTACAAAAAAAATACCCAAAGATACAAAATGATCTTAAAATATCTGTTAATATTAAATAACTCTCCTGTTAATATTAAATTTGTGTGATTTGGCCTTCTAGACAAATATGCCGATTTTTTTCATAGAATTTATAGTTTTATATGGAATGTGACTGAAGCAGACTACGATTTTTTTTTTCGGCAATAAATTAAAGATTTTCTCTTGTAGCAACATATTGTGACGCGGATACAGCTAGGGCATATGCTCAGGCCAGTGGCGTCCCACAAAATATTAAAAAAAAAACTAATAGAAGAAATAATAAACATAATATTCAAAGTTCGGTAGATTTTTTATACCATTTTACACGATATCATATCTTTATCTGTTACATCTTTAAATGATTTCGATGCAAATATTCATCTTTTTTGCTTGGATGATTTTCATTCGTTTTCCAATAATTTTTCAATCGTAAAGCATGTTTAGTCCCATACAACATCATTCAGCTACAAAGACGGTTAAAAAATTGAATAAAAGTTTTAATCAACTTTTTTTATTTTATAATTTCTTACGAACCACCCTTGTGTAGGTGACAAAGCCTTATTTATGGATAGGGATGAAGCGAAACCTCCCGATATATAAATCGAAATCCAAGAAAATATGCGTTTAAACCAGATTATGCCCTAAATCTCTGCTGCCATTATATGTAGGTACATAAGTTGTACAGTGTTCACTAACAAGACACATAATATTATTGTATGTTCTTTTTTCAATTGTTTTAAAGAAAATATAGCATAAACATTACAAGAAAGAATAATGAAAGAATTTTTTTTTTGCTAAAATGAATTTTTTGTTCACTGAAAGTGAACCCAAAAATATACTCTTTGACTTTTTCGCAGTAAGCTTCATAAAGCTTGAGTCATGAAAGAGAAAAATGGTCGGCACCTGGGATCGAACCCACAATGTAACCAGCAAGGTAAAGGTTAATATTTTTATGTATCTATGTTCATTGTTCATATTTTTATAATATGTAGGTAACTCAATTTCGTTGGGTGTTTCTTTCTGATGGCAAGTGACGCCTTTAACAACATGACCAAGATATGGAAGGCGTTTGTGTCGAGACGAAATGTTAACTGTTTGATGCGTGTGTGTTGCCCATTCTCCTGTATGGGTGTGAGTCCTGGCACCTGACCAAAGACCAAGCACCAAAATTATCTGCGCTTGAAGCGAAGTGCCCTATCAGAATCTTGGATAAAAGATGGTACCACCTCATCGGGAACGACGAGCATTGCGCAAGATCAAGCGCAATGGAGAGCTTTTGATGCCTTCCTATGCTCCTGAGTGGAGTTCATAGAGAGTTTAGATTTTGATTTGATTCTTTCTGATACATTAGAAGCAGTTCTTTACTAATGTATCAATACTTTGACGAAAATTCAAATTTGGTGAAAAAAGATAAAAAAATAAAGAAGTTTGTCAAACCCGGGACCTCTTAATCAAAAGTAAATGCCTACGCTACTCACTACTCGGGTAGGTATTATGTTATTATAGAAAAAGAAGGCAGAAAGTTGATAGAGAAAGAACAGCGATCTAATCGGCCAATCACACGGTATCCTTTAGACACGTCCCAACCATGTCAATCTCTTCATAATGGGTAGAAGTTATGGATCTGCGACGGCTGGATCGACGTACACCGTCATTATTTGCTATGAGACACCAGAAGACGATGAGGATCCTATCATACAGTTTTCCGCTTCCTCAAAACAGAGCTTTGAACATACTTTACGATGAGTTCAAAGACACTGTGCAAGATTGACCGAAGTAAAGTGGCGTTCTTTGTCCCATAAAGTCAGTAAGTGGGGTCACAAAGGGAGTACCTACCTTCAAAGTTTGAAAGATTTCGATAGTTAGTTTATGCCATTAAAGACTTCGGTTGAAACATTAAAAAGGATTAAACGTGATGCAAGATCATAGAGGCGTATTCATGAAATGATCTAAATGTGATCTTATTCAAATCTCCCTTTCAGACAGCATATAATTTTTACAAAATAATTGTTAGAGAATCGCTATTGGATAATTTCTAAACCTGGCATAAAATTACCTAATACAAAATAACATAGAATTACCTTTTTCTGTTGGCTTTGTTAATAATTACTTGTGGTCCACCAGTGCTCTTAATAATTAGACCATAACTAATTTAAACTATAAATTTGTATTATATTATTAAGGTTCCATTGTAAAACACTAAGCGAGCGCTTTTTCAAAATTTTCATTCATAAAACAATGACATGGATACGTCAAATTTTAAATGTTGAATATCAACAAATATGTAAGTACAAAGTTTTTTTTTTATTATTATTAAAGATAAACAATATTAATCTATTCTCAATTTGACCACAGATAATTAAAAGATCTCTGTCAAATAATGTCAAATACATCGAAATGTGTGTGAGTATCAACAAATATGTAAGTACAAAGTTTTTTTTTTATTATTATTAAAGATAAACAATATTAATCTATTCTCAATTTGACCACAGATAATTAAAAGATCTCTGTCAAATAATGTCAAATACATCGAAATGTGTGTGAGTATCAACAAATATGTAAGTACAAATTTTTTTTTTTATTATTATTAAAGATAAACAATATTAATCTATTCTCAATTTGACCACAGATAATTAAAAGATCTCTGTCAAATAATGTCAAATACATCGAAATGTGTGTGAGTATCAACAAATATGTAAGTACAAAGTTTTTTTTTTTTATTATTAAAGATAAACAATATTAATCTATTCTCAATTTGACCACAGATAATTAAAAGATCTCTGTCAAATAATGTCAAATACATCGAAATGTGTGTGAGTATCAACAAATATGTAAGTACAAAGTTTTTTTTTTATTATTATTAAAGACAAACAATATTAATCTATTCTCAATTTGACCACAGATAATTAAAAGATCTCGGTCAAATAATGTCAAATACATCGAAATGTGTGATGTGAGTATCAAATACATAACATTACAGTAGTGTTTGTAATGTTTTTTTTTATTGATTTAATCTTTTTTATGCATAATTAAAAGAAATATTAGAATATTTTTTAGAATATTCTCATTTTCTATATAAACCTAAAAGTATGCGAAATTTCATACTCCTCCGTCCACGCAATTTTCGTAAAAATATGTAGGTAGTCAAGTTTTTCCATCACGTATTGATACATACATTTAAGTTG
Organism: Mystacides longicornis; assembly: GCA_963576905.1. NCBI lineage: Eukaryota > Metazoa > Arthropoda > Insecta > Trichoptera > Leptoceridae > Mystacides > Mystacides longicornis. The sequence continues at coordinate 3,995,202 of OY756432.1, forward strand.
TTTTTACAAGTAGTATCAAGTATTTTTCAAGCACTCTTACATTTGCAGAACCGTCAAGAAATTCAGAACTGGCAAGACTGAGTGTCAGCAAGGGCTAGAACTTGAATAATACCGTATTAAGACTGTTTCGTGGGAAAAAAACCCAGATCCACGAATTTAAAGATCAACAAACTGTTTTTTAAGATGTAATTTTTTTAACCAATGCTTTAAAATGTGATATTTTTTAACGTTAGCACGAACTAAGATAGGCAGGCGCTTGTAAACTATGTACGAGCGCAGAAGTTCAAAGTAAACACCGAGGCATTTAAAGAAATATACGACATCAAAGAAAGTGTTCCTTTGCTTCGTGTTCTTATATTATTATTAAAACGTGGTGTAAACACCGAGTCACATAGTAACGCCAACGTTCATAGGATGAAAAAACGTATTTTATAAATAGGTACAATAATTTTAATTATTATTATGCTATATGACTTACGTCCTAATATAGAACATTTAAAAATAAATACATAGGTACATAATTTCTCAATAGACCATTAAAGGATGACGTCACCTGACATTAGGCTGGGTGCAAAATGGCGGCCATGGCGACACACACACACACACCACACATACACAAACCATAGTGATGGGTTTATGTATAAACACACTTCTACCAACTCTTAAACTTTTTGTTTATGTTTATGCCTCCCGGCTAATGTCAAAACCACGTGGCCGTTAATGGTCTATTATTATTATTATATTCCTGCCTACCGATACCTAAGTATAAATTAAATTAAGTAGGTACATTGTGTATACACTTGCATATAAGGAAAGATAGTTTTTGAACCCGCGCATAATATACACTTTCGTATTACACATTTTATTTACACAGTTTTATATTAAAACAGATAATAGACTTGTAATTTTTTTGCGCTGCTTATTTCTTAAAGAATTTATACACTTGCATAATGCATATTTCACAACGAAAATGTATAGAATTTCATATTACATAAGATATTTATAGACTTGCATATTATTCAAACAAGTAAAATACCCGATATAATACAGACATCCATATTATATATAAGGTTAATTTATAAACTTGCATTTTACACCCGCATATTACAATATTGATCTGAAACCTGATGAGGTATATTGTTAAAAAAAAATAAAAGAATGCTAAGATATTCGCGCTTGCTGCAAAACATTCCACAGGATTGAAACCGCCGAACAGATTTATATTAACGAACATCAAGAACTACTGATGATGATCTCTAACTGATACATTTCGAATTTTCTTCTACTGTTATTTTGCAGTCCGGCTTTGTGCGATCACTTAACATTAACAACGTTCGCCATTAGGTGTAAATGTTTAAGTCTCCGAAACCGCTGATCTAACTGCCCTGACGCTAATTCCTTCATAAAACGTGTATAGAGCCGTCTGTTGGAAATGTTTGAGAACAACCTAGAGCAACCAACTTTTTATACAGCTACTGCTGTCATAATAATAATATAATAATAATATAACACTTTTCTATACAAAGGTGTCAGTATAGCCGGCGGAACTTATTGCCTGAGGCAATTTTCTCCATTCAACCGGTCCCGTCCAATCTGAGACAGGCCAACCCCGGGTAGAAATTTCAAGTGAAAAAACACTTAGAAAAACTCTGACCCGACCGGGAATAAAACCCGGGACCTCGGATCTGAAGTCCACGTTAGTACAACTAGGCTACCGAGGTCGGTAAATAGTTTATGCCAGGATAATATGACTTTGTCCATTTAGTAAATGTCTCATGGAAAACATTATATTAGCCCGTGATTGTCCACAGCAGTACATAAGCCTCCTCATATTCACACCACTTCTCCCTATGAAGAGATATTACAATATATACATTTTTATTACACAAGGTGGTACTTGCATATTACACAAGGTGCTTGTACACTTCGATAAAAGTTAATTCATAAACATGCATATTATTATTCATTGTAAGAATGGCATTACTCTTTGACTCTCAGAGTACTTCGGCCCACTTATCCCATTGGCTGCTTCCTGTGTAAATGTGTACAATGTATACAACAATACACGCGGCTAAGAGATAATTTTTCTTCCCACCATCCCTCTCTGGGACACTTTCTCTTCTTTCTTCCTTTGTTTTTTTAAGGTTTCTAGGTCAAGCGATGAAATAATGTGTGTTCACATATTACCTACAGTTATTATGAAAAGAGACATATTATTTTTTTTTTCTTCATCGTGAAATCATATTATTTTCCCCTATTTGTTCATTTATTACATTGACTTATGTATGAAAAATAAAGAAAAAGCTAGACAATTTTTTTTCTCCACTAATCCCAGGCGCTTCAGGAAGTCTTGTATTAGGAGGGAATCCAAGGCGGCAAAGTCCTTCACCTCTATCCTGTGTTTAACAAAACTTCTTGAAGAAAAAATAACAACTAACGACTCTAAAAATTCATTACTAATGTTCGATTTTTAAATGGAACAAACCACTACGGGCTTACGACCGTCTTCTACTGTTATTTCGAAGGCTGGCTTAGTGTGATCACTTTACGTTAACAACGTTCGCCATTAGGTGGTAATGTCTGTCTCCGAAACTCTTAATCATGAGAATTCTCAACATGTTCAACATGTCGAAAACTCTCATGTATGAAACAAGTAGAAATTTAATAATCAATGAAAAATAGAGAAGAAAAGTTGGAAATTATTGAGAACAAGAGAGCAACCAAATTTAAAGACTGCGACTGCTGTCATATATTTGGCGCCAGGATATGACTATATCTTCTTGCTCTCTAAGGTCTGTATGGAGGTGGTGAGGCGTTTCTACTCCGTAGACATATTAAGGAAGTCGGGCTCCAACAAAGCCAATAAAGATGAGAAATTAACAAAAGTGGATATGTTCGTATCCTGGCGCTAAATACATAACAGCAGTCGCAGTCTTAAAATTTGGTTGCTCTCTTGTTCTCAATAATAATTTCCAACTTACATCTCTATATTTCATAATTATTAAATATCTACTTGTTGTATACATGAGATTTTTCGACATGTTGAACATGTTGAGAATTCTCATGATTAGGAGTTACGGAGACTTAAACGTAACCACCTAAAGGCGAACGTTGTTGACGTAAAGTGATCACACTAAGCCAGCCTAGGAAATAACAGTAGAAGACGAAGAAGCCCGTAGTGGTTTGTTCCATCTAAAAATCTAACATCAGTAATGAATTGTTAGAGTCATTAGTTGTGTTACATATTCGTTTCTACTCCTTCTTCGCAGAATCTACAGGTTCCATCATCTTCGAGTCCCAGCTTCTTCGGGTGTTCCCTAAGTCTACAGTGGTCCGTTAGGAAACCTTTTAGGGTGTTAAGACCCATTTTACTTATTTCGAAGGCTTACCATCAAACATTTTCCAAAAAACAACAGCTGCGGTCAGTATCTCGGTATTTTGGTTGAAACACTATAACTCCACGTGAAATATTTTTCATACAAAGGACAATGGTGTTAAAAGATGTATGACACACTGATAGTCGGTTTTTAATTATAATTTTGTTTCGTTGGTTTTTTTCATTATTTTATTCAAACGAATCTGTGCTCACTCAAAGTGAACACAAATACACTCCTTGACTCTTTCACAGTAAGCTACTTAAAGCTTGTGTCGTGAAAGAGGAAGATGGTCGGCACCTGGGATCGAACTCACAACCTTCACAAAAAACAGTACGAAAGCCGGCGTTGTAAGCACCAGGCTATTAACCACTATTTAATGACAAAATCAATCCAACTACGAGAAATATTTGTCATTTGATTTTTGTCGGTTACCCGAAATTTTCTATGACGATTAATAATAACAGGTATATAAGAGAAATATATCGAGGAAATACCTATGTCGTACTTGATCAGAGCTTCGCACATACAACTGTTGCTACGGGGAGAAATATCAAATTATCCGCAGTTCTCAACGTGTTAAAGTAAAATTTGTACCCTGCTTTAAGGAACAATTTAATTGATTTATCAACCAATCAATTCTCCCTTTTTACACCCCACTCAGGGGCATAGGAAGGCAACAAGAGCTTTCCATTGCGATCGATATTGCGCAATGTTTATGACCTCCTCCCACACCATGTCCAAATCCCTCAGCTCTGCTTCGAACGAACGGAACACAGTGTGAGAGGGTCTTCCTCGTCTTCGGGACCCTGATGGGAGGAAGAACAGCGCTCTCCTCGTCCAACTGCCATTCGTCATTCTCCAAAATGATTTATAGGACTATCAAAAAATCAATAACACTTTTTTTATGCCTGCCGCCGATAGCTTTGGCTGCTAGTATTAGTAAGTAGGTATAACATTGCATTACATTTTTTTTTATAATACTGCATACGTCATCTAGGGCATGGGCCATTGCTATGACGATGATGAATTGTTTTCTTTGAAAGCTGGTTAAGTATCTACTTAAATACTAGTACCTACTTGTAACACCTCACTGTTACTATACGCTGGGTACTAACGTACTTCTAGGGCCTAGGGGTTTCATAAATATTTATGAACCTATACGTATATTTATGAGGTCGTAGCTGTAGTTGTGTACTACTTAGCAGGAAATGTGTTCAACCTGAAATACGTACTGAATCATAATAATATTAAGAAAGTAGGTATAAGAGAATATACTTGGTGGTAGAAATGTATTGAACTTGGGACAAATTATATGATATTTATATCTGAATTAGATTTTGTTCATATATGATATGTACCTACCTAACGAATTTATGAGCACTCTTTCAAAAATCTTTGAGAAATTGATCAAATCTTGAACGGATTTTAGAGAAACACTAGCCAAACCGCCCAATTTCGTCCCGCCTCAGAGCCAATGATCGTTGTACTTATTAGCTGAATCAAATAAACAGTATGTTTAATATCGCTATTTAGTACGGTTACAATATCAAATGAACATACTTACTCCTCTGTATTCATATTAGGAAATGAGGGAAGTAGGAGGGAAAATTTGGGGTTAAAGGTAGATATTTTATATTCCAAATAAAAAAAAACAACAACATACATTTTTGACAAATGAAATCTGGATATACATATAAGCACCTACCTTCATGCATTATTTATGGAAGATTGTTTAAATCTAACCGCGAGCCGCATACTTATACACACATATATGTTTGTAAGTAGTGGTGACGTATTTCTGTTGTTTGAAGCGGGCGGATACACTCACTAGTAACCCGGTAGCTATTGATTCTTACGTAATTTTTGTGGAAACTGGTTCTTTAGTTACCTACAGGTTTAAATACCTAAATCATTGGAATCTTCGACATGCTCAATCATGCCCGTGCAGGGATTGAACCCGCATTCCTAGCAGAGACGTCAGCCATTTGGCATACCGACCTGTCGATCGATAATACCTTCGCAATACGTGTAGGAATTGTAAACATTCAGCAAGCTTGGAAAGGTCTGGAGGTCTATTGCCCTCAGCATCAAAACTAAGGTCCGACTATACAACGCCTGTGTCCTAAGGGTCCTTCTCTATGGCTGTGAATCTTGGCACCCAACCTGCGCTCAAAACACCCGCAAGCAGGATTCGAGAGCAAGTGTCTCAGAGGAATGCTGGGCATACGTTGGAATAATTTTGTGCCGAACACAGTTGTCAGAGACCTAACAGGCCAGCAACTGGTCACTTCTACTATAAGATTCCGCCGACTGACCTGGCTAGGTCACGTACTCGGGAAGCCTACAGATGACATAACCCGCCTTAGCCTTAACTACCATCCAGAAGGCAATCGAAGTCGCGGTAGGCCCCTCCAAACAATTAAAAGGCTCTACGAAGCTGACCTTCAGGCCATTGGTGTTGACTGGGGTGCAGGCTGCTGGAATCGCAGGAAACAGGACCGCATGGCGAGGACTTGTGTAGTCCGTATGCTCCAATTAGGGAGCGGACATGGATAAAGAAGAAAGAAGTAGAAGTACATAGGTTGTAATAATTGTATTTTTTTATTTAATGCGGAGACATCTATTGAAGAATCGTGAGAACATTTTGTACATTGACAACATTTAAAACGTGTATGTTACGGGCCATCTCAGAAGTTGAAAAATTATTATTAAATCAATACAGCTATAACTTTAATATATGAGATATAAACATGAAATTAAAATGTCTTTAGGGAAGTTATATTTTTGAAATAAAATGAAATATAGGATTTTAAGCATCATGACCGGAAAATTACCCCGTTAAAATGTAAAAAACTTCGCATAAAATCACCCGTTATTTGGGGCGAAATGAGGGTTTTTATTTGAGAGCAGAGCGGATTGTTTGTGAAACATCGCAATAATGCATCTCGTTCATTCTTGTGTTTTAATGAAATTGAGATGAATAATTTTTCTAGTAGGCAACAATTAGAAGAAGATAAATTTTAACATTATTTTAAGATTTAATATGTTTAAGTAATCAATACTAATATCTCTTTCCGACAATTCTTGAATGCATTTCAAAAAGTGACAAGAATCTTTGAATTATAAGAATGATAGATATTTGTCCATTTTCTAGGACTAGATTCGAACAAATAAAACCAACTGCATATTTTGATGCTAAAATTACAATGATTGTTGATCTATTTGCGATATTATGAGAATAGTTGGTGAACAAAGTTGACCACCAACTTGCTGATAGCAGATGGTTCCAAGGTATTAATTTCTGCATAAATTAGTATTTTATGTATATTTCATTGGTTTTTGCTGAGTGTTAAATGTCAAATCTATATTTGATTTTATTTATTAAGAACACACGCGGTCTTCAGGCCAATTACAAAACAAAAGTTTTACAAACACGGAATGACACAAAAAGATATCTACACAGTAAACTTCTATACCATCATAAAATAACCACAGTAATGCCACTCATCAAAGTAGCCAAAAATATGTATTTCTTGACATAAAAATCCAAAGACATTAATAAAATAATGAAAATTCAAACACACGATAAAAAATTACATTTGTTAAAAAAAAGTCTACCCAAGATGAGGGGAATTTCAAGAATAAGAGAATTGGCTTATAGCGTAAAATGACTACACCACACCAGCATTCCAAACGAATCTACATAAAGCCACCACTGCAAGAACCAACCTTTGACAAAGTATTAGGAACTAGTAGACGATCTTTGTAGATTATAGAGGAAAAAGAAAATTTTGAAGGTTAAGGAATAAAAATGTTAGACTTAACAAAAAAAAAAGAAAAATTTTGTATTGGTGTTAAAATACGACATTTAAATTTCGGTAAAGCCTTTTTAACAAAGCCATTAGCGGCGGGCCTCGTCATCCACCATGTCATTTCAATGGCTGAAATAAAGATTTTGTGAAATATGAGGAAATGCATGGATGCAAAAATAAACTATAAGTACATATAGATAATTATGTTCTATGTTGCTGGAAGAAGTTAAATAAGTTTAAGTTTATTGAAATAAGTTTATTGAAATAAAAATAATAATAATACATAAACAATGATACATGAATAATATATATATGAACAATACATAAATAATATAATATATCTTAACAATGTACAGAACCATAATAGTATTACAACATGAACATCTTATACACCTAAATCAAATTTCGATCATAACTCTAGTACAATTCTAAATGTTGATACTTATAAAACATCATTATCAACACAAATATAATAATTTAAAATAAAATTCATTACTACATTACTTTTAGCAAATTATAAACAACTTCCAATTAATAGTTCAATTTTCTTTACTGTCATCAATCGAAAAAACAAACAAAAAATTCGAACTTCACGCCTCACTAGGCAAAGCCTGTGCCGAGGCAGAAAAGAACAAAAAATAAGAAACAAAAACAAAGAGTATATCCAACAGAAAACAAAACAAAAACACGAAGAAAGACCACGCAGCAAGCAGGTCACAACAAAACAAACCCATCCAGCATCCCATTCGAGTCACCAAGACAAAGCAAAAGAAAAAAGTAAAAAATATAAAAAATATGCCCATCGAACATTCGCTCCAACACTCGAAAGCTCATTTTAACTCTCCTCCGCATACCATCCGCATGACATGCACGGGCAATCAGTCACTCGCTCATCACATTATTCTTCTGCTGACGAACTCCTCCGATTCGACCACACCCCTTTCAATCAAAAATTCCTTCACACTCTTTCCTCTCATAATTCCGTTTGCAATCCCAGTTTTTACTGTATTATATAATTTAGGCCCCAAATAAGATGGAAACCTCTGACAAAATGTCGTCCTGCAGCGAGGTAAATTAACGGTTTGTCCTCTAGTAGAAACCCCTTCTCTAGTTCGGGTGCGTCTTTCAATACCATTATCCACCTCATTCATCACTATCCTGTAGATGTAAATCTGTCTCACACTCAGTAGACGAGTCTCCGCAAAGAGAGACGCCGTTGGATGCATATATCTTAATCCATGCGCAACCTTTATGACGAGTTTTTGAGCCCTGTACAGCGGATCTAGAATTGTTTTGGCGGCACCACCCCATCCCATTATTGCGTACCCGATAAGAGAATAACAAAGAGAGTAATATACCATTATCAGTTGGTTAATCGGCAATATAGACCTAAGTTGTCGAAAAACATAGATAAGCTTCCTGATCCTTTTTGTCAATCCAATAACTTGCTGATGCCAACAGAGGTTCTCGTCCACCTCAACACCCAGATACTTCACAACATCACGTCTTTCCAGGCTTTGACAGGAGCAGCCCTGCTGTGATACCTCGCTTCCCCTGCATCGGTGATATACAATGCTGCTGCTGTCCGGACAAGGCGTGGTTCGCCTGTTTATGGAAAAGCACACATAATTAGTTTTATCTGCGTTGAGTGTTAACAGATTGTGCTTCAGCCACTCCGCCACCATGTCAAAGCCATCTTGGCTATTCTGAAATACTCTCTCCCATGATTGTCCCCGGAACAACAATACAGTATCATCCGCAAAAGTAATTATTTCCCCCTCATTCAGATTAGTACTGCATAGATCGTTAATATATACTAAGAAAAGTACCGGGCCCAGAATACTGCCCTGAGGGACACCCTTTGTTATAACTAATTCTTCACTTAGCACATCGTTATATCTAATAACCTGTTTTCTGTTCGACAAGTAGCTCCCAAACTATTCGTTCAGCTTTCCTCTCACTCCAACCCTGTTTAACTTCTGAAGCAGTCTGTCATGCGGCACTGTATCGAAGGCCTTGGCAAGGTCCATGAAAACTCCAATACACTTTTTTCCATCATCCAAATTCTGTGAGATATAGTGCGTGAGCCTCATAATTGCTCCTTCCGTGTTTTTTCCATTTCGAAAGCCAAATTGGTTTTCCGATAGGATTTTGAACCTTTCCAAAAATTCGACCAGGCGGACCCTCATCAGTTTCTCCAACACCTTTGATATTGTTGTCAACAGGGATATAGGTCGATAATTCGACACATCTCGTGTATTTCCTTTCTTGTGTATTGGTACCAGTAGCGCAGTCTTGGCGCTTTCAGGAAACCTTCCCTGTTCAATACTTAGATTGAATATGTGGGCAATTGGTGGTGCAATCTGCTCCTTCACCATCTGCAACATTTCAGTTCTCACATCATCGATTCCCGTTGACGTGTTACGCTTCAAGGTCCCCAGAACCGTAATCACTTCGTTGACATCTGTTGGGCAAGCAAAAAATGAGGATACCGGTTCGTTGGTAAATCTACTCGCACTTAATGATTGATTCATTCTCGTGTCTGTATTAATCCTCCCATCATCCGTCAGCGTCTCACCAATTGTTCCAAAATATCTGTTGATTCTGTTGAGTTCTTCCAGCAACTGTTGGCTATCCTTAGAAACCACGAGATTTTTTAAACTTTTAGAGTTACTTTTAATATTCAGATACTCTCTCATGATCTTCCAGCACTCTTTCGGTTTCCGTCCATCTATCTCGATTTTTTTGGCGAAATAAAGTTCTTTAGCTTTCTTGACTATCTTTGAACAAATATTTCTGTAGCGCTTATAATATTCCGATAGTTGCCGGTTAGACGTTTGTTCATTTGCAAGTCTGTGGAGTCTGTCTCTCTTTTTCAGGCATTTCAAAATTCCCAATGTGATCCACTCCTTTATCTTCCTTCTCTCACCCGCCCTCCTGCACCTAATGCTAGTGGTTTTATTTTCGCTAATATGTTGGCGTAATCGTGTCTCAAAGGCATTGTAGGACTCGTTGACATCAGTGCTGGCATAAACCTGTTCCCACCTTTCCCGTCTTACACCTTCTATATATCTCTCCCTATTAAATCTCGTGAATTCTGCTTTAGTTGGGTCTTCTCGAACTTTCCTTGTCTCAACACCCATCATAACTGGATAGTGGTCGGTTATTGCTGACTGTAAAACAACTGCACGAATGTTCCCGCTTGTTCGAACCATGATGTGGTCCAAGCATGCGTCATTCCGTGTTGGCTTATTTATGGCAGATTGAAATCCATGGATTGCCATTGCATTTAGATATCTCTGTGTTGATGTGGAATCATGGTCAAGTATGTCTATATTCATATCACCGGTGAAGACTGTTATGCTACTGTCCGGTTTAAGGATATCCGCTAACGAGTCGATAAAAGGTGTTGGGTCCGAGAATGACGGTGGTCGGTATATTGCCACCAATTTCACATTGCTATTTTCCATTTTTGCTACAAGGCAATTTGCCTCGGCAACCTCGCTTGGCTCCTCAATCAACACAGAAAGTTCCTTTCTTATATAAATTACTATACCATCATTTTGGTTATAATGTTTCTGGCTACGATGCACCGTGTATCCCTCAATTTCTTTTTGAATGGTGTCCTTGTTCAGCCAACACTCAGTCAGCACTATTGCATCGAAAACAATTCCCAGTTCATGAAGCAATACCTCCAGCATTTCGAAATTTTTGTTTATGCTCCGGATATTTACGTTTAAAATTCTCGGGAACGTTTCACCGTCCATCACCCCCCCACAGAGACCCACATCCAGACATTCCACAGTATCCACCTCCATGTATTCGTCAAGATCCGAAGTGTACAATTGATCAATCATTTTAGATGAAAAGCTACCAGCAGTCAAAGTTCAGTCTCACTGGGTTGTTTCAACCCTCCCCGATGATTTCAATCCTTCCAGGTCACTCTCTCTTTGTATCCTAATAGGTCTGGTTTCGGGCCTCTCTCTAACATATATATTTCCGTTTCTAATCCAGACGAATCGGTAATGCAACTGTCTGGCTCTTTCTCTTGCTGCCCTGTACAGTATTTTGTTTTTAAGCGTCAGCTGCTCATTATAGAACACTCTTGTGGTGCCATGTTCAACCGTTCTCTGCTTTGCCTTCAGCATTCTCAGAAACTGATCCCTTCTCTGTGGCGATGACATTTTCATTATTATGCTTCGCGGTTCTCTTTCTTGGCCCCTGGTTGTTCGATATATACTCACTATATCCTCATCCTTTAGGTCGAACTTGACTTCTTCAGCCCTACTCTTAATAAATAGGGGGAGATTTTCATCGACCATTGTTGGTACTCCAAATATCTCCATGTTTGCTCCAAGTGATTCCTGCTTTTGGGTATCCTCCCTGCTCTCCACAAATTCGATCCTCCTCTTCAAGCTCGCCAGTTCCCCCTCCACTGCAGACTGCTTCCCTACGACCGCATCCAGTGCCGATAACTTAACCTTCATATCATCATACTCACCTGATAGAAAGTTCAGCGAGGCCTTTATTTCGTCCAGAGAAGATGTCATTTCCCTTTTGATATTTTGGATTTGATCGACGAAGAAATTCTTCAGACGTTTGGTTACTTCCTCCGCTATCCTTTCGTACAGATCATCGGCTTTTGCACTCGATGACCTGGTGCTAAACCCTAGCGGTAGACTAGTTTCTGCATTGGGTTGAACACAACCAGTAGGAGTGGATGACATTGATCTTGGATCACTTCTCTTACACTCAACACACTTCCAGTTTGCCCTATTAATGTCAGACATTTTCTCAAACTTTTCCAGAGTGGTTCTTCCACACCGATGATGGAAATTCTCCAGGCAGCGAGAGCATTTAATTGATTTGGATGGGCTCAGTGCCCCACTACAGTGGCCACACTTCATAGATACAGAGCAAGAAAAAGATCCTGTATAGATATATTGAGAAGAAATAGAAGTAGTAACTATTAATCACAGAGCGCAATTACAAATAGAATCAATAATTGAAAACAGCAATTTAAAATCATATCAAAAACAGATAATTAATTGATTTGTTACACTGAATATAAGCAAGTTTGCACACCAAAAAATACACTATGTTAAGAACATTAAGGATAAAACAAAAAATAAATAAATACATATATTGTTATATTATAGTAAAATGATAATGAATCATTAAAAAAAAAAAATATATATATAGATATGTTAAGCACATTAAAGATAAAATATATAATAAAAATAAAAGGATAATGAATTATAAAAATACGTAAAAATATATGTAGATACAAATCAGTACTTATTTAAAAATGAATAACACAATTTTTTAAGTAGTAAAATAATATAATAAAATAAAATAAAAGTTAGTAATTTGAGTTCGTGCAAGACAATGATTCCAGTTAGCGGGGTCTATGTTGATTTGAACTGCGCACACACTATAACATGCAGACAGGCAGTAACGTCACTAACGTCTGACAGTTGACGTAAACAAACTTGCTATAAGTTGAAAGCGCTTCAATGTAGTTTTGTCAACACAATATGTTCCGCAATTCTGATCAATTCGGCCTTTGGATTACTTCTAAACGATGTCTTTGAGATTTTTCTTGGTTCGTGTAATGAAATACGTCTCTAGCAGGTCGTGTACCCAGTAAGCTGTCGGGAACGATTCAATGTCGTAGGCTCCTTCGATGACTCCGCCGTACAATGAGTGTATGTGGTTAAGTACTTGGATAGTAAATTACGGGTTGATGAGTGTAGTTTAAGAAGTCAAACAATAAAACGAAAAATAAAATGCTTGAGACATCCAACCGATGGTCCAACAGGAATAAGGTGTGTTAGTGCGTGTATGTGTGACCGGTGTTCAGGTGCAATGGACAGTCAGAATAAAGCGGGTATCATGCAGTAGTACACTATTATATGGTGGAAACTCTTACCAAGTTGTCATTTGACTCTGCTCCCCCAATTTATCTCATAAGATTTTGTTGTAAAAAGCTCATTAAATTTCTCCAAATCGGGCGGGAACGTGTCGCTTTCTCGCTCTCTCGTCGCTATTGGGGCTGCTGCGTGAGCGAGATAGAGTGACTTTTTGTTAAATACGATGTCACACAGCACATCTGATTCGAACTTTTTCAGTATAAATATTTCAATATATTAGATATTTCCGAACACTTAATATAAACTGAATACTCGTTGAGCCGTTAACATGCAAATATATTACACCAAGAGTTTCAATCAATCGAAATCGAATTTTTTTATAGGAGCTACAAAATACTACATGTCACTTGACAGATGACAGATGACCAAAAAAAAAAAAATATAAAGTGATATGTGTAAAAGTGAAAGGATCACTCAATAGAAAGAGATAGGTCTTATGGGTAAAGAAAGGGAAAAAGAAACAGATTGTCTTCTTATATTATTTAATGTTTAACTTAGGTACATACGAGTATATCTTTATATTATATAATATACATTCTGAATATTTTACCTTTTTTGTTCTATTATTCTCATAATTCACCATCTTTGCCGAACGGCACGTTTCCCTTTATTTTTTATCTCTTTCTTTGAATCAACTGTGTTTTTACGTTTGTCATTTTCTGCTCAAAAAATGATAGAAACCTTCGACACCGTCATATCGGATCCTTTCATAAATAAATCTGTTTATACCAAAATATTCCGAATCATCCTTCAAGGGGAATTGTGAAACTATGCGAGCCTAACACATTGTGTGGCGTTTGGTCAAAAAGATCATAATATTTTGATTAAAGTTAAGTATCAGCAGCTGACTTCAAAAGATTAAAATGATAGCCTTACCGTGTGGCGTTTGGTCAAAAAGATCATAATATTTTGATTAAAGTTAAGTATCAGCAGCTGACTTCAAAAGATTAAAATGATAGCTTTAGTGGTAAGGCTAAGTGACGACTGACTCCAAAATTGTGCTTGTTGGCTTGTTGACCGGTCCTTTAAAGATTGCTCCCGTGTGAATTTCAGGAGTTTGTTGGAGGCACACGGTTCCAATGTTAAGATAATAGAGGTTGGTGTTGCCAGTAACAACCTGTCCTTTCCATCTCATTTTTTCTTTCAATTTGTTGTTACCCATTTCTTGTTTCCTACCTTTAGCTAACCAGGAAAAGTGACAATACTGTTATATGGAAGAAATTAACCGCATCATTAAAAAAATTACGCGTGTTTGGGTTTATTTAAAGAATAGGTACCGTCTTATTATGAAACTATGTTCATTTCTCAATAAACCAAATAGGTACTCGTATTAACATTTTATCGCGTTGTAACTTCAATATTGCATCCGACATTTAGTAAAATAGGCGGTTAGTCAATCCGAAATGTGTGTTTCAAAAAAAAATTTTTTTCTAACTGTTCTTAAATAAAATATTCTTTTAGCAGAGGAAGTTCGCTGTAGACGTAAGTAATTATTAAAAAAAATAATAATAATAATGTACGCCATTTTCCAGATTGTCTTCGTGACGAAGCAATAACTAAAAAAGATTCGAGGAATCGTAATAAAATAAAAAAAGATAAAATAATACGATAATAATACAAAAGTTGGATAAACTATTTGTCTACAACTCACCCCAGTCATGTCTGGTAAATCATTATTATCGTTCCACCCTTATTCGTGGGGTTGGTCCTATCAGAAGACAATCATTATTGTAAACTGTCGAAAGACACGAAGATTTTATGGTTATATATTAAATCAATAAACAAATAATAATGGACTGAAGCTTCACAATTGAGATTGAGATTTAATAAAAAAAATAAGATTTATTTTAAACATACTTCTATCTAGTAGCAAATTCATGTATACTAATGGTCGGCCAGTGGTCGAAATTGGACCATAACTTATTTAAACTATAATCATTTTGAACATTATTAAGGTTCCATGGTCAAAGACTGAGCGAACGCTATTTCTATATTTCTTTCAAAAACAATGGCATTGATATTGGATAGGTCAAATTTGAAATGTTGACTTTTTTATTATTATTAAAGACAAACAATATTAATCTATTCTCAATTTGACCCCAGCTAAACAAAAGAATATATGCGTCTGTGTCAATGTCAAATACATCGAAGTGTGAGTATCAAATACAGTAGTGTTTGTAATGTTTTTTATTGATTTTATCTCTTTTTATGCATAATTTAAAAAAATAGCATTTACCACTCCTTATCTATATAAACTATAAGTGCGCGAAATTTCATACTCCTCCGTCCGCGCGATTTTCGTGAAAATGGCCACAAAGTTTTTCCTTCGCGTATTAATACGCGAATATATTAATATAGATACCTTCTTCATATGGTAAAGCTTGGCAGAGACAACCTTAAAGCGGAGATCGAACCTAGACGGAATTAGGCGTGGACTTCTTATGGAAAACTCTGCTATATTCTAAAGGGATTGGCAAACCACTTTAACCCTGGATAGCTAACCTTCTCGAGTACCCTGTTAAAGCTAACCATCCGCCTAAACGACGGGCATTAGAAAAACTATTTTTTTTGTAATAAGTTGAAATCTTAGGGTATTTATTTCTTTATATTACGGTTATTTAATAGGTTTCTTAATTTAAGAATAACAATTAATTGAATATTTTAATTTATTTTTCAAATTATAACGGTTTTTCTTAGACCTCTAAAGAAAAATACACATTTTTTCATCAAAATGTTTATAATGCTTAAGTTACAATTTAAAAAAAAAAAAAAACAGTTTTCTGGCGTTGCATGGCACATGGAAACATAAAACTTTATTTTTTAATACAAAATGAACTGTTTTATATAGCACATGTGACACAAAAAATAACTTAATGTTCACCACATATTGCTACCTTAGAAATACTTACTGTTATCAACTTTTTCTTCCCAAAAGTATTTTTTTAAACGTTTTTTTCTCTGTAATGACTCTTTTTCATTTTCTCAAACTTGAAGAGAACCTTGACCCGAAGGTTGCTGCTCTTGACTGGTGGATAGCTGCCCTAAAAGATCGCTCTCGATCTTTTCTTTGACTTGCGTTGGCATCATTGTTTAAGCCAGTCTTACCATAGAATATCATACTGCTTTGTGAGGTTTCTGAAAGAGCAGCATCCGAGGCCAACCCGCTGACAAGCGTGGCCTTGTATTTACCAACTATCCCACGCATATATCAAGTTCAATTCAGAAATGGTCGGATATAATATACGAGGGAGGCCGTCATCCAGCAGTGGATGCTTAAGCTTCAGTCTTAAGACTGAAAAGAAGAAGACAACATTCTTTCACCGTCTAAATGTATGAGATAGTGGACTCAAATGTCTTTCTTCAGAGACTGATGGTTCATAATTTTCTTCTAAAGAGACGTCTAAAGAGATGTCCAAAAGGACATCATCTTCCGCCAACGAAGTTTCACTTTCAGAATCGATATTCAGATCATTGTCACTGTACTCCTGGCTTATCACAATAGTTATCGTATCTTCACTTACATAAAAACATCGAAAAAATAAAAAAATAAATAGTTTACAATTAAAATATGCACGCGTAGTGAAACTAAAATACTAACGTTAAAGCTAACCATCCGTCGAAACGACGGGCATCAGCTACATATACCTCAAACAAGTAAAAAAGTATGCCACCTACCCTATCGGCGAGTATGCTATTAGGACAACCTCATCGCCGGCTGAGTTGACTAGCCGAACCAAGATGATCGGATGCATCATTAAAAAGAGACAGCGATATTACTATGCGATGCCCGTCGATTCGACGGAGGTTAGCTATCCAGGGTTAAAAAAAGGTCTTTGATACTACTTGCATCCTTTCAGTAGTAAACTATTACCTTCACAAAAACAACTATTTAAAAATTCCGTATAACCCAACGAACAATGGAGATTAAGTCCTTATTAAATCATACGAAACATTTATGTTTCAGCCAAAATAAACCAATTCGTGTTTGATCACTTCAATTTTAATATTTGTACCTACTTAAAAAGTATTGTTATTATTTAATATTTGTACCCCAGTCATGTCTGGTAAATCATTATTATCGTTCCACCCTTATTCGTGGGGTTGGTCCTATCAGAAGACAATCATTATTGTAAACTGTCGAAAGACACGAAGATTTTATGGTTATATATTAAATCAATAAACAAATAATAATGGACTGAAGCTTGAAGCACAATTGAGATTGAGATTTAATAAAAAAAATAAGATTTATTTTAAACATACTTCTATCTAGTAGCAAATTCATGTATACTAATGGTCGGCCAGTGGTCGAAATTGGACCATAACTTATTTAAACTATAATCATTTTGAACATTATTAAGGTTCCATGGTCAAAGACTGAGCGAACGCTATTTCTATATTTCTTTCAAAAACAATGGCATTGATATTGGATAGGTCAAATTTGAAATGTTGACTTTTTTATTATTATTAAAGACAAACAATATTAATCTATTCTCAATTTGACCCCAGCTAAACAAAAGAATATATGCGTCTGTGTCAATGTCAAATACATCGAAGTGTGAGTATCAAATACAGTAGTGTTTGTAATGTTTTTTATTGATTTTATCTCTTTTTATGCATAATTTAAAAAAATAGCATTTACCACTCCTTATCTATATAAACTATAAGTGCGCGAAATTTCATACTCCTCCGTCCGCGCGATTTTCGTGAAAATGGCCACAAAGTTTTTCCTTCGCGTATTAATACGCGAATATATTAATATAGATACCTTCTTCATATGGTAAAGCTTGGCAGAGACAACCTTAAAGCGGAGATCGAACCTAGACGGAATTAGGCGTGGACTTCTTATGGAAAACTCTGCTATATTCTAAAGGGATTGGCAAACCACTTTAACCCTGGATAGCTAACCTTCTCGAGTACCCTGTAAAAGCTAACCATCCGCCTAAACGACGGGCATTAGAAAAACTATTTTTTTTTGTAATAAGTTGAAATCTTAGGGTATTTATTTCTTTATATTACGGTTATTTAATAGGTTTCTTAATTTAAGAATAACAATTAATTGAATATTTTAATTTATTTTTCAAATTATAACGGTTTTTCTTAGACCTCTAAAGAAAAATACACATTTTTTCATCAAAATGTTTATAATGCTTAAGTTACAATTTAAAAAAAAAAAAAAACAGTTTTCTGGCGTTGCATGGCACATGGAAACATAAAACTTTATTTTTTAATACAAAATGAACTGTTTTATATAGCACATGTGACACAAAAAATAACTTAATGTTCACCACATATTGCTACCTTAGAAATACTTACTGTTATCAACTTTTTCTTCCCAAAAGTATTTTTTTAAACGTTTTTTTCTCTGTAATGACTCTTTTTCATTTTCTCAAACTTGAAGAGAACCTTGACCCGAAGGTTGCTGCTCTTGACTGGTGGATAGCTGCCCTAAAAGATCGCTCTCGATCTTTTCTTTGACTTGCGTTGGCATCATTGTTTAAGCCAGTCTTACCATAGAATATCATACTGCTTTGTGAGGTTTCTGAAAGAGCAGCATCCGAGGCCAACCCGCTGACAAGCGTGGCCTTGTATTTACCAACTATCCCACGCATATATCAAGTTCAATTCAGAAATGGTCGGATATAATATACGAGGGAGGCCGTCATCCAGCAGTGGATGCTTAAGCTTCAGTCTTAAGACTGAAAAGAAGAAGACAACATTCTTTCACCGTCTAAATGTATGAGATAGTGGACTCAAATGTCTTTCTTCAGAGACTGATGGTTCATAATTTTCTTCTAAAGAGACGTCTAAAGAGATGTCCAAAAGGACATCATCTTCCGCCAACGAAGTTTCACTTTCAGAATCGATATTCAGATCATTGTCACTGTACTCCTGGCTTATCACAATAGTTATCGTATCTTCACTTACATAAAAACATCGAAAAAATAAAAAAATAAATAGTTTACAATTAAAATATGCACGCGTAGTGAAACTAAAATACTAACGTTAAAGCTAACCATCCGTCGAAACGACGGGCATCAGCTACATATACCTCAAACAAGTAAAAAAGTATGCCACCTACCCTATCGGCGAGTATGCTATTAGGACAACCTCATCGCCGGCTGAGTTGACTAGCCGAACCAAGATGATCGGATGCATCATTAAAAAGAGACAGCGATATTACTATGCGATGCCCGTCGATTCGACGGAGGTTAGCTATCCAGGGTTAAAAAAAGGTCTTTGATACTACTTGCATCCTTTCAGTAGTAAACTATTACCTTCACAAAAACAACTATTTAAAAATTCCGTATAACCCAACGAACAATGGAGATTAAGTCCTTATTAAATCATACGAAACATTTATGTTTCAGCCAAAATAAACCAATTCGTGTTTGATCACTTCAATTTTAATATTTGTACCTACTTAAAAAGTATTCTTTGAGTATTATCTTCAAAACGTCATTATATTTCTTATAAATTTAGTTGGTGCATCATGGTTGTAAGACCTCGAGGTCTTACAACCATCGAATGATTACGGGAATGCAATATTTGCTTTATTTGTTTAAAATTTCTATTATTAAGATGATAAACCAAAACAAAATGGACCAAAATATGAAGGGAGCACCTAATTGGACGGGAAAAAAAACTTAAAAACAGTATTATTTATTACAGAAAGTGTTGTTGTACACTCGAAACCATTGTCAGTTGACATAAAATCCAACATGGCGGGCTAAAAGCTACAGCGATCAGCTCGCAATCAATCGATATGGGTTAAACTACCTCGACGACGGCTTGATCGTAAATTTTCTACCGCTGAACCCTTATTTTCCACTGATCAGAGTTTTTTTAATAAAGCAGTACATTTTTAATAATTGCAATTATACATTTTACAATTACGGTAGGTCTGGTTCCGGTATGATAGCTAGTACAATAACCCCTTTTGTCTTTACAAAACTTTACAATACAACCTTATACCTAGGATTTTTTTTATGCATCGTAAGAAAATATAATACGATTCGTATCGATGTTATCATCTGTGTGTAGAAGTGCTCTGATCAATTGGCGATATTGTTTCTTTAAAACTCCTGATATAGTTAACTTTTTGCGGCATATATCACACTCGTATGGTTTTTCACCACTATGTGTTCGCATATGTTTCTTTAAATCTCCTGATATAGTGAACTTTTTGCGGCATATATCACACTCGTATGGTTTTTCACCACTATGTTCGCATATGTGTCATTAAATTTCTTGATTCACTGAAATGTTTGTGGCATATATTACACTCCTATGGTTTTTCACCACTATGTGTTCGCTTATGTATCTTTAAATTTCCTGATTGATTGAACTTTTTGCGGCATATATCACACTCGTATGGTTTTTCACCTGTATGTGTTCGCATATGTTTCTTTAAATCTCCTGATATAGTGAACTTTTTGCGGCATATATCACACTCGTATGGTTTTTCACCACTATGTGTTCGCATATGTATCTTTAATTTTCCTGATTGATTGAACTTTTTGCGGCATATATCACACTCGTATGGTTTTTCACCACTATGTGTTCGCATATGTGTCATTAAATGTCCTGATTGATTGAACTTTTTGCGGCATATATCACACTCGTATGGTTTTTCACCACTATGTGTTCGCATATGTATCTTCAAATTTCCTGATTGATTGAACTTTTTGCGGCATATATCACACTCGTATGGTTTTTCACCACTATGTGTTCGCATATGTATCTTTAATTTTCCTGATTCAGTGAACTTTTTGCGGCATATATCACACTCGTATGGTTTTTCACCACTATGTGTTCGCATATCGTCGGTGAGCTGACAATACCTACCATCTCGCACTTTTTGCGAAATGCGTTTTTTTGCATATTTTGGTTCTAATGCCCATTCCTCACATTGTGACAATAGCTGACAAATTAAAAAAAATTGGAAGTCCGAGTTTTTTGATAAAAACAATACCTACCATCTATAACGTGGTAGAAAAGCAGGACAATACCTGCTAACAGTCAGTTTGCCTTGTAAATATACGCTGGAATGACGTGCGTTTGTTGTTGCCTTGATTTTTCGCTCCGTGCATTTTTATTTTTATTCTTTAGAAGTGTAGCTGAGTTCTATAAGGTAGGATGATATCTATTCTTTGTTATTTTCATATTTTAGAATAAAATATTGTCAATTTTATGACTTAAAATCCCATTTATATTTGTGCAGTAGATAACAGATATTGCATCATTAGTTTTTGTTAAATTATGGAATATTTTTTGCTTCTTAACAGGTATTGTTGTACCTCGGCAGATAGCAGATATTGCAATTGAACTTTCAAATGCAATTATCTGATAATTTCTGTTACTTAACAGCTATTGTTGTATTTTAACTCATGGAGAAAAGTATAGTTTTAGAATTTCAATAATTTATTTTAATTAAAACCATTTTTTATTTCACAGAAAAATGACTTCGAGAGGATTAAGAATACTGAACATGGCACTGGAGAAAAAACTACAAGTTCGAGAACCAGAAATCATCATGTCAAAAGATTTACTAAGAAAAACAGAATCACCATCTCGAGGTAAAGTTTCAACTGAATATTATCAAAGGCAACCCTCTCAAACACAAGATTTACCATCCCAAGAGATACCAATTTCAACTGATCAAAGCCAACCCACTCAAATACTTCCAATTTTACAAGAAACAATGGATCTACCATACCAAGAAGCACAAGTTTCAAATTATCAATATTTTCAAAGTAAACCCACTCAAAAAATTGATCAACCTACTCGAGAAGAACAAGTGTATACGCAAAATACAGCAGAATTACCAGAAGTTCAAAATGTATGCGAATACTTTTTACTAGACAACATTGAATCAACTACTATAATACAAGAGCTCCATCTTCAAACTAACTTCACAATTCAAAATACAGAGGAGATCCCTACTCCAGAAATCCCTAATTTTGTTCAATCACCTTGTCAATTGGTTTTCACTGAGTTACAAAATGCGATTGATCCATCAACTAGTCAAATAGTTTTTAATGAGTTACAAAACTCAATTCACCAATCACCTAGTCTCATTGATGAAAATACTATGCTGAACCTTGACAAAACGAATGATAGAGTTGACTGCGGAGATATGGAGGAAGGTCGTAAAAGAAAAAAGTTAGCAAATAAAAATAATTGGAAGAGGAAAAAAAATTGTCTTCTGAGAATGCAAGGAGAAGAGTATCTGGGATTTACTCGTGATAGGAATAGGGTATTTAAGCAAAATGTCTCGAAGCCTGCGAGAACAATAGGGCAACGATGTTCATCTCAGGTGTGCGAAAAATCTAAAAAACGTCATTGTGGAAATTTTGAAGAGCACATTAGAATAAAAATATTTACAACATTTTGGAAAATGATGACGTGGGATCAGCGAAAAGTATTTGTTTCTGGACATGTTACTCTTCAACCTCCAGCTAGGAGAACACAAACGAAAACAATCAAACGAAGCACCACAATGATTTACAGATTACACAATGGAAATGAATTGGTACAGGTGTGCAAAATCATGTTTATGAATACCTTAGGCCTGAGACGCTCGATGGTGGAGAGCTGGGTCAAAGATAGTGCTTATGGAATAAGTGAGTCTAAACATCTCAAAAATGAGAGGAGAAATCCGTCCAATTTTAAAGTCACATGTTTTGCAGAGAGCGTAGAATTTTTAAAAATATTTTTCAATGATTTACCCAAATTACCATCACATTACGTACGAAAAGACACTAATAAATTATATTTGGAGCAGCAATTCACTACAATAAAGGCCTTACACAACGTTTATAAAAATTATTGTGAAGAAAACGACAAAATCTCTCTGGGTAGAAAAAAATTCAAAGAAGTATTTAATGAACATAATTTAAGTTTGTTTTCTCCCAAAAAAGACCGGTGTGACATATGCATCGAGTTTGAAAATAAAAATGTAAATGAGGATGTTTGGCTTAAACATGTAGAAGAGAAAAATTCAAGTAGATCCGAGCACGAAAAAGATAAAACAAGAGCTTCAAATAATGAAGTGATACTTTTATGCATGGACTTGCAAGCCGTAAAGTTGACACCATCGTTAAATGCAACAAAAATTTATTTCAAAACTAAGTTATCATGTCATAACTTTACTGTTTACAATGAAACCACTCATCACAGTACATGTTATTGGTTTACAGAGACTGACTGTGGTCTAACCGCTTCAACTTTTGTTTCCTGCTTACTAAATTACATGGAGCGCCATTGTTTGTCAAAAAATCTTCCAATCGTAATTTATTCAGATGGTTGTACGTCGCAAAATAGGAACAACATAATGGCAAACGCTCTTCTTAACTTTGCAATGTTGCATCATGTTGAAATTTATCAAAAGTTTCTAACAAGAGGACATACACAAATGGCGTGTGATTCGGTACACAGTTGTATAGAAAGGAAATTAAAAAACCGAATTATCGAACTACCAAGTGACTATATTAAAGCTACAAAAGAGGCCCGGAAAAAACCAGAACCTTATGAGGTAATTCAGTTAACGCACGATTTTTTTAAAGACTACACAAGATCTGAACACTTAAGATATTCAAGTATTAGACCAGGGAGAGACAAAACAGTGAATCAAATAAAGTCATTGCACTATGATCATAGTGGTGCTATTAAAATAAAGCTGCAGTTTACTGACGAATACGAAGACCTTCCAATGAGAGCAAGAAATATGCAACCAATCTTGAATTACCCTTCTTCATATAAGAATCAATTACCCATTTCACTGAAAAAGTGGAAACATCTTCAAGAATTGAAAAGTGTAATATCTAAAGATACCCACGTGTTTTATGACAATCTTCCGTATACGTCAATAACTATTGATAACATGGAGAACAATAATATTAGTGAAGATGGTGTCGCCGTTGACAAAATACGTAATAATTCAAACTCCAAGAAGAAAAAAAGAAATTCTAAATGAAAAAAACCCTAATGAATGTTACCTTTTATGTTCATTTTTTATGAACATGTTTTCATGTACATAGTTTTCTTCTATATTATCCTATGATTAGTCATTTTAATTTACACTTATTTTGTTTCCAAAGTGTAATTATTATCTAGTTTTGTTGTGTCTACTTATTTTTTGTTAATCAAAAGTTCACATAATTTTTTCCAAAATTGTATCGTATATTTAAGTACTTATGTGTGTGATTTATATAGTTATTCAGTAAGATACCTAGAGTTTATTTTTTAATAATCATTTTTTATTTTTCTTATTAATTATATTGTTTAAAAAAAAACAAGCCCATTCAACATTTAAAATAAATTAAAAGTACCTACATGAATGGTTTAACTGTATTTTTTCATTATGTTTTTCTAATAAATATTTAGGTAATTCTTTTATGTTCCTACTTTTTATATTTTTTTAGTATAGCGGTGTATAAATAATATTATTTTGATAATAAAGTTAATTGTTTTTTATTCCAAAATACTTAGTTTCATTGGAACTTTCTATAGCAATAACTGCTATGTACACATTTTGAGGAAGCAATATCCGCTATCTACGGTATTATGTATTTAGAGTAATATTTATTACATAATAGTATAATCAGGTATTCAAGTACATAAATACAAGAGTTATTGCATTTTTACATTTTCAAAAAGTTGAGTAATTTGAATTTCAGAAAGTTTTTTGTCTCTCCTGAACAATTTGCTAAAGTGCACTTGGTAGGTATTGTCAGCTCACCGACGATATGTCTCATTAAATGTCCTGATCTATTGAATTTTTTGCGGCATATATCACACGCGTATGGCATTTTTCCAATCTGCTTTTGCATATTAATATGTTTTTTATCACCAATAATAGTTCCTTTCGCATTGCTACTATCGTGTGGCTTTGAAAGGGCTACGTTGACATTTATTAAAAAATGTTCAATTTCATTTTTCTCTAATTTATAAATGAGTATATTATCACTCTCACATAAGTCATTATCGTTTATAGATTTAGTATCCATTGTGTCAGATATTGGAATAGTTTTTTTTTGTAAGTATACAATAAGGCAAACAGTATTGTGCCAGAATGAAAGCGGTTCCAAGAAAAGACTTTATTAATTTATTTCAGGGATACCTTCAGCGAATTAGTGATCGCTCGGGTACGTCAGTGCGATCGTTCGAAACTTAACCAAAATTCACCAGAGAAATCTCGTGCGATAAACGCACTGATGTTTGTTCTGTCAATATTAAAATTTATATTATTACTAACTTTTTTAACCGTCCATAACAGATGAAAATTTACAGAAAAATTGGAATTTATAGATCCTGGGTAGTGAGTACGTAACTTTTGCTACAGCACAAATAACACGATTTAAACTCCACTATGTTAAACTCTACAGTACACATATCCTGATATCCACGGCTAAACACACCGTAATAGGGATGGGCAAAAAATATCGATATATAAAAGTATCGATATTTTTTTAGAAAATAATCGATATTTATCGTCGATATTTAATCTGGAAATATCGATATTCGATATTTATTTCTGAATATCGGAACCGATATTTTTTTTATTGGAAATGACCTTTTTTTTAGGAAAAGTATAATAAGTATAATTTCCAGATACCAAATTTTGGAAATGACCTTTTTTTTTTAGGATAAGTACAGTTTCAGATACAAAATTTTTAAAAGACCTTTTTTTGAATATCGATATTTTTTCCTCTTTATACATCGATAGACTATCGATACGATATACATCGATATATTTTTTTCATTTGCCCATCCCTACACCATACCCACTCGACGTTCTACGCTCGACTTCTCCCTAGAAAAAAGATTATTCTTTCTGAAATTGATCTTAATTTCTATGAACGAGTACTATCACCATAATGAAGTTGGCTGAGGCCCGCTTGCGCCATCAGACGGACTAAATATGGCGTAGTTTGGAACTAGTAAACCAGAGATCAAGTACACAAATAAAATTGTCTTGTACCAGCCATTTTTGATCCATGGTTTACTATTTCTGGGATGCCAGGTGTATAATGATAAATTGGTTACTTCTCGAGATTTATCGAAAAATATACTTATGATAACATAAACTTTATCGATTCTAAAATTAACCTTAATTAAGTTTTAATAATTATTTATATTTTAAATGACAATTAATCTCACGAAAAGTGATTTTATGATCTCTAGAGAACCAACGTGGCAGCATAATATCCTAAATTTAAATAATTATTTTACTATGGTCACTCTAGAGGCGCGCATGCGCACAAACGTTGTTACTGTTTAAAACCATTTGACGTTTGTCAAGTTATGTTATAATGCGAGTGCAAAAATGATTTTTGTTTCTTGGAAAGCCGAAATCTTTCAAATATCTCATGTCATTGTTATATTAAATTTGTAATCTTCAATGTGGTTGCGTCAAGAACGCTGCCTCGTTATTTGTTTTCATACGTTTGTGCTCGCCTGACATTCTTTGAAGTTTCTCTATACTATCACTGGCTTATCTAGGAACATGAAGCGGATCCTAGATCACTCACCTATTTCTTTATTACAGTTAAAATAAACACCTCTCATCACAACAGCTTTCACCTTTGCGATAAGTGATGACAACAAAGACTTCTATTTCTTAGTAGATAGTAAACTGCTTTAATGAGATCAATTATTAATTGCATAAGTGCTTAGCTATGTTGAGAAGGATGATTTTTTTCTTTTTAAACTTTATTTTATCAACCCTCTTACTCTTTTACCATTTCATTTCCTCCGGGTCTTCTACTGCCCTCTGGAAAGTACCAAATTCCCACAGGAGTATGTTAGCACCTCCGTTGAGAACCTACGCTTTAACTGGAAGATATCCCATATTATATTCCATAGTGGGACACCATTTCTTTGTCAACTGCTCTATGGCTTATGGCTTAAAAGAAACTATCCACTGTTTTTTTTATATTTTCTTTAATTACAATAATAATAAACATAAGTACTATACATATGAACAACAATAAGTTTAAAAAAAAACTCTTTTACATTTCATAAAGGAGATGGATTCTCAGAAAATTTGTTAAAACTACATTGTGTGATAGAATTACACAAGACTTTTTTTTTTGAAATGGATTATGAGCAAGCACCTTCTGCCCAAAGCATTGAAGATCTATTCGGGTGTGTTTATACCAACCGAATGTAAACCCAGAGTTGGAAAATAGAGGATATGTTCTTAGAAACTAACAACGAGAAACAAAATGACAAACTGTCGTCGCCCATTAATTGGTTCTTGCTCGTAGTTTCCATGGTGTCCAATATCAACGATTAAAACTCTATTTTCCAGCTCTGGGTCTATGTTCGTTTGATATAAAAGCACAAAAGCAAAAACACAGTAGGATTTCTCGTTTATTTACAGATTATGGTAACAAATAAAAGGCAATACAAATTGAATGAAATAAAACATAAGGGGCATAGCATAAAATAGTGTACTATTGATGTCCTTAAAAAGGAGGTAAAAGGGAAAAAATGTTCCTTAGCTCATGAAAGAATTTGAGAAATTATTGCTCATTTTTACCAAGGAACGGGAATATGAACATTTTTCTACATATTCTTTCCAAATCCAAATCCAAACTCCCTTTAGACCCCACTTAGGGGCATAGGGAGGCAACAAGAGCTCTCCATTGCGCTCGATCCTGCGCAACGTTAATGACCTCCTCCCACACCATGTCCAGATTCCTCAGCTCTGCCTCGAAGGAGCGGAACACAGTATGAGAGGGTCTTCCTCGTCTCCAGGACCCTGATGGGAGGAAAAACAGCGCTCTCTTCGGCCACCTGTCATTCGGCATCCTTAACACATGTCCCAGCCAAGTCCATCTCCTCCACATAATAGTAGAGGTGATGGGCTCACGCTGGGTGCGCCGGCGTATAGCGTCGTTCGTGATGCGGTGGTACCATCTTATACCCAAAATTCTCCTGAGGCACTTCGTTTCGAATGCAGATACTTTTTGTGCCTGGGCCAGAGTCAGGTGCCAGGACTCACACCCATACAGGAGAATGGGCAACACACACGCATCAAACAGTTTCCATTTCGTCTCGACACTAAACGCCGACGCCTTCCATATCTTGGTCATGTTGTTGAAGGCGCCACTTGCCATACCGATACGTATCGGGAGCTCAGCCCCGAGGTCACCAGTGGTGGTAATGGTTGCTCCCAGGTACTTAAATTTATCCACCCGGGAGACCTGGTGACCATCGATGGTTATCGGTAGCTGTTTATCGGGGCAGGCATTATTTGCCATGAGCTCCGTTTTACTAACATTGACTCGAAGGCCGAGGCGTGCTGTTTCGTCGCAGAGTCTTGAAACATTGCGCTGTAATTCCTCCACTGTCGTACTGAACAACGCTAGGTCGTCCGCGTACTCCAGATCGCACAGTTCGCCCATTAGACCATCTCTCTGTGTTATCGGTATACCTCTTGCTCCTTGCATGGACTTTCTCAACAGGAAGTCCATGACAATTATGAATATAAAAGGAGCCAGTACGCAGCCCTGTCTGACTCCCGTGGTGATTCTAAAAGCTTCAGTAGGACCACCTGGCGTTTTCACGCTACACTCGGAGTCTTCGTACAGGGACTGCACCATTTTAACAATCTTCGGAGGTATACCGTACAGAGCTAAAATTTTCCATATCGATGGTCTATGTGGGCTGTCGAAGGCCTTTTCAAAATCTATAAAGCAACAAGCGACTGGAGAGTTAAACTCCTTGCACTGCTGAAAGATGCACCTGGCACAGAACATTGGGTCCGTGCAGGACCTTCCAGGTACAAAGCCGCATTGTTGCTCTCTCAGGACAGCCATGACAGGCCCCCGAATGCGGTGTAGTAATATCTGAGATAATATACCTTACCGGGAACACTCAGCAGAGTAATTCCACGGTAGTTTCCGCATTCAAGGGGGTCCCCCTTTTTAAATATTGCGACGATGGATCCATTCCGCCAATCTTTTGGGCACCTCTCCTCTTCCCACGCCATTTTAAATATATCTAATAGTGGTTGGCCAAGGGTGTCTATGCCTTGTTTGAGGAGCTCTGCGTGAATTCCATCGTCTCCTGGCGCTTTGTTGTTCTTAAGTCTCATCACGGCCAGCACCATCTCACTGTATGTCGGCGGGTCCTCACATATCCCAGTTGCCTGAGGTATATTCAGACCAGTCAACTCCTCCTCAAAGTTGTAAGGTGAGGAGGGCTCGGGACGGTTTAATATTGACTCAAAGTACTCCCTCAATCTCCCTTTAATCAGTTCGGGGGCAGTGACAGTGGCTCCACGAGAGTCTCGTATTGCCGTCACGGGTCTTTTTTGACCCCTGCCCCCGACCTCCCGGGTGATTTCGAAAAGTGTCCTTGAGTCATTTCCGAGTGCAGCAGACTGCGCTCGCCGTATCTCAGAGTCCAGGTGTCTTCTCTTATCTGTTCGTACAGAGTGCTTCACCTTGCGGCTCAGCTCTCTGTACTCAGACACCAAAGCAGCCAGTTTTTGAGGGTCTTTTTCGCTGTCTCTGAGGGTCTTAGCCTTCTGGCGATCTTCGATGAGGCTCCAGGACCCATCGGACATCCATATTGGCCTCTTTTTGCTCTTATAGCCGACAGAAGAACGTGCGGATTCCATAACGGCGTCACGGAAGCTATTCCAAGCTGTCTCAATCGGAACAGCTCCGTGTGAATCCTGCAAGGGGGCAAACCTGGTGCGTAACTCAGTCTCGTACGTATGACGATACTGAGCACTCTCTAACCTGCGTATGTCCAGCGGGCGAGAGGCAGACGACCCCTGCTGGAAATGGGTAAATCTGAATCTCAACGAACCCACAAGGAGTTCGTGATCAGTATCCATGTCTGCCCCTCGGTAGGTGCGGACATCACGCAGGTCAGTTCGGTTGCTGGCCCTTACCAGAAGATGGTCAATCTGGTTTTTTGTTCTCCTGTCAGGCGAGGTCCAAGTATATTTATGGATATCCTTGTGGGGGAACAAAGTTCCCCCTATTAAGAGTCCATGGAGTGTGGCGAAACCAATCAGACGGCTTCCATTATCATTTATCACTCCCATGCCATGCCTACCCATGACGCCTGGTCCATACTGGGGGTCACTGCCAACCTTGGCATTAAAATCCCCCAGTACTATTAAGCGGTGGCGCTTTGGGACATGGGACACAACTGCATCCAGACTGTCATAAAAACAGTCCTTGGCAGCCGCATCCCCATCCTCAGTGGGAGCATAGCATAGGAGGACCGTCAGTGTTTCGCCTGTCATCTTGAAGGACGCACTCATCAGGCGGTCAGAAACAGGTTCCCAACCAAGAAGGCGAGAGAAGGCATATTTACTTAAAAGTAGAGCGACGCCACGCATCCGTGCAGTTCGGTGACCAGAGTGCAGCATGACATAGTTGCCAGCGTCACTCTGCCCCGTCCCTGGGATGCGTGCCTCGCTCAGCCCCAGGATATCCAGTCCATATTCTCCCGCCAACTTGGCAGCAACAAGCTCCCCGCCCGCCCTCAAAGTGCGGACATTCAGGGTCCCGATTTTCAAGCTCTTGTTAGAGCGAGCCGTGGTCAACACAGGGGGGACACTAGCTGCCTGGACCCCCCCCCCCCCTGGTGGGGCCCAGGCGTCCGAGGCTTAATTTTGTTGCCTTTTCTGACCGCTTGGATTTAAGGGTGTGAGGTGG
The DNA here is from genome assembly GCA_963576905.1 of Mystacides longicornis. NCBI lineage: Eukaryota > Metazoa > Arthropoda > Insecta > Trichoptera > Leptoceridae > Mystacides > Mystacides longicornis. Next base: position 4,026,011 of record OY756432.1, read on the forward strand.
TCAACCCCACGACCCCGATCTGATTTTTCGATTACCTGCCTCTTACAGGATGCTCGAAAAACCAGCAAAAAGAACAGAAGTGCTATTCTAAGCCGACAGCCCCACGGTTGGCATATTCATATTCTTTACTTCTTGTTATTTACCTTCTAACATGCTTACTTAGTACTTATTATAATTTTTATATTACTTAATTGTTTTGTTAATCAAATATATTATGGTATTATGGGCTCAGATTTTCATCATCTGATCCATAGCTTTCTCCAGGATATCTGACAAACTAATAGCAATTGATTTCTATTGAGATGAAAAAGAGATTCAAGGAAATTTTCTCAAAGTAGAATGATGGCAAGAGAAACTGTGAGTTTATTAGGAAAACTCTCTTATGAGTTCAGTAGAAGGTTTGAGATTATCTTTGGTACTCACCAGCTTGCACTTTCTTTATGAGGAAAAACTGACAAACAAAAGAAACTCAACTCACTATTAAATGAAACCAATTTAACTTTAAAATAACACAAGCAATTATATTTTTAAAGATTTTTAACAAAAATATCACAGAAAATATTTCACTTAAAAACTAATTACATGTACTGTGCACTTTGACGGTTCTGAAGGAAGGAGTGAATATTGGAGGATGAAAAACTAATTTATACGGCTTTTATTCTCACAAAAATAATTTGGCAAAAATCAAAGAAATCCGTGAAACAGGCTCCCTCTGGTGCGAAACAATATTAGCTCGGTCAGGTTGCTACACTGTAGGAATCTTCCTTGTTGAGATATGGTAATTGTTTCTGGTGCGTCTCGTTAGATGGCTCTTTTCATTTCCCGAAGATGGCGCTTTACATTTATGATCAATGATAATGATGTGATAATGATGTACCGCCACAGTACCATATGGCAATCATAAGGGGTATAATGATCTCCATGGATCATTATTAATTGTACACATACTTGGCCAAAACTATCCCTTATGTAGTGAGTTCCTAGGGAACAGTGCGTCGTCTGACAAGACGGCGTCTTTCAAAATTATATGTCAATTTTTTTATTTATTTTTTTTGTTTTTTTTTTTACTGTAGGAAAACAAACCATTACTAAGTTTTTTTAGTCACGTTATGTCTAAAATTGTAACATACATAGTGAAATAATTATACAATTACATAAAATTTTCATCAATACAAGATTTAATTTTTAAGGATACTAATATTTGATTCTCCTTTAAATGAATAAATTTGAACAGGTCTCTCCTACTGTAAATTATCGCCCCGTACCCATTCTGGCCGTCTCCAGCATTGCAGCCCCTGTCACCTTCACTGACATTGGACCCGCTGTAACCACCTTTCTTGGTGTTGGCACCACCGTACCCTCGAGAGTTAGCGCGTCCTTAGGAGCCTATGCCAGTTGGTGTTACATTATAAGCTCCGTTGTTGTAGTCTGCTCCTGAAAAATCATGTTTATATGAGGAAGTATGCCCAACAGTAATTCATCCATTGGCAATAATAAAAGGATAATAATGCATTGATTTTCTAGAAAAGCGACTGTAACATTACGAACAAAGTCTTTTTTTAGACATGTACAAAGAAAAAAAAATGCTCTGAACCACGACGTCAAATTGTTAAATTCAAAAACTTTTGCAATAGTAGTTAGTAATTTTGAAAATTACCTTTTGGTCGCACTGGTAGGTACACTTTTCAAGGAAACAATATTGCATGAGAGAAAATGTCTGAAACAAATTCTCAACCCTGATAGCTACCTATGTGAGAACCAACTCAGGCCTATCAATTGTCCAACATCACTGTAGGACTCGGTAGGAGGTCAATTATACATTTTATATAGCCACCAAGCCTCCAATGGTATTTTAAGCGAATTACGAGAAAGAAACCAATTTTGTAAATAAAAAGATTCAAAAATACACAAACCTTGTTTTCCCCATTGGGAGCAATTCTAGCTTGGGCGCCGTGGGCACCTGGGGCACTCACCCCAGTTGCTGGTGGGGGCACAGAGTATTGAGCAGCATAACCGCCACTTCATCCATATCCGCCGGCGTATTCTGAAATTCAACATTAGGTTATATTCAAATCGTATATAAGATAACCTCGAAATCATTAGGAGTGACTAAACTGGAGTATTACCGAATTGAATTTAGTTCCATTTATTGTAAACATACTAGATAATAATATAATATACGGTAAACATTTCACTGAAGCCGGGAAGTTGGTAATGCACATGAAAGATATTGTTGCGTTTCTAATAACTACATATTATGAACAATACAAAAAAGAATTGATTAAATATCAAATGTTATTAAAACTTACTATCTTCATTTGCAATCCAAATTTCTCTTCAACATTTGTCCACGTCATTTTGATATTGTAGTTTTAACAAAAACCGCGGCCACTGATTATACATAATAACGTATTTGACAGTTGACAACTCGAAAGCACCGAACTTAGTACCCGACTAGCGATGTTAACCGTTCTATTTTGGTGGTTTAACTTTTTGCTATTTATTTGGTCGTTTGATCTCTGGTCAGTGGTGGTGCAAGACGAAATTTCGTTATTTGGTCTTCTTTTCCACTAACCAAGGTTAAATCACTTTGGTGCAAGGGGCCCTGAGAACACGTAGAAAGCAGGTGGCGGGTCTCCGGTTGCAAGAAACCGTTGCCCGCTTAAATTTGCGCTGGGTACACGGACACAGAGAACGCCGGCAAAGTTTGTTTGTGGTCTAGCAATCTGTGTTAAATACTCCATACTTGTAACCGACGAGTTCATCGAAAATCAATTCATCGAATATCAATTCATCGAAAATCAATTCATCGAATGATCAATTCTCACTCGTCGTGAATCATAACCCGTTTTTTCTTTACAAAACTTTACAATACAAGCTTATACCTAGGATTTTTTTTATGCATCGTAAGAAAATATAATACGATTCGTATCGATGTTATCATCTGTGTGTAGAATTGGCAATTGGCGATATTGTTTCTTTAAAACTCCTGATATAGTGAACTTTTTGCGGCATATATCACACTCGTATGGTTTTTCACCACTATGTGTTCGCATATATTATTATATGTCATTAAATTTCCTGATTCACTGAAATGTTCGCGGCATATATCACACTCGTATGGTTTTTCACCACTATGTGTTCGCATATGTCTCATTAAATTTCCTGATTCACTGAAATGTTTGTGGGATATATTACACTCCTATGGTTTTTCACCTGTATGTGTTCGCATAATATGTTTCTTTAAAACTCCAGTATGCCAATTCTCCAGCAAGTGTAGGGTAGCCACGGACGTTTATCATTTTTTACGTTTTTGAGGGTCGAAAAGCCAAACATGCGATTCCCAATAAAAACTCACCTCACGATGAGCGGAGTGAAGCAGTGTGGCATGCTTAAGGAATTCTTATCGCCATATAAGTATAGCTGTAGTATAAAAATGTTAATAAGTAGTTAATTTATAAAGAAAAATAATTATTGCGAAAGAACAAATATATAAACATTTATTTCAACAAATATAAATAACTAATTTGGTCTTTGGAACCGAAAATAAATAAATTCATGTTTTTAATTCGTTTATGGCTTCTAGTTACATTTGCAGTGTGACAACATTGTGTTTGATTGTGTGAGTGTGTTTGAGTTCGTCTGTCAAAACCTTAATAATATCTTTGAGTAATAATAACTAGAGAAATTTTTAGGATGCGCAGAACCGAAGTATTGTACCTGTTGAAACGGGAATAAAAAGAGTCTTTGTTCTCTCACGAACGACAGATTGGATGAACAGTGGCGTCCTCTCAGGAACAAACAGGAACCAATCTTTTAACGAGATAACCTCTTATTTGTCACTTACCCTTGAACCAGGAGCTTTTCCTTTGAACATCTCAGGGAATTTGGGTGCTTTAGAACTCTGTAGTAAGTGGTTGGAAGGAGACTGGTTCTCTTTTGGTAAGAATTCTTTGCCGGGTAGCTCATAGGCAGAACATTACTCTATGATATCTCAAGGTACACTGGGAAGGCGAGAAATTGCCGGGAAGACACAGTTCCTCGAAGATTCACGACACACAGTGTCGTGTTGCAGATGGAATATCTTAATTGCAACACTATTTTGACTGTAAAATTCAAATATTATGAATAAAGTTTAATCTTGACTTCGCCAGTATGGTAGGGGAGTCTGTCTCTCCCTCCACACCACTGAAGTCGCGGCGCACTTGATACGCGCACGCCAGTCGGGACAGATCGCTTCATCTAACCACACGTCGGTGGTCAGCGATCCCAACCATTTCGGTTTTTACGTCCAATGGCGGTTTGAATTTGAATTGAACAAAGAAAGTAATTTGAAATCTTCGATTGTTAACGAAATATCTTCCGTGTCTACTAACTGATTGTTAGATACTAAGTGAGAATAATCGTATAAAATAATAACTGTCTTTCTGTTAAACTTTAAACAAACAATACTAATAGTGTTCTTGAATTCTATATGTGCCTGTTTATTCGATAGACTTAAAAATAATGATAAGACAATTTTTGTAATAACCATAATGTGTTTTGTGTAAAAATAAACTTGGACTTATTTCACAAATCAGTGTTTGACATTTATAATCTCTCCTAAGCCTTGTGCAAATTAAATTGAACTCTTCCTACAAATCAGTGTGGGAGATTCACAATCTAACGAGGTGTGCTTACTTTCGAACTACACTAAAAACCCTGAGAAACAAAGATATTACTTTATTAATACAAGAGTCTCTGCTCTACCTTAAACTACTTTAGTGAAAGAACATATTATATAGTGACAAGAAGTAATCTCGAGCTAGCCAAACATATTAAGTATCGCCTTCAGTTGTTGTCATCAGGCCAGAAGGAAGATCCCCCCCACTTCCATCGCCTCTACTAGAACTTCCTGAGTCTTGGAGAGAGATCTTGGTACTTACACATCATTCTATTTCTCTGGAACGTACTACAAGGGTAAGAAATCTTCTTCTACATACCTACCTGTCTCTCCCTGACGAAAAGAAGCAAGAAGGAGTTAGAAGCATCTGAGGAGACGATACGAGGTTGTCAGATCTGTGAGATCCTCACGGTACATCCGACATCACCTCTATCATACTACATTATGCTACATCTGACATCAGCCCATCATACGACATTGGCGCCCGTCCGTGATGGCATCAAAAAGTAAGCCAAATCACCTTCAATTGATTGTGCATCAAGAAATAATAAACACACAAAATAAATCCCTTTTAGTGCATTCATTTGACAATAAATCTGACCGAGCGTGTTAATAACTGCCATCTATATGTTTATATTTAGTCCACTGTCCATGTTTTTGTTCAAAAGGAAAAAAAATGATATTTAATGCATTTCTTTGTTCTCTAGGAAAATACCGCCAAAACCGTTTGTTTGTTGTTTGTCAAAGTGTGTCGGTAGCATTTTTTAACGAACTAAGGGGCGTGGCTTATATCGGCCCGCTGCGCTGGCTGCCCCCCCCCCAGCCCGCGCTCCGTCTCAGTAAATGTCTTTTGCCGGAATCTGCCAGGGACGTCCCAAGTTTATAAATTTTTCTTCTCTCGTTCATTATACTCTCTTAACAAAGATTGCTTAGGTGACCTATTTTTTTCTCAACGTCGGTATTCTTTTTCTCTGCTTTCGACCTATATTGAGGCGTCTCAAGTTATAAATTTTTTGAAACGCACTATATAGAAGTTTGCTTTTGTGTATACTGCAAGTGTTGCATGTCACGAAGTGAATTGTCAAAAATAATACTGCCCTATATAAATAAATATTCTCGGAAGAGATATTTTCAGATAAGTACTTTACATACATCTTCCTTTTCTTCTCTCAATTCACATACGTGGTAGAAAATTAGAGCGAGAATTGTTGTCCACATATTGATCAAAAAATTATTTTTTTTTCTCTCTCCTTTTTTTGAGAAATCTTCTTGTTGTTTCTCTAACGAAGGGCGATGATCAAGAGATTAGACGAGCAATAATTTTTCTAAGTTTAGTTTTCGAGAAAATTTTGGTAACATTTCATTAGTCAACAAACGAAACCAGCCCTGGACTATTTTTTTTGTTTTGTCAAATATTCCGCTCCGAAACATGTTTGTGTGTGTGTGTGAATAAACTGTTGCGAAGTTAATATACCTGTTGCCACAGGAAGTTAGCCGAGGTCAACGACCAACCTACCACGATTTTTTTTGTATGTACATATTACCGGCTGTAGAAAAGGATTCCCGATTTCGCGTAAAACTTGGTGAGCGCGCTCCCAAATTCATACGGTGTAGGAATGACACGAGGCAAGTTCACATACTTACTTATACCCCAGTGTATCGTATATTAGCCAAGGTCCTTCACTGCACGGGTTTAAAAGCTATACTTACCTACTTACTTATACCTTAGTGCATTGTGTGTTGTCAAGGCCTAACCATTCGGCGACTTTGAAATTTATAGCTACCTACCTACCTGTGTGTGTATGCAGTATACATACTTTCTTCGTATTATAGAATAGTGTTCGTCGTGCGCTCAACAGCTGATCGTTTAGAAATTTGCCTATGAATAATATGCGTTTGAAGGCTTATAGAAACAATTCATCAATTGTTATAAAATTAAATACCTACGTTACAGTAATTAATAGGTTTCGTTTTAAATATATTTGAAAGAGAAAAGTCATTCTTCACAATATACGCGATTATTATATAATTTTTTGTTCTTCCTTTTCTTTCTTTCATTGGATTTTTTTTGCTACAATGGAACCCGGTGGTATCTCAGTACCTCAAGTGGACAAGTCCAGCTCGGGATCATTAGCTGTGGCTTTAAGGACAGTGTTCTCGGCATGCGACCACACATTGCTGTATTGTGGTTTTCATTGGTTAAATGGGTATAGAATCTTTGTAGGCCTTTCAATGGGAATTGATTTCATTGAATTTTCTACGTGTGATCATTTTTATTGTTCCAGAGCTCTTCGGTTAAGTTTTGCTAAGTTCCATATTGACGAAATAATAAATTATTATTATTCTCACATGCACGTGTTGTGCCCACCGGACTAGGTAGATATGTTTCGCAACAAGTCATGACGAGGTCTGACCTAGATAAATAAGTTAGTATGAATAGTTCGTTAATAGTTTTTCGAGAAAATTTTAAATGTCCCTAGAGTTCGAATCTACTAGGCCAGTCTTATATTTTCTCGTTTCTTCAATGTTGGTCCTGTTGTTTCTTTTTTTTGAGACATTCCTTGACAATGATTTTTTTTGTTTTTGCAAGGTGATGGTAGTTTAAAAACTAATTTCTTCCTTCTTTTTAGTGACAGTTTATACTTCCCGTAAGGAGCATTGCTTACGCGGTAGCCTTTGAGTTTACAAGTTAAATGAGTTTCATTTGCGTGTGAAATATAAGCAACGAATTTCGGACTTTATATAAATGCTGCTTTGTCAGGGCCGGTCTTGGGTTAATAATCCTTGTGATAGAATTTGGCTACCATTTAGAATAATTTTTGCATTACAAAGTTATGAAGACTCCGCCAAGCTTTATAAGTCTTCTTTTGCTTCCATAAAATTTAGACCTCAGTCTGTACAGAAATCATAACTTTTGCATTATAGAGATTCATCTTCTTCTACGTCATCGAATGGAAATTTTCGTACGCTGAATAAGGGTGTTGGGCTTTCTGACATTTTATCGTTCGTTCATGGGAGACTAATTGTTCATGTTTATAACCACTGGACTTCTTTTGTTGGGAATTCGTACGTACCTCTGTGATGACTTCCCGCGTGGGAGGAAGTTGTCGCATTCTGAAATGGCTTTCTGTTTTTTGTTGTTGTTTCATTCTCTTGCGCGCGTGCGCTGTGTTTTGTGTGGAAGTTTTTCGTGATCAATATAATATTGTGATCACAATTAATGAAAATATGGACCGGTTCATGTGTTTAGGTAGTGTGGAATACCGCATGTTTGCACTAAGCATGTAAGTGACTCATAGATGTATAACCCATAAGAGTCGAGTTCAGAAAGAATCGTTTGGGAGCGTATCTATTTTTTTTTGTTGGTTGATTACAGTTTTTTCCAGTATGAGGGCGTTGCGTCTTTGACAGACTCGAGCGACATATGTAGTGTTATGATTTCCCCGTTTTAAGTTTTCACGCCTAGAATTTGAATTACTAGCCACCGTCACCCAGTCCATCCCTGAAACATGCCTTGTCTCTATGAAAGGTTGAGATTTTGTGACAAACATAGTATCCCTGGATCTTCCGTCGAGGATTCTTGCTACTGATTTTTTTTATTGTATAGTTGAGATCTCTAAGTGCTATCATAAATAGTATCCTTACGTCAGTTTTCCTCAGTCTTGAGACCGAAATCGAAAAGTTTAGCATAAGTTATGTGACCATTGTGTCCCTTAGAGTTGTTCAAGACTAAAAGTCTTGAGCCTTAGATAGTATAAGATATTAGTATAATGATATTAGATGCGTGACAGAAAGTCTAATATGCATTCTGATCGTTTGTGTTTCTCCTTATGTACTTGTGACAAAGGTATGAAGGAAAGAATTATTGGTCTTGAAAATAACCGGTAATTTAGTTATAGATAGTTCCCTAGAAGTCTTGTGTCTCTGTGATCATGAACTCAAGCTAGTGAACTTTGAACTATTATTCTAAACTGTGATCATGTTTAGAATGAAACAATAGTTTATTTATTATAGTATTCTCTACTAGGTTTGATTATTCTGTGAACATGAACTCAACCTAGAGAATATCTTAGTTCCCCTTGGCAACAGTGATCCTGTTCGTCTAGGAAGACCTGTTTGGGTTAGTTTTTTTAGAATTGGTGTATCTCCTGAATGAAGAAATTCAGAGATTTAGCGCCACAGCCTTATGTTCGGCTTAGAATAGACTCCATTGTTAATTAAGCCTGATTAACTAACAAATTATTTTACGCAAAAGCGTCTAATCCGTTAATCCGTTGGTAGTAGAGTGGTCTCACATAGACCAGGTGTTTTATGTTAATTTTTGTATGATACTAACATACCATGAATATGGTATAGTTAAAGAATTATTTTCCAATAATTGTGTTATTCTGATTGAAATTAATTTCAATAATTATCACACTATAGTTTTGCCAACTTACAAAAGGTTCCATGTATTAGCCAAGTAATAGACAAACCGATTATCTCATACACCTATGTGTAGAAGTACGTGAGTCTAACATGTATATAATATAATAAAAATAAGTCCGTAGTCATAAAAAGCGTACCTAGTGTAAAGTAAGAGTCAGCTCTTGTTTGTTGCCTCCTTAGATACACGGTATATTCTGTAAGCGTAATTTCGTCGTATCTAATATATAAAAATAAGCACCGATCGGTAAATAGTATAATGACGTGACAAAAGGGACGCCTAATTGTCACTTTAGAGTTTTATAGTAAATGTATAGTTAAGTCTTGAGAATTTTTTTAATTTTGTCTCTATAAATAAAATTGAATGGCGTCCTACGGTTATAGGATTCTAAACACCAAAGAATTCTGCTAGCATTGAGATTCCATCCTCAATTAAAATCTGTATTACTTTGGGCATGGCAGATTTATTTTTAATTTTAGTAATAATGATAGTAAAGTTATACTAAGTGGACTCTTCGTTGGTTGCACCCCGTCAGATTCTTGTCAAATATTTAATTAGCTAATCTATAAATTTTGGAGTCTTGTAAGACTTTGTTAGGATGTGTCTTAAAAAAATTTGTGAAAACAAGTGAAAATAAACAGTGATAACCAGGATTACACTCTGAATCCTGGCAAGCCATTTTAAAATCCACCTAAAAATATCTGGATGACACTGCTAGGGTCCATTAGATATAAGAAAATTTATTCAATGTACTTATTATGTTAAGAAAAATTTAGAAAATTTATTCAATGTACTTATTATGTTAAGAAAAATTTATATATTTTGTATGTATATATGATTGATGTTGTGTCCTCAACTTGACTGACTTATATGTCTAATTCTCCTCAATAATAAAGCATAATTGTACTCTACTAGCAGTCTCCAGGTTCGCAGCACAAGATGAATGAATGAATTAAATTTTATTGCGCAAAATTTTTATTGGAATGAAAGTTATGATATGAAAAGGATGTATGATTTGAAGGCCAAAAGTTAGGTATATGTGTGGTGCTCGGACTTGTTTATTGTGAAAATTTGTTGTCCCTTGTTCAATTTAAAATGATAATTGTATTTCTATGTTGGAGTCAAGTTCATGACACAAGCTTCAATCTTACACTATTGTCCAATAGTGTATTAATAAATGTATTATAGTATGTTCAAGAATTCTCGTAGTTTCAGTTTTGTTCCAAATTTTTATTTCTCATAATTTCTAAACAAGTTGACCATACCAGCGTCATTGAAACTATGTTTGCAAACTAAAAAGTGTATAATGACGGCTGGCCTCAAAGTAAGAAAGTACTTATTAAAGAGATTAATTGTTGAACCATAGAGTAAAGTTAAGAAGTACTTATTGTTACAGGAATAAAATAGAGTTTTCTTTCAGTCTTGGATTCCTGATATTCTTGCTTGATGTATAGAGTCATAATTGTTATAATACTACCAGATTATGAATTCCTAGGTTGAAAAATAGTATGTGTAAAGGACTTGAATTGTATAGCCTGTAGTCTCGAATTGTTTTCGTAATACATACAAGAAAAGAAATAAGTTAACTTGGAATGGTAATATAATAATTATAGGATCAAAGTACTGGTTATAATGTCTGTTCGTCATTGAAAATTTTCCTTGAACAACTTTCTTGATTTTCATTGTATAGAATCAATCTCTTGTACCCAAGATGACATGTACTGTATGAAAATAGCATTAGGGTTCACCCAATGATTTGGAATCCACTTATGACATGTCAATTTTGTTTATCCACTTCTTACATAACCATAACAACTTGTACCTAGTATGCCATACTGGCTATCAGGGTGGGTCAACTAAAATGTTTGAGAAATATTTTTTAATTTTTTTTTAATTTTTTTTAAATTTTGTAAATTGAATTCTCCTTAACAGCAATGCCTGTTGACGTACATACTAGTTTACTACCCGAGGTCTTGTAAACACTAAAATGTTTTTTTTTAATTTATTTTTTTTAAATTAAAGTCCTAATTGAACCATTATGGTTAATGTATGCTGCTTCAGGGCTTTTTTTTTATTGGTTTTTTTTGCTTTGAGTAACTTGGAGGAGAATGTCGTGTTGCAGATGGAATATCTTAATTGCAACACTATTTTGACTGTAAAATTCAAATATTATGAATAAAGTTTAATCTTGACTTCGCCAGTATGGTAGGGGAGTCTGTCTCTCCCTCCACACCACTGAAGTCGCGGCGCACTTGATACGCGCACGCCAGTCGGGACAGATCGCTTCATCTAACCACACGTCGGTGGTCAGCGATCCCAACCATTTCGGTTTTTACGTCCAATGGCGGTTTGAATTTGAATTGAACAAAGAAAGTAATTTGAAATCTTCGATTGTTAACGAAATATCTTCCGTGTCTACTAACTGATTGTTAGATACTAAGTGAGAATAATCGTATAAAATAATAACTGTCTTTCTGTTAAACTTTAAACAAACAATACTAATAGTGTTCTTGAATTCTATATGTGCCTGTTTATTCGATAGACTTAAAAATAATGATAAGACAATTTTTGTAATAACCATAATGTGTTTTGTGTAAAAATAAACTTGGACTTATTTCACAAATCAGTGTTTGACATTTATAATCTCTCCTAAGCCTTGTGCAAATTAAATTGAACTCTTCCTACAAATCAGTGTGGGAGATTCACAATCTAACGAGGTGTGCTTACTTTCGAACTACACTAAAAACCCTGAGAAACAAAGATATTACTTTATTAATACAAGAGTCTCTGCTCTACCTTAAACTACTTTAGTGAAAGAACATATTATATAGTGACAAGAAGTAATCTCGAGCTAGCCAAACATATTAAGTATCGCCTTCAGTTGTTGTCATCAGGCCAGAAGGAAGATCCCCCCCACTTCCATCGCCTCTACTAGAACTTCCTGAGTCTTGGAGAGAGATCTTGGTACTTACACATCATTCTATTTCTCTGGAACGTACTACAAGGGTAAGAAATCTTCTTCTACATACCTACCTGTCTCTCCCTGACGAAAAGAAGCAAGAAGGAGTTAGAAGCATCTGAGGAGACGATACGAGGTTGTCAGATCTGTGAGATCCTCACGGTACATCCGACATCACCTCTATCATACGACATTATGCTACATCTGACATCAGCCCATCATACGACAACAGGTATATTAGTTTATTGAAGAAAACCCATTTCACTTTAACAGAGTTTATTTTCTAGATTATCATCAAGAAGAAAACAATAAATCAAAATTTTACACACGTGTTCAAGTCTGATTTCACACTATTCTTTGTAACAATCCAAACCAATATAACAGAACTTTAGTATTTTGTCTATATATTACCAGACTACGGTCTATATTTATTGATTAAAACGTTAACTTATGATTTTATACACTGGCTTTTTAAATATCGTTTTCAATAATGGCGTCGGCCCGTTGCGCAGAGCACAAGGCTCGCAGCTCCCGCGGAGCGGAAATTTTGGAAGTGACGCCTCATTTTTTGGCGCGCAGAGCTTAAACGGTCATAGAACAACTGTCAAAATTTAATGTTGCGTGTCGACGCCTGATTGGCTGAAATTTTATTTTTCTATTAAACTTCTAAGGCTAATCAAGTTTATTGTTGAAACCATTACTCTTATTTATTTATTTTTTTATTAAATGAAATATCAAATTTTGACACGTTACACTGTATTGCGGGTCACGTGACTGCTGTGCGATTGGAGCGCCAAATTCAAATTTGCATACAGATTCACTATAAGCAACACTCCTCTGATGCAATACATCAAATATATATGTAAATATAGTGAAATCGAAGATAGTATCAAATGATTTGAAGCCATTGGGTAGGTCTTGTCTTATTTTGAAGCTAATATTTAAATAATATTATGAAAAAAGGTATTAATAATCCAATTAATGTCAAATTGGGGTTGCATATTATATGCAAACGGCTGTAAGTGGGTATATCATCGTTGTAGTAAGTATAAATTCTTTAAAAAAAGTTTAAATAACATACGTTTCCTTTTTAAAGGGTCGCATCTGAGATTTATACACTTAATTAACTTAAGACAGACAACTGTTGTTATTTTTCTTAATGCATCACTAGGGAATTATTTCAAAATTGGCCATTTATTATAGACATCAGGGACTATTTCGGGATAGCATTGTCAGAATGATGATGTGTAGGTACTAAGTTGTAAGGTAGACAACACATATTATGTGTGTCCATTGTTGGGATGGTGTTAGGTCAAAACATGTTAACTGTCTAATGCAGATATCATTTTTTTACCTAAGACCGTCTATTTTTACTTCAAGCACATTTAGGAAATATTATTTAAAATGGCCTTAACACATATCACAATAATCATTTCAGTGTGTGGGGTACCAGTGACAGAATCTTTATGTGTATACCTTAATGAAGAATATATACGTTGTGGTTGGCCAGTGGCCACTGTTCTTCAACTTCGTGTGAGAAGTTACAAAAATGAGAAATGGCAGTAGCAAAGCATAACTAGATCAGGGATACTGATTAATGAATGCTCATCGTACCATTCACAAAGGAAGATGTAAATTAAACACACAGTTTATTGAAAATAAGTTTATTTGTAACATTATATCAAAAAGAATACATTCGGCAAACAAAATTAATAAAAAGCATGAAACTTCATTGTATATCCTAAACATAGAACATGAAACTTGTGACAGCAAAATAATAAATTAAAGAAATATTAATAATTCTAAAATTATACACACATGAAGAGTTTAATAAATAAATACACAATACAAAACAAAAGAAAATTAGTTAAGTATAAGAGTACATCAACCAAATAATAATTATAAATAATTAAAACAAAAAAAAAACAATTATTACAATTAAAAGTATAACTTAAAATAACTTTAAAACATAACTAGAGCTGAACTTGTAAGCAACACAGGGATAAAAAAATATAGATCAACATTGATAAATTAGTGGCCTTGAAATAAAACAAACTTATTATTGATTGATCTGGATTTTTTGGACTGTAAGTTAGCAGTTTTTGTTTGGCAATGTGATAATATCTTATATTAATATAGTTTTTTAAAATAATTCTTATCAAATAATATTTGTGGTTGTTAAGTGGTTCATCGTTAATAATGTGGGTATTTAAGCTGGAAAACAGTTAGTTGTTCATAATTCAATTCTCTAATTACTTGAAGTATTATCTTTTCAAATGATTTTGATTTGAAAACATCACCACTCATATTGAAAAATCTCACAAAACTTTCGGCTTTTTTACAATATATTTTCACTACATCCGGAGAGGGAGATATTAAATGACCAGTTTTTTTCTTAAAATAAACTGATTATCATATCCGTCTATGTGTATGGCTTGTAGACAATCTCGACACAGAAGCGTTGTAGAGATTTTTCTTACTACAAAACCAGAAATATATGTCACAATATCACTTACATATATAGACAAAGTATTTTCTATACATTCAGGAGATATTGCGTATGAGTGGTCAATGGAAGTTGTAGGATCCGATGCTAACGATTGATAACAATTTGAATCGAAATAATCATTTTCAATGCGATAGGCGGAGTTTGAAGCGGTATTAAGAATTGTTGTCTCATCGATAGATACACAATTTGCAAAGGCACTTGATGTGATATGATGGTGAACCAATAAACGTTTATACGCACCTTCAAATTGCTTTACTGTAGGGTTATTATTGAACCACCTTTACTTCTAATACAGCTGAAGAACATTTCAAGGTGATCTTGACTAAACTTATAAGTAAGTAAAAAATCAAGGCCATTACCTTTACAATGTTCATTGTAAATATTGAGCAAAGTGGAAATGTTAATAATAAACCCCAAAAACCCCGTTTTCCTATTAGATGATATTAATTTTTTACCTTGTACAATCTCTAAGCCTTGGATATATGTTGTAGCGACAACCCGACACACAGGAGGAGTAGGGGAGCTACGCCAGACAGAGCTACGCAGCAGCGCGGCGCGGAGTCACACAGCTACGTGTAGAGGCACACTCACCACTCACCAACGGAACGTCCTCGAGTTTAGACCGCTTTATACTCGCCTCCTCGCTTCTCTCATATATCAATGAATTAATATATATTTACTTCTAATAAATAACTGCTATGTAACCTGGAAAACAAATCTTTCTTTCTACCGACCTTCCAAACCCACAACTGGTGACCCCGACGTGATCCTTCAAAAGGATACGACGCGATCCTTACGGAAGGATAAGTTTCCAACGCGGGAAACTCGAGTGGGTGTCGGTAGAAAGCCAACAACATAAGTTAAGTGCTTCAAAGTGTTCCAGTGTCCAGAGGATAGTGAAATGTTTCCAACCGCGATGACGCTGCCCCAACAAGGAGGCCCGTCAGTACAACCCGCGATGTCAGACACTAAAACCGAAACAAACGTGCACCGAGTAGCAGTCAAGATCCCGCCATTCTACCCAGCAGATCCAGAAATGTGGTTCCGAATGGCCGAGTGGTCATTCGAGGCTAGTGGAATCACCGCGGATGCCACTAGGTTCGGATATATACTAGGAGCGCTGGATCCCACTGTTGCCGCCGAGGTAAGGGACGTAATTTTGAACCCCCCCCGCAGAAGATGCCTATAAACACCTTAAACAAGAACTCATCAAACGCCTCAGCTCCTCACAAGAAGAGAAGACAAGGCGCCTCCTCGAGCACGAGGAAGTGGGCGACCGTAAGCCGTCGCAATTTCTACGCCACCTCAGGGCCCTCGCCGGTACAGCCATCAGTGACGCCGTCCTGAGGACGTTGTGGATGGGCAGACTTCCTGCGTCCGTACAGGCCATCCTTGCAACACAAAAGGACGCTGCCCTAGATCGTGTGGCTGACTTGGCCGACGCCGTCGTCGAGACAACGACCCGTCCTCACGTAAATGCGACGCAGCACAGTCAGCTGGAGCAGCGCATAGAGGAGATGGCAGCCAGCATCCGAGCACTCAGCGTTTCTCAAGGAAACTCCTACGCACCGCGTAATAGGAGCCGCCAACGCCAAAGCTTCATGATCAGAAATCGCACACCGTCCAGAACGGGGCGCTCCAGATCCATATCCAAATCATCTCAACGGCCAACATCAGGTCAGTGCTGGTACCATGACAGGCATGGTGCCAAAGCGCAAAAATGTACGCCCCCGTGCAATTTTGCGCAGGGAAACTAGCCCAGCTGTCACTCGACGCGGCTAGTGACAGCAACAGCCCCTCAGCACGCCGCTTATTTGTCACTGACAAAGAAACTAAAAAACAATTTTTAGTGGATACTGGTGCGGACCTCTGCGTCTACCCTCGGAATTATGTCTCGCCTCGCCCGGTAAAGACCACATTAGTTCTTTCCGCGGCCAACGGCACGGACATCTCTACCTACGGTTCGATCAACCTAACCTTGAACCTAGGACTGAGAAGAGCCTTCACCTGGAGGTTTGTTATAGCAGACGTCACCAAACCGATCATCGGTACCGACTTTCTCAGTTATTTCGACCTGCTAGTAGACATAAGGAGACAGCGACTCATCGACCGAGTCACATCGCTGACGTCACTTGGGAAGGTAGCGAACATCGCTCACCCAGGAACACCGACAGTACATACAGTCAATGGGGAACATACCTACCGCCAGCTAGTACTTAAGTACAAAACAATAACATACCCGAGCGGTGTGTTGTCAGCCAAAGTGAAACACAGTACGAAACATTTTATCCGTACCACGCCCGGTCAACCTGTAGCTGAGAGGCCACGTCGACTCACCAACGGAACGTCCCCGAGTTTAGACCGCTTTATACTCGCCTCCTCGCTTCTCTCATATATCAATGAATTAATATATATTTACTTCTAATAAATAACTGCTATGTAACCTGGAAAACAAATCTTTCTTTCTACCGACCTTCCAAACCCACAACCAAACCCAAAACACAAGAGGGCCTAATCATGAATATCTTCATGAACATGACAGCTTCCACGCTGAACCTCGTGACTCCGTCACTTGGGGGGGAGTACTGTGGCGACCCTGTTCATGACGACATCATCAACCAATAGCGTTCCTCCATGATGTCGACATCCAATAGCAGCCTGCCACATCGTACGAAGCCGTACAGCTAACAGTCACCACCAAGTCACCATCAAGTCTTCAACAAGTCTGCACACAGACAACACGCACCTTCCGTCTCGCGACGCGCATTGCGGTGCGCCACACGGCGCCCGCTCAATAGTATATTTTGCATTCCATTATAACATGTTATTTCTACAATAAACCGATTCACCATACAAAACCTTCTATCTCACTCTACCAACCACAATCCCATAATGTGATGGAATCTTTTAAAAAATCTGTTATGCTGATGATATTGTCTTCTTTGATAGGAGCCTTTTTGCCCTTGCTAAGCAAATTTCTACTATTGAAGACGTCAAAAAGATCATTAAAATTTTTAACAAATTTAACCGTAGCCCCCGCTCCTTTAAATTGAGGGTGACTCAGGTCTTGCTCCAGATATTCAAGAGCTGAAGCAACACTATTACTGAGTGTTTGGGCAGCTAGTTTAACTTTCCTTTTTTCCCTATACCATTCTACGTGTCTTAATTTTAATTTAGTTGCAGCTAATAACCCCTCTAACTCTTGTAATTCAAAAAGTTTTTTAATGTACCTCCAATCAACAATTTCCCCATTTATATCAAAAAGTTGGTTCTTGGTCGCTAAAGTATTTCTAACTAGTTTCAACATGTGGCAAGCATCCAATTTTATATGGATTTTTTCCCCTGTAGATTTATGTATGAAATTAGTACAAAAATCTGAAGAGTTAACATCCAAATTTGCCCCTAAAATGTTTGCCATAGCAAAGTTTGTACTTGTACCATCAAATGTTAGAGAAACAACCTCAATACCTGTATCCGCAACATAATTTAAAGCAAGATTAATAAAATTGGCTCTCTCAGATGCTCCTAAGCCATTTATTAGGAAATATCCAATGGGTATCTTCCAATTCCCATTAATTGCATTCAGCATAAGCAACCAGGCTTCTTTGGCAATAGGAAGCTGTTCATCATCGAGACCCGTGCCATAATCAATGTAACCTTTGAACTTGGTACCGTTCCACTCAACATGCTGCCTTATGGCCATCTCATCAACAATTAACGCGCAGTATACTTTTTTCCCTTTTGTGATGCCTCAAGAGATTTAGCTCTAAGTGCTGTAATACTGCCAGGTGTAAATCCAGCAGTACCATCCACTGTACCATACCATTTGCGTAGAGTAGATGGGTGTGGTAAATTACATTGGAAAGTTTTCCTGACGTAATCGTAAGCTTTGCAGGAATAAAATTGTAAAGTAAGCGCAAAAGCCTTCAGCTCAGGGGGATAGGTCTTTCTCCTTCCACCAACTGCTCTCTCCACCAACGCCTTGCCTGCTCCTGGTAGTGAGTTCTAAAAAAAACAAATATGGTATTACCTAAATAATAGAGAATATGTGGGAAGACTCTGTGGAATATGAAAACGAATGTGGAATGAAAGTTAGTGTTGTAACAAAGATGGAAGCCAATAAGTTGAGATGATTTAGGTATGTGGAAAGAATGGATGTAAACAGAATGACGAAGGAAATATACGTCTGAAAGGAAAGGTGTAAGAAAGCGTGGATGCCCGAGAATGAAGAATGATCGAACACATTGATTCCGTCCTCAACGAAGGCCAGGAAATAAGTAAGATAAATAGGAGACGTTGTATGAGAAACGGTATATCGTTGGAAGAACGAAAGAAGCGTGCATGTATAGAAAAGAGGGACACGGCGTAATGGGTAAAAAAAAAGAAATGCTAAAATGACAAAAATGCCATTGAACATTCAACTTACTTCTAAAATTTGACAAATCTCATCTGAAATCTTCATTTTATTTTTCAAACAGTCTAATATGGGCTGCATGTTGTCTATTTTTCTTTTTAATTTCACTTGTTCACGGAGTAGTTTTTTAATTTCTCTTCGTTTGCAATTTAACGCCTTTTTTGCTATCTGGAGTGCCTTTTCCGCTTTCACGGACAGCTCATGTCCTGTGTTTTGAAATCAACAAGATATCTGAAACATTAAATCATAAATCAAACACTGAACATTTCCAAATTATATATGTTTTTAGGTTATTTGTAGAATTTCTTACCGATATTTTGCTTTAGGTGTAGACGGTTTCACAACATCCATATTTACAGTAACAACAGGTTCTTTGGGAAGATCAGTATCAACAATACTTGATGTATCTGTAACACAGTTAAGTAAGTTTCTTTATTTATTTAAAACAGTATAGGGCATTAAGCTTTTTACAACATAATTTAACTAGCAAATAAAATCAGGTATCAACAAGACACAAGATAAAATGAATACATAGTGAATTGTCTAACTAGATATTATAAATAAATTTACAATAATCATAAACAATGCAACCATTGTAATAAAAACGATACAGTAATGAAGGATAAAAAAGCGCAAAATTATAAATAATTCTTTATACCTATTCACAATGTAAAAGTATGAAATATGTAAATTTGCTTACAAGGTTCGAACAGCAGGTGGTTTACGACTGACAGATTTTGGCTGCAAATGCTTAGGGAAGTAAAATATTGTTTAAACAATCTTCTTTGAAATGTTTGGAACAAATTTTTGAGTATGCAGATGGTGTTTAAACTTTATGTTTTGGAAAAATTTACTATTTTGTAACTGTTTTTTATTTATATATTTTTATTTCTTTGGTTACCGGTTTCGGCTACCAGCCATCATCAGACCAAACTTAAAACTAATGTGCACAGATGACAAAATATTGTGACTTACAAATTTTAGGTATTGTGATGGAGGGGGGTGTTAGGGGTGGGCGTGGAAGGAGATAGGGTAGGGAAGAGAGATAATAGTGGAGATTTATAAGGGTTCATTTCTTTGTTTATTAGATTATTAGGGATATTTTTATTAATTTCAATTGTTTCTAGGGTGTTAAGTTTTCTATATGTGTAACCATTGGTGTGCTTGTAAGTGCTTTTATTGATGTTGTGGGTATGATTGTTGTCTAAAAGATGATTAGCATATTCCGAAAAATTGTTATTTTTTAGACACCGAAGGTGTTCACTAATGCGTGTTTTGAAGTTTCTCTTTGTGCTCCCTATATATTTGTGATTACAGTCGTTGCAGTATAGTGTGTATATTCCGTTTTTGTTTAGTATGTGTGTTTTGTCTTTATTGTTTATTAATTTCTGTAATGTGTTGTTAGTGTATAAGGCTGGAGTAAGATCTGTGGGTAGTTTTTTATTGATTTGTTCGGATGTGTCTTTAATGTATAGTATTTTTCTGTATGATGTATCTTCTGCTTTTTGTGTAGGTATGGGGTATAAATATTTTTTAGATGTTATTGCTAATTGTTTTCTGAGTAAAAGTTTGTCAATGAGGTTGGGATTGTATTTGTTGTTGACCGCAATTTGTTTAATTAAATTTATTTCTGTTTTAAAATTCTCTGTGCTAAGTGGTATGTTCAGTGATCTATTAATTAAAGAGTGGAAAGCTGCTAGTTTTGTATGGGTGGGCTGAGTCGGAAGGGATAATACAATCGGTTTGTGTTGGTTTTCTGTATATGTTAAATGCGCATTTGTTATCTTCTAGATTTATGGTAAGGTCGAGGAAATTCAATGTGTTGTCCGGGTTGTGTTCTAGTGTGAATTGTATGTTTTTATTGATGTTATTTAGATGCGTGAGAAAAGAGTCTAACTGCCTGTCCGTACCTTTCCAGATGGCAAAGATGTCGTCAACGTATCTATACCATGTTGTAATGTTATGCAGGTGTGGGGAATTCGAAGTGAACAGATTGTTTTCAAAATGGTCCATAAAGATGTCCGCGAAAAGTGGTGAGGCAGAATTCCCCATAGGTAACCCCGATGATTGTTTGTAAATTTTATTGTTGAAAGTAAAATAATTTTGTTCTAATGCGACATCAATCATGTGTTTGATTTCATCCTTTAGAACTGAGCTTATGTTTGATTCTTGTATTAGCTTAATACTTATATTTTTGCACTCTTGAATAGGTATACTAGGAAAAAGATTTTTAACATCGAATGAAATAAGTTTGCTATTAGATGGGATCTCGAGATTTTTAATTTTGTCAACTAGATCTGCACTGTTTTTTATTGTTCTAGTAGGATTAAATAAATTATTTTCTTTGAAGAATTTGACTAGTCTGGAACAAATATTCGAATTGGGTGAGGAAAAAGAAGGGACTACCGGTCTAATAGGAATATCTTTTTTATGAATTTTAGCCAATCCATAAAGTTTTGGAGGGGAGGGATTTGGAACAATTAGATTATTGAACTTTAAATTACCACATATATTAGGACATTTCTTGATGCATTTCTTTACTTGCTCTTGGTATTTCTGAGTGGGATCCTTCTCAGTCTTGGAAAATGTGGCATCCTGGTTAAGAAATTCTTCTGTTTTGGAAATATACTCTTGAGTTTTTCATGATGACTATTGTGTTTCCCTTGTCAGCTCTCGTAAGTGTAAGATTATTATTTTTCATCGATTTTTGGATATTGTTGCGATTTTTTTCTTCTGGGTTGGTGGGTTCGGAACATGTTTTTATTTGTTTTTTCAGGATATCAGCTACTTGGTGTTTGGTTGACTCAGGGTATCGATACAAAGCAATATCGACGTCTGCTGCTAAAAGTTCCAGGTTGTCTTGGGAGTTGTTTTTAATGTTGTATTTTAGTCCTTTTGATAACAATTGTATTTCCTTACTTTTAAATTGGTGGTCACTAAGGTTTATCACTCTTTCACTAAATTTATGGTTTGAGAAGAATTTATTATTGTTCTTTTTATTGTTGTCATTTGTGTTGGATTCTATTAAGTTTTTGAGTTTATTTGTGATTTTTATTTTCTTACGGAATGCTTCTTTACTGGCTTTTTGTCTAACTAAATCGTCTATTAGATCAAATTCCTCAAAAACTACCCACAGATCTTACTCCAGCCTTATACACTAACAACACATTACAGAAATTAATAAACAATAAAGACAAAACACACATACTAAACAAAAACGTAATATACACACTATACTGCAACGACTGTAATCACAAATATATAGGGAGCACAAAGAGAAACTTCAAAACACGCATTAGTGAACACCTTCGGTGTCTAAAAAATAACAATTTTTCGGAATATGCTAATCATCTTTTAGACAACAATCATACCCACAACATCGATAAAAGCACTTACAAGCACACCAATGGTTACACATATAGAAAACTTAACACCCTAGAAACAATTGAAATTAAAAAAAATATCCCTAATAATCTAATAAACAAAGAAACGAACGCTTATAAATCTCTGCTATTATCTCTCTTCCCTACCCTATCTCCTTCCACGCCCACCCCTAACATCCCCCTCCATCACAATACCTAAAATTTGTAAGTCACAATATTTTGTCATCTGTGCACATTAGTTTTAAGTTTGGTCTGATGATGGCTGGTAGCCGAAACCGGTAACCAAAGAAATAAAAATATATAAATAAAAAACAGTTACAAAATAGTAAATTTTTCCGAAACATAAAAATGTTAGGAAACTGTTTTATCGTAAGCCCAAAAAATATAGAAAAAATTGTTTAAACTTATGTTTTATTTACTGAATAAAAACACTTCCAATAGTTTGTTTCACATCAGAGTTTAATGTTACTGCCAAAATACAATCGAAGAAATGAGCCCAGATTCAAAATGAAAAGTACTTTTATACAAGCTTCAACGAATCGGTGGAACGAACAAACAAAAATTATTCAAAAATTGATATAATTGTAAAAAGGTATCATCAACAATTTTATCCATACTCCCCACCTTGAAATGATAAGGTTCATTTCAAAAAGTTATTACCTCTATTGGAAATTGAGAGTCATTTAATGAAACTAAATTTTACCCCCAAATATAAGTGACTCAATATCTCCCTTTAAGCAATTAATATCTACATAACTACGAACAAAAAAATAATTATTCAATAATCAATAGGTACCACATCTTTTTTGTCAAGTGGCAAAAATAACGACAAACAAAAAAATACAATTAATGAAATAAATATAGTCATTTTCTTTACATCTTGATGAAATTTAATGAACAGATATGCTTCCATCGATTCTCCAGTGATGCATCTTAACTGCAGCCTCCAATAACAGTAGTATGAGCCTCCCTTGGATTGAACAGTGTTATTTATTCCAATTAGTAAAATTATATTTTTAGGTATTATCTTCTTATAAAGTTGTGCAATAAAAATAATACTTTTATAATTGTGGATTATTGCTTTCAATTATTCATAATCACAATGTTCATTACAATCTTGAAGTATCAATTCGGAACACAGTTACATAATTTTTTTTATTTTTAAATCTTCAAGTCTTCTATAACCGATTTAACTATTGGTTTATTTCAATCTTCTTTTTAAAAATGATTTTTAAAGTAATCTTCAGTTTTTTCTTGATTTAATTAAAATTATTTTGTGTTTTATTCCAAAATATTACCGAAATTTAATTTTTTTTTTAAATTTTATTATCAACAATAGTTTTCTTTCTTTTCTTCTGTATCCACCTGAATGTCCTGGTCTTCTGGTAATGGTGCAAGACATGTGATATGTCTCATCAATACTCCTGTGGACGTCTTCACCTTGACGCTTCTTATCTCCCCATCCTTTCCTGGCAGCAGCTCTTCTACTCGCCCCATCTTCCAAAACAATGGTGGCGATTGGTCATCCTTCAAGAGTACCATCTGATGTATTTTGATGGATGGTGTTTTTGTCAACCATTTTCCTCTCGTCTGCAAAGTTTGAAAATAACCCTTTCTCCAGAGTTCCCAGAAGGAAGAAAAAACACTCATTAGTTTTTTGTAATGTATTAATTGAGAAGCAGGGAGTTTACTTACCACAGGGTCAGGCAAGGTCTGAAGATTTTCAGTAGTAAGGAAGTGACCTGGTGTCAGAAATTGAAAATCATTTGGATCGGAAGATAATGGACAGATAGGACGAGAATTTAGGATACCCTCTATCTGCACTAAAACAGTATAAGTGTCCTCATAACATAATATTTGCGAAAACAAAGTTTTTTTTAACAAAATTTTTACTTGTTTTATCTGACTTTAATACAGCCCTCCACAGTGCGCTGCGGTAGGCGTAATGAATTTCCACTGAATCTGTTGGTCTGCCAGCCATTGTGTGATAGAATCATTGTTCTGATCCAAAAAATCATAAACATACTTTAATTCAGCGTACGTACCTCTAAAATTACCCGCATTATCTGATATAATTATTGATGGGACTCTACGTCGAGCTATAAAACGTCGTAGAGTACTCAGAAAGGCTTCAGTTGTCAAACTTCCAACCAATTCGAGATGAACTGCCTTTGTCGAGGCGCAAACAAACAAACAAATATAACATTTTACACTTTTTGAATTACGTAAACTACTTGCTTTAACATAAATAGGTCCAGCGAAATCACCTAGTAGAACTAAAAATATACTTTTCCTGGCATCTTCTCATACCTACCAAATATATTTAATACATTAGGTATTTGTCGAGTGAAAATCGGTCGAGCAGCTAACGCCACTACAAGATAATAATATAAACTATGCATTTGTCCCATAACATGGATGCAGAAGACGAAATAATGTGAAGGGATGTTTTTGAAAATGACAAGGCGTTTGACACCGTCTCTCACGTACCTCTACTAAGAATAATGAGATACAAAGTTACAACACTTATTCAGCTCACATCCCTGATGCAGAAGACAAAGAAAATCTCCATAGAGTACCACAGGGGTGGGTCCTGGATCCGTTTCTGTTTTTTTAGTTTGATAATTTTGCGAAAAGAAAACTTGGGAAAACTTGAGAATAAGGGATAAGGAAATGAAATAAAAGGAGCAATCTTAACATTAGAATGAGTCGTCATGCAGTAAAAGCAAATAATATGCAACACAGAAGTGATGCACACAACAATACAAACGTAATACTGTAGTACCCACCCACACAAATAGTAAAAATAATCCATCACTATATTGATCACACATACATTCACACGCACTAATATTCCTATCATTCATACTTGCCCTCAAAAAGACAGAGTTATACAGGGCGTTCGGTTGAGGACGAGAATAACTGTTTTTTAAAAACATTCAATGTTGGAGCAAAAATGTCGACATCAACCAACTGATTGCCCTCTCTCGGCAGCCTCTGCAAGTGTGAATTATAATGATAATTTGTTTTCGAAGCAGCCACACTGAAAGTTTGCCTGGTGCGAGTTACTCTATTTGGTACATGCAAGTGGATTTTTTCGAGAAGTTCCGGCGCGTCGACTACACCATTTATCAATTTGTACAAAAATACCAAATCGGACACATTTCTTCTCTCTGAAAGAGGCTGCAGATTGTAAGTCTGCCGAAGTTGTTCATAATTGATATTATTCAAAGGTATTCCTAGCCTGTAATTAATAAACCTCAAGAATCTATTCTGGACCCTCTCAACATTCCTTGAATGGACCTGGTACGAAGGAGACCACAAGACTGAGTTGTACTCCAAAATCGGTCTGACCAGACTCAAATACAGCGCAACAAACGTCTGAACACGACTAAAGTCGCTGCCCAAACGCAACAGGAAACCCAGCGTTCTGAGAGCTTTGTCCACTATGCCTTTAATGTGGGGTATAAAAGTAACAGCGGAGTCCAGTGTCACGCCCAAGTCTCTCATCTGAGTCACCGACTCCAGCTGTACTCCATCAATGGAGTATGGGAACAAAGTTGGGTGCTTTATTCTGAAGAAACGCATGACCTTACATTTATCAATGTTCAGGGCTATTTCATTTCTTCTGCACCACGAGAGGAGGATATCTATAATTCTTTGCAATACAAAACAGTCCCCCACTTCATTAATCGTTTTGAAAAGCTTTAGGTCATCTGTAAATAAAACAAAACGTACATCAGTAAATTCTGCTAAGAGGTCGTTTATAAAAATATTAAACAGAATTGGTCCAAGGTGAGAACCCTGTGGTACACCACTCTTTGCATAAAACGACGATGACATCGCATTTGTCACCTTTACAGCAAGGTCTCTGTTTGACAGATAACTTGTTAACCAAGCGAGTAGAGATCCACTCACGCCATATGATTGTAGCTTGGCCAATAAAATCTCATGAGGCACCCGATCGAAAGCCTTTGAATAGTCTGTGTATACACAGTCCAGTTGGCTCCTTACCACCAATGTATCCATTATATCACCGTGAAAGGACAAGAGATTGGTCAAAGTCGACCTATTCTGCATAAAACCATGCTGATTGATGGAAATTATGGAAGTTAAATCATTTTTAATTTTACTTAGCAAAATACATTCAAACAACTTAGGCACACATGACTGTATACAGATCGGGCGATAATTCGAAACATCCGACCTGTCACCCTTTTTGAAAATGGGGATTATATGTCCGGACTTCCAGAGGGTGGGAAATACTCCGCATAGAAAACTGCTTAAAACCGCTGAACAATTCTTAACAAACAAGGGTGCATATATTTATGAATAGCTTATTGTGAAAGTGTCAAAGAGTGTATCTAACATTTAGTGAACATAGATTATTTTAAAAAATAATACCAATTCAAGCATAGACTAAGGTATTTTTGCAATCTGAGACAGTCTACCAAAAAATATTTATCCAAGAAACACCTGTAAATTTCTGAACGTCTACATCAGAAATAGAATCACAGACATCAAGGCTACCGAATTTGGTTTGACATCTTTAAGACAATTCATTTTATTTTTTATGTACCTAATTAAAAGATTGCTTGAAATGAAAATAAAAGCAAACAAGAATATTTATTTCACTAAATGGATTTCTTTTGTTTTATATTTCCATTTATTTATTTGTCTTAGCAAAACACCAGCGAGACAATTAATTAGAGAGTGACGTTGGGGTTTTTCCAAATCTTATAATTTAGAAGATCAGCGAGGGTAAACCTTTGAGGAATGAGCTTCGTAAGTTATCTAAATATAAGCTAATTCGTAATTTTGTAAGCTATACATAGTTTTGTAAAAGACAATTTTTACGGCGGCAGATTTCTTAACAATTATTTTGTTCCCGCGTTCTTTATACAAAATTTCTACATGGAGTTAGATCCTATCTGGAAATGGACAGAACCAGTTGACTGAGAAAAAAATCGTTTAAGTACTTAGTTCCGCCTGCTAAAGCGACACCTATTTTGAAGTAAGTGCGTAATAAATAAAATGAAAGAAAAATACCTTACACGTCTTCTTCTTCTACGCCCTCGCCTTTGTGCCATTATTTGGGTCTGCTTTCCTTGTCCCTTCTTCGTCAATAACTATTAAGCGCCAGCTCTGGTTCCATTTGGCTCCTCCACTATCCTACTGAACAACGCTAGGTCGTCCACGTTCACCGATTCGCACATTTGGATCATTTGACAATCTCTATGAGTTATCAGTATACCTCTTTCTCCTTGCATGGACTTTGTCGAGAGGAAGTCAATGAC
This sequence comes from Mystacides longicornis, assembly GCA_963576905.1. Lineage (NCBI taxonomy): Eukaryota > Metazoa > Arthropoda > Insecta > Trichoptera > Leptoceridae > Mystacides > Mystacides longicornis. The sequence continues at coordinate 4,053,662 of OY756432.1, forward strand.
AATAATAAAAAATAACAAATCGAGCAAATACGCAGCCTTGTCTGACTCTCGAGGTGATCCTAAAAGCTTCAATAGGATCATCTGGCGTTTTGACGCTACATTCGAAGTCTTCATACAGCGACTGCAATATTTATTCAATTTTTTCTCATTCTGCCTCAAGTCGTTCACAATCTTCCAGAAACCGAAGCAAACGGATCATTGTATCATCCGTTAGTGCCTGCAAATCTTCTATTCCGTGTTGGAAAATTACGTGGAGTTTTGTATATCAGAAAGATAGAATGTTTATGTCATCCAGCCTTCTTGGATGACTGAATTTTTGCGAACGATCCACGTCATTGTCATTCTATCCCTTACGACGACATGCTCATTCAAAGCCTTACAATTCCTTCGTTTCCTATTTTAGTGTCATATTAAGTAGACCTAACGATCAATACGGCGAATTTCTCTCAGTCTTGTACGTTCGAAGCGTTTGCTTCACTGAATGGAAACCTAGCCATACTCTTATATTCCGCAGCCTGCTTTCTTTTAGCTTCTCTGCAACCCTCGATCTTTCCTTTCACTATCAGGTGGATCAGCCCATACTCCTCCCCACACACGTTATGTCCCAGATTTAGAATCTTTCGAACCTTTACCTTCTACAAGAGTTCTCGTACTGCTCTGGCTCTATTTAGGATATCTAAATTCGTAACCCAGTCCATCCAAGGTATTTTAATCCTGTCAAGAAAACCTCGACCCAGTTCATTATGTTGACTTTCAGAGTCCAAGTTTCGCAGTGTACTATGTTAAATAATTGATCTGAAATATTTGAAATATTGTGTCAAAAAGCTCCTTATCATTCAGAAAGCTTAAATAAAAATCTCACCATATGATAATATTAAGATATAAAAAAATTAAACGCGACCTTGATTCGTGAAGAAATGTTCCGTACCAATGTGTCGTGTAGACTACTCAGTGAAGAATACCCCTTTCCAACTAAAAGCGTCAGGGCTATAAAACATTTTTCACCGGGCGACAATTCGTTAACATCTAGCATTTTATTGGGTCGTTAAATTCGCCTCCTGTCTGAGTAAAACTGTAATAATAATGTGTAGATAGAAGGTCTCGTGACCTCTCTGTATCCTATTTTCCTGTTTTACTCAAATAACTAAATTCTTCTTAAAACTAACATTATTTTAGTAATTTCTTTTAAAAACTGCCAATGTTTGAAATGTGTTCTCAGTAGAATTTAGGGTGTTTGATATCTTATTACTGTTCTGAATAAAAATAGATGTAACTTTGATTCGCAAAAATAGTTTTAGGTGAAATCTTCTCAAGCCGGTCAATCATTCCGAATGCAACTAATAATAAATGATAACTACACTACAACAAACTAGCTGACCCATCAAACTTCGTTCAACATCTTCGTACGATAATTCTTTCCAAAATATCGGCTTACTTTCTGAAACAACATGGTTAATAAAAATTCGCTAATCAAACAAACAAAAACATAAATTTCTGATGACAGGTGGCTTAACCTCGCAACACGCTAATAAAACTTATCTCAACTCTTTTTATTAAATTTTTGGGTATTAATTTATTAAAAAATACGCTTAAAATAGGTTTGATTATTAAAAAATTATTTCTGAAAGCTTGAAAGAAATTCTATCAAAAATATGCGTAGCAGTATTTTGAAACTCAATGTTTGTAAGGTAAATAAAAATTGTGTTTCTATTGATTTTTTCACAGATGGCGTTGTTGTATCGAAATTCGTTCGATACTAACTTTAATATTAAAATTTATATTATTTTCTATACATTTTTCGATATTTTATTAGTTATTCTGTTATCCGGAGCGGGGAAGAATCCAATATATTCTGCAGATGTCGAGTTATAAGTATTCGAACTTTCTTTTATTCTTAAGATTAAATTATGAGCTCGACTGCTTTCGTAAATCTTGAGACATTTTTAAGTCTCTCGCGAATTGACGAAACCGTTTGACGAAAAATTGACAAACGCTTAAGTTATTCCGAATTCAGTTGAAAGTGGAGCATATAATTATTATTTCTCAACTACCTCTGATTGAACACACCTTTAGTCCATACAAATTTTGATTATTCTCTTGCATTAGATATCTCATTACAGTGATTTATTATGTAAATACTATTTTTGCCTATTGAATATTAAATTGTCTTCTTAATTCAAAGAAAAGTCTGACAATAATGAAAAAGTAAACGATATGATTGAAATGGATTAGTGAATTAAACATAGTATTTAATAATTATTTTTTTTTATTCAATTGTCGTTTAATTTTCACAATGATTTGTAGGTACATCGGCTTCTATTGAGAATGTGCGACATGTTAATAAAATCCCATTTATACAACAAGTTTTTTATGTAAAAAGAAAAAGTTGGTAATTATTGAGAACAAAAGAGCAACCAAATTTAAAGACTGCGACTGCTGTCATGTATTTGGCGCCGCAATATGAATATAATATCAAGTTTTGTTAATGTCTCATCTTTATTGCCTATTGGCTTTGTTGGTGCACAACGTTCTTATTATGTCTAGATTCTTGTGACCATTTTACAGAATCTTACTTAATCCACGTTCGCTCCCTAGGTGGAGCATGTGGTCGCCACAAATCCTCGCCAAGCATCTTTATCCTGGGCTAGATCCAGGGCGTCATTCCAGTCCAAGCCAGCATCGTAAAGGTCTCCACCGTATCAACGTTGGTCGTGAATCTTGGTCTAATCATAACAGCAATTACTATTATTCTAACTTGAAGCTTATGGTAGATATGTTTTTAATTGCCGCTATGCCTTGGTTTCCTGAAAAATTTTCTAGCATCCTATCCGGTCCATCTCCTACGTACACCCCCTAGTCGATCAGATCAATCCCTTGATATCCGCTTCTACGCCATTCATTCACCGTGGTCCTTCCTACACTTCTTCTGCCACCTGGATTTAACGTGACCACAAGATTTGCTTTGATATTTGGACTTGCTCCTATTGTTTATTTAAACCCCTTTTTGGTTTACAAATAACATAATAATTCATTGTGAATAAAGAGTGAATTGAAGTTTCTTAAAAAAACATCCAAGAGTATGGGAAGACGCAAACTCGTCGATATGTCCCATCCATCTCGCAGATGATTAACGTTATTTTTTGTTAAGTTTTAAAAAGAAGTCAATAAAATTAGAAAATAAATAGAAACCAATAAGCAGTAATAATTGAGTAATTCGTTTTGAATAACATAAATATTTTATAAAATGCAAACGAATAAATTAATTATTCCCTAATAATTTTTATTATTTTGTATCTTTTGTATAATATACAAGATTGATAAAAAAACGTGAACTCACAAAACAAGATAATAAATAATGAAAAAACTCTGTGAAGTACGTAAAATTGTGAATATTAATAAAGGCTAATAAAAAAGGGATAAAAAACCCGAAACAAAAGAATACGATCGTTCAAACAAAAGAAGGTTTATAAAGCAAAACAAAAAAAATAAAAGATTTCAGAAAGTTTGTGGACAGAAGACAACAAAGATTGTGGCGATGATAATAATAAAAATCATAACACCCCTAATATATGTCCAATTTGCGTTGTATATTTTATGGACAGTGCCCGCCCTGTTCTTCCTGTGTCCTTTATATTGTGTTTTGTCCCCTTTTCCATTTTATGGACATTCTTCTATTGTTTCGTTCTTCAACTACTGTATTGTTGAGTTTAAAAGTCATCGGGATTTGGACAATTTCATGGTCGAATGTTTTTATTTATTTATTTTTCGGTAAATTCTCTACCCTTTACACATCGGTGTTGTTCCTTTTTTTATTTCGACACGACCTTTTGTACATTGTGTATTGTTTTTACAGTAAGTAGGGTTTGAAAAAGACAATCAAAATTCGTATTTTTTGTGCATTATCTGATTGTCCCAAATATCCTTCATCTTTTGGGAGGTCTTCGTTTTTCTTCTTCTTCTTCTTCATATTTATATGATTGGCGATCATCAGCAAGTAAGTTTGACAATCTCGTGTAATTCCTGTCCTGCGGTGTCGACTCCCAGCTGTCCCTCCACCTCTTTGGTGGTCTGCCCGGGAGCCGTCTTCCATGGGCTTGGCCGTGTAATGCCATGTGAGGGAATCTGTGGGGCTAGTACGAGTTTCATCGAAAGCTTATTGCACGCAAATAAGCGCTTATTAGCGTGCAAATAGTGTTCTTAAATCAAACGATCGAATCGTTCGATCATTTTAGTATGAAAATTATTCGAAACTCTTTCGATGATCGTTTCGATATTCGATCATCGAAAACTTATACTAGGGCTACTGGTTGAGTCCATTCTCCTCACATGTGCATACCAGAACCTCCTTCGTTGCCTTCCCTCTCTCACTATGTCCTCGACCTCGCATATTTACCGTACCCTCGCATTGCTCATCTCTGAGGGTCTTCCCGACTATGCTCCTGAGAGTTTTCATTCGTGAAACTCTCAGCGCATTTTTTGATCGCAGTAGTAGGTATCTGCCCTGAACTCGATCTCGTACGTCATTATGGGTCTGATGAGAAGAAGAACAGCGGTCTCCTCGGCCAACTGTCATTCGGCATCCTTAACACATGTCCTAGCCAAGTCCATCTCCTCCACATAATGGTAGAAGTGATGGGCTCACGCTGGGTGCGCCGTCGTATAACGTCGTTCGTGATGCGGTGGTACCATATTATACCCAAAATATATTCATACGTGAAGGAAAAACTTTGTGAAAATTTATACGAAAATTGCACGGACGGAGGAGTATGAAATTTCGCACACTTATCTATAATATAAATGAAACTCGGGTTAGTGCGAATACTTATAACCCGAGATCGGTTGAACGGATTCTTTCGATGTTTGATTTATTTGATTCTTCTCCGCTCCGGATAACAGAATAACTAATAAAATGTTGAAAAATGAATAAAACATTACATAAAATATGACATTAAAGTTAGTATGGAATGGATGTCCTACGACGCTATCTATGAAAAAAATCTAACAACAAAATTATTGTCTACTGCACCTGCACCGTTTCGGGCGTTTTAGGTAATTTTTTTATTTTAAACATTAAAAAATGTTAATGTGAAGTTATGTATTTGATACTCACACACACTTCGATGTATTTGACATTGACACAGACGCATATTATATTATTATGTTCATCTGTGGTAAAATTGAGAATAGATTAATATTGTTTGACTTTATATATGAATATCGAAAAAAACTTTGTACTTAATATCAACATTTCAAATTTGACGTATCCAATCCATGTCATTATTTTTGAAAGAATATTTTGAAATAGCGCTCACTCAGTCTTTAACAATGAAACCTTAATAATGTTCAAACTTATAATTTAAATAAGTAGTTATGGTCAAATTTCGAGCGCACTGGTCGACCACTAGTTCAAAGCAAAATGTCTAAGTTTTGTTTTAAATAAACAAAAACCCTGTTTCTTTCTGATCGTCAAAGAATCGAGAGAAGTTTATTTGAAAATGTAGGTATGTTTTTTTTTTTATATTTTGTTCCAAAACAAAATAAATACCTCCGCTAAAGTTACCACAGACACAGACATAGACAAACTATTGGAAACTCTAGGGGATAAAACTTTATAGTCTTATTCATAATAATATTGTTTCGAAAATTATTTCCAAGTTTCCTTTCGCCCGAAGAAAAAAAAGAAAGAGTTAGGTACATTTTGTTTGTAGTTTTTTTTTTTTTTCATTATTTTTAAGGGAGGGTGAAATGTAATTTACATATTATTATTCTGTACATTTTCATCCCTTCCACGTTGTTCTATAATATTCATTTTTCATTATATTTTTTTAGGATATAAACATAGCAAATAAACTTGTATGATTTACTTATTGCAAAAAAAGTTTTTTTCTCTCTATCTTTTTCGAACCGAAAAACTTCAACTTTCCTTACAGACATAATACAATCAATATTCTTATACAAGTCAAGTATACGATCTACCTGATGGCGAGTATAAAAACAAAAATTATAAATAAAAATATTAAATATTAAATTTTGTAATTATTGGTAAGTTCGTTGAGATTGGAGAAGTTGAAAGATTTGGGCTCTCTGTGTCGGGCGGATTTTCCGATTCTTAGGGCAAATCTTTTAATGTGACTTCTACAGCCTTTAAAATTTTACAGTGGTAGGCAAAGTCGAGAGCAAAACAAGCTTCAAAGCGATGTTTGGGCCAGATAAGGGCTGAATTAGGGTCAACGGGAGGGTTGGAGAGACATCGTCAGGGACGCGTAGACCAGATTGACATTTAGGTCACGATCTTCAGACGTGAAGAAAACTTGTCTGAATATCGTGACATGCCAATAGGCAATAAAGATGAGACATTAACAAAAATGGATATATTCATATTCTGGCACCAAATACATGACAGCAGTCGCAGTCTTTAAATTTGGTTGCTCTCTTGTTCTCAATAATTTCCAACTTTAATCTCTATATCTCATTTTTTATTTTAATGAATCTATGCTCACTTAAAGTGAACACAAATACACTATTTGACTCTTTCACAGTAAGCTACTTAAAGCTTGTGTCGTGAAAGAGGAAAATTGTCGGCACCTGGGATCGAACCCACGACCTCCGCACGAAAGAGTACGAAAGCCGGCGTTGTAACCGCCAGTCTACCAACCAATTAATAATTAAATATCTAGTTGTTGTGTCGAGTATTCTCGTGATCGGAGACTTAAACATTACCACCTAATAGCGCACAATGTTAACGTAAAGTGATCACACTAAGCCAGCCTTCTAAATAACAATAGAAGTCGGTCGTAAGCTCGTAGTGGTGTGTTCCTTTAAAAAATTTAACATCAGTAATGAATTGTTAGAGTCATTAGCAGTTGTTACTTATTCATGAGAAAACCACTTAGGCGAAGAAAATCTGAGAATATCTAGGTCTAAAAACATTGTGAAAAATGGTGAAAACACGAAAAAAAAACCGAGAAAAGATAAAAATCAATTTTAAAAAATAACAAATGTTTCCATGAACAATTTCAATAATTAAGTAAATGTACCTATAATTTTTTGTCTATTTTCAAACTACGCTTTATTTGTATTTATGCGCAAATGTGTTAATGTGTGTTGTCAGTAAATCAAACCTAGGAAACGTGTTGTGGAAGAGACACGAAAGGAAGAAGAAGAAGAAGAAAAAAACAAAATGATCCGAGTAAGTGGCGAAAGACATTAATGCGAAAATGTTAGGAAATTAATTTTATTTATGGACGGATAGTGGGCGGCCATTTTGTCGAGGAGATTTTTTTTCTCGACAAAATGGCGAATGTAAACACTTTCTTTTAGGGCCATTTATAACCGTCGAGTTGTGACAATAATAATTATTATTAATATAAATTGTCTTATATACTCAGGTACCTAAGTAAGTAAACATTTTTTCGAAATATACGTACTTACCTAGCTAGAGTTTTTTATTTCTCTCTTTATTTAGAATACTGAACTAGTTGAAGGTTTTAAATGAATAAATAGTATCAACTAGTATCAAGAATCCCTATTTTCAGTAGTCATCGCATCACGCATGAACAGCTGGACTAATTTCGCTTCTTTTTTTTGTTGTATTTGCTTTTGTCAAGAAAAGGTTTTTATGAAAGAAAGAAAAATATAAAATCGCACGGAACATTAGAAAATTTAAGAAAACTAAGTAGGTGGGTAACCTTCTTAGTGCTTTTTTACAATAAAATTGAAATTAAATTTGCGTTTGACAGAAATTGACAATTGGTTAATGTTAGTGCAGGTAGTATTTACATAATAGATGGAAAATATATTTTTTAAAACAGATACCTACGTACATCAGTCCGAATTACTTTGTTTAATACGCACCTAATAATCAATTTATTATCTAAAGAGATAAAAGAAAGTCGGGTTAGTCCGAACACTTATAACTCTAGATTGGCTGAACAGATTTTTTATAATTTTTGGTTTATTGGATTCTTTTCCGCTCCGGATAACAGAACTAATAAAAAATCGAAAAAATAGATAAACACAAATATTATTTACCTGACAACCATTTACATTAAAAACATTGGCACGCAGATTTTTTATGGGTTTTTTTTTCAAGCTTTTCTTCCAATTTGTTAAGATTGAAGCGCATTTTTATAAATTACAACGCGAAAAAACCTTATTTTGAAATAAAATTGTCGCTTGACACAAACTGTCAGTTGTTTGAAAGTTGGTGCGATTGACAAAATTCGGATGGAAAATAATAATTATGTGACTTAAAACAGATGCATCGGTCGGAATGAAATTGTTTAACAGTCATTTTTATCATTCTTTTAAATTATTTTCCAATATTCATAGCTAGGACCATTCATAGGACAACGTGTTCGATAAACTTAAATCCAAAATTTCCTCATCTTCATTATCATATTTTTTTTAAGCCTTCGCTCTTTTGCGAGTGTTATACCATTATCACATGCTATATTTTTTTATTTTTAACCTTTATTCGTAAGTACCTAAGTTATTTTTGAAAAAAATGTGAATGAATATTTTAATAATAGCAATATCTATATAATGTGCAGATAGATTCATGAACTGAAGGCAGATTTTTTTTTTAGTGTACTTTTTAATTTCTTGGAAGAAACATTGAAGATGATTTCCCAGGGGGCGAAAGTTTCCCGGCAAAGAGACGCTTTGTTAATATTATGTCTGAATCTGTCTAACGGCATATTTTTATTGTAATTTTAAATTCCATTATTTTTATTTAAAATTAGAAAAGAAAAATATAAAATTTGAAATTTTGTTGAAATTCTCAAAATCCTTAGGTACCTACACAATAAGGTAAAATACCTTATAGTGGATATTGATTATATCTTTATTTATTTATTTTTATTTTACGGCAACGACTAAATATAATGAATAATTAACTAAGAAACAATTAATAAATCATCATAAAACATATATCTTTACTTGCTGACCCGCCCGTCGAACTTCGACTCAACATAGAATGAAAAAAAAATTGTCTTATTATATGAATATACCTATCATTTTATGACATAAAAACTGTATAGGTATATAAAAACGGTATATAACTTTTAATTTTATTGTAGGTATTATGAAATAGTTATGGTTGATTCGGATACGGGATAAAGTTCGACGGGCCATAACTTTGTAGTAAAAAAAAATCCTCTATAGTTGCATTACTTAAAAAAAAATCCAAGAGATGGCGATGTGGTAGAAAATAAGTAACATGTGAATCGTGTTACGTTATTGCATAATATGTTGTTGGATGAATATACTCCATTAAACCAAAATTTTACCGAATTATTATGGTATATTATGAGATTTAGCAATCATTTCGGTCATTACGAACAGAAGATGGACAGGTCTGGGACATGCGTTCAGGATGCCGAATGACAATGGGGCAAGAATTTGTCTTTCAGCTGGCTATCTGAAACAGTTCCTTTGCATCATTACTAACCTCATCTTTCCATCTTAATCCTGAGATCCCAAAGATTAGGAAGACAGTAGCCTTAGTATAAGTTTCGATATTCGATCATCGAAAGAGTTTAGAAAATTTTCCATACAAAAATGATCGAACCAGTGGCGGATTTACCAGCAGGCTGAGTAGGCTTGAGCCTAGGGCGGCGGATTTTAGGGGGCGGCAAATTTTCCCCAAAAAAATTTATTATCTTACAGAAATAAAAAATAAATTAATACCTAAATTTATAAGATTTCACCACTTAACTAAACCTGTCAAAGTGAGGAATTTGACGTTTGTCAATCTGCTAATACTTTTTTATTTGGAGCGTGGCGCGGGAACGAATGGGATAACCATCCGTTAAGAATGCCTGGACGAAATAAAAAGGGAGCGCGGGGCGCGATCGGGTCGCCAAATGATGCCGAACGTTACGCTACGTGTGACAACATTGAGTTCGGGTGCAAGAGGGAAAGATATAGTCAGCGGCGATACAAATTTAACTCCTAGTTTTCATTTCTAACTAAAATAGGAGAGTTGTCAACATCGACCCTAATGCGGTGTTCAGACGAGGCGAATATCGCCAGGACACTAAAATATCGCCAGCCAATTGAACCGTGTGAACAGATTGTCGATAAAAATGGTTGAAAGCGATATCGCATCAAGTTGAACGCCTTTCAACTTTTGTATCTGGTGGAACGATGCACGCATGCGCAGATATGCGCGGCGTCCGTATGTTCTGTTTCTTGACAGTTGACAGCACTGCTCTAAATTTATTTCTCCTTAGAATCCAATTCCGCACCCAATATCTGCGTTTTTTTTTATTTTTCCTCAATTAGGAGTCTACTTATATCGTCTAAAACAATATTTTCAACTAACCCCAATTTTACCTTGACGTCCGCCATTTTTTAAAACTATCAGCGCACCTGACAGATTGAATGTATGTCGGTGGGCAACCGAGCGATATTTTTTTATGCAAGCGAAATCGTCTGGCCTTATATCGCCCCGTGTGAACGCCGCATAACGGAAAAAGCAAATTTGTTGGAAAAAATGTAGGTATCCTAATGATTTAGAAACTTTGCTAGTTCAGGAATGCGTACAATTTCAAGGCCACCTTTCTTCCGAAAGAATTTTATTAAAATCAGATTTTGGATCATTAAAAAGTCTATCATCGTTTCTGCGAAATCAGAATTTGGAGAACCTTTATCCAAACTTGGATATAGCAGTTCGCATGGCTCTGTGTACACCAGCGACAAATTGTTCGGGTGAGAGAAGCTTTTCTTACTTAAAGCGGGTGAAAAACTACGATCAACATTATGTCAACAGAAGCTAAATGCCTTAGCTCTTTTGTGCATAGAGTCAGAACTAATGAACAACATTTCGTACGACGATATAACTGACGATTTTGCGGATATAAAATCGCGCAAAAAGGTCGTATCTTGTAAAATTTCATAAATAATATCAGTATCTTCACTTGCATATACTAGAAATTGATTTCATGGATTACGTTATTTAGAAGCTCAGAAAATTTACTAAACTGGTTTAGAATAAATATTATTAGTTCTTAATTTTTCATAATATATATAATTAAAAAAACAGAGAATCATATTTTATCGATCGAACGATTCGATCGTTTGATTTTAGAACACTATTTGCACGTTTATAAGCGCTTATAATAAGCTTGCAATAAGCTTTCGATGAAACTCGTACTTGCTTGTGAGAGTTAGGGCCTGTAGCTACGCTAGTGTACACATCTGTACCACGGCGGTAATATAACCAATGCAACGTTGCATTGGTTACGCAACCGCTCGGATTCAGATGTGTACAACTCCTTACACCTCAGCTATGAGACAATGTTCGAGAACAACTATATACTTCCTAGCGCAAACTAATTAATTAGTTACCTAAAACAACTGAGAGAAGCAAATAAAAGCAACGAATACGAACAGAAAACTCATCATTCACCTCGACGTTATGAATAGCGAAGAATAGGTGCTATTAACTGAGAATGTCCCAGAACCTACTATTGTTGATCAAATCTCAGAATACATACATAATAATGAAGTGAACCAAACTTAGAAAGTAGGTACTTACCCACCTTGTTTCCACGTCATAACACAAAGGGGTGAAATTTGTGGTCTTATTTGTTCTCTACTATCTTCTTTCATACAAAAACACTCTCTCCAGGGAGTACAAATCAAAAACCGGGGAAAAAATCATTTCCTGATAGAAAGAAAATCCACGTATTGTCATAGATTATTTCTACGAAAATCCGGTTTTTCTCCAAAATTATGTAGAGTTAAAAAACGTCTTAACTTTATAACAAGAGATAAAAATATTTTACAATATTTTACCGACCTCGGTATTCTAGTGGTATTTATATGTATTTATCCTAGGGAGAATTTTAGATCACGAGGTCCCGGGTGCCAAGTTTTTTCACGTCTAACCGGGATTAGCCTGTGTCAGATTAGACGAGACCGGTTGAATGGTAAAAATTGCCTCAGCATAAGTTCTGCCGACTATACTGACACCTTTGCATGAATAGAAAACTATTAATCTATTTATTTTACTAACAATTTAAAAGTATTTTTGGAGTAATTATGTAAAAAAAAATGGCGTTCCACAGGGATGTATTATGGAACCTTTCCTAATCGTTTTCTTCATTCGTATCTGAACAAATTGGAAAAGGTGAACAAATTTGAATCAAGCCCATAAGCCCCTGATTTTTGCCATCAACCCTCATGCAGTTCTATGGAGAGTATGAATATTTAGAAGACCGTGGAATGGATTTTAGCGTTGAAACAATGATGAAAGTTAACATGTTGTATTATATGACTGATAGGAATGGTGTTACAAACGTGCTCAATTGAGAATGAAACGGTCCAATAAATATGTGGTCCTCAAGGGTGGTCTTATTTTAGAAATAAAGAAAATAGGAGAGTTTGTGTGAGATGTTATATTATGATAGCGGAAGAAGTGAAAGCAGTAAAGGTATATATGGATAAGAAGTCCGTCTCTCTACCTATCTCTTAAGGGATGCACAGTGATATACGTCTCTAACCTCTCGATGCATCAGATTTTTTCTCTTTTTATTCAGTTTTGAAAAGATTTTTGGCATGCACAAAATATTGTATCATCTGATGAACTCTCTATGAATTGATATAGGATTTTTTAATAATCCTTTGTGGAAAATAAGTAGAAGATATAACTTCCCTGTTTACCTTCTTACAAGCCTTCTCAAACTAGCTTGGCTTAAGTCCAGTATCCATTATATAACCTTATTATTTTTCAAACATTTTATACCCTACAAATTCTTTCTTTTCCTACAAATTCTCGGCTAACCTGCTTCCTGCCAAAATGGCTTTGAAACATTTAATATCTATCTACCTATTACTTACGTTTTTTTAATTGTCATAGGTATGTGTTTTTTTTTATTAGTTGAAGTCGGTATTGGTTATCGATAAAATCATCCAATTACAGAAAGTGTTATGAATTAAATGTGGGTATTAGATGGTACCGTGCCGGTATTGCCGTGAGGTTGCCGGCGAAGAATAGCACCTCTGCTCTTTTTGCTGATTTTTCGAGCATCCTGTAAGAGGCAGGAAATCGAAAAATCTGATCGGGACCGTGAGGTTGACCGCTTCACGTCCTTAAATCCCAACTGGTCAGAAAAGGCAAAATGAGCCTCGGACGCCTTCAAGCGCAATGGAGAGCTCTTGATGCCTCCCTATGCTCCCGAGTGGGGCTTAGGCCCCCGCATTGCTGGTTGGTTTGGGGGTAGTTCGCGGCGGGCTTGATTTGTCCGGGGCCAGCTTTTTGGTTTGATTGCTTCGATCGAGCTAGGAGGTCGGTTTCGTGCGGGTCGGGTTTGCTACGGATTGTTCTCCACCGGGCTGGCTTGCGGTATGCGGGGTGCCTTAAAGGGAGAATGAATGAATGAATTAGATGGAACCAACGCATCACGAACTACACTATACGGCGGAGTATCTGGCGCGAACTCATCACTTCTACCATTGTGCTCTTTCCTGGGACTTGTGTTAAGGATGCCGAATGACAGTTGGTAGACGAAAACGTTGTTCTTCCTCCCGTCAGGGTTCGAATGCAATAAAGACCCTCCCACAACGTGATCCGTTTCTTCGAAGCAGAGCTGAGAGATTTGGTCATGATTTGAAGAACCTTGAAACCACCTTCCTGGTCCTTGAACGTGTTATCGCCACGAGTAAAACACCTTGAAACATCACAAACAACCGACCCTATTCAATATGGGACGGGGTAGATTTTTCAAGTAAAATACGTAAAAATAAATTAAACTTATCCATTTTATGGAGTCCAGCTCAGTTTCTAAAAGAATCTACTTCAACGAACTTAATATTGGGAGTGACAAGTTAAGTCCTGCTACGACAATAGTATTGTGATCTGCGCTGTGCATCCCTCATTGCATTCTACATGGCCACAACTGAAATTTAGTATTGGTGATTCGAAAAATTCTGTATTATTATTGAATGAATCCAATATGAAAATTTGTATCATCCATCCCAAGGTGTAGGTTTATGTTCTCATACCCCTATAGCGCCAGAGGTCTTACCTGCATTCAAATCGCGATTCCGATCCAAATCCAATCTCAATAACCATGTAATTGTGAAATTTAGTCGGACATTGGTTGCTAAGCATGAAAATAGTTGAATTTTGAATCCAGTATTGCTTAGCGAAAAAATGCTTACTATTTGTGATCAAGAGGACTCGAATTCAAATCCCGGTCAGGTTTGGTTTTTCACTTGAAATTTCTACTCGGGGTTGGAAATTGAACGGGACCGGTTGACTGGTAGAGAATGCTTCAGACTACACTCACACCTATGTAATGAAATGTTTATTACGAGTGTTTTACATGTTCTTAGTATCAATCTGTACCTAATATGTGGTTCTAAACGACCTTGAAGTAAGTATATTAATTGAACCAAAACATGATTGAGCCTTAGTAAAATAGGTCTTAAAACCCCAACAGGCTTCTTAACGGGTCACTGTAGACTTAGGGCACACCGGAGGAAGATGATGAGACTTGAAGGTGATGGAACCTGTAGATTCTACGAAGAAGGGGTGGAAACCACAAGCCACAAGCAGTAGTTTATGCGAGAGCAAGAAGTTTTGGTAAACACAGGATAGAGGTGGAGGACCTCGCCGTCTTGGATCCTCTCCTAATGCTGGACTTCCTGAAGCTTCTGGGATTAGTGGGGAAGCTCAATAGAGGAAGATCAATAGATCACTACAGGTCGGAGCGCAAAACACCCCCAGAAAAAAAGTCTATTAAAAATCAAAAGTTTTTTCGATAAGTAACGGTGCTGGATTTCCCGTGCGATTTATTTGTTCGCTTCATGGTGGGAGAATGTGGATTATAAAATGCGGAATGCATCGTCTCCAGAGCGGATAGTGACTACTGCTTAAGTAGAAATGCGCTTAAATTTTTAAATTTAGCAGACAAATATACGACTTTCCTGCTAACAGCAGTCTGGAAGCGAATAGCGCTTCCCTACATATAACCTTAGTGCTTTGTGGTCTTCTAACTCAAGCTAGGTACCTACCGAGTGTAATCTAAGTTTTATCGGCAATAAGCTCTATTGTCAGCACTTTGTTACCTAACTTTTCTATGTTTTAGCTTGATTTACCTTATCCAGCGAGGCATACCTAATCGAATTTTTTCATAACAAATTTTTATTCAAAACTAGCTTTCCCGACAGACGTTGTCCTGTGGGGCTAGTACGAATTTTATCGAAAGCTTGCTTAAAGGCGTGCAAATCAAACGATCGGATCGTTCGATCATTTTTGTATGGAAAATTTTCGAAACTCTTTCGATGATCGTTTCGATATTCGATCATCGAAAACTTATGCTAGGGTACTATAGTCCTTACTATGAATATTGATTTAAAATTTGTAATTTATACAAAAATACGTTTAAAATAATGTTAAAAAAAAATCTGAAAGCTTGAAAGAAATTCTATCAAAAATCTGCGTTCCAATGCTTTGAAACTCAATGGTTGCCAATTAGGTAAATAAAAATCGTGTTCTTATGGAATTTTTCATAATGTAGTAAAAATTATGAAGTAGATATCTATTTTGTTATCCAGAGCGGAGAAGAATCAAATAAACCAATTAGGTATCATAAAAATCTGTTTAGCCGATCTCGAGTTATAAGTGTTCGATCTATAACCCGACTTACTTTTGTATTGGAGATAATAAAATATTATTTTGTAACACATTACACTGAGTGTCTCAAGGGGTAGAGAGACATGTTTATTTTTCGGAAAAAAAAATAATTTGTACAGTGAACAAAATCCACTCTTTGACTCTTTCACATAAAAGTTGGAAATTTTTTAGAATAAGAGAGCAACCAAATTTAAAGGCTGCAACTGCTGTCATGTATTTGGCGCCAGTATAATATAATATGAATAATATCAATTTTTGTTAATACTTCATCTTTACGGCCCTTTTTCATCTACAGTTCACGTCATGTTCACGATCGCGGCCATTTTATTTGATTTGACTCCTGGACTCTCTCTTCTTTCTTAAAGATGGAATTGATGTACCTACCTATTCGGTCTTCTTCATTTTCATTCAGCCACGCCATCTTAAGCCTTTCCTTTTAACCTTAAAAAATATATATATAAATTACATTGTCTTGATAAGTATTCTATATTTTTTAATCAAATTTCACCACTGTTTCAAATGCTAGCGTAAAAAGACCTATGATGGTACTTACGAGAGATTTTTTTAGTTACTTAAGTGTGGTTTTGATTTATTTACATACCTACCCACTTCCTTGCCACATACCAAAGAACAAGAAGAATAATAATTATAGATGCTATATTGACCGCTTACTTGCTTAAAAATCTAATGAATTAACCCCGAAAAGTAATCGGTACTTACCTAGAGAATGAATAAAGCCAAGAATTTGCTTTAGAATAGGTGCCTAACTTCTCCACATCAATTAGAAAATTTTCTACGGGCTCCCATGCCTACTCGCCAGTTAAAAGTTTGTCAAGAGTTTTTATTGTCTTCGCCAACCTATAGACAACCTTTCTCAAACCTCTTGCTGTGCTTGAGTTTGTTAATTTAGTATTCAGATAGTTGCACCCAAAGGCGTCGCCAAGGAGGGGTTTGTCTACACTAAACTTAAAAATGTAGACAATTCGTATTTTTCTCATCCTCCATATAGAAAATAGCCTATGAATAGGTCAAATTGCCCCCCCCCCCCCCCCCCTAGGCCCCGGGCTGGCGACGACCTTGGTTGCACCTACATATGATTACACTCTGTATAAAAAAGTGGCCACTTCACTAGTAGATGTCAAAGCTGATAATATAAATATACTTGGTAGATGTTTGGCACCTGCGATCGAGCCCGCACACGAACGATTCGTCAGGCTACCAACCACTAATTATTATAGAATTATGAAAAATTGACAATAATAATTAATATAAATCTGAAAAAAGAAATACGGTAATGTTACAAAAAAAAACAATGCATACCGGATTTAAAAACAAAATTCTTGTATTGTAAAGACATCTGTTGAAACTCGCTCGAAACGTTTTGAAATGGAAAAAGACAACTATGAACTGCGTGAACTGTATTGTTTTCTTGATAATTCGATAGAGCATTTTTGTCGCATCCTAGTTTACAGGAATTATTTTTACGTAATTTTGACAATTTCGTCTTAAAATATCCAGTTAGAAATAAAATTAAAATTTGTTTTATATTGTTCATGTTAAAATTATTCGATAGAATGAGCTTTTTAACGAAAAGCAAAATATTTTGTTCAAAGGTATTCAACAATATTAACTACAGTTCTGTGTTCTGTTGGTCAAATGGATCATGTTCAATTTGAAGGTAGGTAAGTATTTTGTTTTATATTTAGCCAGATAACAAATCCTATAGTTTAAGATTTATTTATTTGTTTGTTTACAAAGATTTATTTACAAATATGTGAGGTTAGTCCCTTCCGTTATCAAAGATATCCATTTTATCTTCCATAATCTTTCTGAGATTCAGTTCGGCTTCATGTATGTAAATATAATTATCACATATCATTTATATCGAATCCCAGAACACTGATTGAATGAATAATGCCGCCAACCCAACCCATCCCCTCGGAGCAATCAAACACACATTTATATGTTCTGGTGCGTGAGTTCTATTGTTTGAAAATAATATATCCACTTAAGCTTTCTCCCATATAGGTACCGTATCAGTAGTTGTCAATTTTGTGTAGGTAGACAAAACAGCTTACAACCACCCTGGCAACGAGAGATTGATATAACAAATCATGCTGTATAAAACTAACGCCCCGGTCGTATAGAAAAGTGAACTAATACAGGAAAGGGGTTTTACAAAATATTTTTAGGTACCTATTAATATTAATTTATTTCATTAACATTTTTTTTTAATTTACATATAAACACATATTTTTATTAACATTTTTTTACGTGACAATCAAAACCTTCAAGTTTTTTTTTATTTCAAACCCTTTTTTTTTATTTTAGGTTCCATTCAAAATTTTTTGGGTAATTTCTAAGATATTTCAATAATACCTATACTATTTTCACAACACAAACATATATGGAGTTAATTTAAAAAATGTACATCTATAATATTTTCATTATAAAGTCGTAAACAAATAAATTTCATTAAATTTTAAATTACGTATATACAATATACAAAATTTACAAATCGACTTTTTTCAGTTAGTACTAAATGCATCTTTGACATAGACAACCATGATAATTACAAAATAATCTAAAATATAATAAGAAAAATATCAAATTAACTTAAAAAATGCAGTAAAAATAAATTATTGTGATATTTATTTAAAAGGTCATTAAAAGTAATCAAGAGATTGATAATTGATGCCTTTCTGTGATCTTTAAAAGATGAGCGTTACAGAAACAAGCGTAATCAATGTGATAAGAGTATCGTCAGGATATGCTCTGAAGAAAGATCATAATGTCAAAGCTATGGTTTGGTCATAGATGATAACATTTGACTGCCGAGCTTGGAAAAAATTGGCAGGTGACAATTGCTTACAGAAGTTTGGTACTGAAGATGACACTGACAATATTTGAGTAGCGAACGTCGTGTATCTTAATACAAAAGTCTTAAATGCATTGGTCTATTAGACGATGAATGCTGAGCTTTAAAATTTTCGAGGATGGGCAAAAATCAGAAGGGCTGAAGATAAAATAGCTAAAAACAAAAGGAAAATAAATATTTTTAATATAATATTAAATATTTTTACTGCTTATATAAAAAAAGGAATACGTAACGTGTCAGTCTTTTAAAACAGAAAAATAAAATACTCGTAGGATTTTAAAATAATAATTATTACAAGATAGTTTTATAGTTAGTAGGTAGGTACTTATTTTCGTTCCATTTTGTGAGGGTTTCGTTGAAAAAAATATACAGTATAATCATAGAATCAAAATATTTGTTACTATTATATAATTAATTGAACGAGGTTAAGAAATATAATATCTCACAATAATATTGTAAGGGTTTTGTTTTAAAGACAAATCAAACAAATTTAAGGGATTATTAAAAAAAAAATCAAAATTACTCTTTTTAAAAAAACTTCTAGAAACAAACATGTTTTATTTGTCATCTCGCTTACATCAATTATTATTTAAAACAAGATGGAAATGGAAGAGACAGGAAATCGTTGGAAAAAATATGGCCCCGCCTCATTATATTCACTATAGAGTGACAACTTAGCAAAAGTAATGATAACTTACTTACTAATTGAATTTGTGATGACTTTTTACAAACATAGTCACTTATTTTACTTCATCTTTTCATAATCAAAAAATGTGATATTATATTTTGAAATTTTTGTTATGATTGGTTGATTCTCTTTTTTTTTAACAAAATACTAACAATAATTTGATTTTAATACATAATTACATAGCACAAAACAATTTTACATTGTTATATTATGAGTATTTTAATCAGGATTCTAAGATAATAATATTTCTATTTACAAACCTTTCTAACACATATTATTTACATAAAAATAATTTGTACACATTATAAAAATATCAACAGTGACTCTCAAAATAATAGTGAGTAGGTATATTTATTTATAAAGGTTAATTTTGTTTACAAATATATATTTTTAAGAGTTTTTTTTTTAATTTTATTTACAATCATGGACGAGGGTTAAAAATATATTTGTATACACCATTAAAGTAGTAAAATATAATCATATATTATTTTAAATAAAATACTGTATAGTACTCAACATTTTTTTTCACTGGTAATATTGCACTTAAAGAATGGTATTAAAAAAATCTCCCCAGTTTGAGAAGGGCGAAAGAAGTGGAGAAACACTGCATAAAATCTACAATCATAATTAAAATATATGAAAATTAATCACTTAAAAACTTTGTACAAAACCGAGAAAGTGAGTGATCGTTATAATAATAATTGAGAAAATGTTGACTTTGATGAGTATCATAAAACGAAGAATACTGTATTTTCTCCGAAGAATATACAACCGAAAATCTCTTAATAAATCTAAATCATAGTAAAAAAAATATTTACAATTAATTTATGTAAAAAATAACAACAATCTAAAAAATATATTCAAAAAAAATCTTATTTCTAACATGACTAGTGTTTCAAAATAAATAACTAAATAAAAATACTAAAATTGAAAAATAAACGGAAGGTTTATGTGATGAGTTCGTTGTTCTAACGAAAAATTCATAATAATATTTAAAAAAAAAAGTATTTAAATCAAAACTATTTACAAAAATTTAAAATTATGTGATTATTTTACAAGAAAATTTCATACTTTGCACCATCAATTCAATGCTTTTTAATGTAGTATTTACTATCAACAAACTATCCTATTAAATATATATTGCTAATACTGGCCATCTCCCCTTCAAATTTACAAATTCATCTTAATATTCTTCTTCCGAATATCTCTATATCTCTAAATAATTCTGTTGTGTACTTATTTTCATATATTATCATTGCGTATATACAAACACATATATATATATATAGCAAACTAAACATTTGATATTAATCATTGACGAAGCTTGCAATCATAAATGTAGTAATGTTAGTTACAAATTTTTCCAATTAATCAAATATATTTTTAATAAATTTCTAAAATGATTTTCATAGTAAAATGTCAGTTAAAGAAATCCATCAGAGAGATGGTTATTAATTCAAGACAATTTGCACAAAACATTACATTTGTGTTAATTTGTTGTTTGTACATACAAGTAAGTATAAAAAAAATTGCAAATCGTACAACCAATCGACACACTACTTAGCGAAACTTAAGTTAACAATATGGCACATAGAGAATTCCATGTCTTTGGGAGTATCTTTGATAATAATAATATTATACACTAAAATTTAGAATGGACGTCAATTTAATTTAAAAACGGAAGATCACAATCGCTTTCGTCTTGTGAACCATCGTAACTCGAAGGTGGCGTATCTAACTGTGGTAGTCCCAGGTCCAAATATTCCTGATTGGCTGTGATCGTCAATATCCTGTCCAAGTCTTGGACGAGTTCTGTGAATGAGGGACGGTCGGAGGATTGGAAAGACCAACAATCTCTCATCAACATGTATCTGTAAATTTTAATTAAAGTCTTTTTTTAATATTCCGAATAAGATAAATATCATAAAAATCATTCATGGTAGCAGGATTGTGTTGTGCAGTGTGCACTAGCTTTTATGGAGTGGGACAATATTGTTTCTCATAACAGATCTAAGTGCACTACCTACCCTGCTACTAAAGTAGTATTTTTTTACTGGAACAGTTCCAATAATAAAACAATTCTAACTCCCTATCTCTTTCGCACTTATTATGCTTATGACAGGTAAAAAGAGGTAGCCATGTTTATCATAAGATGACTGCATCGAGTAATTTCTATGAAAGAATCGAGGTGAAAGTATAAAACAAAAGTTTAGATAGCATTATTTTTGTAATATTCCTGAGATAAAAGTCAGGAGCTATTGTTTAAATAATTATAAAGCCCATCTTATGCCTAATCACATGGAAACTATGAAAAGATAAAAGGTACAATACCGAACACTTTCTTAGAAAAAATCATTAGTAGATATTTTTAAATTATGTATAACAATAGGTTTATTCATGTAAAAAGAATGATTTTTATTGGTCGAACTGCCTCGCAAAATAAATACTACTATAGGCATTTTTTGATGTTCAAAAATTTTTTTTTAATATTACATTCCTTTAAAACTAACTTATTCTCATAATATATTCTTACCACATCCCTTTTAAATACATAATTAATGACACATGAAAATATTTAACTTGAACTTACACTTCTAAAGAACAGCATGGCGGCTTTTCCATCCTGTGGCCAGCGCTGAGATGCTGGTACATGTACTGTCCAGGAACTGTGGGATATGGGGATCCTCCCAGGGTCATTATTTCCCATAGAAGAACACCAAATGACCAACTAAAAATATCACCAGAAATGAGAATAAACTATATCTTTCAATAATTGCTACAAGATATTTCACAATTTCAAAATGCTTACACATCCGTTTGTGTCGTAAAGACTTTATGGTAAAGTGATTCTGGAGCCATCCATCGTACCGGTAATCTTCCTTCAGTCTTTTTTCGGTAATAATCGTGAGACTGGACGTCTTTTGCTAAACCAAAGTCGGCTATCTTCAACACAAAGTCGTCAGATACAAGAACATTTCTTGCTGCTAAATCTCTATGTATGCACTGGAAAAATATAAAAATTTCACATATAAAACCAACACTGTTATGGAGAAAACTTTCTAGCTGCCAAATTTCATTACTAACTGCTAAGAGTAGATGGCGTTAGTATATTTACTATATCCATTTTAAGCCCATAGGTTTAAATATAATAATTTGTTCTTACCCTTCTCGAAGCCAGGTATTCCATTCCTCTTGCAACCTGATAAGAAAATGACACAAGGTCTTTTTGGGTCAAAGCTTTTCGTTCTTTCAAATTATCATTTTCACTGCCGATAACTGGTTCATAGCTACAATAGAAAATACAAATTAAATTCATTAAAGTTTTCAACTGTTTATTCTTAATGGGAGATGTTTTTGTCATAAATATTTGTTTAAAATTATTATAATCTTACCCATTTCCAGTGCGATGACTCCTCAGAAACTCTCTCAGATTTCCGTACGGAGCATACTCCACAATTACATACAAAGGACCATCTTGAGTGCAGCATCCCAATAAATTGATAATGTTGATGTGTTTCCCAATCATCTTCATCATCTCCATTTCGGACACTAAAGCCATCATCTCAGCATCAGTGTGACCCTCTAAAAATCAAAAAGACATTATCGCAACTATAGTGCAACAAAAGGGATATCGACTCTCTATGTAGGGCTACAATATTTACTTATACCAGGCAACCTTTAGGTGACTTATAGCCTACATGGAGGTCTCTATATGGTCGGACTCTTATATCCCTAGCTCTGGCAATGAACGATGCACTTGTCACCTCTGTAGAGAATATGAAAGTGGTGGATACTGCTTGAATCTGAAGATATAACCTGATGTGGAGGATATATCCTGAACGTCCGATACATCAGTGGTCAATGCGGAACATTGGGTCACATTACCAAAAGCGATTGTTGCAACCGAGAGATAGTAGTTGTGTTAAGACATATTTTTCAGGAGCAACAAAAAGACGATCGAGGAGACTTTTTAGTTAAGAGAGAAAAGTTATTAACAAACCTTTTAACATTTTAACTGCGACAATTGAATTGACTCCTTGCTTGAAAATTCCAATAGCTTCAGCCTTGACAACTTTGCCAAACTCTCCTTCTCCAAGTACTTTTCCTATAGCCAGCTGGTTTCTCGGTACTTCCCAGTCGATATCCATCGGCAGCTCATATTCAGAAATAGGATTTGCGTCTGATGGATCTTTGATTTGAGAGAGCTTTTGTTTTTCTATTTTCACAATAGGCATAAGCTATAAACAAAAAAAAAACATTAAATTCTCAACAATATAAATAACCTTAAAAATCAATGATTAATTTAAGTAATTACCAGTCCATCAGTTATTGTTGAATCATTATTTTCGAGGTTCTGTTTTTCGACAGTTACTCTCTTTGTCCAATGTGTGACGACAACTGCTCTAGCTGTTTCAATAGCCAAATGCTTCTTCATCTTTTCCCTTCTGAGTTTCTTCATGATGAAAATAACAATCATCATGGCTACAAAGAACATGACGAACAGTACCACAACTATAGATGTTAACACTCTGAACGATGGCTGTTTCATTACAGTAGGTTGTTCGGGATAAGCTGTTTTGAATTAAATGGAAGAAATTAGATTTTTTTTAAATTATTAAAAAAACAAATTAATTTGATATTTTATCATTTATATAATTTATTTAATAAACTTACATTCCATGACGGTTAGATAAGCTTTGGCCGAAGTCGTGCCTAAAGCGTTCCCAGCAACACACACATACCACCCTTCATCTTCCATTGTCACATTCGTCACTTCCAGAACTGACGGATTACTGTTAGTTTTGTTCGTGGACTAAAATATAAATAAATAGACAAAATTAATTATTTTATAAAAATAAAATATTCAAGACTCGACTAGAGCCATCTATGTAACAATTTTGAAACTAAGCAGATTATATTTAAACTATTCTCAACAGACGGCGGTGTTCACTATCTGACATACAATTTTTTATAATTATTATAAAACTGTATTATTTTAGTGTAAAACTATGTACACAGACAGCTTTTTTTTTGTTGAAGCACTTGTTTTTTTTTTATTTTAAATACTGCTTAGGATAAAATTACATTGAAGTTTATTCATTTTATAAGGATTTAGTTAACATTTTCATAATATAGATGTTTTAGTCACAATTATGTATACAAAGAATATGTACCTGATTTTTATAGTTATAAATGCATGCAGATTAATAAATTTTCTTAGGTTATGTTAGTGACAGAAGAACCGCTCCATAATATACCTGCACCACAGTTTCGGGGTAACCAGCGCGCGACTTCATCCATTCAATGTGAGGATGCAAATCTGAGAGGATCTCACACATAAAGGTGGCATTTTCACCAATGACTCTTGTAGCATTCAATGGGGCTTGAGTGAACACTGGCTTATGATGTAATCGTTCTATAAAATATCAATTAAAATAGGTTTCAAACATATAACAGATTAAGAACATTGACTTTTAAGTACCACATACTACGATATACGGCATTTGAATTTTAAAAAATCAAAATATTATGA
Organism: Mystacides longicornis; assembly: GCA_963576905.1. NCBI lineage: Eukaryota > Metazoa > Arthropoda > Insecta > Trichoptera > Leptoceridae > Mystacides > Mystacides longicornis. The sequence goes on from OY756432.1 coordinate 4,078,407, forward strand.
AACATTTTTGTTTGAGAGGAACAAAAATGAAGAAAAAGTATTGACTGCATCAGAAAGTCATCACAGATAATCTAAATTTCAAATCATGACTATGCTAGGCAAGAACTCTTTTGTTGTGAATACGACGAAGTCAATTCAATTGAATGGTTTCATTATCTTTCTTCTGTCTCTTTCCATATCATCGATTTGAATGATTTTTCAAAGAGAGACAGCAATAAAACAATTAAATTATTAGTATAATCGAAATACTTTTTTTAAATGTATCTAAATTTAATACACCAGGAAGAGTGAGAACATAATTTTGAAAACACTACGACTTTTTATCGAGTGAAGACCATTGCAATGGTGACAGCAAGTCAACTCTTTTTCATTGCCCCATTTTATGTGTGAATGCCTTTTCTAGTATGTTGTACATAATAATTCAATGATTTAGAATAAATTAATGCACATATATTATTATTTATTTATAGTAAGAATACCATAGGTAGTGCATGTTCTGAAAACAGTGTAATTAGATATATAGGTGAAAAATAGTATTATATTAAAAAAAAATTACCCTAAAACCATGTGAAAAATGTTAGACACATAATATACAAAAACATAAATAGACATATTTGAAAATATTTAGAAAAAGTTTATACATATATCTCAGCTTTAGTGTGAACAATGTTATGCCATAATGTACTAAGTACTTTGTTCAAGGAAAGTTTTGGTCAACACTGGTGAGTCAAAAATTTTCAGTATTTTTTCACATACAATTTCACCAGTTTAATCAATAAAATAAAATTGTGGCTAGGCCATTCAATTCATCACTATTAATAGCTAAGATATATTATCAACTTTTTGTAACATTATAATAGAAAGTTTGATCTTTTAAATTCACATATTGGAAGAATTAAGATATGTTTAGATGAGATCCATCACCGAAGTTGTTCTTATGGCTAGCCCACACCTCATTTTCCTTAGGTACCTTAAGAATTGTCCCCAGAGGTATTTCAGGGTCTTCCTCGCTGGTTTCTTTACTGAAAGTCATGTTAAAGACTTTCAACCATTGCACATGCGGTTCTAAATCGGATATCGGTGGACATTCCAATGTTACATTCGAACCAATAACAACGGTTTTATTTCCCGGGAAGCCTTCCTTGATATAAGGTTTCCAAGGATATCGTTCTGAGAGGAAAAACATTTAAATGTTAACAATTATTATTCTTTTTACATTTTCATGTTCTGATTTTCAATAGTTGAGATTCAGTCACCATCTTCCCTTTTACGTAATTTTTTTTACCAACGGGATCATTTCAACGTTAACAATTTTGATTGGGATCATTTTTATTTCAACAACTTTTTTCCAACAAGATCATTTTTACGTAAGAAAACTGTATCACAGCATCCCTTTTACAACAAAGTTTGCAACTAGTAGCAATAATTTTACGTTAACAATAATGTCTGCAACTGGGATCCTAGTCGCAAATATTAACATTGTTTACGGGATCACTTTTACGTAAACAATTTTTGCACATGGGATTACTTTTACATTTTAACAATGTTTGCAACTGGGATCACTTTTACGTTAACAATGTTTGCAACTGGGATCACTTTTATGTTAAAAATGTTTGCAACTGGGATCATTTTTTACATGACTTTTTGCCAAAAGAATCATATTTACGATAACAATATTTCCCAACTGGATAATTTTTATATTAACAGTGTTTGTCACTGGGTGATTATTCCATCAAATCTACAATGCCCGACACATCATGAGAAACTTCAAGATGCACAAAATGGTAAAAAAACAATCTCAAAATCACCATAATGTGTGTTCTCTTTAACAGTGTATTGTGTTCAATTTATTCACTTATTAATTTTATTAACTAGCTGACCCGCCCGTCGAACTAAGGGAGCGTTCAAGTATTACGTAACGCAATATGGGGGGGAGGGGGGGTTTTCTTGTAAAACATTACTATTGTATACGTTTAGAGAATGGGAAGAGGGGTACCAAAAAGGGCGTTACGGTGCATCTCGGGGGAGGGGGGGTCAATAATGTTAAAAAATACTTAACGTTATACGTTACGTAATACTTGAACGGCCCCTAACCCAGAAAATAAAAATTAACTTATTACATAACTACATGAATTAAATAGTTATCTCATAAAATCTGAATTCAATTTAGCTAATAATTTACTACATTATGTAATAATTATTGTTGAATCGGATGCGGAATGAAGTTCGACGGGTCAAAAACAATTCCTCTATAAATGCGTAACTTTAAAAAAATCCAAGAGATGGCGGTGTAATAGGAAATAAGTCACGTGTGAAGCGTGTTACCTTATTGTATACGTTGTTGGATGAAGAGACTCCTTTAAACACAAATTTTACCGAATCATTATGGTAAGATTTAGCCATTTATACAAAAGGGGATAGTTTTTTTGATACCCTACTTGTAAGGTACTTACACATTTTAGGAAATAGCATGATGAGTAAAGAAATATTGAGTACACATTTGACAACTTACCGATGACTTCCAATTTGTAAGTAAACTGGATGCAGCCTAGAATATTGCACACTTTGCAAGTGTAGTTGCCGTTGTCTTGAGTGATGAGATCTTCTATGACCAGGAGCCATTTAGGCATCTTGATTCCGCCAAGATGCCTTTCAAACGGCGATTCACCATTCTTATACCACGTTATGTTCGGTGAGGGATTACCTAAAAAATATTAATGTTATAATAGATTAAACAAATTCACTTCGAAATTAATTATATTATCTGAGGTTTGCATCTATGCACTTGTTGATATTGTGTTTCACATTTTTATCAATAGATGTCGATAATACACAACTTATTAAGATTTTTTTTTTTTTTTTTTTTTTTTTTTTTTACCCATCACGCCGTGTCCCGTAAGGGGTAGGCAGAGAGAACGGACCTCCACTCTTTTCTATCCAAGCATACTTCTTTCGCTTCATCCACCGACATAATATTTCTCATACACCCTCTCCTATTTCTCTTACTTCTTACATGGCCTTCCTTGAGGACGGAATCGATGTGTTCGATCCACGTCATTCTCGGTCGGCCACGCTTTCTTACACCTTTCCTTTCAGCCTTATGAATTCTCTTTGTCATTCTGTCTGCATCCATTCTTTCCACATGTCCAAACCATCTCAACTTATTAACTTTCATCTTTGTCACAACACTTACTTCCATACCACATTCCTTCCTAATATTTTCATTCCTTTCCATATCCCATAAAGTTTTTCCACATATTCTTCGTAGAGATTTCATCTCTACTGCATTTATACTACATTCTTCTTTTTTCGTCCATGTCCACGTTTCACAACCATACATCATCGATGGTAACAGGATTGCGTTATGCACTAGTTTCTTTGCTTGTAGTGAGACGTTGTTGTTTCTCATTATAGGTCTTAGTGCACCGCCCACCCTGCAACCAGCAACTTTCCTACGCTCGATTTCTTTTTCACACTTTCCATCCCGACTAAACATGCTTCCTAAATATACATACTCATTCACTTGCTCAAGATATTCATTTTCTACCGTTATTTTGCAATTCGTTCTTGCTTCATCCCTTTCAAATACCAAAACCTTTGTTTTGCTGACATTCATTTTTAGACCGTTTTTTGCACAATTTTCAAACACACTTGACACAAGTTCTTGCAAATCATTTTCACACTCAGCCATAAGTACTAAATCATCGGCATACATAAGCGCACATACTTTTATTCCATTCAATTCAACCCCTATATTTATATCTTTTAACCCACTGACGCAAAAATCAAAAAACAAATTGAACAACCATGGTGACATGACGCACCCTTGCTTCACACCCTTCGTAAGACAGAACTCCGGTGAAACGAGACTATTCACCTTCACACACGCAGTACTATCCGAATATAGCGAAGCAATGCCACGAATCAACCGGTTGTTCACTCCATAGATTGATAGAACCTCCCATAATTTAAGATTTTTTCGCACCATATTATTGTGAAACGAGAAAGTCCTAAGACTCCTAAGTAGGGAATAAAGAGATTTGAATTAAAATTAGATCAGTTTATCACAGATTTCGTTTGAGGAAGGTTTTTATTGTCATATATTCTTGCAAAAATATAATTTTGGTAATGTTTGATTCAGAATAAAAGTTTCTTATAAATGTATTTCGGTCCGTTAAACAACGGGAAGCTAAACTAGGACCTATTCAATAACCAAACTACTCAATCCCGGCTAATCCTGACTGACGGCCCGGCCGGTTACAAAAAAAGCGACTAAATAATTCTTTAGCTAAAGGAACCTTTAAATTTTAAAGTCTCTGTTAGGTAGACGCGTTTCATAAAAAAATATTCCCGCTTACTTTAGCTAAAGTTTGAAATGTCAAAAAATATTTGAATGTTGGTGGTAGCTAGTAGTGTTACCATGGAAATCTATGGAAAATATCGGTTGTTTACTAATATTTTCGCGGAATTTCCGTTAATCTGTCAATTTCATTTCTCAATAAAGCATCAATGTGCCGTTATTGTTGTTAATTTATTATTATAGTTTATGAATTAGTAAACAAATCCGTACAGAATAATATTCTTCCCGTTTTGCCATGTTTTCCACCCTATTTTGGTGATTATTACTATCCACAGTGTCACCGTATACAAAATGTTCATCATTTTGTGACAGTCAATGCGCCACGAAATTTTCTATTAACTGAAACTAAAGTCGACGTTAGTGCCAATAACGGGACTTTAACATACCTAATAATGTCATTTTGTTTTTACGAAACGCGTTATTTTTTAAAGGAAACTTAAAAGTCTCCTTGATTTTTTATGAAACCGGCTGTAATAACGTTAAGCTAAGCAATATAGGTCTGCTAGTCATTAATATAAATAAATTCTCACCTTCTGCCGGACATTTCAGCTTGATGAAATTTCCTGCGGGTTTAACTTGCATGACGTGCATTTTCTCAAGACTCTTAAATCGGGGAGCAGTCTGTATTGCAGATTCGTTAAGAGCTCCAGAAACCATAACCGAACCATTGGAATCCTGATTATTGTCTTTGGAATCTGTTCTTGTATCAGCCGTAGACTCGTAATCAACATCCGGTTGATTTTCTTCCGGATAATCTTTCATTGTTCCGTAATAATTTTTGTGCATTTCATCCACACTAACGCCGTCGTTTTCAAAGATGTAGCTTTCATCGTAGTCATAATCTGTTTGGGATTCCGTATTCGAAGGACCATGTTGAGAAAGAATCTCTAAGCCATTCTTCTTACGTATATTTCCATCGGCTTGGTATTCTAAAAGTAAGTAAAAAAAAATGAAACTCAATGTGATTGTATACGGCTAGTTGAAAAATCTCATGTCCACGACAGGATTGAAATCTGCATCACAAACTGAATGATTTAGAAAGTCAAAAATCCATAATCATTTCTGGACAATCAAAACAATGATACCCGAACAATTATTGTTGGCTTACCCATAACATCTAGTACATAAGTGAATTCCAGACATCCCAGAGGATTGCACACTTTACATGTGTAATCTCCATTATCTTGAACGGTCAAATCTTTCAAAATCAATACCCATTCCGATATGGTTACATTTCTGTCGATTGGTTTGTTATCGTTTTTGTACCACGTAATATTGGGCATCGGATGTCCTAAAACGAAAAATAGAAAGTTTAATACCAATAAAATTCGTTGATCATTTTAGCTTACATTTTGTCTAAATAAGTAGTACTAAAAAGGCAAAAAAAAAATTACCTTCAGCCGGACATTTGAATTTAACATAATCCCTGACAGGTTTTGTGTGGATTTTGTGCATTTTATCCAAATTCTTGAATCGTGGCGGCATCATTGCAACTGCTTTTGCGTCGTTCACTTTGTTATCATCAGATTCAAATTCGGATGCCCCAAAATATATTTCTGGGTTCTTTCTAGACAGCAAGCGTTCGTTGTAAAAACCGTTAGCTTCGTAATTATTTTTCTTGGGTATATTACCAGTGTCGGATTGATAACCTGCAAAAATATTAAAGGAGTTAAAAATTTGGATTTGAGAAAAAATAGATCTTATTTTACTATTAATCAAGGGGTTTAGCCTACCATCCATAACATCTTGAAGACTGTCTTGATTCATATCCTCAATAGATGCTGTTTCTTCAAGAATTACTATTTCCAGATACTTTCTTTCAGAAGCAGTCTGTTTCGCTGTATTCCAAACGGCGCAAGAATACAAACCCGCGTCTGTAGACCTTACGGACTTTATTCTCAGCCTAAAAACATAAATTGAAAAAAAAAAGGTAAAACTTGAGGAACCAAAATAGATCCTTGGAGGATGCCATAAATGAAAAATTCTTACCAAGATTTTTGGGGTCTTATTCTGCTTTTAGATGGTGCATCTTTGATCTCGGAATCACCTTTGAACCATTTTATGGATTCTCCTTTACCATAGATGGAATTGCATTTAATCTCCATTCTTTCGCCAACAAAAACATCCTCAGTTAGATTCTTGCTATCTGCAAAATAAAATATTTTCTGGTCAATATCATAGGTATATTTTATTAGGGAGAGTGTACTTTTGAACGGCAGCTGTCTGACCCGGGATTAAAACCAACCACATGTTGTTATAATAGGTTGGTCGTCGTTGCTAATCTCCAACATAAATTTATGTGAACGAGTTATTATTTTGATTAAGAATATTATCTTGAATGTTTAATGAAGTTTTTCAAAATTAGACACACCTCTTCTGACGACGTTTTTTGGCTGGACATCAAAAAACCAATTAGTAAAAAAACATTCTTCTTATGTTTGTAAACAAAATATTTTAGAAATAGGTCATTTGAGAATAATAAAGTATAATCAGTAGAATCTATGTACATTTAAGACTATCTATCATTTAACCACTACCTTATAACATAGCTTTTTGTACAGATAGGGTGGCGCAGAATGGATGGAATTTAACTTTTTTCATGCGATAATAATTATTATAACACCTAATCTCTTTTTAAATATATCAATGGGATATATTTTTTGTTGAGTTATGACAACCGTATCTCGCAAGTGTTAGTCATTTTTTGCATCGCATATTCGAGCTCTTTTCAGAATATTTTTCATAACTTTCGCAAAATTGCAAAGTTGGTATCATCACAAACATGTTTTTTTTTTAATTTCAGAGTGATCCTTGACTTATTAACGTACACTTTTTCCCTTAAATGTCCCCAAAAGAAGCAGCCAGGTTCTGTTAAATCAGGTGAATGGTGAATGCCTACTAGCCGATTGAAGAAAGTGGCTTGTTCGCAATGTTCGCGTAATCTCGCTAAAGTTGCGTTTTTAAGATGAAAACAATGGGCCGTTGACGTTGGTTAAATGATATTTTTTGACGATTCAGGCTCGTTGTTACATTGAATAATGATCCATTTTGAATTAATTTATTTTACAATATCTCCCGTAGGTCCTTTACAGGACGCTTGGGTTCATCATTCTGAATAACAATCATATAAAATTATAAGAAGGAAGTTATGAACACACAGTAATTATAGGTACAATAATAACTAAAACAAAAAATCCATATCAAAATAATAAAAAATTCTGGAATTTATGATACAGTGGAGAATATAGTCATATTAATTAATTGCAGTAGGTACTAAAAGGATGTAAAGGGTCCCTTTAGTACCATGTCAGAGTGTGAAGAAGTACATACATAATAAATAGTATTGCAATGAGAGCATTAGAACAAGGCCATTTCACAAGAACAATTTCAGGGTTAGACATGTCAAATTTATGTAGAATTCTCTTAGAATATTAGGGTGTTATTGGGCTGAATCCTCGGTAAACATTTCGTCGATAGAATAGAAGCCATTGCAAACAAGATACTTTTTTTACCTCTCTCTTGAAGCATAATATAAATTCAAGTGATTTCAGGTAGAGTGGAAGGCTGTTAAAAAGTCTCACACTCATGCAGACAAAGCTTTTAGATATTATTTTTGTCAATCTGTGGCCAGGAGGACGAATCAGTTCTTTTGCTTCCGTATTCTAGTTGTGATAATTTGAATTCAGTGGTGTATTTTTAAAATGTTTGTGCGCGTACAACAGACACTCAAAAGCAAAAGCACAGGGCACGGTTAGTATTGAATTCCCAGAATTCTGAAAAAAATATATTCAAACCACAATGCCCATTCTGGGCCACCCCGGCTATAAGAATAATCACGACACTACACGACTGGTGTGATTTAGTAAACCTAACCCTATGTGATAGTCGACCGATATTGTTCAGTTAATTATATACACTGATGAGATTTCGTTTTATTCCGGTTTGAGTTTGAACGACATGTTTACACTTTGAGTACAACGTTAGACCCTTTTAGCGCGCTCAAATGTTTTGATTTGGAATTTCAACGGGTTAATAGAAATCAAGAAACCAACAAACGAACCTATGTATTATTAGAAATCTCCGAATTATCTATACTAGTGGTCGACCACTGCTCGAAATTCGACCATGACTAATTTAGATTATCGCTTTGAAAATTAGAGTGAGCGAGTGCTATTTTACAATTTTCTTTCCAAAACAGTGACATGGATACGTCAAATTTTAAAAGTGGATATTATGTATAAAGTTTATTCTATTATTATTAAAAAAAAATCAATATTAATCTATTCTCAAATTGACGCAAATTAGTTTCACCAGTTCCACCTTCCATTTAAATATACCGCCTTCAAAAAGCTTTCTGCGCACATTATGAGGAGCTTTACATTTTTTTCCACGAAGTTGATCTTCTTTATAAGCAGTCTATGGAAGTGTGTGTGATTATCAAATACATAACAATACAGTAGTCATTGTAATGTTTTTTTATTTATTTAATCTATTTTTAAGCATAAATTTAAGAAAATATTTGCATTTTCCACCTGTCCTCTATAAAAACTAATAAGTGTGCGGAATTTCATACTCCTCCGTCCGCGCATTTTCCGTAGTCACCAAGTTTTTCCTTCACGTATTAATATATATAGATAGAACAGTCGTATCAATATTTTTCTTTGTCTGGTTGCATTGACACGCTTGCTAAGCTACGTTTTTTTTATCGATTCTTAAGATTCTTAATCATCAGGCTTGGCTTGGAGGCTATCGTCTCGGGGCTGGAAAACTAGGGAGGCGGGTTAATTTTATCTGCATACATAACCCTACATTATAGCTAAGCGAAAGATTTCTATTATTGGAGCACTTGAGTTTCGTTTTGATCATTGTTTTGTTAGTGCCTGAAAACAATGTCACTTTTGCAGTTGTTTACAGGTTGTTTATTGTCAGTCCTACAAACATATTCAGTAACTATTTATCAGGAATATTACCTACAATTCTAAATTTCATGTGATAAATACTTACCTACTCAAATGCTGACATTAATTTGAAAAATCTAGTTATCAAATTAAAAGATTCCACAGAAAATAAAGCGATGTCAATGAATCTTCCACGTCATTTTACATAGCGAGGGACCTTAGAAAAATTGGATGATGCAATGCAATAAGGTTCGGCAGAAAAAAGACATTACAGAAGACCAAATCTGAGAAAAGCTGACCCCAACTAACAGCTAACAGTGGCAAAAATTCGGAAGGGCAAAGAAGAAGTTACAATTATAAAGAACATTCTTGGTAAACCCACGTTAAGAATGTTAAATGTAGAATAAAATGAACCAAATAATAGGAAATTCTAACCAATTTATAAATAAATGCACACGAGAAAACGATTTCCAATATAATGTGGGTAATAATTTCACATTTAGTATTATTAGTGGGTCTTATAGTCTGGGTATCGATTGACGTCTATCGGTTCGGTTAAGTCGAGTTATGGATAAGTATACCAGAGGTCTATTTTCGGTCGAGTAAAGATTCGATTTGGTTTAGTAAGTACGTTCAAAACCAATATGTTTGACATTTTGTGTTGTGTTTGTTTTAAAATCTTTCACTCATACTAAATTTATAATAATAATATCAAGAATTTTTCAAAATTTGATTTGGAGAAAGTAGAAAACAAAAAATAGATTATTTCTTTTCCTTTCCATTTCTGCGAAGCAAAACTGAGGGATTTGGATATTATGATATAGTAGGAGGTTATGACATTACATAAAAAACACCCCGTTGGTTATTCCATACTGTAAATGATTCCTCTTTACATAATGGAGTAAAAAGCTATGAATATAGGAAATGTATTTCGTCAAATTCACACATGATTCAGATTCACGGTGGTTTTACCGAAGTTCGACACACAACCCTCTGTATGAAAACTGGTGAGTGAGTCGATGAGCAACCAAAAATCGTTCAAGCATTACTAGGAATTTGGCATTATTATATACCTACTTAAGTTCATCAGAACTTCCCAAAATATCGGCCTACTCTCAAGTTATTGCAGATGTCAAGGAGATCAGACACAGTAGATAAAGAAGAATAAGAAGAAATTTAAAAAAAAATACAGTTTAACCTTCGATGTTAGCCTCATATAGGACAATCTATGAAAAAGGTTACCCTATTGCTAATAATTTCATTGATTAGTTCCGGCCACAAAGCTGATCCTTGAGGAACACCACATTCCAAAAATAATACTGCAAATTACACATTTGCCAGAGCCCCGGCTTTGGTAGGTACCTACCTAAGGCCAATGTGCAACGGTCTAGAACACGTGTTGAGATTTCGCTGCAAGAAATGCTGAAACAGCCGGTAATAATGTCTGTACACGTGTGCCAATACTTGCAAGCCCACAGTAGGGCTTCTAACATGGGGAATATAGACATATAAAAGATGCACATAAATCTTGCGTGGAATACGCTGACAGTTTTTGTGGGCATGTTAATTAAAAATGTTACATCATATGTTTTGAATAAATTCTATTTTAAGTAGGCAAATCACTAAAATTTATTATAATAATATACCCAAGTACATACAATTTTGTTCATCAATTTTTTTTTATATAAAAGCGTCATTAATTTTTTTACTTCCCATCGAATCTGAGACAGATTTCCAACACCGAGAAGAAATCAACACACATACAAAGTTTCTGACCCGACCAAACTTCGAATTCGGAAGAATTTAGCCAATCGAGTTGTTGCTCAACCTTTATTTTCAAAACGAACTCACGCGTCATAAAATAAAAAATTGGGGCGAGAGAAGTATCTGTACAGCACTCGATAAGGGACGAGGTGGTGTTAAACCTAATAAAGAATTTAATGGAGGGAAATACGTAGGTAGGTACCTGAATCTTCTTCTTCTTCTTACGGTCGCTCACAATCTGACCTCCAGAGACCGAAGCCATTGGATAGCGTCACCCGTTAGTGCGTGCAAGTCCTGTAGTCCTTCTTAAAATGCGCACATGTGGCACTCGTTAATCAGATAGTCAATTATTTGTGTCATTATACATGCGCATGCTGCTGAGTCCATCCATCCCCATTTGTGTAAGTTTGAAGTGGTGCAACCTACATCACATCTTATTCGGTTAACTGAATAAATTCAGGCAACGGAGGACAGAGCGGATATAGGCGTTTAGTGCTCTATGATAGAGAATTTCGCTTCACTCTCTAGACTCAATGGTATCTCAACCTTTTTTTTCGTCGGGCCACATACATGTACAGTTCACAGCAGCCATTTTATTGACATGAAATACATCAAATTGGTTTTCGTTTTTACTTTGCCAAATATAAAGAATGTAAAAAAATAACAATATACGCATATTTTATCCAAAAATGGTGTAAAAAAACACCCTATATTTTCTCTACAATAACGGAAAATTTGTTCGTAAAATTCAAATTGTCTTGGGCCACAGTTTTCATAGACGAATAAAATTGCGAATTTTTCAAATCATATTTCGGATAAAAAGTGTGCCGGGCCGCACAGAAAAGCTCGGCGGGCCGCATGCGGCCAGCGGGTAACAGATTGAGTATCGATGCTCTAGAGATTCCTAATTACTTGAAAACAATTAAGTGTGATTCCACCAAAAACATCGAATTAAAAAAATATGTTTTATTTTGCCGAATTCTGTAAAAAATATGTAGATATAAAAATACAAACTGTCGTCTGGGTTACAGCGTGTGTTTTTAATATAATTTGGCAAACTTTCAACGGAAACGAGCATATATGCACGTGTGCGTAAATAATATGCACGTGTGCGTAAACATATATGCATGTGTGCGTAAACATGTATGCATGTGTGCGCAAACATGTATGCATGTATGTATAATATTACACAGAAGTCTCCCCTGTGTGTAACACACGTAGGTGAATATCCCAGACTTCCACAAAACTGTGAAAAAATTACGTCTTCAAAGATGATAAGAAAAGTAAGACATGTTAAATATATTTTATTGATTATTTTTCGTGTGTCTTTTTTACAAATAGGTATTCCCTACACGTTCATAAATACGATAAAAATGTTTAAGAGAAACTCAAAACACGACGACAATGCATCCTTTTAATACTTTAGCCGTATTTTATTATGCAAATTTAAATTCGTTATCAGTAGTGTTTGTTTTGTAAGTAGTAATGAATGTTAGTTCTGAAAAATATCACAAGGGGCGCTTCAATCGAGTTCAAAAGCCGCGCGGGGAGGGAAAAAATAAGGAAAAAATCGTGCGGCGGCCATCTTGGTGAAACCACTATCGTGACATTTTTCATCAAATTCATAAAAATAAATGTGAATTTTTGTGGCATTTTACTCATTTTAATTATTAGAAAATGTAATATTTTTGGATACTTGAATAATAAACTCCATATATACCGTATATCCATACCAATGCATAAAATTGTGGGTCTTACAAGATGGCCGCCGGTTGATTTCCCTTCCCCACTTTTTGGCTTCACTTTTATTCATACAAAGTAGTATAGACGTTCCATCCTCTTACTTCATACATCCATGATAGAAATACAAATATATCATAGACATAAATTACGAAAATATAGAAGTTTGTCATTTTTATAGGTAGGTTTTTATTTTACATAATTTGTGTAGCTTGTCTTGCTGTGATTGAAAATGCCGCGCAGTGCGCATCTCATGGGTCGACAAGTGAGTCCTGGGTATGATGCAAAAGGAAAGAGAGCTCCTGAACACTGTCAAGAGACGTAAGGCGTATTCCGAGAGACATATTCCGTAAGATATATTCCGTGGTGAAATATTTCTTCTTCTAAAAATAGAGGGAAGAAGGGGTATGGGGCGGATGAGAGTCGCTTGGCTCAAAAATCTTAGGCATCGGATCGGCAGAATCGGATATCGGATGCAGCTTCATTGACAAGCCTTGCGCAAGACCTTGAGGATTTCAAAGTAATGTTCGCCAACCTCCATTAGGAGAGGCACATGATTGTCTTAAATTTTTGGTCCAAAAAGTTTTGTATCTTTATAAAATAGGCTCATCATTTTTATACATTAACGTAGGATAGACATTTCTCAATCGAACTGTGAACAGTTATAAATGGTATTTAATATGGTTGAAGGACTCAATACTACTAAGATAGTTAATAATTACACAAAATTAAAAAAGAAAATTTAAGTGGACTTGTGCCATTATCAAACCAAGTATCCGTTTATACAAAGGTTAGGTACCGTGTTTATTAAATTTAATTTGAACACGAGAAATTAGAAGAATCAGATTTTTTAGAGTATTACAATGCGGGATCATCTAATGATCTAGCAACTATAACCGACCTATACCGAGACAAGAGTAATTGCTCTCTCTTTCTCATTCGCTTTGACGAAAGAAACAACAGTCACGATGGTATCGCTTATACCTTTTTCTAGGTTTTATATATAGTACAGGCTTGGCCTTTTTGGGCAGCATTTCCATTTGTTGTCTGTTATCACTGTTAATATTATGTATGAATAAATAAATAAATAACAGTAACAAAATGGATATAGTCATATCCTGGCGCCAAATATATGACAGCAGTCGCAGTTTTTAAATTTGGTTGCTCTCTTGTTCTCAATAATTTCCAACTTTTTTCTCTATATTTCATGTATTATTAAATTTCTACTTGTTACATACCTACATGAGATTTTTCGACATGTTGAACATGTTGAGAAATCTCATGATTAAGAGTTTCGGAGACTTAAACATTACCACCTAACGGCGAACGTTGTTAACGTAAAGTGATCACACTAAGCCAAACAACAGTAGAAGATAATTCAGTATTAATACTGTTATTTCGAAGAATTAATTACTACTTAATTCAGTAGTAATTAATTCTTCGAAATAACAGTAGAAGACGGTCGTAAGCCCGTAGTGGTTTGTTCCATTTAAAAATCGAAGATTGGTAATGAATTGTTGGAGTCATTAGTTGTTATTTTTCTGCAAAATAAATAATTGTTAAACCCTCTAGTGCTTTCTTCACATCAACTATTTTAGTTCATTGTGAATGGATTTGCTATTAGAGGTCTCCCCATAGTCCGTTCGGTTGCTTAGAACATGTCTTTTGTAAGATCGGCTGCTAAGTTCTGGATTTCTTAAATTAACTTTTTTAAACTACCTAACCTAGAACAACTAAGCAATAAAGGACCTTGAAGGCGGACTAACAATGTGTAAATTAACACCCCAACATTTTAGTACAATACTTAAAATACCAGGAATTTTTTATCTCTTCAAATTAGAATTAAATTATCGAAGCGTTTTGATAGCTGTTATTTGGAAAAGAAATCACTAAAACATTTCTGAATAACTCAAATACGTTTTGATTCAGAACATTAATAGAAACTACAAACAAGAAGATAGATGGACTATTTCCGCGATTTCTCGTATCCGTTCTTAATCTGTCATATCAAATAGAAAGATTTATTGAGAATTTGTTGAACGTTTACGTAATATAACTGTCAAAAGATTAGCTGGAAGCGTCCTCGTTCGGCCGGTCACAACACGGTTACAAGAGTGAGGCGTAACAAACAGATATTTTCATGTAAAAAAAATTAAATAAATAGGATACTACTTCTTCAAAGACAGATCGATAATTTGTAGGAAACAAAGAAAATATTAATCAAATTGTATCTGTAAACCGGTGAATATCTGTGATTTCAATATAAATAAGAAAAAATATTAATTTATCATAGAATGTTGCTGAGATCTGTAAAAGTGGACTTGGATTAAACGGACAAAGTTAGAACGGAGTATTATTTCTTAATCGTGTAAACACTGTAAACGAATGCTCACTTCCTGTAAATGTCAATGAGCAAGAACTACAATTCTGGAGCACGTTGCTCTAGAGATGTTGATTACGAGTGCCAATTGTTTTTTCATTCATAAGAATCCTCTTCTGGCAATACTAAACACAACAACAACAAAAAATAATTAACGCAATCGGTTCAGCAGTAAATTGTTACCTACTGATGATTATTCAATCTTCATTCTGGATTTCAATGGATCGAAAAAAAGTGGCAAAAGTTACAGTTTTGTTTATTGCTGCTATATTGGAGCAGAACTGACACTGAAGAATGTCCCGATTTTTAAAGACCATCTCAATATTCATGAAACCTTTAGAAGCTATAGGGCAAAACGAAAAACCAACAAATAATGGGGTACGTATTATTAGCTATGCTATGTCAAAGTTTACTCATAATCTGGGCCAAAATGTTTAAAAACAAAAAGTGCGAAAGAATCGAATCGATCAATAATTGGCATATATTCAGTAGGTATAGTGCGCACGACTCACATTACCATCAGTTGGCCAATTCTCTCAAGGACAGACATGAGATATTGGGTGTCAAGCATTGAGTTCTAGGTTTATTACGTTTAGCAGAAAGCCATAAAAATATAATAATAATGCTAGCGGTCGCAGACTAAAGAGATTAACAGTATCCAAATAATGGTCCACTTGGCGACAATAATGGTTGCCTGATGTAACCGTATCGCCAAACCTTTGATGCTGTAACAGAACATCATAATCCAACTGTCGATTTGTTGAAGAGAAATTATTTCTCGAGACAGATCGGCAGTATCAAGCCAAGACACGTGAGATTTGTATGGCCAGGTCTACATTTTAAACGGTTTTTCAAACTTTGACGACAAAAAACACAAACTTAGAGGCTTCGCAGCATATATGTTCCATATATGGATTTACTCAGAATTCGGAGGAGAACATTTTTAGTGTGTCAGGGTGTGTGTCTGTGTGTGTGTCCGTCCCCCCCTTATAACTTTTGATTCGCTTGATGTACAGATCCTAAAATTTCAGAAAATATTTAATACTTTAAGCCTACAAAACTTGCATACTCAGAATTTTTAAATTTTCTTTCAGTCAGGGGTAATCAACCTTTGAATGTTTTCTTAATTTTTGCATATATCTCGAAAACTATAAAAGCTAGAACCCTAAATTTTTTTATGTATATAGAAAAATACAATTTCTCAAATTGAATTTAATGAAAAAGTTCCAGGGTTTCTCAAACTTTTTTTTATAAAGAAAAATATATTTTTTATGACAAATTTACGAGTTTCAATGCCTATATTTCAGAATTTTAAAAATATAGAAAAACGCCGAAACACATCAACTAGATAATTTAATTTTCTATAAAAAATACATACATTATATCAGTACATCTCAAACTTTTCTTAACATTTTTTGTAAAAATTTAATTTATTGGCGACATCGTTTCATACAATAAACATACCGACTCAGGCCATCGACAGTTGGATCTCATGCATACATGCAACTAGTTCTATGCTGTAACAGTTGATAAGGTTATGTCACATTGTTTTGGCATTAAAATACATGAATCAGTATTGATATTGGTAATTAAAGCAGATGCAAGATAAAAAGAAGCAGGTGACAAAAATATCAGAGAAGATGGCATAAGCAACTTGTAGAACGAATACCTACGAGAGTAAGAAATAACGTAGAACTGACTAGCAAAAGAAAAATCAAGAAATTTGTATGAATATTAGATGATGAAAAAAAGAAGGAAGATAAATGGTCGGATAAAGATGAAGAAGCTCAAGATATAGACTCAAAGATATCATTAAATATTTCAAAAATCTCCAGCAATAGAACGATCACAATCGCCCAACAGTCTAAAATACTCTAATCGCGATCTATCGATCAATCTTCCCTTTACTATCGCATCAAATGCACACAGACCAACACAAAAGGGTTGTAAGTAACACTTTTTCATCTTTAAATAATCTGGATAGAGGGCAAACTTTCCATAATTTGGTTGATGAATTTTGGCAATTGACGAAGGCTCAACAGAGGAAACTTTGAGTGCTGACAATATTTTATACTAGGTACCTACAACCATTCTTCTTCTTCTTCTTCGCCCTCTTCTTTGTCCCATTATTTGGGGTCGGCTCTCCGTGTCCTGTTGCGCCAAGATTTTCTGTCCAAAGCCATCTCTGGCTCCACTTCGCATTCTTTTAGGTCCCTATTGATGCTCGACAACCATGTGACGGGTGGTCTGCCTGGTCTCCTGGCTGGAGTTTCAATGTCCATGGCTCTCTGGATCATGTTGCCTTGTGGTCGTCTCATAACATGCCCATACCATCTAAGCCTGTTTTCCGTTATTTTTTCGGTTATGGGTGCGACAACCATTATGTTTCAAAAATGAATAAACCTTACGTAGGTACTAAAACAGCGTAGGTGTCAATCTTTTCATTCATCCAGAGCTGCAGATTTAGATGACCTGGTAATTTAGCTGGAAGGTGTTGAATTTTCAACCCTTTTCTGCAAACCGGATGGAACAAGAAGGCAAGGCAGGCCCAAGCTAACTATTAAGATGATGGCTTATGTTGGGATGAAGCTGATGTGCAACTGTCGCAAGATTGAGAAGTTTGGAGAAATTTCTTGGCTTCCACAGCCCCACACTGAGAGTGAACGTGGGTTAAGTAAAGTCAGTACCTAATATTTTCAAGACGTAAATTGGAAATGTTTACAATAAATATTTCAACCTGTCTAAAGATTTTTTGCAGAAATATTTATTGACATAACGATAATATTAGAGCAAGAACTGATTACAATATAGGCAATCTCCCAACACTCCATAGTCCATTTTCTTGATTAATTGGATGGCTATTTTGGTCTGACATAAAACAGAACATGGGCCAAGTCATTTTGTGGTAACTCTTCAGTAAGCATACACCGTAAAGTCGTGTGTGCGTATTGACTGTATGGTGTTGGATCAAAACATTAAAACTCTATTTTTTAAGCAAACTAACTTACTTGATATAATAAATTGACCAATAAAAAAAAACCTTGCAGATTTTGGTAGACTAGTTGTTTAGGCACCCATCAAGAGGTGTCGGTTAGGATTCCCGGTTGGGTCAGATTTTCGCTTAAAGTTTTTGATTCGAATCCTGTCTCGGAATACATAACGTGTTATTATCGTTGACTGGTAGAAAATGCTTATAAAATAAAAAGTTTAACCACTTATATATTTATTTATTAAAACTTTTTTACCATATGTTGTGACCATGTGGACATATTACCTATATAGGTCGGTATACAATACAATTTCCAATTCCAATCCTCTATTTTACACCCCACCCAGAGGCATAGGGAGGCAACAAGAGCCCTCCATTGCGCTCGACCCTGCGCAATGTCCATGACCTTCTCCCACACCATGTCCAAATCCCTCAGCTCTGCTTCGAAGGAGCGGAACACAGTGTGAGAGGGTCTTCCTCGTCTTCGGGACCCTGATGGGAGGAAGAAAAGCGCTCTCCTCGCGGCCAACTGTCATTCGGAATCCTTAACACATGTCCCAGCCATGTCCTTCCCTCTCCTCCCCACAATGGTAGAGGTTACGGGCTCACGCTGGATGCGCCGGCGTATAGCTTCGTTCGTGATGCGGTGGTACCATCTTAGCCCATAATTCTCCTGAGGCACTTCATTTACGGAACAAATAATTAATGTTATGCTTATGGCTTGAGCGGCGTTGTTTTTAAGGCCTGGATAGTGGTTATCGATAAATTCTAACATAAAAAAGTTTTAATGAAAATATGATTTTTGTTCAAAATCGCGTTTACTCTGTTTTCTTTCAACAATACATCATCGATGTGTTCAAGTACTGAAAAAACTGCCGGTCATAGTATAAATTACGATGTGAACGTATACAAAAGTAAGCACCAATCTATACACGGTATAAATAATACACAAACACGTATAAATCACGAATGGAAGATGTAACAGAAACTGATGAAGTTAGGTATTATTTAGAACCTTCGAACTATTAGAGACATTCAGAATAGGCAGTGAGCTAAGTGGTTAAACAAAGAATATTACCCTATAAGCGACTACTCAGATTTAAAGAAAAAAGTGATCTATCAAGAATTAAGTCTTGAAATTTGTCAAACCATTCTGAAGGAAGGTCAAACAGAAGTAAGTGAACAGAAAATAATAAGATCCGTTCTCTCTGTTTACCCCTTTCAGGTCAATGCTGTGTAAAAGAAAAAAGCTGGTTATTCGGCTTTTGTTTAATTCGAAGTAGGCGTTTCACAAATATAACAAATAGATTGGTCTTAAAATAAGCGTTAGCTACGGTTAGCTATTAAGCATTTAGATTCAATTACTTAAACTCGTCCATTGTAAACAAACTATTGTTTACTTTCAAGCTCTGTACACACGTTCAATATATTATAATTATTATAAACAAAAAAAAAGTAAATAGCTAGCTATGTACTAATACCTGTTTGTTATTTTAATGCAAGATGCGTTGAAGTGAACATCAGATGAAGGTATGATAGAAAACAGTAAGTAAGAAACGCTTTTAAACGGTAATTTGTTCGAAATTTAAATTTTTGTATGTAAGCGAATGATATCCTTATGGCAGACGGCTCGGACGCATGCAATCTTCATGAGCGATTCTCATTACATCCAATGACCAATAGTAACCAAATGAGTGTCTGAATTTCGAACCGCATGAGAAGTAGAAGAAATAAAGATGTATTATAAAATAAACAACAAAAATTCGTACATGTTTTTTTTTTTCCTACGTCCGACAACTGGTCCGACACGATTCTGGAAGTGTCGTATTTCTATGGCATCTATTCATTACTACACCATTAGACCATTAGGGAAAACCATAAATCACCATTCCTATACGTCCGACTATTTAGGATTTTATTGTGAATGTCATGTGTATACAATATATATATATATATATATTTTTTTTTTTTCAAATTCAAACATACATACATCGACCACATTTTTATAAATCTACCAAAGACTTCATCACTTTTTTCGTTTGGTCATACCTAGTTGTTGTTAAAATAATAATAAATTTCGAAATTATTTTTATTTACGCCAAGTGTACGGCACATGTTCTATTTGAAAGGGTTCGGGGTTTGTTTCAAAAGATGGAATAATGCATCTCAAGAATTTGAAAAACATGTGATATTCGAAAACAATAGAACGATATTCATTTGTTTTATTGTTGAAGAAATAATAAGTTTGAGTGCCTGTCATTTTGAATTTAGAAGATAAATCCTTACCTACCTCACGTTGAAAACATTCTATCCTATATTTTTAACATAGACGAGTTTATGGTAAAAACATAAGTTAGGAGCTTTGCAAAGTAAGGTAAAAATGTTACAATTTCAACAATAGTTCACTAATTTTAGCACAAATTGTGCTTGCTCGCGGTTATGTATTGTAATTTGTCTGTTATTCCAGTTCAAATAATGCAAACGATTTTTAATAAACTTCCTGACTAACAATACGACGAAAAGCATCTGAATGATTTTTTCTATAGTTTTGTGATACATTTTTAACCCATCACGCCGTGCCCCGTAAGGGGTAGGCAAAGAGAACGGACCTCCACTCTTTTCTATTCAAGCATACTTTTTTCGCTTCTTCCACCGACATAACATTTCTCATACAACCTCTCCTATTTCTCTTACTTCTGATCTGACCTTCTTTGGGAACGGAATCGATGTGTTCGATCCACGTCACTCACGTTGGGCCACGCTTTCATAAACCTTTCCTTTCAGCCTTATAAATATTATCTTTGTCATTCTATTTGCATCCATTCTTCGCACATACCCAAACCATCACAACTTATTGAAGAATTATCTAACAACTAATGACTCTAAAAATTCATTACTGATGTTCGATTTTTGAATGGAACAAACCACCACGGGCTTACGACCGTCTTCTACTGTTGTTTCGAAGGCTTACAACTTATTGACTTTCATGATGAAATATCGCGTATTTAATAAGGTGTAATTTATTTATTTATTTATTGATTTATTTATTAGTAAGTACACGGCAACACTTTGCCTTTAACAGAAATTAACAAAAAATACTAAGATACTACATCAATATACAACATCTATTTATTTATTCAATTTGAAGGATTGAAATCGTTTTCGGGTAAGTTTGCTATAGATGAAAAAGCTACCTGAGAATCCAAAGAAGGTAAGAACATCGATCCGTTTTTGGTAGCACTTTTGGGTACCTAATTGCAGTTGACATAGTAAGTTATATGGATGCATCAAATAATTTTAAAAAAAATACGTCAGTACCTACCTACTTTAGTTTTTTTTATAAGTAGGTATCCAACTAATATATAATATTATTTTCTTGTTATGTTTTTTTTTTGTATACTTAGCACTCTACAAGTGCGAATTTTATATTAGCTATCTTATGATGGTAACAGCTTCTTAAAAATTACAACGAAATGCCCTCCAATCTCTAATGGGTTTCATTAGCAGCTACCAAGTATATAGGTACTTCATTACTGTTGTAAATAATCCTAAGCAAATTTGGTAAGATATTTGGAGTGCATGTATGTCTCTTGAGAATTTTCAAGTGTTTCGAATGAAGTCGCGAGAATACAGAAAAAAATGCAAGATGTGGCAAGATGTTTGATTTACCTACCTACATGCGATTTACCTACATGCGAACAAAAAAAAATTATGCACCCAGTATTTCACAAACAGCTGTTAATACTAGCTTTCCCGACAGACGTTGTCCTGTAGTCTTTAGGTACTATGAATGTTGATTTGGAATTTGTAATGTGTACACAAATACGTTTGAATGTTAAAAAAAATATATTTATAAAATCTCGAAAGTAATTCTATCAAAAATCCGCGTAACAATGTTTTGAAACTCAATGGTTGTTGTGGTAAATAAAAATTGTGTTGTTTTAGAATTTTCAGATGGCGTTGCTGTCAGTAAATCCGTTTACCATACTAACTTTAATATTACCTATAGATATTTTATATTATTTGCTGTTAATTTTTCGTTTTTTTTTTTTTTATAATAATTGTTTTGTTATTCGGAGCGGAGAAGGATCCAATAAATCAAACATCATAAAAATCTGTTCAGCCGATCTCGAATTATAATGGTTCGCACTAACCCGACATTCTTTTATATTATTATAGAAGAATATTGAAATATTATGTACAAAAAGAAGTCCCCATCAACGTGTAACGGATTCCTTAAAATTATTATTATATTATATATACTAGAATCTGCAACTCCTCATAGAATAAAGGTGCAACGAAAAATATTTGACTGGCCATTTCCTTCCCAATGTTCGCGTTTGATAAAAGGTCCAAGTACTTTCCAATGTGCCTACTCTTTCTCGCTTATTAATTAAACATACCTTTTTCAAAAGTCACCACTAGATACTATTAACTGTTTTATTGCTATCTCCCTTTAAAAAAAAACATTTCAATTAACAAGATGGAAAGATTGGAAAGAGAGAGACAAAAGTAAAAGAAACCATTCAACTGATAATATACTGCTATTCGCAACGAAAGAGTAGACACTTGCCAAGCATAGTCATTATTTCAGATGAAGAATATAGAAACTATCTGCGATGATTTTTTACGTTGTCACTTTACTTTTCCTCCCCCTCGCAGTCTCTTCGTTTTCCTTGCGTCTTCTTCTTAATTTAGGCCTTGTGGCATAAAATTCAAGAGATAGGGTTAGCCCTCTGCGAGGTCGCCTCCCAGCTGTTCCTCCACTTCTTCGGAAGCCGTCATCCATGGGATTGACCGTGCAATGCCATGTGAAGGAGTCTGGATGAATCCATGCATTCTCCTCACAAGTGCATATATATCAGAACCTTCTTAGTTGTCTTCTCCATCTCACTATCTCTTCCTAGCTCATAAACAAAAATATGACATAATATTGTGAAGACTTTGCCGTGCGTAGTTCACTAGTACGAAGTATCCATCAACATGTTGCTTGTTTGCAGCAACAATGACATTTTAGTTACATTGTGCTGTAAACATGCACAAAGCTATATTTTTGTTGCCCAGTGTGAACTAAGCAGTTTAGAATAATAGATAATGTGTATTCAATTTTGTAATGGACATTTTCAAAGTAAAACAATCAAATACACTTGTCTTTCAAGCCAGGTTTAGAATTAACAATCCTTGTCTGTTCCAGACGCTTCCTTTCAGAGCTGTCCAAGTTATTCCAGATTTCCTGTTGTACCGTTGATGTGGAACCGAATGCAGTTAATACGCGATACACTGTCGTATAATGTGCAATAAAGTTCAAGTTATTTCATTTTAGATCCTGATACTGTTTCGTTGGATGCATCTGGCAAAATATACTAACTATAGTAAAAAAATGAACATTTTGTAGACTAGAATATTGAGTTCCAATTTCTGTTGGATAAGTGCTATAGAAATGAGATCACTGCGTAGGATATGCGGAAAGAGACTGATTGACAAGGTGAAGAATGATAAAATCAGAAAGGAATGTGGAGTGGATGTTAACATTGTAGCTAGAATTAAAGTGAATAAATTAAGGTGGTTTGGGCATGTAGAGAGAATGAACGAAGATAGACTGACTAAAAGTATATTCAAATCTGAAAGAATGGGTGCACGCAGACGAGTCCGACCTCGAATGACATGGTCCGATCATATCGGTGCCGTCTTACAGGAGGGCCAAGTCAGGAGCAAAAGGAATAGAAGAGCATGTATGCGGAATGTTATGCGTTTGGAAGAAGCGAAAGAGGTTTGTGTGGATAGGAAAGAATACCCCCGTCGAGAAACGGCGTGATGGGTAAAAAAATATAATATTAAGTTCACCATTTTTTACTTGTTAGATTAAAGTCAAAGAATATTCTGCCAATAGACATCAACACATACAAAAATATCGATGAGTTTACAAACAATTTGAAAACACGTGGCCCAGTAATGACTCATCAATAGATACACAACGGAAATTATGATAGGTATATGAGTTTCAAAATTTAAAACATTTTATTCGAATTCAAGCAAAGTTTCATTCATTGTAAAGGAAAAAAGCCAAAAAAAAAATTACTTGAGTTCTATAATGTCAAAACTATTGATCTGTTTTTTATTGATCATTAACACGTTTATATCGACGACATCAAAACAAATAAACTACTTAACAATTGATCGTAAAAGATATAAAAATGGTTATCGATTAACTAATCTTTTTAACTGTTGTCACATGGGTGACATTGATAGATAAAAGTAACAAATTAAAACAAACTAGTGGTCGCCCAGTGGTCGAAATTCGACCATAATGAATTTTAATTATACCTAATTCAAATTCACATATTTTACCTATTTATAAATTAAACAAACTTTGCAGTGTTACTATAATATATAGATAAGTGTTACAAATAATGTGTTTGAAAAATCAAATATTTTATTGATAAATAAATAAAAACACATTGCATATAGGTACCTACAATAAACAAACTTATACATAATATATTTAATATACAATTTACCCCCAAAATCGAGCAGAGCTCGTGCTGTGAGGGATAAATTAAGTATTGGGTTCATATTTATTTTATATTCAATAAATTCGACTAACTTTCCTACTTGATTCAATTTCAACAAAAACATCAAAACTGATACATTTTATGAATTTGACTTTTTTGTTATATTTTTTGAAAGACAGATATAAAGACAGTGATTATACAAAAAAAAATATTGCACTGTTTTAATGGTTAACAAAAACAGCAGTAAAAAATAATTTCATGGTATATTGGCTTTAGAACTGGCAAGGGTACTAATGATGCCATTGCCGAGGTGACAGAGTTCTTGACAAGGGCATTGGACAACCGTGAGAAGTGTATAGGAGTTTATTTGGATCTAGCAAAAGCATTTGACTCGGTGTCGCATCCTATATTAATTAAAAAGCTTGAGAATATTGGTCTGTCTGCCTCATCCTTGAGATGGTTTGAATCTTACTTGACGGAAAGAAGGCAAGCGGTTAGAATAAATAATATTACGAGTCAATATCTACCAGTCCGGTGGGGCATTCCGCAGGGTAGCGTGCTGGGGCCAACATTGTTCATTGCATATATAAACGATATAATAGAGTTTTCATGTGAGGGCCGTGTAGTTTCTTTCGCAGATGATACGGTTTTATTGTTTAAATCGGCAACATGGACAGGGGTATTTGAAACTGCTGAGGGAGCATTAAATAAAATAAAAATATTATTAGATAAAAGTTTGTTATCATTAAACGCAAGGAAAACAAAGTATATGACATTCAGCATAGACGTCAGGCAGCAGCCTGGTGACGAGCAAACCATTAGGGTGCACGAATGTGGCCGGACCTCGGGTTTGTGCGCTTGTGTGGTACTAGATAGGGTCAACACATATAAATACTTAGGTATAAATATAGATAATAACCTAAGATGGGCTTACCATGTCGATGTTCTGGCGGGGAGGATCAGGCAACTCATTTATGTGTTTCGAAACTTGAGGGAAATCTTTGATGGCAAGAGGCTGAGGGCAATATATTACTCACTTGGACAGTCCCGTTTAATGTATGGTATCTTGGGATGGGGCGGAATGGCGAAAACCAACCTCCATCCACTCAATGTGGCCCAAAGGGCGCTGCTTAGAGTGATGTATCGGAGGCCGTATGGATATCCGTCGGACTCGTTATATTTTGAAAGCGCAGTTTTGGATGTGAGACAATTGTATATGAGAGAGTTGTTGAAACATACGCCTAGAAATCTCGCAATGTACAGTGACTCGCAAAACTATGTTATAAATATTAACACGAGAAACAGACCGCTGCTCCGGCCGCAACGTGTGAACACGGCATTTGCCCAGCGCCATTTTGTCTTTTTGGGTCCAAGACTGTACAGTAAGGTGTTTCCGACTCTCAGTGAGTCGCTCAATCCTGCCCAGACTAATCTAAAGAGTCTGATGACAAGATGGCTACTGGAGAGGGGCAGGGATGCGTCAGAGAGAGAACTTACATTCATTGAGAGATGAGGGCAGGGGGAGACAGGTGGGGGTGGTCAATTGTTGTGGGATTCGTTGTTTTTGATCTGGAATGGATGTGTGTATGTATGTGATGGCGTGTATAGGATAGTGTGTGTACATGGATATGTCCTGATCGTTTTCCTTTTTTTCATTTTCTACTATTTTGTTTCTTCTGTGTTCTGATTGTTTTGTTTGTGTTTTTTTTTTTTTTTTTCTCTTTTGTGTCTTTGTGTCTTCCATAGTACAGTGCCGCTATAATTAAAAATTAGTATCACCTCAACACAGGCTGTCGTCTAGTGAGGTGATAAATTCCAAATATGTACCTATATAAATTTCAAATATGTACCTATCTATGCAAAAGTTGGAAAAATAAAGAAATAAAAAAAAAAAAAAAAAAAAAAAAATATTTTTACGTACCTAATATTTTCACATCGAAGATTGCCTGTTATATTTCGGGATTCTCTTCTAACTTAGTCTTGCACTCTAGAAACGAACGTTTCTGTTTTGACATTTTAACACTTGGTTTACTCTGAAGAAGCGATTTATACGATTGAAAAAAAAAATGTTTTTACGGATGCCCAATCAATGTATGAAAAGTGCTTGAAAGATTAGTTCAATCATATTATGAGAATATTCATTGGTCTTCCTGGAAATAACTTAGACATACGAAAAACCAATATTTTTGGGAAATATAATTGTGGTATTTTCATACAGATCCCGAAATATAAAAGACAATCTTTGTAATTCAAATTCAAATAAAAAAAAATCTTGGCCCATATTCCCGATACTACCATTTCCATGGCCTTTATTCCTGTCCCCAGTAATTTGTCAAAAATATGTCTCTGCCTGTCCCTCACATTTTGTCTTCATCTCTTTACCCCCAGATGCGCCTGCATATTGTTTCATTTTTTTGACAGGTTTTTTTTGTCTCTCTTACTTCTTACTGTTTGTGTATTTACTTTTTTATAATTTGTGAGATAATTTTTGTATCACGAATATCTGTAGGTATATACCCATCTGTCTAATAAAATAAAAACAAAATCATTTTGGATATCACTTTGACAGTTAAAATTTTTACTGTTGTTTTTCATTTTAAAACATTCTTTATTTTAATGAAACAGCATATTTCAATTGTTCTCACTAAACCAGCCATGGAAACAGCAGTAAACGACGGTCTTAAGCCCGTAGTGGTTCAAATTTGTATAAAATAAACCTTTTAAAAATCTGACACTAATTGATTTAATCTAAGTACCTGTCAAAATATTTATTTAAAAATACAAAATAAAATTCCCTAAATATTTGGAACGTTGTTTCGATACGATGATCTTACATACTGCAAATGCCTTCATCTCCTATGCATTAAAATTCTGCATAGTATATTTTTAAAAATTAGTATTAGCAAACATACACGTTTTAAAAACTTCAACACTACGTTAGCATAGTTTAAGCTTAGAAGTATTTGATATAGATAAAAAATGCTTGTTCCGTTGAAAAAAAATCGGCATCGGGCATCGAATCCTAAAGCTCCAGCGCGAATGTTGCCTAAACTGAACCTTGAACTAAACCACTAAAACAACTAATTATCTCAAATATTTACGAATATGTAACAACTAATGACTCTACCAATACATTACTGATGTTCGATTTTTAAATGGAGCAAACCACTATGGGCTTACGACCGTCTTCTACTGTTAGGCTGGCTTAGTGTGATCGCTTTTTTTTTTCCTCCCATCAGGGTCTCGAGGATGTGGAAGACCCTCTCATACCGTGTTCCGTTCCTTCGAGGCAGCGCTGAGGGAAATGGACTTGGTGTGGGAGGAGGTCATAAGCATTGCGCAAGATCGAGCGCAATGGAGAGCTCTTGTTGCCTCCCTATGCTCCTAAGTGGAGTTCAAAGGGAGATTTGATTTGATTGATTTGATTTGATCGAGTGTGATCGCTTTACGTTAACAACGTTCGCCATTAGGTGGTAATGTAAAGTCTCCGTAACTCATTTAATGGAAGTTTTAGAATACACACATATTTACTTAATTTAGAAACAAATTGAGTAAATATTGCAAACCATTCTTGCGATTCTAGTTGCATTTTGATAATTAATATTATAGATACTCTTCTGACCGTAATTTGGCTTGAATCAACTTCTTAGCTGTTTCAATTGGCGGAGATACCTACCTACTTATCGACGCAATATTACTGAAGCAATAATGATTGACGAAGTCGTAGCAAATAGTTCTATTAAATAAATAAAGCTTTATTACTCTAAGTACAATGTGACAATAAAAAGATTTGAACAGTAGGGAGGGCGGACTTATCCCGAAGGATCTCTGCCATCTAACCCATCAGTAAAGAACTGTCCGTAAAGAATCTTTAAACTCTATTATGCGTGAAAATTCATCAAGCTAACCTTCTTCGTCGTTTCCTCGCCTAAAATTATATCATGAAATCAAACTATTGACACGTTGAGGTGATAAAGTTTATTAAAAAAAATCATATCGGTACAGGAGATAGACATAGCTGGAATATGTGTTAAGGATGCTGAAAGACAGTTGGCTATGAAGTGCGTCGTTCTTCCTCCCATCAGAGTCCCGAAGACGTGGATAATCCTCTTATACCGTGTTCCACTCCTTCGAGCCAGAGCTGAGGGAGTTAATGTGCAAGGAGGTCATGAAAATTGCGCAAGGTCGAGCGCAATGGAGAGCTTTTGTTGCCTTCCTATGCCGCTGAGTGGGGTTCAAAAGGAGTTTTGATTTGCTTTGATTGAGAGCTTAGAGTATTTTATTTTTATTATTTTTGATTGATATCGGTACACTTTTTTCCGCTCCTTCGAAGCAGAGCTGAGGGACATGGACATGGTGTGGGAGGAGGTCATAAACATTGCGCAAGATCGAGCGCAATGGAGATCTCGAGCTCTTGTTGCCTCCCTATGCCCCTGAGTGGGGTGTAAAAGGGAGTGTGTGTGTATCGGTACATACTCACATCTCAACTTATTTAACCTCTTGATGTTGAAATTAAAGGAACTTATTCATCCGATTCTCTTTTGTGTAGTTCAACGTATTGATTGTAAAGTGTATAATTTATGTCCATTTATATTGTGTATCTTCTAGTGCTTATCAATTTTCCCATTG
Organism: Mystacides longicornis; assembly: GCA_963576905.1. Taxonomy (NCBI): domain Eukaryota; kingdom Metazoa; phylum Arthropoda; class Insecta; order Trichoptera; family Leptoceridae; genus Mystacides; species Mystacides longicornis. The sequence continues at coordinate 4,107,679 of OY756432.1, forward strand.
GGTGGTGAGTTTATGATTTTCTAAAAGGATCAGGTTCTTCAAATCTCATTAAAACTTCCCTAAAATATCCTATGACACCCACACAATGTGTTGGATACCATTTGAAAAATAAAAGCAAATTCAAAAAAAAAAAATACTGATTGGTATAGGAAACACTCCGAAGAAAATTTATACAATCATAAATTTTAGTTTTTGACAACCGAAGAAGCGATTATAAAGCATGTTCTGAGGTTCCCCAATCGTAGATATAAGAGCTCTTCGAAAAATAATGTGGGATATCGATATAAATAAGAATATTAGGAAGGAATATGGTATCAAAGTTAAAAATAAAAAAAGTATGTCTGTCAATAAAATAATTTTACTTCTGTTTCATTTATTTATTGTACAACAATTTTACAAAACATTATTTTCATCACTTATGGTTTTGTTTTTCATTTACCTTGAAATTTGTTTGAAGTCAACACATGAAGCATTTCTTCTTGCGCATTGAAAAAAAGATTCTTATTGCCAACTTTCTGCCCTTGTTGATGTGATTGTGATGCTTGAAGATCGGCCACACTATCTCTTTCAATGCACTTTCGTATTTATCTACAATCTTCAAAATTTCCGATGACACATGACACACGTTTCACAATTAATATTAGGTGTGTCAGACTTAGCTCGCCTCTATGTATTCACTTTGCGCAATAAAATATTTGTAAAATCTTAAAATATCAGCTTACGTCCTTAAAACTCTATTGCAGGTAGCAGGTATTTAAAAAAATGCACAATAATATCCATTCAGTGGAAGGTATATCAGATGAAAAACATATTAGGTACATAAATAACGTTTGAATGAAATTATGTCAACAATCAGGGTAAATTCGTTGCTAACACGTTACCAAGTAAATAAAGTTCCTATCATACACCAATTTGAGTGATTTCACAATTGGAATAAAAAATATATTTTAAAAAGTACTAAAAAGGTTACCTACTTAGAGTTTTCTTTAATTTTATAATTTTCCACGCAACTTTCTTAATTTTTTCATTCATAAGAACCTTCTTCTGATAAAAGCCAACACGACAAAAAAATAATTGACGCAATCGGTCCAGCCGTTTAGGCGTGATGCGACAAAAAATATTAATCTTTTCTCTATTTAGCCACAGAATGTCAAATACATCGATGTGTGTGTGAGTAGTAGTGTACAAACATTACATTAGTGTGCGTAATGTTTTTATTATTGATTTAATCCATTTTTATGTATGATTTTAATAAAAATATTAGCATTCGCTATCCTTCCTCTATATAAACTGTAAGTGTGCGAAATTTCATACTCCTCCGTCCGCTCAATTTTCGTAAAAAGGGACATAAAGTTTTTGCCTCACGTATTAATATATAGATTCATCAGCAATGAATGGCTTACATAGGGTATAAATCTAAAATATACGGGTACTTATAATAAGTGTACCTAATTATAGAACCTTCACTGAGAGAAATTTTGTCATGATGAAGGCACGTACAGTAAATGGTTTTATAAAAACCGCAGAATACAAGAAAAAATCATAAACTTTTATGAAAAAAACCATTATCATTGAAATAATCAATTCACCTTATCTGCTTATTTCCATTTCCAAGAATGGAATTTCCGAAATTCTCGGATCGGGGAATTATTCAAGTAATTCATAGAAAGAAACAAGTTTACTTGTTTTACGTTTTTTCCAGTAAGAATAGAAATAATGTAAATGCTGTATGTCATTGATTAAACTAATGCAACTGGAATAAAACAATGATTCAATTTATAATAATTTAAAATATCCCGTACGGGAATTGTTTCTTTCTATTACGGAGATGGTTTATATGAAAACGCAACATCATTGGTATTTTCAATGATGGAGCATGGAGTTTTTTCCTGGACATCCGTACAATTTCAAAAACCTATGCAAGTCAAATATATTTCTGTTGTAAATTCCATTATTTCTTTGGTTTTGAGTAAAGCCAGTACAAATAATAGGATACTAGGTAAGAGCTGGTAGGTAATGGAAAATAGCTAGTAAACTTGAAAAATCCAATGACAATAATTAATTTCAACAGAAACAAGTAAATACGAGAATTTCGCAAGGACAACGTGAAAAAATCCAGGCCCTTGACTTTCTCCCGTGCGGCACCTGTTAAAACCAAGTTCGTACGGGGTTTTCACAAGTACGTCCGTGATTTCCAGACGGAGTAGGGATATTTTTTTACCAGACGCAATCGACCTACCTCTTAGATCTACCATTAGTTTGCTTGAGCTCGTAGATGCAAGACTTGTTTACTCATTACCTACTTAAAAGTTTATACTAAAATCATTTTACAAACTATGTACTTAGTTATATTTCTCTATACAATGTGTTATCTGGATAATTATTGATCAAACGAATTGTACGAACAATAGACAAACATTTTACGTTGAAATTGCAATTGGCACTTTAAATTGAAATAGATACCTTAATTCAAACTTCGTGTTCATATTTATTTTCTCTTCAGGTTAACAACCTATTTTCTTATAAATAAGTAGGTATACTTAACAGATATTTTTTTTCAATGAATTTGGTAATTATTTTTTGGGAATTTTTTTTTTTTTTTAAAGACCTTCAATTGAGATCAAGTGATTTTACTTAAAAAAAAAAATAATAATAATATTATCAATTTATTGCTATATTTTTTTTGTTCATAAAACTCGTTTGATCAAGTGTGGACATAAAAAATTAAGTGCCGTATAAGGATAATAAATAAATATAAAAGACAAAATAAAATATCTATGAAATTGCGATTTTTTTTTGGGAAATTCTTCTTCTTTTATAACTGAAGTCTTAATAAAGAAGAATATTCCAAAAAAACTTCCGCAATTTCATCGTTAATTTTTTATTCGTACAATTCGTTTGATCAAGTTTCGAAATTAACACATTGTAGATGTTAGGTAAACATGTGTGATCCATACCTACGGAAGACAACTGCGGGATAGCCTGAGAAGACGGTGTATTCTCCCAGCTGTTTGGCGAGTTTCCTCAAGGAGACTATGCGTCACCAACTCATCAGTTTATAATTTAGATGAAACTTCACAAAACGAGCTGAATGTAATCTAAGGAGACGCAAAAATTTCATCAAGTCATCAATATCTCCATAGTGTCTTGCTTTGATCAACTGGGAGAAAACGTATCAAGTACGAAGAAGACAAACTCAATCACCTGGATGTGTGGAATTTTTAGATCTAGGTAGGTATTGAGAGCTTAGATAGCAATGATGTAATAGGTAAGAAAGGGGTTGCTACCTGGTTGAATTAATTACAGCATTGGTTTTTCCTCGTAATGTACTAGAAAATAAAAAGGCTCTTCCTTAGGTTGTTATGCCTATAGGGCTCGGGAGACAAAAACATGAAAATATTATGCAATACCTATAAGCGAAACAAACAGAAAAATTTCAAACTACTTCGGTTAGTATACTAAAACCCGTGGGAGGTATTGTGTGAGGAATGCCCTCCCTGACCCCTCTGAGTAATCCTTTCAGAGGCTCTTCTAATGAGTTTAATTTAATGGTTACACGACTGTGTAACTTGCAACACAAAACAAGTAAAATTTAAATCCTCATACAATACGAACTTGGGTATGAACAAATATTATGATTAGTAAACTAGATACTCAAACCTCTACTGCAACCAGCCAATTAATCCAATTTGGTATCACTACACAACAACTATTATTTATTTAAACACTACTAGCAAATAAACTCAATCACTAGATGTAACTATTAATCTCTACTTGTTTATTTTAATACGTCACTACGCAATTACAGTATTCCCGACACCTCTCTACGCTTATTTCCAATTAATATAAACCGAAATTACACTTTCACCGAATAACTAATTATTTTACAATAAATCTACGGAGACTTTCGAATCAAAACACTACGTCAAACTCTAAAACAACACAGGCAAGCGTTAGCAGTGTAAGTCTAAAAGCGTGCAGCTACGTATAAGCGTGTTATGAGGGCTCGCCTGGCAATACAGCTATTTTTAAGAAAGCTTCCGAGAGGCGGAGTCAGGACAAGGAAGGGGGAAAAATGGATGATCTTATTGGTGGAGGCGCCTGTGATGTAGTGTGCGAGGGAGACAGGGTAATTGTTTTTATAACTGCTACAAATTGTCTACGCGCGAACAACTTATAATGAAATAATTATACATAGTTTTTTTTTATGAATCTTTCATATATCTAGTAATTAATAAATCTTTTCTTTATACATCATTTTTTCTTAACCGATATGTTAGTCTTATCTACATTGAACATAAACCTAACTTTAATACATCTCTTAGTAATAATCTTTTGAAAGCTTAATTCAATCTTCTAATCATGTTATGCTAATTTATCTCTTAAAATTAATTACAACCTTGTGAATCTTATATACTAGAAATCTTATATACTAGACATGTTCAATAATTGCTTTAATATTAATTATTATTAATCTTATTACTAATGTTGGCCATTAATCAATTCTATCTTAGGTAATTCTTAACCTACACATAGGTATATTCCTTCTTAATTAAGATGCTTATCAGTAATTAAACTAACGTGCCTTAATCAATAATTAATCTTATCTTATAATATCTTATATTACTCCTTAAGCATATGTGTTATAATTTATCATTTCAAAACAACATTATAATCTCTACACATTATTTATTCAGTATTTAAGTCTTGTTTAAACCATAGTCTATTATAGAACAACAACATACCTACTTCTGTTAATTTACAGTTACAACTACATAGGTACATAATTTGATAATCAAAATACAATGCCATCTAAACAATTATATTTGCCATACCAACCCCTTATTATATTCTATATTTTATTATTACAAGGATTTTTTCATTCTGCAAAACAATAACATGCACTCAAGAGCTACCCTTATCTACGGTGTTTCGAAGCATCCAAAAAAACCCGTTTCACTAGAATATTGTGAATTAAACAAAAGCCTATGTTAGGGACAAACTGTCGCCGTGTTATTGTTTTCTTATCGCTCGGAACCCACAATGGGATCTACCCACATCCCCTACTTTCATGATTTCTCAGAACAGATTTTGAACGCATCAACCGATCATAACATCCGCCCCCTCTTAAACGTTCAAAATCTGTTATTTAAATAACTGTAAACTAACTTAATATAACCTTCTAGGGCGCCAATACATTCAATGGTAATATCTAGGATAGCTGTGAATGTATAAGCCAGTTATCCTAGTTTAAATAAAAAAACATCCAACACCAACATTAACTACAATTCTATATATGTTTTAAACGTATTTACCACTACCAACTATATACTTCTAAGTTCTACCCACAACCTTTTTTGTTTTTTTTTTTTTTTTGTTTTTGTATTTTTTTTTGTTTTTTTTTTTTTTTTTTAATATATAATTTCTAACTATGTCCTATATTTCTAATATAACTTATTTTACTTCACTACTTAGCCTATATTCCGATCGATAAGAAACTCAAACTTTAATTTAAGGTTCAGTTTCCTGGACCTCTTCCTGTTGAACAGGGGCTAAATTTAATTCGTCTGAATGTACTTTAATAGGTTTTCCTTTACGATCTATCCAGTAAACGTTCCCCCGTCCTACTGGTAATAGAACCGTATAAGGACCGGAGTATTTTGGTGCAAACCCAGCATGAAAACCCGCTACGCGCTTTGAGAGTGGATGTTCTCTCAACATAACCTTCTGTCCAGTGACATAACCAGGGACCTTTCCGTTGGTCTGGGCGTATTTACTTCTATACCGGTCCTGGTTTTGACGAATATTTTTATTTATATCTAATCTATTTGATCTTTCCGGCTTAGTATTTGGGGCTACCGACGACCATTCGCCAGGTCGTTTAATTTCGTAGCCAAATAGAGCTTGGCTTGGAGTCATTCCCGACGCGTCGTTACGTCTTCCCCTAATCGACTCTAAAATTGAGCTTAAGTGCTCATCCCAACGCTTGTGTTCACGCCCTAATAGGTGAACACGGAGCAATTTTTTTAACTCTTGATTTCGGCGTTCTGTTATGTTAGCACGGGGTAGGTAAATCGCTGTGGTCCAATGCTGGCATTGCCACCTATCTATTGCCGAGTTCCAAGACTCGTGACTAAACTGTGGTCCGTTGTCTGAGAGAATAGCCCTAGGATACCCATACCGTGAAAAAATCTCTTTCTCTAACAAGCCTACAATCTGTGGTGCTCTCCCCGATCGCATAGGAAATGCTTCTACCCATTTTGTAAACATATCTGTAACTACTAATAAAACCGTATTCCCCTTAGCTGATCTAGGGTATGGGCCCATCAAGTCAATAGCTAAAATCTCAAAAGGATTTTGTGCTACCGATGATCCTAAAGGCGCGCGTGGACGACTTGGTAACGCTCTTGCTTGAGCACAAGTCATACATCTCTTGACAAACCTTTTCGCATCTCTATTTATGCCTGGCCAGATAAAATATCTCCGAGTCGCTCTAAGCGTTTCCCTTTCACCAGGGTGGCCAGCATGCCTACTGTTATGATAAAAATTTAAAACGTGAGGGATCATAAATTTCGGTACGATCAGTTTCGGAACTGATTGTCCGCTAACCTGTCTATATAAGTAACCATCAATTAATTTGTATATCTCCAACCAATGCCTATCCCGGGCATTTGTTGGTGGACTGTTGGCAGAAAGTAAGCTTTCCAAATGGTTTATCATTCGAGACAACCGTAGATCGGTGCGTTGTGCACCACGCACACGATCTGCCAGTTTTCCAGACTGCTGATCTTCAGCGTCCCGAAGATCCAGACCGTTCTCAATGAGCGTCACCTGAGGTAGACCTCTATCTGCTTTCCAGCCCTCCTGGCTAACATTGGGGTACATTCCCCTATCTAACGAATCAATATCTTCAGTGATATTAGATTCGGCCGGATTTCTTGACAAGAAATCAGGTAACTCATTTTTCCTACCTGGGCAGTGTTCTAACGTAAAATTAAACTCCTGTAATAACAATGCCCACCTAGTTAACTTAGCTCTTTCATCTTTAACCCGTTCTAGCCATGTCAACGCCTTGTTATCTGTACGTAGGATGAAATGTGTACCTTCCAAATACTGACGATATTTCTTTATCGCCCAAACAGCCGCGAATGCTTCCTGTTCGTTCGAATGCCAGCGTTTTTCTGCATCAGAAAAACGAGCACTAGCGTAAGAGACAATATCACGACCGCCATCAGGTCGCTCGTGATATAGAACGGCGGCAACGCCGAACTTGCTGGCATCTGTTTGCAATACGAATTGCCTCTCGAAATCTGGCCTGCATAGGGAGAGTGGCCTACTTATAGCAATTTTAATGCTATCCATTGCATTTTGTGCTGAGGCATTCCATTTGAATGGCCTCTTCGTGCTCAACAAATCAGTTAATGGAGCTGCTATCTCTGCAAAACGATAAAGATACTCGCGCAACCAATTCGATAAGCCGAGGAAGGACCTCAACTTCTTTCTTGAAGTAGGCACTGGGAAGTTTGCAATGGAGATTGCATGTAACTTCTGGGGATGGTTACCACTAGCCGAAACTACGTGACCTAAAAATTCTAATTCTGTGGTACCGATCCTGCACTTATCTGAAGCGCACCGCAAATTATATTGCTGTAACCGTTCTAAAACTAATCTCAAATGATACATATGTGAAGCCCAATCTTTAGAATAAACGATCACATCATCGAGATAAACAAGGCAAAAATCGCGTAGATATCCAGCCAAGACCTCTTGACTCATTATCCGTTGAAATGTTCCTGGGGAACCTTTCAAACCAAAGGGCATAACTCGAAATTGATAGCAAGCTCCGTCAGGGGTTGAAAAAGCGGTTAAATGTTTACAATCTTCAGACATTGGGATCTGCCAATATCCTTTCTGTAAATCAAATGACGAGAAATATTTCGCGTTACCTAAATCTTTTAACGTTTCATGAATAATGGGTAAATGTGATGGTTCGTCCTCAGTGACGTCGTTGAGTTTACGATAATCTACACAAAAGCGATATTCATCCTTCCCTCGCTTGGGGACCATAACTACCGGAAAACTATAACATGATCTACTGCTTTCGATCACGCCATCAGCCAGCATGCCTTCCAGCTGGGCCAAGAGATGCTTCTTTTTCTCATCAGAGAGCCTATACGGAGGTAAACGAATCGGGCGTGCATCTTTCAGCTTAATCTCGTGAGGTTGTAGCGGAGCAGGGCCAGAATATGGAAGAAATACCTCTTTAAAATCATTTAAAATACCTATAAGACTCTCTCGGTGTCCGCGAGGTATATCGGATTGCAACTCTGGCAATTCGACATCACACTTCATTTCCCCACGTACCGGTATCAAATGCGTCGTCACTCTTTCTACTCTACCGAAATGAAGGCAACCCCTATGAAAATCTATAACGCACTTTTGTGACGTCATCCACGGCACTCCGAGAATAACATCATCCCTAAGCTTATCTACGACTAAAAACTCACAAATAACCTCTATACCCTGAACTAAAATATTTGTCTCAAGTCTAGCCGTTACCTCCATGTAAGCACCTTGTTCTGCTAAATATAATCTGTCAATATGGGTCTGTTGCTTACGCAAATTTCTAACTAGTCGGCTACATACAATATTATACGAAGACGCAGAGTCCACCAATGCCGTACATTCTATATTATTAAACGACATTCTAATACGCGGGAGTAATGGCGTTCCCGAATCTACAATAGCTACACACTGCGGTTCTTCAAAAAATTCTATCGCATCTAAATCTACATCTGATAACCTTTCCCTATCTCTATTACGTTGTGGACTCTCTACTTCTTCAGGATTTGAACCCAAAAGTCTAAAATTATCGCGATCAACATCTTTACCACTACTTTCGCGATGTAACCACGCTTGAACCTCGACTGGCCCATCACTACTATCGCCCGTATCTTCCCATACTAACACTTCATCTAACGTTTCATTATTATTAGGAATTGGTTTAGAAACTATGTTTCTAGACCTGAGCTTCACATCATTATCAAGGACCTTTGCTACAGGTTGAATAGTCGGTCGTAACTCTGATTCAACCTCCCTATGTTCTAATCCGTTTTCTAGTGATTGCCCTGAGACGGCTTTGATCCGGCGTTCCGTCCAGGGCCTTGAGCGTTTAAATTAGCGTTCTGGTTTCCGTTTTGCCTACCCCTGTTTTGATTCCAATTATTTCTATCCTGTCCTTGCCCATTTCTATTCCAGTTATTATTATTCCTATTTTGACCCTGTCTATTATCAAAGTTATTCCTTTCCTGTCTATTATCAACGTTATTCCTTGCCTGATTATTGTTAAAATTATTATTATCCTGCCTATTATTATTCCTTGTATTTCTGTTCCTGTTCTGATCATGATTCCTATTGTCCATTCTAAAGTTATTTCTATTTTGATTACCCCTATTTTCAAAATTATTCATCTGATTAAAATTACTATTAGAGTTTCTAAAGTTACCTGACTGATAATAATTATTATCTCCTTGCCTATCTGACTGGAAATTTCCCCTGTTATTATTTCCCTGCCTATGGAATTGTCCGTCGCTATTCCTATTATCAAAACTCCTATCGTTCCTATTCCTAGTCAATGGACAATTTCTCTGTACATGCTGCCCGTTGCAGTTATAACATGAAATGCTAGAAGTTCGCCTTTGAGGCTGATGTGTCGCTTGTTGTGGCTCATTATTTATTACAGGGTATACCAGTTCCGTCGGGAAATCAATTTCAGAGACGCGGTTCTCTAAACTGTCAAACGTGATGTCATCTTTGGTGAATTCTCTACGTAAAGTATTTGTATACCGCGGTAACATAAGATTCAGCAAGTGTAACGCAAATTCCGCTGAGTACGCAACACCATTCCCATACACCCGGTCGTAAACTTTCGTCTTCCTACTTAAAAATGATGAACCCGATTCGTTATCTTGCTGTTTGTGGGAGAGTAAATGACCAGTCAATGCCAGTCTGTTATTGTCAATACCATAGCGTTGCAACAACAGAGAGCTGAAAGCCGACCATCTAATCAACCCATTTCCGCGACTAGACCACCAAATTTTAACGTCCCCGCGCAGCTTCAGAGAAGCCAATCTGACTTTCTCTGAGTCCCTTATATTGCGCAAAGCGAAATATTCTTCGCAATCCTCAATGAATGCTTTAGGGCATTCCTGAGGTAAGCCGCTAAAGAAGAAGTTTTCGTTGAGAACTTCATCTCGTACATACACAATTTGTGGCCTTGTATCGAAAATCCTGTCCCTCGTTTCTAATGTGTCAGCTGGTGGCACATTATGGTCATCATCGTCATGTGACGAAATGGGTGGCGTTTCGTCCACGCCTAACGAACCTGCCGATGCAGCCCCATTTCTCGTGACCACCGCGAAAATAAAAAGTTTGCAAACGCGTAGCAACAACTCGAACCAATTGAAAATAATCATTTCACTTGTCGATGTAGAATAGGATTTAAACTAATGCAATTGACGTATAGAAAGAAAAATCTTACTGGATTCTAGTATAAACCGCGACGTCTCCACGTGTTCAAATATTGGAAAATTCTATAAAATCACTAAAAAATAATAAAAATTGAAGACTCGTCTCAGGGTGAGTTCGTCAATGCTTAATATATAACTAAACACACGTTGGGCGCCAAGTTGTTATGCCTATAGGGCTCGGGAGACAAAAACATGAAAATATTATGCAATACCTATAAGCGAAACAAACAGAAAAATTTCAAACTACTTCGGTTAGTATACTAAAACCCGTGGGAGGTATTGTGTGAGGAATGCCCTCCCTGACCCCTCTGAGTAATCCTTTCAGAGGCTCTTCTAATGAGTTTAATTTAATGGTTACACGACTGTGTAACTTGCAACACAAAACAAGTAAAATTTAAATCCTCATACAATACGAACTTGGGTATGAACAAATATTATGATTAGTAAACTAGATACTCAAACCTCTACTGCAACCAGCCAATTAATCCAATTTGGTATCACTACACAACAACTATTATTTATTTAAACACTACTAGCAAATAAACTCAATCACTAGATGTAACTATTAATCTCTACTTGTTTATTTTAATACGTCACTACGCAATTACAGTATTCCCGACACCTCTCTACGCTTATTTCCAATTAATATAAACCGAAATTACACTTTCACCGAATAACTAATTATTTTACAATAAATCTACGGAGACTTTCGAATCAAAACACTACGTCAAACTCTAAAACAACACAGGCAAGCGTTAGCAGTGTAAGTCTAAAAGCGTGCAGCTACGTATAAGCGTGTTATGAGGGCTCGCCTGGCAATACAGCTATTTTTAAGAAAGCTTCCGAGAGGCGGAGTCAGGACAAGGAAGGGGGAAAAATGGATGATCTTATTGGTGGAGGCGCCTGTGATGTAGTGTGCGAGGGAGACAGGGTAATTGTTTTTATAACTGCTACAAATTGTCTACGCGCGAACAACTTATAATGAAATAATTATACATAGTTTTTTTTTATGAATCTTTCATATATCTAGTAATTAATAAATCTTTTCTTTATACATCATTTTTTCTTAACCGATATGTTAGTCTTATCTACATTGAACATAAACCTAACTTTAATACATCTCTTAGTAATAATCTTTTGAAAGCTTAATTCAATCTTCTAATCATGTTATGCTAATTTATCTCTTAAAATTAATTACAACCTTGTGAATCTTATATACTAGAAATCTTATATACTAGACATGTTCAATAATTGTCTTAATATTAATTCTTATTAATCTTATTACTAATGTTGGCCATTAATCAATTCTATCTTAGGTAATTCTTAACCTACACATAGGTATATTCCTTCTTAATTAAGATGCTTATCAGTAATTAAACTAACGTGCCTTAATCAATAATTAATCTTATCTTATAATATCTTATATTACTCCTTAAGCATATGTGTTATAATTTATCATTTCAAAACAACATTATAATCTCTACACATTATTTATTCAGTATTTAAGTCTTGTTTAAACCATAGTCTATTATAGAACAACAACATACCTACTTCTGTTAATTTACAGTTACAACTACATAGGTACATAATTTGATAATCAAAATACAATGCCATCTAAACAATTATATTTGCCATACCAACCCCTTATTATATTCTATATTTTATTATTACAAGGATTTTTTCATTCTGCAAAACAATAACATGCACTCAAGAGCTACCCTTATCTACGGTGTTTCGAAGCATCCAAAAAAACCCGTTTCACTAGAATATTGTGAATTAAACAAAAGCCTATGTTAGGGACAAACTGTCGCCGTGTTATTGTTTTCTTATCGCTCGGAACCCACAATGGGATCTACCCACATCCCCTACTTTCATGATTTCTCAGAACAGATTTTGAACGCATCAACCGATCATAACAAGGTATATCAATGAAGTAATGGGTTGTACCAAGCACGGCATTGGTATTTCCTCGTACTATACTAGAAAATATAAAGGACTTTACTTAGATATATCAATGAAGTAACGGATTGTACTAAGTACGTCATTGGTTTTTTCTCGTACGCTACTAGAAAATATACAGGCCCTTACTTAGATTTTTCAATGATCTAACGGTTTATACCACGTACGGCATTGATTTTTTCCCGTACGTTAATAGAAAATATGAAGTCTCTTACTTAGATATATCAATGACGGCATTGCTTTTTCCAATGAACTATCATTTAAAAATTCAATGACATTGCATAGATCAATTCCTCTCCAATACGTGCTAATTTCCAGTAAACCGTACGGGAAAATACCTCGTATGAAAATTCAATGACGGAGCATTGAAAAAACCAATGCTTCACTCTGAGTCAAAGAAAAAAGTTCTTACGAGAAAAAACTCAAGAAATACGAGCTTTTCCCCCTTACTTTTCTCTCAGTGTTATGATGACTACTAATCTCAGCCATTTTCAATCAAACTATGTGTAGATGTTTGAAAATCTTTTTAGCTGTATTTAATAGCGATATTTTCTCAATAATTATTAAATACGAATCATATGGTTTATTGTGTGCCCCCAAATTGTTCCAATAGAATTATACAGTTTAAGAGTATGGCGATTGAAAATGGCGCCCATGCCTTTATCAAGCGTTTGAGAACTCCAATGAGAACTCCGTATGAGTCTGCACGAATTTATACCTATTTATAATTACCTAGCTGCATCACTCGATCCACATTTCGGGTGCAAGTCAGTAGAAAAAAAAAAAAAAAAAAATAATAATAATAATTACCTATATACTATATAAGATCGCCATTAGGAAGTTAAATTCTAATACCCGATTTTTCCAGCATTGGAACAGACATGTTCAAAATTTCAAACAATTGATGCCACCAGCGGTATTCTGAACCACATCCCTATCAGTCGCATGCAGATACGCTAGCCGCTGCTGGGCCAAATTAATGTCCGATGCCCATTTCTTCGTTATTAGAAACTAGGTGACCCATGGAACTTCGTCCAGCCTTAAAGTCAATAAAATATTGCTAGGTAACATAACATAGCTAACATACCTACATGACTACAAATTGTGAAAAACAACTAAATTTCTGTGGTTGTAATATACAATTACAATGACGGTAACATTACCGCCATCTGTGGAGACATGGGGAAAACATTGATCTATAGAATCTTTCTACCAAAATATCAATCTACCAGACATCTCCCTATTTCCCCAACAGATGTGACAGTACCAGTTAGAAAATCCGATCCATACTAACTTATATCATTTCTTTACTCATTTATTAAACTTTTTATTACCTACTTATTCTGTTATCCGGAGCGGAGAAGAATCCAATAAATCAAACTTCGGAAGAATCTGTTCAGCCGATTTCGAGTTATTAAGTGTTCGCACTAATCCGACTTTCATTTATATTAGACATAATTTTGTCGGCTCCCGCAAAATTGTTGGAGATTATATTGCATAGAAGAATTTGGAATAGCGTTAGTTGTTTCATAGTAAACGCGCAACATGGTTTCAGACCAACAAGATCCACGGTTACAAATCTTCTTTGCTTTAACACTTACATAGAACAAAGATTGGATGCTCGTAAGCAAGTAGACGTCATTTATACTGACTTCGAAAAGGCTTTCGATAGGGTTGACCACGATGTTCTATTGTCGAAGCTTAATTATTTTGGGTTATCAAATAAATTGCTACAGTACATGTCTAGCTATTTAAAGGATAGACAGCAATATGTCAGTTTCCAATCATGTCACTCTGAAAATTATTTTACTTACTCTGGTGTTCCACAGGGGTCTAACCTGGGTCCTCTACTTTTCAGTTTGTTTATCAACGATATTGGCAATGTCATAGAGGGTTCAGAATATCTGCTTTACGCGGATGATCTGAAGCTTTTTAGAGAAATAGCGGATGAAAGAGACACATTGACTTTACAAAAAGATATAAACGCCTTGACTTCCTGGTCTATCAAAAACAAGTTATTCTTCAGTGCACCTAAATGTCACGTCATGACCTTTGCTAGAATTCGTAATGTAACTAAGGCAGAATATACAATGAGTAACTTAAAATTAGCTAGAATGGAAGTTGTGAAGGATTTGGGAGTTACTTACATAACAAACTTTTCCTTTCGACCCCATATCAACGGAATGATAGACAGAGCTTACGCCATGCTAGGCTTTATCCTCAGGAATTCTTTGTATTTCAAGCACTCTGATACACTAACGGTTCTGTACGAATCACTGGTAAGATCCATATTGGAATCTGCTTCCATAATTTGGTCTCCATCCGAGAAAACACATATACTGAACATAGAAAAAATTCAAAAAAGATTCGCCAGACATTTATATAGGATAAAATTCGGGTACTATCCATACATGTTTCCAACCTTATTTATTTATGGATCCTTAGGAATGACTACTTTACAGAGACGAAGAGATGATTATCTCTGTAGACATTTTTACAAGCTGCTCCATGGAATTATTGATAATCCCGACATCCTTCGCGAAATTAAATTTTATGTACCAGACTCTTACCAAAGATCACGACAACATAAACTTTTTTACCCCCTTGTTGGTAGAACAAATCTTATTCGTAACTCAGCTATGGGCAGGGCAATTTCTGCCTTAAATGAATTAGCGGAGCATATCGACATATTTCATGTTGAGTATGGTGAATTCACTTCGAAGATTGAATTCATATAGATAGTTTCTGTTGTTCTTTATTGTGCATAATAGTGGAGGTATCTATGATATCGATCGATGTTGAAATGGTGAGTCTCACCTCACTAATTTTGGCGAGTAATATCGCTACCTATATAATATCATAGGTTTTTTTTCGCCCCGGCTTCTTGTGGCGAGCGGTCGTGTTTACGTTTATTATTATTATTTCTTGTGCAGGTGTTCAGTAGTGACGTCATTTATTTACATCGCTGGAAAAAAAACAGATATTTATAAAACCATTTATTATTTTTTCACTTTAATAATAATATTATTGTTTTTTTTTTCTTTTTCACTTATTAGTGTTAAGTAGGTATAAGTACCCATTTATTTTTTTCTCTTTTTCATTCTAAAATTAGATTTTTTTTTTGTTGTTATTTTTTTTTTTTTTTTTTTTTTTTTCTTCAATACTAATGTAGCATCATGGGAGATCCTCCCGACCCCGATAAAATCAGATTAGACGATGTAAACTCTAGCACCAAGAGAAGAAGAACGGATGATTCTTCTCTGATGTCCGCTTCTGGGACAATCATGGATGCTCAATTTCCTTCATCAGTACCTTCTCCGAGTACCGAGGCCCAACCTAACCCAGAAGGAAAGGCTCCGGCCAGGTACCCTCAATCTTCTCATGCTCCATTTTTGGTCATAGTAGAAAATAAAAACCCTGACAAACATCTTCACCCAATGGTATTTGGAGGTCTAGTGGCTAAGAATGGCGTTAAAGGCATCGTAAGTGGTGGCGTGCGTTCAGACGGTAGAAATAAAATAGCTGTGACTTTTTCATCTGCAAATTCAGCGAACTCATTCATTTCTAATGATATTTTATCTACATACAATTTGAATGCATTCATTCCAAGCTATAAATTGTATAAACATGGAATCATTCGCGGAATACCAACAGAGCTTAAAGACGAAGAAATCTTTGAGAATATTGAGGTTCCCTCTTCTTGTGGAAAGCTCAATAAACTTCGAAGGCTAAACAGAAGGATTACAGCTCCAGATGGGACTACTATATGGAAACCATCTACCACTATTTTGTTATCATTTGAGGGCCAATCCCTACCTGAGCATATATATTTGTTCTATAACTCCATCAAAGTGGAGTTGTACGCTCGTCCATGTTATATTTGTCATCGTTGCCTTAGATTTGGACATACTAAAAAGAACTGTACCTCTTCCCCTAAATGCTTCCGTTGTGGTGAAAATCACCTTGGTGAATCTTGCCCAGATAAAGAACTCCCTCCAAAGTGTTCCCATTGCAAGGGAGAACACTTGACGACAGATGTTTCTTGCCCTGAATTCATCAGGCAAAAGAAAATAAAATACATTATGGCATCTGAAAATATTTCTTTTGTTGAAGCCGTCAAACAAACTCCCCCTTCAAAAAAATTTTACAGTGAGGTGGTTTCGTCCTCACAAAAACAGTATGGTTCATCTACAAAAAATAAACCTACCACCCCTGTTACACGTCCTGTGGTAAAACCAAATCTAGATAAAAGAGCCACAGAGGCCCTTCTTTCATATTCCAATGGGCAATCCACAAATCTCCAAAATGGCTGCGCTCTTAAAAATATAGAAACCGTTCCTTCCACGCTTTCATACGATTCAGAAAAAAACCAACTATTTAAAATGCTTTCCCAGATTCTCTCACTAGTTATTTCTAGTCCTAAAGATGATGTTATTCCTTTGATTCTCCCTATGCTTACAAAAGTATTTGAAAAGATGTCTGAGAGCGAGAATGATGTGTTGTACAACCTTAGTTCAACGCATTAATCGATCGTTTTATACATTTATATTTCAATAAAATAATAATCATGGCAAATTTACAAGATAACAATGAAAACAAAAGAGATCATTTAAATTTATTACAGTGGAACAGCAGAAGTGCCGTATCAAATAAACACGAAATAATTCAACTCCTCCATGACTTGGACATTGATATCGCATTGATCCAAGAGACATGGCTCCTTCCTCATTTCAATTTTAATGTACCAGGTTATGTATGCTCGCGTTCAGATAGACTATATGGAAGAGGTGGCGGAGCTGCCATATTAGTTGATCATAGAATACCTCACTCTGTTATTAATTTACCACAAAACCCGTACTTGGAAATAGTGGCGATCCTTGTCGATGGGATCGCATATGTATCAGTTTATATTCCTCCCAACACCGGCTTCGACGTCGGATTCTTTGACGCTGTTGTCGCACTTCTTCCTTCATCTTTCGTTATCTTGGGAGACCTGAACTGTCACTCCAACGTTTGGGGAAGCTCTATCTCAGATAGAGCAGGGAATTCTGTCCTTTCGTTTTTAGATTCTCATAACTTATGTATTGTCAACGATGGTTCTCCAACTAGAATGACCCCTCCAGGCCAGAACAAAAGCGCAGTAGATTTATCTATTTGTACCAATAACTTAATGGCTTCCCTCCACTGGTCGATTATGGATGACCCTCGATCCAGTGACCATTATCCAATTGTGATTCAATTTCATACTAAACCTATCAAAAATTCTCCTCACGGAAGACAATTATACAATTTGAACAAAGCAGATTGGAATGCCTTCTCTAGACATCTAGATAATAACGTTCCATCATTAATTTCAAAAGGAAACGAATGTTCAAATGTGGATGAAGAAAATACTGTATTATTAGAGTTTATTTACTCAGCTGCGGATGAAAGCATTCCTAAAAAGGCATGTAATAATCGCCCTAGAAGAAATGCCCCTTGGTGGGATGAAGAATGTTCTGAGCTCATCAGAGATCGAAAAGAGGCTATGCGCAAAGTTCGGAAAAATTTTAGTTTGGATGCCTTCTTAACGGCTAAGTCTATCCAGGCTAAAGTCAAAAGAAGATTAAGACAAAAAAAGAGACAGGGATGGCAGAAATTCTGCTCTTCGCTGTCTCCTCATTCTCATTCGTCATACGTGTGGAGCATGATTAAGAGATTTAAGGGTTCTTTCTCTCCTTCCTTCCCTAAGGAAGGAGTAGAGACCTGGTTACCTGAATTTGTGAATCTCTTGGCTCCCCCATATGCGCCACGTATTGATCAAATTTCTCCTCCTTGTTTAAATTACTCCAGCTCAGAAACATTCTCTTTTCTTATTTCACCCTTCGTAATGGGGGAACTAATATGCTGTCTGCAGCGTGTAAAAGACTCTGCTCCAGGTTTAGATTTGATCCCATATACATTTTTCCAAAAGGCCCCACCATCTTTCCTAGAATATTTTTTATCTTTTGTAAATAAAATCCTCATATCTTCTTCTGTTCCTGAAAGTTGGAAAAAACAACTTATCATTCCAATACCTAAACCAAAAAAAGACCCTTCTTTAGGCTCCTCGTACAGACCTATCGCCCTCTCGTCCTGCATTTTGAAAATTCTGGAACACCTCCTAAAAAATAGAATTGAATGGTTAATTGAACATAAGTCAATCCTTCCCAAATCCCAATACGGTTTTCGTAAATCCCTTTCTTGTATTGATAATCTTAGCTTACTTATCTCCGACGTACATATAGCTCTTTCCAAAAAAGAGTTTACTATCGCAGTATTCCTCGATATTGATTCCGCATATGATAATGTTTGTCTTTCCACTCTTTATAAAAAAATGATAAATCTTTCCTTTCCGGAACCCTTTGCCAAATTAATTTTCAACATATTTTCTGAAAGAACCATCGTCGTCAATCATGGTGAGAAAAATGTGAGTAGAAGCGTGTGGAAGGGACTTCCTCAGGGATCCGTTTTGAGCCCAACTTTATTTAACCTGTACTGTTCTGATCTGGAACCTCTTATTCCACCTAACTGCTCTATTGTCCAATATGCTGATGACATCGCAATATATACGTCAAACAAAAATCTCTCCCTTGCTGAGGAGTGCATATCTTCTGCTATTGATAAAATCAACAAATGGATGTTTGATAATTCCTTGAAACTTTCGGCCCATAAATCACAATCAATAGTATTCTCTAGAAAACATAACAACCCTTCAATCGTACTAAAATCTGAAGGTCTTCCAATTCCTCAAGTAGAGGAAGTCAAATTTTTAGGCCTTTTCATAAACAGGAAGCTATCATGGCATTCCCAAATTAATCATATATCTCAAAAATGTGAAATAGGTATCAATATGTTGAGAGCTCTGTGCAACATATCCTGGGGATCACACCCTTCCACATTAAAGCTACTTTATAATGCCTTAATCCGAAGTCATTTGGATTACGCGAGTTTCCTATTTGACCCTCTCCCAAAAACTTTGGAGTCTAAATTGGACAGGATTCAGACAAAGTCCCTGAGGTTGATTCTAGGAGCTATGCAATCTACTCCAAATAACGCCCTTCAGGTCGAATGTGCTGATATGCCGTTGAGAATTCGACGTCGGTATTTGTCGGATTGTTATTACTCGAAAAAGATAATGTACGAAGGACATCCTTTAACCAGCAGAATTGCTGTACTCAATAACATCGTAAGAAATGATAGATTTTGGTTGAAACGACAACCACCTAATCTGTGTGAAAGTTTTTCGAGCATCAACTTCCATGTACAAAAATACCCATTTCCCTCCCCTATATACAACCTCCCATTCGAAGCTTTAATCTTTAGACCTGATACCGTTCCACACATGGGTTTAGACAAATCTTGTTTGATGTCTGCCCAACAAATAAACAGTGAATTTCAGTTTCAAATTGAGTCTAAATGGCCAAAGCATATTCAAGTTTACACTGATGGCTCCAAAACTACTTCCGAGGAATGCGTGGGTGCAGCAGTCCTTATTCCCTCTCTCGACATAAAAGTTCTAATCAAGTTACCTCCAGAAGCATCGATTTTCACGGCGGAGTGTGTTGCGTTGCTGAAGGCTCTTGACATCGTCAGTGATCTTAAATTCGATAAAACGGTTATATTCACAGATTCCCTCTCATTGGTCCAATCACTCTCTTTCTCAGACCCATTTCGTATGGATAATGAGATATTATTACAAATTAAGAAGGAACTATTTGATCAAATGAATAACCACCAGGAGACAGTCATCACGTGGATCCCATCACACAAGGGTATACAATATAATGAACAAGTTGATTCTCTAGCGAGATCAGCATCTATTTCTGGGACCATTCTTGGGGGATTTGTTCTTCCTATAAGTGACCGGAGGCGCATTATGGAGGAGGCAGCCTTTAAAAGATGGGAAATCTTCTGGGATAGAGAGAGCCTTACCAAGGGATCTCTATACAAAGCTATCAAAAATAGTATCTCCAAAAAACCCTGGTATCATAATTTGAAGTTGACCCGACCTCAAATCGTTAACATTTGCCGAATGCGTTTTGGTCACCATAGACTGAACAGTCATTTGTTCAAAATTAATCTAGTCGACAGTCCATATTGCGAGTGCGAGCTGGATCTGGAGAACTTGGACCATGTGTTCTTTGACTGTCCTTTAAGAGACAGATACGAATTGTACAATAGAATGAATATTCAACTCCCTATCAATATGACCCATCTCTTGTCCACTCCTTCGAAGAGCATATACAAACATATTTTGGTGTACATAGAGAAAAATATGATTTTATTATAGATAGCTATTTTTTTGTTTAGTAATTTTTTTTTTTTTTTTTTTTTCTCTCCATGTCTATTTTCCGTCTGTGAGTAAGTCTTACTTTGCTGCCAGTTGGCACAAATCGTCCTTTACGTGACGTAATGCCATATTTATATAATAATAATAATAATATCATAGCTGCTTACTGCTTTTTTTTTCTATTCATGTGTATTATGTTTTATTGACTTGTCATTTTGGTGTAAGTAAGTACAATGTACTTAGTATATACATTTATTGTTACATTGTAGAATGATACCTGTGTATATTGTAAAATGATACCTATGTATATTGTTTTTATATGTATATAATTTTTTTTACTTGTACACTTTTTTGTATTATAAACACTGTTTGGCGCAAAGGTTTTTTACCGTCATGCTAAGCAGTGGCTTTTTAACAATAAAAAAAAATAAAATAAAATAATAAGCTTGTAAGTAGATTTTTTTTTAAATTTAATGTTGAGGCCTCTCTTGGATATTATGATAACATTTTAGCATCCAAAATTAATCAGCAGTTCACATATTTGATTGAGTATAATATGTAAAGATCTATAATCTTGGAAAACGACACAAAAATCATTAAATACCTACTATTAGTATTTACCTAAATGTGGATTAGTTTGATCCTCTCCGGGTTTGATCCAAGTGAACGGTTTGGATGAGATGGCTAGCCAACATCGTGGGAAATGTCAATTAAAATTCGCATCGAATTGTGATCGAGTGAATAATTGAAATGTCATAGATCATAATGTCACCGCGCATGTAATTAACCTATAGATCATTCCGCCTAACCGCAGTGTAATATTGATGGTAATGTACATAAGTATAGATCCTCACAGTAAATCATCATAAATTAATAACATAATACTGTGTCGATCAACATAAAAGATCAACAATATATTAATCACAATAATACAGTTGAAGCTTCATGATGCATGTTTGCAGTTAGTTGTGACGAAGGTATTGTGTCAATGTGAAGATCTATACTTGTAAGAATACCCCAATGAATTTCTAAACACAGTATAATAGATCATTTTAAGGAATCGTGATATAATTTGGTAAAATTAACGCCTTTTTAAAATGTTCTCAATTAAAAGAAAGAGAAATTGAGGATCAACCTATAAAGTGACATCTGAAAACTAACACAATAATACACGTTGGTCAGATTTTAATCCAGTGTCAAATCATAGGTACCTTTAGATATAAAGAAAATCATTGTCAAGAATTCTCAACATGTTTTTGGTACGTCACGGGACCTCCTCCCCTTAAAACTTTGAGGATGAGTTGGGGGATCTGAATATAACTCGGGCAATAGGGATATGTGAAGATCCACCAAAAATGCTGCTGACCGTGATGGGATTAAAAAATAACAAAGCGCCAGGAGACGATGAAATTCACGCAGAGCTCCTCAAACAAGGCATAGACACCCTTGACCAACCACTTCTCGATATATTTAAAAAAGAATGGGAAAAGAAGGAGTTCCTGAACAAGCACAGGCGCACGAATAATTATAGGTGATGGTAAAACCGCATGATTAACGACGCTATACGCCGGGAACCAGCGTAGGCTAATAACTTTTTCCAGTATGGAGAGGCGGTGAACTAGGCTGGGCATGTCCCATTCATGAAGGCAAAACGACAGTGTGCAGAAGATACCGCTGTTGTTCTACCCATCAGGGTCTCGAAGACCCTCTCACATCGTGTTCCATTCCTTCAAAGCAAACCTGACGGATTTGGAGATGATGTGGGAGGAAGTAATCGGAATTGACCAGAATCGGGATCAGTGGAGAGCTCTTGTTTCCTCCCTATGCTCCTAAGTGGGATCTCATAGGAAGAATTGGATTGGACAATGAAACAACTAAAAACATTGCTTCATTGCCTCATAACTCTCTGGCTATCCCAAATTGATATTATAACTAGCAGTCTGTTCCTGCTTCGCACGGGTAGGTACATAGGTATTTAAAAAAATAATTCAGTTTTCTTATGATCTTTATAGATCCCTAACTTTATCAAAATATTCTATAGGCTATGTTAATCTGGAATAATGTAGCATTCTAATGGTCCCCTCCCGTCCGGCTCGTACCACAGTGACGCCTATATCTTTGCCGTATTTCATTTTTTTTTTTAATAAATCAACACTTATTGTGGCATTATTATAATAGTTAGACGTATGCTGTTGCGACACTTTTTGTAGATAATTATGTCTTCTACAAAGTTGTAGTACATTATTTTACTCTATCTTCAATAATTTTCGCAGCGTACGCGATGTAAAGAATATTTTAGGTAAATTTTTTGCACCTTGGGTTACATTATTGGAGTTTTAGTAAGGATCAAAGGCTATATGAAAATTAAATATAGCCTATGTTCAGCGGGGAGAGTGTAGCTTCCCAACAGTGAAAGAATTTTTCAAATCGGTTCAGTAGTTTCGGAGCCTATTCCCGTCAAACAAACAATCAATCAATCGATCAAAACTTTCCTCTTTATAATAGTAGTATAGATAACGCTATTCGAATAAGCTGCCTCAACTGTTTCACATTTTAACTACATAGGCCCACGAATCTATGTAGGAACAATAAACAATCATTTCTCAATACCATAAATAATAAGATATTGAAATGTTTGCACTTTGGAAACAGACGATTTGCATTTTGTGTGACGTATTGAGAATTTATAATTATTACCGTGGCTATAAATAAAGTAGGCATATTTTATATATAGACTTGGTAACAGGAAATAAGTCAAAATTTATGCATACAATCGCTCCACAGCAAAACTACACTATTGGATGCTTTGAAACTAAATTATTCTAAGTACCTAGAGATAAAAGTACGCACGAGTAAGGCGTTGAATCAATATAAATAAACTTGCAATAAGTTCAAAAATCTGAAAAATAATTCAATAATTCTTACGATGGCTAAACATTTTTATGTTTAAAATGCATCGTGTCTGGGCAATTCCAAATACACAAGAAATAGCAAAAATAAAAGGACTGAAACAAAAAAAAAACATCAATCATCACAATTATTAATATGAATATCATTATTATTATCCATTTCGGCAGGTGTAAAGGGCCCACCAAGTTTCGTCATTTACAATTCAGATGTACACATAAAGATTAGAACGATCAATAGTATAGAGACAGTAGGTACAGACAGACCCAGATTTATGGGTTCGTCATCTCGTGGAGGCTATAAAAGCATCTATCTAATAGGTAAGCCTTCACCTCCCTTCGAAAAGAGTCATCGGTGGATATCCTACTAATTTTTTAGGGAAGTTTATTATAAAGCCTCACTCCGAGGACCACAAAGCTTTTAGACATTTTTTAGCTAGTCTATGCTTGATTGGTCTAACGGTGTTCCCGTGTCGTGTATTGTATTCGTGTAGATCTGAGTTTAGTGGGGTTTCCATTAGACAATGGCAGAAAGCCCGATCGAGCCTTACTTAATGTCAGACGATAGGCCTATTATGATGATGGTCCAAATTTTCAGAAAGAACGCGCGCTCACTGATTATATTATTGTCTTCAATACTATACTAATTGTAATGTACGCTCTCTCTTTGTACTTCACTGGCTCGCCAACACTCGGTATGCACAGGGACGCTACTTATCTCGCTCGTGGCCTCGAGCAGACTGACTAACTGCTCCGCGTCTCGCCTCTCACACCGTGGCACGAGATAGTGTAAGTCACTATTATGGTTATGCTAGGTTGTGTTATTTAGACCCAAACACTACATCTCTTCCTTATCGAACTTTATTTTATTTACTTAGATATACAATAGAAACAGAACACACTTATTTAAAGCTCAACTTCGACACAGCACGTGTCAAGTTATTCTTCGGTTAATCACTAATTCTCTAGTTATTTCCTTCGTTTTCTTGGATAGCTCTCCATTCGCCTTCTGTTCTCTTTAGATGTAATATATTCCTCCTTAATATTTGTCCCGTTTCCTCATTCCTTATTGTAATGTCTCCGTCTTTTGTTTTTTCAACCACATGAGGTGTTGGATTGTAATTTGGGGTAAGTTTATTTGTTTTATTGAATTCTTTTACATACACTTTTTCTCCTACATTCAAATCCACGTTCTGTGCTCTTCTTCGCTTGTCCCCGTATACCTTTCCCTTTTCTTTCTGTTGTTTATCTCTGTCTCTAATTTCATCGTCATTTTCTTTATATATATCTCCTAAAGTAGGGATTTTATCTTTGTTCAGTCTTCTGTAAAATAGTTCTGATGGTGTCTTCCCAGTTGTAGAATGCGGTGCGGAGTTGTACATCATTAAGTATTGATTTACAGTTTCTTGCAAATCTCTCCTCTCAATGTTTCCAATTTTTAAACGTTTTAGTATGTCTCTATTTTGCCTCTCTACTTCGCCATTTTGTTGAGGCCAGTAAGGAATTGTACTAAAAAGTGTTATATTACATTCCATGCAAAAATCTTTAAATTCTGCGCTGACAAACTGTCGTCCGTTATCAGCTGTAATGGATGAAGGATATCCTAAACGACCAAATATTTCTTACAACAACCTTATTATTGTGGTACTTGTAATTGTTTTTGTTATCTTTACCTCCTTATAACGGCTGTAATAATCCACTATTACAAACAAATACTCATTACTGGGCAGTGGTCCTAATAAATCTAGAGCGACGTCAACCCAAGGTGCTCCTGGTAATTCACGGCGCTTCATCGGAATTGGTGGATTCGGCATTCCAACCAAAGTACAACCTTTACAGCTTTTTACCAAGTTTTCGGCATCTTTATCTATTCTCGGCCACCATACTTTGCTTCTTAGGCGTCCCTTCATGGCCACAATGCCCGGGTGTCCTTCATGAGCCGCATCTAAAACGTTCCTGCGAAGTTCTGTCGGAATTACCAGTTTATTTCCTCTCAAGAGTACGTTACCGAAGAAACATAACTCAGTCTCAAAAATTTTATATCCTTTGACACTATCGTCCCAGCTATTTTTATAAATTCCCTGCTTTACCTTTTGTATTTCCGGATCTTGTTCCGATTGCGTTTTAATGTCAGCCATGGAGACGGCGCGAGGTCTAGCATTTTCCACGATCTGGTTTAAGTGTTCGTCTTCATTATTGTTCGTACAACCTGAATCCTCACATAATCGTGATAATGGGTCTGCTATGTTCATCTTTCCTGGTTTGTACTTTACATTGTACCTATACGCTTGCAACCTTAGCACCCATCTCTCTATTCTAGCGCACGGCTTAGATTTAAAACCAAACAAAACTTCCAGGGGCTTGTGATCGGTGATTAAATCAAACTCTTTGCCGAATAAGAAAACATTAAAGTGTTCTATTGCCCAAACTAGTGCTAAAGCTTCTTTCTCCGTTTGGCTATATCTGCGTTCGCATTCAGTTAATGTACGATTCCCATAAGCAATGATTCTAGGTCCCTTAGCATCTGTCTGTACCAGAACTGTACCTAACCCCACAGGACTAGCGTCAGCAATAACCTGAATTCCGTCATTAACATCGTAGTATCCGAGTGTCTTTATTCTTGTTAGTGCTGTTTTTAATTGTTCAAAAGCCTGGTCTTGCTCTTTTTTCCAAAATTCTTCAATTTTCGCATTTTTTCCAAATTTTTGTCTCAACAATTTCTTTAATGGTTCAGTCATTGTTGCCATATTAGGTATCCACTTATTTATATAGTTGATAAGGCCCAAAAAACTCTGTAATTCCTCGATGGTTTTAGGAACTCTAAATTTCGCCACACTATCTAAATATTTATTCAAGGGTCTAACGCCTTCTGGGGTTAGCTCGTGTCCTAGAAAGTTTACCTTTTGGACTTTGTGTAAACATTTGCTATCGTTTAAAAGAACATTGTTGTGTTTGAGTACAAACAATACTTTTTTGAGGCGCAAATCATGTTCTTCTGCAGTTTGACCATATATTAAAATGTCATCAATGAAATTAATAGCACCATCACATTCAAGAAGCATGTTTCCTAGAATTTTCTGGAATAATTCTGGCGCGCAAGTAATCCCAAACATCAAACGTTTATATCGATAAAGGCCTTTTGAACTAATAAAAGTGGTAATGTGCCGAGAATTTGGATGTAATTCTACTTGGTGAAAAGCATTTTTTATGTCCAACTTTGTAAAGTATTTAGCTTTCCTTATCTTCGGCAAAAGATGCTCCATAGATGATAATGGGTGATTTTCCCGCATTATGGCCTTATTAGCGCATCTCATATCGACGCAAAGGCGAAGTTCTCCGTTGTCCTTTAATATAGGTACCATAGGAGATATCCATTTTGAAGGTTCGCGCACTTCTTCTATTATGTCGCTTTCCAGTAATTCCTTAATTTTTGATTCTACCTTTTCTTCAATTGGTATGGGGATTCGACGAAACGGCTGAGACACCGGTTTTTTGGTCTCGTCAATAGGGATTTCCACTATAACATCTTTAAACTTAGGGAATGGTTCATTTTTTATTTGATTTACGTCAATTCCAACCTTCAGAACCCCAAGATGAACCGCACTGTCCTTGCCAAGTAGATTTCTAGAACCATTTGCAATGACATAAATTTTTGTCTGTTCTTCTTGTCTATTTACTCTGATTGTAGTATCAAAAGATCCTATAATTTGCAATGGAGTCTTGCTTCCATATGCCAATAAAGTTTTGTTAGGCTTTCTGTCCTGATTAAAACATATAACTCTTTTCTGTTTTAAAAATTTCCATGTCTTATCCGTTATAAGATTATATTTTGACCCAGAATCTATCAACATTTGAGTTTTAATTCCTCCAACTTCACATTCTATATTCGCATCATTGCTTATGTTGAAAACGTAATCTTCTTTTTCCTCTGTCACGTTGTCAACTTCTTTGTGACCCCTAAACTTCTTTGAAGGTTTTTCTTCTTTAATTTTGTCGCTCTCGAATAGCTTTCTTTTCCTCGGATCTTTACAGTATTGTCTAAAATGCCCTAATTTTCCACAAGAATAGCATGTTTTTCCTAGAGCAGGGCAATTCTTGTCTTCTGATGTATGTTTTAAATTTCCACATCGATAACATCCCTTATTGTTAGCGGTTCGTCTTGATTTTTTTCCTTCTGACTTGTTAATATTTTTCTCCTTTTTAAATGGTACAATAGCATGCACCTCTGGATAGTTTTTTTTCTGTCCATATTCTTCTAACTGTCTGGCTACAACTTCTGAAGTGTTAGCTTCAGTTATTATTTTTTCTAGTGTAACTTCATCTCCAATAGTCAGAATTTTTTTTCGCAAGTCGATTGAGGTACATTTTTCAGTTATTTGATCTATCAAATGATCCTCAAGTTTATCGAATTGACATTTATCTGCTTGTTTCCTAAGTCTTACTAAGAATTTATCAAATTTCTCATCGTCTTCTTGTTTAAGTCTCTCGTCTTCTCATCGCCTTTCATACACTTTGCTTTGTTTTGGAGTAAAGTATTCGTCAAACTTACTGATAGCTATCTGAAAAACATCGTTATTATCATCAGGTTTGGCGTTAGCACCCGGTAGGTTATAAAAAATATCTTGAAGTCCTGATCCACCGAGTAGCAAAAGTGTTGCTCTTTTTTTCACTGGTGTAGTAATCTCAGTTGCCTCCAAGTAGATGTGCAAAGATCGTTTCCATTTTTCCCAGCGCTGACCAAGTGAAGCGCTATCACCTTCTAGGTCAAGCCTTTCCAAAGTCGGTAAGTTTGACGTCATCATGGATTGGTAGGGGTGACCTGGAATTATACAGTACGTTCGGGATTTTTCCAGGATTTCCAATTTATTTTAATATTTACGATTTCAATAAAGGTACAATTTCCCAACCATTCCAATTTAATGGGGGCACTTGTATACCAACAAGTTATCCAATTTAATGGGGGCACTTGTAAACCAACAAGTTTTCCAATTTAATGGGGGCACTTGTATACCAACAAGTAATCCAATTTAATGGGGGCACTTGCAAACCAACAAGTAATCCAATTTAATGGGGGCACTTGTGAACCAACAAGTTTTCCCATTTAATGGGGGCACTTGTATACCAAAAAGTAATCCAATTTAATGGGGGCACTTGCAAACCAACAAGTAATCCAATTTAATGGGGGCACTTGTGAACCAACAAGTTTTCCAATTTAATGGGGGCACTTGTATACCAACAAGTAATCCAATTTAATGGGGGCACTTGCAAACCAACAAGTAATCCAATTTAATGGGGGCACTTGTGAACCAACAAGTTATCCAATTTAATGGGGGCACTTGTAAACCAACAAGTTTTCCAATTTAATGGGGGCACTTGTATACCAACAAGTAATCCAATTTAATGGGGGCACTTGCAAACCAACAAGTAATCCAATTTAATGGGGGCACTTGCAAACCAACAAGTAATCCAATTTAATGGGGGCACTTGCAAACCAACAAGTAATCCAATTTAATGGGGGCACTTGTATACCAACAAGTAATCCAATTTAATGGGGGCACTTGCAAACCAACAAGTAATCCAATTTAATGGGGGCACTTGTGTACCAACAATTTTTCATATACCAACAACAATTTTATCCAATTCAATGTTGGCACATATGTACCAAATTTATAATAACTAAATTTGCCAATGTGTCGTTTCTCATTCGTTTCATTTGTTTATTCAATAGTTTGGAAATCTTTGAAGAATTACAATATTTTCATTGCATTATTTCTATATTTTATTTATATTTATTTCAATAATAACACATTTACAATATAAACAAAATTAAAAACAAATATTATTCTTGCAGCAGCCTCACTAGGTTGCCCTGTATCGATATTAAAATAAATAATAATATTATAATTCTTTAAATTTCATTTTCACAAAGAATCTATAGTCATCCTGTATTTTAGCGTAATTTGTACAATTATTCTAATTTCGATAAAACATAAACTCACGAGTTATCGTGACATAATTTGTCCGATTTCATAAGATTTTGTAAATTCACAGTTACCATTTACGGACTATTTTTAATATTTAAAATTACTTTGTACCCGACATTCATACTCTAATACATAATTATAAGTTAATTTACTATATTCGACACATTGCCCTTTTCAGTTATTAATTTTATCTAACCTTTAATCCTGTCGCCACATGTAATGTACGCTCTCTCTTTGTACTTCACTGGCTCGCCAACACTCGGTATGCACAGGGACGCTACTTATCTCGCTCGTGGCCTCGAGCAGACTGACTAACTGCTCCGCGTCTCGCCTCTCACACCGTGGCACGAGATAGTGTAAGTCACTATTATGGTTATGCTAGGTTGTGTTATTTAGACCCAAACACTACACTAATAATACAATTTGCTTAAATATTTGAAAAAAGACTGACTGATGAGGTGAGAAATGGTAATATTAGAACAATTATTTGTGATTCTGAGACGGTTAGAAGTTCATAGGATTAGCTACGGTGGTAATGCGGTGTTCAGACGGGGCGAATATCGCCAGGACACCAAAATATCGCCAGCTAATTGAACCGTGTGAACAGATTGGCGATAAAGCTGAAACGATAAAAATGATTGAAAGCGATATCGCCTCAAGTTGAACGCCTTTCAACTTTTGTATCTGGTGGAACGATTCACGCATGCGCAGATATGCGCGGCGTCCGTATGTTCTGTTTCTTGACAGTTGACAGCACTGCTCTAAATTTATTTCTCCTTAGAATCCAATTCCACACCCAATATCTGCGTTTTTTTTTATATTTCCTCAATTAGGAGTCTTTTTATATCGTCTAAAACAATATTTTCAACTAACTCCAATTACTCCGCGACTTCTACCTCGACGTCCGCCATTTTTAAAACAATCAGCGCACCTGACAGATTGAATGTATGTCGGTGGACTCGTGTGAACACATCAGACGATCAATGGGCGACCGAACGATATTTTTTTTATGCAAGCGATATCGTCTGGCCTTATATCGCCCCGTCTGAACACCGCATAAAACTTTATAAAAAAAATCAAGAGATGACGGTGTAGATGAAAACGTCATATATGAAGTATGTTAAGTATTTTGTATAGGTATTATTTTAAGACTATGTTCGATTATTAAAAAAAATTGTTGCGAAGATTTGAGAAAAAAAAATACTTGAAAGATGAATCGCAAATCCATGATGTGCAGAGTTCAGATAGAAGATGCACTTGAATCAATGGTATTGAGGACAGAATGAGCAAACAAAAGAACGAAAGTATTCATACAGTGATTATCCGTGACGCAAACCTTTATGTCTTGGTGCTCAGATAGAAATCAATCATGCAAATTACCTCAACATCCAACCAAACAATACAGCCACGCGGTGCCACAATAAGTAGAAGGTTTCGCATTCCGAAGAGTATGCTGTGAGAATTGTTGGATCAATCTCTTGGATCGTCTCGTCAAATGATATTTGAATATTCAACGTTTCGCGCAATTCTTAAAATATATCAGAGACGTATTCCAGCATTCTAATTGATTCTTTGTA
Organism: Mystacides longicornis; assembly: GCA_963576905.1. Taxonomy (NCBI): domain Eukaryota; kingdom Metazoa; phylum Arthropoda; class Insecta; order Trichoptera; family Leptoceridae; genus Mystacides; species Mystacides longicornis. The sequence goes on from OY756432.1 coordinate 4,138,945, forward strand.
ACGAACCAAGTAAGGGCAATTTAAATAAATTGATGACAAACGGTTCGTGTGACTGGTAAAAATTACTTTTTGACTGACCGAGTTTGACTGACAAATTTGTTTTTTATATCTGTACCACTAGTATAAGTTTTCGATGGTCGAATATCGAAACTTTATACGAATTTTATAAATATATAATCTGCATACAATGTTTTGAGACTCAATGGTTGTCAGGTAAATAAAAATTGTTTAGTTTTTTGTTTAATTGTTATTTTTTTTCACAGATGGCGTTATTGTTAGGCAATAAGTTCCATACTAATTATTTTTTTTCCATTTTTTTTATTAGTTATTCTGTTATCCGGAGAGGAGAAGAATCCAATAAACCAGGCATCATAAAAATCTGTTCAGTCGATCTCGAGTTATAAGTGTTCGTAATAGATTATGAATAAATGGATTAAAATGATTTATAATCCTTAAAAAAATTTGAGCCCCGTTACAAATTTTTGTTTATTTTTTCAATATGAGTCATTTTCAATTTTTTGAAGTCTTTTAATTTTTTTTAAATTTTGGTTCGTAAAAGGTGACAATAGGAGAAAGTGATATTTTTTTACCTGCAACTCAACATCTGCATAATTATTATTGCATTGTGGACCTTTGCTGAGGCAATACAGTTAATTTGTAGGTAAGCACCATGAACAATGCACAAAGGAAAGATTGCACTTCCCGGATTCTGGGAAACACAAAAACGAGGCGGTCAATAAACTGTCTTAGAGGCTGGATCTTATGCCACAATACGCTTTATTGAATTAAAATGATACTCAACTATATTATATTTTACCGCAATTTATGGTGCTAAGTTAAGACAAAGCTATCAATCTATATTTACTCCCCACTTAGGGGCATAGGGAAGCAACAAGAGCTCTCCACTACTCTCGATCTTGCGCGATGTATATGACCTTCTCTCGAATCATGTCCAAATCCCTCACCTCTGCTTGTAAGGAGCGGAACACGTTATGAACGGTACTTACTCGTCTTCGGGAGCCTGATGGAAAGAACAGCGCTCAAGTCCATCTCCTCTACATAATGATATACCAAGATGGGTCTACGCTGGGAGCGCCGGCGTATAGCATCGTTCGTGATACGGCGGTACCGAATTATACCCAAAATTCTCTTGATGCACTTGTAGACAAAGCTATACTTAGTTAAATAGAAACTCAAGCGCAAAATGTAGATTTTGGAATGCAATATTTCAAATTGAATAGATCGTAAATAATAGGTAGGTACCTAATTACTTTTTTTTTAAATAACCTTCACCTTATTGGTGTTCCTGGCCAGTCTCAAGTACCTACCTACTGACTTATAAAATAAGGTAATTTTTTTGTCAAAATAAGTTAAAAAAAATTGTCAAAATAAAGTAATTTTTTTTTGTCAAAATAAGTTTAAAAAATTGTCTAAATAAGGTAAAAAAAATTGTCAAAATAAGGTAAAAAAAATTGTCAAAATAAGGTAAAAAAAATTGTCAAAATAAGTTTAAAAAATTGACAAAATAAGGTAAAAAAATGTTGACAAAATAAGTTTTAGTGGATTAAAACTATGTATGGTCGCATTATTATCTTTCAAATGAGATCGGTTTTGGATCTATAGTTTGGATGGTGTTAAAGTTGGACATAGGAAGAATCATTTCTTTGTGGTAGTGGTTTTAAACCATCTTTTCTTTATTAGCTTTCTGATGAAACTGGTCTGAATCACATCGGTTGGATGGTTTCCGAGTCTGTAACCGACATAGAAACATATTTTGTAAACTTTATAGATTTTGATGTACACTGATCATTATTTGATCAAAGATTCACACGAAGAGTCAAAGATATGTACAGCATTTTAATGATAAATGATTGAGTTTAGAGTCTGCTTAAATTGCCGGAGGGGCGATTAGAGGACGATGGGCAGGTACCAGACTCTTCAGAGACTGAAACAACTTGAGTAAGTGACTGCTATTATCCAATTGACTGGATAAACACAATCACTAGTACAATATATGTAACTAAGAACCATCTTCGTGTGTTATCATACAACGCCGTACAGAAGAGACGATAATGTACCGATGGATATATCAGTAGGTACACTCTTCTTGCATCGTTAAAATTTTCGTAATAATGATTTTTGGAATAATTTTGGAGGTCCAACTATTTCTACACCAAAATCAAATTTCGCCTTTTGAATGCGTGTGTTATGCCAATTTTGTAATACGGCTGCGAGTCCTGACATTTTTTGGTAAAGGCTCAGCAATAAAATCTTTCAGCGTTGAAAACAGATTCCTGCGAATTTTGGGAATCAGGTGGTATGTTTTTGTATCCGATGACATTGTCCGAGAAAGAACACAACAACCCCATCTTCCTGCGAAAGCGGAGGCCAAGCCAGCCTATTTTACAACCCGGGCGGCACAAGAATGAGAGGAAGACCGTGCCTTACCATTGTACGAGCTTACACCGCGGACCTGCAGAGTATCGGACTGACCTGGGAGGAAGCTAAGTTGCTGGCACAATACAGAAGTTACATAGTGTGTGGATAAACATAGTGGAGGATAAGTAAGGTAGGGATTTTCAATGCTTATTCGTATAGTCTTAAAAAAATCCTGACATCCGTAATGATAAACTTATTAATAAAATGAGACGTCAGTAGATAGATAGAAATATAAAAGGTGTAAAAACAACCGAATGCGATCTGGACACATGGAATGAAAAAAAAAAACAATCAACAATCTGATAAACGAGTGCCCCGTTTACGCATTCTAAGGAACTACAGGATTTTCATCTGAAATTGCAGAATTCGTACTAGAAAGCTGTTGACAATGAAGACCACTAACAGCAATATCGTCAGTAACGAATAAGAATCTATAAGCTAACCCAACAAAAATATCGCCAGTAACGAATAAGGACCTATAAGCTAACCCGACAAAAGAACTGTCTAATTGCCCAACAAAAATACGAGGTAGAGTAAACTGAATGTCATGTAGGATGTACCGCTTCAAATTTCGAAGGTACAACAGGTAATCAAATCAGAAAGTTGCTTTTTGCAAATTTGGCGAGACCATCCCTACTAATTTATACAAAAGACAAAGATTGAAAATATAATATATTCGTGTTAAAGCTAGTTGATAGTATAAACAATTTACGGCGAGAAATCAGTGCTTACATAATCAAATCACCCAGAGCAAACGTAGACTATCTAGGCAAGTAGTGTTCCCAATAGCGCGGTGTACTATTAAGATCACTTAGCGCTAGGTGGACTTGAGCTATCTTTATCAATTTGTTGCTCCAAAATAGGTTAAGTGGGTAAATACGTCCCACCAATTGAACGCGAGAAGAAAATCCTTGGGCCGTCAATTAGGTACGCCAACTGATATAGAGAAAATAACCGCGTTTTCAAAATTGCAATCAACAATTATTATTCTTTCACGCATATTACTGTCAAGTTTCCTCTGATTTTAGACAATTTCGCTTGATTAGCTATTTTGGACACATTTCATAAATCCTAATTGCTGCAAAATACTAAAAAATCTTTAATACATAGTCACATTTGTTTTATAGCTTTGAGATCTAGGCCTGAAATAGGACACAAGAATCCATAAATATTTGGAACGCTTATGTGTAGATTACTTTTAGATAGAAGATGATTTGAAATTTCTAACCGGGGCTGATATTTTGTCACGGATTGGACAAGATGAGTTGCGTGGCAGAAACTACTACGTACAGGGTGGGGCATAATGGACTCCCTAGATTCAAACACTCACTGTAGATGCCACAGGTGGGTAAGCGGAGTGGGAGTAGTGACTTTAGGTGGGGTAATTGACGCCATTTTCATTTCAGTAGTCACCATGCAGTAGTTCGGTGAGCATCGAGGCTTTGTCTTGATATGATGATAGTGTGGTGACGACGCAGAGGGTTTTTCGTAGGCTATCATTGTTTTTAACCAACGTTTCTACGACAAAGCCTCGATGCTCACCGAACCACTGCATGGCGACTACTTGAAATGAAAATAGCTTCGATTCCCCACCTAACACCACTATACTCACTCCGCCAAACCACCTGCGCGCTCTACAGTGAGTGTTTGAAACCAGGGAGTCCATTGTGCTCCCATCCTGTATAAAGAAACAATATTGTAAGGTCTTGGTAGAAATAAAGATGTCGGCATCTCATCTTCGAAAATAAAGCTTCGTTAAGATTCTTTTGTATCTCATTTGTCGTCCCCCGTGTGCAGCTAAATGTTCCCAATATATCATATTATCACGGAGACGATTCTTGATGGATGGTGACAGCCTCTGGACAGAATGAATACTGATGCTATTACGTACGAACTGGTAGCTCTTAAACCATATTTGATGGTCGAGTTAGGGGAGAATGGAAAAACGATTTTGAGAACAATCACAGTGTGCATTGTTACTATACTTTGGAAAGGGTTTAACTTATTTCTATCAAAGATGAGTTTTTGGTGTAAATTGATCAAAAAAACTTTTAGACTAGCCGTATCTTTTAACTGACAGGTCACAAGTCCTAAATTAAGTAGATAAACATCTTCCAGCTGGAGAAAAGATTTATTTATATGACATAAGTATTCACACGCTAGACGACAAGACCCTCATAGGTATAGGTTAAGAGCACGAGATGAATAAGGCAAAGCAGAAGGATGCCCTTAACAGATAAAGCGGATGATGACGGAATGGGAGTATACTTTACATGAGAGTTATTTTTCCTTCAAAACTAACCCTACCTTTTAAGTCAAAATGTCTAAATATAGTAATTTTCTAATTAAAATATAGCCAATTCATGACGATTATGGTTGGTGGAATGGTGGAACACAAAGTGTATGCAAAGCTTGTGTTGTGAAAATGGAAATGGTCGACACCAGTATTCGAAACCCACGTACTAAAGTCGCTGACTCATACCACTGGTCTACTTCGGTTAAATTGTTAAAAATATACAAAATAGCAGTGATTAAAAAAAGGTGAAAAATACCAGTGATCAGGGACGCTGTTCCGTTGTGCGCAGCGTACCCCATATAAACGCATCTTGTGACATTTGATTTGTTATTATTTGTAACTGTTATTATTAATATTTCCAGTGATAATAATATGGAGTTTGTGAGACCATTAGAAAAGATTTTCTTTGAAGCAGCGACCCAAATGGCTTTCCTTTGAAACGAAAAACGTCATTTTGTTTACAATATCCATGAATTTTCATCAAGGTGAATCAAAGGAGTTTCAGCATAGTGTTGTGTTGATCTTGATACTCTAAGTAGCATACTTTATTATAAAAACTTAATACACCACTGTTTCAGGTTATGAAAATATCAAAACCTTTGTCTTTTTACGATTTGCATGAAATTGCATCAAGTGTTTGAAAATTGTGCAGAAAACACTCTTAAAATTAATGCCAGCTAAACAAAGGTTTTGGTATTTAAAATGGATGAAGCGAGAACGAATTCTAAAATAACCGTTGAAAATAATTTCCGTCTTCAGCAAGAGAATGAGTGTGTGTATTTAGGATGTATGTTTTTAAAAAGAAATCCAACTTAGGAAAGTGGCTGGTAGCAGGGTGAGACCTATTATAAGAAACAACATGTTTGGCTGTAAATGTGGACGACAATAAATTGAAGAATGGACTATAAATGTAATAGAGATTAGAGCTCAACGAAGAATATGTGAAAAGAATGTGGGACAAGGAGAGAAATGAGAATACAAGGAATGAGTGTGATATGGAATTAACTGTTGTGACAAGTGTGGTTTTTGTGGAAGGCTAATAAATAAAAAAAATGTGTGTTTTTTTTTAAAGAATGAATGGAAACAGGATAAACAAAAAAATGATTTTATAAAGGAAAGGTGTAAGAATAACGAGTTTCCTCGTCGAATAAGGCCAGGATAGAAGCAAAAGAAAGAGTAGACGATGCATGTTGTATGAAACGTAGGTAATTTCAATAGAAAGATGTGTGCCAGAAAAAAGTGGAGGTCCGTTCTCTCTCCTTACCTTTTAAGGGACACAGCGTTATGGGTAAAAAAATACGTCATAGCTTGTGTGATCATTTGAAATAATGTCATAAAATGTACCATTTTACTAAAAATAAGACAATTTAAAGAGACAGAAAAAAAAAACTTTGATTAATAATCGTGGTCAGAAAATTTCCAAGAATTCTCGGTGATGAAGACGAATTGACCCAAGATTCATACACTTATTTGCTCAAAATCGGAAGTATCTCAACACAAAGTATGTAAACATCTTCAGGCAAAACACACGTGCGCACCAGTACAGACTCAGAATGGTCACAGGGAATACTTAAGTACATAATTCAAAGTACTTAAGTACCCCATCATTATTATTCTATATCAAAGTAAGTACCCGGCTATAATACATGAAACGGTACTACACAGTCATGTACCTATGTATTGCTTCTATATAGGCATGTCAATGCTACGCAATAAAAACATCATAATATAGACATCGCGTCCGCAATTCGTATGGTAAACCTACTTGAATTTGGAATTATTTCACCGTTACGAAGAAAAAAAAACAAAAATCGTTCTATGTTCAATTATTTTAGAATTTTTGGTGACAATTATTGGCCGTTTGTAGATAATATTGAGAAAAGACCATTATAGGTCTTACAACGCCAATAATAGTATTATAGAGTCGTTGACTTTTAATTAAAACTGATTATCAAATGAAAATTAAAATACTTACTTGATTGTTACCTACTTAAAGAAAAAGTGTGATTTTTTTAGAATATGTAAATAATTAATACACCATTTAAATACAGCGCTGGTTCCATTTCAGAATAACTAAAAGAATTTTAAGTTTGTTGCTGTCTAAATGTAAGCACATGACAATTTGACAGTTGTTATTAGAAGTGATTGATCAACTTTTTGATAAAAAAAAATGTTGACACCGAAAATCAAGAAAGAATACTTATTTCCTTCGAATTACTATTTTATTTATTTATTTATTCGCAATCATACACAAAAATAACAATCAACACATGAACAAAACATCAATACATAGATCATGCTGCACCCCATTACAGGCGTAAATATATTATGATTCAGGCCATCCACCCCCGAACCCAATGCCCACCCCGCGGCACACCAAAGCGCCCACCAAACCCCCAAAACCTAAAGCCCCGGAGGTCCCATAGCCGCAATAGGGAGCCAAAGCAGACAAGGAGAACCAAGGGGAAGACGGCCCGAGTTCATCAACATACATATTATACAAAAATTAACAAATTTAAATAATGTCAACTTATATCTTACTCTATAAAAATCTAGCCGTTTTCTTTGTTACCTAACTCCTCCTTTATTACTGGACGGATTTCGATGAAAAAAATTGGAGATGTCGAGGGTTACCCAAGGATGGTTTAGATGAAAACAGGGGCTTTCTAGCTACTATATTTCGGGTTTAATTTAAGTTTTTAGTTTTTGCGTTTTTTGCTCCCATTTCAACTGATAACAACGTTCAACAACTACGTTCATAAAAAGGGTGATTTTATTTCTAAAGAGCGTACATAAGACCTAAGAATCGGTTGAGTTTTATTTAAAACGTCATAAAATTGTTTGTTCGTTTTTTAAGCAGGTATGTATTATGTTATGGTTTATTTTATATTGAGAGAAAGATATAGTTAGGTATGTACTATCTGTTGAATACTCAATAAACTGAATGCAATTTAGCTAATAAATAAAAAATAATCATGGGTTCAGAGGAGGGACGAAGTTTCACGGGACATCTAGTACTAAGGTAAAAAAAAAATAGCGCTAAATTGAAAATAGCGCTACCTATACTAACAAAGCGCTTGGTACTTCTTCAGCTATTCGCGTTTACCTTTCGCTTTATCAAAACGCTCTTTTTAACCCACCTTTACCGAACAGACAAAAACGAACAGGTTCGGGTTAAAGAAAATCTTATGATATAAAAGAAAGTCGGGTTAGTGCGAACACTTATAACTCGAGATTGGCTGAACAGATTCTTCCGATGTTTGATTCATTGGATTCTTCTCCGCTCCGGAAAACAGAATAACAACTAATAAAAAGTTGAAAAATTGATAAGAAATAATATAAAATATAATATTAAATTTAGTATGGAACGGATTTCCTAACAATAACACAATTATTTTTATTGACCTGAAAACCGTTGAGTTTGAAAACTCCGGTACGAAGATTATTGATGGCATTTTTTTTTCAAACTTTTATAAATATTTTTTAAACACTCAAACATTTTATTTTTAGTACATTTTTGTACCTATATTAAAACGCGGAACGTCAATAAAAAGCTTGCCAAATTGATTAATATGTTGTGAGGTTATGCTGAGGTTATACTGAGGTTATGCTGAGGTTTTGTCATTGGGTTTTTTTATTATTTGTTTTCTATCACGATCTTTTATTTACCATAATGATTCAGAAAGTATGTAGATATTTTGGAAAAATATCTTACGAGGATTTTGAACGAAGTTTGACATATCAGCTAGTATGAAAAAAAAAAAAAATAGTTGAAAAAAAATCTCGATGTAACCGTTGAAATCACTAATTATCAGAGGGAGCATATGGATCGAGTTGAAGCTGATGGCATTCCACGAAGAAGGAGGAAAAGAGAAACAAGAAACAGAACCAGGAGGAGAATATTTTAATAGTTTCAGGTGCGGACGAGTTTAGCGAACGTCGAGTTACTTAAAACCAAACAGAAATAAAACAAAGCACGAACCGTAGCTATTTTCAGTTCAAAATGGCTACACTGAACATGTTTCTGTATTGAATTCGTACGATAATAATAATTATTGTTGGTGCATTCAATATTAAACTGATTCATAAAATCTATTTTAGATATTATTCTCGCGATAGAATGCGAATAAGATACATAATAATAGTACCCACTGTACTATGTTTAATTATAATAATATTATGTTGTTGTCAGGTAATTTGTACATTCTTTGGGCTTAAAATGTTTATACACAAACTCATTGGGAATCTATATTTGATAACTAGCTTTCCCGACAAACGTTGTCCTATGGTTCTAGCCCGAAGTGGCCCGTTAATATGTTCATAATGTGAACTGCGCCCCCATAAAAAATACATAATTAATTCGATTGCAAATATAGGCAGCGCAATGTTTACACGGTCAGCTAGTACCTACCATATTATATAAGGCTATTGTTTTATGTAAATTTGTAAAATCATCTACCTACCATATCATTATAGAACGCATCCACTCTTTAAGATATCTTATTTTTACTCATCACACTATTTCTCGTAAGGGATACGGTAAGAACACGTAGAAAGCCGATTCCGACCCGCGCCGACCATCACATAGATTATTGTCTATGGTTTCAATGCATTTAAATGGGCGTGCCGGAAAGCGGGTTCCTACATTTTCTGTGGGTATCCCCATTCAAATGCATAGTAACATTCTTTTCGCCGGTCGGCGCGGGTCGGAATCGGCTTTCTATGTGTTCTTGCCCATATGCAGAGAGAACGGACGTCCACTCTTTTCTATCCACTTCCGACGCTTCTTTCAACGACATATTTACCACTTCTCATACACTATTTCTTTTACTTCTGGCCTGGAATAAGATTTTCACGACGTAGGTACCTACCTGCTAAAAAAATGAAACGATTGAGCCAACACCACCTATATAAGAAGGCCTTAGTGCTGCGTCACATCGTGAGGCCCAACATTCACTCACCTATATCTGTATGTAGTTACCTGTGCACTATGATATCTGTCTACACGCCGGCAGCCGTGACGCGGGAGGCCAAAAATGGCCACCTGCATTAAGGCCTTCTTATATAGGTGGTGTTGATTGAGCGCTCAATTTGAAAGAACATAAACAATTTGTCAATAATAATGTGACCGCCACTCCGCATACCGATTTAACGTTTTGATAAACGTAAGTAGGTATGTTACAAACGCAACCAATTCGTGATTCAAATACAAATGCCTAGTTTTCATCCAAGTTTTCTATTGAGGTCCTTCAATAATGAGTATGGTGTCCTTTTTATATTATTATATTATAAGAGGATATTTTAGCTCTGGATCAACTCAAAATGGTCAACAGTTTTAGAATATCTTTTCATCTTTAGCCTCATTGAATCTATCATGTAGGGCTGAAGGCTGAAACTCCATTGGCTAGAGTTAAAGCGCTGCTTTTGGTAAACTGTCCCTCAAGTTCAAATAATTCGTAAACCACATCAAGAAAAGGTTTTTTGATATATATATGCATCTTTCCAGCATAAACATATGGTTTTGAAACTACCATGGGTTGATGGCAGATGTCCTGTCTGAGGAACATCAGACAGTGGACCAGAATCCAGCGAGTGGAGGAACTGTTCCGGATAGCTCGGTACAGAGAAGCCTACCTCATAGTGGGGGCTGACGTGGCACATGAAGAAGAAGAAGAACAAGTTTCGCCGACAATATTGACATTTTATAGAAGAGTAAGTAGAGAAGTGTACATTTATTTATTTATTTATAAAAGGGAATAACACTTTAAACGAATCGGAGATTACACAAAGTGAACTGTTCAACTATTTCACAGTATAAAGCTTGTGTCGTGAAAGAGGAAGATGTTCGGCCTCTGGAATCGAACCCACGACCTCCAGTACGAAAGCCGGCGTCGAAACCGCCAAGCTACCAACCACTTCTTTCACAGTAAGTAGAATTTGTCGATCAAGATAGTCAGTGCTGGGATTCGAACCAACGGCTAATGTACACCAATACTAAATTCAGCGACTACCTACTAGGCTACAGAACAGTCAAAACTAATTAAGATAATTATCTACACAAAAAACTAATTATAGAAGGGGTAAGGTGCTTTCTTCAAAGAGTTTCTTTAATAATATGAATAGAGATTCCTCATTTAGAACAAACACTCATTATATTGTTATCTGAATGTAACGAAGCTCTAATTGTCGCCGTCGAGAGTGTATTTCCGTGTCCTGAATGTATGTATGTACATTTTATTCTGTGAAGTCATTGTACTGTTGGAGCGTCTTCTATGTATTTTATTATAACTTAATATTCTATTAAAGTATTGTCATATTTTAGATGACAATACTAGCGACCATACCCAATGATCACTAAAAATAAATTAATACCTGCGGAGTAAGTGATATTTTGTACGGTTAGCGCTTCCTTAAATACGAGTATGTCACTTATTAATTACTCACTTTTACACTTTTCGATACAAAAGTGTCAGTATAGCCGACGGAACTTATTGCCTGAGGCAATTTTTTCCAATCAAACGGTCCCATCCAATCTGAGAGAGTCCAACCCCGGGTAGAAATTTCAAGTGAAAAAACACTTTGAAAAACTCTGACCCGACCGGGAATCGAACCCGGGACCCCGGATCTGAAGTCCACGCTAGTACAACTAGGCTACCTAGGTCGGTCATTGTGTGTTCAGGCCATCATTAATCATGGCTTCCATAGAATATTCCGCTTAATCTCTAATATAAATTAAAGTCGGGTTAGTGTGAACACTTATATAACTCGAGATTGGCTCAACAGATTCTTCCGATGTGTGATTTATTGGATTCTTCTCCACTCCGGATAACAGAAAATTAATAAAAAGTTGAAAAATGCCTAAGAAATAATATAAAATATGATATTAAAGTTTGTATGGAACGAATATGATGCGACGCCATATTTATTTCATTCCTGTCTCAGATTGGACGGGACCGGTTGACTGGAAAAAATTGCCTCAGGCAATAAGTTCCGCCGGCTATACTGACACCTTTGTATAGAAAAGTGTTATTTATTTATTTATAATGACACATTTACGCCGTAGAATTTTATTATAACCGATTGGAACTAATGGTTTTGGGAGCCGTATGACCATCAGCTCCATAATCTGCGACGTTCCCCTCCAAACCAACTTGTCACCGGCTCCATCACCAGGCGATACGTAACGTCGACTCCAAGCCAAGCGTGGAAACTCGTAAAGTCTGACATTACACACCGAAACCTTCCTCTTTTGGCAATGTGATTCTCTTGTTTTGTTCGTTTTGTCGTCGTGATTCCTTTTTTTTTTGTCATTTTTGTTGTTATTTTAAATTTACACGACGATTATTTTTATTCTCAGAATTGTAGTCGCTGTAGATGTTTTGCTAGATTTTTTTCGTCATCAAAAAATAATATACATAATATTTGGTTAAGTTCGTCTGTTCGATCGTGGGTTCGATTCCAGGTGCCGACCATCTTCCTCTTCACGACACAAACTTTAAGTAGTATACTGTGAAAGAGTAGAGTGTATTTGTGTTCACTTTGAGATAGCATAGATTCATTTTATAGCTGCTATCCCGATTAGTAATAATATCTGTAGGTATTCTTGATGAGAAGTATCTACATACAACTGTTGCTACGAGAAGAAATCACTAGTATTTGTATATTTTCGTCCTTTCGAGCAGGCACTTGGACAAGTCAAGATTTACAATATAAATGTTAAATTTATAACAAATTCACACAATAATTCAACAAGACGCAACACTGCACAGTGCACAACCAGAAACAATGCAATACATCAACAATATACTTAATATAGTGCAGGAAAAGAAAATTTAAAATTCAATGCAAACAAAGTGTAAAGGGCTCCGTTTGCATTTCGTCTTGCTCATGATTACAATGTCCCAATTAGCATTTCGTCAACTGTATAAAATTCTTTAGCCACAAGATACTGTTTCACCCCTCTCCGAAACTCGCAAAGTTCCAAGTGCCTCAGACAGTCAGGCAACACATTGAATAATCGTACACATATGAAACTCTTTGAGACCTTACTGAGTCTATGAGCCACGGGTCGAACGTCGCTCCTGGAACGTGGAAAAACAAAATTAGGATCCTTTTAGGGACGATAATTCCAATAGGACAAACAAACAATTAACGACCCTATTCTATGCCTGTCGTCCGACAGGTTTTGCTTACTGTTACAAAATAAAACAAACATGAACATGTATTTTGTTGATACCATTATTATAGTACAGGTGTCAATTCTATTCGCGCGTGGGGTCTATTCGGGAATCAAGTCTATTTTTAACATGGCGATAAATAATAACGATACCATTAATAACTATTCCTCAACACCGGATATGAAATGATTTTATTAGAACTTATAATATTTTTAAATCGTTTTAAATGTCATCATCTATTAAATGTTAATAATAAATTAACGCAACGATTTCGTACAGAAAGGTAATATCAATTCTTCGTCAGGAATATTAATATAATATTACCGTTTATCTAAAAAATAATGTAATATTTTAAATGCAGTCTCCTGCTATCTATTGGCTAAGAATATTGGCTTTATCATTTCTTCAAAACGTTATATTCTACAGCTGAACCACACGTTCTTTAACTCGTTTCATATCGACTCTATCTAGTGCCTTTTTCGTTCATCGCCTCTAAGGTCATCTTGCCAGCCGGCAAATGTTACCATTGTGATAGCTTACATCATAATCTTTACAAAGCTCCCCTGTTTTGACAATAGCAATACAGTCCAGCAATTTTACCTCCAAAATTGAAGAATTGACATTCTGACCGAACTCTCTCCTTTTTTGTTGGGGGTTGAGCAACGGAATTCTACATGTTAGAGAATAACAACAAGGAGCGTTTAATTTCTGGAACAAGCTGCCCTTCAGTTGGCCCTTAGTTGCCTATGTTGGAAAAGTCACTCTGTTCTGGTCTTCTGGAGATATTTAAAGATCTCTACCAGCGAAAACACCTTTTTTATCAGCTCCATAATGTTATATATTGGATTGACTACCATATAAATGGCTGATGTGGAAAATCAAGAACCAGCAATGCTAAATATTTCAGAAGAGAAGCAGGAGTTTTTTGCAAATCTTAGTGAATAAAACTATGACAAGGAAAACGAGGGATTTTCTAAGGGAAAGGACAAAAAACGGTTAAAAATACGAATTTGTTTTCTTCTCATGTTCTGCTTTGCGTTCTCAAAATACGGCTGATCTCATGAACTGAGAAAGAAACGTAGGTATATAAATGGGACTTTTAGCTGATTGAGATCCTCATCACGCCAAGTCTCTGGCAGTCTGTTACGGAGTATCTCAATAAATCATTCTCAAGAGATATTTCAAATCGTATTTCGGTAGTTTTGCAAGTCAAGATATTACTCAACGAACGAGTTCTTCACCAAAAATTTCAAAACCCTCGATATTTCTCAGAAACTTCAATGTTACCTACTACATACTTAATACAATAAAGAATCATCAACTACGTAATAAAATCGTAGTAAACATATTTTCTTGGCGCCTTCAAATGTTGGAGTTTTTAATTCATTACGACTGTCTTTTGACGATATGATATTATATTGAGGGTGATTAAGTATGTGATCACTTTGACTTTTGGATGATCAAAACAAAATTCCCCAACCCGACATGAATATTTCAAAAATACTTTACCCGAAGCCTGGTTGTTCAAGAATTAAGACTCGTTATCGCTTAAGGTCCTGGTACAATTACTGATTGGGTCAGACTTTTCCTCATGCCGAACATTTTAAATTTCTTCCCAATATTAATAATCCGGTCTCGTATTGAACAGGAAATTTTACAGGTAGAGAAAGAGAATATAGCATTCCGCAGGCTTTATTGAAAACTTCAGCAAAGTCTCAACTTTCGGGGTATTTAAGCATCTCTGACCAATTCAGGAATTCCATATTCCCAAAGATGCAACACTAAAGTCACTGTGATATTACGCAACCTTTGCATTGTAGTTAGTTGATTTGATGAGATAAATACCATTTGAAACCAATCGTACAAGTTAGCGGTGAACGAATACACATTTCGGATATTCAGAGGACATGCGTGGAATTAAGGGATTTACACAACAAAACTCAGCCCTTTCGGAGGACTTTTTGACCAGTAAAGAAACTGATGTAGAGTAAGTGAAAAATATATTGGAAGACATTAATAATATTTTTAAAGCAAATGAGCTGCCGCATTGAGGACGCAGTTATAGAAGAACTGAATATCTAGAGAAGACTTTAAATTTCGAAAACTCATTTCGTTACGACCTTGCAGGGTTCAAATCTGTCATAGTTCAAACAAACTTTTAGAGTCGGTATAATAAATAACTCAAGACAGTGTTAATACATAAATAGTGAGTCGGATAATAATAATATACCCACTATATTGGATCACTGCCACTAAACAGAAAACATCGAGTAGTGTAAACTACTAGCACTAAGGGATGTCCATGAATAATTATTGGCTCAAGTTATATCTACCATCAAACTCTAGTATTCTATAGTAGTAGTCTATTGATAGTTTTTCGATAACCTGTTGAGCTTTCATGAACCTGCTGTATTACTAAGTACTAGTGTATTGATAATATACTTCTCATGTCTATGAATTATCTCAAGTTATACCATCAAACTCTAGTAGCACTAAGACTGGTAAAAGGTTTTCATGAACTCCTGTAGTCTGATACGAGCAATTGAGAACTTTTCTATAACCTCTAGATCTAAAACTTCAAGTCATTAAAAACTTCTCACGTAATTAAACGGATTCCGCAGATTGAAAAGTCGCCAAATACTTTCCCTTTTTCCCCTTTTGATGCATATCAATCCCCTTTTCCCTTTTGGAGCATATCATTGGATGGTTTCCGATTTTATAAAGGACGTTTGTATTTTATAGATTTAGATTTATACTCTGCTGTGTGTATACTTACTTCAATGCAAGAAAAGATAACAAATTAAATCAAAGTTCGACGGATATTTTCTATATACCGCTGCCTGGCCAGAAATCTATCTCGTACACCGAACAGACAGGAGCTAAAAATAATATATTAGGTATACCGTTAGTCTGTGTGAATGTCAGTAGTGTGATGAGAGAAAAATGGGAAATGGGTGTTTCGAAAACCCGTTCGGAACTTGGAAGAAATCGGAAACGTATTTCGTACAGTCAACCAAATTTTTGATGCACTGATATTACATAATTTTTGCGTGATTTGAAATATATTTTTTTTAATTGGAAACATGTGACGGACTTTTGTTGCTGCTGTTAGTGGCTGGTTTATTGTGATTACATTACATTTACAACGTTCACCGTTTAGTTAAGATGGTCAAATTTATCGAATCTTCAAAATTTCCATCATAGCTCGTGAATTTGACCGATCGTTTCGAAACCGGTAGCTAAGTTTCAAATCAAATTATTTAAACACTAGCTCTCCCGCCCGTGGACCTTTGACCTAACCCAATTAAAAAAATAATGTTGCCTGATTACATGAATAAAATGCAATTTACGAAATAAAAACTTATTAAATTTAGCTTATAATAATTTATTGCAGTATGTATTAGTTATCGTTGATTCGGATGCGGTATGAAGTTCGATGGGTCATAAGTTTGAAATCAAAGCAATTCCTCTATAATTGCTTAATTTTTAAAAAAATACAAGAGATGGTGGTGTAGTAGGAAATACATCACATGTGATGTCTGTTTACTTATTGTATAGATTGTTGAATGAATAGACCCCAAATTTTACTGAATTTTTATGGTAAGATTTAATTCATTTCATCCGGTCCGGTTGGTTACAGCATTTATAACTAGAATGCATTGATGACTATTCGTGTTAAAAAAAAAATCAAAATTGAGGTATGTTATGTTACAATATAATACTCAAGAACAATATTTTAAGGCGGTACGAAGTTCGACGGGTCAGTTTGTTTATAAAGAATCTAGTTTCTCAGATACTTAGCAAGTAGGAGATGGAATACGATAGTCGATAATTCACTTCAATTGCCATTTTCAATATTTTCCAATCTCATCTTGGATTACATAAAACATCTGCGAAAGTAACAAAAGAGCACAAAAATTTTAAAGAAATGCCTGAATCTACTGTCTGATTTTTTGCCAAAAATTAAGCGAGAACTGTTATTCTGGACAATTAAAAAAAAAGCATTACGATAATATTTATGTCCTAAAATCAAAATATGAATATCTGCACATGTTCAGTATCTGAGGGGCGAAATGTTTACGCGACTGACGTGTTTATATATAGTCCGGACATTTTCCAGGTATCCGGATCATAACTGAAGATAATTCCTGGACAGGAAGTCAGCTATCTGCTTCTGGACATCAACACCGCTATTTACTCAAAGCTATTTATAATAATGTGATATTTATGCCAAAGATTAAAAAAAATGCGTGAACGTTTTCGAGTAAATAAATTAACACTATCCTATAAAAAGATGTTTGACTTTAAGAGCATATTAGGCTATCAAAAACTAATGTAGCCTTCCTCAACCCTTTGAGAAATGTGTCAAAGGCTGCAAAACTAGTAAGATTTGCCCAGAGGATCGTGAAATTAGGAGATGGTTGCCAAACTCCGTCAAGAACGGCATTTAAAGAAGCAGAAACCCAACTAATTATTCCCTCGCCATCATTTAATTATTTCTTTCCAAAAATGTAAAAATAATATTAGACCCCTCCAAGCCATAAGAAGATTGTACGAGGTGGATCTTTGGGAAGCCGTTGTTGAAAGAAATCTCCATGCCAAGTAACCGATTAATTGCTTTCATGTCTGGATCATCGGACAAAGAACCTCCGTGATCTTGAGATTTGCGTGAATGACTTCGACAGGTCCGTAGGTTATGGAGTGTATCTCCACACAATACGATTGAATATAGAATAAAAATAGAAACAAAAGAGTACTTACCTAGAATAATTTCTCTCGTGTGAGGACGAGTAAAGACCATAGGTAGCAAAATTCCAACAAGCACCACTGCAACTAGGTACAGGTAATGAAAACTGGTCGTCATGTTGAAGGCGGTTCTTTTCTTCACAGGGTCCTACAGCCAAAACATTCTAACCACCTGAAAAGAAAGAAACAAATATTTATGAGTGAATAATCTTTAGACAGAAATTTAATATAGGAACCGATTTAAAGTTTCTGGAAATCTCACTCTCGACTTTATAATCGAACCAAAAAAGCATAATTCAAATGCCTTCTTTCGTCCACCTAATCACTCCACATTTAAAGTTACACTATAACATGGTAAAAAAACGTTTTTGGGCATGGAGTTATATAACGGACACCTACAAGGTATTCTTTCGGGGCCGTAAGTAAACATCCTTCCTGTTCGATAATATGTATGATCCAACAAAGTGGCATGGTTTTTTTTATTGTGTTTAAATTTGATTAGGTGTATGAGCGTAGGTGCAGATGGTCTGAAAAGAGTTAACCGAGTAATTGATGAAGATATATAAAATATACTCATTGATTTACGTAAGACAGATTACCAAGAACAAATAGCTAACATTCATTATAAACAAACAATATTTAATTCTGGTTAACATTGGCGTGCAGCATCAAATCATACATTTTGAGCGGATTATTTTGGTAATGACTTCCTGCACAACTAATATCTGGATCAAATGCACACAAAAGCCCTTGAAACTCTTGAAAACAGGGCTACCAAATGCATCAAACAAAATGCTTTGTTGAACATGGTTTAAATTTAGATATTTATTTTTAAATTATACAAGAAAACTTGTCCATCAAATGCACCCGAATGAGGCGCCTTAATATCCTTTAAAAAACTGTCCCAACGCCTAAGTGACCGGCTGAAGGCGAAGAACTTTTTAGAACAAAGACGCAATGCCATAAATAATAGAATACTCAAAACCGACCGAAGAGACTCTGGTCTCTAGCGAAGTTATGTTATGATGATGATTATTCTTAAAAGCATATTGATTATTTTAGACAGGCCTTTTTTGTCTAGCAAAGCTTCAAAGTAATATAAGGAACTAGAGAGATAGAGATTATAACACCCACTAAAGAAAAATCAAATCACGGTGTTTCAGATAGCAAAATATAAAAAAGGAAGGGAACAACCAAAGATTGCAACACAGAAAATGAAAAGTCAAGGCGGCGATAATGATAATATTATGAGACAGCAATTTTACGACAAATCTCACGGATTATAGAACTCAACAACCCATTAACAAATACATATTGACTTTAGTCTTCCCTTAATATCATTCGATAAGAATGAAAATTGAGGACGAAGCTTTGGTGGTATGAACTAGAACAGGATATTAAAAATCACTCCCAATATCATCATGAAAAAAAATATTAAGCGGAGGAAAGTTAAGCTTAAATTTGTCGAATTATCTTGATCAAAGACAACGAAAACTCCACGATAAACCTATTTTGTGACCAAGAATTAGCCATTCACAACACTAACCACTAATATAAGTGAACAAATCGGCTGTAAATCTTGGACGATTGAGGAAGGAATAGACATGCATTGAATTTTATTAAGTCGGTACTCAAAAACACAATATGGAGGCGACGCTCACTGAACAAAACGTTGAGATTTAACGACTGTCGTTTTATTGGCACCAAAATCACTCCGTATTATATTTTAATCATTTACTTACTTACATTTTCTAGAATTGTGTAATAAACTTCATTTTCTTTGTTGGCGACAACCATACACCTTACATACTGATTTCGCTAATTTGTTTTCTTTGTTCTAAGACCATTAAGCTTATGATGGCAACAAATTTTTTTTGGCTTTTGGATCGGCCAAATTAGTATCCTGATGGACATTTTCTTATTTTAAAGGGTATCCTGCTTTTATCCCTCTTTTCACTAAACCAACCGTTTAAACAGCAGTAGAAGGTGGTCGAATGACCGTAGTGGTCAGAATGAAAATTAAACCAACAAAAATGGAAAATAGTGTTTGTTTAGTAGGTATTTACATCATATTCATGTTGAGAATTCTCATAATTAGAAGTTTCGGAGACTTATACATTATCACCTAATGGCGAACGTTGTTAACGTAAATTGATCACACTAAGCCAGCCTTCGAAATAACAGTAGAAGTCGGTCATAAGCCTGTAGTGGTTTTTTTTCCATTTAAAAATCGAACATTAGTTATGAATTGTTAGAGTCATTAGTTGTTACATAATCTTTAAGTTAATAATAATAATATAACACTTTTCTATACAAAGGTGTCAGTATAGCCGGCGGAACTTATTGCCTGAGGCAATTTTTTCTAGTCAACCGGTCCCGTCCAATCTGAGACAGGCCAACCCCGGGTAGAAATTTCAAGTGGAAAAACACAGAAAAACTCTGACCCGACCGGGAATCGAACCCGGGACCTCGGATCTGAAGTCCACGCTAGTACAACTAGGCTACCGAGGTCGGTATTATTTTTCGTTATTGTTTATTTACGTTACAGTATGTTGATTTTTAAAGCTTCTAGATTTCGTTTGTCAAGGTTGGGTTTGAGAATATTCTTTATAGATTTTCGATGTAGATGTCGCTTTTAATACAAACTTTGGTTTGCCTGTGAAGTTACACCCTGTTCGCTGACATATAATACTGGAAGCTTAACTATCTATTTCTAAAAGATGAAGCGCAAACTGGTCATTATTTCAAACATTAGTTCGAAACTCATGTATGGCAAAAAAAAACTCTAAGTTAATACACAACGAAAACATTGAGGACGCATAAGTAGACCAACGAAATGCAAAAAATAACCATAAAAAAGAATACAACAAAAAAAAACAAACAAACCATAAACAAGGCAGAAGTCATTGCATGAACAGTACGGAGAATACGTCTGGGTAACTGTAAAAACACTGCATTGGATCATCTTTGCATTGATGTTCGTAATAATAATGCTGTCAGAGCCACTTAATCCTTGGGAAACAATGTCCAATGAATTCATAAAAGGCATTGGCGTGGTGTTTGTCAAACTAATACAAAGTAATGAAGGGATTTTGTTCATGTAGAAGGGTTTATGGCATTTAAAAATCCTGTTAATATATTAACATTTGAGAACTATTTAGATAACCGGTTTGAATTCCCAAAAAATCAGGATTTCCTAAAGGTTTTGTGAAAATATGAATGGAAAAATATAGCATAGTGGACAGTTTGTAGTAAGAAAATTCAAATTTCAGAATTTTAATAAGCATCACGGCCTATGACATTGCATCTGTGGGTGGAAAGAAGTGGATGAGACTGGCAAACGACGGAGAGGAATGGAAGAAAATCGAAGAGGCCTATGTCCAGCAGTGGACCAGAGAGGGCTGACGAAGAAGAAAAAAGAAGAATAAGCATCAAGATTTACTAACAAAATTGAGATACAATTCTTCACAAACTTCGAAAGCAAAGGGACGCAAGAAAAGCCCAGCGTTAGGTACGCTTAATTCGGTACATTTTTCTCAAAAAAAAACTTATGTAGCATCGTATGGGTTTACGAAATACTAATTGGAGATTGAAATCAACCATTCTATGAAATCATACCCACCTAGTCTCAAAATCTCTATTATGGTAGAGGTGATTGCCATCTAGTGTATAGTGTATTGATTGCATCATATTCCTGTGAGGCACTTGACCTCAGAACACGAAGGATAATAAAATACAAACAATTTACGAAAATAATAGACATATCAGCCCAATTTTGGCTAAACATTGAGGTTTAGTCGGGATCAAGATACAATCGTTCTTTAGGATAACTGTTATTCCCACGGATATTACAATATATATTATGAAAGAAACAATCAGTGTAATCTTGACAATAGGTTCAATAAAATATCGATAAAATGTCTAAATCAGGATGGCGTATGAAAGCCCACACCATGACAATAATCATAAAAATATCAAACAAGTCGAGATCTAACACGGGGAGACTACACCCATGGGTTTCATAAGAATAAAATTATTATCGAATGTCTGGCTATAATGATTTTATGTATGCATCTTTAGTTGGCATTGGACGATGTGAACAGTTTGTTAATTCTCGTCATTCTCTAATACATATTATTACCTTATATTATACTTTAAACGTGTCAGTATTTTTTGGAGTAGGTCCATTTTAAATAATATACAATTCTAGGAAATTGAACTCACAGTTTGAATAATTAAATTTATCATTTCTATTCAATGGTACATCTATGAACAAGGCAAGTCTTATTAAATGGGTTTACAACTGAGCAGTGGACTCATACATGAAAGGTAGGTCGGTTTGAGCCAAACTCTTTGATGGATCGCTTTTTGGCATTAACTTGTATGGTATCTGTATATCCAGTGCCTGAACAATCATCTTAGATATCATCTTGCATCTTAAGATACAACTACTGATCAAAGTAAAGCTAAAAAAGAAGCCTTGAAATCCAGAAACATTTCCATAAATCTCAGAGTGCGAAGTTTCAACCCAAGCGTATGGTTTACAGCAGAAAACCTGATTTTTCTATGCAATAAATTATAATAAAATCTGATACGTTGCGACTTAATGCACACACATAGTACCTAAAACACGTAGACACAAAAGTATGCACATAGATAGTGCAGGTTAGTTAAGTCATTTAAATTTTATTGACGGAGACCACACAACAATTATTAATTGACTAATCAATATACCAGTAATATGATGCCATAATTCTTGGTTTATTGGGTTTAGTTTTAATTTTTTAGTCAGACAAACAACCTATCAAGAATATTTATAAATGATATTAGAAGCTACAATCTAGAATTTCAATTGTTTATATATTATTCTTAAGATGCAATAAATTCAAATGGTCGATGATCACAAATCTTGTATTTTGTCTGTAAAGAAATACGTTATGATATTTCCTACAGTAGCATATTTTGTAGATAACCGATACACAAAATAAGCTTTGTAAGTTATCAAAATATCAAATTAATGTATATTTTTTTTCATTCCACAATAGTAAGGCAAATAAAAGGTTTTTGAAAAAAAGTCTGGAGTACCACAAGGGTGAATGTTGAGCCCGTTTAATTACAATACTAAGGGAGAAAGTACAATAACATGTCATTATATTATTCCATTGTATTATTCAATCGCAGTGTCCTTAATACATTTTAATGTTATTCGAACTGCTTCTTCCATAAACTCTCATTCTTCACAAAAATCTTTGTAAGGAAAAGCATTAAGGTAAGCTATTTTCCCCAAGATACAGAATTCGACAAAATATATTTTTTAAGTAAATAAAAAAGGGAATAGGGAAAGCCACAAAGGATTTAATAAATTGAAAGTAAAATAGAGAATACCAACAAATGACCAAATATAATCTGTAAATTTTTTTTCTGGAAAAGCAGTAGTTTTAACCAGCAAAAGTAAGCAAACGAAAGCAAAAGAGAAAACTTTAGATAATGATCGTGCACAAAACCATGTCATAAAAACAATCTAAGGATTTGATTACAATATGTGACTTTTATTCGTCACCAGATCCTGGGAAACCGGCGTGAAGATATAATAAAGGATATTGTATTGTTTATGTTCGTAATAAAATGACAGCCATGTGAATCTTTGATTACATTATTGTTAGTGACATGACAGTTTATGTTAACCGGTGTTGTTTTAACTGGTTTTTGTCGGTATCACGTGTGATGCAACGAACCTCACGTGTGTCGCCCATTATTTTTGTTTATCATCAAAATCATTTACGCTTTCTTTTGTTTTTTATTCATATTTTTTACGAAGGCCAAAAACCTTTCAGGAGGAAGAATCCTAGCAATATAAATCAGAGTAAAACGCGGCGGCGGCGCGGTGGTGTGCCCAAATAAAGAAAATAATTGATAGGTTCAAACTAATCTTGCCATTTTCTGTAATTTTACTTTTTTTTTTTTAATCTCAATTACAGTCACCCTTGAAAGAAAGATTCAGGACTTGCTCTCTGATTAGCTACCAGTATCTAGAGTAGGTAAATAGTCGATGATGGGGATATAAAAAAAGGTAAGGAATTCTAAAACTGCTTTATGTTCACAATATGTGAGGTAACCAAAAAACCATTAAAAATCTAATCAGTACTTTCTGTATAACCCTACTTAGGGACATAGTAAGGCAGCAGTATAGAGCTTATAAAGTACGCTTTCCAAAATCTTCAGTCACCTCTTAGAATTAATGATATTGATCCTTGATCAGAACAAATTCTATTAGGTACCAAGATTTCAGCTTAGTCAAGTTTATCAATAATTATGGTCCGGATGACCTGGAGCTCCCAAAAAGAGTGTGAAATGACCCAGTTAGAAAAAGAAACATTGGAAGACCAAAGCTGCGATGGTTCAATGACGTCGTTGCAGACTGTAGGGCAAAGGAACTAGTAGCAGCGGGTGATAGCGCGGTTTAGATTTGTTTCTTGGAGGCAGTTCAGAGCCAATGAGGATGTATATCTTTAAAAGACAAATCAGAATAAAATCCTCTAAATAAGATAATTTAGATACAAACTGATCTCTTGTTTTAACAAACCTGCACAACTCATAGAAGAAGAAGAAGAATCTTGGCACGTGTTCATTTTATACTTGGTAAACATAAACTTCTTGTAAGTGGTAAATCTAATTATAGATAGACAACAATCATCAGTATCTACATAGTATTAATTTGATACGTAAAAAAACTATTTAATGAAGGTGTATATCTGTAAACTTGAGAAAATATGTAAAGATAATACTAAATATTAATTGCCAAATAAACATGCTTAGGATATTGTGATAAAAAATCAAATCAAAATTGTGATATTGTTTGTTCTAAACATGTTATAACCAAAACTTTTGATGTATATCAGCTATGGAGGAAAAACTAGAACTTAATTTTAGAAGATTAAGAAAAAAAATGATAATGAGAAGAAAATTTTACTTGGCAAGACATTGGCCAAAACCTTTGGGTTATTAGATTAGTTGTATTCTTTTTCATTCAGAATTGTTCGTTTTCATCAGGTAGATGTACAGAAAATCTACTTTTATGTCAGTCTTTGAGCCAATTATTGTGGACCATTGCCTCCTTCTCATAGCTTGGCCAGATATTTCTAAGCTATACGTGATTTATTCGAGAGGTTATGGATTGGCAAGCTTTATACGTTGGATATATATAAAAATCAATATACCTACTCAATTTCTAATACATTGTATGTTTTTCATAGAAGACCACTACCAAAGAGGTGAAGAAGTACTACAAGTTTAATCCGACTTGAGCTTGTTGATCGCATAATCACTAAATCAACAGTCACACTATGGATTAAGTAATTGTTTTCAAGATTAAAAAATATATTTTTGAATTTAGAACAAAAAAAAATTAAAACGATTTTTTCAAATAGTATGAAAAAGAACTCCTGACTTTACAAGAGGTATGTCAAGCTAGTAAGTAGGTACTTTACATTAAACAAATCACATAGGTAACGCACAGTTTTACATTATTTATCTAGTTATTTCTGTCAATTGCTTTGTATATTATATACTAATGTTTGCTTTTTTACATACTATTTGATGTATTTAACAAAAAAAAACCTCTCCATGGGGCCAATGGTCAATATCCTCATGACATTCCAATATCACATTGTTAAGTATATTCAAATTAGGTGGTCTATGAGTGAGTAAATAGAAATAACACATGACCAAGGACAGTACCTACTTACATAAAATACTGTATGTAATTAGCTAGGTACTTTAAAAAAAATGTTTTTTATTTTTTATATGAATAACGTATTTTCGAAAAAAAATGATAAGTACCTACATACCTAAAAGACCTTAAATTACCTCCTAGTCTTTTTTATCTGATTACTAAGACAGAAAAAATCGATGTCTATTATACTTTACAAGAAATACATAGAAGGTACCTACCTACTTGAAATTACTAAAAAATACCCATAGATTTATGCCTAGTTATATTATTGTCTTAGAAAATATTGACTTATTAAGAAAAAAAAAAGAAAAATAATTAAGAAAAATAATATTTCCCGATTGAAATACATTTCCATAATAGTTTTCCCATGAAAATTATCAAGTTACAGACGAATTTACCAATTATTATATAGATAGCTATAGCTGATATCAGCTGTCTTACATTCCGTTGTGGATTCGGTTAAAGTCAGGCTTGTCCTAGGTAACAAAATATATTTATTCGCATGATAAAATTGAATACTTTGTATTAAACATTACCACAATTATATCCGTAAGGAATTGCGAGGATTAAAATCTAATGTAAAGTCTACGATTTTTGCGTGATCTACTCACATAAGAAGTGACGAATATACCTACTCTGAATTTTAATGTAGATACAGTATTGTTAGAATGGTAGCCTGGCGTAATGTTTCATACTGGTGGTCGTGGGTTCGATGCCAGGTGCCGACCATCTTCCTCTTTCACGACACAAGCTCTAAATAGCTTACTGTGAAAGAGTCAAAGAGTGTATTTGTTCACTTGGAGTTAGCACGGTTTCATTAAAAAAAATTGTTACGATATTATTAATGTCATAGAAACGGTGTTTACCAAGCAATGAAAATTAAGGTAGGTACCTACGTACTAAGCAAATATTTTTTTATATACCTATTGATAAAAATAGGAAAGGTGTAAGAATGCGTGGCCGACCGAGTATGACGTGGATCGAACACCTCGATGCCGTCCTCAAGGAAGGCCAGGTAAGATGTAAGAGAAATAGGAGAGGGTGTATGAGAAATCTAAACTAGACTAAATCTAGACATAATAAGAACGTTGTACACCAACAAAGCCAAGTGGATATGTTCATACCTGTAGGTACCCTTAGGTACTTCTAATTATTAAGTCTGTGCTCTAGATTATTGTGACCATTTTTCAGGACTAGATCTAAACGAATAATATGTAACAACTAATGACGTGATTTTCGACAGGTTGAACACGTCGAGAATTCTCATGATTAGGCGTTTCGGAGACTAAACATTACCACCTAATGGCGAACGTTGTTAACGTAAAGTGATCCCACTAAGTCAGCCTTCGAAATAACAGTAAAAGACGGTTTTAAGCCCGTAGTGGTTTGTTCCATTTAAAAATCGAACACCAGAAATGCATTGTTAGAGTCATTAGTTGTTACATATTCGTGTATCAGAAATGTTATAAGATAAGAATATAATATAAGATGATTTATATAGCGTCGTTTTGTGGTGTAACGCCACCTCAAGGGCGCTTTTATAATGGATGGAGTTAGTGCTTTGTGTCTGGATATGATTTCCCAAAGAGATGAGTCTTAAGAGAAGTCTTGAACCTGGAGATGGTTGGAGCTTCTCTCACGGAGGCAGGAAGTTTATTCCACATTTCTGAAGATGCAATACTAAAAGCTCTGTGGGAATACGCAGGCTTTGCATTGCAGTTGGTTGTTACGAGGAGAGTGGTAGCATCTGAAGCTGATCTGAGGGTTGATTTCCTGTGGGTCAACGGTCATGTCGGTAGAGGAAGCGAAAGAAGTAGTGTGCTTGATGGATAGAAAAGAGTGTAGGTCCGTTCTCTCTGCCTACCCGTTACGGAACACGGCTTGATGGGTAAATAAAAAAAAATTAAAAATAGGAAAGAAATCTATATTATTGTGAGATTTACAACATTACATACAAAATGAACTAACTATTCACGTAAATTATTAAGACTTGTGTTTATTAGCAAGAGGTCAAACTCCACGTGGACGAGCCAACCAATTCTAATAAAGATTGTTTTATACGATAAAAAGAAAAGTAAATAGATAACTGGTTTATATTATAATAAGTTGCGTATTTTTTTATGAGAGAACTATTTAAAGTAACTCAAATAATAAAAGATTAGATTCTGCGTGTATAAGTTATACGCATTTTATAAAATCAACTGTATTTACCTCATTACCTCATTTAGACTTCCTATAATACCATCGATATGTATGAAAATTTACCCAATTTTATCCAAATATTATGTAAATATTCACGCACTTTTTGTTAATTTATAACTCGAATTAAGATAGGCAGAAAAGAAAATAACCACGTGGTGGTTTAACCAGTTTTTAACCCACATTATCATTATATTGTTATCTTTAAATAATATAATAACCATTTTTATTCTGAAAAGTATGTGTGTAATAGAATTTCATTAATACATTAACGGAATTGTTTGTTGTTTATTCTTGATGTTCATGTTGAGGTCACTCAAAATTTGACCTCCAGCGACCTTAGAAATTTCAATCAACCTGTCCGTCATGAAATTCTAAATCACAAACTCTCAGAATGCAATAATTTATGACGTTTCTGTTTATGGAGGACGAAAGTTCGTGTCAATATAATGCAGAGGTGGGAAATGAGAGATTTTTTCTCCGTGTGTTGCGTAGGAGAACAATACCTATAGCCTAGTTAGTTGTATAGGCACTTACTTCTGATTAAGAAGTCCCGGGTTTATTTCTCGGTCGGAACAGAAAATTTACAAATAGAATGAAATTTATAAAATAACTAGCACTCTTCTACACATAGGTGTCAGTATGGCCGGCGGAACTTAATGTTTGAAGCATTATTCTCTACCAGTCAACCGGTCCCGTCCAATCTGAGACAGAATTCCAACCCCGAGTAGAATAAACACATTGAAAATTTCTGACCCGACCGGGAATTGAACTCGGGACCTCTTGTTCTGAAGTCAGAGTCTTAGCCACTAGGCTACCAAGGTCGGTAATTTCTACCCCGTCTCAAATTGGACGAAAAGGGTTGACTGGAAAAAATATCTCAGGCAATAAGCTCTGCCGGCTATACTGACACCTTTGCATAGAAAACTGTTAATTGATTAAATATTTTCCACTATGCTCTGTCAATTGTTGAATTGGAGACCTCTTTTATCCTATCCAATACCAAAGTAAGTTCATAAGGAAGGCCTCATTAAAATAAAAAAAACAATGGGAGAATTTGTATGGGAAGTGAGGAAGAAGTGTTCATGGATAGAAAAAATGTGTAAGTCCGTTTTTACTGCCTTCTCCTTAAGGGATAAGGAGGGATGGGGGTTGTAGGTTCGATCCCAGGTGCCGATCATCTTCCTCTTTCACGGCACAAGCTGTAAGTAGATTACTCTGAAAGAGTTAAAATTACCTTTCAAAAAAATCTGTCAAGTGCTGTGTGATTAGATTCTGTTCACTACTCAGGGTTCAAAACATCTAGAGACCATTATTTTGGCTCAGATATATATGTTAACGACCATAAGCACGGGCTGAAACCCTAAATAGATTTTAATTACAGTTTTTGTTGCTCAAGATGTTACAATGGGGTTAAATTTCCTAACTTTTTTTTGCCCTAATAATCGTTAAAACCCCATAAGTCGAGAAACAGATATGGTGTCGAGTTTCCAAACAAACACAACCCATCTTCAGTGTCGAAGATAATTACACGTTACTGTATTGTGTTTCTTGGTGTAAAGGGGTGCCTTGCCAACTGCATCTGAATGGGCTGGTTACTTGACATCCAATACAAGATTGACTGTTAAACAACATCATTTGTAACATATATATTAAAAAAAACATCTCAACAAAATTGTTGATTTGTATGTCAGAAAAAAATAGTTCCGTAGTGTACCTACTTATAGTGAAAAAGGTTGATTTCTAGCAAAACTGTATCCTTATTCCTAATGAAGTTTCATTTATGTGGGAATTTAATCATACAGTAATTTATTAATTTTTATTAGGCTAAACAGGGTTTTTTTTACAAATTAACCAGTCTAATTTTGCGACCAATAAAATTTAACATACCTCGAAAAGTGTGTGTAATGCGGAATTGGTGACTCTCTACCAGTCATATACACATATTATAATTTCGATACACGAACGACGAGTAATAAATAATTTAAACCGAACCTTTACATAGGGTTTAGAACAATTAGATATTTTATAGGTAGGTTTATAGTGACAAATTGTGAAACAGATATACATAGACAGGTATAAGACGTGGACGATTGAGAAGCAGATTCTGTTAGCATATTCAGAATCCACGATTTTAGAACTTATGTCATTGGTTATGTACATAAAAACACTACTTCCATACTGATTTGCGTTTTTTTTTTTCTCTTTTAATCTCTGGATTTAACAACAAAATTCAATTATTTTCATACATACCTACATTTTGGTGCATGGTGGTAAAATATAATAATATAGTTTCCCTGCCTACTCCTTTAGATGCACGACGTGACGGTTAAAATAAATATTGGTGGGACCAATATGCCGAAATAAAATAGTGTATGAAAACAGAACTTTTTTTAAAAAAAATACTAAATAAAGAGCGCGGAGAAAATGTTGGGGTAGCACTGCTAGTCTTCAATGAATTATTATGTGTACGCATGTTGCCATAAGAAAATATACAAACGCTGAAAAAACACAGTCATAAAAATTCGTTTGGTGAATGGAACCGAATAAGTCACTCACCTATCACGTTACCTTCATTCAGTTTAACAGTACAATTTGTATTGTGGTCTTGTTTTTCAATCTAATGATTGATTTTATTGATTACAGGAACTAGCCCTTTTTACCCAGGAACCTCAATATTTTCAGAAAAGACAAATTTCTCGGTATGTGAAGTGCCTACTTACTGAACCGCTTTTAACAATCCAAAATAGTGATGGATGATATACAAAATGGGCATTTGGGATGACAATAACTATCAAACATCTACGATAGGGGTGTCTTTTGAACACTTTGCAAGAGACACTGCATAAATTGCACGCAATGATGTATAATGTGATCCAAAAGCTCTAAAAATTTAAATAACAATAATTGTGAGCAAATGACAGTAGAGTAGATGCATATTATAAGAATTGACGCAGATTTGTAAGTGCAAATTATTGAAGAGGACTTTCTAAGATCTATTCCTGCTTAACCGCCTTTTTGTCCAGAGGATATTTGCACTCACAGTATTTGTTTCGGGTGTTCTTGGATTTTCTTTTCTTACTTTCCACCATCAACTATACCCATCTTCAATCTTGTTTAATGTTTCAGATCTTTCCTACAGACTGTATATTATTCTATAAATTTATTGTTCTTTCATAAGGCTTAAGAGTTTGTTTTACGTGCATTTATTCTATTATCAGATGAAATAGTTCTCGATTCTTGTTCCTTTTCTTCATCATGTCAGATCACTCCGACGACGGCTTTCACCTGGGATAAAACATCCCAAATCTTGGGAGCTCTGAAAATCACCTTTTCTGTTCCAATTCTTGCCCATTGGTTTTTTTTTTCTTTTAATGTCAAATAGTGCCCATTTGGAAAAGACAAGAATATAACTAAATATATAGTTGCTTGAAGCTTGTTTATTTACATTTCAAATATTGTTGAGTATTTTCGGTATGGGAATGACGCGCATTTGTATAAACAAAAAATTATAATGGATTGTTTTAAAAGATCTATGTAAATGATATTAACAAGATTTTCAACAAGCGTCCATTCAGAATTTGTAGATTTATTTGAAAAAAATAATAAAACTAAATGCTTCGGTAAACAATTATTATTATTATCGTGAGATTTTGTAGATAATGTTGAAATATTTCAGATATTTTCAACCGTAATTGGACCCATCATTGATGTTTTAAAACGTGATGCAAATAGTTGAATGATCGACCCAAAATAAGAATCTTAGGATCAAGTAACAATCAATTTTTGAGAACTATAATAATAATAATAATCTTTATTCAATAAAAATACATATATACAAAAAAATGAAAATACAGATCAACTTATTATACAATGTAAATAATTACCTCCCCATTTGAGCAGAGCTCGTGTTTGGGAAGGGAGTACAAATCCAAGTATATCAGATTAGGTATAAGTAGGTATATAAAGCAATAAGCAGGTCATAACAATTACTAAAACATCAGACATGAGATGATAAGTCATCTGTTATGGTTAAAATAGTAATAACTATGTTACTACGAGGTGAGGTAGCTCCTTGCAACGCTGCCAATCGATCTTTCTTTGATGGACAGCATATATGTCCATTATTGGAGAAATGCAAAATGAAATCCAGGATGAAAAATGACGAAGGGCAATGTAGAAGGGTCAAGAGTAACGGTCAAGACGAAAAATGAGGATTCAAAGATTTCAATCTCTAATTTAATAAAAAATATGAATATAAAAGGCTACCACAGGTTGTAAAATAAACGAATTAATACCTTAGAAGCAAAGGAATGTATAAACCTTGTAAAAAACGAGGATTCATTAACGTAATTCCTGTTTATGTAAAAACTCCTTGAAAAAAATCCAGGCGAGGACTTTCAAGAAGTTTTAAATAGGATAACATGACCTGATTAAAATATTGGCAAAACAAGAGCTTAAAATCAAGAAGATATCCTTCGCTAAAGTGTGCGTATCGATAAAAGGATCAAGATTTCCAATACATCAGACGTAATAAAGTAATCAGCTTCCAATTATTCAGCCATGAATAAAGCACTTGCTAGGATTTTTAGGTAGATGGGTTTAAAAATCCTCGTTTCCTTACCTAGCTGGCTAGAACCTCTTCCACCAAGAACCAGAAACATACATAAAGATTAACATTGTCTTCATAGTACTTAACCTACCAACAAAGGCGTATCTAATACGATTAATACGGGTTCATGAGAATCTGGGAAGAGATTAAACATCTTGTCAAAACATACGGGTTGTTTCAAAGATTTCAAACTCTAATTTAATGAAGAACATCTTTATACGCTAGAGAGTGAACAAAGGTATCATTTATGAGTATTGGGTATGCACCGAATAATTTCAAAGTCAATGTTTTATAAACTTTTTTGCCTTCTTGGTACGTTGTTAAAGCATTCGGTCAACCTAAAAGATTACGGCAAACAAATCTGATTGATAATTCACAAGGAGTTCCTCAAGGATCTCTTTATAACCCCTTAATATTTAGTCCAAGAATACATAATAATATTGAGAACCATAATTTGTAACGCCGATATTTTATGTCGTTCTAATGAAACGTTTTTTTTTTACAACTGATGAGTATTATTACAGTTTATCTTGTTGCGAACGGATCAAGTAGACTTGCCAATCTTACACCCACAAACTAACAGTCTGATGTATGCAAGCATTGACTTTCTAATTTCTATCGCAAATCAACCATTATACTCTCTTTATATTGTTAGATTGGGGTTTTCTTTCCGTATTTTATGAATTCGCTATTTATTTTCGGATTTTACTATCTTCTTATTCCTCCTATATAGACCTTGATGGCTAGTTTTTATAGTACCTAGGTATGTTATTATGATGTTGATCGTCAATTGCCTCTCCATCTTTTAAGATGTTTTCCAAGGGAACAACTTCTGCGTAGTTAGTCAAGGGAGTTCGGTATTTTACTTAGTAGAATTGTGTTGGATACCAGTTGACTGAAGAAAGTTCGCGGCCTGTATGCAAATCGGATCTAAATATAAAATTGAAAATAAATAATGATAATGCGTCTTGAGGAAAAATCGATTTTATAATAAAAAAGCAATAAGTCAACACATACAAAACGCCTATTAATAAACTTGGAGCATGCAGTGAACGTGGATGGTCGACGTCGTCTGGTGCAGATCATAAATCTGAATTGGGTGACAAACGCATACAGCAAGTGGACCGCAAGGGAACATCGCGATATATAATATGCTAAAAATAGGCGATGTATTTAGTGTTGTTGTTCAGATGATTTTTATGATTTACGAACCCATTTGGACACTGCAATATAAGAGAAATCCGCAATACGGAGAAACGAAAGTCAGTTGGTTGAATCTTTAGGTGTGAAATATTAATAATATTATATTTCAATTGCCCAAAACATTCATTCTTCAATTCTGAAATAAATTGATGTTTTTTTTTTTAATGAATCTTATTGTCAAATACGTTACAGAGAGAGTCCAAACCTTAAAATTGATCAAATTGTTTTGGTCGCAACCCTCTTTGGCGAATTTTTTAATTCCTGTCCTCCAATTTTCTCTGGATATTCTTTACTGCAAATCTTTCATGCTTATATTCCTATTTAAATTTAATTTGACTTTTAACATTCATAAGTCAGATCGTATTAATATTTCAGTGCGGGCAAACCCTATAGTTCCTCTAGAATACGAACAATGGAGCCCGATTTTTTTTAAGAACGATGGGTCAATTCTTCGCCAATACGCATCTTGATGAATCCATCAATCCCCACTTATGTAAATCGAAATGGAACGACATGGTGCAAATTTTACAGTATATTTTCTAGATTTTGAAGGTTTAGGCAGATATGTTTTCGGCTTATCTACTATATATTTTCGGTTCTGAAGGATGTTTTGGCCCAGGCCCTCAACATTTTTGTCTTCAATTGAATCAATTTAAATGCCTAGATTTTAGACTGCTTCGTTGAGGACTTAAAATCTATGCCATGTCAGGTTCCTCCGATTTCGGCTTCCATAATGGCGTTCTGTCACGGGCTATCCGGAAGACTTGTTCTATGGAGAGAGTTTTTTTTTTAAAGTTGACTACAGGACATGGCAGAGTGACATGGGAAGAACTGTTGGACGTAACTGGAAGATGATTTTGAGAAGAAATACTGAAAAAAAAGAAAGCAAAGAGACCCTAATTCAGAAAAGGGTAACAGAGATTTGCTGATATGATGAGAGTTAAAAACAGCTATGAGACAAAGGGTAAACGGCGAAAAATAAGAAATTTTAACTGACTAAAGATAGCAATACGCCGTGACATACATCATCAGTGATTGTAAGGAATTTTGTTTATTTATTTATTTTTCATGCGTGTTTATTTCAATCATACGACATTCTTGCCACATCCCGAATTCTTGAAGACTGGAAAAAAATGAGCTAATTTCGCATGCAGCTGGAATTAATGTGGGAGTGTGTAGTTATTTTACAGGAATGTGTCTGGAGAGATGGTCTCCGATTCTTAACAAGGAGATCACCGGAAATATCTTTCATTCGACTTAATTAATATGGAGATGAATTCTATAATAATTACATGGATGTGATAATTCTCGAACAAGACGGGTTTTGGACAAAAACTATTATTAGACTTATCTTTGACTCGAACCATTAAAATTTATAGATGTCTCTTTCCAAAACAATAAAATATGTACCTAGGTAGGTACTTATTTTTCTTTCCTAAAATGTGATGAATTCCAAATTTAAAATTCTATATACAAAGGAATTATTTCCCATCAAATGATTGCTGTAAATACCTTTCTCATTGATAATTTCGTTATATTATTTTAGTGATTGATTTGAATTCGAAACACTACGGGCTTACGACCGTCTTCTGATGTTGTTTTTTTTTTCTTGAAATTAGCAAAGCGAAGAAACACCATATAATAATAATAACATCATTAATAATGTAGTTTGCGAATTTTTAATTTGTTAGGGGTAGCGAATCTACTACCACAAGAAGAAGAACAAAATCATGAGATCTCAAATACACTTAAATTGTTTTTCAAAGATCTTAAGAATATTATATGGGCCCAGAGATCAAACTCAGGAATGTCAAATCATAAGCCAACAACAGTCTATTATAGCAAGCATATGTAATGTAAAAAGCGACATCTATGTAGTAAATATGTAAACGTTCTTATTAAACATTTTCCCTCCAAAATATTGGTCGTTATTATGAAAATATGTAAACAAACCTCGCCCCCAAAAATAGCCCACATGTACAAAAACATTAAAATAATAATAATAATAAATCTACCTTTAGACAACAACGCGCAACAAGTAGGTATAGGATCTTTTATTATTGTTGCTGCTTGTTGTGTTCCATCCGAAGGGACTCAGGTTCACATCTGGCAGCCACATGAATCGCTCCTGCTTCGAAGCACGATGTTCTTAGACCTAACGCAGACGTTTGAGATCTTCGATATTATAATAGGATTGTGTTAGGTATAGAAATTAATATTTTTTTGGTATTTTTTTTCAACACCACGTTTTTGTGGGTTCTGGACATTTTGCCATTTGTTGTCACGCTTGCATTCCTTTGGGGTGAGGCAAAGGGAACGAAAAATCAAAATGAATATATATACAGGCAAAAATACAAAGAAATCTTATAAAGAATTCAATATAAGCATTTTTTGATATAACCATCTACTGATGTATTTATTTAGAAATGAATACAATAAAAATAAGCAATACGGTTATAAATAAAATAATTATAACCATTGGTAATAACGTTATAGCTAGGTATCCTGGAGATGTGTGTTATTGGAATACTAAAGATTCTATGAATTTGCATCAAAGTTGGTTTTGTTGTAAGTATAGAGATGAGAGCTCTACGAAGAATATGTGGAGAGATAACAATAGAAGACGGTCGTAAGCCCGTAGTGGTTTGTTCCATTTAAAAATCGAACATTAGTCATGAATTATTAGAGTCATTAGTTGTTATTTTTTCTGTAAGATCTAGTCCTGAAAAAAAGGTCACAAGAACCTAGACATAATTAGAACGTTGTGCACCAACGAAGCCAATAGGCAATAAATATGAGACAGTAACAAAAATGGATATAGTCATATCCTGGCGCCAAATATATGACAGCAGTCGCAGTCTTTAAATTTGGTTGCTCTCTTGTTCTCAATAATTTCCAACTTTTTTTCTCTATGTTTCATTAATTATTAAATTTCTACTTGTTTCATACATGAGATTTTTCGACATGTTGAACATGCTGAGAATTCTCATGATTAGGAGTTTCGGAGACAAACATTACCGCCTAATGGCGAACGTTGTTAACGTAAAGTGATCACACTAAGCCAGCCTACGAAATAACAGTAGAAGACGGTCGTAAGCCCGTAGTGGTTTGTTCCATTTAAAAATCGAACATTAGTCATGAATTATTAGAATCATTAGGTGTTATTTTTTCTGTGGAGAGACTTTGTGGGATATGGAAAGGAATGAGATTATAAGGAAAGAATGTGCTATGAAAGTTGGTTTTGTGACAAAAATGAATGTCAATAAGTTGAGGTGGTTTGGACATGTGGAAAGAACGATTGCAAACATAGTGACAAAGAGAATTATTCATAAGGCAGACAGGAAAGGTGTAAGAAAGCGTGGCCGATCGAAAATGACGCGGATGGAACACATCGATTCCGTTCTCAAAGAAGGCCAGGTAAGAACTAAGAGAAATAGGAGAGGTTGAATGAGAAATGTTATGTCGGTGGAAGAAGCAACAGAAGTGTGCTTGGTTAGAAAAAAGTGGAGGTCCGTTCTCTCTGCCTACCCCTTACGGGACACAGAATGATGGTTAAAAAAAATGTATGCATATATGACTAGTATTTCATGCACGTATACCAAACAGGCACGTGGCTCATCATTTCTACATTTATCGTGAAGAGGTGAACGTGGCTGGGAGATGTGTAAAGGATACCGAATGACAGTTGGCCGAGGAGAGCGCTGTTCATCCTCCCATCAGTGTTCTAAAAGACGATGATGATCCTTTCACACCGTGTTCCGTCCCTTCAAAGCAGAGCTGGGGGGTTTGGATATGGTGTGAGGGAATTTCATCGCAGCCACGCACTTTCGAGCACAGTAGAGAGCTCTTGTTGCCTCTCTACGCCCCTAAGTGAGGTCTAAAAGGTAGTATTGATAGAAGTATAGATAGAAGTAGCAAGCGTGTATACCTAATATGGTTAAAAGGTTTATAATTCCATTGTAGAAACCACATGTTTTAAATACGGTTTGGTTAAAAATGACAATGTTTTTAAATGACTATAGTTTTGGAGGGCGAAACCAAAATCAAATATGTACTTATTTTGTATAACATAAGAGGTATGTATTATATTGGCTTGATTTATCCGGGGCCGGCTTTTTGGTTTGATTGCTTCGATCGAGCTGGGGGTCGGTTTCGTGCGGGTCGGGTTTGCTGCGGATTGATCTCCCCGGGCTGGTTTGCGGTGTGCGGGGGGGACGTAAAGGGAGAATGTATGTATTATATTGGCATTTTGAAAAAAAAAAGGGGTAGGTATGTATTATCACTTTCTCAACTTTTTATGGAAACAAAATCTCAGATACTTCTAACCTTTGTTAAGACCAATTACTACCGATGTGAGAACGACAAAGATTCTAAAAAATTTTGTGAATGGGTAACTATTGTGTTTCTGAATTATGACATATCTTTCTAAGAACACAAATTTCGAAATTTGGTGTATGACACGGTTTAAATATTCAAGAAAATATTTAAGCAAAATATATTTATAAAAAAAACATAAACACGTGTTGAATGAATCATGAACAGGAGACAAATGACTCAAATCGACTTGTCAGTTTATAAAAAAAAATCGTAGTAAAAATCAAGAATATTAAAACTACTCACATATGTGTGATGCCTTAGGTTTATCCGTTCATTCATGCTATCATGATAAATCTACGCGAAATATTTATAGGCTTATAATCTTTTGCTATGATAAAAAATATCACATCGAAGTGGTTAGTTAGTAGCCTATCGGTTACATCGCCGGTTTTCGTAATGTTTCGTGTGGAGGTCGTGGGTTCGATCCCAGGTGCCGACCATCTTCCTCTTTCACGACACAAGCTTTAAGTAGCTTACAGTGAAAGAGTCAAAGAGTGTATTTGTGTTCACTTTGAGTGAGCGCAGATTCATTTTTACAAAAAACTAGCTTTCCCGACAGACGTTGTCCTGTAGTCCATACTATGAATAAGGATTTCAAATTTGTAATTTTCACAAAAAAATGTTTAAATTATATTTGAATGTTAATAGTCAATCATAAATCTGTGTACCATTATTTTTATGTGAATAAAAATGTCAGGTAAACAATAATTTTGTAGTTATAAACATTTTCATAGACGGCGTTGGTGTCGCAGGATATCTGTTCCATACTTTACTTTAATATTATACTTATTTTATATTATTTCCCATGCATTTTTTAATTTTTTATTAGTTATCCGGAGCGGAGAAAATACCAATAAATCAAACATCGGAATAATCTGTTCAGCCGATTTCCAGTTATAAGTGTTTGCACTAACCCGATATTCTTTTATATTATAGATGTATGGTATAATTGATCTTCATTGAAAAAATGACAATTTGTCCGCATTCCCTTATATGGCAAAGAAAATTAGAGACCTTTAAAAAGGGACAAAATTACGGATTTTTAGAACAATCTAACAATTAACGATCCTTTTCTATGCTTGTCGTCCGACAGGTTTTGATGCTCGTCTACGTATATTTTGATACAATTATAAAATTAAAATATTCAGTTCTATTTTTCCTATTAAAATGGTATAAATATTAAATTGTCTTGATGCTGGAGAAAGACTCACAATTGAATTAAAACGCATTTTTATTAGATGAATAAATAAATAAAGTTATCATAAAAATGCACAACGCATATAAATTTGGTGTAATATTATACAAAATAATGTTATGATAAAATACAACGAAAGCCATACAAATTATTATCAAAATTAATGTAAACATTAGCTGTTTATATGCACAGACACCCCCGAGATAAAAAAATAAATAAATATTTTTTAGTGTGAAAACAAACAGTAAAACATCCCCACGTGGGGCAGGTAGACAGATAACAATAAAATAAATAAATTATATAAATAATAACGATACAGGTAGTTCTTAGCGCGACGCTCACTGCATTTGTAATACAAAAAAAAAGATTTTTAAAATGTTTTATAAAATCATAAAATATACAGCGAAAAAGCGAAAAATGTACGTACGATGCGTCTACCCTTTTAATTGGCATTTTTTTTTTTAATTTTCTGCAATTCCACTCACAATATTGAGTGATTTATTAATTGACATTTGAAGTGTTCGCGAAATCGAAAGACATTGAAAGTTCAAAAAATACTCAAAAACAGAAATTTTGTATAATAATTATTTTCCGAATGGTCCATTTTGGACCTTTCATAAAATGAAAGTTCTGATCAAAACATACCTTCTTAACAAAACGGTTACTTTTTTTACTTTTGTCCAAGCATTATTTTATTACCGACCTCGGTGGCCTAGTGGCATAGGCGTTCGATTCCCGGTCGGTTCAGATTTTTTTTCACTTGAAATTTCTACCCGGTATTGGACTGTTAAAGATTGGACGAGACTGGTTAACTAGAAGAAATTGCCTCAGGCAATAAGATCCGCCGGCTATATTAACACTTTTGTATAGAAAGTGTTAATTAATTGATTTATTTATAATTTTTATGAAATATCTTAGAAACAGAACAGAAAATGACGGTTGTAAGCCCGTATTGGAGCATATTTTAATTAACCACTGGCAATTCGAACATCATTGGTGTTGTTATGATAACAATTAACAGGGATTATTTCCGAGGGGGTTTAGTTGAGTCACATAGTGGAAAGGTAGAATAGCATAATGTGCAGTCATATCCGTACCTACTTACTAAGAAATATCATTTTAAGGAAGGGGGGGGCCAAACCCCCCCCCCCCCCCGGCTACGGCCTTGCACCTTTTGGTTATGTC
Organism: Mystacides longicornis; assembly: GCA_963576905.1. Taxonomy (NCBI): domain Eukaryota; kingdom Metazoa; phylum Arthropoda; class Insecta; order Trichoptera; family Leptoceridae; genus Mystacides; species Mystacides longicornis. Next base: position 4,179,106 of record OY756432.1, read on the forward strand.
GTAATTTAGTTAAATAAATAGAAGTCTATATTATCAACAATTAATTATTGTAATTAAAAAAAAAAAATCGGTTCTTATGTCACAGAATACTCTGTATGACATAAGAACTTGATAAAAAAACAATTATTAAAATTAGGTAAGTAGGTAGGTATGTATATAAGTAAATAAATAAAAATAAGTAAATCAACAAACATTTTAGTACCTAATGATGATAATCGTGAATAAATAAATAAATATTTAATACCTAATCTTCTGGGAAGATTATAAGGGAGAATCTTTCAACAAAAACCGTTAGCGTATGAAAAAAAATGTAAGATATTGGTAGGCAGGCATATTTTTAATTTGTAACATGGACTCCGATTTCCAACTGAATGGGTCGCCGGTAATCTACAAGAAGAAGAAGAAGAAGTAGACTGCCATCTATTTTGCTGGAAGGAAAGTAGAAATTTGGATATTTGACAAAGATCTAGAATGTGGATTGCCACATTGGAAAGAAATTATTGGTAGCTTAGCGGTAAGGTAGTGAGTTCGTGTACCGAATTGCCGACATTCTTGGTGTTAAAAATGTCTTAAATGTATTTGTGTGCATTTTGTGTGAGCCCAAATTACATAAAAAAAAATACGATCAGGCTAGCCAGCGCGGTGTATGATTTTTCTTCTCCAAATTTTGTTTAATGAATCTAGGCTCTGTCAAAATGAACACAAAAATACTTTTGACATCTTTCACACTATACCAAAGGGTTGTGTCGTGAAAGTGGAAATGGTCTGCACCGGGATTAGAGCCCAGTACCCTGTACGTACGAAAGCCATCGACTGATACCATAATAAAATAAATAAATTAAATAAAATACTCTTTATTATTGTGGAAAAGCCGGACTTATTGCCGAATGGCAATTTCTTCCAACCAACCCCAAACCATCGGGCTACCCATTACTTTCCTCACGTTGTTTCTACGCGTATTTTTCTTCTAAACTAAGCTACAGTGTAGAATTTTCAGGGGAGGTAGGATTATATGCCAATATCTTATAGATCTACAGATCTATAGAATAGGTACTTACTAAAAATAACAGTAAATTAGTTGAAAAAATAAAGTAAATAAATCTTACCGATCAAAATAATTATTTCCTTATAAATCCTTGGTTTAAAAATGGAACAATTTAAAAATTCAAAAATTCACTATGGTTCGTTTAATTATTATAGGGTCGCCACAAATTTGAACAGAAAAGGTCCCGAACTATTTATAAATACAATTTTATATCTTGTCTATGTGTGTATTTAGAAACATCATAAACTTCCTTTAATGTATGTATATGATAATAATTATTTTTATGATTATTTACAATTCGTGTAATGTCTGGTTTTAATACATATAAAGAATCATAAAAGAAATATTTTTAAACACCGTAAATAATAATAATTATTTGTATCCAAAGTTTTGTTTACGCATTGAAAAAAAATACGTCAATATTATTTTCAGAAGAAAAATTTAACACAAAAATTAATTTATTCAATAAAAACAGTTTGCAAAAAAAAAATCACACACACTATTTACGTTTCAAAAATAATATTTAAAATGTTCGTGAAATAATCTTGTTTTGTATGAATGCAATTTTTTTTCACCTATTGAAAATTTTAAATTTCGAATCTCTTCCGACGGAACTCTACCGTTTGAATTTCGAACGAAAACTGCGCGAGTGCGCGACAGGGCGTCCAATCGGCGCGAGAGAGCTTTCGTTTATATTGCGCAGAAGCATCTATGCATTTTGACTTTACCGCGCAAGGATATACGATCTTACGATCTACAAATAGATCCATCAGCTTAAAGCTTTTTTTATAAAAATATCATTATGATTTCGTCCAATATTAAATGCTAGTCGTACAAACATTTTGATCCTTTTTACTATAGTGTTTAAGTTTAGTATGTATTGTGATTTTTTTAATGGTGCCTAGAGAAAAATCATTTTCAGAACATGCGCTGAAATAGTTACAATATTACTACGAAATAAACTTATTGAGTTTTCTTTCAGTAGAATGATGTAAAACCGGTTAACTAGAAGAAATTGGCATGAGAAATCACATATTTTAATGCGACTGATAATCAATCAAATATTTAAAGTGAGAATTGAATAAGATAATAATATAGGTAGGTAATTTAAAAAAAAAAAAAACCAATATCATCAATCAATCAATCAATTCTCCCTTTTACACCCCACTCAGGGGCATAGGGAGGCAACAAGAGCTCTCCATTGCGCTCGATCTTGCGCAATGTTTATGACCTTGGCCTTCGAATCAATGTCAGTAAGACGGAGCTCATGGCGAGTAATGCCTGCCCAGATAAACAGCTACCGATAACCATCGATGGTCACCAGGTCTCCCGGGTGGATAAATTTAAGTACCTGGGAGCAACCATTACCACCACTGGTGACCTCGGGGCTGAGCTCCCGATACGTATCGGTATGGCAAGTGGCGCCTTTAACAACATGACCAAGATATGGAAGGCGTCGGCGTTTAGTGTCGAGACGAAATGTAAACTGTTTGATGCGTGTGTGTTGCCCATTCTCTTGTATGGGTGTGAGTCCTGGCACCTGACCAAGGCCCAGGCACATAAACATTACAATATCATACCTAATGATAATTTCTACCTATGTTCGGTAGGATGTCTCAATTGGACTAGTTTGATTTGCTGGTAGAATTAGCATCAGATTCATTTCCAATTTATATATCTGTGGTGGCATGGTAAAAGGCATTAAGTCAGTGGGATGACATTTCTCAGTATGGCGGATTTACTTGTCAGTATTTTAAGAGGTTTCATTTTTGTCAAATATTATTTAATACAAATAAAATAGATGAACTTTGATGCATTTATTTCGTTAAAAAGGGTTCACTGTACGATAACTCATATTTATTTCTTCAATATTTCTTTGTTTACATGCTTTATTTATAATGCGTGTCTTTTTACCTTGACAATTTTGGCTCATAGGTTGAAAAAATTTGTACTTAGGTCAAATTTTACAAGGAAATATACCCAGTTACTCTCTATCACATGCTAATTTATTATTTTTCAACACTTACATTTTATTCTTCATAAATATTAGTTATTTTTTAGCATACCTATTATTATTTTCTAGCATAGCATTCCCAGAACATCAGTAGGTATATTTTTTTTGCTCAGAATGTAATATTTTTAAGTAATAAATGAAGAATATTCTTTGAATAATAAAATGAAATTAGTTAATTATAGGTATTATTACCTTTGTTAAGATAACCCTCTCTCACAATGTACCGATCCTTCAAAGGAGAGCTGAGGAATTTATACACGGTTTGGGAAAAGGTCATACAAGCTGCACAAAATCTTGCGCAGTGGAGGTTCCAACATCAAACCATTGTAAACCAGATGAATATTCGGAAATTTCAACATTACGACCTAATGGCGAACGTTGTTAACGTAAAGTGATCACATTAATCCAACCTTCGAAACAACATTAGAAGATGGTCGTAAGCCCGTAGTGGTTTGTTCATACTATTTTAAAATCGAACTGTATAATCAGTCATCAGTTGTTGATATAATAGATCGCACTAGCACGACATTCTTTAAATTATATTAATAATAGTATTAAAATAGCAATGAAAAAATATTAAAAAAAAAATAATATGCAGATAGTATTACCGATCTATTGTCTATAGCTTAACAATAAAAACAACGAAAGTTGTAAACAGATTGGTCGACAGATAAGGATGATACCTGCCTCAAAGTTCACAAAATACATTATTTAAACACATTTTAAAAAGGTTCACTTTTAAAAGAACGGCTTCTCACGGCAGCTCTATCACAGACAACACCGTTTTACTTCGTGGTAGACAAAATTCGACGCGCGTCGTTTTACCTTGCCAAATAAAATTAATATTGAGTTATGCCGGAATGAAAAAATGCTTTTAAATCCTTTATAAGTGGATTTTTTTTAACTTTTGTTTTTGAACTTTGTTCTGTTTGTGATAATGACTGATGTAGCGCATATAACTCAAAATGCTGAAAAACGCGACTTAATGCCTTTTACCATGCCACCACAGATATATAATCATACTATTACAATGTACCTAATGAATTGCTTAATACTGGTAAATGTTAAATAATCAATGCTAAATACTGGTATATGATAAATAATCAAAGTTAAATACTGGTATATGATAAATAATCAATGCCAAATACTGGTAAGCAGGGCCGCCGAGAGGACTTCTGGGGCCCGGGGATATACTTCTTGTGGGGGCCCCTGCCAAGAGCGTGAAAAAAAAAATTTCCTCGGACTTTGGGCCATTTATAAATGAAGCGGGAAACCGAAAAATATCCTAATTGTATTTGGAACAATGTATTCATCAATAATTCTCTTACAAAAATGAAAACGTTTACAATTAAAATTACAAAAAAAGTACAAAAAACAAATTATTTTTTATAATGCTGCTTTCCGAAATTTGCGCCTAGCAAACAAATTAATTACGTCTTGAAAATCAATTTTCTTAGCCATTTCAGATTCAATCGACAACATTCCTAAATCATTCAATCGGTGTTGTGACATTGTGGATCTCAAAACATCTTTTATCCTTTTTAAAACACTAAAGGATCGTTCTGCTTCAGCAACGGTTACAGGGATCGTTCAAAATAATCTTATTGCTATTATTATGTTGAGAAACAATACATCCAGTTTCATTTTTTAATGATGTTTAGTAACTCAATGAAATCATGATAGATTTTTTCTCCGGGGCCCCTAGAACCCAGGGGCCCCGGGTATTTTCCCCGCCACCCCCCCCCCCCTCTTGTCGGGCCTGCTGGTATATGATAAATAATCAAAGTTAAATACTGGTATATGATAAATAATCAATGCCAAATACTGGTAAGTATATTATGATAAATAATCAATGTCGCTTAAAAAAATGAAGTATGTATTGGAAAACTATTAAAATGTCAACGTATAAAGTTGCAATCAAAATTACCCCCAAACTAAGTTGAATAAAGCAGCCCGCATACTGGTCCTCCAAATCGTGGAGACTTACGCAAGCAATAATAGACAACAAACCAAGTGTCTATTGTAACGATTACTATCTATTAATGATTTGTTAACAATACAATAAACTATAATAGGCGGGGTACATTATTGATACTTCATGTCAGACCTTCTCAAACTGTATCTAAAAGGGTATTATGAATCAGAAGAAAAGCATTAAAATAATAATAAAAAAAAACATTACAAGTATGGGAAATATTAGGTATCAACTTGTACTGACAAAATTAAATACAACTTATTATAATAATATGGACTTTACTAGCTTTCCCGACAGACGTTGTCCTGTGGTCCTAACCAAAGGCAGCCCGTTCATATGTGCATAATGTGCACTGTACCACTAGTACAAGTTTTCGATGATCGAATATCGAAACGATCATCGAAAGAGTTTCGAAAAATTTACAGAATACAAAAATGATCGAATGGTTCGTGCGTTTGGTTTTTGAATACTATTGCGTGCAATTAGATTTCTATTAAACTCGTACTAGCCCACTGCACCCCTAGAAACCAAAATACATACCTAATTAATTCGATTGAGTTAAAATAATAACATTAACATATTTTTTAAAACAACCATTTTATTTCATTCGTATTCAAAGCTCAGGCGGAAACAACGCGAGAATATTTATACCTCGTCTATGAAGTACCGATGCTGCGTGTTCACATTTAGAAAGTGCCCGATAATTTTGTTGACTTGGTATGAAAATTAACGCTCGAAATGGTGGAGTATGTTGGATGCACTACTGTAAGAGCGGCAATTACGTAGGTGAGAATGAGGGAACTACTATCAGGTGCAGTTATAGATTTTTCCATAGATGGGGTTGGCGTCGCAGGGAATTCATTCCATACTAACTTTAATATTATATTTTATATTATTTCTGATCAATTTTTCAAATTTTTATAAGTTATTCTGCTATCCGGATCGGAGATGAATCCAAAAAATCAAACATCGGAAGAATCTGTTCAGCCGATTTCGAGTTATAAGTGTTCGCACTAACCCGGCTTTCATTTACATTATAAGATGTGTATATTTTATTGTCCATAAAGTTTGAAAGCCACTGTTTCACGCATCACACTATATTATTCCTAGTGACATTCAGAAGTGGAGTGATTCAATTATTTATTTATTTTACCGACTGCTGTGGTTTGTCCTACCGTTGTCCCGATCACAATTAATCAAGTTGGTAAAAATTTGTTTAAAAAAAACATGAAAATTTCTAAAGATAAACAATAGTCTCTCTAAGAGAATCCAACAGATCCAAGTTCTCTGAGAGAACTTGGATCAGCTTAAAATAGATTTTTTTTTAAAGAACTAAAATATTGATACGCAGTCTTTGATGCTGACAACATTGCATAGAAAATTTACCGTTTGTGTTATTATTTAAAAATCAAAATCTCACCCTTTGATGACGATTATTTTGTTACTTACTGACATATTATATAGTAAATAAGAAGAACTCTTTTCATACCTAATAATTCAGTTAAATTTGGTTTAAATGGGGTCAATTCTTGCAACAATACAAATAGGTATACAGCAACGTAACATTTCATATTTGACTTATTTCCTACTACACCGCCATCTCTCGGATTTTTTTAAAGTTACGAAATTCTAGATGTTTTTTTTTATTACAAACTTATGGCCCGTCGAGCTTCATCCTTAGCTTAATTTAATTGAGTTTTTATGTCATTAATTCTTATACATAATAAGTGGATATTATTTTTTTATTCTGGTTTACGTCGAAGTTCGATGGGCGGGTCAGCTAGTAAGCCAATATTTTCATCTTTTTTTTTGTGTTTGTGTTTTTTTTGTGTAATAATTTAGACACACAAAACAAGGTCATCAAAAACACTATATCAGGCAACCGGGTCTCCCCCATGATTTTTATAAAAGGAGACCGAAGAATAACTGGATGATTCAAATCAAGTGGATCATACAGAAGGAGACGTCAAGAACCGTAGAATATTCATCCTTAGGAAGAGAACAGTTGTTGACCCCAACAGCTGAAATAGGCAATTTTATTGGGAGGGTGCCAGGAATAATAAGAATTACAAAACTTTTAAGTGAGGCTGAACAATAGTCACCGGGACTGATTACTACTAATAAATATGTAGTTTGATTGGATAGGTCAGTTGTAGAGAATCTATACAAACTCAAAAAGCTATTAATAAAACCCTAAATAAATAAATAAAATTCCCATAGATCAATTAATCATACTTCTGCAATCTATATGTGAACATAACGGTGATTGGGGGAGAATATACAACATACATTCCAGATTGGATTCTGGTTTTGTTAATTCTAGCTTTATTGTTGCACCAAAAGAGGTTCCTTTGTTTGCGCCATTTGATCTACTGTTTTGAGTCTTCTTCTTGTGTCCTATCAGGTTTTCCCAACGTTGGCAGCCACTTCTTTGAAAGCCTCCCTATATCTTGCTACCTGGACCTGGAACAGCTCCTGCACTCGCCCTATTGCGGTCCAATCTCACACATTACGTAACCAAGAGATCTACTTTCTAAAAAAGACCACGGTGTACATCTATTTTGCTTATATCTAAATAAGTTGGAGAATTTCCATCAGATATGAAAAAATTCAGCAACTCTCTGTTGCAGTCTGCTCTCCTCGGCCAATTTAAATACCTCAATACTTGAGGTATTTAAATTGGCCCACTCTGTGTTTTCATATTAGCCCGTAACTATCCACTGCAGGCCTCCTCACGCTCACGCCACTCCTCTCTGTCCCTGGTCATCCCCATCCACTCTGTCCCAACGGCACGCACGATGTCGTCGCTCCACCTCATCGGCTGTCTTCCCACACTCCTTCGGCCAGTCTCTGGTCTCCAGTCCGTCACTCTTCTACTCCACCTTCCGTAGTCCCTGCGGGATACATGACCGGCCCACCTCCATTTGAGCCTTGCAATTTTATCTCCCACATCTGTGACTCGAGTGCGCCTTCGGAATTCTCTATTCCTCATGCGATCACATATTGAGATACTCTGTGTTTTACTACTGTCTAAAATACCAGTATTTCAGATTCTTTTCCATAGTTTCCATTCATTCATTCAATGAATTATATCAGCTCATAGAGTGATTCAATTGACTGCTCGTAATTGTGTAACCGATGAGGGTGAAAACGACTCATGAAACAAGTATACAAACCCTCTCTGTACCCCCCCGAAAGGAAATATGGATAATTACAGTGGCTTCCTTCGAACGGTATTTTAACCCTTTAATTGCCTTATCAAATCAAATCTCAAAACTATCTAATGTGTTGAAAAAATAGTCAAATCAAGCACGGTTGAAAATAGTGTTATTTTTTCTTACCAAACATCTCTGATCACATTTTTTTTTGTCAAAATGATTAGTCAGCAATTTGGTTGTGTCGATCCACTTTATTCTACTCTTTTGTGCGACTAAAAATGTGTATGAACCTGCAGTGGTACTAATAGAATCTGCGTTATAACACCCTTATGACGGGAATTTTAAATCTTTAACGAAGACACGGCACAGTTTCGGAATTATTTTTCTGCCGGGACTATTGTTGCATATCAGCTGTTCACATACACATCTTTGCAAGGTACGAAAATTTACGTAATCACTGGAATAATTCCACCACAGTCAATCATCTCATAACTATAATATTGCTTCATAACATTTATCTAACGCAAATTACTCCGCCAAGATGAAATGTGCTAGATGCAACAAGCTAACAAGCTCAGTTGATTCGGTGACATGCAAAACTTGCAAGACCGAGTACCATTGCGTATGTGTCAACACATCGGACTCCATCAATATGACCAGAGGACGCGTTGCAACATGGAGATGTTCACCGTGCAGGGAGGGTCGTGAACGACAAGATATCTCTCTGAACTACGACGATGTCCCTCTTCCCGGTTCTGCTAGGAAGACAAATAATGTAAACAACAGCCGCCATGACAGTTCAAACGATATGTCATATATTCCACCAATAACAACAATTCTGTCCATAGACAATAATTTGACCACCGACAACGATATTCCCAAGAAGACGTCAGTTCCACCAACTACACTTAACGAGTGTGGTTTAAGTGAAGATGTCACTAGGTATATTGAATCGAGACTTGCTCAATTTTTCGACAAATTAACAACAAGATTCGACGCAATGCTTAATAAAATGGAGGAAAAACATGGCGACATAATTGATTCGATGAATTTTTGTTCCAAAAGGGTGGATGAGTGCGAAACGCTAATTAAGAAGGTTAATAGTGATTTTAACCTCCTCAAAAAAGAAAATGAGAACCTGCAGTCACGTATCTGCTCCCTTGAAAATCACGTTGAAGATGCTGAACAGCGTGCCAGAATTCTGAACTTGGAAATTCAAAACGTCACAGAGCGTAAAGGGGAGAATTTGGTTAACATAATTTCTGCCTTGGCCAATAAAATCGGTGTCCCACTCCTCAAAGAAGATATAGCCACTGTTCATAGAATTTCACACGGGGTAGCAGCGAACAATCGCCCAAAAAACATTATCCTCAAGTTCACGAAGCAGAGCCTCCGCGACGCTTTTTTAGCTGCGTCTCAGTTGAAGCGAGGCACTACAACAGACGATATCGGAATAGTGGACGGGGGTCGACGGATCTATGTACAGGAACATCTCACACTCAAGAACAAGTTGCTCTTCAGGGAGGCGCGCGCAACGTCCAGATCAAGGAATTGGAAATTCACCTGGGTGAAAAACATGAAGATATATGTTCGCAAAGATGTCAACGAGCCTGCATTCGCAATTCGTTCAAAAAACGACATCCTAAAAATTGTTTAACTGTTCATGTAAGTATCAATCACAAATCCAACTACCTATATCCTTACCCTTCAATTCCCTTTTATTCCCATTACTTACTTGTCATTTTAGTAATCTACAGATTGCAGGCAAGACTGCGAATGCCTTTTTTGTTTGTATACTCAACCCATAGCTGCAACAATATAGTCTTTCATATATTACGGGCGCTTTAAAGATATTTTACCAAAATTGTAGAGGCCTTAAGAGTAAAACCGGTGCTTTTAGATCAAGCCTGGCTGTCAACGGCTACGACATTGTGGTGCTTACAGAAACGTGGTTAAATTGCGGTATTCACGACGCCGAGTTGTTCGGAGACGACTATGTCGTTTTCCGTAAAGATAGGAATTTTGAAATGACGAATAAACGGGATGGTGGTGGTGTCCTGGTTGCAGTATCGCATACATTTAACTGCCTGCGTTTGCCTCAGTGGGAGACGACTTGTGAGGACTTGTTCATATCACTCTCCTTGGCCTCTGGGAAGCATAGTAAGATTAGTCTTGTTCTTTGTGTGGCATATTTTCCCCCATCGTCCCCTGTGTGCGACTATGAACTACACCTAAACAGAATCTCAGATAGACTAATACAAACAAATCGAAATAGTCATATTTGCATAATAGGCGATTACAACATTCCGTCCATTAAATGGACTAATCATGATAGTATGCCGTTTGGTAAAATTGAATCGCAGAGTGGTGTCACTGCCCAAGCCTTTACCGAGGCAATAGCGTTTTTAAACCTCAATCAATATAACCTGATACATAACAAAACAAATACAATCTTGGACATGGTACTGTCTGATCTGTTTTGTTGTGTGAGCAGATGCGACTTTCCCTTGGTGCCGGAGGATGGACATCATCCTTCCCTATTAGTTGACATCCCTCTTGTAGTAGAAACGAAACTTGACAAAAACGATAAACCGAAATATAATTTCTTTAAATCTAACTTCAGCGAAATCAATAAAAAGCTCGGCGAAATAGATTGGAACGTTGTTCTTATGAATGGGGATGTGAACAGTGCGGTAGAAACATTCTATAGTATCTTTTTATCCATCATAGATCATTTTACACCGAAAAAAATTACAAAAACTCGTAAATTCCCAATTTGGTACAAGAACCCGACGATTGCACTAGCGAAAAAGAAAAACAAATATTGGAATCTTTGGAAGAAATTCAAGAATCCACATGATTATGCTGTATTTTCAATTTGTAGAGCTGAGCTAAAAACAGCACAAAAAAATGACCATAGTATTTACTTAAAAAATATTGAACAGTCCCTCCAGAAAAATATTAAACCTTTTTTTGCCTATGTGAATAATCTTAAATCTTCCAACAACTATCCCAAAAACATGCACTATAACGGTACTTATTCAAACGAGCCCGAGAAAATTGCAGATATGTTCAGTAGTTTTTTTCAATCGGTTTTCAATAAAGATTCATCTAGTAACCTTGAAACAGATGCCTATACACAGTCCAGTGCCTCTACCTCATTGTGCACGGTTAATATCACGAGTTTTGAAATATATAACAAACTTAATCATCTGGATGTAAACAAGGGTACTGGACCCGACGCGTTGTCACCGCTGATCCTCAAGCGTTGTGCTGCCCATCTCGCAAACCCACTGCGTATTATTTTTAACAGAAGCATTTCGGAGGGCTGCTTTCCCAACATTTGGAAGACGGCTAACATCACGCCTATTCACAAGTGTGGTAACAAGGCGGATATTAGCAACTATCGACCTATTTCCATACTGTCACCTATCTCTAAGGTGTTCGAGGCAATACTTAAAGACCACTTATTACACTTCTTGGAACCACACTTCCTACCCGAGCAGCACGGCTTTATGAGACGTAAGTCGACTCTGACAAACCTGTTGATCTACTCTGACTTTTTGTTTGACTCCATGGACGCCCGTCTGCAGGTTGATTCCGTTTATACGGATTTTAAAAAAGCCTTCGATAAGGTCGATCACACTATACTGCTGCACAAGATGGCCTTTCATGGAGTCCATGGCGACCTCTTAAGACTGATTGAATCCTACTTGACTAATCGCCTAATGACGGTAGCATTAAATGGGTATAATTCTGATTGTGTGACGGTAACATCAGGAGTGCCGCAGGGGTCCGTTCTTGGTCCTCTGTTGTTCGCCGTGTTTATAAATGACATAAACAGTTGCTTTCTTAACTCTAAATTTTTACTTTTTGCTGACGACTTAAAAATTTTCCGTCGCATAAATAGTGAGACTGATGCGGTTAAACTTAACGAAGACCTGACAAGACTCTACGATTACTGTAATAAAAACAAACTAGAACTTAATTTGGCTAAATGTAACACTATTACATTCACCAAAAATAAAAACATCATTAAACATACATACATTATAAACGGCTACAAACTGACACACTTGTCCCAAATAAGGGACCTGGGGGTGATTTTTGACAGCAAATTACATTTTGACGCACATATTGAAGAAATGATGAAGAGTTGTAACATGACATTAGGATTTATCCTTAGAGCATCTTCTGACTTCAAAAATTACCAATCATTAGTGCAGCTGTTTACTACACTTATCCGATCCAAACTAGAATACTGTTCACCAATTTGGAATCCATTTTATGACAGATATGTATCCATGATTGAAAAATTTCAGCGTAAGTTCGTTCGTATTGGCGAACGTAAATTTCGCGGCTTTGTATCGACAGGTTTGATGAGCCCCTATAAGAGACGTGAACTCATCGATGCTTGTATGCTGCATAAGATTTGTACATCTGTTGTAGACGTGCCCACATTGTTGGCCGATGTCGGTCTGTGCGTGCCGTCACAGAGACGGTATTTTAGACCGTTCCAAATAAACCGACACTTAACTAATGCAGGTTGTAGGAATCCACTGCATAGAATGAAGCGCAACTACAATGAAAATTATTCTGACATTGACATATTCGCGGCTACACCACATAGTTTTAGGAATTCTGTTCTTAGTGTACTACTCCATGATGAATGATCAGTTTTACAATTTTAATATCAATTAATTGTCACCCTTTTCCCTTCCTCTCCCATTCCTTTCCTCTATCCCTTCTTTGTGATTGATGCTTTGTTTATTTATTTGATTTAAACCTTGTATTTTTTCTATTTTTTTATTGTTTTTTTTACTTTGTTTATAGGTTAAGTTATTATTATTTATATTGAGAAATTTTATTTTGGACTATTATTATTATTATTACTATTTTAATTGAGAGATCTTATTTTAGACTATTATTGTTGTTTAATTTTTTTTTTAATATTTGACTTTTGAAACACTCTTAGATCAATCATTGTTATTAATATGTGCACACATTTAAGTGGGGCATTACATTTATCATTTCATTTGTTTGTCTTTACAGCCTAGATGTATATGTTTTGTCTGTTTGTTGTGCCATGAGAAATAAATAAATAAATAAATAATAGGTTATTACGGCATAAATCGCTTATACCACGAGCTACTAATAATCGACCCTATACCGTGTCATAAGTATACCACAGAATATTTTGGCAACCTCGCATTTAACAATGAAGTGTGCGGTTCTTCCATACTATGGGGTTGATTTCTAAGTATTCCGTACGAACCGTAATTGGACCCTCGGGAAAGTTCGTGTGCGGAATATCGCGAGTATGTACGAATCTGTACGAATATTTACAAAGGTCGATTCGATTCATTAACAGCTCGGACTTGTTGCAACTTTGAGATTGTTTCGTATGTTATGTGTCAAAATATGAAGAGTGCAGTGGTAGTCTGTCTCATTACACGTCGCTATTATTTTTTTATACCTGGGTGTAGCCAGGAATAGAGTTGGCATGGAAATTATTCTTTTTTCAGCTTATTTTACTTGTTTTATTAGTTGCACTTTTGCGTATTCAGTACGGCTGGAGCTCTTTAGTTGCATCAAGATTACCGATTCGATAGGGCAAAACTTTATTGCTTGGTGGATTCCTTTCTAAAATACTCACTAATACAGCGTGAACATTAGAGAACACCAAAATAAATACCTATTACAATCTAATGATATCTTGAAAAACTTAAAATTAGTACATAACTTAATTGTATGAACTGAATTGGTTGGTAGACTAGCGGTTACGACGCCGGCTTTCGTACTGTTTCGTGCGAAGGTCGTGGGCTCGATCTCAGGTGCTGACCATCCATCTTTCACGACACAATCTTTAAGAAGCTTACTGTGAAAGAGTCAAAGAGTGTATTTGTGTTCACTTTGAGTAAACACAAATACATTTTTATAAAAAAAATACCTGTTAGTTGGATGTGAAATTGTGGTTTTCTCGTGCCATTTAAAACGAAACACACAGATAGCAATGGAATGTGATGTATGCATTGACTAATCGGTAAAGCTTCCGCGGTGCAACATAATGATACAGCGGGTTATTTTTATAGAGTCAAGAACAAAAATAAATCAGAACACCATGTAGAATCAAACAAAATAATCTTCTTTAAAATAATGACCGACTATGAAATTTTAGTGGGTGGTTAAATTCATTTGTTTTTAAATCTTCTGTCTACAGTAACGGGTCTAAATTCTAAAACCTATGACATTATTTTTTTCTAAGCTAAATAATTAATAACAAGCCTACAAACGTTACAAAAATCAATAAAATGTAGAATGTCGTACAATATGTTTCAAAAAAATACTGACACTAAGTTAGGAAGAAATCTAAGGCCTTGTCCTAGCTGTTCGCACGATCGTGCGATTGCGATGATCGCATGAACGCATAAACAAATTTGTGATCGCACGATGAAATATTGTGTGCCATCCAAAGAGTTCTATATACAACTGCCATTGCATGATCGCGCGTCCACTTTCCTTGACAACGCAAACAAATAAATATGAATGTTAGTAAGTAAGAACTTTTGGCAAGTAGGTGTCGTATTTATCGATACAACAGAGCAATACAAGCGACGCGCGATCATTTCAAACAAGACACCTATCCGTCTGCCCAGTTAGGACACGTTCATACAATGTTATATGTTTGAACAGGGCGTCATCGCAATCGCACGGTCGTGCGATCATGCGACCAGCTAGGATAGGGCCTAATGGTGTGTTCCCTTCCTTAAAAGCAGAGTTGAAGTAGAGCCCTGTTAGATAAGTACCTATACTCCATACGAAGGTGGTCTATTTGTTTAAAAAAAAAATGTTTTTGAAGAAAAAGACACTACCAGGGTTTGAATCTGAATCTACAACTAAAACGCGCTAGAAAGCGATCTATGTACATATTATACAAGGCTACCAATATAGTTAAGTTACTGGTGTGATAATATATCATTATGTTTATTAAAAACTTCTCATGTATGTAGTCAGTGTGTGTACGCCTTAAACAAAAGACTCTTTGTTAAAAACAATATGTCACAAATTTTATTTTTTGTACAGGCAACACCGGTACAACTGTCATCCGCTTAATCAGGACTTCCATACTTCTCTGTCGGAGGCGACTCTCTTCCAGCGCAGGCCAGCTACTCTTTTAACGTCGTCGGGGGTCTACCCACGCTTCTGCGTCCTGCAGCCCGATTCACGGGAAAGTTTAAGTCTAAGTTTAGTTCGAAGTTCGAACGAAGTTCGATTCAAACTTTTCCGTGAATAGGTACATAGACTGTAGATAGTCGCCGCCTACAATTATTATTACCAGCAGCCCTATTCACGGAAAAGTTTGAATCGAACTTACTTTTCCGTGAATCGGGCTGCTGTTGTGGGCCTCCAGTCAAGCACTTTCTTCGTCTACCTGCCATCAGACATACGCGTCATATGACCTGCCCAGCTCCACTTCTGCTCTGCGATTATTTGGGTCACATCTGTTACATTGGTATTTTCCCTTATCTAAACACTGGCAATACACAAGCATTGAATAGCCGATTTCGATCGCTGAAATTGTTTGTTGAAAATGGATCCCGCCAAGGCGATTGTCACAAATACCTCCTTCTTTATTCTGCCATCAGGTGTTACATAAACTCCGAGACTCCGTACTTGAATGTTTCGACGTTCTTAATAATGTTATTGTTACTGTTTCCGAAATGCTTATTATAATGGCTTTACTTTTGCTCTAGACCAACTCTCGCCGCGAGATCTTCAACGTTGTTCACAGCTTCTTCAACAATTTCAACCTCTTTCTCGAGAACGACGAGGTCGTCGCCAAATTTAAGGTAGCACAACAAACAGAAATAAACGTTAAACGAATCTACGCATATCCGATAGCGTGGTGTAAAAATAAATAAAAAGACAATAGATACTAAACAAAAAATAATATATTTTTAAGACATTAGGTGAGTGTAGTGTTAGATGATCACAGAGGTAGGTACCATAGACTAGGGACGTATCGTGGACACAGAGGGCGCTGTACGTCTACCTCAAGATAGATTGCCACTGCTTCCTTTTCCGGTTTACTTTTGGTTGCACCGTTATCATTATACCTTGTAAGAACCATAGATAATAATATAAGATGGAGAACACCTATACAAATATCATATTTTCAAATTTGGAACAACCTAAAAAATTTACTGCAGGTAATCATCACACCCAGTTTTTTGCACATGACTGTTTTTTTGGTTCAAATTTAAGAGGAGACATATCAAATTCAGCCTATCTTGTAAAAATACTTCGAATCTATGCTACTTGTACCTAATGGTTGCAATTAACAAACTAACAATTTTCTCTAAGTAAAAATTGACAGTTTGGCCGGTGGAACTTAATGACTTAAGTGCTTTCTACCAAGTAACCGATTCCGCTCGATCTGAAGCAGAAAAAAATATTATTATTAAAAAAAAAACAATTGAAAAAAAAAAACAGAATCGAACCTGGAACTTTGTAAAGAAGTCGACTCCCAGAAAAATAGGCTACAGAGACCGGCCACTATGAACACTTCTTAAAACAAAATCTGTTCGAAATTCAAATCTCATTTGAAATTTTGCAACGTTCTAAAAATATTAACGTAGGTACGTTCTAAATTTATTATGACACTATTTATAATTCTTATGCTCCCTCCGTACTATTGTCTTCATGTCGATTTTTCACCGCTGGATTGGAAAGAGTATTAATTACCGCAGTGCATTCTTTATTCTACTAGATTCCATTGGGTGCACGCGTCACATAAGAATCCAATTTTTATTTCCTGTTAGAAGATCGCCTATCAACAGATAATCTAGTTACAAATTTAAACTCGAAACTGTGTGTTTATTGAAACGTTCTTCCTGTCTCCAAATATATGAATTTCCACAGATATATGTGGTCACAAATAGGCACTTTTCGAGTTGGGATGAAGAGCAATGAACAAGCAGATAGACTAGGACTAGAGAGAAGTAGACCTTTATAGTTGGACCAGAATATTTTTTCAACCTTCCATCAGATGCGGCAGACCAGAAGAGATTCTTCCAAGAAGAAATTAGAAGGAAGGGAAGAGATGATCAGGTAGAACATTGCCGGACTTCGGCAATCCTAGTGACTTGTCAATTGTCTAAGAATCTTGAAATATACATGAAGTAGGTAGCCCTTTTCTCAATTTACGTGACATTTACGCTGGCGTTAAGTTGAAAATTTTGTACAGAAACGTGTAAAGCGCCCTACAGTATAAAAAATATTCGAAACTCTTTCGATGACCGTTTCGATAATTCGATCAACGAAAACTAGGGCTAAAGTTGCAATAAGAACAGGCCAATGTTAGTAGTATAAAACAAATTACATTTTTTTATCCTCCAAACATTAGCTGCCGTTGTGAATTTAAAATAAGAACAGAAAAAACTAATGTTTCTATTTTTGAATTGGTAGTAATGTCATCCGCGTGTGACCATAGATAAAAAAGGAAAATAAAAGAGTTGCCCATTAGGTACCGGATGTCGCGCGTAGACAAAAATTCTAAGCACGAACTAATATTTTGTATGTAGGTACCTACTATGAAGTGAGCCGTTTATGTGAGAAGTACCAAGGAGTATTTTCTATACATATACCAAAATGATTTCGTTATAGGTTGATGAGACTAAAAAATATGATATAAAAGGTACCTACCTAGAAATTGTAAGAATAACTACTTATAGAATTAAGATTGTATATTTCACTAGCTTTCTCGAAAGACGTTTTTCTGTAATTTAAACAAAAATACGCTTAAATGTTGTTTGAATGTTAAAAAAGCTGCTAACCTAGGGTAGCCCAGAACTCATAGTATATTATAACAGCCTTTTCGTGTAAAACATATATTTGCATAAAAATTCATAATTTTACGATTAAAATGAATTTATCCTTGGAATTATTATAGAAACTTTAAAATGATATCGACTATTGGAGCTTTTTATTATCTGCTTTAGAACTATACATATTCAATATTAATCGGTACTTTAAGGGGGACCCACTGAAGTTACGGACCTCAAATTTTACGTGCTTGTGTAGGAGCATAAGACCAACCCGTATACCTATATTTTATGAAAATCGAAGATATTTATTTTTTAGCCCTTTTTCTAGAACAAGTGAAATTTTCTTTGGATACTTTAAGAGGGTTCCCCTGAAGATACAGATCTCAACATTTTACTGACTCATCTACATCGAGGGGCTAACCGTTCTACCAAATTTCAATCAAATCGGATAAGAATTAGGGTAAGGTTGCGTTAGTCGTACCACGGCCTAAGCCGTACTCCCTCAATATCTTTCCTAATAGTTATAAAATGCACCATCTAGTGACGTCAATCTGAACTATTTAGTTGAGTGAGCGAACGTAAACTACTGGACGGCCGGCTGACATCGTGAAGCAAAAATATTGAAAAAATAAGTTTTTTGTACAGTCTTCATTAAATTTCTTGACTCATTCGTAGTCTTTTTATGGCAGGAATGTGATCATAACCTATATTCTTTGTTAACGTCTATTTGTAAGACTTATCTGGCAATAGTTTACGCATATTCAAAGGGTATAACATTTTTAGGTTATGTCAGTGGTTTTAGTTTTAAACATAGAACACCCCGCTGCTTAAGTCGTACCTGTGCAAAATTCCTTACTCGTACCGGTACGACTTAAGTATTAAGAAAATTATTTACTAATTTACCTAACTTTTTATCAGGTAATACCTAAATATGGCGAAAAAGTACAATACTTGGAAACAGGAGGATATAAACGAAGCTTTGTAGAAACATCGGAATGGAGGAAATGGATTTAATGAAGCCTGTAGAAAATTTAATATAGGTACCGAAACCTACACTACGACAAAATTTGAAATTTTTTGATAAATAAATAAATCAAATTCGGAAGACCTAATTATATGTTACCAGACATGGAAGAGATATTAGCAGAATATTTGTTGAATTTAAAATCTTGTTTAATCTCAATCTCAATTTTATTTAAATTCTATTTTCTACATTTTATTTACTTAGTAATTAGGTTTGACCACAAAAAAAAATGTTTTAAGTTGATCTCAGACCGAATTTAGTTTAGTGTTTATTAAGTTATTCATTTGATTTCTGGTTATTAATTACTTTTCTATAGTTTATTATGTTTTCATTAAATTATATTTTCTAAGTACGACTAAGGCTATAGGTGGTACGAATTAGGCGACTAGGCGCCTTAATCGTACCGAAGGTATATTTTTGAAAAACGTTAAAATACCTATTTTGATAAACGAATTTCAAGTTTCTATGATTGTTGATTAAAAGGCAACTAAATAAAGGTTTAATAGATGCAGATGATTTTGTTTTATTGTAATTGTACTGAATATTACAGTATTATTTCCTTAGGGGGTACGACATAAGCAACCTTACCCTACTATGAGTTATGTGTGCGCACACATTTTTGGCGTACGCGTACGGGTACGCGGAAATTATTTTTTTTTTGCATTTTTGGAATCTACACCCTCGAAAACGTCGAGAAAATTAATTTCAGCGAAATCTATTTTTTTTTTGAAATCCGATCACATATTCCATATACTATGAGTAAAATTGTTCTGAAAGGTTGAAAGAAATTCTATCATTAGGTAATATACGTGTCAGTGTTTTGAAACTCTATGGTTGTCAGGTAAATAAAATTGTGTTGTTATGGAATTTTCATAGATGGAGTTGGCGTCGCATGAAACCCGTTTCATACTAACTTTAATATTGTATATTATATTACCTATTTCATATCCATTTTTTTACTTATTCTGTTATCCGGAACGGAGAAGAATCAAATAATTCGGAAGAATCTGTCCAGCCGATCTCGAGTTATAAGTGTTCGCACTAACCCGACTTTCTTTTATATTATTGGTTCATTCTACCTATACTGCAAGCCAGCCCGGAGGAGACCAATCTGCAGTAAACCCAACCCCCACGAATCACATCCAATTTGAGACATAATTCCAACCCCGAGAAAATTTTTTAAAATTAAAACACCTATAAAATTTCTTAACCAACCGGGAATCGAATCTGGGACCTTTTGATGACAAAAATAACTAATCTTATATGGAATCTTTTGTTCTTAATCCTTTGCGTCTATGAACGACGTATCCTGATATAGCGATTACAGTAAAACTTAGTAAATCCTTATTTACATACAAATACCTACCGTCTTATCTAGGTATACTTTTTTAAGCATCGTTCCATAATTTTTGGTAGGTATATCAGTATCAGGTACCTGACAAGAATGAAAAATCATAGAGTTATTACTGAAGGGTGAAATTGTCATAATAGGATTATTAATTACAGTCTGAGTTTAAAGATGTAACAAATGTAACCCCTTGAAATATGAACACAGCTGCTAAAACAAGATTCCAATTATTAGATACGTTTAGTTACACCCACATTCTTTTATTATTTTTTTTGTTAGTGTATTTTGTGGCAACATTATATTTATGGTCTAAATTTAAAGTCTGGTTAGTGCGAACGATGCTTGGTTTATTGGATTGTTCTCCGGATAACAGAATAACCAATGAAATAACACAAAAATGAGTAGAAAATAGTATGAAATATGATATTAAAGTTAGTATGGAACTGATTTTTTAAAAACAACGCCATCTGTGAAAAAACCATATTAACACCATTTTTGTTTATCTGTCAACCATTGAGTTTCAAAACATTGTAGGTACGCAGATTATCGATATAATTTCTTACAAGCTTTCAGAATTTTTTTTTACATTCAAACATATAAATTAAAACTCAAAAAGTAAATGAAAAGAGGTGAGTTAAGCAGTTCATTAGTTTTTGTCAGGTTATGCCGTTTGTCATCGTAAATAATTTTTTTTGCTCGTTTGATTTACGAATTATTATTTACCATGAAATTCGAAAACATTATTAGGACAAAGCTAGGGCCACAGAAAAAGACCTGTCGGGAAAGTTGGTTTTCAATAAACGGTAAAATATATTCTAGTATGGTCGAAAAATATTTAGTAGGATCTTTTAAAGATATGGAAAGAATGTGTGGTGGAATTAAAAGCTGTAACAAATATGAAATTAAAAAAGGAGCATATCTTTCACCCTTAACCTATAGGTATATTATTTTCCTTGATTCTAAAACCTCTTCTATCCATATTAACCAAGTTTTGAAATTACGGAAGAATTAAACCTTTCTGACAAAAATCACCCATCCAAGGTTCTAACCTTGCCAAAAGATGCGTGAACACTGAACAGCGGGTAGGTTACTAACTAAAGGAGGCTCCCTGAAACTAGACAACCTCAGGGCGACTTATTGACTTACCCCTACATGCGATGCTCTATAGCGGAGGACTCTCATTTCTCTGGCATCCCTGTAGAGAATATGGGAGCAGAGGGATATATATACCCAGTACCTTCAAATAAGTGGTCAAAGGAGACGGTAGGTCATATTATGACCAAAAACAATAATAATTGTTGCAACTGGGAGACGGGGATCCTGTCAGGCCCTATATTTCGGGTGCATCAAAAATAATGAATAAGACTTGACTTGAAGAATATGTAACAACTAATGACTCTAACAATTCATTACTGATGTTCGATTTTTAAATGGAACAAACCACTACGGGCTAACGACCGTCTTCTACTGTCATTTCGAAGGCTGGCTTAGTGTGATCACTTTACGTTAACAACGTTCGCCATTAGGTGATAATGTTCAAGTCTCCGAAACTCCTAATCATGAGAATTCTCGACATGTTAAACATGTAGAAAAATCTAATGTATACAACAAGTAGATATTTAATAATAATTATAGAAATCTACATAATATTTTAGTCCGTTTATTTATTTATTTATATTTTTGAATGCGCATCAATCGTAGAAAACAGACGTTAAGGTCAGATATTAATATGCGAAAAGCCGCGCAAATATCCGGAGAGCGTTCTTAAATACTCTTTGATATATTAACTTTAATATATTTAGAGCTATTTAAAAAACTTTATTTTTTTAAGATCTTCATACAAATTTTTCACAAAAGACAGTAAGCCATCTTTTGGAAACAAAATTACTCATGTAAACGTTGAATGGAATCTTGGTATTACTGTATGAAAATGTAATAAAATAATTGGAGATTGATTTGTTATACATATAAATGTTATTCAAATCTTATTATTCTCAATCAATAAAGATTTAATGAAAAAATTTGCAAAATAAATTCTCCATTTTGCAAATTTGACACATTTCAAAAAATTTATGGCTACAGATTTTCCATCTGTCGTAGCTAGCATAGATGAGTAATTTTGTAAGTACCTGATAAAATCATATTGCAATGTTGGTAAAAATAATAAATATACATTAAATTAAATTCATAATACACACTGATGTAATATGATTCAAGAAAATATTATGAAAGAGTTAAGGTAATAAAATTTATGAATGAAGATTTACTTTGAAATTTGTATGAACATCGATAATAGCAAGAATTGAACGGTAAAACAGGTACTTACCCACATCTGAATCTCAAAACATTACCAGAATGAATTTGACAGCAAACAAAACTTCCTGTTTATTTTGGAAAAGAATCAGATATGTAGGTATTTGGTAATAAAATTCATTTGATTTATCCACATAAAAATTAAGCGATATAAAGCAGGTACGCATAAAATTTCTTCAAAGATAACAGATATTAGATAATGTGTATTCACGAACCTGTATCGAGCTCAAAATTCTAATGTAGATAAATGCAAACTTATGTTCTCTTACCTTTAATTTATTTTATTTAATGTTATATTCATCACAAAACAAGGTGGGTAATATTTTAAATAAACACAGCATGTTGTTGAAAGTTGAAGCATTTGGTAAGTTTGGTAGCGTTTCTTGATATATCCAAAACCATTGCAAGGTTCTGACCTAGAAAAAAAACATAATTCATTTAATATATGAAAGCAAAATAAAGTGATTATATGGCCATGGTTGCAAATATATAAGACGACATTAGAAAATTTTGCATTTTTCAGGGATTTGTTTTAAAAATACGTATTGTGAGAGTTTGATTAGAATCAATATTAAGGTTTTAGAAAGTATATCAAACTACTTAAGAACTTCATATTATATTATATTAGAATAAAACAATCAATTGCTCGATACATATTTGATATAATATATTATATCAAATATATTAAAAAACCACTCCATTATGGGGGTGGATTGCCAATATTAATATCAATAGCATATTATGGTCTGCATAAAACATTCATTTGGAATCTTTAATTATTTGTTTGAAAGTGTAGCATTTATACCTTTTAAAGATCTTCATAAAATCCATTTAGACTGCATAATGTACCATATTTGATATATGCTCTGCATAAAACCTTCATTTGGAATCTTTCATTATTTGTTTGAAAGTGTAGCATTTAAACCTTTTAAATATCTTCCAGGTTTTATTATTTCAGATAGAGAAAATTTCAAGCTGCAACTCCATGTCTAGAACATAATATACAAAATAATCTTCAAAACCTGTCATAGTTTAGTTACAGGGACAGCAAATTCAAAAAGTATCACATTTTATGCCCCTATATCTTTACAATTATTCATGAATACCCTAATAGTAATTAAATAACTTAGGTACCTACTTAGAAAGATATATTTCAATATATTAAAAAACTTACAATGTTTTTGAATTTCGAATCCCATCACTGCTTCGTTTTGTTTTGTATGAGCTGTCAGAATCTTATGACCAAATGACAGTCGGTCTGCGGCCGCCATAGATCACGTTTATAATTTTTATTTCATAGTGCGTGTTATTGAATGTTTTATAAATTTTTTTTACACAATAATGTAGTTTTTGTGTGAAAAATATTTTTTTATATGAATCAAGTATTTAAAGAGGCCATTATATAAGTAATTCGAAAAAAAATATAATTTATTGAATGTTTTATATTTTTTTTTCACATTTAAGGTGGTTTATGTGTAAAAAATATTTTTTTGAATGAATGAAGTATTTTAAGAGGCCATTATAAAAGTAAATCAAAATATTATTATATATCATAAAATAATTTTATAGTACCTATACCTATATTCTAACTATGTTGAATTGTAATATTATCTTTTGTTATCCATGGATGACAGGATGACACTTGACAATAAATCGTATTTTGTTGTCAAACGAAAGTTACGGTTCGATTTTGAAAATAATTATTTTCAATTGAGTTTAATGAAAATAAAACTGGTGAGTCATTAATTGATTAAAATATTTGTAAGCTTATGCCATAACTTAAAACATTTATGCGTTGCTAAAACAGTTATGTTATAAGGCGGGAAGTGTCTTACCGAAATTACAGGATCTTAATAGTAATTAAAGTAATTAATTTTGTTTATATTTTTTCAGGTTCCTGTGGCAAACGTGTTTTCAACAAGACTTATTGCTTTCATCCCACCTTTTTGACATAGCAATTAAGTACATACTTCTAAAGATCAAATTGATTGATAAAAGTGCATTTCTATGTAAACAAACTCAAAAGTTTTATTTTTGCAAGACAACATTATTTACCAAAATGGTAAGCTATGTAAGAATTTCATTAATTATGTTTCTTGAATTTCTTTATGTGTATTTTAATTCAGAAACATGTTGCAGATTCAATTTTAGAGTGTTCATTCAAATTTCCCATTTAGTTGAGAAGGGAA
The DNA here is from genome assembly GCA_963576905.1 of Mystacides longicornis. NCBI lineage: Eukaryota > Metazoa > Arthropoda > Insecta > Trichoptera > Leptoceridae > Mystacides > Mystacides longicornis. The sequence continues at coordinate 4,203,999 of OY756432.1, forward strand.
ATAATTATATTGAAAAAATTATCAAAGGCAGCTTATGGGATGTAAAGAAGATTGACCATAATCAATAACAGACTCTTGCGGGTGCCAGTGATTTTATCAATTTTTACTACATATCATTATAAATAAGTTCTCTTTCTTCTTATGTGTTGTGGCCCGCTAAAAGCATATTATCAGCTTCATACAGAGTCTAAATGTATCTTAAACCATATTATATAAAAACAATAATGCTTCTGGCTCGACACAACACAAGCTGATACAATTAGTGTGTTTCTAGCAAATAGATTTTTATATATAACTACCGAGATGGAGTACTCCAATAGCTCTTCATAGTAAATAAGTGAAGCCGATTTGGCCGGCAATTTTGACAGTACAGTAGTCAAAACGGAACGTAAGAAATGATGTTGACATTTATAAAGATACTTAAAAATGATCTAATTTCACTTAGGTATTTCAATGTAAAAATATGTTTTATTGTAAAAAACACGACAAAATCGACTGAATAAATATACACCGTACCACGTTCTTTTGGGAACCAAACTGTCAAAAGTTGCAATATTTCGGCTTCATTTTTGAATGCGAATCGGGATTCTACGTTATTTATTGTATAGAATTCTGTGTTCTAGCATCAGATTTATTTAAACTTTAAATTTTTGATTTCGGTTATGGAATAAAAATGATATAATGTTGGGTTAAGAAGTGAATAACTAATATAACGGTGGGTCGGAATATCTTTTCTGGTTTCCATTTGTTTGGGAGAATATTTTTTTTACTCTGCCGATTTAACAATAAAACTTTGAGATTATACATATTTTATTTTTTTTATATAGCTTTTCAATTGTTGATTTTATGTTTTATGAATTAAATAATGATTGGACAAAAAATAAATAAAAATTCTTTCATTCATTCATTCATACTCATAAATAATACTACTACTAAAATGGTTCTACCTTGAAAAACTTGACATTTTTCAGAAGCCAATAACTTAAATTTGAATTTTTTTCCTATGTACATTTTGGTTCAAATTTTGTTTAATTTTAATAGATAATGGCATTTATCAATAAGGAGAAGAAGAAATACCTAAATTGGATATTGATATACCTGCATTGATTCATTGAAAATTTCCTTATAGTTAACTTCACATATTTTTTTAAATTATATTGTAGTGGTGTAGTTTTGTTTTGATTCCAATGCCTTTCTCAAAATGACATTAAATAGTTTTGCCTAATTGCCATAGAATTTTTCACCTAATTTTTCACATAATAATAATACAACATCTATTGACGTCAAGTGAGCATCTCGGTAGGTTTCGAATCCTACTATGGGCAATTAATTCTTCAATTTCCTGTGACGAGTCTGGGGATTGCAGATTTATAAGTTGAACCACCAAAATAGAGGGTATTGTTAATCTATGTAGGTGAGTTTATTTGCATAATCAAGTTGATTTTTATTCGCTCAGTAATAATCTACCAGATGTTGTTACTTGCATCTTGAAGTTATAACACATCAACCATTGATGTCAAGTTAGATGCAAAACTCTTCAACAATTTGTGGCGATTATTTTGAGTTTGATGTATCCAGACATGGAAAAGAAATTTATGGTAATCATAGATACAAATTTTTACAATTTCTCATATATATTTAATGTGATTAATAAATTTCTAAAATTACAAAATTTTCATAGTAAAATCTGCGTAAACACAGATGGCCATCTTTTGAAAACAAAATTACTCATGTAAATGTTGCATGGAACCAAAGTTTGACAGAATAAAAATGTATTTAAAAGATTCAAGGTTGTTTTGAAGTAAAAATAAATGTAATTCAAACCATATAAAACACATTTTATCAACATTAAAATGAAAGTACATTTGAGTCGTATAGAATCAAACACGGAACTTTGCATAAAAAGTCGAAATCGAGATTTTTATGTTAACATGTAAAAAAACCCAAGATCTATCGTTTCAATAAATATTTCGGCATTAAAAACGCATCTATTCTACTTAAAATTAGTATCAAAGTTGAATGTTGGAATCAAATGTGGAACTATTTGAGAATTTGGAATCAAATACGGCACTATACAAATTGACCAATCAGAGAGCAGTATTATGACACCACTCCAGTACATTTCCCACACACATCGGCGCGTTATCGGAGTTGTGCCACAAACTTTATAAATCAATTTTGTGTGCTTTAGTGACTAAATTTAAAAAATAAGTGACCAATGATTACAATGGAGGTTCATCCTACTGAAGTACAACCCAACAAGACGAGAAAAAGGGGGAGGGAACCAAAAAAAATTGAAAAGAAATATTGCCAAAACGAACGGTTGTGTTCAGATAAATCCAGTGGCGTACATTTCTCATAAGGATATGTTCCGCAAATTTATGTATTCAACTTGTTAATTTTAGTTTTAAATTTAAACTCTTTATATAATTAAAACATATATGTGCTTTTATTTAAAATCAACGATACGATCAAATTAATTAATTACAAATCAAATTAAAAAAGTAATTTACATTCAAACAACAATTTTAGAAATTGAGTGATAAATCAATATTTTTTTTGTTATAACCGTTTATTGGAATGTCGCCCATTTAAATATTTCATAAAAAATATTACTTTCGACTATTCCATAGATGTTTTTAACCAACCTCGATAGCCGGTTGAGGCTTGAACTTCAGATCAAGAGGTTCTGAGTTCGATTCTGAGTTTGTTTTTTTTTTGTCATTTGGAATTTCTACCCGGGGTTGGCCTTTCACAGATTGGACGGGACCGCTTGACTGGAAAAAGTTGCCTCAGGCAATTAGTTCCACCGGTTATACTGACACATTCGTATAGAGAAGTATAAAAATAAAATGTTTTTAAAAGGTTATCCATTGTAATTTTTTATTAGGTATAAATAAATTAACAAATGTTTTTATTTTACTTTGCAAACAAACAGTTATTGTAATTGCATATTATTACAGACATAAGCAAATTATAAACCTTTTTACTTAAATTATTGTATTTTTTTTTCATTTTCTTCGTATACAAAAAAAAGGTGTCGACGGCACTGTTCTATTGACTTCCTGTTTTGATGACGTCACACTTGCTTAGTTGGAATCAAAGATGGATCTTTGCACATCGGTTGGTATCAAAATCGGAAATATTTACATGTTGGTAGCAAAGCTGGATCTTTTGAAATTTAAAATCGAAATATTTCTCTTCTCACTATATTTATATCTGCTTAAGTTTATTCATCTTATAGTTGTTAGTATTAAGGTTATTTTAACCATAATTTCCAAAAAAAAAGGTTTTTTTTTTCATACATAATCGTTTTTATTAAATATCTTCTAAATGCCGTTTTTGTAAAGTTCCGTGTTTGATTCTATACGACTCATTTTCAGATTACTTTTCGACTAACGTTTGAGGTCGGTAAAACAGCTGCCTTTATCATTAGCCAATCGCATAAAATTTGTACCATTCCACACATAGAGGTTGTAGGGAATGTAGTCAAGACTCAAACCATATTGAGAGTAAAACTTTCATATTATTTAGGTAGGTTTGTATTATATTACTATTAAAGGAATTTTTTACCCTTCTATTGAGCAGTGGAATTGAATCAAGTGTAAGATGTAACATATTATGATACATGCAGTTTTTTCCATGTACCTAGGTATGTGGCAGACTATAATTTTTCTTCTTTCTTTTTTATAAACATTAAAACTGTCATTCTTCTCTCTTTTTATGAATTGTGAAAGTGTAATTCTTCTTTTTCTGTGCTTATGTCAGTTATAGAGGTCAGTTAAGCAATGGGAAGCTAGACTAGAACAATAGAACCTGTTTAATTACCTACCAATCAAACTTGACATTCGGAATTAAAAACGTAAAGCAAGACGGGTATTAGCTAGTATAGAGATAAAAGATTCAAATTATTGAGAACAAGAGAGCACCCAAATTTAAAGACTGCGACTGCTGTCATGTATTGGCGCCAGAATATGACAATATCAATTTTTGTTAATGTCTCATCCTTATTGCCTATATTGGCTTTGTTGGTGCACAACGTTCTAATTATGTCTAGATTCTTGTGAACATTTTTCAGGACTTATGTAGCAACTAATGACTCTAACAATTCATTACTGATTTTCGATTTTTAAACGGAAAACAAACCACTTGGAGCGGGAAGAGGTGCTGACAAGGAGACTTGCAGAACCGAATAAATGGCAGCGCTCCATGAATGAATTGTTAAATTGTCACTATAGATTTAGTTACGGTGACACAAGCATCATGGTGCCTACCTTGACTTTTTTGCAAAAAAATAAACCTATCTATATATGTAAATAATATATAGTAAATTTCATGATAGTTGCACAAATGCATCGTTATAGATTCATGTTCGTTCCTTGCACAAAGTACACCGATTCTTAAAATAGTTCCGATTGTAGCCAAAAATATCAGTAAGTTAGTAGGTATGTACCTAACGTGCTTATTGTTACCATCTGGATACATAGTAATATGAACATGTATTCGTCAACATTTGTTATTTTGACAAAACGATTTTTTGACATATTATTCATATATGTGTTATTATTAATTAAACTTGAGTCAAGAGAAAACACATGTTTTTTTCACCCCGTGGATAAAGTATCAAATTTACAAAAAATAGAGGGAACTTGACGGTTAAAAATATCCAAATTATAAAAAAAAATCTAAACATGTGAATTTGCGAATTGGGAGCAAAACTGTAGTAAGTCAATTTCGGAATATATTTTTATTACTTATATTATATTTTTTTTGTGACACCAATAGAACTTTGATATTATCATTTTATACACAAAAATACCTAATTCACACAAAATTCACCGGTGTTCCAATAAAAGGTGTAGGCCACATCCATAAACTGTAGTCAAGTACTATTTACTTTACTAAACTTTCCCCCAATTTATTTTGCGTTTTCTTTATTACCTCATCAAATCAAATCAAATTTTGAAAAATATAGGTACATATTATAAATAAATATAATATAGGTTTATTAAATAATATATACTTAGTAAAATGCTAATATTGTTTGTATTTTTTGGGATATAAATAAATGAAAATATTATTATAAGCGATTCTGTTACCGACTAATTAACTCATTGACAAATTCTGCAAGCCTTTCACGGCACAAGCTTTGCCCGAGTAGCGCCATAGCATTCTAGGACTAATTGCCATTTAGATAGTGTCTTTGTAATAATAACCTTTCTAGAATGACTTGTGCTATTTAGATAGTGCGAAAGATCATAAAGAAGTGTATTTTTTGTATGCCTTTTTAAACAAGTCTTCAAAAGCGCTCGCTAGCGCTTAGATTATTTAATACAGTATAATAATCTCTCTCTCTCTGATTTCAATCCTAAGATTGGTTTGCAGCAATTCCCTCAATTCTTCTCCTTCATTCTTCCCTGTCTTGTGCGGCTCTTTTAAGTTCTACATATGACTGCAATAATAACCTGCATATATTTTGGTTCACTTAAATTGTTATCAATCCAAAAAGTAAAACTCATATTGAAGAAGAGCTGTTCACTTTTTTCTTATTCTATCAGGTCATATCGGCGTTGACCATCACCGCAGCAAAGAGCAATCTGTTCCACATCAAACGGAACAAAAATATTCAACTAGTCTTACTCTCTCTTATTCACTGCCTCGACGGTGATATATAGGTCCCTACACTGGAAAAAAGTCTCAAAAAAATTTCCTATTTTTACTTGACGTGTTTGGGTACTAATCCTCTTATGTAATATTTTCATAACTTTTTTTTGTACATACCTATACTTACCCAAAACTATCTAAATAGTGACATTTTTGTAAGAACCGTGGGGCGGTTTATTTAGATAAAATAAATTTCACCGCTCATAGGATATCCTGTAAGTTTAAGAAAATAATTTCAGGTAGGTACTTACCTACCTACATATTAAGGGATGAAACTTCAGTTCTTGATAGCTGTAATTCTCATAGTACATAGTGTTTTGCGAACTGTAAAAAATATATGAAAGGCATTTTTTATCGTACAACTGATGCTGGCGTCCATCTCCGATTAGGTACAGGTACCTGTAATTATTTTTTCGTATAACAAAAACTCTTGGAGAAAAACATACGCTACTGAGAATCGAATTCAGGACCTTCTGTTCAGAATTATGTGCCTCTCTACAAGAACCATGCTACCAAGGTCAATTGCATAAGAGAAGTTTATAGCCAAAATTTTCAAACATTAAATTTCGTAATGCGACTGCATATAAAAACGCTTTTCACAAAATAATAATATTACTTTTATCTCGATCAATAAATAATTTATTGATCAATCTCATAGTATGGTTTATGATGGAAATAAAATAGCTTCATTAAATACTTTAATAATATTTTTACTGATGATAATGCATTATCTTGATTTTTTAAACTGGATATGTTAAATATTTCACAAGGAGGTAATGTTAATGTGTAATGAGTGTAATGTTAGCATATAATATGTAAAAGGTAGGTAGATACTTTGAGTTACCCTTTAAAATTTTGGTGCTACTTTCACAGATGAAAGGCTTTAATCGAAAGCTAATTGCACGCTATTAAGCGCTTTTTAGCGTGCAAATAGTTTTCGCAAATCAATTGATCGAATCAATCGACCATTTTTGTATGGAAATTTTTCGAAACTCTTTCGATGATCGTTTCGATATTCGATCATCGAAAACTTATACCAGTAGTACCTACTGTTTTTGTATTGAAATTACATTGTTCAAATAATAATATAGTGAAATGTTTAAAATTATTGTTCCTGGGTAATTGGTTTAGCAGTAGTGAGCTCATATTTCTAACGAGATTCAACACTCGATTGTTGAATTTCTTTGGAATCAGGGGCATTTTCTGTTAAGATTACACAATACTATATTTGACTTAAGTTTGAACTTGGTATATAACATCATAGCCAAGCTACTCAGCGAAAGATTCTTAACAGCTGAGCATCCTCATATTCCGCAGCATACTCTTAGACAAGCCATAAAGAGCGCAATAAAACATTTTACTATTCGCGCCATCAAGCGTATCGTCACGTTTCATTTTAACGATCTCTCTATACAGTTCTTTTATATCCATGATGATATATTCATTCCTCGCGTTTTTTTTTATATCCATGGATTTAGCGTGGATTGGTTTTTCAGCAAGTACTACGACACAGTCTTAAATTTAAATCCCTAACTATGTAAAAGTCTTTTCTCAATGAGTGAATATGTGCTCACTCACTCACTTTCCGTTGACCCTTCCGCTGTAAGAGTCCTTTGACTCTTTCGCTGTAAGCTACTAAAATTTTATTGTGAAAGAGGAAGATGGTCAGTACCTGGGATCGAGCCCACGATCTCCGCACAAAACATTAGGTACGATAGTCGGCGTCGTACAACCAGACTACCAATCACTTCAAATTTAGTCTACCGTCTCCATTCTCAAATGTATTTTTTTCAGATCGCTTCCTTCGCTGACTTATTGGCTATTTTACCAAACAAACCATACCCAAGATTTTGGACCTAAAATCATTGTTTTACAGTTTTTTTTTTAATTAATGAGTACTTCGAAGTGTACACATTAGGTCAAATACACTTTTGACATCTTATACACTAAGTCGTGAAAGCGGAATTTTCGTCTTCCGCCTACAATCTACATGATGCTATCACCAATCCGCAGCAAACCCGATCTGCACGAAGCCAACCCCCCAGCTCGATTGAAGCAGTCAGACCAAAAAGCCGGCTACACTCAAATCAAGCTCGTCGCGGATGCCCCCCAGAACCAATCCACAATGCGGGAGGCCTAAGCCCCACTCAAGAGCATAGGGAGGCATCAAGGGCTTTCGAAGGCGTCCAAGTCTCATTGTGCCCTTTCTGACCGGTTAAGGATGTGAGGTGGCCAACCTCACGTCCTTAACCGGTATTTTTACATGCTATAAAATATTAAAACTCTGCTGATTTTTTTTTCTACAGAATCCTCATTTTTTTTTAAACTGAACCCATGACCTTCACTACGAAAGTCGGGGTCGTAACCGTCAAGCTACTAACCACTTCAAAGTACATTGAGGATGCAATGTGGACAATTAATCTTGTGCCGAAATTCCAGAGCAATGGTTATCCATATTTCCAATAATTCTGGAACATTCAAACCGCACACATTGACATGATTATCGGCTGGTACTCAATCGTTGTATTGATTTGTTTGATTGACGTGTCGCAAGGAAATTGATAAACAATTATCTTGATGGTTTTGTACGTTGTTTGTCTGTGCTACTGGAACTATTGTGTTGTTTATGGCATTCTCTAGCTATAGCCACAATACAACTTCGATTAGCAGCTTTTGTAAAATACATAATGAGAATTCTCATGATTAGGAGTTTCGGAGACTCAAATATTACTAATGGCGAACGTTCTTAACGTAAAGTGATCACACTAAGCCAGCCTTCGAAAAAACAGTAGAAGACGGTCGTAAGCCCGTAGTGGTTTGTTCCATTTGAAAATCGAACATCAGTTATGAATTGTTAGAGTCATTAGTTGTCAAATATAAGTATAAGTGTATTTTTGTTCAAAGAGATATCAAAATCGTAATATTTTTCCAGTTATTATTTTCTCTTTTTTATAGTCTGTATTAGTCTGTGGCATATTAGTATTTTATTTGATCATAACATATATTTTCTATCATGTCTGTTTATTATTGTATTTTTATATGTTTGTAAATGGCTGAAGAAGCCGTAGAAATGGAAATAAATAAATAATGATAATATGTTTAAAAAGTCTCACCACTCTCAGTGATTAACCTTTGCAAGGCATCTCAAGAAGTGAATAATCCTTTTGGGCTGGAGACAGGATTTTAATTTATTACAAGGATAAACCAAACCATAGTATATTTATATTGAATCTTTCAGATCAAGGACAGCACGGCTGAAGGCAGACAACCTCCTTTTTTCGGGTCCAAGGCAACCATTATCACCACTGGTGACTTCGGGGCTGAGCTTCCGTTACTATGACTAAAATATGGAAAGCGTCAGCGTTTAGTGTTGAGACGAAATGTACATTGCTTGATGCGTGAATCCAGGCACCTGACCAAAAAGCCCAGGCAAAAAAAGTATCCGCTTTCGAAACGGAGTACCTAAAGGGGAAATTTGGGTATAAAATGGTACAACAGCATCACAAACGGAGCACCCAGCGTAGGCCCATCACTTCTACCATTATGGAGTGGAGATGGACTTGGCTGTTGGCCGAGGGGAGCGCTGTTTTTCCTCCTATCAGGGTTCTCTCCTGAAGACGAGGAAGACCCTCTCACGCTGTGTTCCGTTCTTTCGTAGCAGAGCTGATGCATTTGGACATGGCGTGGAAGAAGGTCATAAAAACCGCACAAGATTGAGCGCGGTGGAGGGCTCTTGGTGTCTACCTATGCTCCTAAGTGGGGTCAGACAGAGAGTAATGATTGATTGATTGATTGATTGATAATGATTACCGTTTCCCTACACTCGATTGTCTTATAATTACTATAAGTTCAGAAATCGTCATGGTCCATTTTTTTTTTCAAAAAATCTCTTTCTTAGTTTCTTATTTTACATTATTGTAAACTAGCAATTATAATAACAAAAGCACCATATACCTTAGCTTTCATATCCATTTACAACACCTAACTGGTGTGGGTACACGACTTCACTAGCAATATGCACCCAGATACAATTGAAGCAACTATTTTGTTTGCCACTGTTGAGAAAGCTTTATACAACCATCATGCGTTCCAAAATAAAAACATCGAAAATCCTATAAACCTTAGTTGAAGTGTTTTTATGAGTACAAACCAATGTCTCGTCTTCGGATGGTAATCATAGATGGATCTCGTGCGGTGGGACGCGGTATAAGTGTGAATTCCAAAGCTGGTCACGTCCCCATAATATGGAGAGGCAAGACCAAAGAGACGCCTTAACGAAAACACTGCGACGGTACAAAAGTAAGTACTTTACGAAATTAAACTGTGCTTAAAATAATCGCGATCAAAAGAGCGACAAAGCTCTCTACGAGACGTTGTCAAATTTCTTCTTCTGAGTCACAATCCTAAGGTTGTGACTCAGAAGATTGGTCTGCACCAAGCATGCCGACTCGCTGTTCCTCCATTGCTCTCTGTCCCGGCCATTCTCTTCATCTCCTAATAGGTGCTGCAGCCCATGTCCTCGATCACCTGGTCTGTATTATAATTATCTCTAGGGCGGTCTCTATGATTTCTGCCCTCAATCCCCCTCCTTCGACGATGGTTAAGACCATCCCCTGCTGCCTGATGTTATGGCCTATCCATTTATCGCGTTATTGGGCAACACTTTTTAAGAGCTGCCTGTTTTCCTCGGCTCTACTCAGAACATCATCATACAGATGTTCCGGCCAATGGATCCCTAGCATGCATCTGTAAAACCACATTTGAAACGCTGCAAAACGTCCGGACTCACTTTGGCTTACAGTCCATGTTTCTCTGCCATTAACCCACTTGTTACTACCGTTTGATATACGGATCACCATAGAAATAAAAATATTACAATTAATGTGGGTAATTTCGAATTACATTATTTATGTTACACGTTAGCTGAGATGTCCCTTTGTCGGTCAGTTATGTTTTAAACTCGATCGAGCTCGAAATTTGAACTGTGCTCGCATTGTTATTTACTTCAAATTTATGAAGAATGTTTCAAGGTGAGTGCTGAAATATGTATTTTTTATTAACAGTATTTCATTTCAAAATATGCAAGAATGTAGTATACTGTTTATACACTGATAGCCATCTAATCTTCTTTCTAATATTATCTATTCATAATTCAACTATTAATTTGGTGTTCCGTAAAAAGAACGCTAGTAATATGGGTGTCGCATTATTTTCACGTCACAACTTTTACACTCAATGAAATTATCGAGGAGCTGGAGGCAAATGAAGACGAGTCTTTTCCTGACTCGATTACAATTATTTTCCCGCTGGAAAATTGTAATGCTGACAACTGATGAGGACTCTGGTGATGAAAATGAAATGACCCTACACAACTTTTCTGGGTCATAACTGCGGGCCCACGCAGAAGTTGACGATGAAAATTCTTCGTCAAGTGATGATGAAGAATGCAGCGTTCCATTTGCTCATTTGGATAAGCGGCCAAGACTGGAATCAGCTAGTTAAGCGATACATTCAAATTGATCAACCAGCTGCTACCAAAGCTTACAACAATATGGGAGGCGTCGATAGATTAGACAAGAACATTAGTTTATATCGCAAAAGTATTCAAGGTACTTCTGCCTTATTTTGCATTGTCTAGCTAGAAAATATATTATGACTTTGCACAATGCCTGGCAACTTTATAAATCAATGAGGGAGACTATGACCATCTAAAATTCCGAAGGAGTGTTCCAACGAGTTTTTTTGGAAACCTATGGTATGGTACCTATGGACGGGACCGGTTGACTGGAAAAAATTGCCTCAGGCAATAGGTTCCGCCGGCTATACTGACACCTATGTATAGAAAAGTGTTATTATTATTAAGTGAACAACTACGATGTGCGGTATGTCATAAAACCGCAATGTTTTATTTCAAAAATTGTAAAATGTCTCTTTATTCTAAAAAATGCTTTTACCTATACAATACTGCTTCAGACTGATTAAAAGTATGGTTGTTCATACCATTTAAATCGATTTACTATGTTACAAATACATACTTTCAGAAACTAGTGAATTATTTTTGAAGTGTCTAAGTTCTATGAACATCCAATAAACAGTAGTACATATTACTAGCGTTCCGTATATCAAACACCATTTTCCCGCTTTTCCGCAACAGATAGATTTTTTTAACAATTTTTCCTGATTGAATAATGCCTTGATTAGTCTGTGTATCAAAAATCATAGTGATACTACAAAAAAAGTTATATCCGTAACAAGTGGGTTAAGCAAAACACTCCAGACAAAAGTCTGGATCAAGTTCTTCCTCACCTAGATGTCAATGTTGGGGGATTCAAATATCTTGGACCTTTTGTTGAATGAGTCTCTTGCCTGATGGACTCTACTTTTTTCTCTGTCTTTGCCTTTGTCAAATTGGATTTTAGAATACTTGACATGATATCAAGTTACATCAATCAAGTAATCATCAATAACAAACTTAGCGGTTCTGTAAGTCCTGGGTTGAATCCCTTCTTCCATTCATCTTTTTCTTTATGTATCTAGATTAGGAAGAATCTTTATAACGGTTCTTTAAAGTCAGATTCAATCCAAATCTCCGCAACTCATGTGTTTTCTCCCCTTGTCAATTAAAATTGAAGATTATCTTCTGATTTTCTCTCAAAGATTTTTTTGTTATGCAAGGCTTTATCCCTCAGTAAGTCCCTCAGACTCCTATAGCATCAAATCTATTCAAAATAGAATTGATCAAGTGTACCCTCAATCGTGAACAAGTAACTTGATATCAAGTATTCACACCGGGTATTCCATTTGATTACATACAGTTTTCATGATTAAATTTTATTAAATAATCAGTCGACCTTGAAGCCGATTTCGTAATAAATTATTCTGTTGTCAATTGGGTACCTTCATACTCTATGAATATTTATTGTGAGTCTGGGCGCTTGGGATTTTAATACAATATCGTATAAAATCTTGAAGGTAAACTCATCTAAAAATATAAAATGACGTGTTTTTTTAGCAGTGGCGGATTTGCCCTACGGATCAGTAGACCCGGGCTTAGGGCGGCCAATCGTGATCAAAAATTGCACTTACTTACATACGTAATTCCCGAAACATCGGAAAATAAAAGCCCGGGGAAAAAGTTTTTTCGTATTTTATATGGAAACCAAATTATTAACATTATTTGACTGAAGTATTATGCTGTATTCCATTATGTTCGATGACTTTTTGGGCATACTAAAGTATGCCTAAAGGCAGAAAGTGGTGCCGTTGCGTTGGTGCAAAAATTATAGGATTTCTGATCAAAAAACGGCAGCAAGTAGTTTTGGCAGACCTCTTTTGAAGTTATATTGGCACTGTCTAAATCTAAATGTACAAGGTTAGGACTCTGGCAGATGCATTACCGCCTCCACCATTAAAGTAAACGAAATTTCAGAATTGATTTCGATGGTAGTTAAGTATAAATTCATTATGTAGTCTAATTATGAGGGCTGAGAAAGGGGTGGTTACATGGCCTTGGTATTTTCTTTTTATAATGTCTAGAATTTCTACATCTGGTCACAATTATGCATCGTCGTTGAGAGGGTGACCGAAGGGACTAAATCTCGTTTGAACTACGGCTATCTGTGTGACATGAGTTTTGTTTGCTGCCTCCTTTGTGATAATCCACGCCTGGCATCCGCATTTGTGCTTTTAAGCGTTTAATATGTTTTAATGATTTGAAGTAGTTGATATCCCAACACTTCAGGCGATGGATTTTGAACGTACAGCATACTGAGGTTCGTTTTCTAGAATCTCAGTGCCGTACTACTGGCCACATGCTGCTTTGCTTGGTTTGAAATATGTCAAAAGTGTATTTGTTTTGAGGTAGCCCAGATTCAGATTGACAAAAAAAAATCTGAAGTAGGACGACCACAACTAAGACGGAGAGGCGCGATGTCCAGAGATATGCTAGGATGACCTTAAACCAGAGAGCGGAGAACAGAACGCCGTAGAAGAAGATGGAGAAGACCTTAGTCCAGGAGTGGATGGAAATAGGGAAGAAGGAATCGAACACAAAAATATTCAGTAGGTATTTGGAGAAGGTATACGCTAGTTAAAAGGCGTTGATATAAGAACTGATGAAGATATCAAAATATCAACACGATGGGGTCACTCCCAAAATATTTGGGAGGTTACATAATGGATTGTTGGCCGTATTCAAATGCTACCACGTTCAGAGGCTCTGCAATGTATGTCATGTTATATCTGTACGTGCCTGTAAGTAAGCAACATTTATATTATAATTCACCAATCGTATAGGTATATATGTAATTATTTTTCATCAATACCTACAAATGTGTATTTGGGATATAATATACATTATAGACTGTCTTCAACTTCTGTTTCAAAGGCTGGTTTATTGTGATCACATGACGATTATTACGTTTGCCATTATAGATGGTATAATTTCAACAGCACTGCCTGAAAATCTTCGACATGTCGAACATAAATTTCCCTCTGCGGAATTCAAAACTGCGTCTAATATACAAATATACCTATCTCCTATAATTACAGAAGGCCTTTAAATGGTGAACAAAGTAGGGAGAGCGTCTAAGCTGCTATTTTTTTTCCATGGTTGTGTGCATCGATATTCTTTTATTCTTTAATTCGTCCATCATAGACCCACTCAAGGGCACTTGGGGATGTCACATTTTACAAAAATAAACATAAAATTTACAAAAATAAACATATAACACAGAATATACCAAATTAAACAGTAAAACACACATGGGTGTAAAAGGCCCAACCATTCTCATGTCCAAATATTACAGAAGTGAAAAATAAAAATAATAAATGTAGGTACATAAAAAATAAATAAAGCTCAATGTAGGCATCATGTAGGTATACTCTATGCTTGTGACTATATCAAAACTGTTTCATTTAAACCTTGTTAATGTAACTTTGTTAATGATACTCCTGGATAGGTGTAAAATCCTAGAATAAGACAAGTCTTGAAAGAAATTGCCTCGGAGGGAATACAGAAAAATAAACTTATGCTACCACTGCAGCAGGAACAACACTATACCGATACGCCATCGCACATTACACCTAACACCACTCCATGATAAAAAGGAGGTAGGAATAGCTGAGTATGACAGTATGACAAATTTTTAACTGAACTTATTGCCAACTTTTATACTGACGTGCTGAAAGTTGCGGGTTCGATCTACGGATGCAACCATTTGCAATTTCAAGCCGTTAATTAAATCAATTTTTGGGTTTGGATACATAGCTCCGCAACGTAAGTGATGGACTGGAATCCAAACCATCAGGAAACTGTTTCATGCAGCTAGAGTCATGGAGGCCTTTGCCCAAGCGTTTACCAATGTCCGAGGACCTGACTGAACACTTTAAGAAAAAGAAGATGCTTAAAGAAAAAACCCTTTGTGTATATTATAGGATGCTGTCATTTCAAAGCTAATAAACTCCGTCTCCTCTCATACAATTCAAAATACCGTGATGCGGATGACTGGAATTTTTAAGTAGGTACCCGCAACTTCCTTAAAAAAACATCCGTTGGCCTGATCCAATTACTAGGAATTACTTATCATAACATTAAGCCTCTTTGACCATCTCATTCCTTTCAGGGTAGAGTGTATGAATTATTTAGACGGCTGGTACAGTTAGGACTGGCATTAGTATTGTTGTGAAGCCTTATGTGGCCGAATAATTGATGGATATGTCCAAATTCGTAAACTGTGCGAAGAATTTCAGACCTCAAGGGCAAAGTCCAATATCGTTGATTTTTTTTTTTGCAATAATAAATCGAAGGTCGATGGGTACTGTGATTCCATTGGTAATTTAGTGATTGAAGGTATATCCAAATATCAGAACGATCTAGGTGAAATAAAATAACCCAATAAATCAGACAAAATAAATAATGCAACAGAGCTAAGGAGTAACGTCTAACAGACAGTGTCGAAGAAAAAATATCTGAGAAAGGAAAAGAAACCAATCCAGTTAGCGATAAACCAACCATTAAATCTTGAAAAGTGGCCTACAAAATCGTATCAATGGCGGGCAAAACCGTGAAAGACTGGATAATATAAACCTGCAAAATTAAGATCAATGTAGACAACGTTGTAGGTAGGAACAGAATCAAACTGAAGTACTGGAGAGACCATATCGAAAGGATTAGACAAAAATTATGGGATAAGAACTATCCAAAACATAAAAGAGTTAGAAATTGACTAGCAATTCCGAACAATGAAGCGGGCTTGAGTGGAATTTGTAATTAGTTCCAACTGGCTAATTCATTTTCAAACAATTATTATGTAATACGCAAGTTTATTATTAATGTCATTGTATTTTAATTCTATATGAACAATCATGGCAAAAGTAGGTACCTAATAATATCCATGGACATCAGTAACTGGACACTGAACCATAAAAAAAAGTTATTCAAGAGCTTAGTTTTATGCCTTTACTAATATCTAACGTTTGTAAAGTTTGAATGTTCTAGTAAGATAGCCCTTTTATAGTTCTTCTCACGTCATCCAAACATGTCCAAATACCTTGGCAAAAGTCTTTCTGTACTACAGGTTCTCTTTTTTGAAACGAAAACCGTATTAAAGGTTAGCTTCTGGCACTCGAAACCATCAACACTGTCTAAAAAGTTTTAAGCCCTCCTTTATTAAATCTGGCATAATATGTGGCCGAGGAATGCGGTCGTTGTTCTTTTGCTGTGGTTTTACAATGTTTGCACCACATGGAACAATTCTTTGACCAAGTCTACTGAACCACATCCCTTATCATCCTTCTGCCTTTTACAAATTCCTCATCTCCTTCAACCCTCCTTTTGATAATCCTGAAGGAGGGTGTTTTTATACCCTTTGTACATAGCTGAGATCTCAGTGGTTCATCATTTGTTTAACCTCTCCTGAAAAATTCAATGTTCATCCCAATATTCTCTATTTATAGCTAAGTTTTTCATTCGGCATATTTTTTGATTCACCGGTTCTGTCAATTGAGTCATATAACACTTTTTTCCAGTAATTTGTCGTTATAAACATCAAAGAATCAAGGCTTGATATATTTACTGACTAGGGTTATGCAGCTAACTCCGAATTATTTAAGCTTTTCCTTGACTTTTGTGAGTAACCTTCTACTATCAACATCGTCAAAGAAGAAGATGGTTCTCACGGTTTTGGGTTTTTAAACAAAGCTTCCGATAAAATAAACAGTGCCAAATAATAGGCAATCGAATAGAATAATAAAATCTTGACCATTCATAAAAAACTCTCTATGCATAGGACGAGATTTATTGTCACATAATGTCATGAATTCATAATAAACGTCATCGTGAACGTTGCATTATGCATCAAAGTGCAGCAATATTTTGTCACGACATCTAAATTTATCTTAGGGTAACCATCTTGCGATTCTGTTGCACATGTTTCTGCTCATTTCCAATTTGGCTAAATCTCCATAACCATCCCTATTTTAGATTACTTATCATATTATGATTTTGTTCTATTGGAAGTTAGACTAATGTCTGAGAGACAAGAAGCGAAAGGAATGGATTAGTGGAGAAAAGGGCAAAGTTACCGATGTGACTGATAAAATAGCGTTACTAGCGTGGATCTGGGCCGGCCATATAGTAAGAACAACAGATGATAGATGGACCAAGAAAGCCTTGGAATGGAGACAAGAACAGGTCATAGAAACCCTGAGCTGGTCTGACAATATTAGGAGAGTGGCCGGCAATCAATGGCATAGAATGGCAGCAAGAGACAGAGAATCATGGAAGTCGGGAATGGAGGCCTATGTCCAATACTAAACTTGTGAAGGCTGATGATGATGAAGATTATGATTTGTATACGTTTGATTCAAAGTTTTTCACTATCTTTGTTTTATTCATATTCTGATGAACGATGGCTTCTGTCCTTCCACAATGTATCCTCGACTCTTTTAGAGCAAGTAAGTGCATTCACGGGCCTCCAGAAATTCGCCTTACATCCTCAGATCAGATCATCTTTGCTTCGTTTCTTCCCATACATAAGTATGTTTTTAAACCATTTACATACTTTGTATAAGCACCCAGGTCCCAGGTAAATGGATAATATTTCCAGAAATTTCAAAACTCTATCCCTACTCCGAATATATGTAACTCCGGTTAGAAGCTGACGTGAATTCGGTATAGGATGCAAAGCTTATATTAATCTGTAATGCTACTTTACGTCAGCTTTTGTCACGGCTTTTTTTTTCAAAAAAGGGGAAGATAACTGCAGAACTTAACATAGGTAGTAATGATGAACTGTCATTTTCGTTGTTAGATATTCGACACCAAAATAGCACGGAGAAAAGCAACTATAGTTTTGTGAACTTTTTTATATGATCATACATTTTTTCGCACTTGGTAGCTTTGTTGCCTATAAACTTACTTCGGAAAAATGATCCCGGACTCATTTATTTCCCGGATTTATTTATTTACGGGACTGGTTGATTTGAAAAAAATGCCTCACTTTAGACTTTAACCGTTTATAATTAAGTAATTCGTGTGCCTTCCGGTTAGATACACTAGTAAATACCTTTTATTGATTACGAAAGATATTTTCTGAGTTTTCTTGGTAACTTTTTATAAATTAACTTAGAAAAAAAAAGATTAATAATTATATCCACTTGTTGCTTACTAAATAGAATTAAAATAGTACATTGAATTCTATAAATATAATTTCTCTCATGGTAACACTGATAGGAACTTCCATTTTTTAAATAATAATAATTTCTATTCGAAATTCAAAACGAATATTCTTCCGCCAGGATGATACGCAGCGACCGGCCAATCACAGTTCGTTTCACTATGACTTCCACACGTTATTGACATTTATATCCTGTTTGGTGTTGCCATATATGAAAAATAAAACGGTAATAGGTAGATACACGTGCATTCGTATTTTATTATCATTATATTATTATTAATAATATATGATAGATATTTTTTTTGAAATACGATCGATAGCTTCCCATGGGAATGCATAATCGAAAATGCAACGTATTGAATGCGTTTTCGATGCAAGATGTTAAGGGTTCTCAAACTGTTTTTCAAACAAATATGGCCAAAGAGAATCGAGCAATGGTTTTCAACGCCGTACATTGAAAATAGTAGTAAAAATTATTGCATGAAATAAGATCGAAATAAGTATAAAAAGTTAAAAGATACTGGTACACCTCTACCATAATGAAAAGGAGGTAAATATGGTTGAAACATACTTTAAGAATGCCGATTGACAGTTAGACAAAAAGAATAATAATTATTAGGAACTCTGAAAACTTGAAAAAACCATCTGATTATAATTCCTTCTTATCAGGTTTGAGGGATTTGAACATTGCATAAGAAGCGTTTGCCAAATAGGTTAATGTGGATTGTGGAGTTGTGGACTCTCTTTGCTCCTAATTTGGGTCATTTATGGAGATATTCTTCACACTTAACTTTTTGTACCTAGTATGAGAAAAAGAGATCGATGATTGCAACATTTGAAAACCACTGGTATTAAAATTATTATCAACACATTTTTTATTGTTTATTTTATTATGAGAAATAAAAAAGCCGAGAAACAAAACAACAAGACAGCATACAAAAAATATCACGAATTATTCTCGTGTTCGTGTCTATATGGTGTTATTTAAAAAAAGAATGTTTTCTATTAAAATCAAATATTCAAATTCAAATCTCGAATTACGTTGTTGTGTTTAATTCTAGTCATGCGTATGCGCAGCTTCCGATGGCAACTTCCTTTACTCATAACAATTAACCGAACGCGTCTATCTATTCCACGCACAGTAGAAACAGAAACTTACATAGGCACATACGATATCTAGCTTTATTATAAGAAAAAGTAACAGGTTAGTAACAACAACACACTCATTCGTTTGTCCTTGTCCTCTTCTTACTTATAACTTTCTGATTTTCAATCCATTCTGATGTTCCCCGTAAAGGGTAGGCTGAGAGAAGATTCCTTCATTATTTTTTCAGTGAGTTTATTTCTATTATTCAACAAAAAAATAATAGTCTAATCAATTCACTTCGAAAAAGGAATTATTATATAGAAAATATCATTTGTGAGAATTTTAGTTTTGAGAATGTACGATTTCAAAACCAAAAACAGACTTGGAGAAAATGACTATAAATTTTTCATTTTTTTTTTTTTAAATGAATCTGAGTTGACTGCAACTGAACATACATTAACACTTTTTGACTGTTCGACATTAATCTACATACTAAAAGCATTTATTTTGTCGTGAAAGAGGTAGGTAGATGGTCGGGATCTGGGATACAACACAAGAAATACGCCATATAACAAAAGTTGGCGACGAAACAGCTAGACTAAGTCCGCACTAACAGGCGGATTATTTAGCGGATAGATTCTACTGATGCATCTCCTGGTTATTACATGTTTGTTTAATTGGATATAGGTACTAGAGAAGACACCAAGTGCTCATGTTACCGGTCGCGAATATTTTTATTTAGTAAACCATTCACCCAAATCCTCAGCTCTGCTTCGAAGAACCGGTACACAGTGTGAGAGGGTCTTCCTCGTTTTCAGGACCCTGATGGGAGGAAGAACAGCGCTCTCCTCGGCCAACTGTCATTCGGCATCCTTAACACAATATGTCCCAGCCAAGTCCATCTCCTCTCCACAATGGCAGAAGTGATGGGCTTACACTGGGTGCGCCGGTGTATAGCGTCATTCATGATGTGGGAGGAGGTCATAAACATTGCGCAAGATCGAACGCAATGGAGACCTCTTGTTGCCTCCCCATACTACTGAGTGGGGTGTAAAAGAGGGAATTGATTGATTGATTTGAATTGATTGATTCACCAGATGACTGGCTAGGTAGACTCAAGGCGCTAATCAAGTCCCCCCGTCAAGGGAGTATGTGCCCTAAAATATGTTTTTCAGAACTTCATTTGTGCAAAAAAAGAAAAATGTACGTGATTTTAAAGGGGAGGATCAAAAGTCAAAACCCTTCTACTCCGAGCTGATGTTTCCCTAATTATTGAAATATGTAGACAGGTACGTATAACCCCAGAAAAGTATGTCAGTAAGACTACAATATATTGTACTAAGGGCATAGCGGAAGCCATGAAGATGTCCATTGGATCAGACGAGGATGCGGCATGGGGCACCATTAGTTCCTTTTGATCAGCACAAAGAGGAAGCGAATGTCATTGTTTAATGAATGGTGCCCAACTACCTACCACGAAAGGGATAGCAGCAAACACAATAATGTAACGAAAACATTGTGCATTGTAGTCTCTATTGAAGGGATAGTCGGAGTATAATGTGTTTATTGAGATAGCTACACTGCGGAACACAATATAGGACTTTAAAATCACGAAATTTCTTGAAATCTATGATATGAATGAAAGTCGGGTTAGTGCGATCACTTATAACTGGAGATCGGCTGAACAGATTTTAATTTCAATTTTTGTTTATTGGATTCTTCTCCGCTCCGGATAACAGAATAATTATTAAAAAAACGAAAAATGGATAGTAAATAATGGCAATGACGCCATCTGTTAAAAAATCCAAAACAACACAATTTTTATTTACTTACTTGACAACTATTATTAAGATTCAAAACATTGGTACACAGATTTTTGATAGAATTTCTTTCAGGTATTCAAAAATATTTTTTAACATTCAAACATACTTACATATTTTAAACGTATTTTTGTATTAATTACAAATTCGATTCAATCAATATTCATAGTAAGAACTACAGTATCCGTATTCTAAGTTTTATCGAAAGGTAGTCACGGAAATGTGGTGAGTATTGCACGATATATTTCGTATGGAAAATGTCTAGGTATAGCGCCGCCACAAGGATATTTCTAGAAACAAAAAAATAGAAAATAGAAAAAATATATATTTCTCACATTTTCAATACAATGTTCAAACAAACAAAATAAAGATGAAAATAAAAAAGAAACAATAATTCAGGACTTAGACACTGCTAAATCCCATAAGTTATATATACATAATATAAGATAAATAAGACCAAGAGTACATATAGGTAAAAGTAAAAAAGAAAATAAAAAAGAAAATAGAATTAGATAATGTAAACCGACCTCAGTAGACTAGTGGCATAGGCGCTGACTTCAGATCGGAAGTTCCGGGTTCGATTTGATTCCCGGTCGGGCCAGAGATTTTCTGTGTTTTTTTCACATGAAATTTCTACTCCTGTCTCAGATTGGACGGGACCTATTTACTGGTAGATAAAACTCAAATACTAGTTGCATGTAAACATGAGATCCAACTGTCGATTGACTAAGTCGGTATGTTTATTGTATGAAACGATGTCGTCAATAAATTAAATTTTTACAAAAATTGTTAAGAAAAGTTTGAGATGTACTGATATAATGTATACATTTTTTATAGAAAAATTAATTATCTAGTTGGGGTGTTTCGGTGTTTTTCGATATTTTTATAAAATTCTGAAATATAGGCACTGAAACTCGTAAATTTGTCATAAAAAAAATATTTTTCTTTTTAAAAAAAGTTTGAGAAATTCTGGAACTTTTTCATTAAATTTAATTTTAGATATTGTATTTTTCTATATACATACAAAATTTAAGGGTTCTAGCTTTTATAGTTTTCGAGATATATGAAAAAAATTTGTAAAAATTCAAAGGTTGATTACCCCTGACTGAAAGAAAATTTAAAAATTCTGAGTATACAAGTTTTGTAGGCTTAAAGTATTCAATATTTTCTGAAATTTTAGGATCTGTGCATCAAGCGAATCAAAAGTTATAAGGGGGGGACGGACACACAGACACACACACAGACACACACACACACAGACACACACACACACAGACACACTAAATGTTCTCCTTCGAATCCTGAGTAAATCCATATATGGAACATATATGCTGCGAAGCCTCTAAGTTGGTGTTTTTTGTCGTCAAAGTTTGAAAAACCGTTTAAAATCTAGACCTGGCCATACAAATCTCACGTATCTTGGCTTGATACTGCCGATCTGTCTCGAGAAATAATTTCTCTTCAACAAATCGACAGTTGGATTAAGTTCCCCCGGATATACCTACTAACATCTATGAGCATTATTTATTTATTAATAAATCTAGTTCTGACAAAGCCTCGATGCTCACCGAACCACTGCATTATGGCTACTGAAATGAAAATGGCGTCGCTTCGCCCACCTTACGTTACGACTCCCACTCTGCTAACCCACCTCTTTTTTTTTTTTTTTTTTTTTTTTTTTTTTTTTTTTTTTTTTTTTTTCTTCGTCTCCACTGCAGCGGTACTATCCGTAGATATTGCTTCGCATGACTGCTAACCCACCTGCGCGCTCTGTAGTGAGTTTTTGAAACTAGGGAGTCTATTCTGCTCCACCCTGTACCTACCTATTATTTAGATTTAAGTGTAGGTACAATTTGGTACGGAAAAAGAAATAAATTGTGGGTTTCTGCAATAAATGTTTGTGCTCACATTAACACTCAAGCACAAGGTATAATTATTGTTCGGTACGCTGGGTACAAGGAGCAGATAAATATTATTGTTACTGACAGGAAGGTAACTACATACATACTACATAATTTATCATCGACGTTTTGATTATAAACGATGTTACCTAGTGTATTGATTCTCCGTTAATTATTGTTACCTATTAAACTTTAATTAACTTCCTGTGCAGAGAACAAGATGTCTCATTTCGTTTATCGAATGTTTCAACCAGTCATTCGGTGCGTTTCACATTTAGTGTTTACTTTGAAACGAGTCGTTCAATCGAAAATTTAAGGAAATCTGACAAAAATCATCCACAAAATTTGATTCACCGTCGATTTTATGAATGAATTTTGTAATTTTATAAAGATGTCACAAAACTCTTCTTGAAGTGTCCAGTAAGGTTTCCATGAGTGCATGCACGGTTTTGAAACGGAACATTATGATAACCTTTTCCAATCTAATGCGCAACTTGGGTTTTTCATGTATTTTTGAGGTAGTTGATATTATTGCTTGTTGTTGTTTTACATTCCCAATCTTTATTGTTTTCACCCAGATACAAGTATAATATTATTAAATTGTTTCAATCTGGCTATTCTGGTCGATTCGTGTTTTATTTGGAACTAGCTTATACCCGTTTTGCTTTACGTTTTTGATTCCAAGTGTCAGGCTTGATCGGTAGGTAATTAAACAGGTTCTAGTCTAGCTTCCCATTGCTTAACAGACCTCTATAACTGACATAAGCACAGGAAAAGAAGAATGACACTTACAATTATTTCTGTTTTACCGACCTCATAATATTATACGAACCTACCGACATAATTTGCAAGTTTTCATAGAGAGAGAGAGCTCTTTGGTTTGAATCTTAGCTACATACAATAATGTGTGATAATTAATTAGGCTCTCCACCCATAGATGGTGATTTGCGCTATCTGTCAAATTTGCAAAACGGAGCAATCATTTTGCAAATTTTTTCATTAAATCTTTATTTATTGAGAATAATAAGATTTGAATAACATTTATATATATAACAAATTAATCTACGATTATTTTATTACATTTTCATACCGTAATACCAAGATTCCATTCAACGTTTACATGAGTAATTTTGTTTCCAAAAGTCTTTTTGAGAAATTTGTATGAAGATCCTAAAAAATACAGTTTTTTTAAATAGCTCTAAATATATTAAATTTAATGCAGCAAATTGTATTTAAGAACCTTCTCCAGTATTTCGTACGGCTCTGGGCATATTAATATCTGACGTAGCATTTGTATTTTGAGCGTGATGCTCGGACATAACGGTAAAGTATTGTCAAAGGCAAATAAAAAAACATTTCTGAATTATTATGTTAAGATAACTCGTGTTATAAATGCAATTTCTCATCCAGAGTGCAGCGAAACCAAAACAAGAACCGCGTATTTCCGTAGCGATCACAATGTTTCTACACGCTTTAGTCAGTTGAATCATAACATAATATGAAATATATTATGATGGATAAACAATAAACACATCAATGTCTAACAATTCAGAAAAATCACCCATTTCGATATAAATATCAGTTATTGGTTGAAGACTTTATCGATAAGACAGTCAGATCGAAGAAGAAACATTTTGCCTCTCTGATTTTTGGTGTGTCCATGTCGTATTCCACAACTGATTTTTATCTCATACTAGCTTTCCCTACAGACATTGTCCTGTGTTCCTAGCTATGAATATTGAAATCGAATTTGTATAACGATAAATTTATTACCTTTTAACCAATTTAGATCGCTGCATCTGTTTCAAACCATAATATATTATTTTCCATCGACATTCTGTCAAATTCACCAACTATCATACAACTGACAGCTTCTGTCGAACTTTAATTTAATTAAAAATTTTCAAATTTGGAATAAAAAATAATAATATATTGTTAAAAGTTCTAAGAAGGTTACCTACTTAGAGTTTTCTTTGATTTTCGACCGATCCACGCTTTCTTTCATAAGAACCTTTTCTTGACAAAAGCAAACACTTCAAAAAAAAGAAATAGCGAAATCGGTCCATTTTTATAATAAAGAAGATATTCATTTATTGACATTTTGATCTCCCTTGAAAAAATTTTATACATACATTATTGGTAAAATTGAGCTTCCATGCAACCAACCTTGGGGTATAAATATGTTAATGAGGATGATATTGTATTGACTATTGAGGATTCCACTATTCATAGTTCAGCGTTAGGGAATGGTAGAATGTTCTGAAAGAGTGTATTTGTGTTCACATTGTGTGAGCACACATTTTAGTTCTTATGGATATGCTGTATTCCCCATACATAGAATTTGGGTTTGAACAGTACACTATTACGTATTATCCAACGGTTCTTCTTGGCATCGCTTATTTTTTCGTCGGAAAAGGATTGCTTTGCCGCGGTGTTTGATAACCTACCCAATGCAACTATAAATTTCATCACCTACTATTTAGAGTTAACAATGTCTTATTGTTTACCTCTTACGATTTTGGTGTTTTTACGTAGAAAGATATGGATTTTACTGTTGTTGCGTATAAAGATATGGATTTTAGTGTTGTTACGTATAAAGATTTAGATTTTGGAGTAAAATCGCTAACTCAAGAGCGGATAGCTACTTTATAATAAGAAAAAAATGTTTTAAGAGTTGTAAATAATACTGTAGCTGAAAAAAGTGGTGTTATTCCCCTATATCACGGATCCGAAAACGAGAACAACCCTCTCATAATATGACGTTACGTTCCTTCGAAACAGAGCTGATGGATTTGGATACAAAGTGAGAAAGTTGCGTCATAAAGTGATTGATTGATGCAGGTCAAAGAAAATCTTACCGAACAACTAATATTAATATAAAAACTTAGTGCGCCATCTGTGCTAAAAAAAATACGATAATAATAAATTTTATCTGTAATTTTGTTTTTGTCTTGAATTGCATAATTGAGGTTTGTAACCAAAGCATATGTATACAATAATTGAGGTATGTAACCAAAGCATATAATGTACCTATGCAATAATTGAGGTTTGTAACCAAAGCATATGTAAGTATGCAATAATTGAGGTATGTAACCAAAGCAAAATTGTATAATGTTTATTGTTAAGTTGTAAAAAAACATAACCGTATTTTTAAGATGACACTAAGCGAAATATTTTAAATTTTTACATATCGTAAAATTAATTAAACACGACATTTTCATTGAGAAATAAAACCGCGGAGTCGTCAAACAAAAAGCGTCTCTGCCAAAAATAACTTTTTCACCTACATACGTAGGAACGTATAAAAATAATATAAATATTTTTACGGCACAATAATACTACATCAAACAGCACGGGGGTAATAAAAAGCTAGTAAAATTATTAATTATGTTATTTTGAATAATATTCAATGCACCCAACCCGATATAAAAATACAGATAAACATCTATCTATAATAATAAAAACGATTGCCTGTACGTTAGAAACTACAACAACAACAACAAAAATAAGACTCAAATATATAAATGAAATGGTTCGTAGTCTAGCGGTTACGACGTCGGCTTTCGTATTGTTTCGTGCGGAGATCGTGAGTTCGAATCCAGGTGCTGACCACTTTCCTCTTTACGACACAAGCTTTAAGTAACTTACTGTGAAAGTGTAAAAAAATGTATTTGTTGTTCACTTTGAGTGAGCACAGATTCATTTACAAAAAAAAATGTAACTGATTGTAGTTTTTTGCGACGTTGCTGATGATATACTTAGCAACCCCACACCTTACGACGAATTTCTTCAAGAAGTAAGAGAATTGCAGTCGAATAATACTTTACCAATCCATCTTGATGTAGATAACCCGCCTCCAAGCCGTCTGAAATCCTGACAACCCGTACTGCTAAACAATATACTGTCAAACTCATACAAACTGTGACGTTTGTCGGTAGCGGTGTGTGACATTCGATTTTTTGTTTTTAATATTTTAGCGTTAACACAGAGGAATTTTTAATCATATAATTAGTTAAAGGAAGTACCTATGGGGGCATCCATTACCCAGGGGGGTGGTCTGGAAAAAATCACGGAACATCACGTAGGGGGAGGGGGGGTCTAGTGAGAAAATCTCGTGCATTTATTTTTCTGATGAATTTATGAAACACAGTTGAACTTTCAGAAATTTAAAAAATTGACGTATATTATAAGTTTCGTAATTCTTTGTACTAAAAAAGTACACGTGATTTTCGGGGGGGAGGGGGGGGGGTATTCTGAAACATCACCAAATATCACCAGGGGGGGGGGTCTAAAATGTTGTCAAAAACATCACGTGATTAATAGACGCCCCCTATGGGCTTTGTTGTGTTGTCTTTCATTTGTAGATGAAAGTAAAATGAATTATTATTGATAATTTATCTTCAGTCACGTGACTGTTGAAAAAAGGAACCAATTTTCGGTTCTGCGTATCCAAAAAAGTTCTCTAATAATATTTGTACTTAATGGTTCCCTCAATGAGCGCCGTGGACAGTGAAGGAATCAACCAAAATACAGCATTCTCCATGTGAGCATTTCGTAAATAATGACGTTTGACTTCCAACATAGGGTAGCACATCTAGTCAAAACATCAACTTAAGAATATGATGTTTATTTAAAAAATTCAACAGATATAACACGTGGCCCCTGAACCCAGAGGTAAACACTGAAGAGCCCACCTTTGATGGGATAGACTTCTTCTAATCAATATGTAGAGCTCTAATTGTTTTTCAAACAAATCCTAAATTATACTCTGTACCTGCTTGCACTCTATTTTAAGGCTCAAGTACTTTTCTATAAACTGATGATAAACGGGTAAGAAACACCATTTAGGAACAATAATTTATAAACCATCCGTTCTCTCCACCTAACCTCAAAGATGAAAAAAGGGAAAAAATAGGTTACAGAA
The DNA here is from genome assembly GCA_963576905.1 of Mystacides longicornis. Classification (NCBI taxonomy): domain Eukaryota; kingdom Metazoa; phylum Arthropoda; class Insecta; order Trichoptera; family Leptoceridae; genus Mystacides; species Mystacides longicornis. The sequence goes on from OY756432.1 coordinate 4,232,072, forward strand.
GAATTTGCTTAAATGGACACGTGGTCAGAACAACGGACGACCGGTGGAGCAATAGAACCCTGGAGTGGAGACCGAGAACTGGTAGCAGAAACCCAGGGAGGCCACAAATGCCATAAGGAAGGTGACCGGACACCAGTGGCACAGGATGGCTGCCGACAGGGAGCAATGGAAGTCGGGAAGGGAGGCCTATACCAAATACTGGACTGAGGAGGGCTGATGATGATTTACTTACTGATTTTCCCGAACCAACTTAATCATCCTCGGCGGTTTAATTTTCTCTGCCTTATCTTACTATGACATATTTTATAATAATAATATATTGATATTCTTGGATATTTTCTATTGTTTTTCATCAATTCTATTTTGGAAGCCTTCTGCGCTTTTTGCCTTGTTCTTTTTCAAATTCATAACAAGTCCTACATTCTTTTGTCCTTCATTTGTTCAGGGTTTTGCTAAAGACAACATCAGTTACACTTAGTGGCTTAGATATTATTTACCATCGACATATAATATTACCTTTGATCCTCAGCGCAAGTCCTGTTTTTGACTGCGTATTCTAGTGCTAGCGCAAGAGTTTCGCAACACTTTTATATAAACTTGATGAAAACCTTGAGTTTGATTAGATTATAATTACTCCTGAAGTTTTGGACTAGAATTCTAATCATGCTTTTTAGGTTAGATTTCGAGTGTCATTATTGTAAGATGCACAAAATCATGAACAAAAGTAACAGTAAAGGCGACTTGAAAAACCCCCTACGGACCAATAGTGAGAAAATTTTACAATTATACAAATACACGGAAAATTTACCGTTTGGCCAGGAGTTCAATTTAAAACCTTAATGTGGTAAATTACAATAGATACTAAAAAATCAATAAAGTACTTAGTAGTTTTTTTTTTAGTTAAAATAATACCACTTAATTAAACATAACAGTTATTTTTAATAACAATCATAATACAATAAAATCTGTTCCTATTTAACTTCCTGGCATGCGCATGTGTTTAATAACAAAGCAAGAAGTGTTTCAAGGAGTAGATCCTATTAATTAGGGTCTAAAAGGAAGAAGGACCAGACCTCGGATGCCGCCGAAACACTTGAAAGTCTGACGGATGTTCCATTTTGAAGACTACTAACGATTGTTCTAAGCAACCGTTTGTCTTTTGTTTGAAACAATGAAAGAATCTTCATTTTCTTTTCGTGTTTGATTTATTGAACTGTAGGTGACGCCGATTCTTGTCAAATATTTACTGTAAATCGAGGTAGTTGGAAAGCAGTTTCCTCCATAAGAGAGTATTGCTTGATTGTTGAAGAGGTTGTTCAGAATGCAGGTAGTAAGAATTGCCTTAGCTCTATGATCTTTTAAGTATTTTTCAGTATTCTCGATAGATTTGCATCAAGCTGTGATCAAGTTCTTTACTTTAGGCAACACAGATCATGTTTTAAACCACCTGTTCTATATATTACCTCTTGTCGATACATTGCTATTTCTAGGTGTGTTGTACCAAAATATGGGATCTTAAAAGCCATTGAATAGAATCGTTCACGCAGTATAAATATAGATTTATACCAACAAATAGATGATAATTATGATGATGGTCAGATGTTTTAAGATCATATTATTAATGAATACACAGAAATACAAATTGATCAAATATGAAAGCACATGCTAGCAAAGGAGAAGTCTTTCCTATTATTTTAGTAGGTATATCCCTTTACCCCTGTTTATGTTTTTTGGACAAGTGCACTTTTTTTTAGTGTAATAAAAATCTTCACTATTACAATCGGTCTTGTTGCTGGTTTAAAATTATTGAAGATCATTAAAAAAGTAATTTATTTTAAAACGAAAGGTTTTTATAATTTTATTCTGAGAATTTGTTAGTAGAGTTCCGTTGTTTCTGGCTAATCCAAGAACTGGATAGGGACAATAAATGTGGGTGGTAACTAATGTATTCTTATCAGCTCATAATAGTAACTTATTCAATACAATGATACGTTCTCTATGGTTCTTGTGTTCGTCCTCATCAGCTTTTACTCCCCTTAGTCCTTCTTTTGAAATTTTCTTTGTCTTTCTGTTGTTCTTGGTTTCTGTATAAGAGTTCTCCTGCACAATGCCCATCTCCTCTTCTATACGGCTATACTTTCTTCTACGTCAAATATGTTATCACATAATTATTCATTAAATTCCTCTAGTCTGTGCGTTAAAGGTCAATGCCATGAACAGACTGGAGGCATTCGAAATGTGGATCCATCGCAGGATGTTCAGAATACCCTGGACAGACATGATAACAAATGCCGAAGTCCTAAGGCGAGCTGGAGTGGACAGAGAGTTGCTGTCAACTATCAAGGTTCGCAAGATCTCATACTTGGGTCATGTACTGCGAGGGGAAAAATACCATCTCCTGCACCTGATATTGAAGGGCAAAATTGAGGGACGCCGAGGACCTGGCCGGAGACAGACATCATGGCTGCGCAACATCAGAGACTGGACCGGCATCCGAAGTGTGGAGGAGCTGTTCCAGAAGGCGCAGGATAGAGAAAGATTCGCCGAAGTGATCGCCAACGTTGGGGAGACCCGACAGGGCACTTGAAGAAGAAGTCTGTGCGTAGTACATCTGTATGGTTTGTGCGCCACATCAGAACACAGTGGTCTTTCATTAGAATGAAGGTAATTTTTTGTTTTTTTTTTTTTTAAATGAATCCGTGCTCACTCAAAGTGAATACATATACACTCTTTGACTCTTTCACAGTAAGCTTGTGTACTGAAAGAGGAAGGTGGTCGGCACCTCGGATCGAACCCACGACCTCCGAACGAAACAGTACGAAAGCCGGCGTAGTAGCCGCTAGACTACCAACCACTTCGTAATATTGACTCATTTCAATTTAATCATAGTATTTGGTAAGTTCTGATCCTCCAGAAACCGGTTGTGACAATTGTGTATATTGTTTATTTCTAACAAAAATCTTCAAAACAAATTAATACAAAACTAAATATCAGACTTATAGTTCATTTAAATAGAAGTATCTTTAATACTACGAAGTGGGCAGGTGCCGGCGGAACGCATTGCCTGAAGCAATTTTTGCCTGAGTAGGAAGGTTCCGACCAGGAATCGAACCCGACATGATCTGAAGTCAACGACTTTACCACTAATAGGCTACCGAGGTTATTTATCTGATTTTGAGCCATCCATCTACTATGAATTTGACGAAGCGAAGAATTGTTTCGAATGGGAAATCTTTCAAAAAATATACTTGAAAACCAGAAGACCAACACAGTCATATTTAAAAAAAAAATGCTTAAATTAGTTGATTATCACAACAACAACAAAAATAAACATATTATTATAATACTTATGCATGTATAAGTAATCTCGGTTAAAATAATCTTAGACGCTCAAAAGAAACCGCAGCACTTCTCGAAGATGAAACCTTTTTATAATAGGCAATGTAAGTCCCCCACTTCAACCCTTTTTGTAACACTTGAAAGGACAAAAAAACCCGACAAGTTTGTCAATAGTGATTGCCTATTATTAGGTAGGTACTATGTATAATAATTACTGTAGGTAGGGGTCTGTTATTTTCAAATCTCTTCAAGTGTCATGTATTGATAATGATGGGTTTCATTTTGCCGACATTGACAAATTGAAGAATCATACACAACCCCAAAAACGAGGGATATGTATAACTAGCTGAGTTGCCCGTCGAACTTCGACCTAATCCAGAATATTTTTTTTACTTATTACATACCTCCATGAATTAACTACAGTTTACGATATAAAAACTGATTTAAATAAATTTAATTTTTTTTTTAAGAAAATTATATCTGGGCTCACCCAAAGTGAACACAAATACATTTTCGACATCTTTCACATAAAGCAAAGCTTGTGTTGTGAAAGTGGAAATGATCGGCACCGGGATTCGAACCCACGACCTCCAATATGCTGTATATAAGTACGCAAGTCGCCGACTGATACCACTGGTCTACCAACCACTTCAACTTATTGCATTAGGTATGTAATAATTATTGTTGATTCGGATATAGGATGAATTTGTAATTCCTCTAGTTGCGTAACTTTAAAAAAATCCAAGAGATGGCGGTGTAGTACGAAATATGTCACATGTGAAACGTGTTATGTTATTGTATACATATTATGTTGTTGGATGAAGATTTTAACCAAATTATACTGATTTTTTATTGTAAGATAATACATACATTCCTTATAGGTACTTAAAATGACATAATCATTACAATATACGTAAAATATCCTGCAATCCCCTGCTCGTGCATTCGTAGCCGTCAGGTATTTAGTTATGCAAAACCAATAAGGAAAGCATTAATTATAATGGATGCGCCTTTATGTGGCTTGGTGTGAACCTTCCTTAAGTTCCATCAAGTCATAACTTCCTACCTGATTATTGTTCCAATCCTTAATTACCCTTGTGACAATATTGGAGCAATATTCAGTTCCATTGAATAACTCACCGCATACGCATCATCATTAAATCATATTATCAATCGCATCAAATAAATAAACTTAAATAATCATAATAAAAATAAACACGAGCTCGTGCCGGATTAATCCATAAAATTAAACTAATTACCTAAACTAAAAAGTGTAGTTCAAACTAGTGTGAGGAGAGCAAGAAAAACAAGGGTAAGTCCATATATCTTTCCTCCTCCTTTGTGATCTCACACCGAAGCCATTAAGGCGTATCATACTCTTTTCATATTGAGAGAAGAACACGCAAATTCTATTCACCAATCGATCGCAATCTACCAGAGCAATCCTAAATCCTATCTACAGTCCACGAAATCAACGAACCAGCGCCAACATAAAATCTGTTCACTTCGGCCGGATCATAAAAATTTGGTAACTTAGAAAATCTAATCATTTAGCTCGATTGTATAATTTCATAATATACAATCGAATAAACCGCATCAAAAAAGGATATCTGTGGATTGTGACGGGTTGGTGAGCAGGTCACATCAATATCATTAATATTTTTGTTAACAATAATACTGTTAACAATTTATCATCATAGATAGAATATAAAAATAATTTATTCTATAATTGTGTTTCCGCTAGGAAAAAAGAATTGTATCGCATGCCATAGAAGTGTTAATTTGTAGCATTCTCATTATTATCGTCTATGGATCACATTGTAGAACATTAAAAATACTTATGTTCTATGGTTGTGAAAGTGACATTTCATGTAAACAAACTTGACGTTGACAGCCAATGTCAACAATATTACTAAAGTTATTCGAACTTTTGGTTAATAACAAATACCGCACTCATATCATTTAAATACATTACTTGTTATTAATTTATAGATATTAGACTACATTCTATATTAATATTGCAACGTTTGCAATATTAGCTATATTTCTACAATATATTTTCACAACATCGCATACCATCTAAAGGTATATTACTTCTTATTAACATTATATCAAACTACGTTCAATCTTAATATTGCAACATTTTGTAATATTGATATTTCATTCATATATAACAAATAACTTGAACAAGTTTTCTAAATACGTTCAAAATGTCTCAAAGACGCATTACAAATTTAGAAGCTAAAGTGTCAGCAAACCTTTTAAATATTCAAAAAATAGTAGACACTATAGAAAATATTGGGGAAAACCCTCGATTAAGAAAATTGTTCCTGTCAAAGGCTTCAATTTTAAATACAGTAAGAACGGAATTCATAAGAGATTTAGAAACATTAAATGAATTAAAACTGTCTTTAGAACCGCCTGGTGAAGTTGATTACTGTTTGCTTGGGCAATTCGACGAATTGTATGCTCTGATTAAATTAGCGGAGCAAGACTTCACTCAGGAGTTACAGCCTAAATCATTGAAAGAAGTTAAAGATATTAAGGAGGTTAAAGAACTAAAGTTAGTTAGTAGGGTTAGATTACCTAAATTAGAACTTCCGTCCTTTGATGGAAGTATTGAAGACTGGCCTAGGTTCTATGAAACATTTAAAAATGCAATTCATGAAAATATTGAGTTAAACGATACAGAGAGGGTACAATACCTTACAGGCAGATTATCTGGGAAGGCATTAAAATTATGTCAAGGGATCAATCCCATTGGTGAAAATTATCAGACACTATGGAAAACTTTGTGTGATAAATATAATGATAATCGGGCTCTTGCCATATCATATTTAGATCAATTATGTAAATTAAATAAAATTTCTTCTTCTTCCTCATTGGAAACATTTGTAGATAAATATTCAACATTAATATGTGCCATTAAGCAATTAAAAATTGAAAACTTGTTAGAGTATATATTAGTGCATTTAGGTCTTAAATGTCTTGATGCTTCTACAGTGTCGGCGTTCGAAGCCACACTGAAGGAAAAAGATAAATTTCCCGATACTGAAAAATTTGTTAGTTTTTTGAGGGATCAACAAAGAATACAGAATAGAACGGACATTTATACAATGACGTCGAATCGTCCAATTAATAATTCAAAAAATAAATCACAATATACAGTACCAAAAACATTTGTCAATACATTTGCTAATAAATGCCCAATATGTGGGAATAATCATGGGATATATGAATGCGAGAAATTTAAATCCCAAACCGCTGAAAAAAGATATGCCAGTATTAAAAACTCTAAAATCACATTGTGCATAAATTGCTTAAGTGACAGACATAAGATAAAGGATTGTTTGTCAAAAAGCAGATGCAAAGTTTGCAATAAAGCTCATCATTCATTGCTGCATTTCAATGCAGACTCACGTCCAAAGGAAACTGTCGATATTGCCTCACCCACTCAGGAACAATCTGATAGCCATAGACCAAATATTAGTCCAGTCTCCCTGTATTCAACTAGTAATCATGTACCGATGAATACCGTTCTACTCGGTACGGCTACGATCCTAGCAAAGGACGTTAATGGTCATTTTCAAACAATTAATATTTTATTAGACTGCGGCTCACAGAGTGAAATTATTACTAAAAATTGCTGTGATCGTCTTGGATTTAACTCATTTTCGACCACACGCACACAAATTTCCGGATTAGGAAATTCTAAAAATAAAATTAATGGATTTATTAATTTAAGTATCTCTTCTCGTATTGACAAAAATGCTGTTTATGAAATACAACCGCTAATAGTAAATCGTATCACAGATAAATTACCTACAACATTAATTCCAATAGACAATCTTAGATATATTACAGAGCTTGAGCATCGGTTGGCTGACCCAAAGTTTCACATACCTAAGGAGGTGGACGTGATTCTGGGAAGCGACATCTTTGCACAGGTCGTGTTGGATGGAAGGATTCGCCGCTCTCTCAATGAGCCTGTAGCCTTTGAAACCACTTTCGGTTATGTTGTAATGGGTAAAATACCTACTTCTTGCAACTCATCACAAGTCGCACAAACTTTTTGCACATTTGCAGAGAATGATGAGGTGTGCTTATCTCGATTCTTTCAAATAGAAGACATATCTGTCAAACTACCATTAACATTGGAAGAAAAAGACTGCGAAGACAAATATGTTCATACAGTTACACGCGATACAACGGGGCGGTATCAAGTCGCTTTGCCCTTCAAAAACAATACGGATGTGTTAGGAGAATCATATAAGTTTGCCAAACAAAGATATTTGTCATTAGAGCGTCGTTTATTAAAACAACCAAAATTAAAGCTTGAATATGACGCTATTTTCAAAGAATATTTAGAAAAGAAATACATCTCCATAGTAGAATCAAATAATGAAATAAATAATGCTTATGTTATTCCGCATCATATGGTGATACGTGACGACAAACAGACAACAAAATGTCGAATGGTTTTAAATGCAAGTATGAAAACATCCTCAGGTGTATCTTTGAATGATATTTTACATCGAGGTGAAAACTTACAATCTGATTTGTTCAAAATAATACTCAACTTTCGTTTATTTAAATTAGCCGTCTGTGCTGATATCAAACAAATGTACTTGCAAATTATTGTACAGGAAGAATTTCGTAAATTCCAACGCGTCCTCTATCGATTTGGAGAAGATGAGGAAATTAAACTTTTTGAATTTAATAGAGTAACTTTTGGCATGACTTGTAGTCCATATTTAGCAATGAGAACAATCAAACAACTAGCCATTGATGAGAGAGATCGATTTCCTTTAGCTTCTTCAATAATAGAACAGGAATCATTTTATATGGACGACCTTGCTGTGAGTTTTTCAACAGTAGATGATGCAATAGAGCAATCAAAACAATTGATTGATTTGTTCAAATCTGGAGGATTTGACTTGGTTAAGTTTTCGAGCAATTCTCGAGAATTCATGAGGTCGATACCTATAACAAATACATCTCAAGACTTTGTAGATTTTAATGAAGCAGATGGTTTGAAGGTATTAGGTCTTAGGTGGATGCCAGCATCCGACTGTTTTACCTTCGTAGTTTCAGAAGACGTACGTCAATGTACAAAAGGAAACATTCTTTCAGTAATAGCTCGTCTCTGGGATGTCATGGGACTGGTAGCTCCAGTCACTCTTTTAGCAAAATTAATTGTAAAGTCCTTATGGGAAGCCGGTATTGGATGGGATGAAATACCACCTCCAGCCATTGTAACATTATGGGAAAAATTCAGAAATGAGCTTCCCTCATTACAACAAATACCAGTGCCTAGACATATAGGAGTGCATAACGAATGCATTATCTCGTTATTGGGATGCTCTGACGCAAGTGAGAGAGCATACGGAGCTGTCATATATGTGCACATCTCCTTTCCTAACACGGGTCAAACAGCTATAAAACTATTATGTGCGCGTTCTCGGGTCAGTCCTGTTAGAACGGAGTCCATAGTTCGACTGGAGTTATGCTCAGCATTATTACTTTCAACTTTAATGCGCACCGTTCTGGATGCTTATCAATCACGATGCATCATACAGAATATTTACGCTTTCTGTGATAGCACAATTGCTCTGTCATGGATAAATGCACCACCATCACGATGGCAAACCTTCGTTGCCAATCGTGTCGCTAAAATACAAAATAATATATCATCAGATAGATTCTTTCATATTAGAAGTGCTGATAACCCCGCAGATTGCCTCTCCAGAGGACTACTGCCATCGCAACTTTTATCACACCCTTTGTGGTTTCACGGTCCACCCTTCGCAAAGTTGCCAGTGGATCAATGGCCTCTACAGAGAGTGGATACAATCGCATCCGCCATTGCACCTGAAGCAAAGGTCAATGTCTTAGTAAATATTGTTGATAAGGTTGAATCCTTTTTAACCGCATTAGTTCATAAAGTATCGTCATGGAGAAAATTACTCCATATTGTCATTTACATTTGTAGATTTGGAAAGTTATTGCCAGGCAATCTTTCTCCTGATCATTATATTTTCGCAGAAAACAAAATAATCGCAATTATACAACAAACCCATTTTCAAAAAGAAATAGAACTCTTGAGGAAAAATAAACCTCTGCCACCAACAATGGCAAAATTACAGCCATTCATTCATGAGGGTTTGTTACGAGTAGGTGGTAGACTGTCGAATTCTATGCTTGATTTCGACAGAAGATATCCAGTTTTATTACCACACAATGAGCGTACTGTTGAATTAATTACTAATCATTATCATCTAATTCATCTCTATACAGGACCAAACTTATTAATGTCATTATTGCGACAAAGGTATTGGATTCTGTCTTCCCGTAGTTTGATAAGAAAGTGTGTTCACAAATGTAATGTTTGGTTCAAGGCAAATCCTAAACCACACTTTCCATTAATGGGAGAATTACCCTCTCACCGCGTACCTACTAGAACCAAATACGTTCGCTCATACAGGCGTAGCTTACGCCAGAACTCTGGCTATAGTTCCATCCCGGAGAGATGGAGTTAGGCGGGTTGTTAATGTGAGAGCGTCTAGAGGACTCTACCGTCGATCGGTGGCCAATTTATGTCCGCTTCCCACACAATGACCCCCTTTTTTTCGTTACAATTTAGTTTAAGGAACATAGATTAAGTGATTTTGTTATAGTAATATTATCTCTGTGGCATGCGCAGTTCTTTATTATTTAATCCTTCATGGAAACCCAGGTATAATACCTTTTCTTTTTCTTTGTTTTGTTCATTTGTTTATAGAAGAAGTGTCTTTACTTCATTACATTTAGATATTGATTGTGACCTTTTGGGGTTTTGATTTTCTCTTAATTTGTTTAGAAAGGCATGGCCTTCCAACCCCGGGGGCATGGATGCGCCTTTATGTGGCTTGGTGTGAACCTTCCTTAAGTTCCATCAAGTCATAACTTCCTACCTGATTATTGTTCCAATCCTTAATTACCCTTGTGACAATATTGGAGCAATATTCAGTTCCATTGAATAACTCACCGCATACGCATCATCATTAAATCATATTATCAATCGCATCAAATAAATAAACTTAAATAATCATAATAAAAATAAACACGAGCTCGTGCCGGATTAATCCATAAAATTAAACTAATTACCTAAACTAAAAAGTGTAGTTCAAACTAGTGTGAGGAGAGCAAGAAAAACAAGGGTAAGTCCATATATCTTTCCTCCTCCTTTGTGATCTCACACCGAAGCCATTAAGGCGTATCATACTCTTTTCATATTGAGAGAAGAACACGCAAATTCTATTCACCAATCGATCGCAATCTACCAGAGCAATCCTAAATCCTATCTACAGTCCACGAAATCAACGAACCAGCGCCAACAATAATGATGCCATAAAATCACACTGTTAGTCTAAACCTTTAGGTGGATCTTTCTTCCATTCTTATAAAAGAGGAAGACCTGAATTATGCAACACGAAAAGATCTGGTAGAGGAAGGCAAGAAGAAAGGTGAGATCCGCATAAAATCGCAAGATGTACAAAGTTTTCTTCACATTCCTTCTCCGTATTCTATTTACTTCAAAATTAACTAAGCCTCTTACATAGTTAATTTCGAAGACAATAATTATTAAGAATCTGTCAACACTTACTTACTCTTCAAGTCCGGGTTTTTACAGTTTTCTCTGCCAGTCGTACCCCATTTACATCAGTCTCCGAGTAGCCCCAGGTGTTTTTATGGCATTTGAAATCGCCCAGCATGATTCGAATCGGCTGTATTGTTAAGTTGTCCAGCTTCTTGAGGATGAAAGCCTCCAGTGGCGGTTTATAGATCGAAGTCACAGCGAGGGAATCAATTGTCAATAAAAATAAGGTTTTATAAATACGAGGAACTTACAGCCGATCTCGGTACGATAAAAATTTTGTAATGTGTTACTTAATCAAATTAAAGGTTGAACTGGTCTTTCTCGTGGTCTTTTCCATCAGTGAGAGCCAAGAAGCAAGAATAAAGAAAACAAAAAATCACATTAACTAAGAATCTGAGCTTACAGAGAATGCGTGAAAGAATGTAGGCAAACTCGAAGGTAGACAACGAAATGCCTTTCCAAAAATTCGGTAAAGGATCCTTTCAGGACTATCAAGAATGATGACTTAGTTACTTACTTAATCCACGTTCGCTCCCTAGGTGGAGCATATTATGGTCGTCACAAAGCCTCGCCAAGCATCTCTATCCTTGGCTAGAACCAGGGCGTAATCCCAATCTAAGCCGGTATCACGAAGGTCTTCATCGTTAACTCCCCTGATTATGAGTCTTGGTCTGCCACATCTTTTAGTATCACCCGATGTGTAAAATAGGCTTCCATAATCTATGGAATCGGGGGCATTGAGAAGACGATATTTGGTTTTAAGTTGGTCGATCTCCATATTCCTCGTGTTGTTAATGTGGTCCCGCCAAGGCGATTCTCACTGATATCTCCTTCTCTATTCTCTATTCCGTATTGCATAAACTCCGAGGTACTTACTTTTTTTTTGAGGCCTTCCACCCGATAAGGTACTTACTTAAATGTATAGAGTATAGACGTTCTTGATAATATTGTTGTGAGTATAACAATGTAGAATGATAACAATAATATGAAAAATAACATTGACAATATTTTGAGGGGTTGACCAAAGAAATGACGTTAATTATGATAAGTGTTCTCGGAGAAAGCAAAGGTAGTCGCTTCGATGTTAGCACCAGAGGCAAAGTCAAGGATCTCATAATAACGCAATCTTCGCCAGAAAAGAATGAAACCTAGAGCCACACGAAAAGTAAATAGTCAAATAAGTTTGTAGTGAAGAACACAATATGAAGCTACAGAACAGAATTGAATGACCTCAGGTAAGAAATTAATATTAGTATGTTCGTCATTAACCGTGTAGGTATACCCGATCTACGTGACAGTTAACGCAATTTATACTAACAGGGTTCGCAAACCCTTTTTTACATATTTTTGTTGGAAGTAATATAGTATGACGTCTATAATATAAATATCAGAAACACGAAATACGATAACGCAATTTAGAATTTCAAGAACGATGTTTGTCGATATATTTAAATGAAAATGAGTAGGTATCATTACCTTTCCTGTTTTTATTCTATTATATTCAGGCAGATTTATCAATAAATAATAGTAAACTAGTGGTTGACTAGTGATCGAAAGTTGAACATAGCTTATTTAAATTAAAAGTTTGAACATTAAGGTTCCATCGTCAAAGACTGAGCGAGACCTATTTCAAAATTTTCTTTAAAAAACAATGACATTGATACGTCAATTTTTTAATCTTGATAATTTTTTTTTATTACAAGTTTTTATTGATCTATTTTTATGCATAATTAAAAAAAAATATTAGCATTCGCCATCCTTTCTCTATATAAACTATAAATGTGCAAAGTTTCATACTCCTCCGTCCGCGTGCGTAATTTTTGTAAAAATGGTCACAAAGTTTTTCCTTCACGTATTAATATACAGATTATTCAAACGTGTATTATATTGAACTTTGAAAAGACATCCAAATCGATAATATTACAACTAGTTTTTTAAAACAGTTTCCAATTTCTTTACCAATCTTCAATGTGAATTTAGATGGTTAATATTTCTTTCTCCATAAAGTTAACTAAAAAAACCTCATAGTTGTAAATTTATTAAAAAAAGGGTTTACGACCCCATATCAATAGATCAGTGAATCAAATTGTCCGTTCCACGGGTCCCCTTACCTGTCCATTGGAGGCGACAGCCAGGTATTGTCCAAGTCCCTGCCGCTTAGACAATGGCGGCACATGCTTCCAGCCTTCCTAGCTTGGAGAGTGTGACGAAAAGTGAATTCGTAATTAGGTTTATTACAATAATAATTCTTAACTAGGTTGCAGTGCTTCTCAAAATGTTTTCTTGTTTGAATTGATGATAAATCTTTTTTTTTTAAATGAACAGAATTTGCGATCTTATTTTTGCAGTATTTTTCCATCTTACCAATTTGTGAAGTGACAACTTTTTTTTTATTTATTTATTTTCTTACACCATATACCCATTAAGGGCAATTGGACACGTCATGATAAAGTACATATTTACAATCAACAAGAAGAATACAAAATATAAAATATATTATAATCATAACATCAGACATACAAAAGTTCAAAAATTAAAGACTAAAGATTTGCTCTAATTCAGATGTAAAGGATTTGAAATTAGAGCATCGTCAGTATGTAAAACAGAAAAATGACATTAATAAAACAGAAACAATGATTACAAAAAGTGGAATCGATCACAACAGGACAAATATGAATATAATTGAAGAAAGCAAAAAATAGTTGGTCTCATCAATTAATACTGAATAATGCATTCTGCTTCCTTAAGCATATCGTCAATGGAATGCAAACGTCAACTGCTTAAACCTTAAAATATCTGTTAATCGTACCTACTTTAATTTCAGTTGTCACACAAATGATTCTTCTTCTCAGCCTTGAACCTTCCACTCCTGAACGTAGACCTCCTCCATGTTCTTCCACTCCCGTCTATCCTGCGTCTTCTGCATCCGTGTCCCACCCGCAAACCTCACCAGGTCATCTCTCCATCGAAGTTGGGGTCGTCCGGGGTTTCTTTGGGATGTTCTAGGACGCCAACACAATAGACGTTTCATCCATTTGACGTTTGGGCTGCAGGCAGATGATTATCTGCCTTAAAATTGAGTTCCAAATATCTTTAGTCTCCTTATCTGCCAACCTTTTAAAGCACCTAGCAACGGTTTAAAGCAAAGGTTGTCAAAGGGTTCTGTAAACATTTACAACCTATTATCAAAAAACTAAGCTAGAACCTTATGTGTGCTAGATAAAGTGATCAAAAGATTTTACCGTACTCTAGAAATAAAGTGGTTGGTAGCCCAGTAGCATCAGTAAGCGACTTTCGTAGGTACAGCGTACTGAAGGTCGTGAGTTCGAATCGCGGTGCCGATAATTATTTCCATTTTCACAACAAAAGCTTTGTTTAAGCGATCCACGGTACTTTGACAAGCCATCTCAAAAATTTGATGCACTAAAACACGTAACACAGTTTGAGAAGCTACGAACAGGAACACTTGGTAATCATAGAGTTGTTGCATAATGACGATATTTTTATAATATTTTTTTTAAACAGGCACACGCGGTCTATAATAATAGTTCATATCCATTTTGTGGATGCAACGTTGCGTTGTCTTCCATACAAATTTCACACTGTCGAATTTTTTTGTACAACATGTCAATTTTGAGATTCTATATGTGTTTTCGTGAAGTTTTTTTATAGCATTTTATGCAGTTATTACAAATCGAGAATTGAATTGACAAAAATCTGTTTGCTCTTATAATTTATTTATTCAGGTTGTTTGCGTAGAATATTTTTGTACAAATTTCGCTAAGGCTTATAAAAATGCATAATATTCATATTTTTGGATAGGATATTCCATATTATACGAACACACTTTTTAGAATTTCTACTGTTAACTATATTATGTACTAGCTGACATTCCCGTCGAATTTCGACCTAAACCAGAATAAAAAAAAATAATTTTGACTACATAAATTAAAATATAGTTTAAGACGTAAAAACTGAATAAAATGTAGCTAATAATTTATTTCTAATGTATGTAATAATTATTGTTGATTCGGATGCGGGATAAAGTTCGATGGGTCATTAGTTTGAAATGAAAACAATTCCTCTATAATTGCTTTACTTTTTTTAAAAAAAATCCAAAAGATGGCGGTGTAGTAGAAAATTAACACATGTGATTTTTTATGGTAAGATATTGTTGAAAGAATAGACCCGATATAACCCAAGTGTTACTGAATTTTTAAGATAAGATATTGTTGCAAGAACAGACCTGATTTAAACCTAATTTTACTGAATTATTATGGTTAATGTGGTAGATTGTAACCTGTCAAGTTACATACTTTTGTAACCTATCCAATTAAGTGCATAGAAGAGTGCATAGTGCGAGACCTTCGTGATAGATGTCCCTTTCACATGAGAGAGAGACAGCAATCACCACGGTCGCGATATATAGAAGTTAGAAACTGAGAGCTTTCGGCTGAATAAATCAGCAAAAACTGCACTGTTGTGAGAGCTTAATAATTGCCAGCAAATCTTTTGATTCGCTTGGTTTCGATTGATCAAATTCAAAAGTGATCTGCGAAATTCTTCATTGGTCTTGATTGGTCTTCTTTTTGGTCTTCTCTAACAGTTGTTTCTTCTTCTCCGTGTTGCCAGCTCTGGGCAAAGTCTTAGTTAACCTTTCCAGTTGTTGTCATCCTCACTCTTAAGGGTCGTATAGATTGTTCTCCAGAATTCCCTATCCGCAGATGTACGGCGCGATGGAGTGTTCTCCCACGACAATTTTTTGGGCTTTCCATTCACCCTGGAAGCTACATGGACAAAGTACGTATTTGAGAATGAGCAGAATAAAAATGATATTTTTAATCCCAAGAATGAAGCTTTTCATATTTTAATGATCTGTTGATATTAGCAATTTTTGGATTGTACGAATGTGAAGATTATAATTCTACGGTGTTTTGGCAAAACTATACCTAATCGATATTCTTATGAACGAAAAATTTGCAGATGAAGACGCGCCAATGAAAGCGAAACGCTGCGGTCATTGTGAATGGAAGTCCAAGAATAGACCGCAGGTATTTTTGTTACGAGATGAAAGTATCTTGGCCTCGGTCCAGCATCATACCTGTCAATTAATCTCGGAGCTCATTGTTATCATTCAGCACTTGCCTTTATTGTCTTAACAAACAAGCCATATGGGCTTGAGAATTTTCGACAATACCATGTGACTGATTTGGGGAGTCAATTTGAGTCTTCTGAAAATAGCCAGGGCGAACGCTTCTTTCCAAGAAGTCCTTAAGATAATTCAAAATCAGATATTAAATACTTGTTTATATATTCCAGTGGACAGTACATTTTTTTCGTTCTCTACATTGAAGAAATCTTCGTTTGTAGTCGGACGCCAATTTCAATTTGTCTAGGGGGCTGTTTTTGGATGTCCCTGTTCATCTGGTATTATAATTATTTCTAGGGCAGCCCGTGTGCTCTGTGTCCTCAATCTCTATTGCCCGGTGTAGCACGTTTTTGGGCAAGTCTTTTTAGAAGTTGTGTACCTCGTCATTTGTAATATGACCAATGGCACTACATTTCAAATGCCAAGACTCGTACTTGATAATAGTCCATATTGTT
Source organism: Mystacides longicornis (assembly GCA_963576905.1). Lineage (NCBI taxonomy): Eukaryota > Metazoa > Arthropoda > Insecta > Trichoptera > Leptoceridae > Mystacides > Mystacides longicornis. The sequence continues at coordinate 4,248,654 of OY756432.1, forward strand.
TTGCTTACATAAAGCAGTAGGTACACCTCAGATCCGAGTCTTGTCACCAAAAAATATGACCTTATGTAGATATCAAACTTATGTTTTGAATTCAGTTGATGTTTTTGATCTTTTGAAAGCAAAGATTTATGTTGTGTAAATTTTAAATGGTTAATTATAACCAATTCTGGTCCAACATCTATAAAACCCAATAATCCGCATGGCATCATCATCATCATCACTGGCGCTACAGCTCACTGTGAGCCTCGGCCAAGGGCGGATCCAGCATTGGCGCCAGGGGGGTGCGTCACGACATAGTAAAAAAAGGTTATTTCCAAAATTTGGTATCTGGAAACTACACTTTTACTTAAAAAGAAAGGTCATTTCCATGATCCACGGGGGGGGTCATGAACCACAATAACTTATAATTATAATAGAAAAGTAGGTATTTTATTAATAAATGTAAGTACTGTACTTCACATTAAAGGCCTGCACCCAGCCCAAGGGGGGTTCATGTCCCCCTGACCCCCCCCCCCCTTGGATCCGCCCTTGGCCTCGGCCTCCTCCAGAATTCTTCGCCATTCCCTCCTGTCCATCACCCGCATGTACCTCTTCTCAATTATTATCTCGATTGTTCAAAATATTGGTATGTGCCAAACATTAAATATTATAAGATTGATTTATGGAATCGGCCAAATTCGTTCGTAACTCTCTTAAACACATTTTTTACGTAGGTATATCTATCTACATCTACTTATTACAACCAAACTTCAATAAAGAGGGAGATTTAATAATATTCGTGAATAGGTAAGTAGGTATACTTTATAATGGGTAGGTACAATACGTAACGAAAACAATCCTCACTATGAACTGTCTGGTATTTCTAACTGAAATATTATTATTGTGTTGAAAGATCATGGTATAGCGCCATCTCTGGAATAAATCTTAAAACACCACGTTAAACAACAGAACTACCAAACAACAGCAGCTATCAATCAATACTGTCGATCAACACTTTGTTAAATAATAATAAACAAACAGCTTTCTTTGATCTTCAATATACTTACCTAATATGCGTTAAGTACATATTGTATTTTTTTTAGTTGCTAGCAGCTAAACCTGTCGGACGACAGACATTGAAATTGTTTGATTGTCCTATTATACATCAGTTGTATCGTCCCTTAAAGGATCCTAATTTTACTTTTTTACCACGTTTAGCGCTGTGGAAAATGATTTGTAATTTTTTCGTTTGGCAATAGGTAGTTGTATGTAGGAACCTCTGATTAAGCACCACATTCATAAAAAAAATATTAAATGTCTACCTATATTTCCTGCGGATAAATACCATTTTTATAGCAACAAAAATGTCGTCTTGCGAAAGCCATCGACAGTTGATACCTACCTCCTGCTAGTCTACGAATATCAAAATATTAATATGTAAGTATGTAGTTATTTATGAAAAAATATTTCTTGCGGGGTTGGTGTTTCAACGAAAATAGCGAGTTACGTACGAACTTAACAAATTATAATATAGATAGATATTATGTCAAAGAAATCGTCAGGTTATATTTTTAAAACCACCTTCCGATTATTTTGAGGCTACTTTAAATACATATTTAAAAATAATAAAGGCGTCAGTAGGTAAAGCCGGCAAAACTTATTGCCTGGAGCAATTTTTCCAGTCAACCGGTCCCGTTCAATCTGAGAAAGGCCAACCCCGTTTAGATATTTCAATTTTAAAGTGAAAAAATGCTTAGAAAAACTCTGTCCAGTTTTTCGGGAATCGAACCCGGGACCTCTGGATCTGAATCCAAGCCTATATCACTAAAACTATACATTCGAGGTAGGTACGGATTTCATAACAAAAGCTGTCTAAATAATATTTCTACTACTTATCTACTATATCTTTATTACGGGTTCAATAATACAGATAAAGATATTTATTTTATTATCTTGACAGTTTTTTGTAAGATGATAAAGATCTATGGTATTTCTGCTATTGGCGCGCGCAATCCTGTGTCATAACCTTATCCAAACAATCTTATGCGGTGTTCAGACGGGGCGATGTAAGGCCAGACGAATTCGCTTGCATAAAAAAAATATCGCTCGGTCGCCCATTGATCGTCTGATGTGTTCACACGAGTCCACCGACATACATTCAATCTGTCAGGTGCGCTGATTGTTTTAAAAATGGCGGACGTCGAGGTAGAAGTCGCGGAGTAATTGGAGTTAGTTGAAAATATTGTTTTAGACGATATAAAAAGACTCCTAATTGAGGAAAAATAAAAAAAAACGCAGATATTGGGTGCGGAATTGGATTCTAAGGAGAAATAAATTTGGAGCGCTGCTGTCATCTGTTAAGAAACAGAACATACGGACGCCGCGCATATCTGCCCATGCGTGCATCGTTCCACCAGAAACAAAAGTTGAAAGGCGTTCAACTTGAGGCGATATCGCTTTCAACCATTTTTATCGCTTCAGATTTATCGACAATCTGTTCAAAAGGGTCAATTGGCTGGCGATATTCACCTCGTGTGAACACCGCATTAAGGTAAATCCAAGCAAATTGTCCTATAAAAAAGATTTAAATATGTATTAATATTAGTATCTTAAAACAGATAAGAGATTGTTATGAGTGTCGAAGTGACAAAATATTTTAGCAGAGATAGCGAACCTTTTTCATAGCCGTGTGCGGAAAAGCTATATGTAGATACTAAAATAGTCTAGATTCTTGTGACCCTTTTTCAGGACTAGATCTTAAAGAATTATCTAACAACTAATGACTCTAAAAATTCATTACTGATGTTCGATTTTTGAATGGAACAAACCACTACGGACTTACGACCGTCTTCTACTGTTGTTGTAAGGAGTTTCGGAGACTCAAACTAATGGCGAACGTTGTTAACGTAAAGTGATCACACCAAGCCAGCCTTCGAAACAACAGTAGAAGACGGTCGTAAGCCCGTGGTGGTTTGTTCCATTCAAAAATCGAACATCAGTAATGAATTTTTAGTCATTAATTATTAGATAATTCACTAAAATAGTGTCTGTATTTGAAACGAAGTAACTCAGAAGAATCTTGGGTATAAGAATATGGTACCACCGCATCACGAACAACGCTATCTATACGCTAGCGCATCCAGCGCATTATGCACAGGAGATGGACATGACTGAGATGTGTTAAATATGCCGAATGACAGTTTTTCCTCCCGTCAGGGTCTCTTAAGACGTGGAAGACCCTCTCATACTCTTTGAGGCCGAGCTGATGGAGTTATTATAAATCGTCTGGGAGAAAGTCTTAAGCATTTCAAAGATAGAGGGCAATGGAGAGCTCTTGTTGCTTCCCTATTCCCTGCTCCATTGAATACCACGTTTAAATCCCTCCGAATTATTGGAACAAGCTTCAAAAAGCGAAACGCTAATATTCATATTTTATTACAATCTTTGTTGATATTGAATGAATTAAAATAATCAAAAAAAAAATCATGACAAAAATAAATTCAGCATAAAAAATGGCCTAAATTTATTATAACAAAGATCAATACCCCTATTCTGTAGCAAGTGTAGGGTATTCACTTGAAAAAAGTGACTATTGGCGATACATTTTGTATGAAAAACGTCTATACGTATCGAATGCGAGTTTATCATACAAAATGTATCGCCTAATAGTCACTTTTTTTCAAGTGACTACCCTACACTTGCTACAGAATAGGGGTCCAGTTAACATAAATATGGGAAAAAAAAACTCAATTAATATAGGTACCTACCTTATATGGCGTTAATTTAATAATCTTTTATTTTCAAAATATCTTTTAGCGCTCCCGTGCTCTAGGTTTGGTACCCCTGGAACGTACAAAATTTAAAGCTATTAAGATGCAAAGACTTAACGCCATCACGACTTCGGAGGAAAATCCAAAAGTCTTGTCCAAAAGTAGATGAGATTTTTACAACAAGGTGTCCAAATTGAAGATCATTTACCCTGCTAGTTTTGTTTGGTGTCTGGTATCTCTGAGTGAAATGTACCTTCTAAAACAGGGTAACCTACCTGACGAAGACATCCTTTAAGGCCACTGAACAGATACATACAAAATGAACATTAATGGAGACATTTTGGACTTCTGAGGAAACACGTGCCATACCCTATCAAAAGCTTTGGAGAGTCAGATAGGTGTTACTAAAAATGTAACATAAACATATTCTGAAATTTATCCAAGAAAACTGTAGATATTCTCTGCAAGTCATGCATCAAAATTATTATCATTATTAACAAGAAATAAATCACTATATTCTGGCACATAGTCCATCTTAAACATATTATATAGGTGGCCTATGTGGGCTGTGTAAAAATATTTATGTCCGTTGACTCACATCAACATATCTTCATTAATTTCCATTTCCCGTCGATTTTTACCAATTTCCACATCAAAAAGATTTCATATCCGGATTTCGCTAGAGTCGGTCATGCTTAGCTATATCGGAAATTAATTTTTAGATTCAAACTATCAATGACCAAACTATAGTATAATTTAAGACTTTTAATCATATTCTACATACTTACCTATATTTTAAATCAATAAAATTTTCAATACACAAATATAAATGACAAGCTACCAATTATGTTTGAGTTTTAATGATTAGGTAAATTTGGTCCAGTGCGGGTTTGCGATGGTGTTCTACTGTTATTTCGAAGACTTGGCTAGTATGATCATTTTACGTTAATAACGTTCGCAAACATACCCAAATGCTTTTTTGTTTAGGATATAAGACATGATATATAAAGGTATAATGTTATCATGATAGATCTTCAAGCAACATTCAAACTATGCGAAGACATCAAGACTGCTTTCGAATGGTGGGTAGGCATCTGATTAGGGTTATTATTAATGAATTAAATTTAAAATCAGCAAAAAAATATGCAATGTGTGACATACTTAGATAACTGTCAGTTTCAACTGACCATCGTCAATAATAATTCATCTAAAATTCCTGTGGTTAATACGAATAAGTACTTTCATTATAAAAAGATAAATATGTCCATAAATAAATGTAAAACTTCTATGACGTAGTTCATTATCTAACCACAAGTATGTTATGTATGATGGTTAATATAAAATATACTTATCGGAGAAATAGCAGCAATTGATTGGATTGGAAATAACATACAAGAATTTTGTGATAAGAAACCCAATAAAACTGCATCGCGAAGTATTTCGTTCGGATAAGTGAAAAGTGTTAAAAATATTTGTTTATTTATTCACACAATATACGGCGCTAATGTCTTTTATAGGTAAAGTAGAATTATTACAAAATTTAAAATAATAATTGCAAAGGTCATCAATAAAAAATACACCACGAACATCACAACAAAATAAATACAAGAACGACGAAACCATGCAGAAAATGCACCGAATATCGCCCAATATATTTCTAATACGCATCGCTCTAATCTTAATCATAATGGCCAATTGAAAGGCCTATATTATGGTATGTGAAAAGATTTTACCACAATGTTTTAATCCAGAATAAAACACCATCCAGTTCTAGTTCTTGGCAAATCCCAATATTATACATAGCTTACGACTAATGAGAAATAAGAACGTGTCTCTTAAATCCAAACAGCTGATGCACAATGCAATCCTGATACCATCCATGATGTTGAAATGAGACCACTGCGTAGGATATGCGGAAAGAGACTGATTGATAAGGTGATGAATGAGAATATTAGAAAGAAATGTGGAGTGGATGTTAGCGTAGTGACTAGAATGAAAGTTAATAAATTAAGGTGGTTTGGACATGTAGAGAGAATGACAAAAAGGATATAAAAATCTGAAAGAATGGGTGCACGTAGACGAGGTCGACCTCGAATGACATGGTCCGATCATATCGGTTCAGTCTTAGAGGAGGGCCAAGTCAGGAGCAAAAGGAATATAAGAGCATGTATGCGGAATGTTATACGTTTGGAAGAAGCGAAAGAGGATTGTTTGGATAGGAAGGAATGGAAATCCGTACTCCCTGCCTACCCCCTTGGGGAATGAAGTGATGGGTAAAAAAATAAGTTTATGACTTGGGTTACAAAGCAAGACAAGCAGTGGGGCTAAAATGAGTTTTATCAAAAGTTAATTGCACGCTAATAAGCGATTTTTACCGTGCAAATAGTGTTTTAACATCAAACGATCGAATCGTTCGATCATTGTGTATGGATTTTTTTTTTCGAAACTCTTAAACGATCGTTTGGTTATCGGATCATCGAAAACTTATATGTACTAGAAAGTAGGGGTACACGAATGTAACAACTAATGACTCTAAAGGCGGCGATACACATACCTGTAAAATGGAACAATAGCTTGCATGTCTGTTAATGGCATGTAGAAGTTACTGGCGCGATGTGAATACATTTGCAAGTTAAACTTGCATGCAATTTGCATCCTTGCATGCCTGTATACACAAGCTAGCCACGAGACAGTACATGTCCCAAATCACATGCAAATCACTCGAGATTTTTGCAATGGAAAACATTCGAAGTGAATTAAATTTCGTCGTATTGCATTTAGCAGTGCAATGTGTGGCTAATTTAATGAAAGAAAAGTAAAAGAAGACAGATTTGGACGAAAGATTGGATTAGCAGAAGGGAAGATTTTGGAGCAAGTAGTTGTCTGCTTACAGAAATGCGACAAGAAGATACAGAAACCATTAAAGAATGCTCCCAGAAAAATTTGATGAATTGTTTGGAAAAATTGCGGATAAAATCAAAAAAGAAAGATACTCATATGCGAAATGCTTTTTCGCCCAAAACTAAATTGGAAATAACTCGAAGATTTTTAGCTAATGGTGATTCATTTACATCGCTAGAAGCATTGTATAGAGTAGGAAAATCGACGATTTCCAGTTGTTTGTGGTAAAATAGTTAATGCATTAAAGGATTTTATTAAAGGGATTAAAATAATTTGTTATATCTTATACATATTCTTTATTTCAGTTATTATAAAAATATTGAAAAATAACAAAATTACTATAGGTAAACTAAAACTTAAGCATTATTCCAAGCTTCATCAAAAATGTTGAGCCTTTGTTCTGGATTAGATTGATAAATAGTAACCGTGTTATCATCTACTGCTGGAAAGTTTGGTACTGTGTTCAATTAAAAACTGGTAGAAGATGCTGTAATATCATCAGAGTGTATAGACATGGTACACTACTGAGTGGACAATCGAGACCTCACCTTGGATAACAAAGTTTGAATTTGGGATTGCATATCTAGTGCATAGTTTAATGGCAACGTTCTTAACTGGGCAGCAACACTTAGTCCAAAATAATAAAACTCATCTTCATTCGACCTTGGATGATTAATTGTATTCGCAATATTTTCCAGACGTTGGAGCGCTATTAGGGTTTCATTTTGTTCAACACCTTTTTTTTTATTCTGGTTTTTTTTCATAGATGCTTGAGAGCTTGTGTGAGAAGACGACTGTGGCTGCTCGACTTTTACAATACTTGGTTGAGAGGATGCTTGCATCTGTAAAAAATATGTACATATTTGCAGGGCCGTCGCGTGGGTGGGGCGACCGAGGCGGTCGCCTAGGGCGCCGCGATACAAGGGGCGCCGCCGTGGGTGAAACAAATTCCATTTTTTTTTCAGATTCAGATTCAAATTCAGGAATTCACATGCGAACTCATAGCTGAGAAAAGCCAAAGGAATGCAATATTTGCAATATAAAGTTTAATCAGTTTTTTAATTTAAATCTTAAAAAAACTCTTAACTAAGTTTTATTTTTAATTCATCCTTGATTTTCATTGCAAGCGAGCGAGCAACAGGAAATTTTTACTAAAGGCGTCGCTTATCCAGGGAACAAGTGACTTCATAGCGGAGAAAATCCATAGCCAAGGCCATACGAATGTAATATTTTCAATAAAAAGTTTAATATGCTAAATCATCGCGTAGAAAAGCCATTTGAATGCCAAGTTTGTACTTAATAAAAAGTTTTAGTTGTTTTTTTTTTAGTTTGCAATAAATTTTAAAGCGGTTTTGAGTTAGTGAGCGTGCGGGCGCCTCAAAAACTAGTTATTTTATAAATAGCATATCTACAGTTTTAAACCAAAACTGAAATGACCAAAATTACAAGTTTTATGGGAGGGGGGGGGGGGGGCGCTGATTAAAGCCTTGCCTTGGGCGCCTAAAAACCACGCGACGGCCCTGCATATTTGCTATTGTATGTCTATAGATAGATAACAGATATTTTTTTTTCAGATTCCTATATGATAGGAATGGGAGCAGATAGAACATGACTTTCGAACTCTAAATGGAACTTTCCAGGCTGTATTGGTGCTATCGATGGCAAACACATAAATATAATTGCTCCTGATGATACTTAAAATGATTATAATTATAAAGGAAACAATAGTATAGTATTCCTAGCGTTGGTGGATTGACGACTATTGTTTTTCTTACATCGATATAGGATGCAACGGTAGAGCTACAGATGGAGAAGTATTCGAAAGATCAAGCTTAGGATAAGCACTAGCAAATAATACTTTAGACATTCTTGAACATTCTGTTATAGTTGAAGATGCCGCTTTTCTATTAAAAAAAAAAGTATCTCATGAAACCGTTTCCCACCATGACAACTCAAAGAGAAAAAGTCTATAACTATAGATTATCAAGGGCCAGACGAATCGTCGAAAATGCGTTTGGTATACTTGTATCAAGATTTAGAGTTTTTGAATCAAGTATACCTAGCCCTAAAACCAGAAAAAGTTGATGTCATAGTATTAGCGGCATGTTCTTTACACAATTGGTTGCGAAAAACTACTCCTACTTATATCACTCAAAGATGTGTAGATTATGAAGATATTCAAGTCGGCAATACGATTTACGGCTCCTGGCGTCATCAATTACAAAGTGTATTACAGAATTTACCAGCAAAACGTAACAATCATTCATCTAGGGAAGCAATACTTATTCGAAATAATTATGCTGAACTTTTTATAACAACGGATGTATTGCGTTGGCAAGATCGGATGATTAATATTTTAGGTTAATAATAATTGTAAATGCCTATACTATGTACTACTATTTGAATAAAGTTTTTGTGTATACATTTTTGTTATTTATTTCTTTCTTATAATAACGATCGTGAAACTAAAGAAAAATAAGATATAGATATTACTTACTTCTGTATGGATTGACTTTCTATAGTCAAATGTGTCGTATAAGAATTCCATTTCATTAAACCAAGTCAAACCAGGTATATAAATATTATCAATCGATCCAGCTGCAGATCCTTTTGAATTTTCCACCTTTTTCAACTCTTGGTGATATGTACTTCTAAGACTTTTTATTTTGTTTTTGATCTCTTTCACCGTCATGTTGAACTCCTCTCGAATTTTTAAGTATGCTTTGTAACGAGCTATTTTATTTTTATAAAGAGAATCGCGAGGGTTCCAAAGACATTCGTGTTGTCTATATAAATTAATAAAATTTATTGTCTTTTCATCTCCCCATCGTGACATGGTGAATAGAAGAAAAAAAAACGAACGAACGATCACAAACAAAAAATACGTGCACCGCGATAACAACAGGCCAGCTACTGGCATGCACGTACCTGCTGTCGTGAAGTTCACTCGTGCGGGTTTCGTAGCCTCCCGCATACCCGCCGCGTCCTCTCCCTCATGTGGCATGCCAGTAAATCAATAATGTTGTGCGATCTACTTGCATGCCAGTTAGCGTATACACCAGCGGAAGGAAACTACTAACACACGTCATAGTGTGTGTGTATATGTGTGTAGTAGTGGTAGTGTGTAGCTTTAGTTCATAAAGTCTACACGAAGCGCTATCATAGCTGGGTCTTGTCATTTTTTCATCATGCTAAAAATATATGGGTGGATACGACGGGAGAAAAAGCTATTAATGTTCAGTCAGCAACGAGGTCGCTGTTCTCAGAAGACACACAAATAAAATAATATTGTATTTATTATTGTAACTTATTGCTCAATAATATGTTCATTCTCCTGAGGCAATGTGGGTATAAGATGGTACCACCGCATCACGAACGACGCTATACGCCGGCGCACCCAGCGTGAGCCCATCACCTCTACTATTATGTGGATGGACTTGGCTGGGACATGTGTTAAGGATGCCGAATGACAGTTGGCCGAGGAGAGTGCTGTTCTTCCTCCTATCAGGGTCCCGGGGACGAGGAAGACCCTCTCATACTGTGTTCCGCTCCTTCGAAGCAGAGCTGAGGAATCTGGACATGGTGTGGGAGGAGGTCATTAACGTTGCGCAATGGAGAGCTCTTGCAAGTGGGGTCAAAAGGGAGTTTGGATTGGATTGGAATATTATGTTCTTTATCTGCTTTCCGAAGTAATAGGTAATATAAGTAATGTTCAGTAATTTATCTATTTCAAATTAATATTATGTATTTTTCCACTACCATCAATAAATTGAAACTATTTTTTATATATATAAAAATACATTTTATATTTTTATTGTAGTTTTATTTGACAATTTTAAGTTGGTTGTGAGATTATTATTTTTTTTTTTTTTTACTGTCATTTGTTTCCACCTAAGTAACAGACTTTTCAACCACCAGCCTCATGTGGAATTCGATGGGCGAGTTCTGAATGTTGAATAAACACCTAAATATCTAGGAGTGACCCACGATACGCAATTGACTTATCGGAAACATATAGAAAATATCAAAGCAAAAGTCAAAACCCGCAATAATATTATTCATAAATTGACCAGGTCTACTTGGGGGGCATCAGCGTCCACACTGAGAACTTCTCCACTGGCCGCTGGAGTATGCCGCTCCTGTCTGGGTGAATAGCTCTTATACATATAAGCTGGATGCAGAGCTCAACAATATACGATGCGGATGATTACTGGAACAGTTAAATCTACCCCGACTGAATGGCTGCCTGTACTAAGTAATATAATGCCACCACCCATTCGACGCCTCGATACAACCAAAAGAGAATGGGAGAAATACAGAGTAAATTTTTCACTTCCTCTGCATCAGGACGAACCTACACCCTTTAATCCTCGTCTCCACTCCAGAAAACCGGTTCCACCTGGCGGAGACTGGTTTCAGTGGCTTCCCTCAGTGGGAGGAGGAGTGGAGTGGTTTTGGTGGAGATTCTCGGGGTTTGGTACAAGAGGTGGGTCAGATGCCCGGTTTCAACCTGCCGAGAAGTCAGTGGGTTCAGCTTAACCGTATTCGAACCGGTCATGGACGCTGTGCCCAAACGCTTTATAGATGGCAAATTTGTGAGTCTCCCGCATGCGACTGTGGAGAGCCAATGCAGACTATCGCACATATTGTAGAGGAGTGCCCTCGAAGAGCTTTTAATGGCTCATTTATGGACATTCACAATGCTACCCCACAGGCTCTGCAATGGCTCAACGAAGTGGATATTATTTTGTGACCTCCTGGAGCAGTAATGTGAATCTTTTTTAACTTTTTTATCCTTTTTATATCTTGACTTTAATTTATTGTTTTTAACATTTTTATCCTTTGATGACGCTGCTGACTGGTAGCTGATTTTCGATGCCATACGATAATAATAATAGTTGGTTGTTACATAAAGCGCTCACCAAAATATATGTCAACTCTATGAAATAGGTTAAGAATAAGGAGTTATTAATATTATAATTATTTAGGCATTCCACCCAACATTTAATTCATCATCATAATAAACATCTATAACACAACATTGCAATAATGATTATGATTATTATATATCTTATTATATAGTTTTTTTATCATGTTTTTAACTATTTTATTTTATATTACATAATTATTATGGTTTTGTTGAGCATTTTATTATTTACTGTGTTTTTTTTTAAATTAACGACACTAGAATGTTTGTATTTCTTGTGACACATTCAATCTTTTTCCCCATATTTTATTATTATCAATAATAATTATTCTCAATACTATTATGTATATAAATGATTTTATTATGTAGTATAATGATTATTTTTATAATTTAGTTTATACCATATAATAAGTACTATTTTGTTTTGTAATCTGCTTATTGATTTTTGTGTCTCATTCTCACTACTTACATAATATGTTTTGTAAAAACGTTGTTGTTGAGTGGAATCAATTAAATAAATAAATATAAATATTTTTAAATTTATTAATAAAAAAAAACATTATTATTTTTGATAGATGTTTTATGCTCATGATAAGAGTTTCGGAGACTTAAACATTAGCAACTAATGGCGAACGTTGTAAACGTTAAGTGATCACACTAAGCCAGCCTTCGAAATAACAGTAGAAGACGGTCGTAAGCCCGTAGTGGTTTGTTCCATTCAAAAATCGAACATTAGTAATGAATTTTTAGAGTCATTAGTTGTTACACATTTTTTAAGATCTAGTCCTTAAAAATGGTCACAAGAATCTAGACATAATTAGAACGTTGTGCACCAACAAAGCCAATAGGCAATAAAGATGAGACATTTACAAAAATAAATATACCTAGTCATATCCTGGCGCCAAATAAATGACAGCAGTCGCAGTCTTTAAAGTTGGTTGCTCTCTTGTTCTCAATAATTTCCAACTTTTATCTCTATATTTCAATGATCATTATAAATATCTACTTGTTGCATACATGTTGCACATGATGAGAATTTCGGAGACTAAAGCATTACCACCTAATGGCGAACGTTGTTAACGTAAAGTGATCACACTATGCCAGCCTTAGAAATAACAGTAGAAGACGGTCGTAAGCCCGTAGTGGTTTGTTCCATTCAAAAATCGAACATTAGTAATGAATTTTTTAGAGTCATTAGTTGTTACATATTCTTGTCATAACAACGTTCGCCATTAGGTGATAATGTTTAAGTCTCCGAAACTCCTAATCATGAGAATTCTCGACATGTTCAACCGGTCGAAAAATCCCGTCATTAGTTGTTGTTACATATTATTCGTAAAGATCTAGTCCTGAAAAATGGTCACAAGAATCTAGACATAATTAGTAAGTAATAAGTACCTACTTAAGGGTGCAGACGGAATCGTTTCATTTTCGATAGTAAAAATTATGACCGACCCTCGTGGAAAATACTTGAGTCAATCAGATAGATGTCTGTTGGAACTCAATAATTATGATTGCGGATGTAATATTGATAAACAGAACTCAAATTAAGTCAAAACTCACTAATGAACCGGACATGGGTAAATTATTAGTAGATGTTAAGAAAAACCATCGTAAATATTATTATTTAGGTAGGAAAATAATGTACCCATCTACTATCTAAATTCGATTCTACAGTATAGCGAAGCGACGGCTTGGGTTCAAATCCTGGTTCTGATCATCTACGAAGGAAGTTTTGAAAGAATTTGAAATGCGTGTTCAACAATAATTGATTATTTTTTTATTCCATAATTTATTTAATATCCGGCAGGATATTTTAAGAAAATGTTTCAATTTTTTTATACTATCAATAATTTGAAAATAAGGATGCATTCTCTCATGAATTAGCCGTTTTTGATACTTTTTCGTAATTGATAATGAAATATATAACAACGATTTTTGTTCGATTTTTAAATGGAACAAACCACTATACGGGCTTACTGTTATTTCGAAGGCTGGCTTAGTGTGATCACTTTAGGTTATCAACGTTCGCCATTAGGTGGAAATGTTTAAGTCTCCGAAACTCCTAATCATGAGAATTCTCGACATGTTCAACATGTTGAAAAATCTCATGTAGGTATGCAATAAGTAAATATTTAATATTTACTGAGATATACCTAGAGATAAAAGTTGGAAATTATTGAGAACAAGAGAGCAACCAAACTTAAAGACTGCGACTGCTGTCATGTATTTGGCGCCAGGATGTGAATTAATTAATTGTCTGTGCGATTCCCTAACTTACGAATCTGAAATGTACTTTTTATATTAGAATGAACTGTAATTAAATAGTGTTGCTAGTTTAATGGAGGAAAAATGTAAAATTAATCTTAATAATGAATGGAATTTGTTTCATTCATCTAAATTTTTTTTAGTGGACAACACTTATTTAGTTTAGTTCGAACTAAACTATTTCGTGAATAATTATACGGCTGACTAGTGTCGCAAAGCTTTTTTTTTTTTTGTAATTAGGTATTCCACCCATAGAAGGTGATTTGTGCAGTGTCGCAAAGTTAATAAATTAAAATGGTTTAGTCATGTCGAAATAATGAATGCAAATATATAAGAAATTGTTAAAGAAGGCCTGGTTGACCGAGAATAACGTGGTCTAACACACCTATTCCGTCCTCAAGGACGGGCAGTTCAGAAGCAAAGGAAAAAGGAGAGGTTGTATGGGAATATGTCGGTGAGAGAAGTATGCTTGGATAGAAAAGAGTGGAGGTCCGTTCTCTCTGTCATCCCTTAAGAAAAATCATAAAAAAATCGAATAACAGTTATGGTGGAAGGAAATGACTGAATAATACCCCTATGCGCTTGTCATCACCTTCCATCTACTATCTAATATGACTGAATTTATACTCCATAGATTAAACGTGTGCTCATCTACCTAAGTAAGTACCTACGAGCATAGAATAATATGATTTTTAAAATAATCACATTTGAAATTAGTTCTTAAATCGAACGTTACTTCTTCCGCTTACAGATAATGTCAAACTGTTGGTCGGGTCACCAATTTTTATGACCATGATTACAGTGTGGTATGGTATGATAGTAGTACATATTTTTAAACCATTGCGAACAGAGTAAGCAGACATACAAGATTTCCACTCTATCGAGAGTCCTGGGCATGATGCAGAAGGAAAGGGAGCTCTTGACGACTGTCAAGAGACGTGAGGCATATTATATTCCGTGGTGAATAATATTCCCTCCTACAACTCAATAATACAATTAAATGAAAAATAGAGGGAAGAAGGAATATGGGGCGGAAGAGAGTCTCTTGGCTAAACAGTCTTAGAAAGTCATTTGGTATAGCGGATGCAGCTTCATTGATACTGCTTTTCTAGCCTCACAAGTATTGAGATTCTCTATTATCGCGCTTTTAGAAGAGAAGTTGAAGTGGTTGGTAACCTAGCGGTTGAAGACGCTGGCTTATTTCGTACTGTTTCTTACCATCTTCCTCTTTCACGACACAACCTTTATATAGATTACTCTGAAAGAGTCGAAGAGTGTATTTGTGTTCACTTTGAATGAGCACATAATATACATAGGTACATTCTCCCTTTAAGGCCCCCAGCACACCGCAAGCCAGCCCGGAGGAGACAAATCAGCAGCAACCCCAACCCGCACAAAACCAGCCCTCTAGTTCGATCGAAGCAATCAAACCAAAAAGCCGATCCCACACAAATCAAGCCCGCCGCAGATCCCCCCCCCCCCAAACCAACACGCAATGCAGGAGGCCTAAACCCCACTTAGGGAGGCACCAAGAGCTCTCCATTGCGCTCAAAGGCGTCCGAGGCTTATGGTGCCTTTTCTGACCGGTTGAGTTTTAAGGACGTGAGGTGGTCAACCTCACAGTCCCGATCTGATTTTTCGATTTTCTGCCTCTTACAGGATGCTCGGAAAACCAGCAAAAAGAGCAGAGGTGCTATTTTAGCCGGCAACCCCACAGCAAAAGCACATAATATACATTAAAAAAAAAAAAAAAAACGCGCGCCTCAGACGTTTAGGAAGTCTGGCTGACACATCGGAAACACACAGGAATCCATCTTCAATGGCTCACCGCTTGAGAAAACAAGCGTATCCGGTACACTGCGTTCATTTGTTACAAATTAGAAACAAAATACCCTGTTATTCTATCTAGGATGAGGATACAAATTATTATTAGTTAGATCTTGTGTATTACCAAATAAAAATATCATCATTGGGGCGCATAAGCGGACAACCAAACTGTCAATTTATATGCTTTGTACCTACCTACCTGCCTACAACTTCCGTATCTTTAAGTTCATATAATCGAATATATCAACAGCTAAAGACTTACTAATAGTGTTCGATTTTTAAATGATTTGGCCAAAAATGACGAGTTTCGAAATGACAGTAGAAGGCTGTCGAAAACCCGAAGGGGTTTGGTCATATCATTTAAAAATCGATCAGTATTAATAATTATAGTTCTAGTCCCAGTCAGTTTGATAAGGCATCTGGTTATATGCTGTTTCGTCGTATTCTGTTTAACCCTTCACTTTTATCTTATTCTACTTTATCCTGACATACACACATACTCCTTTTTTTGATCCGACTTTGGGGCATAGTGAGGCAACAATAATTCCCCATATTGCTCTGTTTCCTCTCACTACTAAGGTACTAGGTAGGTAACTTAATTTTATTTATACAATATCACCGTTCATCATTTTTATGTTAACACCCTTTTAGGTGTCCAATACAAACTTTTCGTTAGTGTCAGTCAATCAAGGCAAATTCTGGGTTCTTTCCATCAGTGTTCTGAAACCGAATAACACTCCCATACTACTTTATTTCGAACTGAGAGATGTGTAGGTACATGATTTTGAACGATTTTATCGGGATTATCAAAGTTTGAGCGAAATATGGTTTCAATTTTTACCTCCGTTTGGTCCCAAATGAGAGCGTAAAGGGAGACGGTTGATTGATTGTCTCAATAGATTGGCGTTAAAATACACGCGTAATTGAACGCTTAAACTTTCAGTCATGTCATTAAAAATAATTCACTAGAAATAAGTAAAAAAAAAATATAAGCAAATGTTTTCTGAGAATCACCTATCGTTCGGCACATGTCATTAAAAACAAACGAATATCATTACGCAGTTGTTTTGTCATTTTGAAACCGTGACTAAAAAAACCACCAAGAATGTGAAACGACTCACATGTTATGTTATATTGTCTGACGAGTGATGAGTATTTCCTATGCATTCTTTTGTTTACCGAAATACGACAAATAGACACATTAATAAACCTACATCGGTTAGACACGATAATACATTATACATTATACCTACACGTGTCTGATGAATGACAAAATGTCTTTGCATTTAGTTCGAACTAATGACGATTTTTTATGACGAATGCAAATAACAATATAATCAATTGATTGTTGATACTGGTTGATACGTGATGATATATTGGATACCTACAATGTATTCGTGGTTGAGGGTTAGAATTCTGCTATTCTTGCACATCAAACGTAGGTATATTAAGGGGTAGGTATAGTGAGATAAGAATACCCCTCTACCGCGGTCGAACCTAAAACCTGTGCGGCTTCAAAGTGATTACTTTGAAGCCGCACAGGTTTTAAAGACCTCATTCCAATTCGTATTCAAATACCTCAGCTCCGCATCGAAGAAACGGAACACAGTATAAGAGGGTCTTCCTCGCCTTCGAGACCCTGATAGGAGAAAGAACAGCGCTCTTCTCGGCCAACTGCCGTTCGTCATTCTTAACACATGAACCAGGCAAGTTCATCTGCTCTCCGGGCCATAGCGGGTGCACCCGCTGATAGATTCGTTCGTGATGCCATCACTACCACCTAAAAACTCAAAAGTACATCAGTTTTGCATAGTATGCAATATGTAGAAAATGTTCTGATTTATCTACATTAAAATAGCCCACACACGTACAATTAGCTAACTTATTATCGAAATTTCAATTGTAATGGTATTTTAATTAAAATCACATTTGAAAATATAGCGACCGGTGCATTGGAGATCGTTCATCCTTCTGCTCAGAGCTACATTTTTGGTAGAGACGCCGATTCTAGTACGTAGTATACATACACATGATTCAATGTGTAACAAGAATCATTATACCTACTTACTCTATACTGTTTTTAGTTTCCTTTAAAAAAAATATGACAAATGAATGTTTTAATGATGTAGTTGATTACAA
This sequence comes from Mystacides longicornis, assembly GCA_963576905.1. Taxonomy (NCBI): domain Eukaryota; kingdom Metazoa; phylum Arthropoda; class Insecta; order Trichoptera; family Leptoceridae; genus Mystacides; species Mystacides longicornis. The sequence goes on from OY756432.1 coordinate 4,266,465, forward strand.
CAAGTTTGTGCAGCGTATAAAGATTTAATTATTAAGTGACATTTAGCCCTGTATCAATCAATACCTCCCCTAATAGCACGTGCGTACAAACATAGGTAGGTACACTCTTCACACTCGGATAAATATGTACCTACATACAATGGTCGTAGAATATTATCTATGTTTTTTCTAATCTTGTTAATTAATGGGAATAAATGGGGCACCAATTGTCTGACATAGAACACAATATTACCTACTGGTTAAATTATATTATCTTCTATATTATTATAAAAATCGAGACCTATTTTGCGTGGTCATCGCATCACGCCAAAACGGCTGGACTGATTTCGCTAATTCTTTTTATCAGGAAAAGGTACATATGAATGAAAAAATTAAGAAAATTGCGTGGAAAAATATGAAATACTAGCTTTCCCGACAGACGTTGTTCTGTGTTCCTATCTATGAAAATTGAATTCGAATTATTAGTAGGTATGGTGATGAATTAATTATGTATCATTTTGACCAATGCGATTCCCACCGATGCGTCTGTTTTAAACCATGTATATTCCATCCGCATTCTGTCAATCGCACCAATTGACAATTTCTGTCAAAATTTCAAAATTGGAATAAAAAGGTAAAAAGTACTAATAAGGTTGTCTATATACGTTGAGTTTTCTTTAATTTTCTAATTTTCCATGCATTTTTCTTATTTTTTTTTCTTCTAAAAGGACATTCTACTAATAAAAGCCTACACGACAAAAAAAAATAAGCGAAATCGGTCCAGCGTTTAGACGTGATGCGATGACATCGGGAAATAGCTCTCCATTTTTATATATAAGATAAGAAAACTCTAAGAAGGTAGCCTTCTTAGAACTTTTAACAATACCTATACCTATAGATTTTATTCCAAATTTGAAAAATTGAAAGAAAATTAAAGTTTGACAGGAACATTCAGTTATTTGATAGTTAGTCCGATTGACAGAATTTCGATGGAAATATAATATGGTTTGAAACAGATATAAGTACTCGTACATCGATCCTTATACAAATTTATTTATTTATTTATTTATTTATTTATTATTCACAAATTCAAATTCAATTCAATTTCACTCACGATTGAGTTGTTTATTATGTAGGAATTATACAGTCAGTTTAGGTAGGTATCTACTTTATCATAAAAGTAAATTAAAGCTTTTTATTGTTAAGTCTGAATACTTTTGCAATAAATGAGCAACTTTTATGTAGACCAAAAATTGAGAAACAGATAGATTGGGAGGTCGCAACCAATGAGGAAACGACGTTTGGAAAGGGAATCAACAAAAACCTTTAGGGCTGATGTAGGTACCCCATACCGGACAACTGATCGTGTTTTTTACCGGTTTCTTCGTGGTATAATAATATGTATTATGTTATAATTTATAATGAATGTGGTAAACACCGAATTGAACGCCAGACCAACGCATCAGGTGCAGATAATAAACATATAGGTACCTAAACCATAAACCACCGCAGATCCGGTAATTCCATTCGGTTATCCGGTGTGCTCTTCGGTTATCTTGCCCTACGCCAATGAACTTCCTCCCTTTACCATTATTTTTATATATATAAATATGACATTACGTCACGTAGAGGACGATTTGTGCCAACTGGCAGCAAAGCAAGACTTACTCACAGACGGGAAATAGACTTAGTTAGAGAAAGAAAGAAAATAATTACTAAATAAAAAAATAGCTATCTACATAATAATTCAGAAATGTTTGTCTGCTTTCTATCGTATATGTGAACATCACGCTCAAAATACAAATGCTACGTCAGATATGAATCTGCGCAGAGCGGTGCAATTTGCTTGAGAAGGTTCTTAAATACAATTTGCTGCATTAACTTTAATATATTTGGAGCTATTTAAAAAACTCTATTTTTTTAGGATCTTCATACAAATTTCTCAAAAAGACAGTAAGCCATATTTTGGAAACAAAATTACTCATGTAAACGTTGAATGGAATCTTGGTATTACGGTATGAAAATGTAATTAAATAATTGTAGATTGATTTGTTATACATATAAATGTTATTCAAATCTTATTATTCTCAATAAATAAAGATTTAATGAAAAAATTTGCAAAATGATTCCTCCATTTTGAAGTTTGACAGATAGCGCAAATCACCCTCTATGGGTGGAGAGCCTAATTATTATCACACATTAGGGAATGTAGCTATATAAGATTCAAACCACAGAGCTATCTCTCTCAATGAAAACTTGCAAATTATGTCGGTAGGTTCGTATAATATTATGAGGTCGGTGAAACAAAATTTTTAAAAGTGTCATTCTTCTTTTCCTGTGCTTATGTCAGTTATAGAGGTCTGTTAAGCAATGGGAAGCTAGACTAGAACCTGTTTAATTACCTACCGATCAAGCCTGACAATCGGAATCAAAAACGTAAAGCAAGAGGGGTATAAGCTAGTCTATAATAAAATCATATTTTCTCTATGTACACCAAAATATGTTTGTATAATAATATGCTCTTCGAAGGAGTGGACAAGAGATGGGTCATATTGATAGGGAGTTGAATATTCATTCTATTGTACAATTCGTATCTGTCTCTTAAAGGACAGTTAAAGAACACATTTTTTTTTTATTTATTTATTTATTTAAAACAAAGTTACAGGCAACAATAGACATATTTTTACAATAGGTAATTAAATGACAATCAAATTGATTTTCTTTCAAATGGTTACCCGGTTATAAAGACTATGTCATTGTCTCATCGTGTTTAACCGGGGAGCACGCCCCACCCGTGATATTCCAATCAACATGACAGAACAAACGGACAGGGCGCTGTTTTGAGATATACAATGACTTAATATCAATACCAATACAATGATAATTATTTACTGCAGACAAATTATAGTAGTACATAAGTATAATACACAAGTATCAACGATACTGCATTAGAGTGCGAATGCACTTAGGCGGATCTATCATAGGTCCGTGCACCACTCAACAATCACACAGTGGAGCAATAATACTGACTATCACAAATTTTTTTTTGAGCTGACTCAAATTTTAAAATTTAGGAAAATGAAACTTTAAGCTGTTTTTGAAGGATTTATAGGAGTTTATACTTTTTATATTAACTGGTAAAGAATTAAAATAGCGAATTCCCAAGTATTCAAAATGACGCTGCGCTGCAGTCAAATTACATTTCGGTACAATTAAATTATATTTGCATACATTTCTCTTACTTCTGACGTGAGAGAAATTGCTAATATTTTTGTGAGTATGAAGAATTGCTATTTTTTTATAGATTTCCTGCACTTTCATCACCCTAAAGTCCTTAAAGAGTTGTTCACTGCTATAGTCTCTAGATTTTTTTAGTATAACAAACTTTGATCACTGTTCTCTGAACCACCGTAAGCGGGTAAAGATTAGCTGGGTATATATCACCCCATCCAATTATAGCATATTGTATCATTATTTGCACTAATGAAAAATACACAATTCTGAGTTGGTTAAGGTTCAACACGCTACGGAGCAACGGCAAATTTTAACGATTTGAGGACATTTTCTAAATACCATAGCTCTGCTTCGAAGAAACGGAACCAGTGTGAGACTTTCTTCAGGAACCTGATAGAATTAATTGTGAGGGTCACATGAAAGTTGGTCATGAAAAAAAAAATCTAAATGCTGTATTGTCAAACGTTACATACCTAAATGATTAACTTACATACCTACCTAACTGACTATTCGTACCTACTTTTAATGGAGGACTTTAAATACATTCTGATATTCCCAAAGTATGTAGTCATAATAATACTAATATAATGAGTGAGCACAGATTCATTTAAAAAAAAAATATGAACTTTGTATGTAAATAAGCTGTTATCAGTATGTAAAGTATCTAATGAAATATAACTTATCTACCCGGAGCTCGTACTACCAATTCGGTATCACATTTCACTTATATAATGAATGAAAGTACCTACCTAAGTACATATTATATGCCAGTAAGTGAATAATATAAGAGTCATCGTGTCGTCAATCGACATACGATACGTGTGTGGACTACTGTGGTTGACCTAGGGCTGGGTGATGTTCAGTTCAGTATAAAAAGATTCGATTCGTTCAGTCTGAAAGAATCATCCGGGTTGATTTTTTATATCATTCATACAACTTGCGATTTTTATATCGTACATGATCTTGCGCAATGTTTTACGACCTTCTCCCGCACCAAATCCATCAGTTCTGCTTCGAAGGAGCGGAACACGGGAGGAGGAACAGCGCTCTCCTTAGCCCACTCATTCGGCATCCTTAACACATGCCCCAGCCATATACATCTCCTCTCCACAATGGTAGAAGTGAAAGGCTAGCGCTCGGTGTACCGGCGTATTGCGTCGTTCGTGATGCGGTGATATTATCATATATCCAAGATTATTCGGTCTTAATACGGTCCAAAAAAACATTATAATACGAGGTATAAAATAAGAGTGAAGAAAGTAGTATTTTTGACTCGTTTTAATTTATTTAAAACGAGTCAAAAATAATTATTTTTAAAGACCTTTGTACAATCAAAAAACGTTTCAATTAGGTACCTACTTATTCGACGATTTATGTTCCTTATAAATCTTAACAGTTTGAAAAAACTATATTTTATACGGAACTATTCAAATATATCCCGACAAAAAATAATGCAAACAGAGGCGACGACGTCTAAATAAAAGATGGATCCAAAAGAGGACTAAAATCCAAATGGTTTCACTTTAAGAGTCAAGGCGAGTCCGAAAAGAAAAAGAAGATTTGAACTGTTTAACTGATGATAATGTTGTAACTTGCGTTTTCTGCTCTGGGGCGTTTACATCGCGATTCCGACCCAATTCCTATCCTTTAGAACGATCTGACATTGGATTTTGGTTGCTAAGCACAAAAATAGTTTCGCGTACCTAAATCCTATTTTGAGGCCGGTATTGCTTTACGAAAAAAAATGGTATAAATAGAGATTTTTTTTAGTAGGTATTAAAGAAAGGGATAGTCATTAAAATCAGAGTTGAATTTCAAAAGTAACCCCCAATGAACACAAATACGTCAAAACGAGTTTTTCAATGATTCTTTTTTAGTTATTTTGATGATAACTAACTAATGGTTAATTCTTGCCCTAATAATGGTAAGTAAGTGAGATCTACTTGAATCTCTTAATTATTAATTGATTCGGCTCATGTGGTATTAAATAACAGATATCTATACACATATTATGTACTATACTATCACTACAATTAAGTATAACATATTTACGCCCTAAAGAACCATCTATACATTTTGAATTAAGAACATTCCACGATTTTTTTATTCATTTAAGTAATAAATTTATAATATAAATAAAAGTCGGGTTAGTGCGAACACTTATATAACTCGAAATCGGCTGAAAAGATTTTTATCGTGTTTAGTTTATAAAATTCTTCTCCGCTCCGGATAACAGAATTAGGTACTATTAAAAATCGAAAAAATGAATGGGAAATAGTATAAAATATTATACTAAAATTTGTATGGAAGGCACTTTCTAACTGTGAAAAATCTCATAAAAACACAAATTATATTATTTACCTGACATCCTGACAACCATTGAGTTTCAAAATATTGGTACGCAGATTATTGATAAAAATTCTTTCAAGCTTTCAGAAATATTTTTTTAACCTTCAAACATAATTTAAGCGTATTTTTTGTATTTTTAAATCAATGAATGAATCCTTTACTGGTTAAAATAAAAATTTAAAATTTTTGTTATAAATAAAATAAATTTTTTGCCTTTATTTTATAGTAGGTATCATCTGACTTATAAAAAATCAATATAAAATATCTCATAGGTATATTAAATGGTTGAGTTTTGGTGCTTTTGAATTAACTGTTTCATAATATTTTGACCACATGACTTTTGATTTTTTCACGATGAGTATAGTCATGTATGCTATAGTCGTGTTAAATTACCCAGCAATATTTTATTGACTTTAAGGCGGGACGAAGTTCGATGAATCCGCTAGTTTTTTTACGGTAGGGCTATATTTAAGCAAACCAATAAGTCTAAAAAAGGTTTACGCACTCAGAAAAAGATAAAGAAGAATGCCACTTTCACTTTCGAGTGCATAAATGTAGTAAATTTCCATATGTTTTGCATGACTCTATGCAGAATTATATTTTACTTAACCTCTAGATACATTTTTGGCACATATATATATATATATATATATATATATATATAGTCGTATGGTTAAAAGGCGCATCATCAAAGTCAAAATTATAAAAGTAATTTAAAATCCCTCAGCCAATTCTTGGCGTCGGTCGTCAGCAAATTCAAATCCTCCATCGAGCCAGGAAACATAATAATGAACTGGACAATCATGCACAATATGCTGTATCGTCTGTGTGTCGCTCCCACTCTCACATCGTGGCAGTGGCAACATACGAAAATAACAAAAATACATAACAACTTAATTATTAGCTATTTAGATTTCAAATTACCTATAGATAATAGTTTTTAAAATCTAATAATGCCATTAGTTCATTACAAAAAGTACATAAAGAACAGATTAAGTACATTGTACCAATCACCACCATTACAAAAATTTCATTTTCCATTGAGTGCAATGGCTCGTGTCATTACAAAAAAAGTGGAATTACAAGATCCAGCCGTGTGCACCGGCCTTATAATACGTGTTGATCAAAATTCCAGTAAAATACTTATCAAAACGACCTTCCGAACTGTTTTCGTAAAAAGGGTAAACCCACGAAAACATCACGAAATTATTCTTCAAGAAATGTTCTAAACATTTTTATAAATTTACGTATGATTAGTATCATGAACGATAATACGAACTGTCCTATAATCACCGAGGCAATGATAGAACATTTTCACTATGGGCGACACTGACTTCGCAAATAGGTCAAATTCATTTGGTCACGTAGCGAATTTCCATCTATATGAATGATACGTATTTTTTTATTAAGGCGTTTTAATGTGTTGTGTATTTTGTTATCTAATGTCGGCGTCAGTCGCCTCGTGGCATTTGAGTCGTGTCGGTGGGTTTTGTTCTGTGTCAGTTTTGTTATTTTTCTTTTAGTTAATAAACTACGAATTGAAAATAAAAACATGGTGATTTAGTTGATAAGTTTTATTCGAATTTTAAAAAGTGAAACATTCCATTCAAGATGGTGGTTGCCGGTGAAGTGACAGCCTATCTGGCTTTCAACATCTTCATAGCCGTGTTGGGTATGTTCCAGTTCGGCTACCATACTGGCGTTATAAATGCCCCACAGAAAGAAATCACGAAATTCATAAATGAGTCATATTCTGGAGAAAATGGACAAGGGATCGGAGATGATTTGGCAGATATTTTGATGTCATTAGCTGTCTCGCTGTTCGCGATAGGCGGAATGATTGGAAGTTTTTTGGGCGGATGGGCTGCCAATTTTGCCGGAAGAAAGAATTCTTTATTAGCTGCTTCAAGTTTTGGAGTTATCGGATCATTATTCATGGCCATTTCTAAAGTAAGCAATTCTTATGAACTGATAGCAGTTGGACGTTTTGTAGTTGGTTTTCACAGCGGGTTGGCCACCTCCATAGTTCCTCTCTACGTTTCTGAGTTAGCACCTGTTAATCTTCGTGGCGCTATTGGAACCGTCAATCAATTGGCAGTGACATTTGGTTTAGTGATTAGTCAAATTTTGGGAATCGATATTATTTTGGGTGACGCAGAAGGATGGCCGTATTTACTTGGATTGACGATAATTCCAGCCGGCATTCAAATGCTGCTCCTGTTTATCTGTCCTGAATCTCCGAGGTATTTGTTGATCAATAAAAAGGACGAAGAACGTGCGAGACATGTGATCACAAGACTGAGAGGAAGGATGGATATTGATGGAGAAATTGATGAAATGCGTGCCGAAGATCGTTCTCAGAGATCCGTTAGATCGGTGAGTCTTTTGACTATTTTCAAGACGCAATCCCTCAGGATCCCCTTGCTGATTGGGATTATGATGCATTTGTCACAGCAGTTTAGCGGAATCAATGCCGTCTTCTACTATTCCACCAACATCTTCGAGTCTGCGGGTTGGGAGAGAGAGGTGGCTCAAAAAGCCACCATCGGAATCGGAGGCACCATGTTCATCATGACGTTAGTCACAGTTCCTTTGATGGACAGAGCTGGAAGAAGGAGCCTACACTTGTGGGGTCTTGGTGGTATGTTCATATCATCCATCCTGATGACAGTGGCCCTATACACTTACCAATCCAATCAAGTGATGGGAGTTTTTGCCATTATCTTCACATTCCTGTATTGTGCATTCTTCGGACTGGGACCTGGTTCGATTCCTTGGATGATCATGTCCGAACTGTTTTCACAAGGACCCAGACCGAACGCCGTTGCTTTCGGGGCTTTGATCAACTGGTTGTCCAACTTTATAATAGGTTTCCTCTTCCCCGTGATGCAGCGAGGTTTGGAAAATGCTTCCTTCCTCCCTTTCACAGGCTTGATCGCCCTATTTTGGATCTTCTTCTACTACAAACTGCCGGAGACTAAAAATAGGACAATTGAAGAAATCACTCTGTTGTTCAAAAGATAGAATTAAGATAGACGTAAGAGTTAATTGACTGACTAAATGACATGTGATTAAAAGGCGTAGTTTACTGCCTGTGTTCACAAAACATGGCTCATGTGTACATTTTAGTAACCACAAAAATATACTTATGTGCAGTTTTTAACAAAACTGAATCGGATACACCATATTCTTCAAAAATGTAATTCTGCTTTGTTCGGTATGTCACATTCAATTTTGTTATATTTGCATCTTGGTCAAATTTTGACTTCATTGAAATCTACACATGAGTCATATTTTGTGCACACCAACATTCTACATAACATCCCAGTATTCGTAATGATGTACACTTACCCATTATTATCATGTTAGCATTGTGGTGACTATGATGTTTTGAACCATTGTATGAGTTGAGTTTGTCTTTGGAGAAGGACAAAATGTAGTCAACCGGCCATTCGTTACTTATCCAATTCCAAAATGTTAATTTATGTTTAAATAATGTTATATTAATCATGTAATGCAAAATATGTTAATAGCTTCACGTACTTACTTAATACGTTGGCTTATGTATGAATTCTTATAGATTTTATAATCATAAATTATGTTAAACATCGTGTTATTCTATTCTTAGTACCTATCTATAAACAAATTCTTGTGCCTTTACTAAGTATATAAAACTGAATATTTTTATTTGGTTTGTCTGCATATTTTTGTATAACTGACTAGTTTCGCAGCTATATACCTACAAACGTACTTGATCACAGGAGACTGAAAACTTCATGTGACTTGGTATGACGCATTCATTCGAAACCAGACGTGAAAATATGTATGCGGAATAACAAAAAAATATATTGTTCATATATTTAAATTTTGTCATTTAAATAAAACTAGGTATCAAGATATCTTGATAATTTTATTACTTAATATATCATTTGGTATCGAAAAAACACTTTAAGCATTTGAATTATGTATTTGATGATACCTACTTAAAGTTTATTATTGACCACTGGTTTCCGATAACTGCCTTCATTTATTTTTATAAAGAACATTAATCACTTTACGATTGAAGACGTTCGCCATAAAGAACTTCTAATTCTCGTGCGGGATTGTAAATTTTAAAACCTACATATTAAAGCAATCTTCAATGACACCTTTGTATAGAAAAGTGTTATATTATTATTATTAAAGCAATCTTATGGCGAAGTTTGATGACCAAATGAATTGTAAGCCAACCTTCGAAGTCGTACTTGAGTTCGGTTATAAGCCCGCTAAGTTCCAACAAGGGATGTGAATTCAACCATTCTGAGAAATTTTACGTTTTTGTTAAAAAGGCGTTAATATTTTTGTACAATAGGGGCTGAATTGCCAATATAAAAAAAAGTACACTTATATATACCTATTTTATAAGTCTCCACTTTAATTTAAAATGCACGTTTTTTTTTTGTTTATATATTACTTAATGTGTATTTATCTCAAAAATGGATATAGTCATATCCTGGCGCCAAATACATGACAGCATCAGTCGCAGTCTTTAAATTTGGTTGCTCTCTTGTTCTCAATAATTTCCAACTTTTATCTCTATATTTCATTAATTATTATTAAATATCTATTTGTTGTATACATGAGAATTCTCATGATTAGGAGTTTCGGAGACTCAAACATTACCACCTAATGGCGAACGTTGTTAACGTAAAGTGATCCCACTAAGCCAGCCTTCGAAACAACAGTAGAAGACGGTCGTAAGCCCGTGGAGGTTTATTCCATTCAAAAATCGAACATCAGTAATGAATTTTTGGTCATTAGTTGTTAGATAATTCTTTGTATTTATCTTGTTTTATTGTTACAGATCTACACAATTAATTGGTTTTATCGTACTATATATTTTAACAATGAATCAATCAATCTATAATATCTGTTTAAATCGTTGAAAATCATTTTGATTATCATAATATGCCCTTATCGAATCTGATTATTTTAAATTTATCAAAATCCCACAATGGATGTGTACATATTTCAGTTTGTACCTACATGATTAGTTCAAAAGACAGTATAATCCGAAATGGGGTGTTGTAAAATAAGCTTCTGAAACGGAGTTTTTTTTTCTTCTCAATAATGGCATTAGGTACATCCAAAAAGAATGATGAAGCCTAACTCTATTCTATGAAATCGGAGACCATTTGTTCGATTTTTCGATTTCTATAGAACCGAATCTAGAAACAGAGCATACTTTCTTTTATCGTTGATATTGGACACCATGGAAACAATAACAAAAATAACTTCTAATTAATGGGCGATGACAGATTGTAGTGTCCATAAATCAATGATCAAGAAAATGTACTCTACTTCCAGTTGTGGCACTATGTTCGTATGGTTTGAATGTACCCTTAAGGTACGTTTACACCGAAGGAACATTGAGCCACAATTGGAAATAGAGTGAATTTTTATGTTGATCGTTGATCACCATGGAATCGCCCATTAATAATTAGTTCTTGCTTGTTATGGTTTCCATGGTGTCCATTATCAATGTTAAAAAAATATGCTCTGGTTCTATGTTCGCTTGGTGTAAACGCACCCTTAGACAAATATTGAAACATAAAAAGTACATTTTTTTATTATTCTACTGAAGTACTTAAATCTTAAAATAAACTGTTTACCTACACTTCAAGATCTAGATTTCACAATGTGTAATTTACTTAGGCTGTTTATTTTTATACCTAAGTCAATAGATTCATTTAAAATTTACAACTTGTTATTGTAATAGTGTGAATATTTTTTTAAAATTAAATTTTCAATCATTTCTAGAAGTTAGATAGTTTTGAATAGAAGCTTGAATTATGTTGTGCTCATAATTTAATACAAGTTATTTTCAATTGTGTAATTCATACATTCCTGGTTTATTTCGTAGGCAAACTTGATTGTTAATAACTCATGTTATTTTTAATGAAGAAAATTTACTACCTAGATACTTTTAGAATATTGTTTTCTATTGTTTGGTCGAAGATGCCTGATGGATTTTCATCAAGTATTTCAAAGAGTCTGAACTTTGAACTGCCTAGTGTCTACCACAATGTATAATTAATACTGTTACCCGGTTTTCGAAAAAGACCGTTTCATTCTAAGATGCAGTTTAACCTGTGGGTATTTTGTGATACCTACTTACTTCAAATTTAAAATTCGTTATTCAAGCATGCTATTGCACAAATCAACATTTCAACTTTTTTTAGAACGATTTAGAATTTGAAAATAATTTGACAGCTAACTCTAGGTGCCTACTCAAATTATGTCCACATGTCAAATCAATACAATTCATTATTGATCGATATCGTTTGATTAAAGTTGTATTATTATTATTGATTGATATCCTGTCTCAAATTAGAAGAAGCTAAAATTTATAAAGATACACTTTTCTCTTATATAGTTATATACACCATTTTCTATCAACTAGCAAACTCAAAAAATGCTGGAATATTTTATTTGCATGACTAAATATGTATGGTGATTCAGTGGAAAATTTCAGGCCTATATACTATGGGGATGTAGGGAAAAAACTACCACCTGTTGTTGGCCATTCACCCCTTCGTAAAGCATTCATTTCACCCCTAACAACACAAAATAACAACTAGCTATGTAAGTTGTATAATAAGAAAGTTTTTTGTATAAAAGATAGTTATGAATCTATGTTTCGAAGTTTGTTTTTTTAATTTAAAATATACCTATTGTGATATTTACTTTTTTATATGCCTTAGTTAAAATTGCATACTTTTTGTTTTTATTTATAATATGTATACGAACGTGCATACACAGGGCATATTGTCAGCAAATCTGATAATTTTGTTGCATAATATATCATATTTGATCGTCTATTCATCATTTTATTTCATTATTGATTACACATAATCGACAATAATTTTATTATTACACAAATTTATTTGGTGCGACAAATTGCACCGTAATCGTGCATTAATAGAATTTGCATACATTCGATATAAATAATAATTGTATTTACCAAGCAACAACAGCTTGCGCCGCCTGTTATTAAAGTTTTGCATTACATCTGTCAAAAATAAAAAATGGCCGCCACGCCAATTTGTGTTTTCTATACTAAAATCGACGTAATTACTCAATACTGTAACGTTCTGTATGAGTGAATACGTATTTAAATAATACTGTTATCACATTATTGTATTATTTTTGTTATTCGATGGCCATTTTTTGAAATACCTTGACACGAATTGAGAGAAAACTGTTATTTAAAACACTTCGATGTTATCAAACATTATACAGATTATAATAGGTATATCATTTAAATATATTTAAACATATAGGTATTTTTTTTATTAAATTGGTATAAATCAGACTACCTATAGTGATAATAGCAGCCAAATTTACAAAGTATTACTGGGCACTATTTTGCAATCATTCCTATTGTTATTTTTTTTGTTATTGTTTATAAAATAACAATTAAAATAAATTATATTATAGTTGTTTACAAAATAAATAAAATATTGAATCTATATGTAAGAAGCAATTCTCATACATTTTTTTCATAAAATGTAAGTAAATATAATATGTATATATCTGGTATAGAAAATATACACATTTATTGTAATGAATCGTTTTGTTAATGATTTTACTTTTTATATGTATGTACCTAATAATTAAAAAAAATATTTATTAATGAGTTAAAGTTGTATTATTATTTTTCTTTTTTCCTCTCCATTTTTGCCATCCCGAAAAACTCACGTGTAAAAATACATTAAGTTTATATGGAAGAGATAATACCCTGTAGGCGTACAATCATTCACTTGCATATTTTAAATTTCGTTGATATATGAATATCTAGTTGTTATGGGTTATAATAATCCACTCAATCCAATTTCTGAAGATGGGAAGACCTTCTCAAAGTACGCTGTTGTCTCACCACCTTAAGGAGTCTCTTCTGTAATGGTACCTACTCAAATGTGGTAAGTATGTGATATAGGTTAAAGGATGATTCAAGTCAAAATACCCTACTAAAGATATTATGATATCAACCTCGAACTTGATTTATCTTCTGCACATTAATAATTGTTATACTTTTTTAGAGTGTTAATTCTTTTTCCAAATAAACCTTTGTAGGTGGATTATTGGGGACGATCCATTTCAACATGGCTTGACTCTTGTCAATCTTGTCAATAATCTCTTGATTATGAAAAAAGAACAAATCAATGTACATGTTTAATAGAGTCAAGATTCTACAAAAACAGATAAGGTATGGATCTGTTAGTGATTTCATAGAAAGGTAAATAAGTATGTAGTTGAATTTTTCTCATTTATTATTTGGTTCATGGTATTAACATTTTTTCCGTAACGATTCGTGTATGTTTCCGTCATTTAAGATATTCGGAAAGTTTACTGCCCTCAGTCTATTTATTATCTACTCGTAAACATGCAAATAAGGAAACTACACACAATATTCCAATAATAGAATGATATTTTCTAGATTTTTTTTTTAATTTTTTTTTTCATTTTAACATTTATATACAAACAGTGAAATTGATACAAAAATAAGACAGTACATACAATTTACAAAACATACACCAGTACACAAGAAATTTTTGCCACAGATGAGTGTTTAGTGTATTTATTATGGCTTTCTCGGGAAAGAGATCTATCAGAATAAAAACTACCCACGATAAAAATAATAATATATGGGTTATTATTATTATTCTTGGATATTTCGGGTTGTCTGCGAAGCTTAGATGAAGAGCGTTCTAATACCTAATGAGTAGAGGCTGGAAAATTTCGCGAACGCAATAAAACGATTTTTTTCGCGAATTTTGACGTTTTTGTGCAAATAACGCGAATTTCGAAGTTTTTGCGCAAATAGCACGAATAATGTGATTTTTGGAGAAAAAATGCATTTCATACCTATTTTACAGAAATAATGTGATTTTGTAAAAATAATATTTATTTATTAAGCGTATGGCCAGTTCATCACAAAATATTATAATACAATCGATAAGAAAAGTACATTTTTGTATATATCTAGTAAAAAGCAGAAAAAAGGATTGCAGCGCAGGGGTAATTTTCCTGCTCAAATGCCCTGATTTGTGCTAACAAATCGAAGGAAAAACCTTAACTAAGAGAATCTTCCACGAAACAAATTTTTTTTAGTATTTTTTCTGAACGTAGTTTCAATATTGTATAATTTTCTGAAGTATTGAATATTGTTTTTAATTTTTTTTTTATTTGATTTTTTTTTTGTATTAAGTATACTTTTGTTTTAATCAGATTTTTTCATTCATTTGGCAATGTATGTTTATAAATATTGTTAATTATACTATAAATTTTGAAATTATTCTTTGTTTTGCTATAACATCTACCTTCATTTTGAACAAATCAACGTTGAAAAATAACGCGAATTTCCGTGTTTTAGAGCAAAAATAACACCGAATTTCTCCAAAAATAACACCGAAATTCACAAAAAATAACACCACTATTTTCCAGTCACTATACTAATGAGTAATGACCTTTCTAAACTTTTGCATCCGTATACAGAAAACAATGGTAGGTACTTGAACTTTGTGTTATATGCTTTGCAATATGACACAAAGTTCACATTTTTATAAATCGATAAATTTGTTAACATAATATATTTCCCGATTTTTGGATCAACATTATGTACTTACTAGCTGATGTGCATAATGTAAAATATTTTAAATGCACTTTTTTTTAGATATAAAAAATACATGTCAATAAAATATAATTTATAAATATTTACGAATACAATTATTGTTTTTAAATTTGTGTTATACACTATTGGCATGATGAATATTTTATATTATGTATAATTTATTTATTTATTTTCGATTTTTCTTTCATCAGCCGGCATTGCAGTATTCACCTATGCGCCGGCAGATGTCAACAAAATATAACACAATCAGATACTGATTAAAAACAATTCATTTAACAACTATGTACCCAAGGTCTTATATAAAGATCACAAACATTCGATGAACAAATCAAGTTTAAAAAAAATACGAAAAAATAAAACAATATGACATTTGAAATCGCTTATAACGATGGCGCCTCATCAGCCGTCATTCGACGGTCGACGTTGACGCCATCTATAGGTATGTTTAATGATGTAGATACATCTCACCATATCGATCTACCATCGATACATCGCACATTACATTTAATACAATATTGTAACATTGATTTACATTTAAAAAAAATAATTTCAATTCAAACACAAAAATGCAACAAGGCACCTATGCAATCCACAAACTCTCCATAGGATAGGAACAGTGAAAAATATCAATATGTGCTGAAACATAGTTCAACAAGCGGACGGCCTTGCCCATGGGGGAGTCCGCAATAATGTCAGTCCTACCATGTGGTGGGTAAAAGAGAATGTGTCGACGCGATCTGTTATATTATAGGTAATAATTTACCTCTCGAATAAGATTTTGAGGCACATGACTTTCTGTCCCTTTTTTCATTCCCCTCAAACTAAAACAACAGAAATAGTGGGTACCTATAGTATCTACATAATATAATGATTTGCCCAGTTTTTCACGAACAAGTTAAAGTTTAGAAAGAACTATAGTCAAACATGATAATTACTTAAGGGTGATTTGCACAAACACCTGTTTTTAGTGATTCCGTGAGTTCTTAACATACGGAACTGAAATTTATATTTTCTTATAGAACGTACTTTAATTAAATAGTTTGAGTAGTTTGCTTTTTGAGTAATTATATTATGTCATTGTATACTCATAACTCGACATATTTTATAGAAAAATGTGAAGTTTAATCTTAAAAATAATTGTATTCTGTCTCATTTAGCTAAACATCATTTCTTTTTGATGACCCTTAGATGACAGGTTTGATATGAGTTAAACATTTTATACAGTATTTTGTAACCATTGTATTTTGTAGGCGTTTTATGAACTTTATGGGGATATTATACAGTTGCACTTTCATAAATTGCAACTTCAGTTGAAGTATTATAGCGTCTTCTTATCGGGATGGATGAGATAATTGAAATAAAAGCTAAAATTCACAGAAGTCCAGCAAAAGCAATCAGCCATCATCGCAACCAGAGAACAAGAGAGATAGACTCACAGGATAGACTATTCCTCAGACAAAACAGTTCAGTAGTATAGATAACTTTATTTCCAGATACAATACCTAATAGGTGCATACATTGTTGTCAGATCAACCAACACCACCTATATAAGAAGGCCTTAGTGCTGCGTCACATCGTGAGGCCCACCATTCGCTTGCCTATATATGTATGTACTTACCTGTACACTATGATATCTGTCTACACGCCGGCGGCCTGGTGACGCGAGAGGCAAAAATGGCCGCCAGCGCTAAGGCCTTCTTATATAGGTGGTGTTGGTTCAACAGCTTCCTGAAAGATTATGCGAAAAAACTCTTCGTTTATTAGAGTGGCTGACAAAGAAAATAAAGGTAAATTGAATGAGTTGAGAAGTCTAAAAAATTTATAATTTCATTTTTTATCCCAGTCACCTGACGTATCTACCACTTAGGACTAATTTTATATGTCATAAATCCGTTTACGACATCTCCAGGATGTGTTTTTTGGTCTCATTTGCACGGACAGGCGGGACACTGCAGCCAGATGTTCGCTAATTAAAATAGCTCCATGTTTCGGACCAGACATCTTGGTGACTTGGGGAGGTAACACAAAACACGCTAATAATAAACATTTGCGCATAATTTTGAAACGACCGATATCTGTATGTGACTGTGACTGATATGAAAATGATCTGAAATCTTTCTTGGCGTAGCAGGATACACCGGGTATCCGCTAGTTAGTCTAGTACGAGTAACATAAAAGTTACTACCTGGAATATTTAATTAGTAGCAGATGTTTTAATTTAAAATAATTAATAAGGCTTATAAATGAATTGTTAATAAAATGTAGAACACACCTACGACATCTCTTGTATTGAGAATAAAGCAGTTAGTATACCTATAGTTCATTTTTTTTAAATATACAGTGCCAGAAAAATTTCGGCATATTCCCATTTCATTCTTTTCATACATTAGAAAGAGACACAACACTTCTATAAGATTTATTGTTTTATTGAGAGGCGGTAACAGTAGCCACCCTTAACCAGGTAGCACACTCATAAATATTTTGAACTCGAGAAGTGCAAGAAGTAGTAGGTATAAGTTTTCGTTGATCGAATGATTCGATCGTTTGATTTTAGAACACTATTTGCACAATAATAAGCGCTTATTAACGTGCAAATAGCTTTCTATTAAACTCGTACTAGCCCCACAGGTCATAAAAATCTTGCTGTAGTTGTCTGGTTAGAAAAGTGGCTGGTAATCAATAGCGAGAGACAGAGCATCGTGGAAGTCGGGAAGGGAGGCCTATGTCCAATACTGGACGAGTGAGGGCTGATGATGATGTATATACAACCTTTTTATGTGTAATTCTATAAAAGCTATCATTATAACCGTTCTGAACACGTGTCTTTCTATGGTGGTCTTTGAAACTGTTACCATTAGACTCGGATTGGCTGCAATGGTGACAAAACGGAAACAAAACAAGTTGTGTGCAAATATAAATAAAATCATTCATAACCGAGGGGACAGCACTGTATGTCTTGCACATATAGTTTCAGTCTGTCTGCGCTGAATATTAAAATATAGTATCTACCTACCTATGAACTACCAAGACAAACCGTCTGCTGAAAGAACTGTCTGATGGGAGTATATTTCTGAGTCATATTATGTTTGTACTGGATGAGCGAGGTCATTGTGGATCGAAAATTGTGTTCTAAAAGTGTTTCTAGCGTATTTTATACAAAATTAGCATCATGTCGTGAACTGTACTATAATTTATTATTTTACTGAATCTATAATATAATATATAAGAACGTCGGGTTAGTGCGATCACTTATAACTCCAGATGGGCTGAAAAGATTTTTATAATTTTTTGGTTTGTTGGATTCTACTCCGCTCCAGATAATAGAATAACTAATAAAATTTCGAAAATTGGATGGAAATCAATATAAAATATAATATTTAAGCTAGTATAGAACGAATTTTGATACAACAACGTCACTAGTGAAAAATTCTATAGAAACACATTTTTTATTTACCACATGACCATTGACATTAAAAATATTGGCACGCTGATTTTTTATGTTTTATTTTTTCAGTCTTTTTTCTTAATTGGTAAAATTGTTGTGAATTTTTTATAAATTAAAGAGCGAAAAGTGAATTATTCTAATTTTGAAATCAAGTTGTCGTCAGTTTCAAATGGTTGGTGCGATTGACAGAATTCGGATGGAAAATATGTGGTTTAGAACAGAATGCATCTGTCAGAATGACTTTGGTTAAAAGTGATTTTTATCATTCCTTTAAATACTTATTCAATATTCATAGTTGGATCAAATTAATGAAAATGATTCCAACAATTTTAATTTCTGTGGAATTGAGAGTCTTTAAGTTTTATTTTGTTTAAGAAATAATTATATACCTACTGAACTATGTATTGGAAAAAATAGGTACCTACCTACATAATAATATTTTTTATCGATTTAAAAAAAACGTAAATAAAGTTGGGAGGTACGTACATTAGTATAAAAGACAAATAAGTGTTGTGTATTTTCTAAAGTAGTGGTTTTAGGGTAGGTATACACTTTTGACAACTTTTATGTTATGCAGGTACCTATTGGGGATTTGTTAGAACTTCACTAAAAATGATGAACTAAATTGTATAAATAAATAGATATAGGTAAGTAACTATCTATATTTATAATTTGTAATATTATATGTAACGGCAATACTATATGTACCCATGTATTAAGTACATACTTCCGTTGATTCAAGAGAGCTCGGATCATGGGCAACAAACCTTTTTTAAAAGCTGAGCCAGGACTGCCGAGTCTTTGACCAAAGTTTTGAAAAGAGAACAATCTTCATTTATTTGTTTCTTCCACTGGCATACCATTTTTTAATTAAACTTCTCCTATTTATTTTATTTCTGAGCATCTTCCTTGGGGTGTACCATCCACGACATTCTTGATCGACTGTGGCAGAGGTATTCCATCCGCATCTCATACTTTTCCTTCCAGTCTTTTCAGGATCACTCCAATATTGGACACAAGGTTTACTAAAAATGAAGGATTAAAGGTACCAAAAACTAACAACAAGTATGGTGATCGCACTCTAGAGTGCTTAGTTCCGAAAATGTTTAACTCATTGCCAATGAAAATAAAAAAATGTAAAAAAATTGGAAAATTGAAATTGTTGCTAAGGGATTGGCTGTGTAAAAGTAAAACTATGTATGTATAACCAAACCATAGTATAATTAGTATTAAATAGATATGTAAGTGGATATTATGATGCGGTAAACTGAGGGTGGAAGTGCGCGGTACCTGTTGACAAGTCATTTAAATGACTTAACGGGTTCCGCTCATTTGTTGCACTGTTTCTGTGTAAAATATTGTGTAAATAAGTTTCTTATTGTATCTTTCTGTTTGCTTGTGTATATTTATTTATTTAATAAAAGTTTAATTTAAAAAAAAATACCTAAGGCTATTAAATAAATAATGAATATCAGTATGTACCTACTTATTATAAGACAGATGGTACAAAAATTAATTGTATGGATAACAAAAACACCATTAAAATAAGTATACCTATACCTACGCAAGCATTAACTGGGCACTATGACGATAGCTGATAAAAATATTAGATAAATAAAATTCATTTATTATTTTCATTCATCATCATTTGTTATTTTCAATTATTGAAACTGGTATAACGTTTTAGAATTTAGGCCGTTACTCCCACCTCTACATGGGAGGCGAAAGAGGAACTAGGACTAGGATGTTAAGAAAATCGTCATACCTGACGCACGCGAGCCGTAGGTTTCACACCTCTGACATAGATAATAATGTTAATAATAAATTTGGTTATGCCCTGTTCAAAAATATGAAGCTTCTAATGAATAATAATTATGATTTAAGGGCCCCTGTTGACAGTTCTAATAGAATCTTTCATTCATCCATTCGTTACACCATTTTCCATCACAATATCAATTTATTTACTTACTAACTCAGCGTGAAGGGGGAGCTGACTTCAATCTACAGATTTTTTGTGTGTTTTGATTACTTCAATAGATGTCTCTTTATCGTTGCTTTGTACCTACCTCATCATATTATTATAATTTTTATAAATTCTTGAGCTCTATATAATATATTTTTTTAATATTGGCAACCCAGCCTCTCTGGGATGTAGGTACCTACGTATATAATACTTGAAAAAATATGCAACCATTCCGTTTTTAGTTTGATGTCAAAGGCTCAATTCAAATTTGAACTATTATTGAAGGCATACGACTATGGAAATCTCCTGCGGTGTCAATTATGAGGATTGGCAAAGAACGCTGATTCGCAGAGCAAAAGCAGGTACCCGCTTTCCGGCATGCCCATTTATGTAAATTCATTGAAACCATAGAAAACATTCTTTGCGGCGATTGGCACCGGTCTGAAAGATCAGAATTGATTCGAATATTTTCAAATTTAGAATCAATAAACCTGAGAACTACGATTACCATATAGACAAAACAGATACTTACTTACGAGCGGATCTATGGATCTATCATTTTTCATAGACAATAAAAAAATTCATTACGTCGTTTCATGTATTAGGTATACCTAGTCTGATATAGGTACTCAGTGGGTAGGTACCCACACCGATTATTCTCGAACAATTAATAGGTATATCTACTGAATTGCTCACATAATTCAATTTGCTTTGTTTGTCTTCCAATTAGCTCATTTTTTTCTCAAGTCGTAATATTTACTAAATAAATTGACATATGTTTGCAGCACATGTAGATTTAGTTACTTACACCTATTTTTTTACAACAAATTTGATCATTTACAACAAATTGATAATGACAATTATTCTTAAGTGAGTAGGTATTTAGAATAATGAAGATCCCGATAGAATCTATAGCAAAAAAAAACGAATGAGGAAAGATTGAAAGGAAGTATGGAAGTAAGCATAGTATGTTAGTATAAAGTTGACAGTCTACAATTTGAAATCGTTTGGATTTGTCGAAGAAAAAAAGCTAAAAGAGCAATGGAAATGTTGGCGAACTATGAAACGAAGGGTTCATCAATTCCACGTGATGCGGTGGAGGGATTTTTTGGACAGCTACAGTATAGTTTGTAGTTCCATATTAAGCTATATCTATAGGCGGGTTGATGTGAGGTGTCCTTCCAAGATCACTTTCCTAGTGAGCAACAGGGATTTAGTGCAGGTGTTACTGTTACAACACTGATTTTTCGGTCACCAGAGCCTCGTTAGTTTTCTAGCAAGGGGAACAAGGGCAGGTGAGGATGACAATTGGGTCGAGAATTCATTCATTGTGTACTTACGTCGTACATACCTCCAATCAGTTCTTGTCGATCTTTATTTTAATTTATTTCTTTATTTTCCAACTTTTACATAGGTACATATTTGAAATTTATATAGGTACATATTTGGAATTTATCACCTCACTAGACGACAGCCTGTGTTGAGGTGATACTAATTTTTAATTATAGCGGCACTGTACAATGGAAGACACAAAGACACAAAAAGAGAAAAAAAAAATACAAACAAAAACAATCAGAACACAGAAGAAACGAAATAGTAGAAAATGAAAAAAAGGAAAACGATCAGGACATACCCATGTACACACTATTATATAAAACTAATTTTTATACAAACTCACCTGTAGAGCTAGAAGTCGGCTGGCCACGAGGTCACGGTCAATGGGGGGAATCTAGGGGGTTTTACCCCACATCCCCCTGCCGAAATTAAGATATTTCTTCAGTATGGAGTGCTTATATTATTTTTCCCCAACGAGACTCCACTAAATCCCCTCTCGAAATTATTTTCTGGCTACGGCTATGCAAGAGATTTATGCCACAGGAAAAACAGGCTACCAAGAGAGAACTCGCCAATCATCCGGATCTTTATATGAATTCTGAGGATTTTTACAATAAATCAACACATTTCCTTTTTGTCGAAAGATTTATTATTGTGTAAATATGTTATAACGACATCAGGATCATTATGCATCTTTATGGATCAAAACCGCTCTCGATACCAGGAAATCAGAAAGATAAAAGAAAATGACAGCATTGCTGTAGATCCACCCTTAAAAATGATGTATTTTATTCGTTTGTTTTACGTCTGTCTTTGGCCATAATGATAAATTATATCCATATTAATTTGGTAAAAAACCAAGCCATCGATTTTAATTATTGTTTTTTTTTTCTGTCAAAGATTAATATCGTCAAGATCCTTTCACTTCACTTCAAAGACTTGCAACGATAAGTAGATACATTAAATATTATGAATAATCACCTCTTTTAAATATGAGAATATCGCATAAATCAAAGCTTCCACCTGAGTCTGGAATATTTCTCAATGGCAACACTCATTATTTTTTCAAAACATTGCGGTATATTGATTTTGTTTTATTTCCCACAAGCATCCGCCATTTAAAGAGTGTAATAAATCTGACCTGCGAACATAATGCGAATAATAATTATTTGTAAAATTTTATTCATAAATACCACTGCCATCTATGGAAATAATCGCAAAGCTTTTTCAGAGAACATCTGAATTCTAAAGTTTCACAATGTTGTACTATTCCTTTTTTAATTTCTTTCAAGACGGTGATTTTTTTCATATAATATTGGCAATCCAATAGGCGATGGTTGTAGTAAGTTATATAAATTATCATTTTAGACATAATCGCAAGGGAAGGGTTGGATCTTTTATTTATTTATACACTTAATACACGGCGTCAACGCCTTTTACATAAAAAAGTAGAAATAATAATACAATAATAATTCTAGTGGTCATCAATAATAATAACAGACAAACAACAAAAAATCAACAACAACCAATACTCAATAATAAATAAATCAACAATTTATATACAGTGATATATGCTTTACAATGCGACTCAATGAATAAATGTTTGGAAATAACAGCAAACAAAACAAAAAGGAACACACCACGAATACCAGAGAACACGCCAAAAAGATCCAGCAAAACAAGGGAGAAACCAGCAAGCACACCCAATCAGTCAACTATTCATTAATCAAGAGAGAGACTGCATATAGATTAAGAAAAAGTGGTTCAACAGTTTAGACCTCATCGCCCTCTCTGTGTCGTGGAACACATCAACGGCCAAACTCATTACCCTCAGCATGCAACCGATTCATTACAGAGTTCCGCTCATAATTCGTTAGGGCATTACTTATATCAAACAGGGCTCTTTGACGGGTGGGCCTAGTCGGCACATGAAATCCAATCCTTCCAATCAGCTCCGCCGAGTCGTAGCGCGATGTTACTATATTCTTGAGAAGTACAAGATCTGAAATCACTCGCCGATCAGACAGCCTCGCCAGTCCCATCTCTAGCAGCAGAAAGTCATACGATATCTCCTCCAGCGGTATTCCCATGCGATAATTTATATGTCTCAAGAATTTCCGCTGAACGGATTCAATCGCATCCATGTGCACTCCGTAATAAGGCGACCAGATCGGAGTTGCATATTCCAGTTGACTTCTAACGTAGGCGACATATAAGGTCTTGAGTGTGCTTAAATTTTTGAAATCCTTGCATACCCTAATAATAAAACCAAGCATTCTCAGTGCCTTCTCGACTATAGCCGTAATATGTGGTATGAAAGTCAACCGATTATCGAAAATAACACCCAAGTCCCGCACCTGCTCCACCACTAACAGACTCTCGCCATTCATTTTGTAGTCATGCATATACACATTCACTCTCTTTGAAAATCTAACCACATTGCACTTATTCACATTCAAAGTTAAGCCATTTCTCATACACCAAGCGAAAAGCTCATCCACATTCCTCTGTAGCACAGCACCGTCATCAGAACCCCTCACCAGGCGAAACATCTTCAAATCGTCCGCGTATAGTAGCACCCGGACATCAGTTAGATCGCACAGAATGTCATTTATAAAAATATTAAAGAGGATGGGTCCGAGATGTGATCCCTGCGGCACGCCGCTGGTAGCGAGGAAAGATTTAGACATCATGTTGAAGAGACAAGATTTCGAGTATTAATTCTGACATTTTGTATCCTGTTAAAACGGCTCAAGTTCCAGGAGCATAACACCTATCTATAGTAATCCCGAATTAGGAAGTCTGTTGAGGTGCTTTGCTCTTCTAACACTAAGATTATCTCTTTCACACTCGGTAAAATAATGTAAAAAGGTTTAATGTTTACCTGAATTCGGTAGATTCCAGGGGTTGATAACATTTTCGTAAGTTGTCTTGATGATTTTGAGTAATATTAAAAAGTAAATAAATCAACACAATGGTTACACATTTTATATAAAAATATTTATTAGGAATAGAAGTAATAATATTAGATATATAAACACTTTCATGTCCGAGTCTTATTCAGACAAATCACTATCAGTGTCACTCCCACTAGAACTACCATTGTTTACATTTATTATTAAATTGTCCATAACACTTTCTGCATAACAATCACTCTCCCAATCTTCGAATATTTTTGTTTTCGTGCTATTAATTACACGACGCCAGTCTTCTTCCGTTATATGACTGACGGCTTCTTTTAACAAATGGAGGACACGCGTTGTTGAAAATGGTGGAGTTGTGTTGTTGCGAGCCACAAACCCTTTAACTTGTGCCCATATTAGCTCGATTGCATTAGGGGAGAGGCGTACAAAATGACATACTAGTTATAAAATCAGTCATCAAATCTTTATTTATTAATAATATTGAACACTTTATGTAACTATGTATTCTTTGGTTCATTACCTAGTTAGAATTATAGAGATCAATCAGCTTAATACAATAACCATATAATTACAAAACATTTTTTAAAACATGAACAAAAACCGTTTTGTCCGCCCTAGGTGGGTAAAATGACACACGTGATGTGGACAAAATGACATACCTAATTTGTAACGAAAATCAATCAGTTACATGCAGAGTTCACAGGTAAAACGTTTTGTCTTTTTCGGAACACCTGCACATGATGCATGAGCCCATTTTTTACAGCTCAAGCACATTAGCCAGACCTCTCTTGGCTTGGACCTGGAGTAGAGGTCATTGCAATAAATGCAAGGACAATCTTCATCATCATTCCCAGTTTCGGTGTTAGATTGTAATGATGATAAATCTTCTTCGCTTTCGGAACTAAAATCCAAAGCTTTTGTTACCTTTCTCGCTTTTTTCTTTGGAACAGGTGGAGGAGCGGATTTTATTTTTGCCTCTTCTATATTTGGCGTTGAAGTTAACAACAACACTGTTGGCTTCTTGCGTGGTTTTCTCTTACCTTGCCCAGACACATATATCCCTTTCGGCACTGGAGATAGCACGCTGACTGGAATATTGATATTCATGTTATCTTGGCGTAACAATTTAGATGATGTAGGTATTTCAGTATTTGTGTCTCCAGATAGGATTACTGAGAGTGGACGTGGGTTGTCTGCGGCTGATGTGCTTGCAATTATCAGGGATGTGGAATTGCCTGCTTCTACTTGTGATGGACCTGCTGAGGGTATACATAGGTTTTCTGCTGCCGTTGAATCCTCTTCAGGCTCTACCCTATCTAGTTGCATGGGGATGTTTGTCGTCTCAGCAGGCTCAAACAAATAATTTGGAAATATGTTTGGATCAACAGGCCAGAGACCAGTTTTTTGAAATCCATTGACTGCAGTTTGGACCGTTGCTGCTTTGCCACAGTAATACGGAGGCAATCGTATTACTGTATGACCTTTAGATTGCGCAATGTCGTCTAAAACATATATTGCATCTTTAGGCTTATTCCTTTTTACTAAATCCAACAACTCTATTTTTCTCAAGTTGTCACTGCATGGAACGTTATTCCTTTCTAACCAGTCAATAATTAGTGTATCCTTTCTCGATGCAGTTGTTGGTGGTTTGTCCTTTTGTTTGGAGTGATACGGGGCATTATCCATAATGATGGTGCTATTGGCTGGGATATTTGGTAAGACTTGTTCCTCAAACCATTTGGAGTATAATTCAAAATTTAAATCCTCGTGGTAGTCTCCAGATTTTTTAGATTTAAAAGCCAAAAGACAATTGGGAATAAACCCATTCATGGATCCTGCGTGTATTACTATTATTCTTTGTCCTTTTCCAAGTGGTACTCTACACATTGATTTTTTATTGCCGTCAAACCAGAATTTTGATAAATTATGATTGGCATTGACCCAAGTCTCATCGGTAAATATAACGTTATTAAAATTAACATTTTGTATTTTTCTCAAAAAGTTTATTTTGGCCAATTGTATGTCACTTCTTTCTAAATAATGTTGTCTTCTATCTACTTTACAATGTTTAAATCCGATTTGTTTCATTAATGTCGTTAGTGATGTAGATTTGCCGTCATACAGATCCGATTCTTTAAGCGATTTCAATAGTTTTTGTATTGTAGGATATTCACCTCTGGTATAATAGTCATGAATATGACGTCTTATGGCGTCGATTTCAAATGAGTCTTTTTTATTTACGGTTTTTGTGCGAAGTCTTTTTAATTTACCTTGTTTTTCACAATTTTGGACACACGAAACACTATGACACTCTTTTGATATTCTTTGCACAGTTTTTGTGCTAATTTTCAGCGCATTAGCGACTCGTTCACAAACATTCTGTACTGAAATTAAAGGCCCACCGTTTGCCTTTTCTTGTTCAAAATACTCGCGAAGACGTAATACAAACTGTCGCGTTTGTTCGTTTAGTACACTGCGTTTTTCCATTTTTAATGATGAACACGAATGATATACGAATGATAAATTATTATAGTGGCATTACGGACCATAATATGTGTTTCTTAATTTATAATGTAGATAGTGATAAAAGTAAAACAATTTATAGTAGGCAGGGTCAATATGTTAGAACTGTGGTCAACAACAATTTATTAAGAACTAAACTAGAGAACGAAAAATGGGCTCCGGTTCTGTCCACGACTGACATTGATGTGAGCTCTGTTTGCTTTGCTGAGATTTTGAATTTACATATTTCGGAATGTACTGTACAAGAAATAGTAAAGGTAAAGTCAAACTTTCGAATTAAAAAACCGTGGATTACACCTGTTCTTTTAAGATCTATTAGAAAGAAACAGAAATTATTTTGTTTGCATAAAAAATATCCGAACGACTTTAAGTTGAAAACTGATTTTTCTATTCACAAAAACGCGCTACAAAGAGATATAAAACTAGCCAAAACAAACTATTATAAAAATAAACTTAAAGATTCTAGCACAAATAGAAAACGGTTATGGTCCGTGGTGTCAGAGATTGTTGAAAGGAATCCGAAAAAGTCATATGTACAGTGTATACGAGATGGGGGAGGCCGGATCAGGTCAGAGATTGAACCAAAGCGTTGTGCAAATGTTTTTAATACTTTTTTTGCTTCTGTAGGAGAAAATCTAGCTAGGGACATAGTGGGGGGGAGTTCTCAACCTGAGGTAAATTATCACGATGCTTCTATCCCCGAAATATTTGTAGACTTTATCCTGCCCCTGGAACAAGATATCCGCGAAGTAGTGAAGAGCTTGAAAACTGGTACATCTCCTGGGCACGATGGTATTACTGCAGCATTTTTAAAAGAGCACATAAATTCTGTATTAGGGCCACTGTCTCATATAATAATGACGAGCCTAAAATCTGGGAAATTCCCCCATGTCCTTAAGAAAGCCATAATTGTCCCAATACACAAGGGTAGTGATCCGGAGTTAGTCACCAACTATCGTCCAATATCCCTTATTTCAAATATTTCAAAGGTTATTGAAAAAATAGTTAAAAAGCAAGTGATGAATTACTTAGAAAATTACAAAAGGCTAGCGCCGAATCAATATGGATTCAGGAATGAAATGGGCACAGATGATGCTATAGCTAAAGTTTCGTCTCTTATTATGTCTAATCTAGACAGGGGAAGAAAATGTTTGGGAATTTTTATTGATTTGAAAAAAGCCTTTGACAGCATTTCACATTTGAGAATAATGAAGGAAATTCGCGCTATGGGTATCGGTGGAAGGGTATTCTCGTGGTTTGAGAGTTACCTCCGGAATAGAGAACAACGAGTAAAGCTTCGAGACGTGGAGAGTGAGCCACTGATGACCCAATACGGTGTGCCACAGGGTACAGTGATCGGCCCGCTAATGTTTATAATTTATGTCAACAGCATGTTTAACTTGTCTCTTAATAGTGAGATAGTCGCTTATGCTGATGATACCGTGTTGGTGGCGGATGGGAAAACGTGGGAAGAGGTTGTTCTAAATGCTAACGCTGATATGTCTATGTTTAAGAAATATCTCGACTCGCAACTCTTGAGTTTGAATACCGAGAAAACCGTATTCATGAAGTTTAGTCTGACGAAAACTAATCCTATTTTGGGGAATATTGTTATCCATGAAAGAAATTGCTCTGGGGAAATTTGTCATTTGAATTGTAAAAAGCTGGAAAAAGTTCAAAGTACTAGATATTTGGGTATAACAGTGGATGATGACATGAAATTTAAGAACTTGATTGAAACAACAACGAAAAGATTGAGAAAGTTAATATATATATTTTTGGCATTGAGAGATATTCTTGATTTTAATTCCATAAGAACTGTTTATTTCGCTCTTGTTCAATCGATCCTTCAATACGGCATAGTTGGGTGGGGAGGGGTCTACCCGTCCACACTCAAACCACTTATTACTGTTCAAAAATTAATTATTAAAATCATTCTGAAAAAACCGAGGGATTATCCAACAGAACAAATTTATAAGGAACTGAAAGTGCACCCACTTGAAATTATTTTCAAGATGAATTCCATTATTGCAATATTTAAAAACTATAAAACGAATACTCTAAGTAGCATCAGGTATGAAGGGATGCTTTTAATTCCTAGATGCGGCTCCACAGCCGCTCAACATCACTTTTGTTATTTGGGTATAAAGGAATACAACAAACTGCCTCTAAATATTAGAAAAATATCGGGAAAACAGCAGTTCAAAAGGGAGTTGAAACGGCATTTTATAGCATGGGAGGCTTGAACGGTTCGATCTCTGGGCTCGATTCTGGTTTCCTTTTCTGCATTTTTATAGATGTGAGTTGCCCTATATTGCTTTCGGATTGCCTTTCACAGTGTGGCCGATGGTAATCTAATATTTTAATATTAAGTGATGCTCAATTCTTGTTTAAATATATTTTTCACTCTTTTTATAAAGCAAACTAACTCTTCACATTGAAGGTGTTAGTGTATTGGTTTCATTTTGTTTGCTTCTTTTTTTTGTTACTGTAATGGATTGTGATAATTTAAGACTTAAGTAAAGTTTATATTGTAATCTTCATTGTTAATCTAAATATATAATTTTGTATTATCCTCATCTTCACACAAATGCGTACGCATTTTTGAAGGGGGGAATATTGCCTTATTAAATAAATAAATAAATAAATAAAAATGAACTATCACTCAAGCCAGCCAAATGTAAACTAACTTAAAATAATGTTTACCCAAAAAAAATCGAAATTGACATTTCCAAGATTTCTATATTAATCAAGCTCACCCATCAGTCACAGAAAAACCCTTAACTAAAATAGTAGATTCTTGGAAAAAGTATTTAAATAGATATCTTAATGGTATGGTATACTCGGCACTTTGCCAATCAATTTTAAATTATGGCATTGAATGTTGGGGTGGTGCTTCTGCCAACCATTTCCGCTCCGTTTTGGTGGCTCATAAGGCTATTCTGAGGGTCATACACTTTTGCGGCTATACTTATCCGTCAGAAACATTGTACAGATCGTATAGGGTGCTGGATGTCAGACAGATGTATGTGCGAGGTATCCTTGTGAGGTACCGCTTTGAGGGGTTGAATCGGTCTGGTGAAATTCAGCATATAGTGCCGACAAGGGCCAGAAGTCTTGGGCTTAGACTTCCACCCAGAATGAACACTGTGCATGCTCAGAGATTCTCGGTTTTTCTCGCGCCTAGGATTTATAATCGTCTTGATATCTCTGTTAGGAGACTGCAGAACAGGGTACAGTTCAGTAGGTTGGTATTTGACTGGTTGTTTGAGATGGGAAGAGTGAGGACGGAAGAGATGATGTCTGTGATGCGATGAGGAGAATGAGGGAAGGAGAGAGATGATGTGGTGCCTTCTACTTTTTGTCAAGTTTTTGCGTTTTTGATTGAATTTTGTGTCTGTTGGCTTTGATTTTGTTGCGTGTTTTTGGAGTGGTGTCTTTTGATTTGTGTCAGTAGGATTCCTTTTGTGATTTTTGCCAAGCAGTTTTGGTTTTTGTGAGCTTTATTATTTTAATATTGACTATTAGTAATTATGATTAATTTTGGGATTATTTGAAAAGATTTTTTTTTTTTTTTTTTTTCTTAATATGTTCATTATGGTCTCTCAATTTATTTTATGATTATTTTTTAATTTTACCTATACCTATCTTATGGTTCTTATTATCTTGTGATTTCACTTTTATATTTGTAGTGTGTTCATTTCTCCGTCAATATATTTTATGATTTTTATTGTCTTATATTTTGTTTACTTATTGCTTCATTTAACATTCCTATATATCTTATGATTTTTATTCCATAATCATATCAGTGTACCATTTTCCATTTGTATCTAAGATGAGTTTATTTGTTTGTTTGTGTATTTTATGATTTTGGTTGGCATAATCTGTCTTATATATCTTATGATTTTTTATTTCAACATCTTTGATTTCCCTTTTATTTATAATTTATATGTCTTGTATATTTATAATTTATAATATTTTGTATATTTATTATTTTTAGTGTATATATTTATAATCTATAATCTATGTTTCATTATCTTCCATTTCATTTTTTTATTTTATTTATAGTATGTTCATGATCGTCTCTCAAGATATTTTATGATTATTATTATATTTTTTATTTTTTTTTATCTTATATACCTTTCTCATGTTTCTTATTCCATTGCCTTTTGATTTCACTCCTATATTTATAGTGTGTTCACTTGTCTTTTTATATATTTTATGATTTTTATTGGCATAGCAATCTGTCTTATATGTGTATTTTATGATTTTTATTTCAATATCTTAAGATTTCCCTTTTATTTGTAATGTATATGTCTTGTATATTTATAATTTTATAGTGTGTATATTTATAATTTTTATTTCATTATCTTGGAAATTCCTTTTTATATATTTTATAATGTGTATATTATTCGCAGCACGCCTCGATACAGGGCAACCTAGTGAGGCTGCTGCAACATTAATATGTATTGTTTGTTTATATTTGTATTTCGGCAATACTCTGTAAATTTTGTTGAAAAATAAATTATTATTTATTAAAAAAAAAAAAAAAAATTTGATGTGTCCATGGTGTCCTTGCTATTGTTTGCTGGTGTATTGTTTACCTGGGTTTCGCGTAGGTACATCAAAGGGCTTTCGCTTGAAGTACATACTAAAAAATAGGTACCTACAATGTTATTATACGAGTATATTACCTATTACGTCTGTGATTAACCTTTACCTTACGTCTAAGAATATGAGGTTTAGTGAGAATAAAATAGTATAATCTAAATTATTAATATGAACTGTATTAATATTAATTGAAAATAAATAATAATGAAGTAAAACCACAAGGTTCAATATCTCTGCAAAGTTAGAGTGAGATATTCATACCCCAGCGGACTTCCTAATTCGGGATTACTTATAGGTAGGTGTTATGATCTAGGAACATGGATCGCTCTACTGAAAACATCCATCAGGGCTGGTATCAGTTTATTTATTTTGATTTTTAATTAACAACTAATAACAGGATCTTTTCTTCTTCTACTCATTTTAAGATCTTATCTTTCTTTAATTTATATGATAAATGACTTCATACTTTCTTTATTGTACACAAAATAAGACCAATTCATGTCAATTTTAGTGCATGCAATTAAGTGACAATTTCAACAAATTGGGTGCGATACACTTTATTTTACAGTTTGCGGCCTCTCATATTATTTACACCTAAACGTTGTTTTGTGCGTACGGACGATGCGCAGTTAAATTTATTTTATTTCCATAAAAAATATACAAAAACATATTATTTATAAAAATACACATATTAAGTGGTATTGGAATTTACTGCAAATTTTATATCAAAAAATAATAATGCTGTAGACAGCCCTGTCAAACCTAACAGCAAAATAGATCATAGATCTACAGAATCACAGAATTATGACGTTTGGGCGTTGATCCCTGATGCAATGTGAACTATGCGCTGAATGTTCTTTACCTACATTATTTTCGTCTCGTCGAATGCTCAGTTAATTTGAATGCAGGAAACAAGTGTCAAGAGAGGTGTAAATATATCAGACACGTGATGGATAAGGAAATGCAAACAGCCATTAAGGCTTATCTATTTCACTTTCGCATTGATAGTTAATAATATGATGACATATTATTATTATGATTTTAGTTAATATAGGATTGGGATTCGTAGACACTTTCATAAAATATTAAATGCGTCCCGAATTTTCCATTTAAAATCTCCCTCATTATTGTTTTTTTTTTATTTATTTAACCCTTTCAGGGACACTATAGTTGATCAGTTTGGTTATGAGTGTTGTTGATAAAGTGTTAAAATTATAACTGTGAAGCAGAGCTGTGCGGTACTCTAGTACAAGTACTCGTAGATTGTACTCTGAGTACTTTTGGTGTGCTCAGTACTCAGTCCACGAGTACATTTCTCAAACCAGCAGGGTTATTCTCGTAGCGGTCTTATTGAAATCTTATTGAAAAGATATCTTAAAGGGCGGCTCGGATAAGGATTGGACCAATCAGAGAGAAAGAGAGAGTGTCTACAATACGATGTAGCCAATCGTGGAACGATCATGACACTCCCCCTTTCTCTCTGATTGGTCCAATCCTTATCCGAGCCGCCCTTTAAGATATCTTTTCAATAAGATTGCAATACGACCGCTACGAGCATGCGGCCGCTGTACTTGTACTTGTATTCGACGCGTTTTTTGAGCTTAAAAAGTACACGAGTACATTTTAAGTCCTCGAGTACATCATTTGATTTAGTCGAGAACGTTAAACCTACTACGCTGCGTAGGTAATAATATGTATTTTTTTAGTTGTCGTGGTAATAGGTATTGGTAAATTGTGGATGTATGGTTCTCGTTTTTAATTCGAGAATATTGGTGACGAAATTGTTTTTTTTTAAACCAATATACCTATTATAATTTAATTGGTTATTTCAAAAACTAAATAGGTAAGTCATTATTTTTTCAAAAATAATTTTTTGATGGAATTGTCATTTTTGTGGTGTATAGTCTGAAATCCTACTCTGCTTTGTTTTCAACATAAAAACTGAAGTATCTTATGTACTTGTAAAATACCCTTGTTTATAAAGATTTTAAAAATCATTTAAATTGATACCGATAAAATATTTGTTTTGTTAGTGCTAGTTCTATATTTTTTTTAAGGATTACCTGTCTACTTATGGAGGTCACCTCTGATGTGTCTTATGAAAAAAATGCATCTAGTGATCACAAAAAATAATATCACAAATTATCGATAGGTACAGGTAGATTAGATAGGTAGATTGATTGAAAACGTTACTTGTAACGAATATGTAACAACTAATGACTAATGACTCTTACAATTCATTACTGATGTTCGATTTTTAAATGGAACAAACCACTACGGGCTTACGTTACTTTTATTTTAAAACATGCACCTAGTGTTGACACAATATTTTTCACACTTTTTTCACTTCATTTAATGAAGTGAAAAAAGTGTGAAAAATATTTTGCCCCTCCTTAGAAGTTTTTCTACGGGTGCTCATGATATTAAGCTTGTACGATGCTTACAATAATATGTTTTGGCCCCATGACTGAATCACATGCATAAAGGGTGCGCGTGATATTTTCATGTGGTGACCTCATGGTTGAAACATGCGTAGGACAAATAATAAAGGTTTATACAAGATTTTGCGTTTCATTAATCACTCATGTACTCATTACTTGTACTCGGTACTTTGTACTAGAGTATTTCTCACTCTGTACTTGTACTTGTACTCGAGTAGATTTTGTGCGTAGTACTTGTACTCAGTACTCGAGTATTTTTTGCCTGTACTCGGAACAGCTCTGCTGTGAAGGAAACAAGCATATTATGTATGTCATTGTATACCATAAAATTACCAACAATAATTATTACTGATTTAACCTAGCTCAAAACGAGTAGCGAAGTAGCTAAACAACTCGCTAATCAATAAAAAATCGTTATCTCTGTATTCGAGCTCGTAATACCAATTGAATGTTTTTGTGCAGACAGTTTTTAAAACTAATTAAAAGATAAGTATAAAAAATAATAAATATTATTATACACCTAGTTAGAGATGATCTATAAAACAGAACTAGGTATAGGTTCACATACAATAGAGCCAGCAGCCAGATCCGAAGTGGAGTGCGCTACTGGCCCAAAAAATAGAACAAAATAGATCAACTCGATATTAAATTTAAGGTTTTCGGACACGTTTTATGACTAAATTACCCGCCACTCGACTAAAATACTCAGCCAGTGTAAACTGGGATTTATGTACATGAAAATTAAATATGTCGTCTATATACGTCGCGTGTCAAACACAAACAGAATAAAACGTCGTTACTCGACTCGACGTCTTGTAAACCTCGATAAGTATTAAGTAAGTTTTGTTAAGATTTTATAAGTTTTATGCATATCTATTTAGGTACATATATATTATTTTATAAGATTTTTTAACTCTTTCCGAAATCAAACGTTATAAGTAATACAATTAATACATTACCATTTTATTATTTTTACCTTATTGGCCGTGTAATAAAACATTCAACAACCCAGAAAAGCTAGCTATAGTATCCCCGAAATGAACTGGCGGCCGGGTTAGTAAACTAATACAGAAGGCATAACCGACTGGTATTATTAACATCCATTGAAAAGGGATCAGGATCCCTAAATTTTTATGATACCGACTGCCAGTTCATTTCGAGGATACTATAGAGCATAGACGCTATATCAGCGATGCACAAACCGCGGCCCGCGTGCCGCATGCGGCCCGCCGACGGATTAAAATATTTGAAAATCTAAAGAATATTTAAAATATACCTGAGTAGATAATTTTGTACGTTTACCTACGCCGCGCCGGGAAGAAGCCAGATTCTGTCGTGTGCTTTTGGATTGTTAATTGATGTTCTGTGCGACATTTGAAATTATTTTAACTATCCATTATAATTGTATTGTATGTAAAAATGATTCCACAAGATTTCTGTGTTGTGACAATAATATTTTCTATTTTCCTAAACAATGTTGTTTTATGTTTTTGTTCAATCATCATGTACAAAATGCATAGCTTACTGCACTTCCAATAGTATTAAATAAGTAATTTGTTACATGCCATTGGTTGTTGCTTCTTTTTATTTTGTAAAACTTGGTATTAATGTCACATCGTCCCTACAGGGACGTACTGTCGTGACAATAATTTAAAAAAATGATACGTTTTTGATCATTAATCATTAGTATTGTAATTTGTACAAATTAAAAAATTAAAACTTTTAGGGTTAATTTTTCAACGAAGATGGCGTGAAGTTGCAAGTCAAAATATGAGGAGTTATGGTTCTACCCCCGAGGGTGCACAATACAGGGCTGAGTGGCGGCGTAAAATACAAAAGGCAGACCCCACCATCATGTGGAAATAATAATTTCCTGGGAGAAGAAGAAGAAGAAGTGTTAATTTTCCATGTTGCGGCCCGTCCTTGGCTCATAATTTTCCCCAGTGGCCCCTGTTACCTATAAGTCTCTGCATCCCTGCGCTATATTCACGATTCAGTGTGTAATAAATTGCCAATTTTTTTGATAACCGCCAAGGGTGACATCGATACAGTATTCAAAATACTTTGATAATGTATAAAAACCACGACGCTTCTGCACATTTAGTGTTATTGAATTGAAATAAAATTAATATTGAGGAAGTATAAAAGTAAGTTGCCCTTTGACACATTAATTTAAAAGAAGACGTCTATGGATGTCGGGTCCCCGAGGGCTAAAAATGTAAAAAAAGTACCAAAAACTGTAAGTTTAGATCGTTTTAAACCGATGATTATCATGAAGTTTTTCGGAGGTAGGTAGGTAATACCTATTTAAAAAAATATAAATGAGATCTATGTAGCTAATAAGTTGAAGCATTCGCAATGTCTGCAGCCCGATTCACGGAAAAGTTTAAGTCTAAGTTTAGTTCGAAGTTCGAACGAAGTTCGATTCAAACCCTCCGTGAATAGGTACATAGACTGTGTTGTAGATAGTCGCCGCCTACAATTATTATTACCAGCAGCCCTATTCACGGAAAAGTTTGAATCGAACTTCGTTCGAACTTCGAACTAAACTTACACTTAAACTTTTCCGTGAATCGGGCTGCTGGTACCTATATTATGTAGGTACCTAACAAATATTCATAAATCATACACCAGTTTTTTGTTAACTGAAAAATTAAAATTTCACAGAATATGCTTTTTCGTCTTAGAAGTAATTAAAAAGTAAGTAAAAAGCAACACCACCTATATAAGAAGGCCTTAGTGCTGGCGGCCATTTTTGGCCTCTCGCGTCACGGCTGCCTGCGTGTAGACAGATATCATAGCGTACATACAGATATAGAAGAGTGAATGCTGGGCCTCCCGCTGTGACGTAGCGCTAAGGCCTTCTTATATAGGTGGTGTTGGTAAAAAGTAAATAATATCAATTAATTTTTTACTTTTTAAAAAAAAATATTGATGACTACGTACGCCTCTTAATTTTTGTAATGGTAACACTGCGAGGTCGAGGCGTGTCAAACTCTCCCGTCCGGTTTGACATATTATGGGATGAGAAGATCTTATTCATCTGTTGTGCTGCATTTAAATCGTTTCTCACGCCGATTTTAATTATTAATTATTCACTTTATTGTCTTCAGTATCTAATTGGAACATCTTGTGAATTTAACGCGTCGAAAGGTATTCAAATAGTCTCAATTATTTACACTCTTTTAGGTTATTTTCGCACTAGAAATTTTTACGCCGATTAGAAAACAGTGAGATTACATCGGTTTTACATGACTCATTCTAATTTTTATCTTTATATAGACAAGTGGTTAATGACTCTATTAGGATACAGTGCACAAATTCTTTGTAACCTTTAAATAGTCTGAAAAAAGTGTTAAATTTCGTGTAATTTTCTTTAAGAGTCAAGATGTGGAAAGCAACAATCGGTGTCGATGTACCTGTTATGCCATCGAATGATGATGATTGGGAGACCGATCCTGATTTTGTTAATGATGTGAATGAGCAAGAACAAAGATGGGGTTCTAAAACTGTAGACGGTTCTGGAAGATCTGTTGGGGCAGTTGAGTAAGTACAGCTTTCTGAGAATTTCTTTAATATGAATTAAAAGGGTTGGTTTATTGATTGTGTAATTCTTTGCTGACAGCATGCAGAAGTTACGTGAGGAAGCTATAAAGAAAAATGAAGAATGTAAAAAGAAAGAGATGGAAAAGGCACCACAAGCATCATTTGGGTGAGTTCACTTTGAATATTTCATAAAGTTTTCTTATTCTTAAGTTGAAGACATCAATAGTTAGTTAATATTTAGTCAAAGCTAACTGAAATTAACCAATTTTGGTCCAATGCTAACAAACTCTTATATTGACTATTATTCTGAAATGAAAAAGAGACGATTGAGTTGGGTCGTATCCAATTTTTATTGAGACTTTTGACATTTCTGTATTCTGAAAATGTTTTATCTAATACATTAGATGCGTAATTAATGTATTGGATAAAATATTTTCAGAATACAGAAATGTCAAAAGTCTCAATAAAAATTGGATACGACGCAACTCAATCGTCTGTTTTTCATTTCAGAATAATAGTCATTAATCAATTAGAAATTAGATGGTTATTGACTTTTTTG
The DNA here is from genome assembly GCA_963576905.1 of Mystacides longicornis. Classification (NCBI taxonomy): domain Eukaryota; kingdom Metazoa; phylum Arthropoda; class Insecta; order Trichoptera; family Leptoceridae; genus Mystacides; species Mystacides longicornis. The sequence goes on from OY756432.1 coordinate 4,305,047, forward strand.
TTTCTTAATTTTTGCTAAACCTAGCAACAGTATTTTGAAATTTTTTTTTTTACTCATCACGCCGTGTCTCGTAAGGGGTAGGCAGAGAGAACGGACCTCCACTCTTTTCTATTGAAAAATTTTGAAATTTCTTTGAAGAAACTTTGAAATTTCACTATTGAAAAATTAATGAACATTTCAACAAAGATGATTCAATCTCATTTTAATGTTGCTATTTCATTGTGCAGATTTAGATGACTTACAAAATGTCAAAACAGGCCTTATTATCTTTGGATATCGTGGCATTATGTAAGGTTATGACAACAAAAAATATTTTTTAGTTTTTATAACTTAAATTTGCCTAGCATGGTCTTATTTTTATTTAAGACTATTTGCAACGATTTTTTGACATTGTCGCCACCTTCCATCGATATCTCTTCACCTCTTAAACGAAAATATTTTGTTTTTTTTTTCCGAACGCTGTTTATATTACATACATTTAAATCCTTCTGAGTATGATATTTAGTGTTTATGAAGAAAATTTGATGTATCTTTTTTGATTATTGCAATTCAAACAAATTTTAGTTATGGAGGCAAATTTGGAGTTGAAAAAGATAGAATGGACAATTCGGCCGTTGGACACGACTATGTTGGCAAAGTAGAGAAGCATGCTTCACAAACGGATCACAAGACTGGTTTTGGAGGGAAATTTGGAGTGCAGACTGATAGAGTTGATAAGGTAAAATTTTTTGTAATTTTATAAAGATATAAAAGAAAATCTGGTCAGTGAGAACACTTATAACTCGAGATTGGTTGAACCAATGAGATATTATACTGGAGATGCAATTCCATACAATTTTTAGTTTGAAAATAGCATCACGAGTAAATTTGAAGTTGAACTTAAATAAAAATATCTAATCAAGCATTACTGACGAATATATTTGTCTTTGTCACACATAATACGCCAAACGGCTAAGTGCTGTCACCTTCTAGCGGTACACATTAATAGAAATTTCTTTTTGTGCGTGAAATTTGAATATATTTGTCAGAATTTTCTAAGAACCTTTTGAAAAAGATCTCTCGTCTTTATTAATGCGAGGCAGACAACGAACAGTTTAAAAGCACTTTATAAAAATATTTTTCGAAAATGGAAAAAATGATTTATTTATTCGAATTAAAAATGTCCCTTTTTATAAAAAAACACTATTTATAGTGTACTTGCTTCTAAATTCGTCCGGCTAGATAAGGGCTCATACACACGGCTTAAACAAGAACCGTCAGAAATCCGGCTCTGTGGGAAAAACCGCTGGCGATTTCTCAGTTGTATGATGGATTTCGTAAAAAAAATCATTGAAAGTGGAAAACCTCTGTTTGCAGAACATCCTTTAATTCCACATATAATTTTAATTAGGGAGCACTCTGTTTAAATATAAGTTGTATTCTTTTTTCTAAAAAAATTGATAAAAAAAAATCATGATAAAATAAAAAAAAATCTATAGAAATATATACCTACGCACTATTGGGTGTATCTCTTTAAATGAATTTGGGCTAATTAAAAGTGAAAACAAATACATTTGGAAACTTGCACACACACACTAAGGAAGAGTTGTGTTGTGAAAGTGGAAATAGTCGGCACAGGGATTCGAGCCCACGATGTATGCTGTAGTAAGAAAGCAGTCGACTGAACCGCTGGGTTACCAATTCAAATAAAAATGTATCTACTTGTTTCAAACAGACGCGGTTTTTTTTAACCGCGCTCAGTATGCACCCGTAGTGTTATGTGGGCCTAACTAAAAAAACAAAAATAATTGTCAAATATATTTTTATATTTTGAACATTTAATTACAATAATATGCACTTAAAATATATAAAATACATCCTTTTTGATAAAAGGATTTTCCTATATTGATTTCTGTTGAGGAACGACTTTTTTTCACCACAAAATCCACCATTTTCAAGACCACCGTATTACCGCGGACACAACTGTCAAGCTCAAGCTGTTGTCAACGACTAAAACACAAGCGTGGCACCTTTTCGGTGGTGGCTCCCTTTTTTACATGCCATTTTTTAGACTCGATTGCATCTCTAGTATAAATCTCATTGGGTTGAACAGATTTTTATCATTTTTGATTTATTGGATTCTTCTGCACGCCGGATAACAAAATAACTAACAAAAAATCAAAAAATGGATACCAAATTATATAAAATATATTAATACTAAAGTTAGTATGGAACACATTTCTTGCGACGCCAACGCCATCTGTGATAAAATCTATAACAACACAATCATTGTTTACCTTTTTTCTAATTTGTTGACATTGAAGCACATTTTTTTATAAATTAAAATGCAAAAAGTGAATAAATCTAATTTTGAAATCAAATTTTTGTTTGACACAAACTGTCAGTTATTTAATAGTTGGTGCAATTGACAGAATTTGGATGGAAAATATGTGGTGGTTTAAAACAGATACATCGGTCGGAATGACATTGGTTAAAAGTCATTTTTATCATTCTTTAAATTCATATTCAATATCCGTAGTTAGACCACAAGACAACGTTTGTCTATGGAAAGCTAGTAAGGAAATGAGAATGGCCACCGAATAAAGCTTTGACGTTTGCCTATGGAAAATACATAATACTTGCTATATCAGTATCACCTTCTCGGATTTTTTTTTACATCGTTCCGTCTGTGGTGTAGGAGAAAGTTTTATATGGTGTTCATGAAAAAGTCCCCAAAATCAATCCTAATTAATAATATTATGTAGGTACTATAAAATAAAAGCGATTTTTTTGAAAATAACATTATTACAAAAATTTGGTGCATGATATGTCACGAGATTACCATTGACAACATTTCTTTTGTAAGTACTTATTCCTAGGATAGATTGAAAAAAATGAGAATAATTATAGTCTTTTCGAAATTCTTCGAGTGTAGTTAAAGATTTTCATCTTCAGAAGGTACTTCATATAGAGATAGATGGCATCAATTTCTGTGATTATTCCTAAATCATTTTTTTATTCATATTAATATTTTCTGTGCTATTTTTTTAATTTATTTTAGAGTGCAGAGGGCTGGGATTATAAAGAAAAAGTTGAGAAGCATGCTTCTCAAAAGGATTACGCTTCTGGTTTTGGAGGTAAATTTGGTGTACAAAGTGACAGAGTAGACAAATCGGCCCTCGGCTGGGACCATGTGGAAAAGGTGGAAAAACATGACTCACAAAAAGGTAAGACCAAACTCCTATCGCTTTTTTAAACAAAGAAATCAACGTTAAATCTGTAGCTCAGCGTTCGAATCCTAGACTTTCGTATTTGCAAACTAAAGGTTGTAAGTTTGATCCCCAGCACTCTACACATTTCTCTTTAACAGCACCACTAGCTTTATGTTGAAATGAATTGTTGTTTATCCAGCCATGACGATCTGCAGGGGCCCAAAGTCGTGTAACAAAAATGTCTGCCACCAAAACATTTGATGGTAACTCTGTGGTGATGTGAGCTGTGTCAAATTCTGAATTCAAAAGATAAAAATATGGCAGTTGTTCACCTCATGTTTGCGGTCATTTTATTTGATTTGACTTGGGCTCCAGTTCCTTTTATCAAATCTTCCGCCTCTGACTGTCTCCACCAGGATCTTTTCCAGGACCTGTATGATACACTCAAAGAGTGAATGGCCCTTAATTTTTTTTTTGCTCACATGGAAGGTTTGGCTTACGCATCTTCTTTGTATTTCAGATTATGCAAAAGGTTTTGGAGGCAAATTCGGTGTTCAGACTGACCGAGTGGACAAATCGGCTGTCGGGTGGGATCATCACGAAGCACCACAAAAACACGAGAGTCAGCTGGATCACAAAAAAGTAAATATTTTTCCATAGTTCAGCATATAAAATTTAATATTTGCTGTTTGATGTTTTGTATATTTTTTCCATTTGAATGGCCAATTTCAAAAAATCGCTAAATCCAATATTATCAAAATTGAGCTGACTTTCTCCACCGGATGCAGATAATTTTTTTTTTAACCATACCTAGTTAATATTTCACGGTCCATTAGAAATATTGAAATGCAAATATCTCTATTATCGAAATACGGACTTAGGCGTTTTTTGAAATTGGCCATTCATTTGCATCCACCTTTCGTAGATCCCGAAACAGATTGTTCAGCTGAAAGTAATTTGTAGAAAAAGAATAAAAAAAAAGTTTGCTGGGGACAAACTGGTGGTTGTTTTCCATTTAATTTCATCCCTTCTTGATATAGGCTTTGTGGCCTGTAATTTATGTGGTGGGGTTGGCCTGTTGCAAAGTTGATTCACAGCTGTTCTTCCACCTTTTTGGTGGTCTGGCTAGGAGCCGTCTTCCATAGGGCTGGCCATGCAGTGTAATGTGAAGGAGTCTAGAAGAATCTATCAATCAAATCCTCCGCCTTCCCCATCGTACTACATTCTTGACTTTGAATATTCTTGATTTCTGTATACATTATAATGAGATATGAACTGCTGTGATGTCCCATGTCCTGTATTGTATTTTTATGGTAAGATCAAGGGACCACTCCTTTCACCGTGACCAAATAAGATCTATTGTGATATTCTTCAATTCATTTATGGTGTCCTGCCTCTTATTGTGCGTCGTCTCCAAAGTGACAGTGTCTCTTCCCGGCTCCTGCTCTCTGCAAAAAGTTTCCTTAATCATCTTTTTGCTGCCCTCAAAAAATTGGTTCCAACACCATTCCCATCACACATTTTGCAACAATTTCTTTTGGTCGTATGACCTTACGTCCCCTTTGACCACTGATGTGGAAGTATGTCTTATAGCCACCACATCATTTCGTCTCTTCAGAGGTGCCAGGTACATCCCCCATAGTTACTAACATAACTGTTGGTCACACATCATGGGATGAATGACACCTTGGATTGGGGTAAGGGTTGGATATATACCGAAAATTTAAAGTTTCGGTATTGGTCAAGTATAACTTATTTTGACTGGTAGTACTGTCCCAGTCACTCCGCAGAGTCAATTTCACTGTATATCCCATATCTACATATTCTGTTTGAAAAAAGTAACATTTTATTTTGTAATTCCAGGGTTTTGGTGGTAAGTTCGGTGTGCAATCGGACCGTATTGATAAATGCGCAGTCGGTTTCGATGTTCCTAGTGATAAAGTTGGAACCGCTTACACCAAAGTTAAACCAGAGATTACGGGTGTCAAACCTTCGACTTTGAAGGCGAGGTTTGAGAACATAGCCAAGGAGACTGAGGAAGAGACACTTAAGAAAATTAAAGAAGCCAGAGAACAAAGACTAAAGATAGAGAGGCACGAACGAGAAGCAGATGTCAACAGGAACGATGTGAGCTTTAAAACTTTTTCTTTAACCCTTTCATAATATGCCAAGTTCATAATATTCCGTAGCTGTTTATGTTGGATGCCAACTACAAAATTCTACATAGTACTTTAATATATCACTAATGCATGGTAAAGAGAAACTGCTTTTCTAGATAGTTTTATATCCTAAATAATACACTTATTCAAAAAAATATGAAAGTTATTGAACAAAATAAGTTTTTTTTTGACACTGTCAATGCTAAATATTAAAAAAAAAAAAATTAAAAAACACTTCAATCAATTATATATTAAAATAAAACATCTTTTCAAAATCAAAAATCTTTGACAGTTCTCAGTCCAGTCCATTCACCAATATTAATACTATTTTTTCTGTTTAAACTAGAATACTGAAAAGGTAGAGCAAAAACCATTGGCGAGACCTGCCCAAAGACAACCAATCAAAACGGATAGAGAAAATTCAGTGCTGAGCACTGTCAAACATTTCACCAGCTCACCTCAGACGGAAGCTAAGAAGGCCGGACCTCCAGCTCCTATAAAGGTAAGATGGTTAACAATGGATTAGGGATATGAAATTTGTTCTTCTAATGCTGAGAACGTTGCTGACTTCCTTACCTTCAAAACTTCAGTGGAAGATTCCGATTCGAAATCTTATCATTTAGTATACTAAGATTTAGTCCTGCGTATCCGAATCCAAACACTCTTTACTCCCCATTTAGGGGCAAAGGGAGGCAACATGAGCTCTCGTTTGCGCTCGATGTTGCACAATTTTTATGACCTCCTCCCGCATCATGTCCAACTCCCCCAGCTCTGCTACGAAGGAGCGGAACACAGTATAAGAGAGTCTTCCTCGTCTTCGCGACCCTGATTGGGGGAAGAACAGCACTCTCCTTGGCCAACTGTCATTCGGCATCCTTAACACAGTCCCAGCCATACCCATTTCCTCTCCGTATTGGTGGAAGTGATGGGCCTGCGCTGGGTGCGCCGGCGTATAGCGTCGTTCGTGATGCGGTGGTATCATCTTATATCCAAAACTCTCCTGAGGCACTTCATTTCGAAACCTGAGACTTTTCGTGCCTGGGCTTTGGTCAGGTGCCAGGACTCACACCCATACAGGAGAATGGGCAACACACACGCATCAAACAGTTTACATTTCCTCTCGATTCGAACTCCAACGCTTTCCATATTTTAGTCATGTTGTTAAAAGCGCCACTTACCATACGATACGTATCGGGAGCTCAGCCCCGAGGTCACCAGAGGTGGTAATGGTTGCTCCCAGGTACTTAAATTTATCCACCCGGGAGACCTGGTGACCATCGATGGTTATCGGTAGCTGTTTATCGGGGCAGGCATTACTCGCCATGAGCTCCGTCTTACTGGCATTGCAGAGTCTTGAAACACTGCGCTGTGATTCTTCCACTGTCGTACTGAACAACGCTAGGTCATCCGCGTACTCCAGATGGCATTTTTCGCCTATTAGACCATCTCTCTGCGTTTTTGGTATGCCTCTTGCTCTTTGCATGGGCTTTCTCAAGATTCTGTCGATGAAATTTGTGATAGTTGATCAGAGGTTCCTACACAACTGTTGTTACGGGAAGAAATGTCAAACTGTTCACAGTGTAAAATAGACAATCAAACAATTATTATTAATTAGAGAGGCTTCAATATTTACAGCTGAGGGAAGTGCCATTATGCAGGCATTAATTCATATTCATAATGAAAAAATTCATCATTCAATCATTTTAACAGACTCACTTAGTTTCCTTAAAAAATTATTGTCAAGTCCATTTAAGGGTGAAACAAATCTGTTGGTCAATAGAGTGAGATCTCAGCTGTATCTTCTACACTGCAATCAGCAATCCGTAGTTCTGGCCTGGCTACCTGGTCACAGGGGGATTGCGGGGAATGAGAAGGCAGACGAAATGGCAAAGGAGGCTTCAGTCTCCATGTGTGGGAAGATTAATCAGATTCCATATGCTGACTTGATTCTGAGTTGCAAAGGGAGTGCATTAGAAGAGTGGGGGAGGAGTTGGAGAGAGTCTCTGGCTGTGCGGGGTCGATGGTTTGGAGAGATCCAGCCTCATATTCCCAAAGTTCCCTGGTTCTGGAATATGAATATTCCAAGATGGCAGATTTCTCTGGTCTGTCGACTAAGGTCTGGCCACAGTCTGTCTCCTGCCCACCTCCACAAAATAAATATTTTAGATACACCTCACTGCGTTTGTGGCACAGAATTGGGTGATGCAAACCATTTGATCATGGAATGACTCTTTGATGGAGATGCTGGGGCGGGCGGGAGTGGGGTTTCCTGCCCAGCTTTCGCTTGTTCTTGCGGATCCATCAAAGAGTATTGTGAAGTCTCTTGGTTGGTTTGCTCGGGAGAACTCTCTAAAACTTTGATTTTAATTACATTCTAGGTATTACTATAATATAATAATTGTAACTACTATAATTTAATAAATAGGCAATATTAAAAAAAAAAAAAAGATAAAGATATAATATGAACTTGAGACTGACCAAGAACGCCAATAAGGCGAAGGTCAAAAAAAAAAAAAATATTATTAATGACCATTTTTTATGTCTGTCTTCTCACAGGTTTTGCTGCTGAAATAATAAATATTGGTCATAATTTCAGATTGAAAGAGATGTAGCGCAAGAGGTTTCCCAACCAAAATCTCCAGTCGCCCAACAACCCCACTCTCCACAAGTGTTGGATACACCAGACATCATCCAAACCACGGAAAAAATAACGAGTGTAGAACCCCCCGCACAACAGCAGCAACCCAAACAGCAAACTGTCGAGAAGGCGGAGAAGAAGGATTCTCCGGACACGGAAGAGATAAAAAATATTGTACAAAGTGAACCTACCAAGGTATTTGGAGTCATTTTCCATATTAATTTATTGAGAAGTAGCGATATTACGCAATAGGCTAGTAGACAAGAGAGAATTCAGCTCTTTTCTATAGATGCAACTGTATTTCTTTCACACATTTTCTTTTTTATTTGTTGTTCATCAATTTCTTATTGTAATCTCTATTTTTATAAATGGAACCCTATTTTAGTTGGTTTAATCATATTGGTTACATAGGTAGATAATGAATGTACATTGGAATAAAATGCTGTGGAAATGAGATAACTACGTAGGATATGCGGAAACAGACCGATTGATAAGGTGAGGAATGATAATATTAGAAAGGAATGTGGAGTGGATGTTAGCGTAGTGACTTGAATGAAAATGAATAAGTTAAGATCGTTTGGGCATGTAGAGAGAATGAAGTCAGGAGTAAAAGGAATAGAAGAGCATGTCTGCAGAATGTTATGTGTTTGGAGGAAGCGAAAGAGGTTTGTTTAGATTGGAAAGAATGGAAGTCTGTACTCTCTGCCTACCCCCTTCGGGAAACGGCATGATGGGTAAAAAAAATGAATAGATATCTCATTATACAAGTTTGAATTCAAAATTCATAGTTACGACCACAGGACAATGCCTGACTGGAAAAGTTTTTTGTTTTTTCATATTTTAAATAGAGCTTGTTTTACCTCTAATTATTTTTTAATTCCATGTTGATTCTCCACTCTCCTAATGATACATTTGTATGCAGGGACGCATTTGATAGCAAAATGGCGGATTACTTGAAATTTATTGTCACTTGGCTCTGTAAAGTGACAACATATCAGTATAAATAATTTTACACTGTTGTTTTTATTTTTTAGCAGGCTATCCAACCAACTGTTGTTGCCTCTCCCGTTGGCTGGACTGACGGCGAGGACGGAGGTGACGGTGACAATGACGAAGATGGATACACTGCCATTGCGCTGTACGACTATCAGGCTGCTGCTGACGATGAGATATCATTTGATCCTGACGATATTATCACACAGATTGAAATGGTAAAATCAAATATATATCATTAATAAATAGTTTCTTAGATCCTGCCATTTACTATCAGTTCATTCATCCAAACGGAGTGATGTCAATCCATAATATTACCGTGAGGTCAATCCATAATATTACTGTGAGGTAAGAGAAAAACCAAATGGATGATGTAGAGCCGTGGTCGTCATTTGCGGCCCGTTGCTGATTTTTGTGAAGCCCGCGACGCGGCGAGCGATTTCAAAAGCCAAATCTTGCCAACATCGATAACGACACAGATAACGAGGATCGGAAAAACGGAAATATCTCAAATTCATAATATTAAAAAATAAAGTTACACGAATAACATTTGTATTTCTAATAAAAATGTTTTATATAACGTAGGCAGGTATCACTATTTTTTTTCAATTTACATACGAGGAGAGTTCAAAGTATTCTCAGTATGGGTGCAAAAAAATACAGAAATATGGAAGGAAAGGGCAGAAAAATCTGAAATAATTTTACTATTACTACATATATATGAGGTCTTTTTCAACCCTAATACGTTTTAAGAAGCGCCAATTGCTTTTTTTACTTTTCGTATGGCATTGCCGGAAAATCTTCACCCGTAGAGATTTGCGTGCATCCTCTACTACAGGCTTGGCTTCAGCGCCATCAGCCAGTCCATCGCCAATTTATGTATCTTTTCAACAGCCTTCAAAAATATTTTTTATCTTTCTCTAAATAATAATAGTTTTTGGCCACCTTAAAGTCTTCATCGTCGGAAAACCGCTTTCCAATAATATTTCTTTCCCTGTTTCGGGAACGAAAATTGTCGGCAGGTCCCAGAGCCCTTTAAGGTAGTTGATTGAAATTTTGAAAACCATAGTATCGAATACCAATGTTAGCAATGTACGCCAATCGAATCGGCGCGTTGTCGTCGAGGAACAAGGCATTGATGGTCAATTTTCCTTGATGATTTTCTTCAATTGCTTCCTACAAAATCATGCATTGTGCTTGCGAAAACTGCTGCGGTTATACTTGGGCCTATTTTGAAATGGTCAAAAAGCACAAACTCTTTCGAGTCAGAATGCTGTCGTAAGGAGATTTTCGACTGGTTTCATGACATTGAACTACTTCGGAGGGAATTCTTTACGCGCTGTATTGTCTCACGTTTCTTTCAAGAGCATAATGACAAAATCAGTTTTCGTTCCCAGTAATAAAACGAACAAAAAAAAACTTCTAGAATACCCCAGAGCTCCAAACTCTCCATAGAAAATTCAATTTGCGTTTGTTACTGCGGTAGTGTGTGGATTTGTGGTGGTACCCATCTTTCACCAGACTTTCATGAACTATTGAGTCTTTTGATATCCACGGAGAGCTTGGTGATCTCTGCTTACGAATTAATATTTATTGGAGCATATTCGAGTACAATATTTTCGACTTTTGGTACATTTTTATAATTTTGGTATATTTTTAGGACCACCTGATTGAAGGTGGTCCTAAATACATTTTTTAAAGTTTTAATTTTCTCTCTCTCTGGATTGAAATCCTTAATATAAGTTCATTACTGCGTCGACGACTGTATTTTCAACGAGAGCATCGATTTTGTTAACGTTTTCATAACTTCTTGATGTTGAGAGGTGTGGTGAACGGAATGGGTCATAAATTGACTTTTCTTCATTTTTCAAAATTGAATCCATTTTCTTTATTGTAACTCAAAGTGATTTAAGAGTTTACTGTAAAAGCAACATATTTTCAATCTACCCAGTTGGGGGGGGGGGGGGGGGTGCTTGCGCCCATGATGCGGCCCGCGGTGAGAGCTCATATTGTCCAATGCGGCCCTTGAACAGAAAAGTGTGACGACCGCTGATGTAGAGCGATGGGTTGGTTGGTTGTCCATCACTCCAAGAAAAAAAAAACACGCTTTATCTTTTACAAACAGATCACAACCATTGGATTGTAGTTTGAAGTGATTGTGAATGTCCAGATTTTTACTTACCTTTTACTACTTAACACATTCACATTGACTACACGGATTTTTGTACTAGGCTTCTAGTCTGCTGTGCCTAATATAGTTTGCTTCAAAATATACATTTGACATTATGACAAAGATACTGTTGTTGACCGCTGTGTTTTATTCAACACCACCTATATAAGAAAGCCTTAGCGCTGAGACTGTGACGTCACATTGTAAGGCCCAGTATGCATTTGCCTATATCTGTATGTGCTTACCTGTACTCTATGATATCTATCATATAGCGCCGGCCGTCAGGTGTGAGGTTAGAGGCAAAATGGCCGTCAGCGCTAAGGCCTTCTTATATAGGTGGTGTTGGTTTTTTTGTAGATTTTTGATTAGAGTATTAATTCGTTGGTAGATTCTGAAATATTCATTTTTTATACCATACATTTTTTTATACTCATTATAAAACTCCTCCTTTTTTTCAAAATATATCTCGCCCTTTTGGTGTAATTTGGTGAAAGTGTTAAATGCTCCACTTTAGACATTAGGTACTGTTTCAAAGTCATGACCTTTGGTATGCAGCGGCAACCTCAAGTGCTTGGTAACCCAGTGGTTAAGTCAAAGACTTTCGTACATAAAGCGTAGGAAAACTTGTGGGTTCAAAAGCTGGCGCCGTCAATTTTCAATTTCTTAACACAAACTTTGCTTCTGTGAAAGATATCTTAAGTGTATTTATGTTCAACTTAAGTGAGCCCAGATTAATTTAAAAAAATTGGTCCGTGATTCTTAGTCTAGTCGAGTATAAAAGTTATTGGCATAAATAATTGTTTTTCAGTATTTTTATTCTTATTCGGGTTTAATTTGTTATTTCCAGATTGACGAAGGCTGGTGGAGAGGGATTTGCAAGGATCAATACGGACTGTTCCCGGCTAACTATGTTCGGTTGCAACAGTAAACCCACAACTTATTTAAGTAGTGACACATATTATTAGGATGTATAGAAAACTTTTTATTTAGTCGAGAACAATTATTAAAAGGGGAAGATGCATATAATTTTTGTTTATTATTCAGTTAAGCACACATTACAGTTACATTGTTTTTTAACAGTGTTGTAGATCGTAAAATCACTTTGGCTTACAACAGTTTTTGAGTTAATACTGTTGCAATTGTTGTTGATATATTATACTTTAAACATATACAGTGGTACTAATAGGACTTTATGCATCGTAGACATGTAGTATAACCAAAAGTGCTACCAATAGAGTGCAGAATAAGTTATACACGTAATAGTTTCTATGGTAACGTTATTCTTGCCTGCCCCCCCCCCGGTATTAAGGACAGAATAACCACATTGAAAAGAGATGAACTACTACTGCACTCTTCACATTTTGACACTTAACATACAAACACTTGCAACAAGTCTGAGCTTTCAATGAATCGAAATATTCGTACATACTCGGGATATTACGCACACGAACTCTCTCGATGTTCCAATCGGGTTCGTACGGAATTCTTAGAAATCAACCCCGTAGTATGGAACAACCACACACTTCATTGATACATGCGAGGTTGCCAAACTATTCTGAAGAACAGTTATAACACGGAATTGGGATGATTATTAGTAGCGTGTGGTATAAGCGATTTATGCCGTAATATTTATTCCCCTTATAACGGTGTTATAACGCAGTTTCTATTAGTACCACTGTATTTTGTTTTACAAACAGTGTAAGCATTTGGCGATTGTAAAACACAGCAAATAATAATGGTCAAGGAAAGAATCATTCGTTACATGTTAAAGGTTTCTTTGAACCAATTCAAAAGGAGTTTGTAAGTCCATAGTTCTGTTATTATCCAATATGTCGACAGACTTGTCAAGAATATTTTCTGCCCATTTTGAACATTCTTAGAAAATGAGTTTTTTTAATCGTTGCAAATTATTTTTGCATTTTCAACTGTTTAAAGAGTTGCACAATAGCTAGTTATTATCACAGCAACTGTTTCGCAAACTTCATAATGAAATAATATTAAGACAGAGACATCTATTGTAAATGCTGTGAAGTACTTATCAATAAAATGATTTTTAGCACAGTTACAAACCACAAGAGTGGCAGGGTCGGGAAAGAATTTTTTTAAATTTCTTAATACAAAATATTATGTAATATTAAGTAATTAAAAAATAACATAATATTGTAATGAATGCTTTCTTCTTTCATCAAAGTTAGACATTTTAAAATGCAATGATAACGATATACGTCACAGTCGATTTGACAGTTGACAGGTCATTCTTTGGACCTATTGAAAGTATGTTTTTATCTACTGTCAAGTAAGCGAATTGTTTTAAGTCACTGTTTTTTAAAGACTGCTCCATTTTTTTTAATGTGTTGAAAAGTGCATTAATATAAAATAGTATTTAATTTTTTTTTTCAAAGATATAAAATGTTGTGTAATATCTAAGTCAAAATTTGATTGTAAAATTAGTTTTATTATTTTTTTCTTTTTCTTTCTGTAACGAATATTCTTTAATAGAAAAAATCTGTTCTTAAAGAAATTCAGACATCGAGGGGACCAGATTCATCTTATTCTTTCTTTTATATCGTGACCGCATTCTCAGTTTTATAATAGGTAGGTACATTCCTTGGTATTCTTCGACCATCCTGAATAATTTGTCTTTTTATATGTTTAGAAATTACACCTTAGCGATTGCTTAAAAAATTACTTAAAATAATTTAAACGCAATCGAATTTAGTAAATTAAAAACGATCCATCGTATCTTTCAATTTATTTTATATAACTTTATACTGTTTTGAGCATCGAGCATAGTCTTCTCCCAGCATCGAAGATCTATTAAATTAAGATGTTGAATTATCTATAAGATTTATATGATTGAACCTTATCCAAAAATTGAGATTTTCCGTAATTGTGACCATGTTATATGCGTATTTGATGACCTTTGATTCGATACTTTTCTGGGGTACACTTACCTCGATATTTGGACTTTTTCTGAATTACAAATTATTATTTCTTTATACTGAAAAACACGAATTTGTAAATATTTCTATAGTAGATACTTAGATTTATATAATATTATGTATGTATCCTACTTTTAAAATCTATGAGAAATAAATAAGAATTAATATTATTGATATAATATTATAAAAAAGTATTAAAAAAATGAAATAATAATATGTATAACAAATGTTACAAGCTTTAAAATACATTTTTTTTTAATTTTTTTACGTCTAGTTTTTTATTAATTTTTAAAATACACAGTATCGTCTTCAGAAAAAACATAAAAATACTTAGAAACTATTGACTTAAGTTAGTTTTTTTACGTCATTTACATTAAAATAAACTCATTTAATCCTGCATTCATTGGCTCAATTCAATTCCGAGCTGTAGTATAGTTAACAGAATTTATTTAAAACCTCAGGCAATTTTCCATTCAGCCGTTTCTGACACAGAATATGCCAAGTAAAATGAGTAATGAAACAAAGCATCTAAGAAATCTGACCTAACTGCTAATCAAACTTAGAAGCTCATGTTAAGAATTTGGTGCCTAAGCACCTAGGCTACATCGGTCTGTAAAAATATACTTCATGATCAATTTAAATGGACTGAAATTGATATTTTATAACATGATTTCAATAGTATATTTTTATGTCCTCTACAATAGTAAAAATGTTAAAACTGAATAAAAAATATACCGCATAGCCCTGAAAAGACGATATTTTGTTGTAATTTAAATTAAATTTATTTTTAATATTATGTTTAAATCTTAACTTGCCTATATTTTAGTTAAGTAGGTATAACAGTGAAATATTTAGCTTATTTTTTTGTTTATAATATAATTTAACAGATATTATGCAAATTATATTTTTTTATTAAATAGTTACAAACATATTAAGTATATTTTTTATTTTAAATCGATAGCATTATGTTACTTAATGTTTTTTTTAATTTTAATTTGATTTATTGATGTATTTTTTTTATGTCTTCAGGTGCCGAATGTATCAAAAAAATAAAGAATTACAAATTTATATTATACACAGTTGTTTTAATTTTGAAAATTCACATAAATTTTTACCCAAAATGATCCTTACTTTACCTATTCCGCATAATGGGTTGCTTTTTTGAAACCATAGATAACTTTCTTTGCGCCGGTCGGAATCGGCGTTGTTTGTGTTTTCATCCATAGGGAGGCAACTATGTCTCGCGCAGCTATAATTGCCTCCTCCCACACCTTATCAAAATTCCTCAGCTCTGTGTTGAAGGAAAAGAACACTATTGAGAGAGTCTTACTCGTCGAAGTCTAAGAATAATACTCTTTTTGGCTAAATGTGATTCTGCATCCTTAACACATGTCCATCTCCTCTACACAATGGTTGAAGTGATGGGCCTATGCTGGGTGCGCTGGCGTATAGCGTTATTCGTGGTGGTATAACCTTATGCCCAATATTCTCTAAAGCATTAAATGTACTTAAGTATATAAAAGTGTCTCCCGGGGCGGGCTACATTGTCAAGTACGCCACTGTTCCAAAAGATGCCTAAGCCAAATTGTGTGCAAATTTTTAAGCCAATTAAGGGAAAAGATAAATGATAGTAGAGATACTACGGAACGACTATTATATACCTTTAACTGTGCGATAGAGGCCTGTAATTGGAGCACTGGAGATTGAATACACCCTCTTCATTTTGTAGGTGCCTTATCCTCTGTGTACTGAAACTAAAGTTTCAGTTAAAACTAAGTTTTTAACTGTGGGCCGAAGGTTGTCAACCCCTGATCGTCTCTACCCTATAGCCTTCGAACAAACAAAAGAATAAGAGATGATTCAAATAATCGATAAAAAATTTTATACAGAAATTGAAAAATCT
Organism: Mystacides longicornis; assembly: GCA_963576905.1. NCBI lineage: Eukaryota > Metazoa > Arthropoda > Insecta > Trichoptera > Leptoceridae > Mystacides > Mystacides longicornis. Next base: position 4,321,043 of record OY756432.1, read on the forward strand.
AGAATATAAAAAAAAGTCGGCTTAGTGCAAACACTTATAATTCGAGATCGGCTGGACAGATTTTTATAATGCTTGGTTTATTGGATCCTTCTCCGCTCCGGATAACAGAATAACTAATAAAATATAGAAAAATGGATACCAAATAATATAAAAGTTAGTACGGAACGGGTTTACTGACAACAACGCCATCTGTGAAAAATCCATACCAACACAATTTTTATTTACTTGTGAATCATTGAGTTTCTACACATTTTTGATAGTTTCTTTCGAGCTTTCAGAAAATATTTTATTAACATTCAAACATATTTTAAACGTATTTTTGTATAAATTACAAATTCGAAAAAAATATTCATACTAAGGACTACAGGACAACGTCTGTTGGGAAGGTTGGTATTCCATAAAAATTAGTTAGATATATCAAAGCTAGAGACTAAATAATAGTTCTAGGATTCATAGACAATATTGTATTTCCGAAATAGTTTTAGTGGCGATAGTCGGCTGGCATAATGCTAGGTGTGTGCTATTTTATAGGCGTAGTGAACATTTATTTTAATTAGATGGTTGATGTTAAAATAGTGGTACAATTTACATAAACTAACCATTACTGCTCTCTCTACTGGAGATTAAAATTGTATGAACTGACTACCACGCTACGCCACTGGCTTTTCTACAGGGTGTTCAATTTTAATAGTTTTGATTTTTTTTTTGACATTTTACCTACAGCTGGTAGATAATAAATAGAATCCTACCTAAATTGTAATTGATAAGTTCGTCCGTAGCTTTCGTATTTTCGTTGAAATACTAGCCCTAACGCAAAAAATTTCAATTACAAAACCAATAATTATTATTGACCTACCTACGTCAATTCGTTTTCGGTTTTGGTTGTAACGACAATGACAAATTGTTATGTCGGAGGCTGTCGATAGTATTTCGACTTGGCCTCCTGTAGTGGTACCTACTGGATATTTAAACAAAATTCTAATAGTAGCACAGGTAGGATTTGGTTGATGGTTGACACAGGTAGTTGCATGAACTACAATAATTCTTTAGTGTCAGATCTTCTTATATTTGAATTTTCTGAAAGTCTGAGTTAAAACGGCGGATGTGCATAATCTCAGGGATAAGAAAACTTATGAAAATGTTTGAATAAAGTATCGATACATCGTCCAATTAATTATCAAAGATACATAAATTTCTGTTAATTGTACGAATTATCAGAAATGAAATTGTTTTTTACATTCTCGTTTTCCTGTTCCTGTCCGGGTTTCGAGATGTGTGTCCGGGCGGAACTAAAAATGTCCGGGTTATAAGTTTATCAAATGACTTTTTTTTTTAGTGAACTTTCAACTTTTCGGATACCAAATTTTCGGAATGAACTTTTTTAAGTTTGTGTCCGAGTCTAAAATGGTGGCAACACTGCTTTGCTCTCCTGTAAAAAATGATGTTTTGTAGCTTCGATATCGCTGCAAGCGAAATATTCATTCCGAATAATTAATTACCGTTTATAGAAAAAAAAAGTTCTAAGAAATCGGAATTTTGTCAAATTGCTATCCGTAATGTTACAACATATCATAATATTATACCTACCTTAGTAAGTAGGTACCTACCCACGTCCTAATTTTTAAATAAAGAATTATTTTTGCATTTTGAGTACCTACCTACCTATATTTTTATACTATTGGAAAAGTAGGAACTTGTATTAAATCCTTATTCATACTATTTTTTTCGCAATATGGACTTCAAATAGGCCAATCGTGAAACCGTTTCATGCGCAACCAAAATCTTTTAAATGTCATGATGACATCGTTATTGATTGATATTGCAATTGGATCGGAAACGCGATATAGATCCCAGATCGGAGTCTGCCCTGACCGGTAATCGAACTCGAGAACATTTTTTAACTTAGGTACTGCAATCAAAATAATATTAAAAAAAAATCTTTATTCAATCCAAAGAAATAAAAAACGTTTTGGATAAAAATTGCTTGGCGATAAAAATAAACACGCTGTATATATTAGAGTGATATCGTCATTGACTTTCTAGGCTTATGGTAGCTAATACTAGGAGATATTTGCCACCCTGCTCTCCTATGAAATCACACTTCTTGTCACCGAACTATTAATAACTGTCATTTATAGGCTCTTCGGTGGTAGGCAGAGAGAACGAGTGATTAATTCGCATATTATATCTATGAAGGTGAGAATTTTTTTAGTGGATGAAATCGATTTTTCACACTTTTTTTGGTACCTGGTACAAGTACAGCCGGCGGAACATATTTCAATAGACGGTTTCTTTCAGTCAATCGGTGCCATCAAATATGGTACAGAATGTCAACCCAGCAAATAAATAAATTTTGAAAGTGAATCTGTGCTCACTCAAAGTGAACACAAATACACTCGTTGACTCTTTCACAGTAAGCTAAGTACTTAAAAGCTTGTGGCGTGAAAGAAGAAGATGGTCGGCACCTGGGATAGAACCCACGACCTCCAATACGAAAGTCGGCATCGTATCTGACAGACTACCAACCATTTCGACGGGAATTCGAACCACTGACCTCACTTAAAGGTTACTTTTGATATTCGAACCCTCAACTTCTAGTATAAAAATGAAACATTCTACCAACAACACTAGAATTTTATATATTTGTATGAAAGAAGCGAGTGTTCTACTGATAATATGCATTCTGGTTAAACGTACCACAATGGAAGGATTCATAGCAGTTGTAGGTAGGTACACGCATCCCTTTTGGGGTAAGCATCGGGGATTAATACGAGTAATTGAATATATTAGCCGGCTTATATACCTACGTAATCAAAAAGACATTTCGAGAATCTTCCACCGTTCTAACCATAAAATTCTACGATTTCTCCGAAACCGATTCTTTGCGTTATTGTCAACGATTCCAGCCGGGGAATGAAGGTTTTCCCTTATCTTAATCCGATCCAAGGTCACGGGAATGCTGACCTTAAATTCTCCAAGGGATGTGTTTGTCGAATTATCGTTTAAACAAAGATGTTTTAACTGTTCTTTACAATAAAAATAACGCAATGTTTCTCAATGTTTATACTGTTAAATAAAAATGGTATAAAAATATATTTTCACTCAAATCAAGTAAATAGTTAGTATTATTACCTATCCATATATTTTGTTATAAAAATAATTCTGGGCTCACCAAAGCGAACAAAAATACATTTTTAAAAACTTTCACACTAAGCAAAGGCTTGTGTTATGAGAGAGAGAAAATATACAGTCATATATTATGTTTATATTGTTGTTCTTTTGTATTGTAGGTATGTGCATTGCTCACCGCAAAGGATTACTCTGTAATGGTGAGCAATGCTTAATTTTGACAGAAAATAAATAAATAAATAAATAATAAATAACAGCGGAGATCGAACATACGACCTTCAGAAGTCAGTCGGCGACTGAAACGCCATGATCCATATTTCAACATGTCCAAAGTAACCATAATCAACTTAATAACTCTCATTCTTTGTAACAATAATATTAGCTTCCATACCACATTTCTTCCTAATAAGTCCCTCTGCTCATTTTTTCATGTTTCCACATATTTTTTCGTAGAAATCTCATCTCTTCTGTATTTCTCTTCCAATGTGCAGGTCCACGTTTCACATTCATACATCATTGATGGCAACATATTTAAGTAATGCACAATAAAAAAATAGTTTTTTTTTTTAAGCTTGAAGTGAGACGTTATTGTTTCTCATGATAGGTCTTAGTGCACCGCCCACCCTGCTATCAGCCACTTCCCTACGTTTCTTTTTCACACTTTCCATCCCTACTAAACATGCTTCATTCACTTGCTCAAGACGTACATTTTCTACGGTTATTTTACGGCTCATTCTTGCTTCATCCCTTTTGCTTTGTTGACGCTCATTAAGACGGTTTTATAAGAGTATGGCTAAATGGAATGAAGTAAGAGAGGACATATGTAATATCCCAAAGGTATAGGAGAAGCTTCAGGGCCCAAGGGAAAAGGTACCTAATTTGTTGCTTATCAATTTCAATCCTATACTCGTTTTGCTTTTGTATGCGGTGGGCACCTGCTATTGGAAGTATGAAGTTTTTCGAGACAAAATTTACTCAATATTAGCCCAATCAGATCCGCCAAAATTAAGAAGCTTCTAAATTTGAAATTTAGCAGTCAGAAATTTTCAGTGTGTTTTTTCACTTGAAATTTCTACTCGGGGTTGGAATCCTGTCTCAGATTGGACGGGACCGGTTGACAGGTAGAGAATGCTTCCAGCATTAAGTTCCGCCGGCTATACTGACACATATGTATAGTAGAGTTTAATTTATTTATTTTATTGAGGTGGTTGATAGATCAGCGGTTACGACGCCGGCTTTCGCAGTGTTTCGTGCGGAGGTCGTGGGTTCGAATCCCGGCCGTGTCGACCATTTTCCGCTTTCACGACATAAGCATTTGCTTACTGTGAAAGATGTCAAAAGTGTATTTGTCTTCACTTCGAGTGAGCACAGATTCATTAAAAAAATATTTATAATTTATCGGCCTCTATTTTTTTAGTGGCAGCTAATTTTATGCGGATTCCTTTAGGAATCGGGGTGTTATGATGTCAATTCTATACCTAGTAGGTATTCCATTGTTGTGATAAAAATATAAAATTTCTATTCCTTCTGACTATGGGTGAAAACACGTAAAACGCCGATTCCGACCCACGCCAACCGGCGCAAAGAATGTTCTACTATGCATTTGAATGGGGATACGCACAGCAAAAGCAGGAACCCGCTTTCCGGCATGTCCATTCAAATGCATTGAAACCATAGGCAACATTCTTTTCTGTTTTTTATTCTCCTGTGACCATGTTGGACGTATGCCTACGAAACTAGTCAGGATAAAAAAAATGTGGAAGATACAATACAATCTTTTATTTGAACTTGAATAATCTTTTCGACGGTCTGCGCGGGTCGTGTTTCCAGCCTATGGGTAAGAACACGTAGAAACCCGATTCCGACCCGCGCCGACTGGCTCAAAGATTCTTGTCTATGGTTTCAATGCATTTAAATGGCCATGCCGGAAAGCGGGTTCCTGCTTTTTCTGTGGGTATCCCCATTCAAATGCATGGTAACATTCTTTTCGCCTGTCGGCGCGGGTCGGAATCGGCTTTCTAACTACGTGTTTCCAGCCTATTGCGTGATAATATTAAAAATATCACAATCGAGTTTAAAATGTTATGTCACCGCCATCTATTGAAATTACAAAATAACAACGGTTATTATTCATCATTATATCGGACTGCTCTTTGATAAACAGCTGAATTATGTATAAATTTAAAAAAAAAATTAACCGGTACAAGCTTTTTAATTTGTTTACATGTTAATGTAATTGGGTGACATGTTATTTTTTAAAATGCTAATTGGGCAGGAAAGTACATGTATATGTAGTAGTAGCCAGCCAACCAACCAGGTAAGTTTCGTTGTACCTACGCAATTTATGTCAAATTTCCATTTCTCACCATCCCTTTTTGTGTAGGTAGCAACAGATTAATACGTTTCATATTATCACGTGCTTTGAAAGAAATACTCGTCTTGCGCCCGAGCGGCGCAAACCGTTCAAATCGTCCTGCACTGCGGCCAAAAAATCTGCACACCAAAGCATAGGAGTAAGTAAATCAGGGACTCGTCTATTTTCGAATGTCGATCGATTGGTTTTCTAATAGAATTTTTATATAAGTTCTTTTAGAAATCATACGAACGTCATAAAAATTCTATTAGAATCTCATCGAGCGACATTCGAGAATAGGGTCGCAGTTTGCCACACTTTCTCATTTGTTTATTTATTTATTTATGAAATAAAGATATTATTTTTTGTTGCTGTTGTTGTAAAAATGAATCTGTATACCCCCCAAAGTAAACACATACACGAACTGATATCACTGGGCTACCAAACACTACAACATAATATAGTTACTATAAAAGTTTTTTTTTTTTTTCAATTTTGGCATCTCATCCACAAGGGGGATGTTTTGGCCATATAAAAGTTATATACCTATTTTACAAATTAAAGTATACAGAATTCCCGTTCCACACAAGCGTCTTTTCGCTTTAGAAACGTGGTCTATATGGATTTAATAAAATAAAAATATTATATGCCGTTAACAAGATATATTTCTCGTTACAGATTGGAGAAACACAGGATTCTAGAAAATTACCTTTGGGTTATTAAAAAATCTCTCTTTTATGTAGATAACAGTAATGATAACAAAGTCTAACAGTTCAGCCATAACAGATATAAATAAAAAATAACAACTAATGACTAATAATAATTCATTACCAATGTTCGATTTTTAAATGGAACAAACCACTACGAACTTACGACCGTCTTTACTGTTATTTAGAAGGCTGGCTTGGTGTGATCACTTTACGTTAACAACGTTCGCCATTAATCGATAATGTTTGTCTCCGAAACTCCTAATCATGAGAATTCTCAACATGTCGAAAAATCTCATGTATGCAACAAGTAGAAATTTAATAATCCTAAATGATACATAAAGATAAAAGTTCAGCTAAAGTCTAGGATCCTCCAAAAATGAGTTATATGAAAATACCCGTGTTTTGACTGATATTACTTCTAAAATTATAATAAAATCTTATTCCATCATCCGTTCCTGCTAAACAGAGTTGAGGGATTTGGGCATAGCGTGAAAATTCAAAATACAGTGGAGGGTGCTTTCCGTTTTCTTATAGGTACTCTCATTAAAAGTGAAAATTAGGTATTTGTACTTTTTTTTTATATTATTTTGAACTTTCAGTGACATGAGCAGTCATATTCTCTCATACAGTATACTAAAAAGTGAAGCCATTATTCTATTAGGGTGTCTCACAATGTAAAAGAAAAAAGAAACATTTTCATTAAAAATTTTATATTTTTTTTTCAGTAAACATATAGGTAGGTAAAAAAATTATTTTAAAAATTAATTTGTTATAACTACATATCAATTGTATAGAAAAATAAAATATTTAAAAATCTTATTTACACAATTAAATTACCTATTAAAAATAATATTATTTATAGCTAGGTATTTAGGTATCTAGGTATTCTTTATATTTGACAATATTAGGTATTCCATTTTTTTGTTCTTAATATTAATAAAAGTAATAGGTACGTAAAAAAATAACCTACCTTAAAAATATATTACTTTTCTATTATAATTAATATTATTTTAAAAGGCACAACATAAACACACGGACATAAAACATAAGTAGGTACCTATATAATTATAAAGCGTTGTTAAGAAAATTTACTTAGTTTATCATATAAGTAGCATAATAATTAATAATACGAAATATAAGTAAGTATGACAGGTTCTTCATGTCAAAAAGAACCACAAAAACAATAAAATAACAGAACAATATTTATGTAGGTAGGTATTTAAAAGGCAGGAATTATATATTGTTTCATTTAGCAGTCGAAAGCATTGTAAAATGTAATATTTTAAAATATGTTCTTATAAGAGTATGCGAATAAATTTCAACATAATTCTAGCAAAAACAAAAAAATATATAAATAAAATAACAACAGCTCAGAACATTTTTTTAAGTTCTTGTTCGTTTAGAAGTAAATATCATTAAAAATTCTATGGGTAAAGATCCAAATTATGTATCAACTATGAAATTCTACTAAAAAATCAGTCTATTCCAGCAAAAAATAAATAAAATGATAACAATAAAACAGCAATTTTATGAATTATGTAACTGTGTCTTTTGAAAATTCCACTCAAAAATAAAAATAAACAAAGAAATAAAAATTATTGATGATGATTCATTTTTTTCATAGTCGTGTGGAAGACTAAATATGTAGGTATAATATTTTACTCGTAATATCATCCTAAATCTAAAACAAAAAATAAGAATAAAAAATAAAAAAAAAATGGTACACGAAAATGTATAATAAATAAAGTACTTATTTGAGTATAAAGCCTTTTTCAGGGCATGCTCCTAGCAATGAGTAAGCAGAGGCGGAAAAATAAATTTCAAATCAATCAAAACTTATCAAATTAAAATCTTTATGTCATTCTTTTATCAAATGTTAAAATAATAAAAAAATAGAATTAAAACTATTTTTTGAACGGCAATTTATCGTAATCTAGGAGAAATGAAAATTCACCCCATATCATAGAGAATGTTGGCGTATACACTCCGGCGGACAATGACCATTTTGGGAGCATCGTCTTCCCGTCACTTTAATATACAAGGTACATATTAATAATAATAATTTGTGAACAGTGGGGAAAAAATGGGAGTACGAATATATTTTTTTGATAATTAAAAAGTAATCCCTTAGAAATAACTCATAGAGTTTTATACAGACACCGGCAATTTCATTTCATTAAAGTTTACATATAACCCAGTGCGGTTAAAAAGAAGAAAAAACTTGCAAAAATTAGGTACAGTACATAATATAAAAGTTGTAAATTATTATTGTAAGAGAAACATAGAAAGCTAAAGATATTCGTACAGTAATTGAATAATAAGAAAAAACAGAATAAGATCAATTATTTTGACACAGCATACATATTGAGAGAAATAAATGTAAAGATAATATACCTAATAAAAAGGATCAGAAATTATTTACCACTCGAAAACTTAGTGCGAGCATTGCTTACATTGAAAGAAAAAATAATGTATTACTATAATTAATAATCGGTGGACATGGGGAAAATCAACTCAGACTAGAAGAGCCATGACTTGATACAGTAGAAATCAAATTAAGATATGCACCAATGAACGTGACTCTGGTACATTCGACAGAACTACACATATAGCCTTTCAACCCCTTAATAAGAAGTCTGTGGAAGATTGCCTAAGCGATAGAGGAATAGAAGAAGGCAAACGTATATTAAGGGTCAGAAATTGCAACACAATTAACATTCTACAGGTTTATGGAAATGAGAAAGAATAAAGTGATCTTGATAAGAAATATGGTGAATCCAAAGATATTCTCTTCGATGGAAATGATACCCTGACTTCATCGGTTGGCTTATTGCAACCATGCAATAGTAAGCCAGAGCTTAAAAATTCATATGAAAAAAATAACAATGTTTACCACTCCATGTTCAAGAGTTGCAGGTTCCCGATAAAACATTCTTGGTGAAGTTGAATAAATGCACTTTGTCATGATTAATCAGTGGACTCGGGCTGTAAATCACAATCGATGAGAAAGAAGATGTCGTAGATATGAAGAAAGCAGCAATGGCGATTCTGGAACAGTTGAAGGTTCCCTCAATCCTTTAGAAAGAAGATCAGTCAGTCTTTCATAGCAATAGATAATTAATTCTAAATCCCAAGAGCCAGATATGCATCAGAAACAGCTCCATGATTTATAGAAAAAAGAAAGGAGAAGGCGATCTTGATAAGACACTTGGAGAGCCCGCAGAAATTGTCGATTCACTCCCATAATATGACGGACTTGATGCTCCACAACCGGGAAACAATGATTGACTTGCTGCGCCACAACCGGTAAAAACTGATTGACTTGCTACGTCACAACCGGGAAAAACTGGTTGATTTGCTGCGCCACCACCGGTAAAAACTGATTGACTTGCTGCGCCATAACCAGGAAAAACTGATTGACTTGCTGCGCCATAACCAGGAAAAACTGATTGACTTGCTGCGCCATAACCGGGAAAAACTAATTGACTTGTTGCAACCGTACAATAGTAGCCTGGTGAGGTAACAAATCCAGCTACATCTTGTACCCTTGATGTATTAGGTTCCACCGCACCGCAAGTCCTTGGTGGACTTGGAGAAACTATTCTCCATATTGTGCTAGCTTCTCTAGGGGCGATATGTTCTTCACCCATTGACAGTGGTTTGTCATAATGGGGTATATCTGGGCTGGGGGCAAAATCCAGCTCACTCCAATAACTCGAATCACTATTAATGCTTTCTTTGCCGGGGCTGGAATACAAATTACTATCAATTATCCACTCTCGTGGTGGGGTTGGTGGAAAAATAACTTCACTAGGTGTTTCCTCCCTCGAAGATCGGAAAAGGTTTCTTGTCACTGCCATGATTTTTTGATCATTTAGTTTTTTTAACCTTGGACTACGATCCATTTTATATCACAATAATACTAAAATACGTAAGTAATCACAGTTCTTGGTAATGTTTTTAATGCTATTCAACACTTCACACAAAAGCAAATAGGTACCTTTATTAACACTATCTTGAAAACTGTAAATTTCGATAGGAAAATCACTATAACAATCAAATATTTCACGACTGCGGATACGACACGTCCAAACGGAACAAGATCTCGATCAATAATGATACAAGCAGAAGGATTCTTTGCGATAATCGCGTGGCGTTTGTCAGAGAGTCAGAACACAAAAAATCGTGGGAATTTTGGATCATTTCATACAACAATAGTGGTATCTCTCTTATTGTACCTACATACATTTTCTTGCCACCTCTTCATCTATCTTTCCTTCGTGAACGCTTCACTGGAGGTCCAATAGATTTTTTTTTCTGCATTGCTGACGATGTCTCTTCAACCCTCCCAGTGCTGTGCCAATTGCATCACCTCAGCTAACTTCGATACCATTTTACCATTAATTTGGTCCAGTCAGCGCATTGGATCTTTCCACGATCCTCTTCTGCTCTCGTCTTTGCCTAACAATTTTCAGGTGAATTATATTTTTTGCTTACCCATCGCGCCGTATCCTTTGAAGGGTATGTTGAGGGAACACTATTTATAATCTAAACAGACTTATTTCGCTTCTTTCGCCGATTTTGGGTTTCTCGTACTATACAATCAATCTGATTTCTTTTGCCTCTGCTCTGACCTTACTTGAGGAAGCAATCGATTTGTCAATCCACGTGATTCTCTGGCGACTACGCCATCTTTTATACCTAGAGGTGGGAGTAACGGTTAAAAATCAAAAAACGTTACAGCAATATTTCATTAATTTAAAATAAAGTTATTATTAAAAGCTTATTTTACAAACCTAAATGAAGATTATTAACCTAAAAAAGATCATTGCCAACATTTTTCTTGGAAAAAAAACTAGGTAAAAACGGTAACTTTTTCCTTAAATAAAGGTCGTTTCTAAAATTTTGTACAAGAACAGGTGCGGTTTCCTTAAAATATTTTAATTCATTAATATATGTATCTAACGTTCGACTAATATTTACAAATAACGCTAAAGACGATATTTTTATTTATCTAATATTTTTATCAGCTATCGTTATAGGTAATGCCCATCTCTACTTATACCCCACCTTTCAGTCTAATAAATTCATTTGCTTTCATACTTTCAATATGACCAAACTATCTAAGTATATTAACGTTTATTTTTGTAACAAAACTTACCTACTTCCATATTTATTTATGTGTTAAGTCAAAAAATGGTTAACTTTAATGCATTTCCTTATTGAAACGTGTATGTGTAACTTAATGTGATTTTAAAAATTCGGTTTTTATCCATAACTAGCATTCCCGATTTATTCACTTTTCGAGTTTTAATTTAGAAAAAATAGGTTCGCTTCAATGTTAACAAATTATAAAAATGTTTGAAAAAAATTCCATCAAAAATATCTGCGTTCCAATATTTTTAATGTTAATTTTTGTAAATAAAAGTTGTGTTTGTTGTATCGAAATTTCTATACTAGCCAAGAGCGTCGCCAGCCCAAGGCCTAGGAAGGGGGGGGGGGGGTGAACCCATTCATAGGATATTCTCCGTATACCTACCCTATATTATGGAGGATGAGAAATATATGGATTTTAAGTACATAGGTTTACTTATCGTCAAGAGTATGAAGAGTTTTTAGGATTTAACGGCAAAGCACGGTCTTAGAACTTTGGTTGCTTTGCAGTTGCCTACATTTATTAATCTCTAAGGGGGGGGGGGGGCAGCTTGACGACGCCCTTGATACTAACTTTAATATTATATTTCATAGTATTTTCTACCCATTTTCGATGTATTATTAGTTACTCTGTTAAACGGAGCAGAGAAGAATCCAATAAATTAAACATCGGAGGAATCTGTATCTGCCGATCTCGAGTTATAAGTGTTCGCACTAACCCGACTTTCATTTAAATTAGAGATTAATATTTTGATAATTATTATGACGTGTAATTATTTCTATGTGTTATCTCCTTTATATAAGGTATACAATCTTCACAACAGTAAGCGGGAGAGAGGATTAAAATGTTTTGACACATATTTTTATCCGCGTCCCTTTTTTCTTTCCGATAAACCAAAAACAAAGTTATTTTACCGTGTTTTGACGTAACAGATAAAATAATATATTTTTTTTAGTTCGATACTATGAAAAGTGTGATTGAGTGATATAGGGATTCGATAATAAAAAAAAATTGAATGTGTGTATGTTGTATGTTTGTATTTAGATGGATCGATTTTCATCTATGAAACAAAATAAAATACAAGGGAATAACGTACCTACCTATTTTATACTTACTGACTTCTCGGATTTATACATAATAGCAACTAAAGCAAAAAAAAAATGTCCATAATATTATTCATTTTTTTTTATCGTATGGTCATATGTACATCACATACAATATGTTTCCAGATAGAAACAATGCAGATAATTATATTGTATATTAAAATCTATAATAATAAAGGAAAGTGCCTGACTGACTGACTGACTGATTGACTGACTGATTGACTGACTGATTGACTGACTGACTCATCAACGCACAGCCCAAACGGCTAATCGTAGAGAAGTGAAATTTGGAAATCAGGTAGGTCTCAATACAAAACCTTCCACTAAGAAAGGATTTTTGGAAATTCCACCCCTAAGGGGGTGAAAAATAGGGTTGAATGTTTTTCAAAGTATGCGAATATCTCGGAAACTAGACATGGTACGAACTTGAGATTTGGCATATGAATTCTTCTATAGAAATGAGTGTTAGC